>BSBM01000597.1:4727500-6110000 GCA_027924585.1 Larix kaempferi | reverse complement strand
TCATTCATCTGATGTGGTTGATCCATGTCATACCTCATTTCCACATGGCTCTTCCTTGTCACACCTTTGCCCACGTGGCATGGGTGGGGCCCATTTCACATTTCCAAATTTTTCAAAATTTCACTAATAGCTTTGCAATTTTTAAAATTTTCCCAAATTTCCTCATCCAATATACCATTCTTATTGGTAAATCGCAAATTTAACTCATGGATCTATTAAAAAACCTTTTAACAATTGAAACCATGGATTTTCATAGAAGTGTTTTGTTAGCACTTCCTATGCAAGCTCTGACTTCTACGTGTTACTGTGGATTCTGACCCATAAAACCTTGGTGCTACAATCAGGAGATATGATAACACTCTATCACATCCCCTTTCATCATTATGACCAGGAAAAGGGGGTATTTATAGCGTGAATGAAAGAGAATTCGATGGGATGTGGGATGTAGAGAAAGTGAAAAGGTTGGAGAGGCGTTGCGAAGTAGGGACTAGTGGAAAGGTCTCGCTATTTATAGAGATTATGAGTGAACCGATCTGTAGGGTCCGTCACTACCCAGCTTATGTGATGTTGGTACATTTTTTTTTTGTCAGGAAGTAATATCCAAGAGAATTATTTCCATTTGTTTGCCTGGATCAAATTTTCTTTAATGGAAAGCTATTATGCGGTCCTGTAATGCTGATGCCATTTCTTGCAATGTTTCTTTCTCTTGCTGCCCAATTTAACAACTAATTATTTGCTATAATATGTTCAAGTTGTCCTATTTGATGATTGGGCTACTAGTTTGTTTTGTTCTAGATGGCATGTCTTTGATAGTCTGTTTTTTCTATCCGACTGGTATTTGATAGTGGACATCAAACACGAGTAGTCCTGCCATCATATCGTATGCACAAATCGCTAACCCAAGCTCAAAAACCAAGTCGTCATCAAGTTCACAAATGTCATGGTTTACAAGTGGCGACTGAAACCCCTTCGCTTAATCTATAGGTTGACGTTAGCCACTATTAATCCATACAAATTCAAATAAATAGATTTTCCAAAATTGTATTTAATATTAAAATTCCAACACTATTCCAAAACTATAGAAAACAAAAAAAATATGAAACCTTGTACGGGCGTTTTAATATGAATCGTCGAAAATGCACATTATATGAGATCACATAATATTTTATTGATCGCAGGCCACTTCGAGGGGGAAACCTCCTTTGAGAAATCTCAATACAAATAACTTCACTGTGCCTTCATTGGCATCAACACAAACTTATATACTGGTCTATGTGGCAATACTATGGGTCAATACCATGGGACATATAATACTATAGGGCTACTTACAAAGCATATGCGTCCAATACTATGGATCAATACTATGGGCTAATACAAACTATGGATCAACAAATACTATGGGATGTCTTACAAAGCAATCGTGAAACAATACTGGCTTAACTCAGGTCCGGACACAAATTTGAACCCACTTGACTCTTTTTGTCAGAGGTTGAAGACACTAAAAGGTATTGTTTCGGGATGGATACATCAACGAAAAAGAACGGACCAACAGATTTTGAGGGAGGTAGAAGGAGAATTAAAAGTACTTTACACTGACAGTCTGATGGATCCTTTGGATGGGAATGATAAGGAGAGGCTGAAGATCCTGGAGGAGAAGAAAGACAATATAGTACTACTCATGGAAGAAAAAGAATGTCGTCTTAAGAGTCGGGCAGTGTGGATTGAACATGGGGATAAAAATACTAAATTTTTCCATTCCTATGCATCGGCAAGGAGGAACAACAAATTAATTTGGAACCTACTGGATGCAGATGGAAACAAAGTTACAGGTGAACAATCTCTACAGGACTTGGGTAAAGAATATTTTAGTAATATCTACAAAGTTGATGGGAAGTGTGACCTTGATTCACAATTAAAGGTGACAAAATTATACCCCATATTTTTCAACAATCGGGATGCAGTAGATTTGGTTAAAGAGGTTACTTTGGTTGAAATTGAAGAGACACTAAAAAGATTTGCCAAAGAGAAGTGTCCAGGGCCTGATGGATAAACTGTATAATTATTTCTACATTTTTTTGACATAATGGGTGATGATATTGTGAAGATGATGGAATTTACCAGAAAATTTGGGTATATCTTTGGTGCCTTAAACTCTACTTTTATCACCTTAATTCTAAAGGTCAGTGATCCTAAGACATTTGGGGACTATCAGCCAATTGTGTTATGCAATATGGCTTACAATATTGTCTCAAAAATCATAGCTAATAGGTTGAAGCCTACATTGTAAAAATATATTTCACCCAAACAATTTGGATTCCTACAGGATAGATAGATCCATGATGTTGTTGGCATAACACAAGAAATATTACACACCATCAAGAAGAGGAAGTAGAAGGCACTACTTCTAAAATTGGACTTAGAAAAAAACATATGATAGAGTGAATTGGGACTTTCTGAGAATCATCTTGATACAAATTGGGGTTCCTCCTATAAGAATTAATTGGATAATGGCTTGTGTGACAACGATGAACATTGCAGTATTAGTGAATGGAGCACCTACAGGATTTTTTAGATGTACCAGAGGAATAAGACAGGGATGTTCTTTATCACCCTTATTATTTCTGCTGGTGATTGAGGGTTTGAGTCTATTGATCACACAGGCTAAAGAAGAGGGTTTAATTAAAGGTTTGAAGATTATTAAAGGTCTACATCTTACACATTTAATCTTCGTGGATGTTGTTCTCTTAGATGGTGTTTAGAATTTGAATGAATGGAGGTGTTATAAAGACATTTTGGATCTCTTCTGTAAAGCTTCAGGTATGTTGGTGAGTAAGAATTTTTTTTGTTTTTATCATTTTCATGCTGATGATTCTATAAGGAAAGAGATAGTGGGTATTTTTCCATATAAGTGGGGAAGTGCTGGAGATGGTATCACATACCTGGGTTTTTTTCTCAAACCCAATGGTTATCTCATTAAGGACTAGCTCTAGTTAATAATAAAGTTGGAGAATAGGATTACATAGTGGACCTTCCGTATGCTATCCATAGGAGGCAAGCTTACCTTAGTGAAGGAAGTCCTCACCGGTATCCCGGTGTACTGGTTCTCTTTACTCCCGGTCCCTAAGAAGATTTTAAACACTATGAGGAAACTTATTTTCAATGTTTTATGGACTGGAGGTTTAAAAAGCTCTGGTTTAGTCATGATATGATGGGAGAATATTTCACTGCCAATTAGTTTTGGTGGTTGGGGGATTAAGGATCTAAATATTTTTAGTGATGCTTTATGCCTTAAGAGATTTTGGAGGGCGTTATTTGGAAACATGCTCTGGTCCAAAGTGGTTCAATTGAAGTATGTTAAAACTAAGGTTTCTCAATGTCTTAGAAACCCAAAGAAGATTTGTAGAGGAATTTCATCGGTTTGGAGGGGATTTCTTAAGGTATATCAATGGTTTGCTATGGACCTGTGTTGGCAGGTAGGTAATGGAAAGGAAATATCCATCGAGGTAGACCCTGTTGTGGGATTGGAAGGAAAATATATGCTCTCAGCTGATTTAAAAAGAGTTGTGAATAGTGTTGGTTTCATTACTTTGAACAGTGTTAAAAATAACAAGAGGGGAGGCTACTGGTACAATGGAGTGGAATTAGGACTGACTGGAACACTGGTGACAGAATGGGATTCATATATTAAGTCACTGAATGAAGCTGGTTGCAGACTAAATCCAGAAAAATACAAGATTATTTGGTCTTGTAATGAAAGTATGCGGAGAGTGACTCCAAACAAATCTTATAGATCAATTACTAAAAGAAAATGCATATTCCCGAATCATTGGTGGTATAAGGATATTTGTTGGTGGAAAATTCCACTAAAACTCAAGTGTTTCATTTGGTTTATATTTATGGATAGACTGAAAATCTGGGAAAATTTATTATTAAAGGGTTGGTGTGGTCGAAGCTTCTATGTTTTATGCAAGGACAATTCTGAAACTTCAAAGCATTTGTTTATGGACTGTATTTTCTCAAATAAATCGTGGGAAATATTTTATAAGGCACTTAAACTTGAAGTCCATTGGGGTAGTGGCAATTTTGATAGCTATTTAAAAACTTAGAACAAAACCTGCAAGGCACACTTTACACTTCCAATGCTTATCTCTTGGACGATTTGGAATGTTCGTAATTGGGTGATATTTGAGGATTATAGCCCAAATATTGATGCATCATTTGTGCAGACTATGAGATTGTATATGCCATACAAACAGCTAGAGAAAATACAATTTCCTAGGAAGGTGAGTTTTTTTCACTTTGATATTGATGAACCTGTCATCTTCTTTGATGTTACAATAGTAATGGGACAATGCGCGACAGGGGGAGCTATTATACTTAATCAGGAACATTATTATACTTTTAGACTTAGATGTGGCATGGGCACAAATATGAAGGCGGAACTCTTACCACTTTGGTGTTCACTCAGAGTAGCAAACTATTTTGGTTTACCAAGGATCAAAATATTTGGTGACTCCAGAGTTACCATAAAATGGGCCAAAGGAGAATACAAGTTGCGTGTGACAGCTTTAACACATTGGTACAATAGGATCAGAGCCGAAATGGAGTAGTTCAATGACATTATACTCAAACATATTTATCGAGAGTATAATTACTCAGTGGACAAGACGTCTAAACAAGCATTTGATGGTGAAGATGGTATTTTATTTTGGGATGAATATTTTGACAAGTCGAGCCAAGGAAATGGATCATTATGTTTTCTGGACTAATATGTATATTTTGGTCAGAAAATTAAATTTTGAATGATGAAGAAATGTATGTTGGGAGATACTGAAAAGTATGAAATTTTGTAATGTTATTTGGACTGTAAAGATGTAGTATGAGATTAGTATCAGGTGATGAATGATCTCTCATGTATCGTTTGATTCATATTTTTTGAATATCAATAGTACGCTTTTTTTCGCTGAAAAAAAATGAATCGTCGATACACACACACACACACACACACACACACACATGTCACCTGTAGTGACATAATAATGTTGGGTGTTATGAAAAGTATGTGGTGTATGTGGTGTATGTAAAGTGGTATATGGGTTAATTGACACATTGTAGTTTCAACATATAATCTCTTAAAATACATTTCATTTTCGTCCCATTGAAGAGTAGTATTAAATTGTTTTTTTTTTCTTTTTAATTTCATGTCCTTCTTTTGGAGAAGGATCTACAACACAATAATTAACAATGAGTAAAAAATTGGATGGTTAGGAATTGTGTGAGAAAGAAGTTTAATATTTGGATGGTGTTCCAACACTTTATCAAATTCAAATTGTTAAATTCATAAAATCTCTTCATTTCCTTAATAGAGCTTCAACAACTACCACCCTTAAAGTGTTATCTTTTTCTTTATCCACTATAGAAAATGTTGCTTCCTCAACCCATACTTTTTGACATCCATTGATATCCTTCATTGAATTGGTAATATTTTGGTCTTTTTCATTTTGTTCCTCTTCATCATCTAACCACTGTTACTCAAATGATTTCCATCCTTTGGTTTTTGGTTTATTTTATTTTTTTGTTTTAGGATAATCGCATACTTGAGGACATGTATCCTACAAATGTCTTGCTTATTGACATATCACAATACCAATAAGTTTTATTTTTATAATCCAATTCCTGCATCCATCTATATCCTTTCCTTTGAAGTATAATATTATTTCATAATCACTTACTAAGGCTCATCTCCACAACTTTTTGAGCATATGTAAAAATACCAAGCTTAATTCAATAAATTTTTGTTTCTAAATATTTACTGAAAGTATTAGGAAAATCTTTAGAAATTGTTTAATTCCAAAAGTGCATACCCAAACAAGGATTTTGGTTACACAGATAATGAATGGGTTAACTTTGAGAACCATAAATGACAAAGAAACATGCTTTCCCTATATTTAGGGATCCCTTTAAAAAATTATGATAATCAATATGATTGTGAAATTGTATGATAAAAATAGCTTTGGAAACAAAATATACCTCATAATCCTTTGTCAAATACAACTAGAACCCTAAATACAAATATAATGTAGGAAGTCAACAACCATTAAATCATATATTATCACTTTGAATTCATAATATAACAAGATATACTTGCAACATTGTCCCTTCGTTTTAAAAAATGATATGATTATAAAATATTTATTATAGAAAATAAGAATAAAACAATTAATTAATTAATTACAAAATAAAAAATAAATTAATTAGTTGTACCATTTTTTAGTTCTAAGGGAATCGGTGATTGTCAAATATTATTTGAGCAAGTCTTAGGTTCAAATATTAGTAGATGCCACTATAAACCCTAGGCTAGTGCCAACATCGCACAAGCGAATGCCTAGAAAAAAAATTCTGACTTAGCAAACAGTGAGAAGTATCGAAGCACACCCATGGGGACCTCTATTGTAGGGGGTTTATATCCTTCTATCCTAATCACAATAGAGCATGTCTAATTGGGGATTTGAACCTGTGTGGGGAGAGTTTGAAACTTAACTCCCTACCAATTGATTCGTTGACCCCTCAACTTAATATTTAAAGGACATGGGGTTAGTCTTTGATCCAGTTATGTGTGCATGAGTCAAGAAATCATCTAATACATCTCTCTTGTTGCAACCACATGTTTGACCACTACCTCAGTGTCACCCCATGGCTCAAGGGGAATCCCTCGTAGGAATTGAACCTTGTTCACTAGTGAAAAAACTCCATATATGCAAATAAAATGAATTTGGGACATTATAAGTTAAATATGCCCTTACATTTGTTGTTCTTCTACATGTATGAAAATAAATCACCCTCCAGCCTATAAGTTGATATATTCATCATGGCTCACGAGGAGATTAAACAACAATTAGCTCACTAAATATAAACATGTCACAAATAGAGTTTGAACCCAAGTAGGGAGGATAATAATTCATCCTCACAATCAAAGTAGCTAGACCCAACTAATGCTTTTTACACTTTATTTATACATAGAATTGAAATATATTCAATACAATGCATTTATTGTAAAAATTAAATAATTTGAAATGATTATATATAAGGTGAGATATTCATCATGTCTCATGAAGAGCTTAATCAACAATTAGCTCATTGAAAATAAACATGTCACAGAGTACCTAAACCCAACTAAGACTTTTCACACTTTATTTATGTACATAGAATTGAAATATATTCAATACAATGCATGTATTGTAAAAATTAAATAATTTGAAATGATTATATATATATATATATATATATATATATATATATATATATATATTACTTTATGTTCTTTTATTATAATGTCTGTGACATAATGTTACCATTTTGTGCATATTAGTTTGGCATTGCAGAGGCATTCAACATTTTGTAAGGTAGAACTTTGGTTGAATGGGTTGTTTTGCGCCTCGAATTTTGGAGCAAGGGATTGAATTAACATCTGTCCTCCCATGTGTGATTTGTGTTGGGTTGTACACTGTGTTGGTACTTTGCATTTAGGGTTCTGCAATGTAATTGGGTTGGATTTCGATTTGTTGTACATTGTTGAGGTACCACGCATTTAAGAAGGGTTTTCTACTACCTCTTCTTTTGATGACAAATCACAATCAAAATAAATACCAAATCCAGATCAATCACCCATTCAGATGATGACCAAAAATAAGAGTTACTATGCTCGACTCCAAACATCAATCTAGGTAAACCACACTCACACCTATACATGTAGCTATGGAGTATGGTCCACCCATTAGTGGTAGGATCAACCATTTTTGTAGCTATTTCCATTATGTGATGAAATTTGTGTGCGTAATCAATTTGGGAATTCACACTGAGCATTATCCCACCTTCCATTCATGAATTGCGTCCAGTTCCTTTCTCTGTGCTACGCTAAGCTCTAGCCTACATACATTATATAAAGAAGTTTGGTTCCTCCAATTCAACTAAACTCACTCATAGCTACTTTCCCTTCGAACAGATCCATCCCAGCCAGCCACTCTAATGTCTAGGCCACCCAAGCCATCATTCTCACTAGTTTCCACTCAAGAGCTTATAGTAGTAGATTCAATAGCTTAAGAAGAAATAACAGAGCCAGGAAATAGCGATTACGATAAAGCAATCTAAGAAGCAATTGAGACGGTTGATTCAATAGACCTAGTAGATGGCACAATCTACTCAAGGAATTTGTAGATGTTACTGTTCTTTGTGATTTTAGAGTGAAGTTTGCTGACTAGCACAATCTCCTAGGTTTGCATCCAATTTCCCATTTTTACACTGAATCAAGCATGTTGGTAGTCTATTTCTCATTGTATCGTATTTGTTAAAATGACACACTTGTAGCAACGTAACTATGCATCATATGGCATACTGATTTATGATAGCATGCTTGTGTAAGCTTTTGTCATTGCAAAATCTTAAGTATCGAAATGCTTTAGTTTATTTATGCATCTTGAATCCATTATATGTGCTTGTCATATGCTCAATATTATGCTTTCATATAAATTAAGTCAATGTACTTTCTCTTCTTATGATCCAGTTTACAACTATGTTTAATGCTGTTTTAGACAATTTCACTACTGTTGTGCTATGTTCAATGCTATTTTAGACAATTACAACTACGTTCAATGCTATGTTTAAAGCTATTTTAGATAGTTTCAATTTCACCACCAAGTTTCCAACCCTAGGATTTCTAACAAACATAACCCCTTGAATGCCAATTAAGATAGTGACACTTGACTCAACTCAAATTTTGAAATATAAAGAAGGTTTGCACTTTGTATTTGATCCATATGGATGCATCTATTGTAGTTACTAGTAATTTTATAGTTACTAGTAATTTTATAGCTACTAATAACTTCATATCAACTACCGACATGTTACATCTATAATGAAATGTGAAGTAAAATTTCATTATTGTAATTTTTTAATTAGGGGAGGGATGCTAGTTGTTGGACACCCCACGTGGCTCCCTCCCCCATTCGACGCTGGCGAGTCGACACCTATGCAGCCCGGGCCTAGATGGCACCGCCACTTGTTGTGGTGGGTGGGCGCCATAAAGTGGCCTTTATGGCATGCTTTTTAATGCCTTTCCAGTGCTTTTCCTACGACCTCTCCTTCCTCCTGTGTATTGTTGCTCAGGCCCTGTCTATGAATGCTCCACCACCCCATTTCTTGTTCATTCCCGCTCTGGTTTTGCACCACACCTGCTCTGGTTCTGCACCACTCCCACTCTATTTCTGTTGGTATCCTATTGTGCTACTGTGATGTAGCGGACACTTGGTGCCTTACCCCCCGATGGATGGCATTCGCCACTATGGTATGTTCTGTCAGTTGGTTCTCCCGACGTTGACGCTTGCTCCTTGCCAGCGGCGCACCATAGGCCCATGAAGTCATCTGCGGCGGACCCCGTTGGATGTTTTCGTTGGTTCGGTGGTGGTGTTGTTGGGTTGCTGCTCAGCTAGTTTCGCTAGTGGCGATGGTGGCTTCCATCAGGCGTTCATTTCCTTCGTTCGGTGGCATTGGTCCCATCCTGCTCATGCTTCTTTGGTGGCGCTGGTCCCTTCCTCTTCACAGTGGTGGCTGGTCCCTTCCTGCTCGTGGCGGGTGGCGATGGCTGTTCCTACTCGCACTTCTTTAGTGGCGCTAGTAGGTTTCCTACTAGCCATTCCTGCATCAGTGTTTTTCAACACTCTCAACCTTCTGGGGATTTCGTGGACCATTTCTGCTACTTTTATAAGTTAAATTCTGCATTTCCTGGTTGTGAATTTTAGAATTTGTGCATTTCTGGGTTGTGAATTTGTGCATTTCTGTTGGTGAATTGGTTTGGTCCCTTCCTGCTCCTGGCGGTGGCGTTGGTGCCTTCCTGCTCGCACTTTGAATTGTTTATGGTGGGTTTACATTGCGTTTGTGGCAATGGTGAAATGCATTTCGCATTAGGGTTTTTATGTGGCATTAGGGGTTTAATTTGTTTATGCTGCAGCAGGGTTTAGGAATGGTTTATGATGCAGTAGGGTTTATGAATGGTTTATTGTGCTCATGTTAATCTATTTATGAATGGTTTATGATGTAGTAGGGTTTATGAATGTTTTAGTGTTTATGAATTTATTAGGTTTGAGGTGAATTTGTTTCATGAATTATTGAAGGTTCTATGGTTTACCTTGCAATCATAGTTTCAGGTGAATTATTGAAGGTTCTGTGGTTAATGTTGAAGTTGCGTTTAAATTATTTTTAGGGTTTATGAATTTAGTTTGTGTTGCAGCAGCGTTTAAATTTTTTTTAGGGCTTATGTTGCAATCATAGTTTGGGCATAATTATTGCAGGTTCTATGGTTTGTGTTGCAGCAGGTTCTATGGTTTGTGTTGCAACAGGGTTTGTAAATTTTTTAGGGTTTATGTATTTAGTTTGTGGTTTGTTTATGTTGCAATCAACGTTTGGGATAAATTATTGAAGGTTCTATGGTTTAGGTTGCAGCAGGGTTTATAAATTTGTTGGGGTTTATGAATTTGGTTTGTTGTTGGTTTATGTTGCAATAATCGTTTGGGCTGAATTATTGAAGGTTCTATGCTTTATGTTGCAGCAGGGTTTGTAAATTTTTTAGGGTTTATGAATTTAGTTTGTTGTTTGTTATGTTGCAATCATAGTTTGGGATGAATTATTGAGGGTTCTATGGTTTATGTTGCAGGGTTTGTAAATTTTTTAGGGTTGATGAATTTAGTTTGTTGTTGGTTAATGTTGCAATCATAGTTTGGGATGATTTATTGAAGGCTCTATGGTTAATGTTGCAGCAATGTTTATAATTTTATTGGGGTTTATGAATTTCGTTTGTTGTTGGTTTATGTTGCAATCATCGTGTGGGATGAATTATTGAAGGCTCTATGGTTTATGTTGCAGCAAGGTTTGTAAAATTTTTGGGGTTTATGATTTTAGTTTGTTGTTGGTTTATGTTGCACTCATAGTTTGGGATGAATTATTGAAGGTTCTATGGTTTATGTTGCAGTAATGTCCCTAAAGTTTTTTGGGTTTATGAATTTAGTTTGTTGTTGGTTTTTGTCGCAATAGGATGGTAATAGTTAAAAGTAAAAACTACATCATACAGGGGATGGATGCCAGTTGACAACAATGACTTTTTCCATTTTATCGTCTTATTGGAAGAATACCCATAATTCAGTTGTTGATATCAGCAAGTTTGCCAAATTGGCTATTGTTGATGCAGTTTACAAGTGATCTGCTCTATCTTATGATCTGCTATTGTTGATGTAGTTTACAAGTGATCTGCTCCATCTTATGATCTGCTATTGTTGATGCAGTTTACAAGTGATCTGCTATTGTTAATTTACAAGTGTATGATGCAGTTTTTACTTTTAACTATTAACATTAAGTGATCTGCTCCATCTTATCAGGCCATTGCTTGCATTATGGGCCAATAACTTGCATTATGGGCAAAATAGAAGAAGTTAAATTAGTTGCTGCATTATGGGAATTTATAGACACATGGTTTTATTAAACAGTTTGTTGGCTTGATTACTATTGTCTGTTGTTCTAGCCTTCAAAAGGATATTGAAGTTGTTTATAGGAATGTACATACACTAGATCTGATTTAGGCCTGTTATGTTGATTAGTATGATACTGTATTAAGGTGTAATAAGTCATGCATGAGATCCCTCCATGGAACATTCCTTCTAGAAGCATTATTAATAATATGAGAGAAATATGGGCATGTTCCCAATCAATTAGCATCTCATGGATGGGTATCACACCCAGGTAATGGTTCAACCCCATTCCTAACTGCTACTTTAAGGAATATAGGGGTCAAGAGTTGTAAACCATAGAACCTACTGCAACATAAACCATAGAACCTTCAATAATTCAGCCCAAACTATGAACCTTCAATAAACCATAGACCCTGCTACAACATAAACCATAGACCCTACTGCAGCATAAACCATAGAACCTTCAATAATTCAGCCCAAACTACTGCAACATAAACCATAGACCCTACTGCATCATAAACCATAGAACCTTCAATAATTCAACCCAAACTACTGCAACATAAACCATAGACCCTACTGCAGCATAAACCATAGAACCTTCAATAATTCATCCCAAACTACTGCAACATAAGCCATAGACCCTACAGCAACATAAACCATAGAACCTTCAATAATTCAGCCCAAACTATGATTGCAACATAAACCAACAACAAACTAAATTCATAAACCCTAAAAAATGTTAATGAAATGTTTAATCAGAGAACATTATAGCTTGCTTTTGAAATGATGAAATTGTATATTAAACCTTATGAAAAACCCCTGATTACAATGCCGCAAACATCAGGGAATGATATGACCTAGGATTGTACCCAAAATGGTCTAGGATTGTATACAAAATGGCCATGTTGCAGTAGTTAGACCCAGTGATTACAAAATCCACATTGCAATGTGGTCACAACAAAAAATTTGGCACCCCTATATGACACTCCTATGCTTGATGTCCTCCAAGATCTTCACTGCCCAATATTGTTGAGTTTCCTGCTTGAGCCAGGTTGGTTGGCATACCTGAAAATGGTTGATTAGGTTGTGGTTGGTTGCCTCCATATGATATCCAATTTGCTTCTTGTAGCCATGGAGGAATTGAGTAGCCATAGTGCACACTTGTGCTACTAACCCCTGCATTAGGTTGAGCCCCCCCGAAAATCATACATATGTCTGACACCTGCACTGGTAGGAGGGAATAAAGTGGGCATGCGCACTTGTTGATAGCGGGGGACTTGGATGTTTAGGAGGTCTTGAAAACATGGAGTATTATCTGCAAGATATTCCAATGTGTTTGGCATCATCCTACTCCCCTCCACTATGTTTGCATCAATGGCAGAACTTTCTGCCACCCCTTGTTCTTTTTGAAGCAATTGTTGATCCTTTCTCAATTCCTTTTCCTGCCTTGCCATTTGTTTTTGATGAGCCTTTTCTTGTCTTTCTTTCTCTCTTTCAATCCTTTCCTGTGCTCGAAGTTCTGCTGCAGCAATCCTTGCAGCCTTCTTTTCTTTAGCTAAGTCCCTCTTTTTCTGCTTTAAATCTTGGATTTCAAGTTTCCTATGCTCAGACTCAACCAATAGTTTTATATAGTCCTTTGAGGTGAGTAACTGTGAACTTCGGCATAGACGAAGATTGTCTGTTGTTGCTTGCCTTCTTTTTGCTGACACTCTCTACTAGTAGCTTTAGGAACCTACCAAGCAATTGGCCCTTCTTTGACACTTGCCTTTCAATATTTGGGTGAATGTTCTCCTGCTCTATCTGAACCATATCGTCCTCTTCAGCTGGAACCTCATTGTGGACACTATCTTCTTCTAGGTTTCCATTGTCCACAAAATAATGAACAATTTCATCTTCCAATTCTCTTGGCTGTGAAGGCATGTTCATGCTTTCTTCACTGGTCCTTGAGACAATATTTTTGCCCAAATTCATCATGGCTTCTGCTAGCCATGATGGTGGGCTAACCTGGCTTGGAAAATTCAATTCTCCATTACTGCTTCCTGGTGCATGATCAATGTTTTCATTGACATGATCAGAAGTAGAAGTTGCAATTGTTTCTTGCATAGAGACATTAAGAAGATCAGAAACAGAAGTTGTAGTTGTATCAGTTGATGTAACAACCTCCATGTTACTATCAATTGGTTCATTGTTATATTGTGTTTCACTTACTTGTTCTTCTTCATCACCACTGTATGGTCCTCCTTGAGAGAGGGATATCATATCATCAGTAGCAACAACGTCTTCCTCTACCTCCACATCTTCTTGGCCATCAACATGTGCTTGGACATCCCCTTCTTCCTAACCATTCAGATCAAATGCCTGGCTACAACTAGTATCATGCATGAGAGCCTTAGAATTCAGTGGCCATATTCCAGTCCTCTTAAACCCACCCTTGATATTCGAAGGTGTGAGAGCCCCTTTAAAGGCTTTACTTGCAAGCTCAGCTAGCTCAAACCTTTTTACCTCCACCCCTGGATTCTTTGCCATCCACGAAGCTCGCTCACCCCTGAAATAGTTCTTGAAAGGCCCGAACACACTGACATCTAGGGGTTGCAATCTGTGAGTGGTATGAGAAACCAGTGTCAACAGGTCAATGCCCAAATTGTTAGCCTCCTCGATTGTTTGCACAGCAATGTGGCTTCCATGACCATCTAAAACAAGCAGGTGTCTATTTATAGGTGAGACACTGCCTGGTATAGATGCAACAAAGTGAGTAAGCCAATTCAAAAAGAGTTCTTTGGTCATCCAAGCATGGGGATGTGCAGCCATGCATGCACCTGGTTCACAATTCTATATATAGTTTTTGAGTTGAGTTTTACCTTTAAATAGATAAAATCCAGGGATTGAAGCACCAATTGCATTGACACAACATAGAATAGTGATCCACTCCCTGCTCCTAGGAAAAATCTTTGGCACATTATGACTCCCTCTCTTGGCAATTACACGCATGCCACAGTTCCTTCCTTCCTGTAAACCTGTTTCATCACAGTTCCATATATGGTCTGTAGCATACCCATGTTTCTCATATGCACTAGAAAGGGTGGCATAGAACTTAGTCAGAATTGTAGGCCATAGATTTAGAGCCTTGTCTCTATCTAGGCCCTTAGTTGTATGCAACACAAGGTCTGGATGCCTTTTTTTAAACCCAAACCACCATGACTTACCAGGAAACCCATCTTTGAAGGGGTTTGGCCTCCCTTGATAGATTTGAGCTACTATGGATTTTAGCTGTATCAGCTCTAGCCCATGTCCCATTTCAGCCATCTCCTTACACCACTGAACCACCTCGGCCTCCTCCTCTTCACTCATAACTGTAACAACCCCTCTGCGCTTTGTATGTGTGAGCCCATTTATCCAATAATGTACTAAAGAGGTAGCAACTCCATGTTTTTTAGTAGTAGCACAAATGGAATATCCCTTGAACTCTATATCATCAATAGCAGCTAGCATGTCTTCTTTTGTCCAGCCTCTTATTACACTGATTTTGGTGACTGAACTTGTTCCTTGAACTGTGGTTGGAAGTGGCTGTGTGGTTGATGGTGGGACAACAGTGTCCTCTTCCACCACATTTTCATTCTCAACAACATTGCTAGGAGCATTATTGGCATTTGAATGGTCGACCCTCTCCTCGTTCGATGAGGTGCAGTGTAGCTGGGCACCCCTGCTCAGTCGACGACTTGTTCTCCTTGCATTGCTAACTCTTGCCATGCCTGCAACAACCTGCACATTTAGAAGGGAGGCTGATTATGTAGAAGAAACTGGAAGTTGATTATAACAAAAATGTAAATAACAGAAATGGAAATAACATTACAAAGGAAGTTGGTTATATAGAAGGAAACTAGAAGCTGATTATAACAGAAATATGAATAACATAACTAGAAATAACATAAACTGAAATATAAATAACATAAACAATAACCTGAATCTACTGTGCACACACTTCTGATTGTATGCCTCCACTGTGCACACACTCTGTTGTTCGAATTTATGAAATGCAACTATGCACACACTCTGCAGGTCGAATTTATGAAATGCAACTTCAGTAAGGGTTGTGGTTCATTTATAGTTGTTTTCTATTGATTGGATTGGTAAGAAGGCTGCACATGGATTGCAATCTCTCAAATTTCAATGTGTGTTGTGGATTGATTTAAAAGTGATCTAATGGCTTGGAGCTTGTCATTGTGGATCCCTATGTTTTCATCTATTTCATGATCCTTATGCTTCCATCTGTTTAATAGGTGCATTTAATGGGTAGGTGTCATTTATTGAATATAGTGGGTTGGAATGTTGAACAATCTTGCAGTTATGGCTGACACTATCATTTCTATTGCTTGAATAGGTTTTAATGAATGTTTGAATAGGTTTTAATGAATGCTGGTATATTTCGGCTCCACTAGATATTCGTGGGTCCTCCTTTGATAGGTACCTTGCAGTAGATGGCAAAAACAAGCTAGGTTATTTAGGTGTTCATGTAGTTTTGGATCCTTGAGCAGATCTGTACTTAGTTGGGACAAGATGTTTTGTACTGTTTTTCATATAAAGACTATTTATTGACACCTATTGGCCCAGTCAATTAATGGGCAATTTTTGGACATAATTTAAATCTCTACTGCACTTAATATGGAATATGTATGTTTAATTTATGGGTGTCTTTATGTCAATATATGGTGGCTGTGTGGGACCAGTACTATGACAACTACTGGTCCCTATTCAAGAATAGACAACTCTCCCCTATTTTAAAGGCATTGCAAAATTGGATGGAATAGATTACTAGTAGTAATTAAATCCACCTCAACAACTCAAGTTTGTGAAATCTAAAGAAGGTTTGTACTTTGTATTTGATTGATGTATTGTACATATCAAGTTGAAATGGATCTACTATAGTTAGTTATCATTTTGACCATGTCAATCCAATAGTACTTTGTGTTTGAGTGTTGTATAAGTTAAATTCCATGACACATTAATTTATTTTCAAGTTGTCACGTCATATATTAAGAAAATAATAAAATAATTGCATGCTATCAATTACATTGTTTATTGTATTTTTTTAAATTTTCCTATAAAAAAATTAATTTTGTTGTGATTTGTCAATGAAAAAACATCACTCCATTTTTTTTTATTCAATCAAATAGTTGCTAAATGATATTTTGAATTTAAAAAGAAAAAACAATAATAAATAGTTTGGCAATAATGAAGTGAATGAAAACTCTAAAAACAACAATTGAGCTCTCAAAAGATTAGTTTAATCTTTATGCTACTTGAAAAACAATAGTCACCACCATGTCTGGAACCTTTCTGTATGAATACATAATTGACATTTGGTTAAAAATTTTGCACGTTAAATGTCACATACATACAAATATTAGACGGTCATTTTGAGGGACAATGATTTTTATAGGTGTAGTGGGTTAGTAACTTAAAATTCTACATATCTAGCCCTCATTCCGAAATCATCCCACCCGGAGAATTTTAACGAGTTCATGCCTATTGCTCTTTGTAATTTAGTATATAAGATAATTTCCAAGATCATTGCTGTTCAGATCAAACCGGTCCTTTCAAGGCACATCTCTATGGAATAGTATGGATTTTTGCAGGGCCGCCAGATTCATGATGCTATGGGGGTGACACAAGAAGTTTTTCACAGTATAAAATAGAAGAGGCTTGATGCACTCATTCTTCAATTGGACTTAGTGAAAGCTTATGATCGGGTTGATTGGAATCTACTAAGGTTAATTCTGATTCAGATCAGTCTACCATGGAAGGTGATGAAATGGATAATGGCATGTGTATCATTAGATAATTTTGCTGTACTTATAAATGGACAACCATCGGACTACTTTAAAGCCTCCAGGGGCCTTCGTCAGGGGAGCCCACTCTCTCCTCTACTTTTCCTGCTGGTCATAGAAGGACTGAGTCTCACTATACATAAGGAAAAAAGGGAGGGACAGATTGTTGGCATCAAGATTACAAAAGATATATCTGTTACACATTCACTATTTATGGATGATGTTTTGCTTTTTGGATTGGGCATCCTTGAGGAGTGGTTTTAGTATAAGAAGATCCTTGATTTCTTTTGCTTGGTAACTTGTATGATCATTAGTTATTTTAAGTCACACTTTTTGAAACTTTCCCTGTAGGCTCATGTGGAACAGTTGATTAGTTCGATTTTACCTCTAAAATTCAAAGAATTGACTGAAGGAATGAAGTATTTGGGGTTTTTCATTAAGCCTTCGAATTATATTTTGAATGACTGGTCCTAGCTTGTTAGACGTTTTGAATTACGTATTAGCCATTGGAGTTTTCGACACTTATGCATCAGTGGCAGACTTGTGCTAGCAAAAGCGGTTCTACAGAACGTGGGGGTCTACTAGTTTTCACTTTGTAAAATTCCAAGATCCATCCTTAGACTTATTTGAAGGAAAATTTTTAGTTTCTTATGGTCTGGAGGAGGGGAAAAGGAAAAATTCCACCTAATAAAAAGGTCCTTGTTGGCTCGACCTTGGACTATGGGAGGATGGAATATAAAGGACCTGGATCTTTTTGTCTCGGCATTGCATGCAAAAAGTTTATGGCATGCACTTTTTGACAATTCTGATTGGGGGAAGATTATCAGAGCCAAGTCCTTGAAAAATTCTACAGTTGCAAATTGGTTTCGAAAGGGTCATCTGGCTACTATCGGTGTCTCAAATATTTGGAATGGATTAATGGGTTCATTCAATGTTATAGCTCAATGGATATCTTGGATACCTGGTAATGGTTCTGACATAAGGCTGGGACTTGATCCTATATTAGGGGGACCCACTGCATATATATTGTCTTTGGAATTAAGGGCACATCTCAGGGAAAAAGGGTTTTGCACACTTGCACATGCGACTGACCTCTATAAGGATGGGCGTTCAAAGTGGATCTCGGCTCCTCAGCTAGGACTAAATGGTATAATGGGGATTACATGGGCAGATTATATCAGACCCATTTGCCAGTCAAATATTCAACTATCTAAGACTCTAGATAGATTAGCTTGGTCATGGGATGTGGCTCGTGGCTCAGTTTCTTCTAAATGGCGTATGATTCATTATTTGCAGATAAATAACCCGAGACTAATTGG
The DNA here is from genome assembly GCA_027924585.1 of Larix kaempferi. Classification (NCBI taxonomy): domain Eukaryota; kingdom Viridiplantae; phylum Streptophyta; class Pinopsida; order Pinales; family Pinaceae; genus Larix; species Larix kaempferi. The sequence continues at coordinate 6,091,343 of BSBM01000597.1, read as the reverse complement.
TGGCATAAAACTGTTTGGAAACTGGCTCTTCCGCTAAAAATAAAATGTTTTATTTGGCTGGAACTTTGCAATGAAATACTTACATGGGACAATTTATGTCATCAGGGTTACAATGGCCCTGGAAGGTGTCCTCTATGTTGCATACAGAAGGAAACAGTTGACCATCTATTCTCCTCCTGTACATTCATACAGGGGCTTTGGAAACAAATTGCATCCCTCTCTGGTATTCAAATCATTTGGAGACCTTCCACTCTTAGTGACTATCTTGATTCATGGTTCAGATGTTCCATCTCATGTTTTGAACTCCCTTGTTTCATGATCTGGTAAGTTTGGAAGGCTCGAAATTCTCGAATCTTTGAGGAGTTTGTGCCTCTTCGGGATTGGATATGTTGTTGAACTTTGGTTGCATTCAAAAAATATATTTCCTTTCATGGACATGGAGATGGCATGAAAGTTTTGAACAAGAGTTGGCATTTGGCTCCTCCAGTCTTGATGTACCCCTGTGGTTTCTTTAATGGGGCTGCAGTCGGGGGGCCTGGTATGAGTGGGGCAGGTGCTTTATTACACCTTTCCACCACTTGTTTTTTCCGTATTAGGCTCAATTTGGGAATTGCCTCCAATACTCGCAGTGAGTTATGCACCCTTTGGCTCTTGCTACATTTTGCTCGCTCCAGGCAGATATCTTCACTCTTAGTACTGGGTGATTCTTTGTCTATCATATCATGGGAAAATTGAAACACACCACTCAATGTTCTGCTTCTTTCACATTGGATGGATGCGGCTTGGAAGTTAATTCTCGAATTTGAACACACTCATTTTTCCCATATTTTCAGAGAGGTGAATACTGAGGCTGATATGCTCTCCAAGCTGGCTTTGACCTCACAGGAAGGGATCATTTTGTGGGAGGAATGGTGGGAGGACCTTCTCTTTTCCCATGGTTCTTATCACTTACATTGGACATGATGCTATTGTCTTCTTTACTAGAATGGCCATATTGTTTAATTTGGCTTTTTGTGGTATTAGCTTATGTTTTTTGCGACTATATTACTATGTGCAGGTCTTTAAAAGCTACAGCCACCAACTCCTCATTGGTTTTCCTGATATAACCTTTTTTGCGGCTATTATCATATATGTCTATTTTAGCTATTTTGTTTCTGGCTTATGGACACTATTGATCTTGACACTCATGCTGCTGGGACTGCATAGAAGGATTACTATATCTAGTTTCCATCTTTGGACAATGTTTGGGCCATTGTTTTTCAGTTGGATGAAAATTTTATGACATTTTGTTTTTTGTTTATTATTTTATGTAATATGTGGAGGCATATATGATGTTATTCTACAGGGTTTTCCCCCATTGGTCTTTGGATACTTTGTGACTTGATAAACTGATTATATCGGCCATGATTTTGGGCTCTTAGTTGACACCTTTATTTGGGCACATATTTGCTGTCCATGTGATGGTAAACTTGGTGTTTGTCTGGACAGGTTTATACCTTTTGTACTCTTGTGACAGTTGGACTCATTTACTATTTCGCCGTATTAATAATAAGTTTAATTTTTCAATGGAAAAAAAAAACTTAGTTTAAATTTTCTATGAAGTAAGTTTATTTAAAGTGTGACAACTAATTACATATAGATTTAAGATCAATAAATCATAGAAAATTATAGTAAGATTTAGACAAAACTTGAATTTTAAAAATTATAGTAAGATTTAGACAAAACTTGAAGTCTTAAATTGATTGGATGCGATATGTATGAATTGATTTGATGCGATATAGATGACAAGATTTTAAGTCATCACATCATGGCTCTTAAAAGTACGAATAGAAATTACTATAGTAGAAATTATTAGAAAAAACAAAAAATGATTTCAAAATTAATCACTGTTTTTTAGGTTTATTACTAGTCGTAAAAGTGGCTCTTATCACAAATAAAAATGGTTGTGGCAGCGAATGCATTGTGGATATCCTTTCCTTATTACAAAACTTTGCTATTGCGATGATGGTGGATTCACTAATTTATAATTGATCGATATAATGTTATTATTCTGTTGATTGCACCAAGAGGCGCTCTACATTCTAGTATGGGGGAGATCTTGTGAGTCGAGTGTTTGTCGAGTAACAAAATAATACAAAGTAAACAAAAAAAAGAATAATACAAAGTAAAAAGTAATAAATATTATGTCGGCCATAAACAAAAAAGAAAAATACAAAGTAAAAGGTAAATATGAGACTTAAACTAGAGACTTTAGAGCTTCGGATTAGGTGGTAAATATTATGTTGGCTATAAACAAAAAAGAATAATACAAAGTAAAAAGTAAATATGAGACTTAAACTAGAGACTTACTTTTTACTTTTAATACAAAGTAAAAAGTAAATATGAGACTTTATGGTGTTTTTAGAGTGTTTGTCCAGTAACAAAATAATACAAAGTAAACAAAAAATAATAATACAAATTAAAAAGTAATAAATATTATGTCGGCCATAAACAAAAAAGAATAATACAAAGTAAAAAGTAAATATGAGACTTAAACTAGAGACTTTAGAGCTTAGGATTATGTGGCTCAGGTATTGCACTCAAGGAGCTATTCAAGGAGAGGTTTGCACCCCGGGAGATTTGATCCCTCTCGGCGCTTGATAGAGCCTAGGATTTGGATCTAAGCTGGTTTTATAACTTTGAGAGGAGGGTTGATTCACTAGATAAAATTAGTTGATATAAGTTATTTTGTGTTGAGGGAAATCTATGATTTATTGGTTTATGTCTTTAGATGGAGATTTACATCATGATCTAAACATCCCTCTAATTTGGAATCTATGCATTGGGAAATGCAATATAATCTAATATTATTGTTAAGATGCATTGATTTCAATGATATTAAATTTTGTATGATATCATTCAATTAAATAGTAGAAACCCATGTACTTGAATAAATTGAAAATACCATAGTTAGTGTAGTAAAATGACATTTATGATCTATTCATCAAGCCATTTTGTATGATACCATTGGATTAAATAGTCAAAATCCTAAATTATAGTTACCATAATGAGGCTAGTAGGTTAATTTAATAGAAGAAACCCTAATTTGCCTATATATTGGCATCTAATATTTTAATGTGGGAATATAATAATAAAATCTTTTTGCATTCCTTAAATTTTAGGAATGATTTTTCTTGGTATTGTTAAGTTTCATGGCTTACAGAGAGAGGCATCTACTATCTATTGATCTATGTATTTAGATGGATATTTTCCTTATGATTTAGTATCCGTGTAATTTGAAATTTGTGCAATGGGAAATGCAATATTTAATATAATAGTATTGTTAAGTTGCATTGATTTCAATGATATTACATTTTGTATGATAGCATTAATATACATGTAATTCATCATAAAATTTTATAAAGAAAATGTTATGGTGATGCACATGAGAAATCCATAAGTCACAAGGATTAACATTTGAGAAATAAAGTGTGAATATTGGAAATAAAGAGAGACATGTTTATACAATATCTGGAATTAAGGGTAAATGGTGTTTGAACTCTACCTCCTTTCACATATGATAGATAAGAGAAGATGACAAAGGGGGTACGAGTGACTTAAAGAAAAGGAGAAGACATATTGAGATTGATCACTCTGTAATATATATGTAATTTGTCATTAAATTTCATTTCATTCTTCCACATGTGTCATCATTGAACATGTTATTTAATCAAAATTGGTCATTTTAATCACGTAAGTATTATTTTTATTAATTTTGGATGAGACCATTTCAATGTAGTTATTCTGGTTTTTAAGCAACATTATTTTGATGCAGTCACTGCAATTGGAACCAACGTAGATCTATCTTAACTCTTCCTCTATCAAGCATCGATAGAAATTAAATCCCTTAAAACATAAAACTTTCCTAAATTTAATTTTCTTTAATTTTTATTAATTAATTTTTTTAACAAAATTGATTTTTACTTTCGATTAAATATTAAATCAAAACATTTTCTATTAACAAATTTTCCAAATTTCTCTTTTCACAACCTTTTTTCATTCTTAATTTTTTTATTAATGTGGAACTACATTTAAAATTTTAATTAGTTACAAGTATAAAAAGACTTTTAAAAAATGAGCACACCTCCATATAATCACTACCACTTTGCAATATGCAATACATGTATATCCTATACATTTATACGGCTATAAAAAAGACCAACAATGTTTATGTAGAGGTAAAAATTAATAATTCTCATTGTCTCAACTTCAATTATCAATTCTTCAAATTAAATTAGATTGGGTACATTTCTACATTTAATGTTTGTCGTAGTATCATATTTTTAACTTTTTAAAATTTTTCAAATTAAATTCGATTGGGTACATTTTTACATTTAATGTTTACCATATTATTATATTTTTAGGTTTTTTATTTTAATAATTAAATATTATTTAATTGCTTTTAATTAATTAATTAATTTGTAATTCAAGTTTGTATTATGTTTTATATTGATTTTTTGAAAATAAAATTGAATGAAACTATTCATAATATTCCTTGAAATGGAGTATAGTTGGAATTCTATGATGGGAAAACAACCAATTCTATTTTAATTTCCATATGCACATGGTTGAAGTGTTGTATTCATGGAAATTTTAAATGGTTAAGGATCTTTTCTTTCTCTATTACTTTTTGTTAAAATGATGTTAAATTTTAATGTTTGGGATGAATCTTGTTCTACTTAGTATTCATTATAAATCTTGAAAATATGACATAACTTTACTAAATATGATGCGATTGTGTTAAATTTTTGGCACCAATAATTTTTTAATTTTTTGGTTATGATGCTTAGTACCACAAAATATGAGTAGATTTAAGATTATTTTTTGTGGTTTGCATCATACAATATGGGAATCCATGTATGCAATTAACACCCTAAAAAATAATTTACAAGTAGTTTTGTAATGAAAATGTTACCTCTAGTTTCATATTTCCACATTTACACCACTTTTGTATCATTATTTGAAAGTAAATGATTTTCCAAATCTCTTGTAAATAGTGGTGTTAATGTGGAGATAAAATATCATATTTATTGTAGTGATATTGTAATGTAGTCCTTTCATGAACGTTGTGTTAAAGGTTCATTTCAGAATTTGACCTTCTTGTCCTTGTGACAGTGGTCTTGTGTTGAAGATCATTTTTAAGGTAGACTTGATCCTAGTAGTTGACAGTAGCAAGGGCGAAGCCTGCACAAAAAGAAATGAGATGGATAAAATTATGCAAGTTAGTGAAAATAAAAATTGTGCACCGGTGAATAATTGTGATGGTGTTACAACTTTTAAAGAATTCTAGAGAGCCCCTCTTGAGGATGGAAGAAATTGACTTGACTCTCAAATTTGATATTTAGGAAGTTGAATTCAAAAGAGGCATTGTTGCTAATAAGGGAGGAGAATATTTGTGTCAGTCAAGGGTTTCGAATTAATACAATGATGGAGGGATCAACAACCCCATTGACAACCACTTGATGAGAGATTGTTTAGATTCAAATAACCTAACTAAGAAGAGACGGGAAATTGATGGATAACGCTCATGACCAATGTGAAATAAATGTTGAGGATGTTTCTTGATATGGTATGTTGGTTGTGAATACTGGAGCTTTCGTGGGGTCAATTATTGGAAGACAACACATGACGATTGAATCGTCAACTTGTTAGAGTTGAAATTTTGTCTTGCTGCAACTGCCACCACATCAACCAGTGCGATACCATCCTCAATGCCATTCGAGCCAAGACAAAATCCAATATGAGAATCGATCCTGTATAATCGTCAAGGATGAATAGTTGACTATGTCAGGAATCCATGGTAGAGAAAACGAGGATGAATATGTGTCCCATCCAAATAACTAGCTTCCAGAGTTAGCTAGTAGAAAGCATCTATTGACCACATAAAAACATCGACCATCGAAGAGAACATGTCCACGTGAGAGTATGATATGGAGTTTAATTGTCAAGTTAAAATACAAGTCACTTGTCGATGGAACACATACCATGTAAGTAACCTGTATACTCTTACTTGTAATCCATTTGAACCAAGGAAGAAGCAACTTTATATTTATATCTCAGTGCGATAGTTCGTGACTAAAAATCATTTCCATTTCCAATCGATCCGTTTAAGGATCTTGTTGGGAATGTTATAGTATTTTCATGTAAATTGATTGGAAAATTCAATAGTCGGTTGGTATAAGTATATTAGAGTTAGAGGTGATAAGTGGTGGAAGTCTAGTCAATTAACCAACCTGAATAATTGTTTGGTTGAAGGAAAACAACTAGTTGATGGAAAGTTAACTGAACGATCAAATATCAACGGGAAATTGACTAAATTTTACCCATCCAAGTCAACTGTAATGTAATAACCGGAAGTGGTTAGGAAGTTATCGATTGTCATTAATTAGTAGTTGGTTGTATTACATTTATATAAGATGTATTGGCTATGCAAGGTGTGTGTAGCAAGTATGATGATATTGTAATGAAGTGTGATTTGTGGTCTAACAAATCGCAATTGTAAACACCTGTTACGAGTGTTTGATTAATACATGAGCGGTCAACTCACTGGTTTTTTAGTTTTCCTTAAGATAGGGATTTCCACGGTAGTTTATATGTGTAATGTGTTGATGCATTGTGTTTCATTGTTTATGTTTAATTGTGTTTATCTATATGAATCAATTTGCAAATATATTGTAATCGATATTAAGAACCAACAAATGGTATTAAAGCTATATTTGGTTGTAGGGGGGCGCCTTTGTTGCTAAGGGTTTGGCTTGGTCTTGGATCTAGTGAATAGTTGTTGTAGTAGGAATTTCCTAAAACATTGATTTATAGTTAGAATGGATGTACACGTTGAGGATAGAATTTGAAAAGTTTAATGGGAAAATTTTGAGATTCGGAGGCTTGAAATGTAGGATCTCCTTGTGGATCGAGAAAAATGGGTTGTAGTCGACCTAGGAAAGACTACAGCTGGTGTGTCAAAGGAATATTGGAAAACATTCGACGGAAAGAAAGGAGTACAATTCAACTTTGTTTAGCAGATTTTGTATTGCTAAATGTATCAAAAGAAGACACTACAAAGAAGCCATGAGAAAATTTGGGAACTTATACTAGCTGAAATATATGGTTAACAAGTTGTTTCTTTGTAAGAAGTTATATCTTATGAGGATGGGTGAAGGTGACTTAGTTACAAAGCACCTGAATGTGTTCAACACTGTGATCAATCAATTGTTCTCTATGGGTATTAAAATTATCGAGGAGTAAAAATGCACCAGTCTATTGTGTTCATTGCCAGATTCTTGGGACATTCTAGTCATGGCTATTGGAAGCAATAGTATCAAATTGAATATCAACGGTGTCCCTACATCTATGTTGTCATAAGATATTAGACGAAAGAACAAGGAAGGTTCAATGAAAGAGCATGGAAGGTTCGACCCATGTTTCCTTGATGGTAAGAGGTTGACTAATAGATAGAGGAAAAGGAAAAACCTTTGATAGAAAGTTAAATTCGAGGGTTAGATATAAGACTAGATCCCATGATCCAACAATGAAAACATGCTAGTGATGCAATAAAGTTGGGAATTATATATGAAACTATAAGTCAATAGAAATTGAGAAAAGAAAAAGGTTTGAGCGAGGTCAGTCAATTGAAGGTAAGACTTCGCAAGAAGAGAATGGAGATGTGTATTTGTCCTCCACAAGTACACAGCCGTATTGTGACTCTTGGTTGATCGAATTTTATATGTCATATCATATGACACCTCGCAGAGAGTGGTTTTATGAATATGAGAAGTACGATGCTGGTGACTTCCTATTGGGATATGACTCACTAACTAGGATAGTCGAATGAGGTAAAGTTCAATTGAAACTAAAAGATGGAAGAATGTGAACACTTCTAGGAGAACTACATATCCTAGGTTTCGATTGAAACCTAATATCCATAAGTAATATGGGGAATGCAGGTGTGCAATCTGTATTTGAGAAAAATATGTGAAAGATCGTGTAAGGAGTGATGGTATTGAGGAGAGGAGTTTGAACTAGAACCTTGTACAAGCTATTGGGAAGAATAGACACTGATGGATGTAAAAATGTGGTCTTTCATGAGTTCGACGACATATCTTGTCTAGTTGACTTGACCATGTTGTGCCATAAACAGATGGGACATATAGGTAAGAAAGGTATTCATGCTCTGTAGAGTAAATATATGGTCGAAGGTCTTCCTTATTGTACTAAAGAAGTTGACTTCTGTTAACAATGTATTTATGGTAAATAGAGTCGTGTAAGGTTCTCATCTAATGCTACTAGGGCTAAGGAAATATTGGAGTTAATACATAGTGATGTGTTTGGACCTGTGTTCGTTTCTTCACTAGGGGGATATTAGTATAAAGTTTATTTCATACATGATTTCTCCATAATGAATTTTTTATATTTCATGATGAAGAAATATGAGGTTTTGAGAAGTTTCAAGAGTTCAAAGATCTTGTGGAGAATTAGACTGGTAAAAGGATTAAGGCGCTAAAACTAATAATGAAGGAGAATTCTGTGGAAAGGTGTTTAACCAATTATGTAAACAACATGATATAGGTAGATAAAAAACAACTCCTTACATTTCTTAATAGAATGGAGTTGTTGAAAGAATGAATAGAATGTTGTTGGATAAATCAAGGAGCATGCTTAGTGGTGTAGGAGTCATGCAAGAATTCTAGGAAGAGGCAGTCGAAATAGCATGTTACCTAGTGAATAGGTCACCATTGAAGGATCTTGTTAGCAAGACTCCATATGAGGCATGGGGTATTAATAGTCTCTCTCTTACACATCTTAGAATTTTTTGGTGTGAATCCTTTGTGCATATACCAAAGGAGAAAATAACCAAACTCGATAGCTAGTTGGAGGACTGCATTTTCTTCATGTACAAAAATGGAGTGAAATGGTATAATCTATGGAGTCTGGTTACTAGAAATTCAATTTACAATAGATATTTAGTCTTTAGAGAAGTTTAAATCGCTTCTAGGGATGAAGAGGTTAAAAGAGAAAATATAGGAAAGCAATAGTTTGAAATGAATGAGAAAAGTTTGGATTTAGGAGAGTCCAGTGAATCTGGAAAAGAGGTGGAACAATAGATTCCAGATGTCAGGAGATCTGGTTGAGAAAGGAAAAACCATAAAGGTATAGTCCACATAACTTTCACTCTTCTTTTGCATTATTTTCCATAGAATATGATCCCAGGTTGGTAAAGGAAAAAATCGAATTGACATACGGTAAACTTTGAAAAATGTCCATGGAAAAAGAAATGGAGTTCTTGAAGAAGAATGAAACATGGGATCTAGTCACGTTACTAAATAGAGTAAAACATGTCAATAGTAAGGTGTTGTTCAATAAAAATTTGAATGCAATAGGTTAACTTGAGAAGTACAGAGCTCGATTCGTAGTAAAATGGTATTGCCAAGTCGAGGGAGTCGACTTTGGTGAGATTTTCTCTCCTATTGCTAAGCTAACTTCTATAAAGGTACTACTATCTTTAGCTGCAACATTTGATTTTGAGATAGAACATATGGATGTAAAAACAACATTTTTTCATGGTGATCTTGAAGAAGAAATCTATATGAAGCAATCTGAAGGTTTTACCGATGAAGGAGAAAAGGAGTTGGTATGCAATCTCAAGAAGTCTTTGTACGATATGAAACAATTACCTAGTAAGTGGTATCAGAAGTTTGATATGTATAATGAGAATTTGGGGTTTGTAAGAAGTCAGGATGATCATCGTGTTTATGGGAATAAAGTTGGTGGTATTTTCATATATGTAGTGGTGTATTTCAACAACATGTTGTTGGTTAGAAATAGCATGGATTTGATAAAGGAGGTAAAACTGCAGATGTCCTCCAAGTTCAACATGAAGGTTATTGGAGTAGAAAATTTCATTCTTGGAATGGAAATATAGAGAGATCATGCAGGTAGAAGAATCTGGTTAAGTTCGAGAAAATATGTTGAGATAGTTCTAAAACATTTCAACATGCTAGAGAGTAGACCGGTCAAGGTCCCTACTCTTATAAGAGATAAACTATCTACTGAACAATTTACTGCGACACAAGAATAAATAGAGAACATGTTACGCGTGCCCTATTCTAGTGATTTAGGTAGTCTGATGTATGTTAGGCTCTATACTCAACTCAATATTTCCCATGCAGTGGGAGTATTGAGAAGGTACATGTCACACTTGGAAAAGAGCACTGGACCACATTCAAGAGAGTATTCAGATATATGCATGGAATGACATATTATGCAATATGTTATGGAGGAGAACCTAAGAACAACCAAGAAACCAATGTACATGGATTTGTTGATTCTAACTGGGTTGGAGATATCGACAGTAGATGATCAACCAACATATATGTGTTCAAGCTATTTGACGAAACAAATAGTTGGATGAGTAGAAGGTATTCGGTCATTGCATTGTCAACTACTAAGACTGAATACATGGCAACTACTCAGGCATGTAAGGAGGTTGTTTGGTTGTATAGATTATGTTTAGATGTTTGGTTTGGAAAACACACTGTTTGGTTGGATTGTGACAATCAGAGCACAATCTTCTTGGCAAAGAACCCATCATATCATTCAAATACAAAGCACATTGATGTACGATACCATTTTGTGAGAGAGATGGTGGAGAACCAGAAGCTATTATTGGAAAAGGTAGACATGATGAAGAATGTTGCAAACTCATTAACCAAGTCGATAAGCACAAATAAGTTTTAATTGTGTAGGGAAACGATGGGCTTGTTATCCTTACTAAAGTGAATAGGATTTCTAAATCTCGTATTTATGCAAAGACGACAAGTGGGAGAATATTGGGAATGTTATATTCTTTGCATGTAAATTGACTGGCAAATTCGATGGTCAATTGGTATAAGTCGACTTGAGTTAAAGGAGACATGTAGTGGAAGTTTGATCGACTAATTGACCAAAATAGTTTTTTGGTTGAAGGAAAACCACTAGCCGATGGAAAGTCAACATAATGACCAAATCTCAACGGGAAATTGACCAAAGTTGACTGATTCAAGTTGATTGTGACAAAGTAACTAAAAGTGGTTAGGAATTTATGGATTGTCATTGATGAGTAGTTGGTTGTATTACATCTATAAATAAGATGTAATGGCTATGCAAGGTGTGTGAAGCAAGTATGATGATCATGTAATGAAGTGTGATTTGTGGTCTAGAAAATCATGATTGTAAACACCTATTATGAATATTTGATTAATAGATGAGTGGTAAGCTCACTGGCTTGTTGGTTTTACCAAGAGAGGGGTTTCCATGGTAATTACACATTATGCATACAATGTTGACTCTGTAGAAATTCGGTGACCTATCATTCACTAGTAGAGAAAGTGATATAAATGAATGCGTGACTAAAACATTTACTCACGACAATAAAAAATGACTAAATTCTCTAATTTTTTGCAACACATGTATAAATGACTAATTTGATTGTCGGGTAAAACATAATTAGTCACACACATAAAAATGATTAAATAAATGATTAATTTGATTGTCGGGTAAAAAGCATAACTAAATAAATATTAGTCACATAAATAAAAATGACTAAAGACTCATATAGCGACTAAAGACTATTAAAGTTGTGTTTTTTCATCATAACTATAAACTTTGTGCTTAGGCATAAGCATATTAGAAAGTTGTATATAATATTAAATAGAATATATGAAATTAATCAACCCTAGTACTAGCAATTTCATCCAAAAATTCTGAACGACGAGCAACCTCTTTCACTTATTCCTCTTCCTCCTCACCTTGTTGTCTAGAATGAAGATATGCTAATCAAAACATGTTGGACCCCTTGCAAGACATCTTGCTTATACAAGAAACTATTTTCATGTGGTTGGGGCCATGTGCATTAAGTCGACCTAGGTAAATTTGGCATAATATTAGATGCCTCCATGGCCTCTTATCCAAAGAGGTCTTTCAAGAGTATTGTAAACCAACCACAAATATACATTGTTAATTCTTCCATAATGGGAGGGCCTTGATTGCAACATAAGAATATTAAACATAGGCTAAGAACTGTTTTTAACCAAAACATAAGCTAATTAAGAATTTTTTTTAAACCAAAACATAGGCTAAGAAATTAGCTTAGTGGTACATAACATGATAACTAGAGACATGACCTAGGTTAGTGGTACATAACATATTGGGAGACATGACCTAGGTTCACTCATGGAAAATTATTCAAACATATGTTATTGTGCCACGCAGACTTAAAGTAACATGCCATGTTCAGAATAGGACAACATTCATTGATTAACCATAATTCGATACATTTTATATCATTTGGAAAAAAACACTACAATTCATGAATGTGTAGACTGGAACGGAGTGGGAAAAAATCATGAATATGCAGAATGGCGCAGAGTTGTAATTCGGTGAGGCGGGACATCGTTTGTGCGAGTGGGGAGTGTCAGAGTGGTGCAGTGTAGAGGCATGCATGGTTAGGGTTGCAATGGTGGAGGTAATTTTTTATGTCGGTGGTGCAAGTTCAATGGTCCATTTTATGTGGGGGAGGACTTGCAGGTGAGCACTTTGAATTATGCGGTGTAGGAGTGGGAATTTTGGGAAAGTGTAGTCTCTCAAGTGGCACTCTGTATAGGAGTGGGAATTTGAGCAAGTGGTAATACGGTGTAGAGTTCATTGTCACAATGCAGTGATGGAGCGAATGTCGGGAGTGTGGATAGTTAATTAATTTTGGGGAGTGTTTTGGGTGAGTGGCACGGTGCAAAGTTGTTTGGGGATTTGGGTATTTCGGGAGTTGGGGTTTTAGTTATTTGTGGTTTTGGGACGTTATGGTTATTTCGAGCTTTTTAAATTGGAGTGTGAGAGATCTGGTGCAGAGTGTTTACCTTGAGATTTTGGGTGTTTACCTATACATATTGAGCCAACTAGATGGCCTGAGCATTAGAGCCGATGGGATTTGGGGATTTGGGGATTCGGGGTTTTAGTTATTTAGGGATTTTTTAGACTAATCTGAAGAGACGGCTTGAGCATTTGAACCAACGATATTTGGGGATTTGGGGTTTTAGTTTTTTCGGTATTTTTCAGTTGGAATCTATATAAACATGGCATTTGGCATGGAAGATAAGCCATCCACGGACCAAATGTGGAGGCTTCTGAAGAGGAGGACAAAAAATCACAATCACTGAGACCCTCTACAACAAATTCACAGGTATGTTTTTGTTTTTTGGTATCATTGTACTTCTAGTCTGTATAGATAAAGTAGTTGGTGTGTGGTTCAAGCTAGCTCGTTGTTAATATGATGTAGTGTGTGTATCAAGCGACTAAGCATAAGAGGTAAATCCACTTAATTGGATCCTATTTCCTTCGTATTATCCATACATAGAAGACAAAATTCAAGTGTATCTTATTTAAGTAGTAGGCATGATGTGCATATAAAAAATTCACGATAATATGGATGCATATTTGTTGGCATGAATGGATGGATAAAATTTTGATATTGTTTCACCTAGATGCCATGTTGTGGCTCTAAGTGCATTCCATGAAATATTCCTCTACAAATTCACAGTTATGACAATATATAGGTATCCAACTGATATCCCATAAGTTAAATCCTTGTTTGATAACACTTTTATTTTTTATTGAAATATTTAGGCTTGACAGTTCTCTGAAACATTGTAACTTCGGAGGTCCACATTGGTTGCTCATAGAAAAATTTCTTTAAGACCGCTTTAGAAAAAATTGTTGCTCCTATGTGTAGTGTAGTTTGGGTCCCTGCCCCCATGCAGAGTTTATCGCATGGATGTCTCTCTCCCCATGTACAATTTATCCAATTTCTATCTCTCTCATATGGAAGGTAGATAGGACATATATCCCTCTCGTCTCATAGCTGTGAATTCATATTGTAGGTAGATAGTAGTGTATCCCTCTCATAGCTGTGAATGTCTATATTTTTTATTAGATGGATGGACTTTATATGTATCTAACCCCCCCTGCATCTGTCTCTGATGGATAGGAAAGGTATCTGTCTCTGTGATGGATGTTGTGAATGGATATCTCTCTTAGATGGACTGGATTATATATATACTTCTCTGAATGGATGTATATACTCATCTAAATTGTACATTGATATAAACAAAAAATTATAAAGCTCAAATTATATGCATATATTGAATTCACACATGATGCATTGAATGATAGTGAAAGTGGATTTCATCATATCCGAGATTAGTTTGAATGTATTCAAATGACACTCATGAATGCGATACTTTCCATTAGATCTATATATTGCAACATCTAACCTTACAAACAAATAACCGATTCCCTCATCTTAGGGCTTGGCCCATTAAGACAAGACATTGGTATGTAGATCTCTCCACTTAATTCTTGATCACATTTATGTTTTTTATTGCATTCACTAAGATTGATTCCCTGCCTATCTGATTCATCAGAAAGCCCAAACATTCTATTTACCAATGTGACCACTAAATCTATTCAAAATGTTCTTGAGAGGAGATTTATTCAAAATATAAATTATGGATATTCGTAGTAACCTCTTTGTCTCTATATAGATTAGAAATATAAAGACCTAGTTGTATTTTATAAAACATATCAAACTCAAAAATCAAATATATCATATCAGTTTTCTATGTCATAGGGTAGATGATGATAGATGTTATGAGTGATCCCCAAAGTTTGGAAATGTTACCTCCATTTCATTAGTTTTTCCTATAGCAATATATTTCAAGATATGTGACTCTACTCAGTGGCATCGATTTAAAGGATATAGTTCAAGTTTACACTGAAATGATCCTAAACATGGAGAACCAATTTAGCATATCTTCAGACTCTATTCAATAACATCAATTGAAAGGATATAGTTGAAGTTAACACTAAAATGGTCTTGACACTAAAATGGTCCTTAACATGAGGAATCAATTTAGCAGATCTTGAAGCATATAAAAATAGTAAACAAGGAAAATAATATATGTACATGGGAAAAAAAGATTGCATATATACAAAATTGGTGAGGAAGCATTCATATCTTCATAGTAAAGAGTCGTTGAATTATATTTATGGAAATAAACTAAACTCTCTAATATCTTTGCCTCTGAAATGTTGAGGTACATAAATAAGAATGCAATATTCCAATGTAATCTAATTAGATTAACTGAGTCTCTAGGTCTTAAGAGACTCATATTCTATTTGATTGCAGTACCCTCTAGGTCTCTACTTCTGTCCATTAATCTGTGTGAGGATATAAGGAAGTGATTCTTTTACCTTGACATCAATGGATGACTGTGCTGCTTTAGAAAATCACAAAATAATATGTATCCCTTGTTTAATATTATGAATTTTGGAAATTTTAAAATTACAAAAGAATGCTTGAGAAACAAGTTTGCATTTGGTTGCAGAGTTAAGGTTTTCCAACATAGATTAGTATATTTTACAAATCTTGCAACTATGACTAGGATGTAGACATCTATTACAAGGTGGTCAGTAGACCCTTATAGGAATCCACTAAAATTTGGTTTCCATTTTCCTTGATGTGTAGAGGCCTCTCATCCTATTGGCTAACTTTGATATGGTGCAAAATCAGCATCCCTAACAACTCTTCCATAGTTCCTTACACCTATATGGAAGGAAGTATTAGCAAAGAAACCAAGCAGTATCTAAAGGCCTAGTTTCATTTTTTAGGCAAAGGCCTTAATTTTATCAGGATTGACCTTATAATAATATATGTTGCAAAATTATCATTTATAATAAGTCTTCCCTGATATTTTTGATAAGTTTATTTGCTTGTTTGAGATAATTCCTAATTAGTTAAAACATTACGAAAATATAACTAAGAATCAATGCCTAGTTTTATGCTTTCTTTTGCATTTGATCTTGCAATTCAACTTGTCATCAAATTGAGTGCTTTCATCTTAGTTCTTGGTCAAGTTGCTATTGTTAACACCAATGTAGTTGATTTGTGCCCTTGTATATCTAAATTATTTCAAAATTTTTAATTAACATATTGGATCGATAATATTGAAATGTAGAACATCAAAGATGGATCAACGTTGAATGTTGACAATGGATGAATACCATGCATATGATGAGAGAATAACCAATGAGAAGGAAGCATCCAGATATACATGTCCATGTAAAGGTTGTTGGGGTAGAAAGGTGAGAAAAAAAACTATGATTTTCTGACATATGATAAGACATGGGAATTGTGGTATAAGCCCTTGGAATCACAATTATTATGAAGATATGTTACAATTGTGTAGTGTGAGAGATTAAGAGGCACCAAACATAGATGAAGAGGTAGGAAACATAGATGAAGAGGCATGAAACATAGATGCAGAGTAAACAATGTTAGATGAAGGGTTTGAAGTTGATAGACTGTTGAATGAGGGTGTAGACGATGGTTGGTCCAAGTCGATGGAGGATGCCTTAAAACCTATGCATGCGAATTGCAAGTTAAGTCATTTGACAACAATCCTTCAAATTTTTAACTTGCAAGTGGTGCATGGTTGGAAAAATGAGAGTGTATATGAGTTATTGGAATTATTAAGTTAGTTGTTACCACTTGACTCCACATTGCCAATAAAAAGAAGTCAATGTAAAAATAAAATCACTAAGCTAAGCTTAGGGTATGAAAACATCCACACATGTGTGAATGGTTGTGTATTATTTTGTAAAAATATTGCAAGTGAGACTAGATGTCTGAAATGTGAAGAAGAAAGGTATAGACCAGGGTTGAAATCAACTGTGGTTCCTAGAAAGGTTATTTTCCACTTTCCCCTAATACCAAGACTACTTGTAATGTATAGGTGTAGAGACATTACTGAACTTATGCAATGGCATGCCCAAAATAAGAGCATTGATGGGAAACAACGACATGTGCTCAATTCTAAGGCATCGATGGAATTGGATAATAGATGGTGTTAGGATATTTTAATACTCCATCCTTGTCCTACCTAGGATTATTTAATTTTCCTAGTAGTTGATGATGTCATTTTCTCCCTAGTGGTGTGAAAATTTCATCCAAGATCCATCTACTACCTTATGAGCACTACATGCATCATTTTAGGACCACTTCAATTAGTTCCCTATTTTATAGGAACATACTAAGTGTTCCATTGAAGTCCACCTCGCTTAGTTGACTCTTGTGGGGGGTTATAGCTCCAAATTCCACTGGTTGTGGCCTCATGCACCCATTTTTTATTGGCCTGCATGGAAAAATCACTATTGTGCCCTCCTTAGTCAGTTAACTGATTGTGACTTCAGTTAGATAATTTGAGGTTCAATTCAGTTGAGTTTGAGTCTTCTGGAGCACTGTAATGGTGACAATTCCTATGCTTGAACAAATGAGGTACAAATTCTCTTGTGTGATTTGAATTCTCTCCATTTTAACATCATTGTTCATTATATTGATTATTGGATCACGTGACATTATTCTGATCTTATCTGAGTTCTGCTGCATAATTATTCTTCTACTCTTTTTTACTATAGTTTTCACTCTTATTCAAAAAAATTCTCATTATTTTTGTGTGAGGTATCCTCAGCTCTTAGATCTACTGTGAATTATAATTTCACATGGTATTAGAGCCATTGAGCGAATAGGTTGAGTAGCTTCTTTCGGTAGTGCACCAGAAGCCTATGGATTTCCACAGCAAATCCTGGTGTCATTGCATTGAATTCATTTGATAAATCCAATGAGGCCTAGCCAGGTGTGAAGGATCTTGAAAAAGTGCTTATTGTCCTAAAGCAGTGTTTAGTAGTAGTCTACCTCCATTATTGATATTTTTTTGCATGTTATTCAAATTTTTTGAGTGTTGCAGTAGTTTTGCTACAGAAGCAGTCGTTTTCACCTTGTATTCGCTCTAGGAGTTGTTGTCACCTACCCAAATTTCAGAAATTATTATTTTATTAGCAAAATACTTTATGTTAAATTTAATTACAAATTCTTGTAATTATGATCAGTTTGATGAAGGATGAATGTAATTACTGATTATTATTATTTAAATAAATTAATTAGGAGACAAACACCCAAGGGGACTATTAAATGAGTGTTCATTGACCCACTAGGAGGAATGGAAGCTGTTGGAAGGTATGGGATAGATGGTAGCAATTGCATCACACCACTAGCTATTGGTTATGGGACAACTACCCCTAAAAATGTGGAATTATCCCCCAGGTGGTGGGAGTGGGCAGGTAGCTCATTTAATGACCAAGTAACAACTGAAAATCCCTAGGAAGCCTACATAAGGCAAATTCGAATTGAGCAGGCAGCTCTTACACAATATTTTCTGCAGAAATATTTCCTCATGTGCATCAGGTGATCACTGAGAGATTTGAATAGGGAAGCTAGTTGTGAGTGGAATCATAAGTCTGCATATTGCTAAGAAGAACCAGAGATGCTGGTGCAAGTCTTATGGACTGCTAGTTCTTGAAGATTCAACAGTTAGTGCTACTGCAAGTGGAGATCCTAAATCTCTAAGTTTCTTCCTCCTAGTGGTTCAGTGAATAGGATCAGGGTCCTAAGGCAAGTACTTAACGTTAAAATTTAATATGCTAAGACATAAAATAGCAGCATTACATTCCATTTCACAATAATAGCATATACAGGATCACTGAAGAAACAACAAGCACAGCATAAACACAAGAGACAAAGATTTATCCTGGGAAACCCTCATGGGGTAGAAAACCTAGCAAAGCTTCCTCAATATAGATGACCAACAATATACGAAGATGAAACCCTGAGACATGATCTCCTTCTCCACAATAGCAGACCTCTCCTCCACAAGTGAGCTATCCTCAAGTGAGTGTGTGTGTATAATGAGGAACACACCTCCTCTATTTATACACTACTCTGATATGTATTTTACACAAGTACATGTAGGCTCGTATTTAACCATTAGGTTAAATACCCCATTATAACTGACTGGGCCGACCCCCACATGGTGGGTCTAATAACCCTAGTTACCACAACCAAATCGGAGGAATAAACATCTCCGGATTTATAGTATAATCACATCGGAGGTATGGAACATCTCCGGAATAAATAATATACAAATATAATATTCTTTGAAGTTACAATATTTCAACACTCCCCCTTAACGAGAAGGATATTATAACAGTATCTGCACGAGCAAGGAGTCATCAACATCATACATGATACATCTATAAATCATTGGAAGCTTTCTCAACATCATTAGTAACTCAAGCAGTTACTGGAACATCTTCAATATTGGAACATCGACATCTTCAGTATTGAGTCTTTATCTTCTGTAGCACTTGAACAGCTACAACAATATCATCATCTGGATCCTCACGATACATGATCATCAGCATCATCATCTCACGATCATCAGCATCGTCGTCACACGATCATCAGCATCGTCATCACATGATCATCAGCATTGTCATCACACGATCATCAGCATCGCCATCACATGATCATCAGCATCGTCATCTCACGATCATCAACATCGTCATCACACGATCATCAGCATCGTCATCACATGATCATCAGCATCATCATCACACGATCATCAGCATCGTCATCACACGATCATCAGCATCGTCATCACACGATCATCAGCATCGTCATCACATGATCATCAGCATCGTCATCACACGATCATCAGCATCGTCATCACACGATCATCAGCATCATCATCACATGATCATCAGTATCGTCATCATACGATCATTAGCAGTACAAGTATTCATGCCAATACAAGTGACCATATCAACAATACGAGTATCCTACCGATACAAGTAGCCACATCATCAATACAAGTATCCTACCGATACAAGTAACCACATCATCAATACAAGTATCCTACCGATACAAGTAACCACATCATCAATACAAGTATCCTACCGATACAAGTAACCACATCATCAATACAAGTATCCTACCGATACAAGTAACCACATCAAAAATCACTTTCTCGAAGACCATACGTCTATGGATCAATTCAGGGACCTAAGTCCGGGGATGATACAATCCCCACTTCTCGGAGACCTCACGTCTACGGATCAATTCAGGGACCGCAGTCCGGGGATGATACAATCCCCACTTCTCGGAGACCTCACGTCTACGGATCAATTCAGGGACCTAAGTCCGGGGATGATACAATCCCCACTTCTCAGAGACCTTACGTCTACGGATCAATTCAGGGACCGCAGTCTGGGGATGATACAATCCCCACTTCTCGGAGACCTCACGTCTACGGATCAATTCAGGGACCGCAGTCCAGGGATGATACAATCCCCACTTCTCGGAGACCTCACGTCTACGGATCAATTCAGGGACCTAAGTCAGAGGATGATACAATCCCCACTTCTCGGAGACCTCACGTCTACGGATCAATTCAGGGACCGCAGTCCAGGGATGATACAATCCCCACTTCTCGGAGACCTCACGTCTACGGATCAATTCAGGGACCTAAGTCCGGGGATGATACAATCCCCACTTCTCGGAGACCTCACGTCTACGGATCAATTCAGGGACCGCAGTCCGGGGATGATACAATCCCCACTTCTCAGAGACCTCACGTCTACGGATCAATTCAGGGACCGCAGTCTGGGGATGATACAATCCCCACTTCTCGGAGACCTCACATCTACGGATCAATTCAGGGACCTAAGTCCGAGGATGATACAATCCCCACTTCTCGGAGACCTTACGTCTACGGCTCTCTTTAGGAATGAAAGTCCAGGGATGATCCAATCCCCTCAACTGTCCACTAAGGACTTCATTCTCGGAGACCTCACGTATACGGCTCTCTTTAGGACTGAAAGTCCAGGGATGATCCAATCCCCTCAACTTTCCACTAAGGACTTCATTCTCGGAGACCTCACGTCTACGACTCTCTTTAGGACTGAAAGTCCAGGGATGATCCAATCCCCTCAACTGTCCACTAAGGACTTCATTCTCAGAGACCTCACTTCTACGGCTCTCTTTAGGACTGAAAGTCCAGGAATGATCCAATCCCCTCAACTGTCCACTAAGGACTTCATTCTCGGAGACCATACATCTACGGCTCACTTTAGAACATGTGTTCAAGGATGATACAATCCCCACATGTATTCTCATCAATACAAGTACAAGTATCCTCAACCATACAAGTACATTAATCAATACATGTGTCATCAAAAGTATGTATTCTTACCAATACATCTTATCATCAAAAGCATGTATTCTTACTAATACATCTAACATCAAAAGCATGTATTCTTACTAATACATCTAACATCAAAAGCATGTATTCTTACTAATACATCTAACATCAAAAGCATGTATAAGTAAAACTAAGTATTCTAAGTATAAGAGTCCTAAATCTAAATATTTCTAAGTATCTAGGTGTGGAGAACAGGTTACCTCATCATCGACCTTGTTGTTCGATGAGACAATCTCATCATCAGTGACTATACTACTCCCCCTTTCGAGGAGGGTCCTTTTGAGCTACACCAAGCTTGTCTCGAAAGTATTCAAATTTCACTTGAGACAGAGGCTTGGTTAGTATGTTGGTAACTTCTTCACTCGAGGTAGAGGTTTGGTTAGTACATCGGTAACCTGTTACGAATTCAAACTTTATAGTTCCTTTCTGTGTCATATCTTGTTAGATCCCTATGATCTTTGACTTATCATGGAACACTGGATTCTATGTCATCTTGATACAACTCTATTTGTCACATAGGATCATAGTTGGTTCTATCTCTAAGTCAAACAATCCTGAAGCCAAACTTCTTCACAACTAGCAGAGCAAACAGCCATATATTCTGCTTGTGCTGAGAGCCACACTGGACTGCTTCCAGCTAAACCACGAGATCGTGGATAATCCTAGACAATAACATGCTCTTGATGTGTTCTTCCTGTCTGATACACTTCCTGCCCAATCAGAATCTGAATAACCATCTGAAGTCATGATCTTCAAGATAGCATTCTATCGTGTCCTTTATGTGCCTTATCACATGCTTTGCAACTATCAGGTGAACACATCTAGTTTCTACTAGATACTGACTCAAGGTGTTCACAACAAGGCATATCTCTAATCTAGTATATGTTAGATACAACAATGACCCAATAATTTGACTGTACAGAGTTATATCCACTAACTCTGATGAGTTATCCCCTAACAGCTTCAAGTTGGAATCCATAAGAGTGGCCATTCCAACACCTCAAGTCATATTTCTCATCATACTTTCCCTGGTTGAGAAATATTCCTTCTGAGCCTTGCCATACTTCCAGACCTAGGAAGTAAAGCGTCAATTTGAGATCTTTCATTTTCATTTCTGCATTGAATGACCTTCTGCATATCTATCTGTGCCATCTCTCGTTAGATGGGTCTACTAAAATGAGCCTTAATATCATTCGAACTCTATGGTGAGTTCCTTCTTGCATCCATGTCATTTGTGTATAGAAATCATATTCAACCTTGTAGCAAAGGTTGAGATCCACATCACCCATGGTGATCATTAAGCTTATCAATTTATTATCGATCCTAGGTACCTATACAGAACCTGATTCACACTTCTTCTTTAATTACACCATACTTGGAGCAAACATCTTGTCGTGATTCTCTTCCCCTTTCTAAGAGAATATTCTAGCCATGAGCCTTCTATATTTTGTTTGATTTGTAAATCTTCTTGTTTGAACATCCACCACTTGTATGGTGTCCATCATTCTTCATGACCTTTCCTACAAATCAAAATTAAGTACATGATTAGTAATACTTCATAATCATCAAATCATATTGACATGATAACCTATTATGCATACAGATATCATTTACATAGTGATGCAACTATTTTGACCAATACTTTGGCACAACACTTTCCCATATCCTGTATGTATACAGTGGCTATCTAGATGCCTTCCATCTCTACCAGAACATACTATCGAGAGTGTGCACAACTCTCAGCATGTCAGCAAAGAGGTTTCATTCTAGACAAGCAACAATGGAATGTTTGTCCAACTTACCAATCATATGCATATTAGTAGTATATTGTTCAATGTTCTATGAATATTTACACTCAGCATGATATATTATAGGAATACAAATATGCATACAACCTATTACAGGCAATATCATTACTATTTCAAATAACAACTCAAATACTTATCTTTTATGTTTGTGTGGCTGCCTCCCGCTTGATCTTCTGTATGTCTTTTGAACTTCTATTCATTCTGTACCACTGTGCATGCTCAAGAGTCATCCTCATGATCTCATACACAAACATACACTCATTAGTATGTTCTAAATGTTATCAAAACATTATAGTTCTAAATAATCTTGAGAATGTATAGTCATGATTATAGTTAATAAACATTAGTATTCAAGATTTCAGGGAAGTCTTGTTTTACTCATGCATATCATCAATCAAGATAAAAGACATAATATGCATAATCCCTTGATTACTAACTTTATGAATAAGCATAACCAATCATACCAAGTATATTTATATAAGGGATCTTAACACAAGGTAAGATTCATGGGAAACATACCTGGATTAGTATACCTACTTAGTTATGTACAACATACCTAAACAATCTCTTCAATGATTTAGAGATCCTGAGCTAGAACCTGCATGTCTCATAGGTTAAGCATAATACAACAAGGTCATACATACCTCGTAAGTAGAACAAAGATTATGGATGAGTCTTTGTCTTCATGTGGTCATGGTCATGGAACTTGATTTGTCTTTTGTGATGTACCTGTATCTTGTTAGCAGACAACATCAACCTCACACAACACCATAATGCATTAGTACAATCATATAATCCTAATCAATGAATGTCTTCAATCATTCACATGCATTCATACTGTTACTAGGGTGATAAGATAAGTCTAACATTAATCAAGATTGTACTAACAAATAATATGAAGACAAACACATCATGAACTTAATCAAGAATTAGATTTCAAGACATACCTGAGCCTCCTTAAGTCATACCTGTCGAGACTTCTTGTAGTCTTCTTATGTAAGGCCTTAGCCTCAACTCCCCCTGAAACTTGATCTGGAGCTTAATTAGGGTTTTCTAGAGAAACCCCTAAAGATTCAACCTTTGACTTTCACACTTCTCAATGGATGAAAGAATATGTCTTGCTGAGTTGATCAAACTAGCATACTTCAACTTTGGAATTTCCAAAATTTGACCCCTCAAAATTGCCTTTGAAACTTCTGGATCTTCTGGACAGGATCCCGAACTAGGGTTTGATGAAGCCCACCCTTCTGCCCAAACAAAAGGTTCAATCCAAGGCTCTAAACTATTATTTTTCTTAGGAGTTTCCAGCCGTGGTTACAGACTTCAAAAATTCCAACTTTTGCTGAAGCCCTAATTTTCCATCTTTCCGATCAAAATCCCGAACTGGGGTTTGATCAAGCCCGGTCTTCCACCCAACCAAAAAATTTGAACTTGGTCTCTAAATTTTGATTTTTCTGAGTAGCATTCAGCTGTGGACTCCGATTCCAAAAATTCTAACTTTCTCCGAAACCCTAAATTCCGGAAGCCATGAATAAAGGTGCTCCAAAAATAATTCTGTTTTGACAGAAATATGCATCTGATTGTTTCTGCTATAAATCTGAAATTTTTGCTCCACAGGGTCTGAAGCCCTTTTTCTGTAGTAGCCTGACCTTTCATCTTTCCATCCTAACAGGTCTGAACTCAATTGGGTTTTCTGAGAGAAAGTTATGCCAAGTGTCGCAACGTGACCTGTTTATGGGATAAAACAGGAGAGCGAACTTGTACAGCATGCCACGTGTCACTGTTTGAACTTCGGCCTCTGAAAACTTTTCCTGAGATAGATCGACCTGTTATCTTTCCATCCTGACAGGTCTGACCTCAATTGGACTCCCTGAGAGAGAGTTATGCCAAGTGTCGCAACGTGACCTGTTTATGGGATAAAACAGGAGAGCGCACTTGTAAGGCGTGCCACGTGTCACTGGTTCAATTTCGGCCTCTGAAAAAGTTTTCTGCGATAGTACAGTCTGTGTACTACCTGTCACTTTTTAAAAAATTTCATTTGGAGCTTCCTAGCCCAAGTTATGACCTTTTTTCCTAGGTCACCTGAATTTGACTGAGATCTGGAAGAGGCAGAAACCCTAACTTGTACTGATCATAAATCACAAAGTACAACGAATTAGAGGTTTTCCTTTGGACACAAGGTACCTGGAGATTTAATCTTCGTCCTGTAACAATTTCAGATCCGAAAACTTCTCCAAAACGGATTTATAGCGAAATTGCTACGATGACTGGCTTTTGCTATGTAAAACCCTAACCTTCAAATTGTCGTAAGTAAAGGAAGTGTCGTTAGTGCCATACCTTGTCTTCCTTCAGGTTAGCTCTGATACCATGTTAAAATTTAATATGCTAAGACATAAAATAGCAGCATTACATTCCATTTCACAATAATAGCATATACAGGATCACTGAAGAAACAACAAGCACAGCATAAACACAAGAGACAAAGATTTATCCTGGGAAACCCTCATGGGGTAGAAAACCCAGCAAAGCTTCCTCAATATAGATGACCAACAATATACAAAGATGAAACCCTGAGACATGATCTCCTTCTCCACAATAGCATACCTCTCCTCCACAAGTGAGCTATCCTCAAGTGAGTGTGTGTGTATAATGAGGAACACACCTCCTCTATTTATACACTACTCTGATATGTATTTTACACAAGTACATGTAGGCTCGTATTTAACCATTAGGTTAAATACCCCATTATAACTGACTGGGCCGACCCCCACATGGTGGGTCTAATAACCCTAGTTACCACAACCAAATCGGAGGAATAAACATCTCCGGATTTATAGTATAATCACATCGGAGGTATGGAACATCTCCGGAATAAATAATATACAAATATAATATTCTTTGAAGTTACAATATTTCAACACTTAACTGTCTTTAGGAATTGGTTGGGTGGAACAGTCTTCTTGGGCTGTTTGTTTCCCTACAGATTTATCCAGGTTTTATAGTTTTTCTACTTTATCTCAATTAATAGTTTTTGTTCAGTAAAATTAGTAATCTCTATTTTTATGTTTAGAAGAAGAATTTATTTTTGTTTAAAATCTGAATGTTAAGTTTAAATGATGATCTGGAATGAATAAAACAATATCTACATTTTTCCACGTGCTATTGTTTGCATCGTACTCTAGTGTAGAGATGCAAATTAAGTATAGATGAAAAGATAGGCAAATTGCCATTGATTCGATAGATAAATATAGTAATTTATATGTTTATCAGTTTCTGCCCTATAGTTAATAATAGTAGAAAGTTATGTATAATACCTAAATATTATAGAATATTCCATTGTTTCAATACAAACAAACATTGTTTATTTCCTGTATAAATATATTGTAATTTCTTATCTTTACTATGTACAAAAGAAATAAATGAAATACAAAATTTCATGCATCATGCCATGTCTGCAGTATAAATAGTAATGCTATAAATAAATAAATGTGTTCATTATATCAAAGCTGTAAATAGCAGTCATTACATTGTATTCACATTTCACATACACACATTGTTTTCATTTCCTACTATAACCATTGCGTTTGATTATTTAGTTCAATCAGATAATGAAAACATTATAAATGTTATGTTTGCCATCATTCATTTATTTATATAGATATTCGAAATTGTAAGTGTTGATTTCAAAATTGAGTTTCGTATCAACCCTAGATAGAATTTATTTTCCATTAATCATCGATTTGCATTATAAACAAAAGTAATCTACACAAGCTACGGATCGAACCTTAGTTTTTGGCTTCAAAGACCTTTTTAAAAGTTCATATTCAAACATTTATTTAAAATCAAAGACAAGACTCGAACTAGGGTATGGACCTGTTTGTTTCCATTACAAACGAAAGGAAAACCATTTCATCATTATACATTACAGAGTTATTAGCTACGACAAGCATATAGACTATGGCCTAGCTTGAAAGTCAGGATATCAATCTACAATTTTCTAACGTATAAATAGTGTTAAATTTTTAGTATTAAATCACAATACTATAGGATCTTTGCTGAGAGAATAACATCTACAGTATATCAATGCATGACAATCATAATATGACAAGCATCACAAGCATCACAAGAATCAAAAGCATAGAGACAAGAGACACAGAGTTTCCGTGGGGAAAACCCTAAGGTGAAAAACCCCACAACTTCCTCAGAGATAGAGAGAGCAATGGCTCAACCAAAATACAACCAAATAACACTGAGATAGTCTCCTAGCAGATGATCCTCCTCCTCCTCACTAGTGCGCCACTTTTCAGAGAGAGAGATAGTTACTTTTCTGAGTGAGTAAAATAGAGATCTCCTATCTCTATTTATACTCACCTTTTTGCCCAGTGACCTACTGGGGCCGACTTGTCTACTTTGATACACCCACATTATATTATATATTAATCAGGGCCGACCCCATAAGGTGGTCTAATAACCCATCGGCAAGTACACACACTTGCGACACTTGTCAATCCACATGACGACACTTCCTTATAGAGGAATAACACATCTCTTATAAGGGTACAATAAATATATATATAATATACAGATGAAATACATTCTGAAGTTACATATACATCAACACTCCCTCTTAACTAGGAAGGTATTTCTCGACACAGATCTACTAGACAAGTCTTCTTCTCTGGATCATCTTCATCGATGCATCGTCATCATCATCGTCACTGCTGCTACTATCTCAACCAATCTCTGACTCTACTCGTCATAGGAAGTTCTACAGAGCCAGTCCTTTTTCATACTGGATGTAGGCCCACCACCTGCAGGTCTTCATCATCACTGGCCATACTGTGTAATCCTCAGGACTTATTACGTGCATCAGAAAACCTCGAAAGAGCATCCCAGGCTGTTACGAGCACACAGCTCTACCTATAGTATCTCCCAGGGCACCGAATTACATGTGACCTCACCACAAAACCTCGCAAGAGCATCCCAGGCTGTTACAAGCACATAGCTCTACCTATAGGATCTCCCAGGGCAACGAATTACATGTGGTCATGGCAAAACCTCGCAAGAGCATCCCAGGACTGATTACGGGCACACAACCCAACCTATCGGATCTCCCAGGGAAACGAATTACATGCCATAGGACAAAACCTCGAAAGAGCATCTGCCAGATATCCCAGGGAACCGAATTACATGCCATAGGCAAAACCTCGAAAGACTATCTGCAGATCTCCCAGGGCACCGATTTACATGTCCTTCCAGAGCAAAACCTCGAAAGAGCATTTGCCATATGTACCAGGGCACCGAATTACATGCCATAGGCAAAACCTCGAAAGACCATCTGCAAATCTCCCAAGGCACCGGATTACATGCTCATCTGCACAACCTGATCCACGGCCACAGAGTATCAACCTGATACTCACCATACATCATCCTGATGTATCCATGATCATCCTGATCATCATCACTGCAACGTCCTGCTGCATGTCATCTGGAGCAACATCCTGAAGCTCGTCATCTATGATCATCTTGATCATTACTGCAACATCCTGCTGCATGTCATCTGGAGCAACATCCTGAAGCTCGTCATCTATGATCATCCTGATCATCACTGCAACATCCTGCTGCATGATCCACCTGATCATCAATGCATCTACCTGATGCATACCAAGTATCTACCTGATACATATCATCATACATGATCCTCCTGATCATCAATGTATCCACCTGATACAAATACATGATACATATCATCATACATGATGCTCCTGATCATCAATGCATCTACCTGATGCATACCAAGTATCTACCTGATACATATCATCATACATGATCCTCCTGATCATCAATGTATCCACCTGATACAAAAACATGATACATATCACCATACATGATCCACCTGATCATACAATGTATCCACCTGATACATATACAGATACATGGTCCAAGCATCCAACATGATGCATATACAAAATACGTACACATGATCCAACTGATCATATCCAGCATCCAACACGATGCATACATACATAAATGATCCAACTGATCACATCCAGCATCCAACATGATGCGTACATACATACATAAAAATGATCCAACTGATCATATCCAGCATCCAACATGATGCGTACATACATACATAAAAATGATCCAACTGATCATATCCAGCATCCAACATGATGCGTACATACATACATAAAAATGATCCAACTGATCATATCAAGCAGAAATTAGAACATCATCCTGATGCTCATCATCCAACGCTTACATCCACAGCCATGTGAAGGATCCTCCTTCCAACATTATTGGAATGGCTTCAGCAAATGTGTCCATCACTTCTTCCTCGAAGTGTCCTCGATTTAAAGAACGCCAAGCCTCTCTCTGAAGTACTCGAACTTCACTCTGGCTAGTGGCTTCGTCAGCACATCTGCAATCTGCTCGTCCGTCACAACATACAGGAGCTCACAGCTCCTGTCTGCACCATATCCCTGATATAGTGATATTTGATCTCTATGTGTTTCGACCTGTCATGAAACACTGGGTTCTCGGACAGCTTCACACAACTCTGGTTATCACAGAAGATACCAGTAGCCTCCAACGGGAGATCAAATAACTCAGACAGTAGCTTCCATAGCCATACTGCCTCACAACTAGCTGAGCAGGCTGCAACATATTCTGCCTCGGATGTACTCAGTGCTACACAGGACTGCTTCCTACTAAACCAAGAGATCACACCTGATCCCATACTGAAGCAGCACCCAGATGTGCTCTTCCTATCTGCAGCACTGCCAACCCAATCTGAATCAACATAACCCTGTAGGTTAAACTTTTTATTTGCTTCATACTTGAGCCCATAATCCACTGTACCCTTCAGGTACCTCAGAACATGCTTTACAGCAACTAGGTGAACACTCCTCGGATCCGTCAGGAACTGGCTCACTGTGTTCACAGCAAAGCAAATGTCTGGTCTCGTGTTCGTCAGGTACATCAAGGACCCAATCATCTGACGATACATAGTGATATCAACCGGCTCAGATGAAGCATCACATAGAAGCTTCAGATTCGATGCCATAGGTGTGGCCATGGCCTTGCAATCCATCATCCCAAATCTCTTCAGGATATCTACTGTGTACTTCCCTTGACCAAGGAAGATCCCACCTGCACTCTGCCACACCTCCATACCTAGGAAATAGTGCATCATTCCCAAATCTTTCATGTCGAATTCAGCTGCAAGCTTCCTTTTAGTATCTGCAATCAGTCTGTTATCTCCTGTCACAAATAGGTCATCCACATACAGTAGTAGAATCACAGGATTCCCTTCCTCAACCTTGTAGTAAAGGTTGGAATCCGCTTTACTCTTGGTAAAGCCCAAACTAGATAGGAAACTGTCCATCCTACCATACCAGGTTCTGGGAGCTTGCTTCAAGCCATATAAGGCTTTCTTCAATCTGCATACATATGATTCTCTGCCATATATTTCAAAACCGAGTGGTTGTTCCACATATACTTCCTCTTCTACTACACCATTCAGGAAAGCAGTCTTGACATCCATCTGGTGTATTTTCCATTTCATTGCAGCAGCCAGGGCAAGCACTGTTCTGATGGAAGTATACCTGGCTACAGGTGCAAAGGTTTCTTCATAATCTATTCCTTCTTTTTGAGAGAAACCACGAGCTACGAATCTTGCCTTGTATTTTTCCACACTGCCATCTGCAGCATGCTTGATTTTGTAGATCCACTTGGAAGTCACAACAGACTTCTCTTTAGGTCTTGCGACAACATCCCAAACATCATTCTTCATTATTGATTGGTATTCCTCAACCATAGCATCCTTCCATTCTTTCTTTTCTGCTGCCTCTTCATAACTGGAAGGCTCTTTGTTCATAATGTCACAGAGTAAGGCAACATAACTGGTGTGTGATCTGGTTCTCTTCTTTGCTCTGTGTTCTTCTTCTGGAATACCAAATCTTTCTGCATCATGAATGAGCTCTCTAGCCCATACAGGTTTCCTCTTGTGAGAGTTATCCTCACGGGGTGGATCTACAAGTTCTTGTGGATCTTCAAACTCACGAACAACTTCTGGAACTGCTTCAGTCATGGTAGTGTCCTGAAATCTTGTTTCCTTAGGTTCTTCATAAACTTCGGTAGGTGCCTTCCTTGATTTGATGAATGCTGAGTTTTCATCAAATGTTACATCCCTGCTGACATCAATCTTCTTGAATCCTGGAAAGTATATTCTGTAAGCCTTCGAGCTTTCACTATAACCCACAAAGATGCCCTTCTTTCCTGAAGGATCTAGTTTAGTCCTCTTCTCTTTTGGGACATGAGTATATACTGGACAACCAAATATTCTGAGATGGCTGACTTCAGGTTTCTTACCAGAAAAGACCTCTTCTGGTGTCTTGTTGTCCAATATCTTGTGGGGTGTTCTATTCTGCACATATACAGCTGTTCTGGCTGCTTCTGCCCATAGATGCATAGGAAGATCTTGATCATGCAACATTGCCCTTGCTGCTTCCATGATAGTTCTATTCTTCCTTTCTGCAACTCCATTCTGTTGAGGATTATAAGGAGCAGTCAACTCCCTCTTAATCCCTGAATCACTGCAAAGTTTCTTGAAGTCATTTGAGGTGAATTCTCCACCATTGTCGGATCTGAATGTTTTGATCTTCTTGTCAGTTTGATTCTCCATCAAGTTTTTGAATTCCTTGAATTTGTCAAGCACCTCATCTTTGCCTTTCAAGAAGTATACCCAAGTCTTCCTGGAGAAGTCATCAATAAATGATACATAGTAAACATACCCACTTAGGGAACTGGATGACAAGGGGCCACATACATCTGAGTGGATGATTTCCAGAATGTCTTTTGCCTTGCTTTCACTGCTTGGGAAAGCCTTCTTAGTGTTCTTTCCTTTTGCACATCCTTTGCAAACACCTTCATGTTTGGTCTTGATTTCAGGAAGACCCTCTACTACCTTGCTTGCAATTGGAAGTGCCCTATAGTGCATATGAGAAAGTCTTCTATGCCAAAGTTCACTTGGATCCATGGATTCATGTACCATGGCATGTTCAGGTTGTCCCTTCAATTTATACAAGCCTCCCTCTTGCTCTCCAATCACTACTGCATCATCTATGTTCTTTCCCTTTGGCCACATTAGGACTTGGCCATCCACAAATGTAACCCTCATACCTTTTGCATCCAATGCAGAGATGGAGAGTAAGTTCTTCTTGAGTCCAGGCACATACAGTACTTCTTTCATCTTCAATGATTTTCCAGAATCTAGATTGTAGGAGGCTTCACCACTTCCTTTGATTAGATATTGATAATCATCCCCAAGTTTCACCTTATGGGGTGATTCATGTTCAGAAAGGTTCACAAAAGATTCCTTGAACCCAGTCATGTGTTTGGAGGCCCCACTATTAATCAACCAATCATTACAACCATGAGAAATAGTACCTGTGAGAGCAGAGATCAGAACATACTCTTCTTCACTTGATGAGTCATCATTACTATCACTTTCTGCCCTAGCCTTCTTCTTTGGAGGTTCATCATCTTCGGCAGCATGAGCATGAAACCTTCTTTTGCTTCCCTTCTTCTTCTTACTGGAGTTGTTGTTATTATCCCTTTTGTTCTTGGGACAATCTGAAGCAAAGTGACCCTTCTCATTGCATGTGAAGCATCTTAGGTCTTTCTTGTTCTTTTTATAGGATCTATTGTGGCGAGAGTGATCCTTCTTGTCTTTGCTTCTTTTGGTGTGAGTTGCAAGAGCTTGATCTTCACCTGCCATCTTTTCTTCACAAGCTATAAGTCTAGCTTCTTCTTGAGAGCATTCTTCCCGAAGTCTACTGAATGAGATCAACTTCTTCCTTGCACAAATTCCTTGAATAAAGGAGTCCCATGACCTGGGTAGGCCATTTAGAGTGGTCATCACCACTTCACCATTCTCCACCATTTCATCTACTGCTTCTAATTGTTCCTTGATCTGGGAGACCCTTGAAAAGTAAGATTGAATGGTTTCTCCATTCTGAAACTTCACTGCTTTCAATTGGTTCCGCAGGGTCATCTTCCGATTTATGTTCTTTCCTTCAAATAGCTTGGTCAAAGATTCAAACATCTCTTTGGGTGTCTTAAGAGAAGACACATGAGGAATGAGATGGTCTTTGATAGAATCAGCAATGATTCTCTTTGCCTTGACCAAGTTCTTCTTGTGCAATACCTTGGCTTCTTCATCCTCTGGGATAGGGATGTCTTCTTTCACATATGAGTCCAACTCATTCTCTTCCAGGATTAACCCAATCCTATACTTCCAGGCTCGGAAGTTATCAGCCCCTTCAAGCTTATCCTCAAGCTTAGTGTGGAGAGACATATTTAAGAGTACTTCAAATGGAAATAGAAAAGATTTAGGACTTACCACTTGAAGTGCTGAAAACTAGATCTGGTCCCGGATTAGGGTTTGTCAGAGAAACCCTAAAAATTCAAAATGTGAATTTCAAAATTCTGAAAGGATAGAAAGATGCGCCTTGGAGAGATGATCAGCCTAGTACATTCAGAATTTGAGATCAGCAAGGTCTTGCCCTTCAAAATTGCCTTTTTGTCCTCCCGGGTTCACTGGGGAGAGCCCTGAATTAGGGTTTGAGTTTCCTGGAGATCTACCCAGCCAAAAATCTCGATCCAAAGCTCAAACCTTCGATTTTTGCAAGGAGCTTCCAGCTGTACCTTCAGTTTCCAGAAATTCCTATTTTTGTGGAAACCCTAATTTTTAGGGCCAAATCTGAAAATGCTCGGGAATGAATTCTGATTGGATAGATAGATGCGCCTTGATGAGTAGATCCAATCTACTATACTGAATTTCAAAAATCGGTGGAGAGAAACCCAATAAACAAGGAATACAAGCTTCCGTCACTGCAAAATGTCTTCTTCTCAGTTAAGCTCTGATACCATGTTAAATTTTTAGTATTAAATCACAATACTATAGGATCTTTGCTGAGAGAATAACATCTACAGTATATCAATGCATGACAATCATAATATGACAAGCATCACAAGCATCACAAGAATCAAAAGCATAGAGACAAGAGACACAGAGTTTCCGTGGGGAAAACCCTAAGGTGAAAAACCCCACAACTTCCTCAGAGATAGAGAGAGCAATGGCTCAACCAAAATACAACCAAATAACACTGAGATAGTCTCCTAGCAGATGATCCTCCTCCTCCTCACTAGTGCGCCACTTTTCAGAGAGAGAGATAGTTACTTTTCCGAGTGAGTAAAATAGAGATCTCCTATCTCTATTTATACTCACCTTTTTGCCCAGTGACCTACTGGGGCCGACTTGTCTACTTTGATACACCCACATTATATTATATATTAATCAGGGCCGACCCCATAAGGTGGTCTAATAACCCATTAGCAAGTACACACACTTGTGACACTTGTCAATCCACATGACGACACTTCCTTATAGAGGAATAACACATCTCTTATAAGGGTACAATAAATATATATATAATATATAGATGAAATACATTCCGAAGTTACATATACATCAACAAATATATGAATAACACAGAATGAATTGTTATATTTATTTTCATTGCCGAGAAGAAAGCATTGTATCCACAGTAGACAAGCCTCGGTTCTATATCTCTTCTCTCATAACATAGACCAATAGGTCGTGCTCAAGGTTTAAACCAATCCAAGTCCCAATTCCAGGAAGGGAAACCAATGTTCTTAGAAACAAAAAAATTACAACATGTTTCCAAACAAAAATCGCACAGGGTTTATTCCCAAGTGTAAACATTTTAAACAAGTCCAAAACCCCTCATCATTGACAAGTAGTATAACTCTCATTTCGAGGAAGCTAGTCATCAAATTTTAAGACCAAGTATCATACAAACAAACGAAGGCCTTATCCCTGTACAAACATCGTTTGAATGTCTTCAAAGTTTTCAATTGACAGACAATGCAAAGGCATGGTGAAAGACGGGTTATTCATCCTCTTGAAACCACATCAACCAAAGTCGAAAGTCACCTACGAGGGTTTGAGATCTGGAGCTTACCAGGAATGGAAGCACTTCATCCCTTTCCAAACCCTTTCTCAAGCCGGTCTTCAAACCTTGAAACTGACCAAGAACAACAGCTTAGAATTTGATAACTGTAATTTTTATATTTTAAATTGAAAATCGAAAAACTTCAATGAAAGAATCACTATTCTTTTCGAGGACACTTACCTTCTCAACCAGCGGCCAAGTTCTTTGCATTCACCAGAAAAACGATGAGATCTCTACTGTAGATGAGACCAGGGTACTTCTATCATTTGCAGCATTGAGTGTCCCACTCAATCTCTAAAGTAAAAACTATAAACTATCAATTCGCTAACAACTTGAACCAGAGACTCAATCTTTTAATACAACGTCATTATAGTAGGAAAGAACCTACAACTTCAACCCAAATCTATAGGTCTCGAAGTCGAAACCTATTACAAGCTTGCTAACCCTAGATTTCGGAAGCCTATCGGCCACACAGACTAAAACAATAGAACAATGAACAACATTCAAATCTCATTAACCAAAACAACGACAAAAGTTAGGGTTGCATCGGACGATCCAAATTCATCACTATCGACGATCATAAGAGTGCCAGCGAGATGGCATTGGGACGAACAACTTCTGCATTTAATGCTCCATTCTTTAGTACAAGCTTGGCAATGCCACTTGGGCACACAGAGGATTGATCAACATCTAGTTCGAAGGTGTTTCAAATGCATAACCATTACACAGTGACAGTTGCAAATACCATCACATTATTTTCATGCCACATGGATCATTAGCAATCCTTGTCAGCTGGAGTTTCGACTCAAGCTTTTAATGCAGGATCAAGTTACGATCTCCATGACAGCTTGAGGTTCATATCATTTTAATGACCGTCAACTCACCACCCTGTTGACATAAATGTATGTCAGTACAATCATAACGACAACAAATATTCACATAAGATCTTTTATAAACTCAAAACTTTCGATTGCATTATTAAATAGTTAAAGCTCTAACTTTATGATCACGATTAGGGTTTTAAGACTAAAGTTTAGCCATGTATTAAGTTTAGATTTCATATCATTTATAATATTGTAAACTCTCATATATTTTGTAAATAGTTTGCAATTATAAAACTATTATATAGGTTAGCAAACTATAAGATTGGCATGGTTAATATATTAATCATAGTTTCTATTTTCTCCATTTATAAAAATATAATAATGTGGGAGTTTACACTTGTGAATTTCCAACAAGACCAATGATTAGTAACTAGCATGAAAACCATGCTATGGTCATGAACTTCATACCCTCGCTCTTATTACAATGCATCTGATGATTGGCGATACATTTACGATGTTAATACTTTACAAGTATTAGTTATCTTAAGACGACGACAAAACCCAAACTAGAACTACATAATTGGCTTACGACAACAAACATAAATAGTATGCATACCTTTTAGACGTCATTGGTTTCCAACATTCATAAATTGTAAGACAACGTTGAAAAACCAGTAAGCAACACTAGACATTTCATACCTGAAGACACTTGTTTTCGCAAAATATTTCACAACATTTTTATTTTGACGTTGAATTGAATTACACACGTACTTTTAAACTATGCGATTATTGAACCTCTTACCTGTCATCTACACATAGAATATTCAAATGCGTTATCGTCGCAACTAAGTAAACTCCAGGGTACCTCGTAGGACACCCTTGTTCATCAAAAATCAAACTATCAGTATCTTTTCAAGAAAACGTATCGCATCACATTAATGACCTGTTAGTTCGTCTATTACCATAATCATGTTCGTAATTTATTTGTTAAGGTTTTCAGTATCACAATGCTGCTAAAACAAAAATTAAATTATATTTAGTACTAACGACTTTTTAATTAAATCTATTGTAATCAAACAATTATTATTTCCACATCTATAAATTTGTATTTAATGTCGCTTTCAAAAGTTTTAAATTTTTACAAAAATTCAAGATGTTACATGTGGTATCAGAGCTCATGTTCGAACTCTAGGCCTGAAACAGGTCCAAGAACACGCAGTAGAAAATTTTATACAGCAGAAAACTTTACTAATTTAAATTTTAATTATGATATCCATAAATTATTTTTAAGCTACAGGTATGGAGAATTCAACTGATCATATAGATGATAGATTTCAACCAAACAGCCACAGCTCAGGACAACACTATGTAGAAGAAGGTCATGGCGAACTAAATAACAGTTCGTCAGAATTGTTACGTGCTTTTCATGAATTAAAGGCAAAAATCAGATCTGTGAAACAAGACAATGAAAGAATTTTGCAAGCACAAGAACAATTAAACCAAGTGTTGTTTGAACAATGCCCAACTGAGGAGCAAGAGAGAGATAATGAAGATATCTCCAAAGTTGAGGATCTGCCTCATGCTAATAAAAATAAGAAAATGAAAACCAGTGAGGTGAAAAATAACTCAACCTCAACAGGAGATGCTATCGAAGTGCATAAAAAGAAACGTAACTACACCAGTGATAGCAGTGAAGGAGATTTCAAACCCAGAAGGAAAAGTCATAAGGAATATGAATAGATTTCTGGGGAGTTCAAAAATATTAGGTCTCCAACTTTCAATGGAGAAACTGAGAAAGGCGAGACAGTTGAAGCTTGGCTATCTAGTATGAAGAAATACTTCTAGATCTATAACTATTCAGAGTTCTTGAAGGAAAAAATGGCTATATATAACTTGACCGGAAAAGTGGATATTTGGTGGCAAGATATCAAAAGAATAAAGAGCATCAAAGATAAAGATGTAAGATGGAGTACCTTTAAACGATACTTTAAAAAGAAGTATTTATCTGAATAGTAATGTGAAGAAAAATCCAAAGAGTTCTACGATTTGAAGTTGGGAGGTATGAACATGAAGGAGATGAACAGTAAATTTCTGAACTTACTAAGATATGTGCCATATCTCATAGAAGAAAAACCAAAAATTCAAAGGTACTTGAGCTATTTACCTTTCAACATTAAGGACAGAATCGAGTATGATAGTCCTAAAACTTTGGAAGAGGCTATGAGAAAGGTAGTTTTCTGTTATGACACAAATTGGAAAAGAGAAGGATTCTCAAACTGGAAAAATCATAAGCCCAACAACTTTGAGCAGAACAAGAAAAATTTCAGATTCAGTGGAAATTCCGGGTTCCAAAGGAAGAATTTTCAGAATCGGAATTTCCAAGGGAACAATTCCAGAAATAATTCATAGTAGAATTCTACAGCACCCAGAAATGCAGCTAATAATACTAGAACTAATGAGCCAAAGGCACCTA
This sequence comes from Larix kaempferi, assembly GCA_027924585.1. NCBI lineage: Eukaryota > Viridiplantae > Streptophyta > Pinopsida > Pinales > Pinaceae > Larix > Larix kaempferi. The sequence continues at coordinate 6,052,973 of BSBM01000597.1, read as the reverse complement.
TCAAATGTTTTGAATGTCAAGGTCCCCATTATGCATCAGAATGTCCCTTAAGGAAGCGGAAAGCTAACAACATCAACTCTATTCAGACTGAACCTACTGTTGGAGACATAGCGAGGGAGATGCCTAGAATTAATGCAACACTCGACAATAGGAAAGCAGATCATCAAATCTCTATGGTAGAGATTGAAGGTATGATACAAAATCATTCTGTTACTGTTTTAATTGACCCAGGTGCTCGATTAAATTATATATCACTAGATACTGTGGAAAGTATTAAATTGAAAACAGAAAAGTTTAGTAAATCTTGGTTAGTTAGACTAGCATCTGGAACAAAGAGGAAAGTATCAGATTTTATAGACAGTTGTGCTTTATCCATTAATCCTTTACAAACACAAATCAAGTTGAATATTCTACCTTTAGGATCTTATGATATTATAGTTGGGATGGACTGGTTAGAAGCCCATCATGTCCTTCTGGACTGTTACGGAAAAAGTTTTACCTGTTTAAATGACGAAGGAAAAACTGTAGAAATAAAAGGCATCCCAAGGAAGGTAACCCTTAGACAGATTTCAACCATGCAAGTTAAGAGGGAAGTTAGGAAAGGATTCCATTTGTTTGCAGTAAACGTAGTAAATGATGAGTTTATTGGTAAAGATGACAAACTGAAATTAGAGGACATACCTGTCCTAAAGGATTTTAAGGATGTATTTCCTGAGGAGATTCCAGGATTACCTCCTAAAAGAGATTTAGATTTTACCATCGAATTAATACCAGGAGCAGCACCAAATTCAAAAGCTCCATATAGAATGAACATACTGGAATTAAACGAATTGAAATCACAGTTGAAGGAACTTATTGATAAGAAGTATATTAGACCCAGTGTGTCTCCTTGGGGAGCACCTATCATCTTTGTTAAGAAGAAAGATGGAACCTTGAGACTGTGCATAGATTATCACCAGCTTAATAAGATGACGATCAAGAATCGGTATCCGTTGCCCCACATAGACGATCTATTTGATCAACTGCATGGAGCAACGATATTTTCAAAGATTGATCTAAGATCAGGATATCATCAAGTTCGGGTTAAGGATGAAGATATTTTCAAGACAGCTTTCAGAACTCGGTATGGACATTACGAGTTCGTAGTCATGCCATTTGTCTTGACTAATGCCCTGGCTGTATTTATGTGTTTGATGAATAATATTCTGCACAAATACTTAGACAAGTTTGCTGTTGTGTTTATAGACGACATTTTAGTGTATTCAAAAAGTAAAGAAGAGCATGATGAACATCTATGAATTATCTTACAAGTTCTGAGAGACCATCAACTATACGCTAAGTTTAGTAAGTGCGACTTTCACAAAGACAAAATTCAGTATCTAGGAGACATAATCTCGAAAGAAGGAATATCAGTTGATCCCAACAAGATAAGAGCCATTAATGACTGGCCAGTTCCTAAGGATGTGTCAGATGTAAGATCATTTATGGGCATTACTGGATATTACAGAAAATTTATAGAAAAAATTTTAAAGATTGCCAACCCCATAACTTCTTTGCAGAAGAAAGTGAAGAAATTTGTTTGGGATCAGAAATGTTCTAACAGTTTCAAGAAATTAAAGGGATTATTGACTACAACACCTATCTTGAGGATAACAGACCCTAACAAGGATTTTGTAGTTTGTACAGACGCATGCAATGACGGACTTGGTGGAGTCCTGACACAAGAAGGGCATGCAGTGGCATATGAATCAAGAAAGTTGAAAATACATGAGAAGAACTACTCTACTTATGATTTAGAGTTATTGGCAGTAATTCATGCCTTAAAAATGTGGCATCATCACCTTATTGGTAGAAAATTCACATTATTGACAGATAACATGGGTCTGAAATATTTATTAGACCATACAAATCTGAATGCTAGACAAGCTAGATGGTTGACTTTCTTAAGTGAGTATGATTTCGAAATTTAGCATATTAAAGGAAAGGAGAACAAAGTTGCAGATGCCTTGAATCGTAAGGCAAAACTGAATTTTATTTCAACCATCAGTACTTATTCAATTGATTTGGAAAATGAGATTCTTGAAAGGAGTGACACAGATGAAGAATACAAAAAAATGAAGGAAAAGATAGCAAACAACAGTTCTGAAAATTTTATGGCAGATTACAGCATGAAGGAAAATGGGTTATTACTGTATAAAAACATATTGTATGTACCAGACATACCAGAAATAAAATTTCTGATATTGAATGAGATGCATAAAATTCATCATTCTGGCCATCCAGGTTATCAAAAGACTATTACTATGCTAAGAAAAGAATACTATTGGCCCAGAATGAAGGATGAAGTAGCAAAGTACATAGCTAAATGTTTGGATTGTCAAAAAGTGAAGGTTGAACACCAACATCCTGCTAGATTGTTGCAACTGTTACCGTTACCGATACCAAGTTGGAAATGGGAATTGATCAACATAGACTTTCTTACTGGATTACCTAAAAATCAGAAACAACATGAGTCTATTATGGTGGTAGTGGACAAACTCAGCAAAGCAACACATTTTATACTTGTGAAGACTACTCATAAAGCTCCAGATATTGCAGAAATCTTTATGAAACAGATTTTTCGACTACATGGGATATTGAAAGTAATAATTCTAGATCGTGACTCTAAGTTTACCAGAAACTTCTGGAGGTCAGTGTTTAAGGGGTTGAATACAACCTTAAATTTCAGTACAGCATTTTATCTGCAAACTGATGGACAAACAGAAAGGGTAAATCAAGTTTTAGAAGACGTATTAAGAATGTATATTAAGGATCAGCCTGGTAAGTGGGAAGACTACTTACACTTAGCAGAATTTGATTATAATAATCATTATCATGCATCATCCAGACTTAGTCCATTTGAAATTCTTTATGGTAGGAAATGTGATACACCTGTTTCGTGGAATAATCCAGTAAATAGAGTTGTTTTAGGACCTGAATTAATGTAGGAGTTAGAACTAATTATGAAACAGGTACAAGGAAATTTAAAAGCTGCCCAAGATAGGCAGAAAAGTCAAGCAGATTTAAAAAGGACTCATAAAGAGTTCCAGGTTGGTGAACATGTATTCCTCAAGGTAAGACCGAAAAAGAGTTCACTGAAATTGGGGAGTTGTACCAAGTTGGCACCCAGGTATTGTGGTCCTTTTGAAATATTGTCCAAAGTTGGAAAGGTGGCATACCAACTAGCTTTGCCACCAAACTTAAAAATACATAATTTTTTTCATAGATCATTTTTAAAGAAATATGTACAAGGTGCTACTCATGTTGTAAACTGGAATGATGTATAGGTGGGACAAGACAAAGATTTTCAGGTGGAACTAAACTGTATCCTCGGAAGGAGGGAAACTATTCTCCAGAATCGCACCATTGGGAAAGTGAAGGTGCAATGGAAGCACCTTAGCCCAGAAGAGGCAACTTGGGAGTTGGAGAGTAGTATGCAGGCAACATACCCAACTCTGTTTCAGGAACACTCAAGGAGTGATTAACCAACATCAAGGACGATGTTGAGACTTAAGGGGGGGTGTATGTCACCTCCCCAAATTTCAGAAATTATTATTTTATTAGCAAAATACTTTATGTTAAATTTAATTACAAAGTTTTGTAGTTATGATCAGTTTGATCAAGGATGAATGTAATTACTGATTATTATTATTTAAATAAATTAATTAGGAGACAAACACCCAAGGGGACTGTTAAATGAGTGTTCACTAACCCACTAGGAGGAAAGGAAGCTCTTGGAAGGTATGGGACAGATGGCAGCAATTGCATCACACCACTAGCTGGTGGTTATGGGACAACTACCCCTAAAAATGTGGCATTATCCCCTAGGTGGTGGGAGTGGGTAGTAAGCTCATTTAATGGCCAAGTAACAATTGAAAAGGCCTAGGTAGCTTACATAAGACAAATTTGAATTGAGTAGGCAGCTCTTACACAGTATTTTCTGCAGAAATATTTCCTCATGTGCATCAGGTGATCACTGAGAGATTCGAATAGGGAGGCTAGTTGTGAGTGGAATCATAAGTCTGCATATTGCTAAGAAGAACCAGAGATGCTGGTGCAAGTCTTATGGACTACTAGTTCTTGAAGATTCAACAATTAGTGCTACTGCAAGTGGAGATCCTAAATCTCTAAGTTTCTTCCTCCTGGTGGTTCAGTGAATAGGCTCGGGGGTTCTAAGGCAAGTACTTAACTATCTTCAAAAATTGGTTGGGTGGAACAGTCTTCTTGGGCTGTTTGTTTCCCTACAAATTTATCCAGGTTTTGCAGTTTTTCTACTTTATCTCAGTTAATACTTTATGTTTAGTAAAATTAGTAATCTCTGTTTTTCTGTTTAGAAGAAGAATTTATTTTTGTTTAAAATATGAATGTTAAGTTTAAATGATGATCTGGAATGAATAAACCAATCTCTACATTTTTCCACATGCTGTTGTTTGCATCGTACTCTAGTGTAGAGATGCAAATTAAGTATAGATGAAAAGATAGGCAAATTGCCATTGATTCGGTAGATAAATATAGTAATTTATATGTTTATCAAGTTCTGCCCTATAGTTAATAATAGTAGAAAGTTCTGTATAATACCTAAATATTATAGATTATTCCATTGTTTCAATACAAACAAACATTGTTTATTTCTTGTATAAATATATTGTAATTTCTTATCTTTACTATGTACAAAAGAAATAAATGAAATAAAAAATTTCATGCATCATGCCATGTCTGCAATATAAATAGTAATGTTGTAAATAAATAAATGTGTTCATTATATCAAAGCTGCAAATAACAGTCATTACATTGTATTCACATTTCACATACACACATTGTTTTCATTTCCTACTATAACCATTGCCTTTGATTATTTAGTTCAATCAGATAATGAAAACAATATAAACGTTATTTTTTCCATCATTCATTTATTTATATAGATATTCTAAATTGTAAGTGTTGATTTCAAAACTGAGTTTTGTATCAACCCTAGATAAAATTTCTTTTTCATTAATCATCGTTTTGCATCATAAACAAAAGTAATCTACACAAGCTATGGATCGAACCTTAGTTTTTGGCTTCAAAGACCTTTTTAAAAGTTCATATTCAAACATTTATTTATAATCGAAGACAAGACTCGAACTAGGGTATGGCCCTATTCGTTTCCATTACAAATGAAAGGAAAACCATTTCGTCATTATACATTACAGAGTTATCATCTACGACAAGCATATAGACTATGGCCTAGCTCGAAAGTCACGATATCAATCTACAGTTTTCAAATGTATAAACAGACAAATAGCACAGAATGAATTATAATATTTATTTTCATTGCCTAGAAGAAAACATTGTATCCACTGTAGAAGAGCCTTGGCTCTATATCTCTTCTCTCATAACATAAACCAACAGGTCGTGCTCAAGGTTTAAACCAATATAAGTCCCAATTCCAGGAAGGGAAATCAATGTTCTCAGAAACAAAAAGATTAGAACATGTTTCCAAACAAAAATCGCATAGGGTTTATTCCCAAGTGTAAACATTTTAAACAAGTCCAAAAACCCTCAGCATGGATGAGTAGTATAACTCCCATTTCGACAAAGCTAGTCATCAAAGTTTAAGACCAAGTATCATACAAAAAAACGAAGGCCGTATCCCTGTACAAACATTGTTTGAATAACAAAAGGGTCTTCAAAGTTTTCAACTGACAGACAATGCCAAGGCATGGTGAAAGATAGGTTATTCATCCTCTTGAAACCACATCAACCAAAGTTGAAAGGCACCTACGAGGGTTTGAGACCCGGAGCTAACCAGAAATGGAAGCACGCCATCCCTTTCCAAACCCTTGCTCAAGTAGGTCTTCGAACCCTGAAACTGACCAAAAACAACAGCTTAGAATTTGATAACTGTAATATTTATATTTTAAATTGAAAATCGAAAAACTTCAATGAAAGAATCACTATTCTTTTCGAGGACACTTACCTTCTCAACCAACGACCAAGTTCTTTGCCTTCACCAGAAAAATGACGAGAAGTCTGTTGTAGATGAGACCAAGGTACTTCTATCATTTGTAGCATTGAGTGTCCCACTCAATCTCTAAAAGAAAAACTATAAACTATCAATTCGCTAACAACTTGAACCAGAGAATCAATCTTTTAATACAACGTCATTACAGTAGGAAAGAACCTGCAACTTCAACCCAAATCTACAGGTCTCGAAGTCGAAACCTCTTACAAGCTTTCTAACCCTAGATTTTGGCAGCCTATCGGCCACACAGATCGAAACAATAGAACAATGAAAAACATTCAAATCTCATTAACCAAAACAACGACAAAAGTTAGGGTTGCATCGGACGATCCAAATTCATCACTATCGACGATCATAAGAGTGCCAGCAAGATGGCATTGGGACGAACAACTTCTACATTTAATGCCCCATTCTTTAGTACAAGCTTGGCAGTGCCACTTGCGCACATGGAGGATTGATCAACATCCAGTTTGAAGGTGTTTCAAATGCACAACCATTACATAGTGACGGTTGCAAGGACAATCACATTATTATCATGCTATGTGGATCGTTAGCAATCCTTGTCAGTTGGAGTTTCGAGTCAAGCTTTTAATGCAGGATCAAGTTACGATCTCCACGACAACTCGAGTTCATATCATTTTAATGACCGTCAACTTGCCACCCTGTTGACATAAATGTATGTCAGTACAATCATAACGACAACAAATCTTCACATAAGATATTTTATAAACTCAAAACTTTCGATTGCATTGTTAAATAGTTAAAGCTCTAAATTTATGATCACGATTAGGGTTTTAAGACTAAAGTTTAGCCATGTATTAAGTTTAGATTTCATATCATTTTTAATATTGTAAACTCTTATATATTTTGTAAATAGTTTGCAATTATAAAACTATTATATAGGTTACCAAACTATAAGATTGACATGGTTAATATATTAATCACAGTTTCTATTTTCTCCATTTATAAAAATATAATAAAGTGGGAGTTTACACTTGTGAATTTCCAACAAGACCAATGATTAGTAACTAGCATAAAAACCATGCTATGGTCATGAACTTCATACCCTCGCTCTTATTACAATGCATTTGATGATTGGCGATACATTTATGACGTTAATACTTTACAAGTATTAGTTATCTTAAGACGATGACAAAACCCAAACTAGAACTACATCATTGGCTTACGACAACAAACATAAATAGTATGTAAACCTTTTAGACGTCATTGATTTCCAACATTCATAAATTGTAAGACAGCGTTGAAAAACTAGTAAGCAACACTAGACATTTCATACCTGAAGATACTTGTTTTCGCAAAAGATTTCACAACATTTTTATTTTGACATTGAATTGAATTACACACGTACTTTTAAACTATGCAGTTATTGAACCTCTTACCTGTCGTCTGCACATAGAATATTCAAATGCATTAGCGTCGCAGCTAAGTAAACTCCAGGGTACCTCGTAGGACACCCTTGTTCATCAAAAATCAAACTGTCAGTATCTTTTCAAGAAAAAGTATCGCATCACATTAATGACCTATTAGTTAGTCTATTACCATATTCATGTTTGTAATTTATGTGTTAAGGTTTTCAGTATCACAATGCTGCTAAAACAAAAATTAAATTATATTTAGTACTAACGGATTTTTAATTAAAGCTGTTGTAATCAAACAATTATTATTTCCGCATCTATAAATTTATGTTTAATGTTGTTTTCAAAAGTTTTAATTTTTTATGAAAATTCGGGATGTTATAGTTGTAATGGAAAATTTGAACACTCCTCTCTCTCCTAGGATCCTGGCACCCTTCAATTATCTTGATTGGAGGGATGATATGGATATGGTATTGCACAACAAGTCACTGTACAAGGTAACAATGGGGAAGGATCCCGAACCACAATCAGCTATGGATAAAACCAAGTATTTGATTAGACTGGATGAAGCATTTGGTTTCATGTGCATTCATATTTCCAGATATCTAATTTTCCACATCGAAGGATTGAAGAATCCAAGAGAGTTATGGTTGAAGTTAGAGACCCTCTTCGGTAAACAAGATGATCTAAGAGGTTATATTCTGGAGAATGAGTTGATTTTTCTTCAACCGAGCAGTTTTGAGACCATTCAACAATTCTTTTCAAAATTCAAATCTATGGTCATGTAATGCAAACAATGTGGCATTAAGAATAAGGATGAGCAACTGGTGCTATCCATTCTGAGAAATATAGGTCCTAAGTTCTTCATCTTTGTCTCTACCTTCCATTCTGGGTGAATGTCAATCCCTGGTTGGAAGATTCCCTCCTTAGATGTTTTCACTGAATCTCTCATCCAAGAACAAGATAAGTTGATCTAGATGGGTGCCTTGAAGGCCTCAAAAGATCAATCTCTCATGGCTGGAGAAGAAAAAAGTGTGAATGGGAAGGGGAAGCACAAGGGAAAGGATAAGAGGCCATCTGAACCCAAGCAAAATGCCAATTCAAGTCCATCAAAAGGAGCCTCCAACTCCAAGAAGGACAAACAAAAGGGATATGATAAATCCAAGTGTTCCTATTTCAAGAAAGGAAACCACCCAGAGAGATATTGCATGCAAAAGAAGATAGATCAAATGCCTAAGCTTCTTGAACAACACAACATTTCCCTCCCAGAAGGTGCAACAGGGACTGATTCTGGAAGTGAGTCTGATGGTCATGAGAGATGCCATGCACTGAAGGATGGATTTTCAAAATCACAATCCCTTCTCATAGATTCAGGATCCTCCAACCACATCATTTCCTCCAGAGAATTCTTCTCTAGATCTCAAAGATGGTTCGATTATTCACATGGCAGACAACTCTCAGATCTCTGTTGAAGGAAATGGCAGAGTACATATGGATCATGCGAAGTTCAAAAATGTTCTGTTTGTGCCTTCTTTGTCAGCAAATTTGTTTTCCGTATATCAGATGACTCACACAGGCTCACCGAAGAAAGTGGTATTTGGTTCTGACACAGTTGAGATAAAAGAGATCTCTACTGAGAAGATTATAGCAAAAGGGTTTGCAAACCATGTCTCCAAGGAATATGAATTCTCCCATTTTTTCCATACTCTCTTCCTACCCCATTGGAATTTGATGAAGATCATAGTGATATCTCTTCTAATAAAGATGAGGATAAATATCTTGATCTTGAGAATAAAGTTCAATGAGATTCAGATTCATATCCAGATCCAACACATGCTCCCAATCCATGGCAAAGGCCAATATGGGATTACAAAGTCCTTGTAGTTGTTGGGAACATAGTTGGGGATCCATCTGACCATATAACCACCATATATCAGTATCATGCAAAAATTGCACTATGTCATGCAGATCCACTTCTCTCAGAGAGGTGCTACACGATGGTGGGGTCCGATCGACAATATCTTGGAAAGACTTTCCATGGGGGATCTACAACCAAGAAAAAATATCGGTTTCCTGACAAAGGGTACTCAAAGGTTCATGATTTGGACCATAATGATCCATTCACTCCAGTAGTAAGAAGGGTCCCTCGAAGACTTTTTTTGGAAAACACAACTTCTACATAGTGGGAGGTACATCAGGCGAGCATATCCAAATCGAGATCTAGCACCTACATTGTTATCCTACATAGGAGTAGCTTGCCAATATTTTTGCAAAGGATTTCACTAAGGAAATATTTTTCCTTCTTTGCTTAGTATGAAGGTTCTTTGAGTTCCCTACTGCTTTTCTTTTGATGGGGGGTATTTTTCCCATGATGTTTTTCCCCATTTCCTTGGTTCATGGACAATTCTTTATTTTTATCATTTATTTGATTATATGGGTGACCTTTGGTCTTAGTAACCATGGCCCAGGATGCAAAAGTAAGGATTACAGGGGGTTGTAAGGATATTTTAATACTCCATCCCTTTCCTACCTAGCATTATTTATTTTTCTTAGTATTTGATGATGGCATTTCCCCCCTAGTGGTGTGCAGATGTTATCCAATATCCATCTACCACCTTTTGATCCCTGCATGCATAATTTTAGGAACACTTCAGTCAGTTCCCTATTTTATAGGAACCTACTAAGTGTTCCAGTGCAGTCCACCTGATTTAGCTGACTCTTGTGGGGGATTAGAGCTCTGGATGCCACTGATTGTGGCCTCATGAGCCCATTTCTAATTGAGATGGATAAAAAAATATCTATTGCACCCTCCTTAGTCAGTTAACCGATTGTGACTTCAGTTAGCTGATTTTAGGTTCAGTTCATTTGAGTTTGAGTCTTCCGGAGCACTCCAGTGGTGATAATTCCTCTACTAGACCAACTGAGGTTTGAATTCTATTGTGTGATTCAAATTCTCTCCATTGTAACATCATTGTTCATTATACTGATTATTGGATCATGTGACATTATTCTTCTCCTATCTGATTTCTACTGCATAATTATTCTTCTGCTCTTTTTTATTGCATTTTTCAATCTTATTCAACTTTTCTGCACATTCTTTCTGTGTGAGGTATCCTCAGCTCTTAGAGATGTTGTTTCTTAGAATTTCATTGATGGCCCTATTTTTCCCAAGATCCTCGTAATATAAGGTTGGGTTTGGCTCTAGATGGGGTGAACCCATTATCAGATGAAAGTAATAAATGGTCAACTTGGCCAGTTTTTTTAATAAATTATAACTCATCTCCATGGTTAACAACTAAGCCATTTTTATTAATTCTATCATTGATCATACCAGGAAAGAAATGTGTGACTTCCTATACAATCAATGTTTATTTAGAGCCATTATGTGATGAGCTAATGTAATTGTGGAAAGGAATTGAAGCAATTCAATTTTTAAGGGATGGTCATTCAATGAAATTCACTTTAAGAGCTCCATTATTGTTTACGATTCACAATCTTCCTACATATGGAACATTAACTAGTCTCACTATTCATGGATACCATGGATGTCCTTCCTACAAATTTAATGATTTTTTAAGGTACTCAAAATTTTTGCATAAGTGTATTTATTGTGGACATTATGCTGACCTTAAAATGGATCATCCACATCGTCGAGAAAAAACACATTTCGATGGTTAGGAAGAGAATTTTGAAGCACCATTCCCAATAACGGTAGAATACATTATTGAGAATGGATAAAAATTATTTTTTTTATTGAAAGCGGTGGGGTTTTTGGTAGTAGAGATGATCCATGTAATGAAAGCGGTGTAAAACTATTTTGCATAATATATAAGTTGCCATACTTTAAGGATATAGCCATTAGGCATATTGTTGACTTTATGCATACTGAGAAAAATATAGCCTATGCAATTTTAGAATATCTTCTTGGCGCTTCTGATATTGTTGCATCACGCAAATACTTTCAACATATAAAGATTCATCGAAATATTTCGGTTGAAAAATATGATGATGAAAAATATAGAAAACCTAGCGCTCCTTATGTTTGGACAAAGGAACAACATGGACAATTTTTGAAGTTGATGTCACAGGATCACTTTCCAACTGGATATGTAAGTAGTAGTATTAGAAGCCAAAGTGACATTAATAGGTTAAAAGGCATAAAGAGCCATGACTATCATGTCATAATCGAGAATATTTTACCTATTGTGGTCATCATATCAAATTTGACAAAGGGGCCAAGATTGGCAATTATAAGGTTGGGCCTACTATTAAAGAGAATGAGTTTACATGTATTAGATCCTTTGAACTTTGATAGTTTGAGGGAGGAGGTTGTCGAAGTCCTTTGTCAATTGGAACGAGAATTTCCACCAACAACATTTAATGTTTCTATGCATATTTTGATGCAGCTACAATATGAAATAGAGCATTATGGCCCAATAAGAACAAGATGGATGTATCCTATAGAACGATATATGAAGGTTTTGAAATCATTTGTTCATTCTAGGGAAAAACCGGAAGGTAGCATTTCTGAGGGATATTCAATGCAAGAGGCCATGGGATTTTGCACAAAATATATGAAGGATTTTAAAAATTTCAATCGTCATGTATGGGATGATGACAAAAAGGAGAGAGTTCCAAGTGAATTGTTAGAAGGAAATGGACATCGCTTCAAGCTATCACATGAAGAAAGAAGTGTGATACATGCCTATGTTATTCCAAACACTTATTCATTTGATAAGTGGCATAGGTAAACATAATTTTTCCACAATAATTTATTTAATGAATTGCATTTACACATTTATATTATTAGTCTAACTATCTTGTTAGTTCATATTCTATGTATAAAATATGAAGACGAGAGAGAAAAATGGAGTCAAGATCCTCCACCTCAAAAGCGCAGACGTCATGATATGATTGGAGGATGTGATTCTTTTCCGAAATTTGAAGAATGGATTTGTGATGTAGAAGAACAAGGTGAATATCTAATGTCGGAGGAAACTAAGATTAATAGTCACCATGGATGTTGTGCAAGATGATGAGGAAGTAAGTAGAAGAACCAAGAAGTTATCTAGTGGAATGATCACCATGGATGATGTGCAAGATCCCTATGATCATGAAGAAGAGGTTGTGGGAGAAAATGTGCAAGGTGGTAATGAAAAAATAGAATCCATTGGAAGGAGGGCACAAATCACACCTCTGGATATGGTTGATAATATGAGAAGTTTCAATGAAAGGTTGACTAGGGTGCAATAAGGGAAGGATCATATCAATAGTTCCATTGTGTAGAGCCTAACAGACCTTCAGTAGAAAGCTAATTTGGGAACAAATCAAAACAATGTGAGAAAGGACGGAAAGAGTGCAAGAAGTCACACTAGAGGAATATCTCGATGCCAAGAAAGAGGGTTGCATAGGAGGATAATAATAATGCCTCCATCAGACACCTGAGGAAACATATTGAGTAGATCAGAAAACTCATCATATATTTTAGAGGTATTAGATAGAAGGTCTTAAGATAAGTAAGACTCGTGACAAGAATTCCTCTAGGGAATTAAGGATGTTAAATACACCTACATTCGATGGAGAAAGTAATACAATATAGGAGGTTGGAGCATGGCTTCTTGCAATGAAGAAGTACTACAAGATCTATGATTTCTCCAGGCATAAGAAGGCTATGATCCCCATTCTTAAATTGAGTCGAAAAACTTCAATCTGTTGGGAGCACCTGCAAAACGTGAAGGGAATCAAAGAAAGGAATATTGACTGAAAGAGGTTTGAAAACCATTTCAAATAGAAATACCTTTCCTAAAGGTATTATGATAATAAGAATAAGGAATTCCGTGAGCTAAAGATATGACAAATGACAATGGAGGAGTATGTAAACAAGTTCCTAGAGCTACTTTGGTATGTGAATTACCTCCTAAATGAGAAGGTAAATATTCAGATATTCTTATAAAGTGGACTTCTCTAGAATTATAGAGGTAGAATCAAATTCGTGGATCCCAAGAATTTGGATTATGCTATCTTGAAGGCTATGCATTGCTATGAAAAAAAGAAGGGAATATTCGAGGAACATTAAGAAGGAAGAGGGAATCCCAAGGGAAAGTTTGATTCAAGGAAGAAAGGATTTACACTTGTACCCTACAAAAATTAGTCACAAAATGTTCGATAGGATAAGAAAGCTCAAGGTAGGTTGCAACAAACTATGCCAATGGAAGGAAGACCCAAGGAACCAAAACGATGTTGGAGATGTGGAGAGAATCATAAGCTATATGATTTTCCCCATGGGAAGGAGAAACCTCAAAGGATGCATAACATTGAAGAAGATGTTATCGTGGAGGACATAGGAAGATCAACTCCTAGAATCGACACAGCTTTGGATGATCATCAAGAAGACCATCAAGCAACATTGTTTGAAGTTATAAGTAATATTGTTGTGCAGTCTATTTCTATTTTGATTGACCCATGATTCAATCATTATATTCATCCTAATATTGATGAGGTTTGCGTGCTTAAGAGTAGTAAGCATGGCAAGTTGTGGCTATTTCAAATGGCCACATTGACAAAGATGAAGGTAATTGAAGTAGTGGAAGGATTCCCTATAATGTTGGATGGTCTATCCAATGCAATAGATCTAAACATCCTACCACTAGGCTTGTACAATGTTCTCATTGGCATGGATTGTCTAGAAAAGCACTGCACCAAGATTGACTACTATAACAAGTTTCTTGAATGCCTTGATGCTGAAGGAAGGGCTCAACTACTAAGAGGTTTGCTGAAGAAAGTTTCAATCGGGAAAGTTACAATTTTGTAGTTGGGAAGATACTTCAAGAAGAATTGTTAGGTATATGTTGCTCATGTATTCAATTCTACAAAATATAGAGGACCAAAATTATAATATTTTCCAATGCTTCTAGAGTTTAAGGATGTATTACTAGAAGAGGTGATAGGACTGCCTCCCAAAATAGATATCAAATTTACAATTAATATGGTTCTAGGCATAGCCCCAATGTTCAAGTCCCCTTACAAAATGAACACTCCAGATTTGGTAGAGTTTAAAATGCAACTTCAAGAACTAGTGGATAAGAACTACATTAGACTGAGCATGTCAATATGGGATTCACCCATTTTGTTAATTATGAAGAAGGATGGAATATTGAGACTGTGTATTGGATATAGGAAACTCAATAAGGTCATAGTCAAGAATAGGTACTGATTTCCCAGGACAGAATATATCTTTGATTAGATAAAAGGAGCCAACAAGTATCCGAGATTGACTTAAGGTCAAGATACCATCAAGTCAGAATCAAAGAAGAGGACATCCATAAGACATCTTTTAGAACTCAGTATGGCCATTATGAATTCTCATTTATGCCATTCGGTCTCACCAACATGTCGACTACTTTCATGTGCCTCATGAACAATGTGTTCAACTAGTATTTGGATAAATTTTTGTTGGTATTCCTAGTGACATCCTCATCTATTCCAAGACTGAGGAAGAGCACAAATAAATAACGGTACCTTAGGATATTAGGGACCATAAGTTGTACACCAAGATAAGAAAATGAAAATTATACCAAAAGAAGATTCATTATTTGGGTCATGTTATTTCGGCAGATGGAATTTCAGTGGATCCTAAGAAGATTGAGGCTATAGTGAATTGGTTTATGCCCAAGAATGTGATAGATGTTCAATATTTTATGGGACTAACAAGATATTATAGGAGATTCATCAAAGGTTTCTCCATGGTGGTGCATCCTATCATATCCTTACAAAGGAAGAATGTAAATTTCGCACGGTCTGAAAAATGTGAGGAGAGTTTCCAGGTCCTAAAGGAATTACACACCAGTGCACCTATTTTGAAGATTGCAGATCCAAAGAAATATTTTGTGGTATGAGTTGATGACTACATTGAAGGATGGGTAGGGGTACTTATGCATGAAGGATATGTTGTATGTTATGATTCCAGAAGGTTAAAGAATCATGAAAATAATTATGAGATGCATGATTTGGAGCTAGTAGCCATTGTGCACGCCTTGAAGATGTGGAGACATACCTACTCATAAGAAAAATTGAGTTGCGAACTGACCACGTGAGTTTGAAGTATTTGTTTGATCAGTTGAATCTGAATGCTTAGCATGCCAGATGGTTAGAATTTCTAAGTGAATTCAACCTTGAAACCAAGCATGTCAATGGTAAGGAAAAAAAATTTTCCGATGCGATCAATAGGAAATTTCATGTAGTAGCCATGACCTTATGTAGCATTGACCACAAAGAAAGAGTTAGCAAGGTATCAAATGAAGATGAAAACTATGTGAAAGTGACTACATGACGTAGAAAGGAAATCCAGATAAGAAGTGTGAGGGATATCAGTTGGAAGAATATGGAATTCTTATTTTCCAAGGATGGATGTACATTCTAGAAAGCATCGGATTGAAGAAGTTAGTGATGGATGATATACATCAGACACCCTAATCTGGTCACCCAGGTTATCCAAATACTATTACAACATCCAAGAAGTTGTATTTTTTGCCACTTATGACGAGGGATATTGTGTAGTATATAGCTAGATGTTAGAAGTGCTAACAAGTTAAGGCTGAGCACCAACACTCGACATGATTACTGTATCCAGTGCCCATACCTAAGTGGAATTGGAATGAAATATCTATGAATTTTATTACAAGAATTCCAATGATACTAAGGAAGCATGACTTGATCTTGATGGTGGTGGACAAGTTGACCAAATCAACATATTTTATACCAGTCAATTCCATGCATAAGACTGCTGACATTGCAAGGATTTTCACGAAGGAAATATTCAAATTGCACGGAATTCCTAAGGCAATAATTTTTTATAGGGATACAAAAGTCACATCGAATTTTTGGAAGGGAGTATTCAAGGAGTTAGGAAATCAATTCAATTTCAGCACAACATACCATCCTCAAACAAATGGTCATACCGAGAAGGTAAATCAAGTGATGGAAGATATGTTAAGGATATATGTGATGGATAAGCCATCCAAGTGGGAGGATTACATACATCTGGTTGAATTTGCTTACAACAATGGTGACCATACATCAATGGGAATGTTTCCATTTGATTCCATGTATGGAAATAAATACAATACTCTAGTGAGTTAGGAAAAACCAGTGAACAAAGTGGTGCTTGGGCCATAAATGCACAAAGAAATGGAGCAGGAAATAGTTAAAATCATACATAATTTGAAAGCAGTCCAAGACATGTAGAATATATATGTAAATATGAAAATAATGCGTAGATAATTTAGAGTCGGATACCATGTTTATTTGATATTAAATTGAAATAAGATCTCTCTAAATCTTTGAGGGCGAGCCAAGTTGGCACCAAGAAATTGTGGGCATTTTGAAGTCCCTGATAGGATAGGACCAGTTGCATATAGGATTGCATTTCCTGCACATAGAAACTTTATAATGTTTTCCATGTTTAATTCCTTAAAATGTATATACATTATCCTAAGCACATCATTGGTTGGAATGTGATTCAGGTGGAACCCAATGGGGAGTTCCAAGTGGAGCCTATGCACATCCTAGGAAATAAGTAGAATACACTCTAGAACTTATCCATTGGCTAGGTAAAGGTGCAGGAGAGGAAATTTGTTCCAAGTGAGTCTATGTCGGAGATGGAGGAGGCCATGAGATAGGCATACACATTTTTTTTAGTTCTAGAGAGCACTGAGGACAATGTTATTCCAAAGGGGGGGGTACTATAATGTCCCTTGTTTTGACCCCTTGGAATATGCTACGTAAATGATGTAATATCATTGATTAATGTAAGGAAAATGGTGAGGATCTCAATTCCAAGGCCCTACCATGGATATTCCAAATAGATATGTATACCTCAGCAGTAGATATGGTTAGTGAGCCATGTGCTGATAAAAGCATGGTAGAATTGTAATTGCGATATACATGTGTATGATAATAAAGTGATGCATGAGAATAGACCTACCCTTATTCAAAATCTAAATGCAAGCTTCTAGTGATCGAAATGTGGCTTCTAGAAGGAACGTCGTTGATGTAATTTCTCATGTGAATGTAACAAAGAGATAAGGATTTAGTTCATAAGATAGAGTCAAGGTTTATATTATTAGAAATCCGTTATATATTTGTAGGGAGTTTGTTGATGCATTGGAGGCTTATCTTCAGTTATAAACTGTAGCCTACGGGAATTTGAGCATGTGGCCAATCTGGTGTGAAATTGGTTTTCCACGATGTCATGATCATGTAGTGATTGAAGAATATAGTTGAGTGAAATTTATATTTTGTGTTTGTAATTCTATGTGTGTGAATCATGGCTTGATGCATGAACATATGCCCATATCAATATTGTTGTGAACAATCAATGGTGGAAACTAGATTGGTAGTGAATCGATACCAAATCCTCAGTTAAATTGTGAGATAATGAATTTTTTGTTCACGAAATTCCACGATTGGTTTTATTATTATAAATTCACTGTGAATGATGCGTTAATTGTTTAATTCAAATTCAATTATATGGAATTGGAAACTTGCAAGATAAGTTTCTTGAAAGATATTATTGTACTGCATAAAAGAAATCGCAGGTTCAAGTTAATGCGAAAACTCGTGAAGAAGATGTTAAAGCTTGCGGAATAGATAATCATCGCCCACCTGCAAATAAATTTTTTACATGATGTATTTGTAATTGTGTCATCCTATAGATGGAATTCCTAAAGACAATCAAGTGGGATCAGAACCCACAGGTCCAAGGATTGTCCTGCATCATTTTTGGTATCAGAGCACAAAATATTATGCATTGCAAGTGGAAGGAGGTACAAGTCTCGTAAGTAAATTTGATATTTATTATTGTGCAGGTAACAACAAAGGAAGGTGAGAATATTTGCAGCATATTAGAGCAAGGAGTGCTCATACAGCTCCAAAGGAAAGAAATAAGGAGATTCCAAAATATTGAGCTTAGAGGAGAGAAGCTTAGTGAGGTATCATGTAACAAGTAGGAAATACTTGTTACTGCAGAGGTTTTGTTGTTGCTCATGAGTTAAGCTGTTACAAGAAGACCAAGACATATGAACAAGAGATCTTAAAAATTTGTACCCTAGGAGTCTGATGTAGGAGCATATACCTACCCTTAGTCAAAATATAAATGCAAGCTTCTATGGATCGAAATGTGACTTCTAGAAGGAATGCCATTATAAACGAATGTAATTCCTCATGTGAATGTAACAAATAGATAAGGATTTGGTTCATAGGATAGAGCCAAGGTTTCTATTATTAGAAATCGGTTACATATCTGTAGGGATTTTGTTGATGCACTGGAGGATTATCTTCAGTTATAAACTGTAGCCTACGGCCAATCTGGTGTGAAATTGGTTTGCCATGATGTCATGATCATGTAGTGATTGAAGAATAGAGTTGAAAGAAATTTATATTTTTTGTTTGTAATTCTGTGTGTGAATCGTTTCTTGGCACATGAACACATGCCCAAATCAATATTTTTGTGAGAAACCAATGGTTGATAACTATTTTGGCAGTGAATCAATATCAAATCCTTAGTTAAATTTTGAGAAAATGAATTTTATGTTCATGGAATTCCACCGTTGGTTTTATTATTATAAATTCACTGTGAATGAGGTGTTAATTTCTTAATTTAAGTTCAGTTATATGGAATCAGAAACCTACAAGATCATTTTCATGAAAGATATTATTGTGTTGCATAAAAGAAATCGCAGGTTTAAGTTAATGAGAAAACTCGTGAAGAAGATGTTAAACCTTGTGGAATAGATAATCATCTCCCGACTGGAAATACATTGTTTACATGGAGTATTTGTAACTGTGTCGACCTGTAGATGGCATTCCTAAAGACATTCAAGTGGGCTCAGAACCCACATGTCGAAGGATTGTCCTACATCATAAAGAAAACCGACAGTTGACTATGCAAGGAAACAAGAGCAAGGGGCATGATTTTACTAAGGATAGGGAGGGATGTATTGAACCCATGAAGCTAAGTTGACTCATGCTCCCCAATCATTTAATGCTTTCAAGAAGGAGGTATTTGAGGAATTTATTACCTTGGGGAATGGAAGGCGTGTGTATGAGATTTATTGTGTTAGTCGCCCTACAAAATTGGGACTGAGGATTTCTTATTAGGTAAGCGATTAGCTAAATTAAATTCATTCTTAAGTTATCTCTCATTTGGAGGATGGCACAATCCATTGGTCTATTAGTCCATCATTCTATCATCCAGTAAATCTCCTTGTCTAAGTAACCTAACCCTTAATATCTCTATAACTACTTTGTCATGGAGTATCAGCCTCGGTAAGAGGGGAGATTCTATCATTGTTTGGACCAAGCGGTATCGATATGAGAGTGGTTCTGATTTTAGTCCATTGTCATGGATGAAATTCAAGGATGTAGTCTATGACTAGAAGTGCCACATTTCCCTTTTCCATCTCATGTACATGGTGGTATCGAAGCTTATCCCAGTTGTAACCGTATTCCTATGTGCCCTGATTTGGTGTTTGTATGCAATAAGTGCATGATTGATCCATAAATTGTCATAGTGTGTCTATTAGTGGGAAGTTACTTTTGAATTCCTTGTAGTGCTCTAGTTTTCAAGAGTAGGCCTTGTTGACACAAACGTAGTCAACAGGGGTTCCTCACTCTATCGACATCCAACCCGCAGCGATCTCCCCGAGCACTGGCCTAGATAGGTTTAACCCTGTCCAGCAACACCTGCAGAGTAGATGAGGTATCACCTGAGATGTTGAAGGGAGAGTTGATGGAACCATGTTTCTGCTGAATGAAAGAGGATGTTGTGCATTCACTGATCAACTTATTGCAACATTCAGAAAATAGATCTAAGTATTCAACTTAGGCATTAAGCATAATCATGACATCATTCAACGGATCTTATCATTGACAGAACCATAAATATGCAATAGATATAACAGTAAAGCATTAATCGCAGCAAGGAAACATCGCAACATTCATAGATTCATATTGCATAATGCATTTACCATAGAGAAACGAAAAAGACACAAGGATTCTTCTCAAAAACTCTGTCACATCATATTTATCTCTGCAAAAAAACCCAGATACAACAAGATATTCAATCATCAACTCTCAGTCTTCAGCTATCTTCAGATCCTTCAATATTAAGCTCTCCAATTCTTTGCCCTCTCAACACTTACAATCCTACATCTATTTATAGGCTTGTGCCTTTACATTTATGGTCCACTTAGGCAACCGCTTAACTAATTCTTAACAAAATCTACAAAAAGATGACCCAAAATCTCACATAATGACGTCCAAATGACCCAAAATACATATGACGCGGTCCAAGTGACCCAAAAACTACAAAACGTACTATTGCCATGTGCGCTATTTTCCTCCTTTCGCGATATCCTTATCCTTGCGCATCATTTGCGATGCTGCGATGCTGACTCATCAAACTTCCTACCAACAGGACCCCAACACAATCTTGTGGCTCACCCTCGAGCCACATCAAATGGACATGGTGTACTCGGACTCGTCTATCACTGGACTATGTCTTTGCAACTGTTATTGCTGTCAGGATCTTGCTATTGTGTACTGCTCATCCTACTACGAGGATCGTCGGCTCGCGGTCATGTACTTCTCACCCTAAAGCAGTGATCTTCCAGCTTATTGTCATGTGCTTCTCAAACTCATCGTCCAGTCTCTGGGAACCTGGTGCAAACTGAGGAAAAGTTGACGAACGATGCTGAGGTGCAAAACAGGCCAACTACTCTGGCACATATATTTTGCACCTAGGAGCACATACTACCTGGACCATGGGGATGCCACCCTCGTCATTTTAGTGGTCGTAGGGACCATGAAGCTTCTAACTACCACCACATGCCTAGACATCTCGGATGAGACTTCACCTCTATGACACCTGAGTGTCCATGCCACTTTTTGCTCTAGGTGCTCATGCACACTCATCGTTCAGGCCCTTAGTGCACCTGGTGTGCTACCACATGAAATGAAATGGATCATTTCCACAGCCTCCTTGGAATTCCTAACTTAGCTAGATGCTTGACCCTCTCGCAACATGAATTCCTCTCATCTGTTAGATAGCTCTTTACTTAGCTAGCATCTGGTTCCTCTATTTATGCATTGCCCACATATGGGCATCTACCTCGAAAATCATTCGCAAACCCATTCACGTAAGGTGCCAATCATTCCAATCTGCTGGTCCCGACGTGTGTAGACCAGACTCCTAACGTGTGGAGTGGAAACCATACTCCTAGTAGCTTTCATTCATGCCAAAGTGTGTGAACCATCACCCCTGGTGCCACTAGCCATGCTGCTATAGTGTGTTCCATGTGCCAAATGTGCTTTACTCTAGCGCCAATCCGGGCTAGCTAACGATCATAACTGCCAAAAGAAAAAGTTCCATTTGCTAATGATTCATAATGATTGCTGATTTGATGGGATCGCGACCCTACAACAGTCGCAGACTTGCTCCCAAGCTACAATACAAGCACTTCAACTTGTTCCTTCTGGTCCCGCTGGTGCGCCATCCTGCCACCTAGCATCCTGCACACTCTTTTTTTGTTTTTCCCGATACGACTCAGGCATTGTGCCACTCCAAGCCCGTCCTGTAGGGCTTCAACCTGCTACCATTTACCAACTCTGGGAGCATCTCTCCATCTAACTACTGCAGTTGTACTGCGCCTCCTGAAGTGATGCTACTGATGTGATATGGACCAAGCCAATGCATTTGCAATTTCCCTGGATGATTCATGAAATTGCTGTCATACAATAGCACAAAGTCACCCTGCTGAAACTATTTGTTCTTGATATGGCTATCATTCCAATCCTTTTTCCAGTCCTTCTCCACGCTCTGGTGAAAACATACGATAAAGCGGGCTTCCTCAAGCTGTAGTAGCTTCGCTATATGTTCTCCTAATGCCGCTTCATTATCCATGCCTATCACTTCTGCTATGCATAGACTCGGAACAATGTACTCCATAGGCATAATCGCTTCTTCCCATACACCAATTTGAATGGTGTCTGTCCCATCAACCTTTTACAAGTGGTGCGATATACCCACAAAAATGATGGAATCTTCAAATCCCAGTCGACGCAGTTCGCATTACAAACCTTGGTCAGCGCATGCTCCAAGACCTTGTTGAAAGCTTATACTGTCCCATTTTCCTGCAGGTGATATGGCATACTCTTCTTATGTTGTATCTGCAGTTTTATGGTCAATGCATTGATGTTGCGATTGATGAAATGGCTGCCTTGATCACTCATCAATACCTTCGGGCAACTAGACCAAGTGACAATGTTGTCGAACAAGAAACGGGCTGTTATTGTAGCGGTGCAATCTACGACTAGTGTAGCCTCCGCCCATCTTGTCAAATAATCTGTTGCTGTGATTATGTATCATGCACCAGTGCACTTCCCAGGTGGGTTGGTAGGTCCCACGAAATCCACTGCCCATTTATCAAATGGCTGCAGTGTCACTTGAGGTATTAATGGCATCTCATCCCTCTTGGAGGGTTTCCTAGTTCTTTGACAGACATTGTAGGTCCATGCATAATCCTCGCATCATTTTGAAGTGTGGGCCACCAAATCCCTGCACGAGGCACCTTTCGGGTAGTCGCACGACTACCGTAGTTCCCACTAGCCACTCTTGCATGTGCCTCCAACAAGATCTTCCCTTACTCATGAGGCAAGATGTAGCACCTCAAGATATCGTCTGAGCCCAGTTTGTACAACTGTCCTGCAATCAGCTGGAAATCTGTAGCCTTGACCACCAGCTGCTTCTTCTTACTGGTGGTGAACCCCTCTGGTGTGGTTCCTATTGCCAGGAACTAAATGATTTCTTCATAGTAATCATCAGCTACTTGAACCTTAAACAGTTGCATATCGAGAAACCCGTCTTTAATGTTGGTTGGTTCCTCTCCTCTCTCAATCCATGATAGATGATCTGGCCCAGTGTTCAAGCATCTTGGATTCACAATCACCTCAAAACCAAACTCCTGAAAAAGAAGTAGCCAGCAACATATCTTTGCCCCCAACACAGGCTTATTGACCAGATATTTTAATGCAGAATGGTCTGTGAACATCTTAAAGTGACCTCCCAATAAGTAGTGCCGAAAATTCTACAGTGCATAGACCATCGCTAGACCTTCCCTCTCTGGAGTTGTATAGTTCCTCTCTGCAGATGACAACTTCTGATTCGCAAAAGCAATTGGGTGATCCAGATCCCCTTCCCTTGGTTGCATAAGCACTACTCCCATCGCGATCGATGATGCATCTACATGGAAATGGAATTCCTTGCTCTAGTCTGGAAATACTAGTACGGGCGTTGAAGCCATCTTAGCTTTCAGCGTCTCAAAATTGACCTGACATTCAGAGCTCCATTGATATACCGCATCTTTCTTCAACAACTTCTCCATAGGGGTCGTGATCCCTGCATAACCCCAGATGAACTTGCGATAGTACCCAGTGTGTCCCAACGTCACTCTCAACTACTTGACATTAGTCGGCGGTGTTAACCTCAAAATGAGCGCAATCTTTGTTGGGTCGACCAACAATCCCTGCTTGCAAACAATGTGACCCGGTAATATCCCAAATGGTGCACAAAAGATGCACTTCTTCAAGTTTAGCGATATCTGGTGTTGTCGACAATGCTCCAACATTAGTCGCAGATTTCCCAGATGGTGGCTGATCAATACATATACTGTCTAGTCATCCATGTACACCTGTAAAAAATTATGAATGAAATCCCTGAAAGCAGCAACAACGACCCAAGAGAATATCATAGGTGCATTCTTCAGCCCAAACTACATCACCATGTATTGAAAAGAACCCCATTTTGTCACAAATGTTGTCTTGTGGCAGTCTTCTTTCGCAATTTTGATTTGGTGATATCCAGAGAACCCATCCATGAAAGAATACATATCTTGGCCACCCACACCCTCCAACACCTCATCAGTAAACGGGGTCGAAAATGGATCACGCAGACATGCATCATTCAGCTTGCGCAAGTCAACACAAATGCGCACTTCACTTGTCTTCTTGTCCTGCACCACCATAGGGCTAATCCAGTCTGATTTTGTTAAATTTTCAGAATTTACTTCAATCTGATCTAGGATCTTAACTAAGAGAACAACATGTATAGCAAATCTACAGCATATCAATCATGGACACAATAATGCAAGCACACAAGAGACACAGAGTTTACTTGGGGAAAACCATAAAGGTGAAAAACCCCAATAACTTCCTCAGAGATAGATAGAGCAATGATACAACTAGAATACAAGAGATAATCTTCTCCTAGCAGGAGAGCCTCCTCCTCCACAAGTGCGCCACTCTCCCAAGTGTGAGTGTGAGAATAGAATGATCAAATAGAGATCTCCCGATCTCTATTTATACTAGACTTGACTTGCCTAATAACCTTTACTAGGTTGGCCTTAACTTAACCACATAACACAATGCTGACTGGGTCGACACCCAATAGGGTGGTCTAGTAACCCTTTGACCCACATGGCCGACCCCCACTAGGGTGGTCTAACAACCCTTCGACCCACATGACTTATATAGGGCCGACCCCAACAAGGTGGTCTAATAACCCATCAAGTATAAGTTACGACACTTACAATATAAATGATGACATTTCCGTATAGAGTAATAATAACATCTCTATAGGAATATAAAATACATATATGAAATACATGGGTGAGATACATTCCGAAGTTACATATACATCAACACTCCCTCTTAACTAGGAAGGTATTTCTTGACAGAGGTCTGCTAGCACAAGTCTTCTTCTTTGGATCATCATCAGCGAATCATCATCCTCAAATCATCGTCATCATCACTGTTGTAGCTATCTCAATCAATCTCTGAATCTACTCGTCATAGGAAGTTCTACAAAGCCAGTCCTTTTTCATACTGGATGTAGGCCCACCACCTGCAGGTCTTCATCATCACTGGCCATACTATGGAATCCTCAAGACTTATTACGTGCATCACAAAACCTTAAAAGAGCATCCTAGTCTGTTATGAGCACACAGCTCTACCTATAGGATCTCCCAGGGAGCTATTACATGTGACCCTACCACAAAACCTCGAAAGAGAATCCCAGGACTGATTATGAGCACACAGCTCAGCCTATCGGATCTCCAAGGGAATTATTATATGTGGTCACCACAAAACCTTGCAAGAGCATCCCAGGACTTATTACGGGAACACATCCCGACCTATCGGATCTCCCAGGGCGATATTCCATGTGGTCATGAAAAAACCTTGCAAGAGCATCCCAGGACTTATTACGAGCACACAGCTCAATCTATCGGATCTCCCAGGGCGCTATTATATGCCATAGGACAAAAACTCGAAAGAGCATCTGCCAGATATCCCACGGAGCTATTATATGCCAACGACAAAACCTTGCAAGACTATATGCAAATCTCCTAGGGCACTATTATATGTCCTCCCAAAGCAAAACCTCAAAAGAGCATTTTCCAAATCTCCCAGGAAGCTATTATATGTCGGTGGAAAAACCTTGCAAGAGAATCTGCAAACCTCCCAGGGCGCTATTATATGCTTATCTGCACAACCTGTTCCACGGCCACAAAGTATCATATTATATAATGCATCTACCTGATGCATACCAAGTATCTACCTGATACATATCATCATACATGATCCACCTAATCATACAATGTATCCACCTGATACAAATACAGATACATGGTCCAAGCATCCAACATGATGCAAAATACATACAAATGATCCAGCTGATCATATCCAGCATCCAACATGATGCAGATATACATAAATGATCCAACTGATCATAACAAGCATCCAATATGATGCAATGATCCAACTAATCATAACAAGCATCCAACATGATGCATATACATATACAGAGTAGTAACTGGAGCATCACCCTGATGCTCATCATCCATGATCCTCCTGATCATCGTAGTATCGTCCTCTTCAAATCGTCTCATCGTCCACGAAGCACAGCCCAGATGCACATCATCCAACACTTACACCACCGACATGGTAGAACACATCTACCACCATTCGGGGAAGGCTCCAGCCCTTACATTTTCACCATGGGAGAACACATCTAACACCATGTGAAAAATGGCTCAACAATTACATCACGACCAAGGGAGAACACATCAACCATGTCAGAAAAGCTCATGTGCATCTACATCTTCCGGACTCATCACTTCCCTTTGAAGGAATCTCGATCTGAAGTGCACCAAGCCTCTCTCTGAAGTACTCAAACTACACTCTGGCCAACGGCTTGGTCAATACATTTGCAACCTGCTCATCCGTCGCAACATACTCTTCTTCGGCTGTACTCAGTGCTACGTAGGACTGCTTCCTGCTAAACCAAGAGATCACACATGATCCCATACTGAAGCAGCACCCAGATGTGCCCTTCCTATCTGCAGCACTGCCTACCCAATCTGAATCAACATAACCCTGCAGGTTAAAATTTTGATTCGCATCATACTTGAGCCCATAATCAACCGTACCCTTTAGGTAACTCAGAATATGCTTTACAACAACCAGGTGAACATCTCTTGGATCCGTTAGGAACTGGCTCAATGTGTTCACCGCAAAGAAGATATCCGGTCTCGTGTTCGTCAGGTACATAGAGGACCCAATCATCTGACGATACATCGTGACATCAACCGGATTAGATGAAGCATCACACAGAAGTTTCAAGTTCGATGCCATAGGTGTGGCCATATCCTTGCAGTCCATCATCCCAAACCTCTTCAGGATTTCTACTGCATACTTCCCTTGTCCAAGGGAGATTCCATCTACACTCTGTCACACCTCCATGCCAAAAACAAATAGTGCATCATCTCCAAGTTCTTCATATCGAATTTGCAAGCAAGCTTCCTCTGCATGTCGACAATCAATCTATCCTCACCTGTTACAAACAGGTCATCCACATAGTAATATCACTGGATTGCCTTCCTCAACCTTGTAGTGAAGGTTGGAATCCGCTTTACTCTTGGTAAATCTCAAACTGGATAGAAAGCTGTCTATTCTACCATACCAAGTTCTGCACATATATGAATCCCTGTCATGTGTCTCAGAACCAAGTGGCTACTCCACGTACACTTCTTCTTCAACTACACCATTCAAGACAGCTGTCTTGAAATCCATATGGTGTATCTTCCCTATCATCACTGTAGCCGGAGCAAGTACTGATCTAATGGAAGTGTATCTGGCTACAGGAGCAAAAGTCTCTATGCTACCACCTGCAGCATGCTTGATATTGTAGCTTCTCTTGGAAGTCACTACGGACTCCCCTTCAAGTCTTGGGACTGCATCCTAAACATCTTCGTGATCGACTGGTACTCCTCGATCATGGCATTCTTCCCAGATCCTGGGAACTTCAATATCTTCAATATTTTCAATAGATAACTTTGTTGCTGAACAAATGTTGTAGTCCTTCTTTTGTAGGTGATGGTATACGATCTTTCCTACACAACAAGTTAAATTGCATGATTAGAAAAAAATCTCATAGTTTTTATAACAAATTCTTACACATAAAGAAATATGTCATACAATCATGCAATTATCTTAGCCAACGCTTCAATACAACATTTATCCATATTCCATAACTTTCTAGATGCCTTCCAATCTCTGCCAGAACATTGTTAAGAGTGTGCACAACTCCTAACATGTCAGCAAAGAGGTTTCATTCTAGATAAGTAGCAATGGAATGTTCTACAGTGCCATAGGCCACTTACCCATGTATATTAGTAGTATACTGTTCATCAATGCAACTATCCTAATATGCATAATACACAACCTAATTCTAGGAACATAAGCATATACATCATTGAATAACATTATGTAAGAAATGACAATTCAAATACTTATCTTTGTTTGGTTGTTGGGTGGACTCCCTCTGAATATTTGCAACTCCATTCTGATGTGGATTGTGAGAAGTGGTCAACTCCCTCTGAATATCTACATCCTTGCAGAAACTACTGAAGTGTGCTCCTTTGCTTTCCTGCAGGAACAACTGGAGTGTGCTCCCTCTTGATCTTTTCTTCCTAGATTACCTGTCCTTGAACTTACATCCATCCTTAATAACTATGCATGCTTATTAGTATCATCATTGTTTTATCCTTGAGGTCTCATACATAATCACACATTTATTAGTATAATCTTAGTACTATCAAAACACAATAATCTTAAACATGTATAGTCATGATCATTCCCAGATAATAAACATTAGTATTCAAGGTTTCAGGAAGTCTTCTTTTACTCATGCATATTCTTATTTGATCATAGGACTCTTCTGATTAGTTAAATCATCAATGCATAAACCCGTGATTACTCAAACCTATACCTTCATGATTCTTCTGGTTAGTCATATCATCAATTATGGTAAGTAACATAATATGCATACAACCATGACTATTCAAACCTATGACTTCATGAATAATCATTATCAACAACACAACAGTATAAGATCCTAACACAAGGTAGGATTCTAGCTTGATATAGGAAAAACATACCTGGATTAGCATGCTAGCTAGTTATGTCTAACATTCTCGCATAATGTCTTCTGGTTCTCTTCAGTGACTTGTGCTAGTAACCTGCA
Organism: Larix kaempferi; assembly: GCA_027924585.1. NCBI lineage: Eukaryota > Viridiplantae > Streptophyta > Pinopsida > Pinales > Pinaceae > Larix > Larix kaempferi. The sequence goes on along the minus strand of BSBM01000597.1, from coordinate 6,023,917 downwards.
TGACTCATAAGTTAACCATTGTAGAACCAAGTTATACATACCTCGTAAGTAGATCTTCTATGTGATCCATGACAATGGATGAATCTTTGTCTTTATGTCACCATGATCATATGTTCTTGAAGTAGAACATGATTTGTCTTTCTTGGTGTACCTTTTATGTTAGCGAACAACATAAACTTCATACAACATCACAATGCATTAGTACAATCATAAGTGTCAAAACCTTAATCAATGAATATCTTCTATTAAGGTGATACGACAAGTCTAGTAATTAATCAAGATTGTACTCTAATGATATGAAGACAAACATATCATAAACTTAACCATGAACATAATTCGAAACATACCTGTAAGCCATACCTGTCAATATTGCTTGTAATCTTCTTATGGAAGGCCTTAGCCTCATCTCCCTTTGAGACAGGAACTTCTTCACTTATGCAGGTGACCAATCCTTCTTCTTCTAGGATTAACCCAATCCACTTGATTTGCAAGAACTGGACCTGGATTTGGATTAGGGTTTGTAAGAGAAACCCCAAAAATTCAAACTTTGAATTTCAAACTTCCAAAAGAATAGAAATAGTGCCTTGATGAGCTGATCAAGCTGGTATATTCAGAATTTGAAAACTCCAAAGTTTCACTCCTCAATTTTTCCTTTGAAACTTTCGGATTCACTGGACGTGACCCCGAACTGGGGTTTGATGAATCCCACTCTTCTGTCCAATCAAAAGGTTTGATCCAAAGCTCTAAGCTTCTATTTTTATGAGGAGCTTCCAGCCTTGGTCATAGATTTCAAAAATTCCCATTTTTGCAGAAGCCCTAATTTTCCACTTTTTTGATCAAAGTCCCGAACTAGGGTCTGATCAAGCCCGGCCTTCTGCTGAACCAAAAATTCTATTCTTGGTCTCTAAATTTTAATTTTTATGAGCAGCATTCAGTTGTGGTCTCCGATTACAAAAATTCCAACTTTCTTCAAAACCCTAAATTTCGGAAGCCATGAATGAAGGTGCTCAAAAATAATTCTGTTATGACAAAAATATGTACCTGATTGTTTCTGCTGTAACTACGAATGCTTCTATCCATAGGGTCTGAAATTTTTTCCTGAGATAGCCCGACCTGTTGTCTTTCCATCTCGATAGTTCTGACCTCAATTGGATTCTCTGAGCGGGATTTATGCCAAGTGTTGCAATGTGACCTGTTTAGGGGATAAAAGAGGAGAGCTAACTTGTACGGCGTACCACGTGTCATTGGTTCATCTTCGGCCTCTGAAAAATTTTCCTGAGATATTAAAGTCTGTGTACTACTTGTCACTTTTTACGAAATTTCATTTGGAGCTTCCTAGCCCAATTTATGACCTTTTTCCCAAGGTCACCTGATTTTGACTTAGATCTGGAACAGGCAGAAACCCTATATTGTACAGATCATAAATCGCAAAGTACAACGAATTAGAGGTTTTCCTTGGTACATTGGTAACTCAACAGTTTAAGTCGCAACCCGCCACAGCAACTGGGTGACCAGCCCACACTTCCGGAACGATACCTCATGCAGGAGATTCTGCTAATTTTATAACACATCATCCGAGTTAGAAGACACAAAGCTGGAACTGCGCCAACTGAGTTCATCACCAGCAGTCAGATTGATATAGTCTTCGGAAATATTGTATGCATGATCCCATACTCGTCCGACTTCTTATTTAACAGGTTCAATATATCATTGTCCTTTAGCCGGATATAATGGAGCGATAACGCAGAGATCCTGGTTTTCAAAGGTCATCATCTATCGCTTAAAATTAATGAGTGCTCCGCTGTCATTAGCCCATCCAATCCCCAACAATACAGGATAGGAGCTTCCACCTTCAACCACCTCAATGACATCGAAATCCACATATTTCTTCATTCCCTCAATGTCCACAACAATGCGTGGAACTCTCGCAATTGGTGTCACCTTGGCTTGATTAGCCAATAGCAGCTGTATGGGGGACCAGCTCAACATTGGGGTCCCCATTTTCTGCCAGGCCTGCTTGGTCAAGATGTTTACATCTGAGCCAAGATCTAGAATAACTAAATCGACCTCGTAATCCCTGGTCTGGACATTCATGCGCATTTCTTTTCCCGTCTTCTTCCTTTGCCAGGAATTCACCATAGATTCCCTCTGTGTCGGAGTCGGTCGGCGCAACAGACTCTTGATCTTAGCCAGAGCATCGGGGTCTCTTTATAGCAATAAACAACTTTCGAAGAAGTGCTGCAATGTGCCATACTGCTGCGTCGGTCCTACTTCCAACATTGAGTCAAAAGCTGGGGGCATGTCATAAACAATTGACTTACTGCGATATTTTTCCATCGCATTACGCACTTGAAGGAATGTATCTCACTCGGCATCAATGTCAAACTGTGCCTTCTTCTTCCCAGCTATCTGGATCTGAGGATGAGAACCATCTTTGCTCGTCGTCGCGCCTCCGCGAGTGATAACAGCAACAACAACATCTTGTGTCCTCGCCTCTTCTAAAATTGTCACAACAATCAGTCCCTGATTCTAGTTCAGTGATGGGTTTGTAGGTTGATTCACATTCTGGTTAGCGTTTTGATTCAGACGTTGGTTCTGATTCTGTGGTGGATTCTAATTTTGCAACTGCGGTATATTTCCTTCCTGCCACCACGCAATCAACTGCAGACAGTTTTCAATAGTGTGATCAGTGACAAAAAAAAAACATACACTGTGTCTGCAATTGTGGGAAATCTCACTAGTAGTGTCCCAACACTCCACAATTGTAACATTGGACAGGTCTGCGAACTCGTCCTCCTTCGCGACCAAAACCTCCATCACGTCCTCCCCGGAATCCACCGTGGAATCCCCCCTACTGCTCATACTTTGTTTGAGGAAACTATTGCAGCATGGGATTCGGTTGCAGGTCCACATACTGTCCTGGCTAGGTGCATGGTGTGGACTGAACGTACCGTGGCTGCTGCGGAGCCCTCGATATCTATGTATATTGTGGCGTAAACTATTGTGGTTGCTGCTGCAGTACAAACTGCACCTGCGGTTGAGTTAGCGGATGAGCCACCTGCAACTGCGGTTGCGGTTGTTGTATAGCACGTCGGTCGTCCTTCACATAGTATGCATCATACGTTCTCTCCTTAAGCAAGCCATATGTGCGGCAATCTTTGTCTTCATGTCCCACAGATTTGCAAAAGGTACAATACAGATTCATTGGTTTTGTGACCATCTTCTGCATGTATTGACACTCCTCATGGCGATGCCCATATACCTGACAGATGCGACACCATGTCATACCCCCACCACTCAATGGGTTCGGTGCTCCGGATAGCAAATAGTTGTGGAAATTGGGGCAGTTATCCTTAGTATTCCCTTCTATATGACATCGCGTACACCATGCCCCTTCGCGATGTTCCTCACCCTTCTTAAGGTCTTGCAACTGTATTGTCAAGTTTGCCAAGTGTGTCTGAATCTGCGATGTACTTGCTGCATTCTCACTAATCAGCGAAGCTTCCAACAGCATTGTAATCTCCAAGGCTTCACTTGGTGTTGTAATGTTCTATTGCATCAACGGTAGGAGAATGTGAGGTAGCAATGCCACAATGAACCACTCTTTGTGCTGTACATCACTCATGTAAAAGCTAACCCTCACCATCAACGTTTTGAACCATTGGTCAAAATCCCACATAGTTTCATTGGGATACTACTTAATCTCTTTTAGTTCTGTAATATATTGTGCTTCAAACTTGGGTTTTCTGAATTCTGCAACTAATCCTTTTCTAATGTCATCCAGCGTCTTCTCTGGAGCTCCCGTCAGAACTTGAACAAACTTCATAAACCAGTCCAATGCGCGACCTCGAAGAGTTGCTGCTAGTTGTCCTTTCTTGGCATCATCATCAGTAATTTGCTTAACAGTCCATACTGCTTCACATAAGAACCAGTATTGCTCAGGGTTATTTGTTCCATTTCCATGGAATAGTGGTAACTTTGCATCCTCACCTGCCATCATGGGCTTCCATCCTATAGTCGTCGAGCTGCTAGCAATCAAGTTTTGTTGAACTGATGAACACGGTGGTGTCAAAGTTGTATTTCTTACTGGTTGAGAGATAGTGAGCAGAGGTGTGGGCACGTTGCTACTGGGGTTTGGTCCTGCCTCTATCCTGGGAGTAGCCTGGTTATCCTCATCGGCATTGTGAGGTCGCTTCGTCCCGTGTGGTCTTCCTTCGCGGCCTTGTGTTTTGATTGCAGTAGGACCTTCTCCTATCCTCTGCCTCTTTTCCTATCAAAACCTTGCCCATCCCCTCATAAGACCACTCTCTTCCATGGCTTCCTTCACAGTCTCGTCGCAACTTGCACCCATCTACCCCATATCATTCCATGTACCGCCCCCCTGCCATCGTGGTGTCCACGGCCTCCACTCAGCAGGGTTCTTTCCATGGATCGTTTTTAAATTTATTTGTTATATGCACATGTTAGTTTAGATTTAGATTTAATTCATCATCGTTTTTGCTTTCTATATTGAAACTGCTATCACATTGTTGATAGGTGCCTATTACACAAAGCTTGGCTGCAAAACCAAGCCAACAATTTTTGGCAACTCCGCTGGCTTCGAATTCTTAGATCTTAGTTTTTTGCTTTAGATCTTAGTTTTTGTTAGTTTTAATCATTTTAATTCATAGATCTGCCATCCTAGATAGCAGATCCATTGCTGTTATAGATCTTGGCCCTTTCTATTGCCATTAACAGCTTGAAATTTCCATTTTTGGGTTTGTTTTTCGGCGTCCATTTTCGGCTTTTGCCTCGCGGCTTTTCGCTCGACAGTCACACGACTCATCGCGATCTCACGGCTTTTTTCCATGCGGCATGCTGCAGCTTCACGACCATTTTACATGATGCACATAGCAGCTTCGCGGCCATTTGCTGCGCTGCGCATCGCAACTGTGTGACCGAAACCCGTGCTACACATCACGGCTTCACGGTCGAAACTTGTGTTGTACATCGTGACTGCGCGGCTGAAACTCGCGCTGCATATCATGGCTATTTTCCCAAAACCCGTGATGCAGCTATTTTGAATTTGGCCAATTTTTTGAAAAAAAATTGTTTTATTTTTTGCCCATTTAGCATATTTTATAGCATTAGTTTTTCTGCATTTTTTACAGCCATACTAAATCTTTTTCTATTTATATATGCTCCATTAAAAGTTTTTTTAAAAATTTTTAGTAATTGAAAGAAAGATTTTTTTGCATTCTATTTAGATCAAAGGTTTTACTGTTTTATGCTCAATAGTTTACCCATGCAATTTTCTAAGAGATCCATTTATTTCTTGAAATATTTATGTTATTTGCTTCCCTTCAAATTATTTCAAAGATCCATTATTTTTGAATAGTTTTTTCGAGCATTTACATTTCAAAAAAGCCTTTATTTTTTCCAAACTCGAAGCGTCATTTTCTTTCATTTGTAATCAATCGCCCAAGCAAGGCAAATCAATTTCAGTTTAAATATCACACTTGCACCCACTCTGCCACATAATTTAAACTGAGCCTTAAAATTTACCTTAACTCAACAAACTTTTAACCCCACTTGGGGAGCACTTAAAAGAATCTTGTAGTTAGGTAGAATTGAGGGGATAAGTGTACCAATAACACCCCTCAATTATCTACATTTGAGACATAGTATTTGTCTTTAAGGTCCAAAAAGCCCTTATAATTTTGACACGGTTATCAACCAATTTATCGGGAAGGCATCTCCCTTAGGAGGGTTGAAGTAGCTAGATTGATTCCGAAAGTCTGAGTGGAATACCGCAATCCATTCAGTAACCGAAGGATACCTTTCGAAGTTCTCGGTGTACACCCAAGAGGGGGTACAGCGGCGATAGAACGAAACTGCAGATTCACCCAAAACCACTTATACTATGAAACGAGAACTCGACACAGTTCTCGTTTTTCTCTCTCCTAATTTTAGTAGCTATTTTTACCTCCATTTCAAAAAGCGTTGATGCCAGTATCACACATTTTCATTTTGAGGCATTTTTTTGGGCCTTTGAATTATCTTTGTCGTAAAATATATTTAATTTCTATTTTCAAGTGTGTTTTTAGAAATTTAACAAAATAACATACATTTATAAATAATTTATAATAAAAAACATATACATTTTGCAATTGTTTCTAGAAAATAAGACATTGTCATGGACAAAATAAGACATTTTTATTGACAAAACTATAAAAAATTTTAGAAAATAAAGACATTTAAAACCATTTTCAATGAATTTTTAGAGATTTTTTCTATAAAAATGATACTATTTCATATTATTTTCCGAAAAGAGACGATTCACATAAATTCAAGAAAAAATATACCATATATTTGTAAAATACATATTAAAAATATTATAGATAGAAATTTTATTTATAAAATAAATTCTGAAAGTCAAAACATTACTAATACATCTTATCAAAAAATTGCCAAATTTAAAATTTTCTTCAAAACATGAAACTAATCAACACTTTAAGTTATTATGCACTTTTAGTCTCTTGTAATATTTATTGGAATGAGCATAGCTGACACATACATCTATCTTCACAGATTTTTGTATTACTTTGTGGTGTACAGTCTTTTACTATTTCATCCATTAATAGAATTTGGGTTTTTCTATATTACTATGTTCTTTGCAATATCTTCTTTTGTATATTTCCATTTTATCTTTCTTCCTTCATTCTATGAAAAAACTAGATCAAACATCTCTCCCCTATTCCATTGATTTTTATGAACATGATACATTATAAACAGGGAAAATATATTTAATCAATTGGAACACAGATGTCTAAGTGTTAAGACTCCATAGGAGCCCAAATATTTGTATTTCATCAATATTAAAAAGAAAATATATGATTATAGCAAGTGGCTATAATCGAAATCACATTAGAGAAAACAAATAATTGATACAAACACACAAAGCCTAGTTCGTGGCTTAAAAATTTAGACATGGAATATATCTATATATTTATGTAGAAAGGTTGAACACCACAAACTTCACAAGGAGGGTTATATTAATTGGCAATATAAAATATGCCTTTGCACCATTCTTAAAAATATATCTAGAAAGATAGAACACTTCAAACTTCACAATGAGGGTTATCTTAATTGCCACTATATGCCTGCCCACCACTCTTATCAATTGTTTCTTTGAATATAATTTTATTGATTTTATTATAAGATATATAACAAAATTCTTAAACTATTGAAAATCTATGTACAAGACTGTGGAAATGAGGTATATATGTTTGTGAAAATATCTTAACATTGAGCTAAAGAGATACCTATGTGCAATAAATATTATTTTTACTAATATTTATATCTAAATTAAAACCTTTTACACTTTTTATAAAAAATCAAAATCATTATTAAACATTAATAACCTAAATCTTTCTATCTTTGGAATGATGGAAATAATCGAAATCTTTAAAATGAAGATAGTTGTTGTCAATCTATACATATATTTGATGATTTTATTAAATGTAGTTATAAGTTCAAGTTCCTCTATTATAATTTATTTTTCTAAATCTTTACAAGTTCTATTTCGGGTATTAAAATGCATTTAGATCATTACGGTATTAAATATGAAACCTTATTAATAAATATGAAATATTCAATTGTCAACGATCAAGAATCTTCAATCTTCAACAGATCACCCCTACGCCACACATGATCAAGAAATAATATTTTTCAATAGATCACCCCTATGCCACTTCGCCACACACCATGCAAGTTTCTTAGCGGATGATAGTTTCCATTCAAACCTCTCTTTTAGAGTAGACTTGATTTCAATTGCATCAAGTCGCCGTGAAAGTCACCAACGGTACGTCGTTTTCCAAAAATTAAAAACTAGTTTTCATCGAAACCTACACCAAAGCACGCCTTGTAAGATTCGAGTTAGTTACGTGTTTGTTACTTTGTCTCTATTGAAATGATCTTCTCCCCATTCAAAGTCTGCATTTCATAAGAACAAATTTGATTTCAGTGGAATCCGGTAGTTTTGAAAGTTATTGAGATATATGCATACACTGGGGCCCCAAATATTTGTTAATCGCTAGACTGATGGCAGAACTTGATCATTTTCCACTTCTGGCTATTATGGTGGCGGTCATGATTGCAGTCGACAATCAAATCGTGGGCAGAGGGTGCATCCCCCATAAGCATGTGAGTGCAAGATCGTTTATTAACAATCTGGATGCTGTTTTGCAATCCCTTCTTTCAAATCTATTCTTAGATGGCTTCGCCAATTCAATGCAAAACAAATCTGGCAAAACGGATCCTGGAAGTGCTCTCTAGAACAGTTTGCATTATTAAAATGCATTTAGATCATTACACTATTAAAATGCTTTTTAAATTTGTAATCACGTCAAACTTCTTAGACATGAGTGAGCAGCTCCCGCTCACTTGGACGCCCAAGGGTCGCCCTCACAGCCTGCTCGATGCCCGGCATCGAGCAGGCCATGAGGGCGGCCCTTGGGCGCCCAAGTGAGTGAGTTGACACACCCTTCGGATTACCTCAGTTATCAAATCTCAAGTATTCCCCTGCTCTTGTAACACGAGGTCATGTCTTTTAGCGGATTGATTAAAAGAACTTATATCAATTCCCTTAGATGTGAGTGAGGAGCTCCCGCTCACTTGGGTGCCCAAGGGCCGCCCTCATGGCCTGCTCGATGCCCGGCATCGAGCAGGCCATGACGGCGGCCCTTGGGAGCCCAAGTGAGCCGGAGCTGCTCACTCACGTCTAAGGGAATTGATATAAGTTCTTTTAATCAATCCGCTAAAAGACATGGCCTCGTGTTACAAGAGCAGGGGAATACTTGAGATTTGATAACTGAGGTAATCCGGAGGGTGTGTCAACTTTATGAGAAACATCAAAATCGTCATGAGAAAATAACTGTAAATAAATACCATGTAGCTGATATTAATATCTCGAACTATATCATCACGTCATTATCTAATGTCAAAGATTGAACGGATAGTTGTCATGAATTTCGAAGATGCCATGCATCACCAGGTTGTGAATTTGTTATAACTACCCTATCTTTTGTCGATCAATCAACAAGCCGAGAATAAATTCTTACTTATCTCTAAGACGGTTCACCGGTTAATAAAGACGCCAATGCTAGTAAAGAGATAACACAACAATCGCTAGTTGAGGAGATTATGCCATATTATACGGTTTGTTTCACCGAACCTCTAAAATTGTCACGAGGATAACAAAGTAACAGAAAAGGTCGAGAGGTTGCCAGAAATTTACTCAGATTTTTAAGTAAATTGATAGGCATTTTTCATGAGGATAATATTTACCAAATAAAAGGAAAACCTACCATCGACCCACTAGATCGTTGGTTGTTAGAAGTATTAAGATTCTTATTTCGGAATATGGTTAACAGAGGCTGCAAATATTCTGAATTTGCTTCCGTAAATGTCAAATTCCATGAAGAAAGCTTGCATTCAATCAGATCTTAATAATAGAATTAAGTTGTTTCATTTGTAATTTTAATTTGATCTTAATAATAGAATTAAGTTGTTTCATTTGTAATTTTATTTTGAGACACATTTCTATTATTTCTGATTGATTTTTACTTGTATTTTACTTACAGGTTAAACCAACATGGTATCCCAAGTGCTGGGAATATGAAGAACGCTTCGTACAAGGAAGATCATTTAGATATAAGCGGTGGACAATGGCTTATATCTTTATATACTAAGTTCCCTCGTAGAAAAACAAAGGGATTACAAAGTACTTAAATTGTTATTTACGAGTATCAAAAGGTACATAAATTATATACTTGTTGAGTATTGAAAAATATATATATGTTACTTAGTTATGAAAACCTTGTCTTTTTATATACATTTGTGAGTATGCTTTAGAAGGACTACAAAAAACTCGATATATTTCATTACATTACATTCACTAAGAATCATCTAAAGCCACAAGAAATTCTATTAAAAACATTCGTATAACATTAAATGTTCATACTATGATGTGACATTCCTACCCATTTAAAGTACTATGATAAATAAAGAATTATGATATTCCTATAATAAGTATAATAACATGTAAACAACCATTATATTAAAAGAAATAATTATTATTTCTGAGAGGTTAAATTTATGTAAATAAAAAGATTGATACAAAATGAGGGCAGGAAGATACTTATAAAAGTACCCAATGGAAATGGATTATCAAAAGTAAAAGAATTGTTATAAATTATTATATGTTAAAACATACTGACCTTTAATTTATTTGAATAAACATATGAGCCAGCGTTTGAATGGAAAAATATATTATATTAATGCTAAAATTGTTCATAATTTTTTACAGGAACATGTCGCTGGAGTTTTCTCACAGGGAGGAAATCCTTATTTATTCCCTGGGATTCTTTTTGGACCATCTCTCAACAAAATCTGACTAGGTTGTTGGCGCATTGAAAAGGAAGTAGGAAGGAGTGCTCCCATGGAGTGCAGCACTTCTTATGATACCATTTGAAAATCATGTCAAAATAGGTTGTTAAGCAGGCTACACGTGGAAGGAACTTCCCTCGGCGTTTTCTTGAAACACGATCTCTCTTATCAAAGAGGGAGAGGGGATTACGAATAAACGGTACCGGAACCCTATAGATGGAATCATTGTTAGCTCAGGGTGCTTATTCCCTATCTCTGGTTATTTTCATCATTGCTTTTCGTTGCATGTGGCGCCCAAGTGAGTGGCTCCCGCTCACTTGGGCTCTGAAGGGCCGCCCTCATGGCCTGCTCGATGCCCGACATCGAGCAAGCCGTGAGGGCGGCCCTTCGGAGCCTAAGTGAGCGGGAGCTTCTCACTCATGGCTAAGAAGTTTGACACGATTACAAATTTAAAAAGCATTTTTGTTTTGGAATAGCCACTCAATTGGGAGGCCCTTCGGAGCCCAAGTGAGCGGGAGCTGCTCACTTGTGGCTAAGAAGTTTGACGCGATTACAAATTTAAAAAGCATTTTTGTTTTGTAATTAAAACTCATATTAACATTCATTCGCATAGAGTTTGTATCCAAAAACTATGTTCTTCCACAAGGGCTTCAAAAGTTACATACATACTTCCTCTAGCTAGTCGTTTTTCCATCCTTCTACCTCAATGATGCCAGGAGGTACAACAAGTGCCATTTTAGAAAGCGAATATGCTTCCATGTTTAATTCTCTATAAACATGAGCAAAAGAAACTTGTTCAAAGGAGGTGATGAACTCTTTAATTGATAGAAGCAGATGTTGGAGGTGGGGAGCGTTGATCCGAATTTTACCATTTGCTCAAACTATTACTATATTCGAGTCCCCAAATAGCTGAATAGGATGCATAATATGAAATATATATATGAGAATTTTGTTAACTAATATTTTTTAAAAAGTCAATTTAGGATGCATCAAATATTTTTACAATGACTAAATCAATGTTGTTTTAAGTTAAATATTTTTTAAATATAAGGTTTACATGCTGCAATAAAAGTAATTTTATGACCTAATTATTTATATCTATATATATATTTGTTTAAATCAAATCTATTCTACATCTATAAGTGGAAATGATTTGCTCCATGATAGTCTAATATAACGCGGTGAACTCTTATGTAATAATTGCATCAGTGATTCATAATGCCATATTGTGTTATTGTGTATATATTTCTCATGTGTCTATTTATCTTTTTTGATATGGTATTAGAGAGAGTGTGATTGTAGGACTAGTCGTGTAGGCAATAGATTTTTTTTTTATTTTTTCTTGAAAAGATAAGCATGCTCTTCTCTTGCATTGAACAATGATCTAGATAATCAAAAGGGCTTGATAGAAAGAGTAGATTATCACAAAATGTTGTCAAGGAGTGACCATGCGATATTGAAGGGAAGGAGTTGTGTAGTCAAGATAGTGGCCATTGAATGTTAACAAGTGTTTTGAAAGGATCACAAGGGGGGCAGAAAATTGATTACAACTAAGATATTGTTATGGTAGTCTCTATTCCTATAGTTGAAGATTTTTCAATGATTTTCTACTAGTTAAATTTATGTTCAACAATTTTTTTTGTAGTTTTTATTAGTATTTTTCAATTGGAAGATATAGTGTTTCATCATTTAGTATATATAGGGTATTAATATATGTTTCATTTTTAAACTTGTAATGTCGGAAACAATACTTTTGATTAACTATAAAATTTAGTATTTTAACTTTTTTTAATTGATAATTTTCTTGTCATTTCAAATCTTATATTTAAAATTTGTAAAAATATAAAATGAGTTTTAACCTCCAAAGAAGTTTTAAACTATAAATAAATTTTTGAATATTTATATTAATTATTTGTTCTTGTATGGTCTAATATATTATTTCATTATGAATCGCATCATAATTTCTTTGGTTTTTATTTGTTAGAGTGGTGAAATTATTTATGATTTTTTTGTTTGTTTGTTTAATATGCAAGTTTCAAAAAAGTTGTAATTTATCTTTTTTTGTTTGTTTGTTTAATATGCATCAACACTTTTCTATTTGGGGGGTGTTTTTGGTGTTTTTTTTGCAAAAATCAACGTTTTTATGTCTAGAGTTCTCGTTCATAGTATAAAGTTCTCGTTTCATAGTATAAGTGGTTCCAACCGAACGTGTCATGAACGGGGTATCCTAGTTGCCACTCTTTAGGATTGTCTACCCGGTGTCCCTCCCGGTAGGGGGATATCTAGACGTTGATTCAACACTCTATATTGTCTGACTTGGATTTCATCACCTTGCTAATAATATCATTTGTTGACTCACAATACTTCTAGTTAGGTGTTTGCATGATATAATACCCACCTTTGGTCTAGTCACACCACTTTTTTCTAGGAACTATTTGACTTTTTGTATTCTGACCAATTTTGTTACATCCCTCAACTTATTATAGCACAGATGCTATAATAAGTGTTTTTTGAGGTTGGTTGTTGGCCTGACAACCTTTATTTTATCACTCCCCTCTTGCACTTGTTGTTGCATTAGGGTTTCGAGTTTTTTACATCACCACCTTACACTGAAATTTTAAAATATTTCTCACCATTGAGAATTTAAGACGATCTCGTCGTCTTCAGAGTCAACCCCCTAAGTTCGGTATACTTGGCTCTACATGTCATAGACGTAGAGCCTTATCCCTTGACTTGACATGTCATCGACCAAGCACACAATCATCCGATTCTGACACGCCTCACTTCACATCTGATTCTGAGGCTGAATCCGAAAACCCTACTGAAATATCACCAACCAACCCCATGGCTGGATCACAATACGACCCACTTTTCACCAGTACTATTGGAGATACATCCACAAACCCTTCTACTACTGTGCCACCCATGGTAACAACAACCCCTTTAGGCATTCCTAATATAGGGGCCACTCCTCCTCTAGGTATGCCCAACACAAGACCACCTCCTATTATGGGTATTCCCAACATAGGAATCACACCACCTCTCATTACCACAACCCTGATCCCAGGAATTCCTGGCACTATTCCTAACCCCTTTGCAACCCATGTTGCACTTGGGAGCATTGGCCCATCCCACACCACAACTGTTGGAGGACACATACCTTCAATACCTAGAATACCCTTAGGGGCTACTGGACCACTACATAATGCCACCATTAATAGTTATGTCCCAATCACTACGCCACACCCATCTGCTAGTTTACCATACATGGCTATTTTGAACTTACCAGACCTAGCTAGGTTAACCAACGATCCTATCAGGCACAACCCTACATGGCCACCCATGCCTACAAAGCTTCCCTCAAACATCCCTAAGTTTGAAGGAAAACCTGGCGAAGATCCCCAAAACCACATAATGTCATTTCACTTATGGTGTTCATCTAACTCCATAGTGGATGACTCCATTAGACTAAGACTGTTGCAACGAACGTTCACTGTCTCTGCAGCCAAGTGGTACATTGAGAAACCACATGGGACCCACCATACATTTACATCCCTCACCTCCAATTTCCTTCAGTTTTTTCAGCTACCTGTACGCTATGATGTAGGAGTTGAAATAATGTTGTCTTGTAGACAAAAGACAGGTACCCACATCACAGATCATATCCATGAGTGGCGCAAACGCCGTAGCCTCTGCAAGATAAAACTAGATGACCTTATATTTTTGGACTGGTTTCTCAAATCACTCCTACCCCTCATAGCCAAAGATGTAGCTTTCGAACGACCCCAGTCAGAAGAAGATGCTATCTTAAAATCCCATATATGCCCAGTCTGGATATCTATGCACAATTTTACTGGATGCCCCGCATGGTGATCCATCCCACCATGATGAGCCGGGGGCATCCCATGCCGCTGACGGTATTATCGGCCAGGTTATGGTGCAAAACAAACCTTTTACCATGATGAGTACAAACAACGCCCCAGACCTTTCTAGGCCTTCATCTCACTATGGAGCTACAACTTCATATGCTCCCATGGCCCACCCCCACCACACTCATGGACCCTCATGTCCACCACAATGTTATGGTCACGCACCTCCAGCCTATCCACCTTTGGTTGCACCCCCTATGTATTACCACCAGCAGGCCACACATGCTCCTATTCACTCACAAGCCCCAGTGTCTTATTACCCACCACAGGCAGTGCTTGCTACCCCACAACCTCCAGTCACTCAGACTTATCCTCCAAACAACAACAACGCTGCCCCCCGCCAACCAAAACCTTGATCGACCACCGAAATAGGGTAAGAACTCCAATTTACAAACAAACCACCCATGTCCCATATGCAGGGTATACGGCCATCACACACACACATGCCTCCATTTGGAGCGAGCATGCCAACTATGGTCTGATGACGCCCAACGCCAAGGGCAGGCAGCACAACCATTTCCACCTCCTCAACCAAAACCCATGGTGCTGCAGAATCCTTTTCCCACACAAGAAGTGGCAAACACTCGTACATTGGATCCTCCTGAAGGAACCACAGCACCACAACAGCAAATCACATACGCTACACACACAAACCAATCGATGGATTCAAGTACTCATCATATCCTTGTGATGTCATCGTCCGAAAATGAATCTCCAAATGCGTCGAAACCAATACGCCCCCGCTACACCTAAAATTGTTCTCCCTATGATTGAACAACCAGTTCATAATGCACCTACATCGTTCATCTCCACAGTCAAACCCGGATTATACTCGGAATCACCTATGACTTCCACATTCCAATCCATCCCACCCCCTTCGAATATAACCGAGATATCTGATTTGTGCACCCCCTCGCATAACACACAGGTACCAAACCAACAGCCCCCTTTACTCCCCCAACCACCCTCAGTTCCAACTCACGTAGGAGCCACACCAATTCATATTATCCCAATTTTATTTCCCCCTTCAGGCGCCATCAGCACGCCAGTAATGGCTACACTCAACCTTCCAGGTTTAACATTAGGATTACTGGTATGGTACTTACCTGCTCCAACTCCCCCACCAACTCCGACTGTTGTCCTACAACCAGTACAACCCATGAATATGTCAAACCATACACCACCCGGTATACCAAACTACCAAAATCGCCCACCACCTAGTGGTTCGAACCCCCAAAATTGATCAATTCCAATGGGGGACACTACATCGACATCTAGTTATGTCCCCCCTCAATCCCACAACACTGGGGGTAGAGTTCCACCAACCTACAACACTGCACCCACAACTCGCACCTCCCCAGTGACGCCCAAATTAGCTAAGAATCCCCCAACCTGTGTAATCCCTAAGTGCTCCTTGTGTCACAATATTGGCCATGCCACCCATCAGTGTCCACAACTACAAGCACTTCAAGAACACATGAATATGTTGGATGACGACACTAACATCCCAGTTGTCAAAATAGAACTGTACCCTCAACCTCACGATAAATCATTGCACACCAACCACCCTTGTGCGATATGCGGCATCTACGGCCATTACTCACATCACTGCCCTAATCTCCCAGATTATAGAGCAGCTCTATACGAACTGAATAATGTCGATCTAGAAACATCCGCTCCTACCATTGAAAAAATTCATCCCCCACCAACTTCCTCCTCGGAAGAAATGAACACCATTTACACAGTTTCCACTAGATACCCCTCTATCCATTCGGCCCCTTCCATTGATCCCTTTGACACACATGTTCAACCCTTTAAAATTGACGAGGAAACCACATGTCCACAACATGGGGGCAGGCCCAAAACCTTGCCTACTCATCATCATCGTGATTCTCGTCGGAGATACTAGGGGCATCCACCCCACAAGGGGAATCTCCCATCATCATATCATCACTTCAGTATGCCACCACGGCCTACAGCCTCATGGTATACCCCCCCACCAACGGTTGCTCAATGCCCTGTTGATCCCTCTCTGAGACAACATCTACACAACATTAACACCTCTGAGTTAGGGCGCATAATAGATTACCTCGACCCTGGGATAGGGGGCATGATCAATCATTTTGAACCTTCCCCATCACATCTATCTCAGTATTCCAATGATCCCATTGTTCAAACAAACACATATGTGATCCACAATCATAAACCCCATGCACATAGCATGGGGGCAAGTCATTAACCCTACTGAATTTTTCACATGCACGATCGCAACCATTTTTTGAGGTCACATATCACTTGCATATTCGATTTGATTTGATACACCTAGTATTCTCCCCCCGCGGGTCATCATTTCTCCCCACCACTACATCCTTGGCTTGGTGGGCTCACCTTTACTTGTAGCCATTTTTTAACCTAGTTATTTGCTTTGACCATTCCGGAGTCCTTATGACCTCCGTTTTTCACACCATTCGCACCATCGGATTCATATTTCCGTGCCCATGATGATGCTTGAGATCATTTCTCGCTCTCACCAAAAACTTTCGGGCATTCTTTCCATGCCCCACGCCACCTCGATTTGCATGCCACATCAGCTGTTGTCAGTTTATTGGCGATTTTTATACCATCGGATTCAGTTTTTCGAACTTGTGATGATGCTTGAGATCATTTCTCACTCTCACGCCTAGATTTTTTGGGCATGTTTTACATGCCCCCTCGTCGCCTCATTTTGCGTGCCACATCGGTCGTCATCCATTTTTGACGAGTCTTATAACACCTGGATTCAGTTTTCCGCACTCATGACGATGCGTGAGACCATTTCTCGCTATCATCAAAACCTTTTTGTTCGGTATAATTTTATCCCTTTTTCGGGTCAAGCAATTCTTTTACGAAAAAGGCACTTAGGGAGTTTTTGTTAAGCTCTTTTCTGACTCCTAAAACAATGAAAAGATTGCCAAGCAACCTTGCTTCCTTTCATGCTCGCTAAATGTATCTGAAAGGGTGTCTACCTGGTATAAGTTTACCACTTTTCCGGACCTTGTAGACTAATTACGAAAAAGCAATACTCTAGTCACATCGGCTAGAAGAGTTCTCCATTTGCATCATTTTATGCTCTTTAGGGCCTTGGAGACTAACTTATGAAAAATAACACCAATGGAGTCCACTTACCGCTTTCATACTCTCTAAACATGAAAGTGACCACGAGCAATTACCATCCTGGGCTCGTAAAAACCCATAGGACGGTACTCACAACCACTGTAGAGTCTTCTTATTGTTTTCAGACTCCTTAAAAATGAAAGCACCCATGAGCATGAACAGTCCTAGGCTCACAAAATCCACAGGACATTACCATTTTAGAGCACACTTTTATCCCTTCTTGGAGCCCATTAAAACTACAAAGAAGGACCCAATGGTGCTTCTCAGCGCCACAACAGATCACGTCTACTCATATGGCAGCTTCCCCATTTTGGTCGCCTTTGTTCAGAGTATTCTGCAGTATGTCACCCTGACAATCCCTCAACAAAACCCATCAGCTTGACCCCCTAGAGTCAATACATACCCTTCAGTCCTTAAAAGCTATGATCCCCACACCTACAAGTCAGTTCCCTACGCTGCCAGGTCAACCATGTCATCATGCTCTGAACAAAGGAAGTTTGAGTCCACCCACTCTATGACCCCATTTACTTCCCATCCCCACAAGTATGTCAATCCTACCATCAGTACTACCACACTTCAGTTCTACACCTCGTGCTCCTATCAAGGAAACATCATTTCCTTGTTAGTTGCTGGTCTCCCTCTATCGACGACAACCAAATTTATTCCAAAGGATAGACCTAGAGGTCCCTGTGTCTTGGACTCATCACCATTTATGATGAGTGCCTATGAATCATTTCGAGAAGAGTCCTCAGTGCCTCTCCAAATGGTTGTTTCTCACATGCTCGACTTCAACACCTTGATCGCATCGTTGAGACTCACACAGGGTATTGGTCCTTCCAGTTATTTGTTGAAGACCCCAGATACCACCTGACTCTTCCACATTTGAGGGTCTACTCATGGAAACAACCAGTTACATTTTTCCTATAGATATCCGGGTTGCGCATGGCGACAATATTCAGATGTACCCCAATTTTATACTCCCTCGAGTATACAGTTACATATACTCCTCAAAGTTGACTCAGATTCATTGATTCCCTACAGATGTTGGGACACCTTCAGATTCAACAGTTCATCAACCCTTCTGAGACCTTGCTCAGAACGGTTGTCGCTTTATTATAGTGTATTAGTTATTGAGATCAGTCATGTTATGATCATGAGTACATCCCAAAATAGTGTCCCCTTTGGACCATTATGATGTACTAGCAGATTTTTTATGTATTATTCAGGTCCCCCTTCTTGGGACTAATTGTTATGTATATGTCTTGATACAAGCATGGGTATGCTCGCCTCGTCCATTATCAGAGACTATTCCTCATTCATATTGAGGCCATGTAATATTTTTTCTTTTTGCAGCTTCCAAGGGCCATGGATCCAGTCTCCAACCGGTCTCTTCTCTTCCCCAAACCCCAGGAAAAATACAAAAGAACTATGATGTCCATCGGCCATACGATGAGCTCCTACCCTCACACATCAGGGGGCAATCTGTTAACACCCAAAAAGTGCTCACTAGCTCATTTCCTTATTCACATGACCCATTTGCCCACTTTTCCACCATTTGAGCATCTAAAGCCATCAAAAGGTCACCGAAAGACCATAATACACCCATTTTCCCCCTCAAAATGAATATTTTTCCTCAAAAAGCATAAAAAACCCTCAAAAAGGGTCCAGAATTCCCAAAAATATTAAAAAGGGAATACAAATATTCAAATTATTCAAAAAAGGAAAATGGAGGGAAAAAGGTACCTAAACCATGTTGGTCAATACCATTGGTTTCCTCAAAACCATAATGGTATTCCCCACCACCAAAAACTATAAAAAGGTGGTAGGGGCTCCTCACTTTCCATCCATCCATCATCCTATCCTCACGTTGTCAAAATATCTCATGAGTCTTTTGGCCATTTTCAGCATCTTGGAGAAGAGACCTTTGGAGCTTGGAGCTACTCACCTTTGGAGTTGCTCAACACAAATCCTCACCATTTGAGGTATCTTAATACAAAACATCTATTCTTTTATTTCTTGTTCTTTCCATGAATCATTTTTAAATTTATTTGTTATATGCACATGTTAGTTTAGATTTAAATTTAATTCATAATCATTTTTGCTTTCTATATTGAAACGGCTATCACATTGTTTATAGGTGCCCATTGCACAAAGCTTGGTTGCAAAACCAAGCCAACAGGTACAAAACCCCCCCTAAAAATATTTTCAAACCTTTGGGGCCGGTTTTAAACCCCCGTCGTAGGTACCTACAGAGGAGGTTCGAAACCCCCCCCCTAAAGCTCTTTACAAACCTTTGGGGGCGGTTATGAACCCCCCTCATAGTGACATATTATTAGGGCATGAAGGAATCGAACCTTCAACCTCCTGCTTGTAAAGAAGGTGCTCTACCATTGAGCTAAAACCCTTTAAGAATTGGGGAAAGGGTCAATATTAAGACTAAGATTGCATCATTTGTAATTCTAAGAAAACACTAATAATCCCAACATTGTTTCTGACTCGAGAGACCTATGAAAGTAGTCTGAATGGCTCTGACCTTCTAACTTGGCTGAAGTTGAAAGGTTTCTTATGCAACATTGATTCAATAAAAAAAATAGTAATACAAAGTTGGCATTCAAGTTCAAACACATACTCATGAAGTGAACATCTAACTAGAATTTCAAGTATTCATGGATAAGAACAAGCATCGTTTCTAATGGTTGCTTGATGGATCTGTTAGCACTTGGATTGTGCTAAGGGTTCTGGAGGACTCGTGAAGGGAAGGTAGGCCCGAAGTTCAAGAAAAAGATTCAATGCTAAGGAACTCTCAACAGGACGAATCAGGCTGAAAGCAGCAATGTGAGAAAAATCTAAGGTTTGAAGTAATCAGCCCAAGGCCAAATGCAAACGAATGCGCCAGCAACCTGTGAAAAAATGTATGTATGGTCAGATCTAGTGTTAGGAAATCTGTAGTTGGGAGCCTTCTTTGTGAAGTAAGTTGGCGACTCTTTAAGTAGAGGTGGGGTACTAGCCGACGGGAAGGTCCAAAAGCAATCAACGGTGTAGGGCATAGATCAATGACTCACAACATGTTCGCAGATATTACGTGTGTGGAAATGGTCACAATTCATATTTGCAAACTTTTCTTAAATTACTGCATCCTCCGACGGCCTAGATGTGGCATGGCAAAGATCTATGGTCTGGGTGAACTTTGCAAATATTACTTGTGCAGTAACTAGGCAGGACCAAGATTTGTGAACAATTAATGGGACACACAGTTGGATAGCCAGGATCTGAGCAGGAACCAAATCGATGACATGTAGGGTTTCTCAAAATTCAAAAGCGCTGGCAAGCCGATTTGGAAACCATGAAGAAAGGTGGTAGGAAAGGTCAAAGGATCTAATGGAAGAGGATCAATCTAGAAAATGGACGGCCGACGTGGGTCCTCCATCTTCGTAGCTAGAGGGACGATATGGCAGGATAATATTATAAAATACCGGCCTGCACAGGGATTCTCATCTTGTCTGTCATGTGCACGTTGAAAGGCGAGGAAGATCGATCCGTGGTCAACCAAACCAGGTGTCAAACAACCAAGTAGGCCACTCTTTTCCTCTGTGAACGATTGTAAATGGCGGGATCCGTAGGACCGACGGGTTGCGAATCTTGTAAGATAAACGACCGGATAGAGGACAAAGATAGTGAAATTTTCAACACCATGTTCCTTAATAGTACCTTGGAAGCCTCCAAAGAAAAACTAGAAACCATAAGAGCCCAGGGTAGAGATACCCACAAGGCCTACCAGTCTTCCTTTCACCTTTTTAAAACCAGTCAGACCCCAAATTGTCCTAAGTTCATAGACTGGTGCTCCAACTATTATTCCCCTAGCCGCAAGGCGGTCATGGACGTTAAAAAATCAAAGATTATGTGTTACATAGATGCCCCAACCGTCCGGAAAGCCCTAACCGTGCCTAAAGATTTTTGCCGAAAGTCCTAGAGTTATCAATTAGAATCCCTAATTCAACATTTCTGAAGAGACACAGACAACCTCAAGGAGAGTTTCTACCATGCCTCCATACTCCCAGGTGTTTCTGTCCCAGCAGACTCTTTCCCTAGCGAAGACAACTTGTTCAGAGAAGAATCTAGATATGTAATATCGATGCTATCCCAGGTTTTAGGGTTGGACATCGACCATGATATAACCGAACCCTTAATTATCCTTCTATTCGTTATCATTACCTATACCCTTGAGCCATCCGACCTTAATTTACCCCCCCGTGCACCTGTCTAAAGATTGACGAAGCCCTAGCAGAAAGTATACATTCCCAACTTGTGGAGTTTCCTAAGACTAGGTCTTTCAGGTTCCAATCCTATTTGGTAAATATGTTCCTAGCAGCCAATGATGAAAACCTATAGGTCCCAGAGCTACATATTACTAAAGAGATGTATTCTAACTACAAGATGTTCATGAATGGCCTCATGTCTGAGCCTTACTTCCTGTTTTTTCAAAAAAGATTACCTAGAGTAATACCAGAGATGAAAGACCTGTTGCAACCCCCAATGGAAAAAGGGGTATGGGATCAGTTTTTATTGAAGCAGGGCACTAGAATCAAAGTATATGGGTTTTCCCATGCCCCATATGAGCTTCCTGCATTCCTCACCCCCAGGATATTCACCATGGAGTTTGTAAGACATAAACTAACAGTTGAATGTGAACACTTCCTAGATGATAAGAAGGCATCGGACATAAATTTTCCCTGGACAGTAGGATCCATCATGGTTAAAAGCAGAGCATCTCTCTCAATCCTTCAACAAATAATGAAATACATGGGATTCCCCTCCAAGGCAGCAATGAATTATGACCCCCATCACATACTTTCAAAAAGAAGGAAAACAACAAATAGAAAGGGGTATGAACATTTTGAGCTGGTTGGCATGGTTGAGAGGGAAAACTGGCTGGAGTAAATTGAGTAGGGATAGATGGGCATTGGCCCCCGAGAGACTTCCCAAATTTCGACATACCTTTGTGAGGAAGGCTCATCTTCAGCACCCATATCATCTAGTAAAGGTACAGCAGTGCAAATGGTTTTTCCCTTAGTCGACATCCCAGAAAATTCCAATCAACAGGAAATCAACAGTCCAATGTATGTGGACAGTGACCCTGAAAGGGCCTCAAAGAGGCAGAAAATAGAAGAAGTTGATCAACAGGTGGGAAAGATTCAAGAAGAGAAGCCAAAGAAGAAGGAGGTCAAGTTTTGAATGCCCCATTTTGAAGTCAAATAACATGTTTATGGAAAACCACCCAAGGGACCTACAACACTGAGCACAAGCAGAGCAGAGGTGCTAGAGGGGTATGAGGAAAATCCAGACAACATTGCAGTAGAGACAAAATTATATGAAGAAGTAAGGAAAATATCTAAGAAGAGCGTAGCCTTGGTGGCCAGTAGAAATTTGGCCCAGAATACTCTAAACCTGGCTTTGCCACTAAAAACAAAGCTACTGAGTTAAAGGTCAATCTAGAAGATATCCCAGATCCTAACATAATCAACCTGCACAAGGAAATAGGTGAGGTTATATACAACAAACTACTAAAGGGTGCCTTAGAATTGTCTAAAGTACAATCAGACAAATCTAAGGTTCAAAATCAATTAAGGATAGAGAAGGCAGAAAGCAAATCTCTAAAGGGACAGGTGAAGAAGCTCCAAGCTCAATTATTAGCCTCTGTGACTGAAGAATCCAAGAGAAAAAACATACAAGGGCTGTTGGATGGGAAAGATCAGAAGATCCTATCCTTAAAAAGGAAGTTAAAGATGCATGTTGCCCTGTTGGTAAATGCCCCTGAGATGGCAGAACTAGAGGAAGAGAAATAAAAATTAAAGGAAGAATTGATTGACTGTAAGGCCCAACTGGTAGAGCTCGGAGAAAAAGAGAAGCAACTGGAACTTAACATAGCCCTTGTAGTAGCTATGAGAAAGTATGGAAATCCCAGTTTGAAGAACTGGTGATTGTTGATGTATATGTAACTTCGGAATGTATTTCATATATGTATGTTGTATGTACTCCTATAGAGATGGTATTATTCCTCTATACGGAAGTGTCATCATTTATATTGTAAATGTCGTAACTTATACTTGATGGGTTATTAGACCACCTTGTTGGGGTCGGCCCTGTATAATTCATGTGGGTCAAAGGGTTATTAGACCACCCTATTGTGGCCATATGGGTCAAAGGGTTATTAGACCACCCTAGTGGGGGTTGGCCTAGTCAACATTATGTTAAGTGGTTAAGTTGAGGCTTACCTAGTTGAGTAAAGGTCAAGTCAAGTTAGTGTATAAATAGAGAGTGTGTCTCTCTCATTTTACACATTCTATTCTCTCACTCACACTCTGGAGAGTGGCGCACTTGTGGAGGAGGAGGCTCTATTGCTAGGAGAAGACTATCTCTTGTATTCTGGTTGTATCATTGCTCTATCTATCTCCGAGGAAGTTATTGGGGTTTTTCACCTTTATGGCTTTCCCCAAGTAAATCTTTGTGTCTCTTGTGTGCTTGCATTATTGTCTCCATGATTGATATGCTGTAGATATGCTATACATGTTGTTCTCTCAGTTAAGATCCTAGATCAGATTGAAGTAAATTCTAAAAATTTAACATGGTATCAAAGCTAGCTTGAAAGAAGGAATGATATGGCATGTATGACACTTGTTGCACTCGATGCTAGGGCTTGATATAGCAAAAACTAGTCATCGTAGCACTTTCACTATAAATCCGTTTTGGTGAATTTTTCAGATCTGAAACCTTTACAGGTCGAATATTAAGTCCTCATGTACCTTGTATCCAAAGGACAACCTCTAATTCATTGTACTTTGTGATTTATGATCTGTACAATATAGGGTTTCTGCCTCTTCCAGATCTGAGTCAAAATCAGGTGACCTTGGGAAAAAGGTCATAAATTGGGATAGGAAGCT
Source organism: Larix kaempferi (assembly GCA_027924585.1). Taxonomy (NCBI): domain Eukaryota; kingdom Viridiplantae; phylum Streptophyta; class Pinopsida; order Pinales; family Pinaceae; genus Larix; species Larix kaempferi. The sequence goes on along the minus strand of BSBM01000597.1, from coordinate 5,999,469 downwards.
CCAAATGAAATTTCATAAAAGGTGATAGGTAGTACACAGACTGTACTATCTCAAGAAAACTTTTCAGAGGCCGAAGTTAAACCAGTGACACGTGGTACGCATAACTCTGTATTGGAGATTCCAATTGAGGTCAAACCTATTGGGATGGAAAGATTACAGGTCGGACTATCTCAATAAAAATTTTCAGAGGCCAAAGTTGAAATTGTGACATGTGGCACGCCGTACAAGTTCGCCCTCCTGTATTATCCCATAAAAAGGTCACGTTGCGACACTTGGCATAACTCTATCTCAGAGAATCCAATTGAGATCAGACCTATCAGGATGGAAAGATAACAGGTTGGGATATCTCAGGAAAATGTTTCAGACCTTGTGGATCGAAAAATTTGGAGTTACACTAAAAACAATCAGGTACATATTTCTGTCAAAACAGGATTATTTTTTAGTACCTTCATTCATGGCTTCCGGAATTTAGGGCTTCGGAGAAAGTTGGAATTTTTGTAATCGGAGACCATGGATGGATGCTACTCATCAAAATCAAAATTTAGAGACCAATATCAGAATTTTTGGTTGGGAAGAAGGCCAGGATTGATCAGACCCTAGTTCGGGACTTTGATCAGAAAAGTGGAAAATTAGGGCTTCTGCAAAAATGGGAATTTTTGAAATCTGTGACCACGGCTGGAAGCTCCTCATAAAAATAGAAGCTTAGAGATTTGGATCAAAAATTTTGATTGGGCAGAAGAGTGGGCTTCATCAAACCCTAGTTCGAGGTCACGTCCAGCAAATCCAAAAGTTTCAAAGGCAAAATTGAGGAGTGAAACTTTGCAGGTTTCAAATTCTGAATATACCAGTTTGATTAGCTCATCAAGGCGCATATTTCTATCCTTTCGGAAGTTTTAAATTCAAAGTTTGAATTTTTGGGGTTTCTCTGACAAACCCATATCTAGCTCTAGGTCCAGTTCCTGCAAATCAAGTGGATTGGGTTAATCCTAGAAGAGGATGGATTGGTCACCTGCATAAGTGAAGAAGTTCCTATTTCGGAGGGAGATGAGGCTAAGGCCTTCCATAAAAAGATTACAAGCAATCTTGACAGGTATGACTCATCAAGGTATGTTTTGAGATTTGTTCATGATTAATTTTATGGTATGTTTGTCTTCATGTTATTACGGTTAGTACAATCTTGATTTTAGACTTGTCGTATCACCTTAATAAAATTATGAATGCACGATAGAAAATATTCATTGATTAGGGTGTTGACACTTATGATTGTACTAATGCATTATGGTGTTGTATGAGGTTTATGTTGTCTACTAACATGAAAGGTACACCAAGAAAGACAAATCATGTTCTGGTTCAAGAACATATGATCATGATGACATGAGGACAAAGATTCATCCATTGTCATGGATCTCATAGAAGATCCATTTACGAGGTATGTATAACTTGGTTTTATAATGGTTAGCCTATGAGATATACAGGTTACTAGCACAAGTCATTGAAGAAGAACAAGAAGACATCATGTGAGTATGTTAGACATAACTAGCTAGCATGCTAATCCAGGTATGTTTCTCCTATATCAAGATAGAATCCTACCTTGTGTTAGGATCTTATACTCTTGTGTTGTTGATAATGATTATTTATGAAGTCATAGGTTTGAATAGTCATGGTTGTATGCATATTATGTTTCTTACCATAATTGATGATATGACTAACCAAAAGAATCATGAAGGTATAGGTTTGAGTAATCACGGGTTTTATGCATATTATATCTCTTATCTTGATTGATGATTTAACTAACCAAAAGAGTCCTATGATCAAATAAGAATATGCATGAGTAAAAGAAGACTTCCCTGAAACCTTGAATACTAATGTTTATTATCTGTGTTTGAAATGATCCTGACTATACATGCTTGAGATTATTGTGTTTTGATAATATTAAGATTATACTAATGAATGTTTGATTACGTATGAGACCTAGAGGATAACACAATGATGATACTAACAAGCATGCATAGGGATCGAAAATGAATATAAGTTCAAGGACAAGTAATCCAGGAAGCAAAGATCAAGAGGGAGTACACTCCAGTGGTTTCTTCAAGGATGTAGATATTCAGAGGGAGTTGACCATCTCTCTACATTCCACAACAGAAAGGTGTAGAAGAAGCTACTTCAGATTAGGACTCCAGTAGCTCCTGCAAGGAAGCGAAGACTCAGAGGGAGTCCAGCCAACGAACAAACAAAGATAAGTATTTGAATTGTCATTTCTTAAATAGTACTGTTCAATAATGTGTATACTGATGTTCCTAGAATTAGGTTGTGTATTATGCATATTAGAATAATTGCATTGATGAATAGTATACTACTAATATGCATGGGTAAGTGGCCTATGGCACTGTACAACATTCCATTTCTACTTATCTAGTATGAAACCTCTTTGCTGACATGTTAGGAGTTGTGCACACTCTTAACAATGTTCCGGTAGAGATTGGAAGGCATCTAGAAAGTTACGGAATATGGATAAATGTTGTATTGAAGCATTGGCTAAGATAATTGCATGACTGTATGACATATTTATTTATGTGTAAGAATTTGTCTGAAAACTATGAGATGTTTTCTAATCATGCAATTTAACTTGTTGTGTAGGAAAGATCGTATACCATCACCTACAAAAGAAGGACTACAACATTTGTTCAAGAAACAAAATTATCTATTGAAGATATTGAAGTTCCTAAGATACGGGAAGAATGCCATGATCCGTCGATCATGAAGAACGATGTTTGGGATGCGGTCCCAAGAGCTGAAGGGAAGTCTATTGTGACTTCCAAATGGAACTATCAGATCAAGCATGCAGCATAGAGAAATATAAAAGTGATGAAATAGAAGATACACCAGATGAATTTCAAGATGGCATGGTGTAGTCATATATGTGTGCAGAACTTGGTATGATAGGATAGAAAGCTTTCTATCTAGTTTGGGCTTTACCAAGAATAAAGCGGATTCCAACCTTTACTACAAGGTTGAGGAAGGCAATCCAGTGATACTACTTTTGTATGCGGATAACTTGTTTGTTACAGGTGAAGATAGATTGATTGCCTACACGCAGCGGAAGCTTGCTGCCGAGTTCGAGATGAAGAACTTGGGGATGATGCACTATTTGTTTTTGGCATGGAGGTGTGGCAGAGTGCAGATGGAATCTTCCTTGGACAAGGGAAGTATGCAGTAGAGATCCTGAAGAGGTTCAAGATGATGGATTGCAAGGCCATGGCCACACCTATAGCATCGAATCTAAAGCTTCTTTGTGATGCTTCATCTGAACCAATTGATGTCACTATGTATCGTCAGATGATTGGGTCCTTGATATACCTGACGAACACGAGACCAGACATTTGCTTTGCTGTGAACACATTGAGTTAGTTCCTGACAGATCCGAGGAGTGTTCACCTGGTTGCTGTAAAGCATGTTTTGAGGTACCTGAAGGGTATAGTGGATTATGGGCTGAAGTATGAGGTGAATCAAAAGTTTAACCTACAGGGTTATGTTGATTCAGATTGGGCTGGCAGTGCTGCAGATAGGAAGAGCACATCTGGGTGCTACTTCACTATGGGATCAGGTGTGATCTCTTGGTTTAGCAGGAAGCAGTCCTGTGTAGCACTGAGTACAGCTGAGGCAGAGTATGTTGCAGCCTGTTCATCTAGTTGTGAGGCAGTATGGATACGGAAGCTACTGTCTGAGTTATTTGATCTCCCGTTGGATGCTATTGGTATCTTTTGTGATAACTAGAGTTGTGTGAAGTTGTTTGAGAACCCAGTGTTTCATGACAGGTCAAAACACATAGAGATCAAATATCACTCTATCAGGGATATGTTGCAGAGAGGAGCTGTGAAGCTCCTATATGTTGCGATGGACGATCAGATTGCAGATGTGCTGACGAAGCCACTAGCCAGGGTGAAATTCAAGTACTTCAGAGAGAGGCTTGGCATTCTTCAGATCGAGGACACTTCGAGGAAGAAGTGATGGACACATTTGTTGAAGCCATTCCAAGCATGTTGGAAGTAGGATCCTTCACATGGCTGTGGATGTAAGCGTTGGATGATGAGCATCAGGACGATGTTCTGGTTTCTGCTTGGATATGATTAGTTGGATCATTTATATGTATGTTGGATGCTGGATATGATCAGTTGGATCATTTTTTTATGTATGTATATATGCATCATGTTGGATGTTGGATATGATCAGTTGGATCATTTATATGTATGTACGCATCATGTTGGATGCTGGATATGATCGGTTGGATCATGTGTATGTATTTTTGTATATGCATCATGTTGGATGCTTGGACCATGTATCTGTATATGTATCAGGTGGATACATTGTATGATCAGGTGGATCATGTATGGTGATATGTATCATGTATTTGTATTTGTATCAGGTGGATACATTGTATGATCAGGTGGATCATGTATGATGATATGTATCAGGTAGATACTTGGTATGCATCAAGTAGATGCATTGTATGATCAAGATGATCATGGATGACGAGCTTCAGGATGTTGCTCCAGATGACATGCAGTAGGATGTTGCAGTGATGATGATCAGGATGATCATGTGTACATCAGGATGATGTATGGTGAGTATCAGGTTGATACTCTATGGCCGTGGATCAAGTTGTGCAGATGAGCATATAATTTGACCCTGGGAGATTTGCAGATAGTCTTTCGAGGTTTTTCCTATGGCATGTAATTCGTTGCCTTGGGATATCTGGCAAATTCTCTTTTGAGGTTTTGCTCTGGGAGGACATATAATTTGGCCCTGGGAGATCTGCAGATAGTCTTTCGAGGTTTTGCCTATGGCATGTAATTCGTTGCCTTGGGATATCTAGCAGATGCTCTTTCGAGGTTTTGTCCTATGGCATATAATCTGTGCTTGGGAGATCCGATAGGTTGGGATGTGTGCCCGTAATCAGTCTTGGGATGCTCTTGCGAGGTTTTGCCATGACCACATGTAATTCGTGCCCTGGGAGATCCTATAGGTAGAGCTATGTGCTCGTAACATCCTAGGATGCTCTTGCGAGGTTTTGTGGTGACCACATGTAATTCATGCCCTGGGAGATCCTATAGGTAGAGCTGTGTGCTCGTAATAGCCTGGGATGCTCTTGCGAGGTTTTGTGGTGAGGTCACATATAATATGGCCCTGGGAGATCTGCAGATAGTCTTTCGAGGTTTTGCCTATGGCATGTAATTCGTTCCCTAGGATATCTGGCAGATGCTCTTTCGAGGTTTTGTGACACACGTAATAAGTCCTGAGGATTCCACAGTATGGCCAGTGATGACGAAGACCTGCAAGTGGTGGGCCAACATCCAGTATGAAAAAGGACTGGCTCTATAGAACTTCCTATGACGAGTAGATTCAGAGATTGATTGAGATAGTAGCAGTAGTGATGATGATGATGACTCGATGACGATTTTCCAGTGACGATGACCCAGAGAAGAAGACTTGTGCTAGAAGACCTGTGCTGAGAAATACCTTCCTAGTTAAGAGGGAGTGTTGATGTATATGTAACTTCGAAATGTATTTCATATATGTATGTTGTATGTACTCGTATAGAGATGGTATTATTCCTCTATACAGAAGTGTCGTCATTTATATTGTAAATGTCATAACTTATACTTGATGGGTTATTAGACCACCTTGTTGGGGTCAGCCCTGTATAAGTCATGGTGGTCAAAGGGTTATTAGACCACCCTATTGCATCCATGTGGGTCAAAGGGTTATTAGACCACCCTAGTGGGGGTTGGCCCAGTCAGCATTATGTTAAGTGGTTAAGTTGAGGCCAACCTAGTTGAGTAAAGGTCAAGTCAAGTTAGTGTATAAATAGAGAGTGTGTCTCTCTCATTTTACACATTCTATTCTCTCACTCACACTGTGGAGAGTGGTGCACTTGTGGAGGAGGAGGCTCTGCTGCTAGGAGAAGGCTATCTCTTGTATTCTGGTTGTATCATTGCTCTATTTATCTCTGAGGAAGTTATTGGGGTTTTTCACCTTTATGGTTTTCCCCAAGTAAATCTTTGTGTCTCTTGTGTGCTTGCATTATTGTCTCCATGATTGATATGCTGTAGATATGCTGTACATGTTGTTCTCTTAGTTAAGATCCTAGATCAGATTGAACTAAATTTTGAAAATTTAACAGTGATGAAATTAAAGGGAAAAGAAAAAGAACAAGAAATGGAGGTCACACCCTCAATTGAGTCTGGAGACTTCTCAATAGTGGGGCAGATAGCCAATGCCAGCCTAGAAGATGCTGAAATGATCAGATTGAGAAAACAAGTAGCTAACCTGAAGACTCTAAAGGACAATGCAAAGAAGGAAAAGTAGGCTTGGGAATCCAAGTACAAGGGAATGCAGGTGGATCTTGACAGGTTAGAGGAGCAAGTGATAGGACAGAAGGTACTGCAGGAGACTAATAAAATCATCTGAGATGATGTCATCCATCAAGGAGACAACCTAAGGCCCTATTTGAACTTCATAGTGGATAAGGAAACTGTGGTAAATTTGGCTAAATAGACTGTAGCTGTGGCCAATGAAAAGCTTAATAAGAAGCCCTCAGATTATGTAGAAAATGTAGTGGAGTTTCTAAGTGGTTTGTCATAGGAGTAGGCTGATACAACAGGCATAAAGGATAGGGTAGACAAAATTATATGGGAAAAGAGAATAATTAACAAGCATCAGCAGGTGAAGATCACCCAGTCTGGGATAGACATTCTCTCAAATCAACTTAGGTTGTTCAAGGAGGAATTCGACCCCTTATTCAAGAAAGGCCTACCTATGTTCTGGGAGGAGAATGGAACCATGTTATCAAATGAGGAATACAAGGCTAAACTATGGGATTGCAGGGTAAACCAAGAGGATTTTGCAAGGATGGATCAGCCTCTTACGGGTCAAATAGTAGCTAAAAAATTGACAAGGGATTTCGAGTTAGCCTCAATGTTCGGGGGAGCGAGGACACTACATGCTGGTTATTCTTACAGAGAACACACAGATCTAAGAGTGTTAATTAAGGAGCTTGCCACCTTGGACCTACCCTCAACTGACCAATGGAATTCCATCGAGAAGTATGGCAAGGCGAGAATCAGGATAGGTGCATGAAGAGTTACAGGTTATTGAAATTTTTTCTGCTAGTGGGAGCATTCGGTTAGTAGGAGCGGCTAGCTGGAAGAGCATCTCCAAGATCTTTTTTGTCTTTTTGTTAAGTATAGGTGGTCATATAGTAAAAATGACCTGTAAATGTAAAAGGATGTTGAGCCGATTTTGCCACCTCTCTCTCATGTTTGTAATGGCGAATATGCCTCGATTAGGTGTCAATAGGTTATAACTGTTTAATGTTCAAGAGAAGGCCAAGCATGGGGCTCGAAGACATCTATAAATTAAATGTAATCAATGGAAAAGTGGTTGAAAATTTCGGAGCCTGAGTGTTGCTCTGTGTTTGAACAATTTTGAAGCTATTTTAAATAAAGTTGGTAGGCCTTGCAGGCGTTTCTTTTTAGAGATTCATGTGTTATTTGATCTACAGTCTCTTCTTTCTTTCTCCCATGTGAAATGTGTTTCTTTCATTGTCAATTCATTTTGTCATGCTATTTCAGCAGCAACCTTTAATGAATGAAAAGGTTTTAATTGCATTGTCATCTAACACGAGAAAAAAAAATTCATCTGAAAAAGTAACAACCGAGAGCAGCAAATTATGGATGCAATAGAGGTTACATTTCAATGCATGCTAACAATGAAGACATGCTACTACCTGAAAATGCTTAATAGATAAGAGAGAGATAATGTCTCAACCCAAATATTTATGAATCAATTAATTGTTATCTCATTCCATCATTCCTGAATACCCCAGCTTTCATTGTTGCTAGACAAAAATGTTACCTGAAGCTTGTTGCAGAAATATATAAGAAACAAACAGCAAAACAAAACTGTACCATCCATATCCTTATTTTAAGAAAAAAAAGTAGGACCGTACATTTTAGATACAACACTAGAGTATCTCCTTTACTACCTAAAGATAAGAAAAATGATCAGTACCTTCAAAATTGTTTAGGACAGCCTTGTTCTCAAGCATTGATGAAGAACAACTTTATTTATGATCATAGCCTAGTCACATCAGTTCTAGAGCAGAAAATTAACATTTTTTTGATAGAATTCTACCAATGTTTATTTCTCTAATTTTAGTGGCAATACAATAAGTTAAAGAACATGATAGACTATGAAATGCATTATATAAGGTATTTTTTTGGTAAAGTCAATTATACATTCTCATGAAAACAACTAAAAGATATCTTGGTAAAATATGCAGTGAACAAATAGATCAGATACATTTCAATGGCTATATTTCACACCAGATGCAACAGTAAAGGTAAAGAAAAAACCTGTATTCGTAGTTTGGTAATATTCCATTGAGAAGTAGCACAACAATTTACATATTAAACTCAGGAACAATGAAGAGGACAAATCACACTGGTCAATATACTCAAATAGATTCAAAGACATTGTTTTGTTAGAATATAGATAAACTAAATTTCAATGAAAATGGAGTCTTCGCCTGATGGTAAAGAAAGGGTGTTTCATACTCCACTATGGCGGGCTGTTTCACTTGCACAAGCACAAGCAAGGCTACTTGTGGATGGAGTTACGTGTAGGCCCTGTGCGTAATTGGAGAAGTAGATTCTTGTAAATAGTCTGTACTTCACTGTAATATGAAAAGAGTACTTTTGTTGCCTGGATAGTTGAAAGCTATCAAAAAGGTGAAAAAAAACTTGAAACTAAATTGCAAAGTCTGTGAAAATCCTCACAGCAGATCTAAGAGATGATGTGTACCTCACAAGAGTAATTATGATTAAGCAAGAAAATAGAAGAAGAGTGAACATGACAGTATAATGAACAACAGAATAATATGGTACAGTAGAACTCAGATAGAAGCAATAATACTTCACACACACTAGTTAATTAATCACAATATGGACAAATAAATAGTACAAGCATGAGGATTCAAATGCCTAAGGTGGCAATTCGAATTAGCCTTCATGGAGTGATCAAAGGATCACTGGAGTGTCATCAGAGCACAACTAGGTGTCCTCATGATCATTAGTGGAGTCATTAATGCACAAGTAACTGTCAACTGTCAGTCAAACTAAGTCTAACTGAGTGTAGTAGGTGTAACTAAATGTAACTAGCATATGGAGACACTATCTGGATGAAGGAGGCTTAGTGGAGGATGCAATAGGAGCTTACTAGAGTCAGAATAGGCAGTTTAGTCTCACTGGAGGTCCATCGAAGTGATAAGGTCAATAAAGAGTCAGTTAATCCTTAAATCAAGGAAGTAATTGAAGATAACTGAATATAACTGGACTGGTAGGTGAAGAAGGCGCCTTTGTCATGCAGTGCATCAAAGGAGGGAACATTAGTCACTGGGAGGGTTGAAACTACAAGGAAAGAAGCTCTCGGGGCTAGCTCACTGAGGGCTAGGTGTTGGTGCTGATGACTGGAATGCATGCAAACCCTAATATTTGCATCCATGACTAAAAATGCAAACAATGGAAATGCTGCTAGGACTAGGATGGAGTATAGGAATATCCTAACACCCCCCCTTAATCCATCCTGGGCCTTGGTAACTAGGATCAAAGGTCACCCAATACAATCAAATGAATGATAATAATAAAGAATAGTCCATAAACCAAGGAAATGGGGAAAACCTCATGGGAAAAATGCCCCCCCTCAAAATAAATAGTAGGTCACACACAATAATAAATGCTCCAAACTCAAGCAGGTGTGATGCTTCGTCATATGTCTGGAGGTATCTTCTTCTTAGGAAGAAGTGGATCATGCTCAAAAATCATGTGTTTGTACTTGCTCTTCAGATCGAATGTGATGAGAACAAATCCAATAGTATGAGAATGATCCTTGAACCTGTGATTCGAATCAGTTGAGGTAGGATCAAATCTGTGAAAGTGCATATAGTGTTTTGTCTTCTTCTTCTAACCACCATGGGTGAGATTATGCCAAAAATAACTAATACATGTTTGCTTGAAATCAAAATCAGATTTAAGACTTAAGAAACAGTTTCTTGAGATCTCCTTTGAACCAGCAGGGGTGAGATCAAAACTATCATATGCATGAGAAATTATCCCAAGCAGTAATTGCTTAGAACTCAATTTAGATACAAGACTTGAATCATGGTTTCTTGAGATCTCCTTTGAACCATGAGAGGTGAGATTAAAACCAGTAGATGCATGAGAAATTATCCCGAGCGAATGGCAATGGCCATATTCTTTAATGACCTTCTGAAAGCATGGAATTATGATCATATAGTAGTATAAAAGAAGAGATATCTAGAGAGGAGCGAATGTGTTACCTTCAATAGCTGTTTTGACCTCCGAAATAATCATGTGATCATGATGCAAACCAACAGACTCTAGTGCAAGAGAGGATTTAGGACCTTCTGCAATATCTAGAGTGTGAGTTGGCATAGAAAGAGAAGAAAGTTGGAGCATGAGTGGAGAATCTGCAAGTTCTTTGTCAACAACTTCAATATGAAATAATACTGGTTCATGATCTAAGAGACCATCAAGGGGAGCGAATGCATCACTTTGTTTGCTTTTGATGGGGTTTGGACCAAAACCTTCATTCTGTTTTCCGAATCTTTCATCCAGATGGGCCCATAGCTCTTGTGGAGTTTCAATATCAATAATGATTGGGAGCAATATGTAATCCGGCAGAGTAAGCTTCATTCTTCCAATGTGCATGTCACCTTTATTCAACCAGTCAGTTGGGTGGAACATTGATTTTGCGCAGTCAGTTGCTTGGAGAAGCTACATTCAAGATACATGTTTACTTGATGTCTCATTGGTTTTAAATCAATTACATTATGTGAATGTTGATCTAAAATGATGAAGATGCATGCTACAATTATGGGTTGTGATTATGAATTACTGTAGTTAGTGGTAATCATGATTCTTGATATCTAAGTGTTAGATATGTGATATTGTACTTCTTAAAATGCTTGCATAAATATCTATTCCTAGTAGATGAAGTCCCATTACACATGCAATGCTAAATCTATAGGAATTCAGTGACGTGACATTAGAATTTAAGTCACCATGTGGTAGTTATGGCACATGGTGGTTGATGCGCAATGGTTTAAAGTTTCCGTGTAGTGTATCACGCAACGGTCAGACTTAACCCTCACAATGTATTTGCACGATTGGGAAATTGTTAAGAACATGATTGCACGATATTAAATTTTAGTGCGTGCAACATTGTGCATAGATTAAATTCTGACATGAGCACGTCATATAGAACAAGTAAAATGTATGCACGGACTGCTACATAGTAATAAACTTAATGAAAGAGACATATACAGGTATTGGTATAAAAAAGAAAAGAATCCCCCATGGTCACAATAGGCTATTTAGGTTGTCGGGGATGTGACAATTTGGGTACACACTAATGACATGCTTAGGAAGGGATAATAAAGGAGGTCCAATAGCGAATCAGAGTTGAGAACATATTTGATCAAGCGATTTTTCCCATTCACACTGATAAACATGATTGGGGATTATTTGAAAGAGTATGATGCCAATGGCCGAGATTTAATCCTAACCTGAATGGAAATCATATTTGATTGTTCATTCTAAGGGAAGGTAATCGTTCCTTATCCAAGGTATAGGAGCGCGAATGGCTATGATTGAATTACACATGTTGAGCAGGTTGATATGAAACATTCATGCAATGGTAAGATGCATTTGGGTCTCATCACTGGAAAAGAAAATAAAGCATTAAGATGGAAAGAAAGCGCCACCAATGGTCTCGATTTGATGATAAAAGTATATCGATGGCTTTGGCACTAGACTAGTTGTGATAGCCAAACATAGCAATAGATGAATTGGCTTCACAAGACATTAGCAAGTTGGTACCTTCTACCATAGTGGCATCCATATGTCATGCCACATCGATAGATTTTCCACATCAACATACTAAAAGGATAATTTGGTGCCTTGAGATGAACAAAATTAAGAGGAAAGAGGGGACTATAGATCCTATTGAAAAAAATGTCAATTAAGCATAATCATATATATATGGAAATTTTTATTTAAATTCTTGAAATAAATATTGTCCAACAAATTTTATAATATGAACACATTACAACTACATCTTGGTATTAGAATTAGTCACAAAAGATATTATAAAGAATTACATAAGAGTAATAATGGAGTAAGGGGATTTTTCCTATAGTCCTGAAGAAGATGTTAGAGGTTAACTCATCAGTATGGGAGATACAACAACATAATCAAATGGGAATAGAGTAAATGTAAATCCAGTACTAGAATTTGTGGATATTGTAAGAAGTATAAGGATGTATATACAGGGTTGTAGAGTAGAGAATGAGAGGATGTTGACAGCTTATGAAAAAAAAATCAATTGAACAATTAGTAGATGAAAATCCTAAAGATGTTGCGAACGAAAATAAAAGTGAGATCAACCTCATTTCAAGAAAAATAAGAAAGAGAAGGCTCAAGGAATAGATCACATGAGATATATGAGCACTATAAATGTGTTACCAGGGGTCATAAGTAGCACTCAACATCTCATTATGTAGTCATGAAATTATATATGCCTAAAAGGATAAATAATAGGTCATATATGTCTCCAGTAAGACATCATAAAAGAAGGCACATGGAATATAGGTTACAAGGGGATCTTAGAAATTAAATCTCCTACTTTTAATGGTGAGAACAAGAAGAGATAAGATGTTGAATCTTGGTTGTTGGGAATGAGGAAATATTTCCAATTATGTAATTACTCCTTTAATCACGAAGCTAGAATTTCCATTTACCACTTACATGGCAAGGCTTCCATTTGGTGGGACTAGTGTAAAATTAGTCACAGCAGATCTAATGAACAAGTAAATCAATCACAATAGATGAAACTCGGAAAATATGGTGTAAACTGTGCAAAAAGCATGCATCAATGCTGTATATCCCAATAAGGGTGAAAATACAATACAATACTGTCACAATGGGTGAGAAATTTGAATTAACTGAATGGAAACTAGGAGTCCTCATCATCAATTAGTTGTGGTCATCAATGCACAAGTCACTGTCAAACATGTGTCAAACTAAGTCTAACTAAGTGTAATAAGTGTAATTGATGGTAAGTGGCACTAATCTAGGGATGGAGGCTCAGTGGAGGGTGCATGAGGGCTTAACTACACTCAGAACTATCACTCATGTCTCATTGGAGGTCAATCGGAGTGATAACATCAGTTATGGGTCAATCGGAGGTAAATCGGAGTGATAACTAAAGTGTAACTGGACTGGTAGGTGAGAAAGGCGCCCTTCTGCAGTGGAAGGTGAGAAGTTGGTGCATGACAGGCTAGGAGGGATAAATCTGAGTGGTAAGTAGATCCCAAGTGTTGGGAGACTAATGACTAGGTGTTGGAGGCATCATACTGGTGACTGGGTAGCATACGGGTGCATGCAATGCATGCAAAGTACAAAAGTGAATGATGAGATATCCTAACACCCCCCCCTCAAGCTATAATATGATGTAAAAAATAAAATGTAGGGCCCTGGTTATTGAGACCAAAGGTCACCCCAATACAATAATCCAAAAAATGTTGAAATAAGCTAAGTGAGGAAAGAGGGAAAACCCAGTGGGAAGAAAGCACCCCCTCAAGCTAAACCTAAAAATGGATCTAATTTGTCTCCACCATGATGGAACTCACCCCCAACAGTGAACGGAGGTAAGAGAACTTCTTCTCAGTGAAGCTCTTGGTGAAGATGTCTGCAATTTTCTCATCAGTAGGGCAATATTGCAGAATGATGGTGCGATCATGCACCAACTCTCGAATGTAGTGCATATGAATCTCAATGTGTTTGGTCCTCTACCACTGAAATAGATCGATGGATATCTTAATAGCACTTTGATTATCACAAAATAGGACATTTGAAGTAGTGCTACCAAAATCAAACTCGGAAAGAATACCCTGCAACCAAACTACCTAAATGCAGGCATTGACTGCCCCTCGATACTCTCCCTATGCTGAAGAAAGTGCAATGGATGCCTTATTTTTGCTTGACCAGCAAATAGGCCCATGTCCAATCATGAAAACATATCCGAAAGTGGACTTCCAATCTATTCTATCACCTGCCAAATCCGAATCAGTAAAACCAATGAAATCTAGCTCAGAATCTGCAGCATATTGTATACCAAATGTTTCGTACCTTGCACATACTGCAAGATCCACTGGGCTGCCCGCCAACAAAGCTCATGGGGATTCTGCATATACCTTGATACAGCACTCACGGAAAAAGATATATTAGGCCTTGAGTGTGTCAAGTAGAGTAGTGAACCAATCAATTGTCGATACATAGTGCAATCTGCAAGCGGTGTAGTATTTCCCTCTTCAAGACTAATTCCTGAGAGGAATGGAAACGAAGCAGCCTTACATTCTTCCATATTAAAATTTAATCGCAGGTATTTAGCATTATTTTGTTGAGATAATTTGATCCCATCAAATTTTTGAGCTATCTCCAAGCCCAAAAATTGCTTAAGCAAGCCCCAATCGCTCATATCAAAAGCTAGATTTAAAGCGGTTTTCAGCTTGTTAATTGTAAGGAGAGTGCTACCAGTAATGAGAAGATCATCAACATATAAAAAAAAAATCAGAAATTTACCTTTAACTTGCTGTAGGTACACATTAGGATCATATTTGCATCTTTTGAAATTATGAGAAAGAAGGAAGGAGTCCATCTTTGCGTACCAAGCTCTTGGGGCCTGTTTCAATCCATACAAAGATTTCTTCAATCTGCAAACTAATGATGGATCTGATATGTATCCTTCTGGTTGTTTCATATATAACTCTTCATCAAGGTATCCATGTAGAAAATCACTCTTCACATCCATGTGGTGCACTTCCCAGTGCTTGGATGCGAAAATGGCCAAAACTAGGTGGATGGAATCCATCTTTGCAACCAGTGCAAAAGTCTCAGTGTAGTCCACACATTGGACTTGGGAGAAACCTTTTTCCACCAACCTAGCTTTGTATTTGATAATAGAGCCATTAGAAGAAACCTTCATGCGGTAGATCCACTTGCATTGAACTAATTTTCTTCCAGGTGGAATAGAAACTAGCTCCCATGTATTGTTCTTTTGAAGAGAACTGTACTCTTCATCCATGGCGGTTTGCCATCGTGGATCTCAGTGGACATGATAGTATGATTTGGGATCTGAACCAATCATGAAATGAAATTTCTCATATAATAATGGATCAGAAAAAGAAATAGACATACCTGCTCTTTGATAGTCTGCTCTTGTTCTCCTTGGATCAGCAGGATTTCCAATGTTTGGAGCAGCAGATTGTAGAGTGTTTTGGGCCCACTTTGGTAACTAAGGAGGATCATTATGGTCTGATTCCGAACCTGATATGTAATGGCCATCAAAGTCTGATATAATATTAGAGATATCATAGATATCAGATCCAATTCTTTCTTCATACTCACTTGAATCTTCTTCTTGTGGAGGGTGTAGATCGATAGTGTTTTCCTCAACTAGTTTCAGATCTGGCAGCGGTTCTTTAAACTTCACACTTCGCTCTATGAATACCTTTTTGGATCTGATATTCATGAGTTTATATGCTTTTGAGTATTCCACATATCCTATCAGGATACATTCAATACTTTTTGGATGCAAATACTTTCTCTTATCAGAAGGAATTCTAGCCCATGCAGTGGAGCTAAAAACCCTCAAATTGGACACATCCGGTTTGTGACCAAAGAATGCTTTGAAATGAGTTTTACCTTTCACGGATGAATGTGGAACTTGGTTTTGAATATATGCAGCAACATTAATGACTTCATCCCAAATAATTTCAGCCAAAACTTTTGACTCAAGCATGCAGGTAGCCATCTATTTCAGTGACCGATTCTTCCTTTCCGCTACACCGTTCTGCTCAGGTGTGTAGGGAACTGTATGTTGGATCTGAATTCCGCTTTCGGAAAAAAGTTGAAGCAACTTAGTATTGATATATTCTCTGACATTATCATATCTAAGATCTTTGATCTTGCTCTCAGTGGCGGTCTCAACAAAAGCCTTAAAATCCTTGAATTTTCCAAGCACTTCTGACTTGTTTTTGAGAAAAAATACCCAAGTAAAGCGGGAAAAGTCGTCGATGAATGTCAAAACATACCTTGAACCATTCATGGAAATATTTGGCATTGGACCACTAATATCATAATGTATGAGCCCCAAAATGGAAGAAGCTTTGCTAGCTTTGTCGCGGTCGAACCTGTGCTCAGGGTGCTTCCCAACAATGCAACCGAGGCAAATTCCCTTCGAGGAACGGAGTTGCGAAAGACCATCAACCATGGAATTATTTTGTAACAGCATAAAATACTTGTAGTTAATGTGGCCAAACCTTTGATTCCAAATCCTACTAACCTCGTTTCCATTAGTGAGGAGAGCAGTGGGCTTTTCGAGCGGCACAAAGTGAGAAAACTCATAGTATTTTGCAGTGTGATTAGCCTTTCCGATTGCAATAATTCTTCCACTTTTAATATCAAAAATTTAAATTTTTTTAGGGCTGAATGTAACTTCCTTCGGTTCACCAGTGTGTGTCATTTGATGTTAAATTTTCTGAATTTACTTCAATATTATCTAGGATCTTAACTGAGAGAACAACATGTACAGCATATCTACAGCATATCAATCATGGAGACAATAATGCAAGCACACAAGAGACACAAAGATTTACTTGGGGAAAACCATAAAGGTGAAAAACCCCAATAACTTCCTCAGAGATAGATAGAGCAATGATACAACCAACCAAGAGAGATAGCCATAACCTAGTAGTAGATCCTCCTCCTCCATAAGTGCGCCACTCCTCCTTGAGTGCATGTGTGAGAAGTGAGTGAGTAAATAGAGTGCCTCCCGCACTCTATTTATACTTGACTTGACTTGCCTTTTTACCTAACTCATGTAGGCTCGAACTTAACCACATAATATAATGCTGACTGGGCCGACCCCCAATAGGGTGGTCTAATAACCCTTTGACCCACATGGCCGACCCCCAATAGGGTGGTCTAATAACCCTTCGACCCACATGACTTATACAGGGCCAACCCCAACAAGGTGGTCTAATAACCCATCAAGTATAAGTTATGACACTTACAATATAAATAATGACACTTCCGTATAGAGGAATAATACCATCTCTATAGGAGTACATACAACATATATGAAATACATTCCGAAGTTACATATACATCAACACTCCCTCTTAACTAGGAAGGTATTTCTCAGCACAGTTCTTCTAGCACAAGTCATCTTCTCTGGATCATCGTCACTGGATAATCGTCATCGAGTCATCATCATCGTCACTACTGCTGCTATCTCAATCAATCTCTGAAACTACTCGTCATAGGAAGTTCTACAGAGCCAGTCCTTTTTCATACTGGATGTAGGCCCACCACCTGCAGGTCTTCATCATCACTGGCCATACTGTGGAATCCTCAGGACTTATTACGTGCATCACAAAACCTCGAAAGAGCATCCCAGGATGTTACGGGTACACAACTCCAACCTGTAGGATCTCCCAGGGCGCTATTACATGTGACCCCACCACAAAACCTCGAAAGAGCATCTCAGGATGTTACGGGTACACAACTCCAACCTGAAATCTCCCAGGGCACAAATTACATGTGGTCCACCACAAAACCTCGCAAGAGCATCTCAGGATGTTACGGGTACACAACTCCGACCTGAAATCTCCCAGGGCGCTATTACATGTGGTCATGGAAAAACCTCGAAAGAGCATCTCAGGATGTTACGGGTACACAACTCCGACCTGAAATCTCCCAGGGCCCAAATTACATGCCATAGGACAAAACCTCGCAAGAGCATCTCAGGATGTTACGGGTACACAACTCCGACCTGAGATCTCCCAGGGCACAAATTACATGTCCTCCTAGAGCAATGTCTCGAAAGAGCATCCCAGGCTGTTACAGGTACACAACTCCGACCTATAGGATCTCCCAGACATGCTCATCTGCACAACCTGATCCACGGCCACAGAGTATCAACCTGATACTCACCATACATCATCTTGATGTACTCATGATCGTCCTGATCATCATCATTGCAACGTCCTGTTGCATGTCATCTGGAGCAAAATCCTGAAGCTCACCATCCATGATCATCCTGATCATCATCACTGCAACGTCCCGCTGCATGTCATCTGGATCAACATCCTGAAGCTCACCATCCATGATCATCCTGATCATCATCACTGCAACGTCCTGCTGCATGTCATCTGGAGCAACATCCTGAAGCTCATCATCCATGATCATCCTGATCATCACTACAACATCCTGCTGCATGATCTACCTGATCATCAATGCATCCACCTGATGCATACCAAGTATCTACCTGATACATATCATCATACATGATCCTCCTGATCATACAATGTATCCACCTGATACATGATACGTATCACCATACATGATCCACATGATCATACAATGTATCCACCTGATACATATACAGATACATGGTCCAAGCATCCAACATGATGCATATACAAAATACATACACATGATCCAACTGATCATATCCAGCATCCAACATGATGCATCCATAAATGATCCACCTGATCATATCCAGCATCCAACATGATGCGTACATACATACATAAAAATGATCCAACTGATCCAACTGATCATATCCAGCAGAAACCAGAACATCATCCTGATGCTCATCAACCAGCGCTTACATCCACAGCCATGTGAAGGATCCTCCTTCCACATGCTTGAAATGGCTTCACCAAATGTGTCCATCACTTCTTCCTCGAATTGTCCTCGATCTGAAGAATGCCAAGCCTCTCTCTGAAGTACTCGAACTTCACCCTGGCTAGTGGCTTCGTCAGCACATCTGCAATCTGCTCGTTTGTCGCAGCATATAGGAGCTTCACAGCTCCTCTCTGCACCATATCCCTGATATAGTGATATTTGATATTTATGTGTTTCGACCTGTCATGAAACACTGGGTTCTCGGACAGCTTCACACAACTCTGGTTATCACAGAAGATACCAGTAGCCTCCAATGGGAGATCAAATAACTCAGACAGTAGCTTCCGTAGCCATACTGCCTCACAACTAGTTGAACAGGCTGCAACATACTCTGCCTCAGCTATACTCAGTGCTATGCAGGACTGCTTTCTGCTAAACCAAGAGGTCACACCTGATCCCATACTGAAGCAACACCCAGATGTGCTCTTCCTATCTGCAGCACTGCCAGCCCAATCTGAATCAACATAACCCTGCAGGTTAAACTTTTGATTCTCCTCATACCTGAGCCCATAATCCACTGTACCCTTCAGGTACCTCAGAACATGCTTTACAGCAACCAGGTGAACACTCCTTGGATCCGTCAGGAACTGGCTCAATGTGTTCACAGCAAAGCAAATGTCTGGTCTCGTGTTCGTCAGGTACATCAAGGACCCAATCATCTGACGATACAAAGAGACATCAATCGGCTCAGATGAAGCATCACATAGAAGCTTCAGATTTGATGCCATAGGTGTGGCCATATCCTTGCAGTCCATCATCCCGAACCTCTTCAGGATCTCTACTACATACTTCCCTTGTCCAAGGAAGATTCCATATGCACTTTGCCACACCTCCATGTCAAAAACAAATAGTGCATCATCCCCAAGTTCTTCATCTCGAACTCGGTAGTAAGCTTCCGCTGTGTGTCGGCAATCAATCTATCTTCACCATACCAAGTTCTGCACATATATGATTTCCTATCATGTGTCTCAGAACCATCTGGTGCATCTTCTATTTCATCTCAATGCTGCCATCTGCAACATGCTTGATCTGATAGTTCCATTTGGAAGTCATAGCAAACTTCCCTTCATGTCTTGGGATTACATCCCAAACATCATTCTTCATGATCGACGGATCAAGGCATTTCATTTCTTCATCCCAGATCCTGGGAACTTCAATATCTTCAATATCTTCAATATCTTCAATAGATATCTTTGTTGCTGGAACAAAATGTTGTAGTTCTTCTTTTGTAGGAGATGGCATACGATCTTTCCTACACAACAAGTTAAATTGCATGATTAGAAAACATCTCATAGTTTTCAGAACAAATTCTTACACATAAAGAAATATGCCATACAGTCATGCAATTATCTTAGCCAATGCTTCAATACAACATTTATCCATATTCCGTAACTTTCTAGATGCCTTCCAATCTCTATCAGAACATTGTTAAGAGTGTGCACAACTCCCAACATGTCAGCAAAGAGGTTTCATTCTAGATAAGTAGCAATGGAATGTTGTACAGTGCCATAGGCCACTTACCCATGCATATTAGGAGTATACTGTTCATCAATGCAATTATTCTAATATGCATAATACACAACCTAATTCTAGGAACATCAGTATATACATTATTGAACAATTTTATTTAAACAAACAAATATGCAAGAAATGATGATTAAAATACTTATCTTTCTTTGTTCGTTGGGTGGACTCCCTCTGAGTCTTTGCTTCCTTGCAGGAGCTGCTAGAGTCCTAATCTGAGGTAGCTTCTTCTACACCTTTCTATTGTGAAATGTAGAGAGATGATCAACTCCCTCTGAATATCTGCATCCTTGCAGAAACTACTGAAGTGTGCTCCTTTGCTTTCTTGCAGGAACAACTAGAGTGTCCTCCCTCTTGATCTTTGCTTCCTGAATTACCTGTTCTTGAACTCATATTCATCCTTGGTCCCTATGCATGCTTATTAGTATCATGAATGTGTTATCCTTGTGATCTCATATAAAATCATACATTCATTAGTATACTATTAAAACACAATAATCTCAAGCATGTATAGTCATGATCATTTCAAACAGAAATAATAAGCATTAGCATTCAAGGATTCTTATGGTTAGTCAAATCATAAAAAACATAACATGTCTAAACCTGTAATTACTCAAGCCTATGACTCTTCAGGTTAGTTGAATCATCAATCAATATAAGAGATATAAAATGCATAAAACCTGTGATTATTCAAACCTATACCATCATGATTCTTCTGGTTAGTCATATCATCAATTATGGTAAGAAACATAATATGCATACAATCATGATTATTCAAACCTATGACTTCATGAATAATCATTATCAACAACGCGATAGTATAAGATCCTAACCCAAGGTAGGAATCTAGCTTGATATAGGAAAAACATACCTGGATTATCATGTTAGCTAGTTATGTCTAACATACCCGTATAATGTCTTTTGGTTCTCTTCAGTGACTTGTGCTAGTAACCTGCATGTCTCATAAGTTAACCATTATAAAACCAAGTTATACATACCTCGTGAATGGATCTTGTATGAGATCCATGACAATGGATGAATCTTTGTTCTCATGTCATCATGATCATATGTTCTTGAACTGGAACATGATTTGTCTTCCTTGGTGTACCTTTCATGTTAGTAGACAACATAAACTTCATACAACACCATAATGCATTAGTACAATCATAAGTGTCAACACCTTAACCAATGAATATCTTCTATCATGCATTCATAATTTTGTTAAGGTGATACGACAAATCTAAAATCAAAATTGTACTAACCGTAATAACATGAAGACAAACATACCATAAACTTAATCATGGACAAATATCGAAACATACCTCGATGAGTCATACCTGTCGAGATCGCTTGTAATCTTCTTATATAAGGCCTTAGCCTCATCTCCCTCTGAAACAGGAACTTCTTCACTCATGCAGATGATCAATCCATCTTCTTCTAGGATTAACCCAATCCACTTGATTTGCAAGAACTGGACCTTGAGCTGGATATGGGTTTGTCAGAGAAACCCCAAAAATTCAAACTTTGAATTTCAAACTTCTGACAGGATAGAAATATGCGCCTTGATGAGCTGATCAAACTGGTATATTCAGAATTTGAAAACTGCAAAGTTTCACTCCTCAATTTTGCTTTTGAAACTTCTAGATTCACTGGACGTGACCCTGAACTGGGGTTTGATGAAGCCCACTCTTCTGCCCAATCAAAATGTTTGATCCAAAGCTCTAAGCTTCTATTTTTCTGAGGAGCTTCCAGCCGTGGTCACAGATTTCAAAAATTCCCATTTTTACAGAAGCCCTAATTTTCCACTTTTCTGATCAAAGTCCCGAACTAGGGTCTAATCAAGCCCGGCCTTCTGCCCAACCAAAAATTCTGATCTTGGTCTCTAAATTTCTATTTTTATGAGTAGCATCCAGCCGTGGTCTCCGATTACAAAAATTCCAACTTTCTCCAAAGCCCTAAATTCCGGAAGCCATGAATGAAGGTACCAAAAATAATTTTGTTTTGACAGAAATATGTACCTGATTGTTTCTGGTGTAACTCCGAAATTTTTGATCCACAGGGTCTAAAAACATTTTTTGAGATAGCCTGACCTGTTATCTTTTCATCCTGACAGGTCTGACCTCATTTGGATTCTCTGAGAGAGAGTTATGCCAAATGTCGCAACGTGACCTGTTTTGGGATAAAACAGGAGAGCGAACTTGTACGGCGTGACACGTGTCACTGTTTTAACTTCTGCCTCTGAAAAAGTTTCCTGAGATAGCTCGGCCTGTCACCTTTCCATCCTGATAGGTCTGACCTCAATTGGACTCTCTGAGAGAGAGTTATGCCAAATGTCGCAACATAACCTGTTTATGGGATAATACAGTAGAGCGCACTTGTACGGAGTGCCCCGTGTCACTGGTTCAACTTCGGCCTCTGAAAACGTTTTCTGAGATAGTACAGTCTGTGTACTACCTGTCACTTTTCACGAAATTTCATTTGGAGCTTCCTAGCCCAGGTTATGACCTTTTTCCCAAGGTCACCTGATTTTGACTCAGATCTGGAAGAAGCAGAAACCCTATATTGTACAGATCATAAGTCACAAAGTACAACGAATTAGAGGTTGTCCTTTGGACACAATATACCCGGAGATCTTAGCTTCGGCCTGTAACAATTTCAGATCCGAAAACTTCGCCAAAACGGATTTATAGCGAAAGTGCTACGATGACTGGTTTTTGCTATATCAAGCCCTAGCATTGTAAGTGCAACAAGTGTCATACATGCCATATCATGCCTTCTTTCAGGCTAGCTCTGATACCATGTTAAATTTTCTGAATTTACTTCAATATGATCTAGGATCTTAACTGAGAGAACAACATGTACAGCATATCTACAGCATATCAATCATGGAGACAATAATGCAAGCACACAAGAGACACAAAGATTTACTTGGGGAAAACCATAAAGGTGAAAAACCCCAATAACTTCCTCAGAGATAGATAGAGCAATGATACAACCAACCAAGAGAGATAGCCATAACCTAGCAGCAGATCCTCCTCCTCCATAAGTGCGCCACTCCTCCTTGAGTGCATGTGTGAGAAGTGAGTGAGTAAATAGAGTGCCTCCCGCACTCTATTTATACTTGACTTGACTTGCCTTTTTACCTAACTCATGTAGGCTCGAACTTAACCACATAATATAATGCTGACTGGGCCGACCCCCAATAGGGTGGTCTAATAACCCTTTGAACCACATGGCCGACCCCCAATAGGGTGGTCTAATAACCCTTCAACCCACTTGACTTATACAGGGCCGACCCCAACAAGGTGGTCTAATAACCCATCAAGTATAAGTTACGACACTTACAATATAAATAATGACACTTCCGTATAGAGGAATAATACCATCTCTATAGGAGTACATACAACATATATGAAATACATTCCGAAGTTACATATACATCAACATTTGATACACAGAAAGTAGATTTGAAGCCAAGGAAGGCACATAGAGAACATTCTAGAAGCTTCCATGCTCTACATGGATGGTACCTTTACCCTTTGATGAAATTTTTGAGTCATCTCCCAAATGGATGGGGATGGAGCTGCTTGGATCAAATGAAGAAAAGGAGTCAATGTTTGCATCCATATGATTCAAGGCACCGGAATCTATCAGTAGAGTGGTGGGTTTCGAAATAGTTTCCATGAGTGCTTGACCTCTTTCATGATCATCATTTCTATCCTTCTTCCGTGCACTGTCAGGAAGACATATGTTATTATTTTCCAAAAGGAGGGCCATTTGATCTATTTTTTTCTTCATGCATGAACTTTCAATATGAAAGCCACGGTTTCAATATGAACATTTAGATTTTTCCTTTCCCTCTTTACCCTTCTGCTTGTTCCTCGAACCAGATGGTGCTTCCGGTTGCTTGGCTTTATCTCTTTGCTTGGTAGGCTCGAATTTGGGCTTCTCTTTCCTTTGCTTTCCTTTACCATTCGAATTCTTGGATGCTTGAGCAAAGAGGGCTGAATATTTGGGGTTTATGGACCCCATTTGAATCAACTTATCATGCTCTTTTGTGACAGACTCAACGAAGGCATTCAAGGTAGGCATCTTCCAATTCAGGGTAGTCAGTCGACTGGAATTGAAAGTAGAGATGAATACCGAGTAATCTTTCCCAAGATTTGTGAGAATGGATATTATCAATTGCTTATCCTCTTTTACAACACCACTGTTCTTCAACTACAATGACAAGTGCTTGAATCTTGTGAAAAACTCATTGATGGTCTCGAAATTCTGAGGACTAAGGGCAATCAATTCATTTTCCAATTGAAAAGCCCTAAGCTCATTCTGCTTTCTAAAGAGATTGTCTGTTACAGGAAAATCCACTCGACCGGAGGCGAGCCGGATCTCCCTAGCTCAATGTGAGTCTAGAACAAATAGAATAGACTACAAACTCATTTCCTAGATCTACTTAAGGATCAAGTACTAGATGTATTACCTCTTTGATTCGCTATCCTTTCTCCCGAATGTTGCTCCACATCCCGAGGTCGTCAGATCCAAGCTACAAGACCTGTTAAGACATAGAAAAGAGAAACGAGTAAAGAGCATCTATACAATAAGAGATTTATGTAAACAGTTAAGCAGGTAAACAACACAACATCATTACACACAAGAACAATATTGGTGGAAAGCATTTGTATTACTGCAAATAGAGAAGTACATGATAGAGATATAGAACCAAAACCAATGACTTAACGTAGCATCTCTTCTCCACACAAGCCAATTTCCAAGCCTTTCCGAGGGAGCATGAATTCTCCAAAAGGTGAGTGAGGGTTTCTAAGAGAGATTTCACCAGCATGTAGATACCATAGTCTTCCTCCCTTTGGTATGGGAGTGAGCCTATTATATATAGGACTAAGTGGATGAGATTATGGATAGGATAGGTTGAGAGATGGTAGGAGAGAGATAGGGGATCTTCCCAATAAGTTAGGGGTTGAGTACCATCTCTCCAAGAGATCAGACATAAGTCCCCAAATGGAAAAGATTCGAGAAAGATCTCGAAATGGCTATTTTTTCCCATTAACAAACCTCGTCGCACCCTGTTATGGAGCAACTTGTGACGTCGTATGTTCCTAGTGTGCGACCTGCGACAACCTCTCAAAAGGTTGTACAAACTGAGTACAAATCCCCCCAAATGAGCACTTGGTCTAGGTGACTTCAAGGATGTATACACTAAATCATAATGATGGGTAGATTTTAGGTGTAACAGAATCCCCCCCAAAGCATGAAGCTGTTAAGGATGTACAAGTGAAGTGCTTTGATAGAAATAATGGAAAAAGACTTGTCGGATGAAGGACGCTACTGCAGTACAACTGACTCTGAACTGACAATCTCATATGTAGTACAACACGGCTGTCGACCAATACATTGCAGATCCATGGGAGTAATGACCGACTGAACACAATCATGGATACTAGACACAAGTGTAGATCCATGATGAGATGATAACACAGCCACGACCAATACAAAAGTGGATCCGTGTAATGTGACTCAATACAAACTCCATCGCAACCTGGGTAAAAACATGACTCCCTAGGGTCTTCAAGCTAAACCCGCAATGATACAAATCTATCCATGTGATTACAAATGTCTTGACGTCGAACATGGTAGAAACCACTCGATTACTAGTCATTGATGTAAACCGTTAACAAGTGCGAGGGAGTTCACCATTAATGTCAATGATTCCCAAGATACCATAGTACATATCATCTAGCGTGAATAAATGAGATGAAGTCAAACGCAAGATGAAATCTTTCAATCAAGAGTCAATGATGTAAACTCATGATGAAAGCGAGGTAACCTGCCATTAAGGCATGCAAGACCAAGGTACTTGACTGGTTTCTAGATTCAATCCTTGGATTATGAGTTGAAGTTGACAAGGATGAATCCGTCGAAGGAGGGCCATAATGAATCCCCCATCAATCGACACGAAACACGACAAAAATGTATAGAGTGGATCGGATAGTACAATAATATGTGAGACAGACTCAAAGTAACAACGGCATGGCGACGCGTGTACTGACTATGGATGTGTTCTTCAACATGGGCATGGCATGACTCAGCAGTATTGACACAATGAGAATGATACCAACCCCTAATGCAACTGATGGTGGAAGCATTCTTTGGATGATCCAAAGGAGCGACGCAACTCATGGAATTGACAAGACTCAAGGACAAACAGATTATCCAAGTACTAAATGCAAATGCAAACGAGTGCCATGTTTAAGAACGACTATATACTGCCACTAAGGTATGTAATACAAACACTTTCCTTTTTCCCCATCATGAATGGTGAGTGCCTCACTTGTTTTTTAGCGAGCTTGATAAGGGTAACCAAATGCTCGGTATAGCTCATCTCATAGATGAGTCTAATCCCAAATGTTTCACAAACCTAGGAAAGGAGGGGTTCATCCCATAATGGGCCCTTCAATGTTTAAAATTTAACGAGTCCAAAGAAGGAAAACTCGGCGTCATTTCATGTTTAGAGAGTCTGAAAAGAACTAAAGGAGACTCCAACGGTCATTTTTCGTAAAGTTAGCCTCATCGCCCGAAAAAGGGTAAAACAACACGGGAGAGGACTCTTCCAGCCATGGTTGGTTGGAGTATTCCTTTTTCGTAAATAGTGCTTCCTAGTCCAAAAAAGGGGTAAAATATCACCAAAAAGATGATCATTCAAATGCTTTTACAAGCGTGAAAGCATCGAGTTTGCTTGGCAATCTTTTCCTATTTAGGGAGTCTAAAAAGAGCTTAAAAAGGACTCCATGAACAACTTTTTCATGGTTGATGACCGAGTACGACAAAGGAAAAAGTGAACTCGGCACAGTTCCTTTTCCATAAATAGTCTAGCGAGGCCAGATAAAGTGATAAACCTATACTCGTTAGACACACCTTTTACTCAAATTTTTAACGAGCACGCGAATGGTATCAAAAGCACTCGGAATCTTTTTCATGTTCAAACTAGAGCACGAAAAAGTAAAAACTAAGCTCAAACCACTTTTCATGTTTCAACCAGAGCATGAAAAAGGTGAAAAGTAAGCTCAAACCACTTTTCATGTTTCAACCAAAGCACGAAAAAAGTGAAAAGTAAGCTCAAATGCCATCTTACTATTTTTAACGAGCACGAAGATAGGTTGGAAGAATGCTCATGATGTCTGTTTCATTTTTTAATGAGCTTGTAACAGAAAATGAACTATGCTCGGGATAATTTTCATGGTTTAATGAGCTTGAAACCTAAAAAAAGGAAAGTATGCTCGAAAATGTTCCTAATGGTGGATTTCTTCCCGTCATAAAATCCAAAGGTTGGTACATGCCCCCAGCATGATTACTAGAAGTAAGTGACTTAGCTCCAATGTGGTGTGGAGAGGCGATCGAGTTGACTTCAACGTAATTTCTAGAGGTTGAAGACATGCCCCTCAAGCTTCATTTCATTCACCTAGGACATAGGCGAATGAAAAGAAGGTTCAGGTACTAAGTCTATGAGAAGACTTGACTCAAAGGGAAAGGAGTTGTTTCATTTTTTAATGAGCTTGACACAAGATTAGAACTCTGCTCACGGTTAAGGCCCATTGATGGGTTCCTTCCCAACATGATTCCCAGAGGTTGGTAAATGCCCCCAGCGTGATTGCTAGTGGCTTAACATGGTAGTGTTTCTTCAACATGATTGTTGACGATACAACATGTGACATTCCCCCCAAGCTTCATTTCGTCTGAAAATGATGCTTTCTAACCCAACTACCAACCTGGCTACTAATATGTAAATGTTCACCAACGGGGGGAAAACGAGAATCAAATGAATGAAGGTTCAAACTCTAACTCTAGCGAGAGACTCGAACCGAAAGGAGGGAGATCTATTTCATTTTTACACAAGCTTGAAATAGAAAATAACTATGCTTAAGGGGGCCCATCTTATTTTTTAATGACCTTGAAATGGAATAAAACTATGCTCGAGTGGATTGGTTTCATTTTTGTGCAAGCTTGAAACCAAAGGTAAACTATGCTTAGAGGGGTCTATCTCATTTTTTAATGAGCTTGAAAATAGAATAAAACTCTGCTCTAATGGATTGGTTTCATTTTTATGCAAGCTTGAAGCCAAAGGTAAACCATGCTAGGGTGGTCGGTTTCATTTTTTAACGAGCTTGAAACATAACATAAACCGTGCTCGTAGGAACCTATTTCATTTTTTAACGAGCTTGACATAGAATGGAAACTATGCTCATGTGAAATGGTTTCATTTTTATGCAAGCTTGAAATCAAAGAGAAACTTTGCTTGAAGGTTGGTTTCATTTTTTAACGAGCTTGAAACAAAACATAAATTATGCTCGTACAGTGGATTGGTTTCATTTTATGCAAGCTCGAAACCAAAGGGAAACTATGCTAGGGTGTTGGGTTTCATTTTTTAACAAGCTTGAAACATAACATAAACTGTGCTCGTAGGAACCTATTTCATTTTTTAACAAGCTTGACATAGAATGGGAACTATGCTCACGTGAAATGGTTTCATTTTTATGCAAGCTTGAAATCAAAGAGAAACTTTGCTTGAAGGTTCGTTTCATTTTTTAATGAGCTTGAACCACAACACAAACTGTGCTCGTACCCTATTCTCAGGGGGAAGAAACCACTAAAACATGTGGAACATTAACGGAAGTCTGATGACTAGGAGTCATATGATAAGTGGGTGTCACGTAGGAAAGTTGATCAATGGTCACAATCCTCCCATCATAGGGAAAATACATCACTCGAAAGAGTGTGGACACGACGGCTTTCATAGCATAGACATAATCACGTCCAAGGAGTAGATTGAAATCTAAAGGACCTTGGACAACCATGACATCAACATTAATAGTTTTACCTCTCAACGTGACAGGTAACTGCGGGAGAATCCCTAAAGGTCCGGTAGGCCTTCTATTAAAAGCTAAAATCTGGTCAGTTACTGGCACAAGCTGAGGAGAACCTATAGCTTGCCAAGCAGTTGAGGATAAAATACTAATAGAAGCTCCCTCATCAATTATCGTACGAAATATTTCTTTATTGGAAACTCTTACAGATATTTGAAAAGGAATACTCGAAGGTAGACGAGATTCTATTAGACCATTCCAATCAAAGGAAATGACCTCAGTACTTGGGGGGGGTCCTGTAGGAATGGACAGGGTCTCCCCTTGCCTAGGACATTCTGAATTGACTAAGAAAACATCAGCAGTTTCCAATTCACTTTGACTTGGAATATAAGAATGAGATGAAGATTGTGTCATGGTGACTGCTTCAGTCTGGACTTTCTCCAATGAAAGAGTGGGATCGAGTGGAGATGATAGTGACTCGATCACTTCACTCTTAGAAGGAAGAGTGGGACCAATTACAGATGAAACTGAATTGATCACTTGGTCAACCAGTGGGGGGTCGAGGGACAACTTACTATCGCTTGTTGGAAGCACCTGTTGAGAGCTAGTAATATATTCCAACCACCGTGAAGCTTCATCCATGCTTGGACAAAGGTAAGTACGATGCATGCCCTTGCATATCCAACAAGGGTCTATAGCTCTATTCTTCTGACCCTTCAACAATGGGTCACTGGTTGAGGGAGTATCATCAACATGATGGTCAGAGGTTGATGATACAAGTGGTTTTGGTTTTTTAGACCACACTTCTGACACACGGGAAAGACCGGGAAAATTCTTGAGAAGGTGATCACCCTTGCAAAGTTTGCAAGGGAAATTTGGCTTACGAGGTGTTCTCATAGAATGAGTTCCATCAGAGGCAGATGGTTGATGCTTGGTTTCTCTCTTATCTTTCTTCTTCTTAATCTTCCTTTTCTTCTTCTTCTTCTCCACCTGATTACTAACACTAGAGTTTTCAGTAGGAGAAGAGGAGGAGACGAAATCCAATTCAACTTTCGACAGAGAAGGAGAAGGGTCACCATGAGATTGACGCTCATGTGGTGAAGGACCTAGGTTCGACACATTTGGTGCACTTGGTGTAACCGGATTGGAGAATAACCATACTGGTAATGTTATCGTCAATCCAAGAAGACTCAACGTAGCCATAAAGGGAGGACCAACAACTCCACAAGGGGGAATAACAAATGGCATACCTTGGAAAGGGGTGCCTTGGTTGGTGGTCCCGGAAGAATCTTCTATATATAAACTTCCTAAGAGTCTCTAAAGTACCACACAAGTCAAGCACTATTCAAGTCTAAAAGCCACAAGCAAACTGTGTGAATAGGAGTGGATTCAAAGTTTGGAACCTCACGGGATTATCAAGGTATCGCAAACCACTATATACTACAGGATCCAACAATATGACGCAACAAGGAGGATTGGGACTGTACCCTTGCCTACATACCCAACTACCTGGACAATATGTGCATGCTAATCTCCCCGAGTGTTGTTCTCGGTGTATTTCTTTGCCAAGACGGCCAAATGGTTAACTCAGTTGGTTTTAGGAATCCTAAGGGTGTCTCCCGATATACGCAAGGTACGTGGGAGCTCAAATCCGTAGTGGTGCTGTCTAATGCACAACCATTGGCACGAGACCTTCTAATATACGTGTCGAGTACGAGATACACCCTTCGATATACGCCAAGTACGGATTATGGTACTTGGTGGGTACGTGAAGGAGATCTATATACCGATGTATGTGGAAGATTAAAATACCCCCAGACTATAGTGCTGGTAAATAACGACAGCTGCCACGCTTAAAGACACCGGAATATGTCTCTAACTTACACACAGTTACTAAATGATTTTAACCTAAGCTAGCGTTAATTTTATCTTGTATGGTTAGGTGGATGCATGAGGTGAGTACATAAGTGTAAACATAATGCAATCCTCAACTACATGATAATGCACATTTTCCTTTAATTTTCAATGAAAACTACTTAAGGTAAGGAGAGATTTTTCTTTCTTTCAAACCAAAAGTACTTAAGTAGTAGCGAAAAGAAGAATTCCTTCCTAGAGTGCAATAATTCTTAACTTTCTACAATAATCAGTTAAAAGCGCATATAAAATGAAAAATGCAACTAATCTTAACAATGTGTAAGACAAAACAATGACGCACTTTTCAATTTTCAAATGCATGTACCAAAAATGAAATTTGATAACTCAACGCTTTTCATATCTATTTACAGAAAGTGAGAAGATATCTACAGCACTTTAATCTTTCAAAAATTCCCAAAGAAAAAATGGCAATCACCCAAACAACTCAAAGGCACTCAAGAGAGGCTCAAAATCTACCAAATGCAATAATTATAACTAATTTCCTATCTTTTTACACTTGAAAAAGACACATCTAAGCTACGGAGAGAAGGATTCCATAAACGTTCCCAATCAAATGCAAGACAAAGGAAAGCACTTAACAATCTTATCTGACTCAAATGCACACAAAACTGAAACAAGCTTTTTCTTCTTCCTATGAGTGTAAGACCAGAAATGCCAAATGATCAAATTAAAGCAAGAAGAATACTTATGTTTTCCAATTTCATGAATATATCAAAAGAGTGACAAAATCAAGCTTTTCTTTGAACTAAAGTGGAGACAAAGAATCAATCTTTCCCAAAAATGATTGAATAGCTCAGCATGTAAGGGAAACAAGATGCATAACCCAAGAAAGAGAGGCTAAAAAAGACATGGATATCCCACACTCTTCAAGTCTTTAAAACAAGCCAATCACACTCAACCAAAGATGATCTCAAAACCTTGAGATGGGTCAAAACGACTAAAGAATGCATGATTCATGGCCATGAGGGGGAATTTTTTTTCAAAAATAGAACCCATTTCACTTAAAAATGCAAGCAAAACACTAGTTTTGACTCAAGGGGCCAAACATGAATCCAAATCTCCAAACACCCAAAAACCAATACAAACAAGCCAAATAACATGTGCAAAAAGAGATTTGGGATCAGATCTAGTGGAAAGATTAGATCAGGTGAGGAGAGGAGGGATAACAAGATCAAGTGGATGAAGATGGGGGAACCAAAGTATCCACCACTACCAAGCTGAGCTTGTTAGAATGGGACCCAATACAAATCCACACAAAATACCAGACACTTTCAACACAGAAAATCAAACAATGGGGTCTCTGACTAGATCATATAGTACAGAGGGAGTTTGCACACAAACCAAACTCACAATAGAACTGGAGAGGGCATGCCTGTATGGAAAAAAATGGAAGATCGACACACTCTATGATTATGCACAGTGCGATGTCGCAGTCTACCAACGCGGGAAGTGCGACGTTGTCGCAGTATACCAATGGAAAGACTGCGACGAAAAACTAATAGGCAAAGAACAAAGATTAAAAAAACACACAGTGTCGCTCTGGGTACACTAACTAGGTGCAACAGGCGAGATCTAAGTTCAACAATGAACCAATTCTCCAGATAATGAGCATAAAAAGGTCTGTAGATGAGAAGTACAAACTCAAAGGAAGGCAATCAGACTCTTCAAAGTGAAGATCTGATGGTGAAAAGGCTTAAGAGTCAAAAAGATGGCTTGGAAAAGCAATCAACTAAAACTGACATTCAAATTGAAAACAACAATGTTCTCCCCAGTATGGTCGCCAGATTTGTTACCGGACAATCCACTTGACCAGAGGCGAGCCGGATCTCCCTAGCTCAATGCGAGTCTAGAACAAATAGAACAGACTACAAACACGTTTCTTAGATCTACTTAAGGATCAAGTACTAGATGTCTTACCTCTTTGATTCGCTATCCTTTCTCTCGAATGTTGCTCCACGTCCCAAGGTCGTCAGGTCCAAACTGCAAGACCTGTTAAGACATAGAAAAGAGAAACGAGTAAAGAGCATCTATACAATAAGAGATCTATGTAAACAGTTAAGCAGGTAAACAACACAACATCATTACACACAAGAACAATATTGGTGGAAAGCATTTGTATTACTGCAAATAGAGGAGTACATGATAGAGATATAGAACCACAACCAATGACTTAACGTAGAATCCCTTCTCCACACAAGCCAATTTCCAAGCCCTTCCAAGGAAGCATGAATTCTCCAAGAGGTGAGTGAGGGTGTCTAAGAGAGATTTCACCAGCATGTAGATACCAGAGTCTTCCTACCTTTGGTATGGGAGTGAGCCTCGTATATATAGGACTAAGTGGATGAGATTATGGATAGGATAGGTTGAGAGATGGTAGGAGAGAGATAGGGATCTTCCCAATAAGTTAGGGGTCAAGTGCCAGCTCTCCAAGAGATCAGGGATAAGTCCCCAAATGGGAAAGCTTCGAGAAAGATCTCGAAATGGCTATTTTTTCCCATTAATAGACCTCATTGCACCATGTTATGGAGCAACCTACGACGTCGCATGTTGCTAGTGTGCAACCTGCGACGACCTCTCAAAAGGTTGTACAAACTGAGTACAAATCCCCCCAAATGAGCACTTGGTCCAGGTGACATCAAGGATGTATACACTAAATCATGATGATGGGTAGATTTTAGGTGTAACATTATCAAGTTGCTCCCATACTGCTTTTGGAGTGTTCAATCCACTGAGATGGAAATGAAGATCCTTGGAAATAGAGAGGCAAAAGAGACCATAAGCTTCATCAAGCTTATTGTAGTGTTTGGTTCTTTCCGACAATGTGCTTGGCTCTAATTCGAGGCCAACAGTGACTCTATAGAACCCTTTTGAGTGCAATATAATCTCCATATCATCTTTCCATTCAATATAATTGAAAGGAGTAAGAACTGGCTTGGAAGAAGAGTATTCCATCAAAAATGGTGAGTGCACTTGATGTAGAAGAACTTGTCAAACACAAGAGAGCAAATGCAATTGATGGAGATGATTAAATTGCAAATCACAATCAAAACAAGAACAATAAGGTCGAATAATCCACCCTGTTAGAGTTGCATCACACTTGGGATTGGAGATCAAGCAAGTTGAATGGGTCCAATGTATCAAATCCAGGAATTATGTGGAAAAATCTAGCTTTTGGAGTGGATTGGAGTGTATTTTTCTACTTTGAATGCACATGAGTGAATGCACATGAGATCTTTCATGCGAAAACTTCAGTAATTTTGAGCAAATTCACTCTAATCTTCTTGTAGAACACCTGTAGAAAAGAGTTTTTGTCCCTGCAATGGCTCTAATACCATGTAAAATTAGTCACAGCAGATCTAATGAACAAGTAAATCAATCACAATAGATGAAACTCAAAAAATATGGTGTAAATTGTGCAAAAAGCATGCATCAGTGCTCTATATCCCAATAAGGGTGAAAATACAATACAATACTGTCACAATGAGTGAGCAATTTGAATTAACCATGGAGGTCATTTGAATTAACTGAATGGCATAGCTTGGCTCCAACTAGGAGTCCTCATCATCAATCAGTGGTGGTCATCAATGCACAAGTCACTGCTGAACAGGTGTCAAACTGAGTCTAACTGAGTGTAATAAGTGTAACTAATGGTAAGTGGCACTAATCTAGGCATGGAGGCTCAGTGGAGGGCACATGAGGGCTTAACTGCACTCAGAACTGTCAGTCATGTCTCATCGGAGGTCAATCGGAGTGATAACATTAGTTATGGGGTCAATCGGAGGTAAATTGGAGTGATAACTAAAGTGTAACTGGACTGGTAGGTGAGAAAGGAGCCCTTCTGCAGTGGAAGGTGAGAAGTGGGCACATGACAGGCTAGGAGGACTAAATCTTAGTGGTAAGTAGCTCCTAAGTGCTGGGAGACTAAGGACTAGGTGCAGGAGGCATCATACTGGTGACTGGGCAGCATGTGGGTGCATGCAATGCATGCATGCATGCAAAGTACAAAAGTGAATGATGAGATATCCTAACAACTAGTTCGTTCAAGTGAAGTATATCAATGAAAAAAGAATTTCATGGAGGAAATTCAAGAAGTACTTCTTGAAGAATTACTTATTAGAGCATTATTACAATAAGAATATGGAAGAGTTCTTTGAACTCAAGTTAGGAAACATAAGCATGGATGAGTATGAAAGGAAGTTTTTAGAACTGCTAAGATATGTTGTGTTTATCAAGGTGGATAAGGTAAATACACAAATATTTTTAAGTGGTTTTCCTTCATTTTGTAGGGATAAAATTCAATATGATGAACCCAAGACCCTTGAATAAACAATATGAAAGGACAAGCACACGTATGATCAGAACAAAGGAAGGGAAAATTTTCAAAACTCTTGGAGAGATAAGAGGAAGGATAAATAGGATAAAAGGATGAAAGGATTCAAGCCATATTTCTTCAGGAACCAACAAAATTCATATCAACAAAGTAATCCAAATGAAAATGGGCCCAAGAGGAAAGAATCTATTGTAAAAGGAACTACGTAGCAACTAAAATGTTGGGAATGCCAAGGAAATCATATGTATAAATATTTTCCTCATAGGAGAAACACAATGAGGATTGTACACCAATTACAAGAAGAAAATACTACGAAGGAGGTATCCCAGAACATTCCTATAATATATGCAAAATTGGACAATAGACAGGAAGATCATCAATTCAACATGATTGCGGCTAAATGTAAAATTGCCAATAAACCTATTTATATTCTCATTGATTTAGGAGCAAGGCATAACTATATTGCTCCTAATTTAATTGAAATATTTCATTTAAATAAAAGTAAGCATGATAGAACATGGATGGTTTAGTTGGATACTAGGGAAAAATGAAAGATTAGTGAATTGGTAAAGAATTGTTCGTTCGATATGAATGTGATGAACTCTTTTGCATATTTAAACATAATACCATTTGGTTCATATGATGTACTAATTGAGATGGACTAGATATATGTACATCGTGTGATATTAGATTGTCATAGCAATACATTTACTTGTATTGATTAAGAAAGAAAACAAAAGATAGTGTAAGGTATTCCAAGGCCTATTTCTATAAGAGAAATTTCATCCTTACAATTAAGAGATGCTTCATAAAAGGATGAATGATGTATGCAACTCATGTGGAAGAACCAGATAAGTGTAGAAGCCAAATTTAGATGAATTTCCAGTATTACAAGATTTTGCAAATTAAAGTTCCATACAAAATGAACACAACGAAGTTAAAAGAGTTACATATAAAGCTGGAAGAATTGTTGAATAAAGGGTATATACACCCAAGTGTGTCTCGTTGGGGAGCACTAGTTATGTTTGTAAAGAAAAAGGATGCAACTCTAAGGTTGTGTATTGACTTTAGACAATTGAACAAGGTTACTGTGAGGAATAAGTGCCCTCTTTCTAGAATTGATGACTTGTTTGATCCGCTAAGAGGACCAAATATTTTCTCAAATATAGATTTTATATCTAGTTATGATTAGGCAAGGATAAAAGAATATTATATTAGCAAGACAAAATTCAAGACCATGTATGCTCATTATGGGTTAGTAGTGGTGCCATTTGGGTTAATGAATGCACCAACTACATTTATGTGCCTAATGAATGCGATATTTAAAGAGTATCTAGATAAGTTTGTCATTGTATTTTTGGATGGAATTCTTATATATTCAAGGTCTGAAGAAGAGCATGAGGAGCATCTGAGGATGGTATTACAAATGTTAAGAGAACATCAGCTTTATGCTAAGCTAATTAAATGTTCTTTCTATCAGAGGAAATTCGGTACTTAGGACATGTCGTCTCAGAAGAAGGAATAACAGTGGATCCATATAAGATAGAATATATCATGGGATGCCCTACACCCAAAAATGTATTTGAAACTAGATTCTTTATGGGATTGGTTGGGTATTAAAGGAGATTCATTGAAGGATTTTCAAAGGTAACACATCTAATTACATTTCAAAATAAAGAATTTAAGTTTCAATGGACACCACGGTCAATGGATAATTTTTTCAGAAGTTAAAGAGGTTACTGACTAGTACACCAATTCTCTGAATTGCTAATCCAAATGAAATTTTGTAGTATGTATAGATGATTGTCAAGAAGGAATTGGTGGAGTCCTTAAGTAGAATGGACATTTGATCTACTATGAATCTAGAAAGTTTCAATATCATGAGAAAAAGTATGTTAGGCGTGACTTAGAACTTGTTTCTATTGTGCATGGATTAAAGACGTGGAAGCATTATCTCATCGGTAGTAAATTTGAGTTGAGAACATATCATAGTGGGATGCAATATTTGTTTGGAAAGAAAAATATGAATGCAATACACTGATAATATGGTTGGAATTTTTATGCAATTTTGATTTTGATATCAAACATATTAAAGGAAAGGAGAACAAGGTTGTTGATGCATTTAATAGAAGAGTAATTCATGACATGCATGTTTGAGCCATTAGTATGTTAAGTCAGATCTAAACACCCAAATTTTATATGTTGTCATTTTAGATGAACATTACCTTTAGGTACAACAAAAATTACGATAGGAAGTTTTAATATAGAAGTATGAAGGTTACAGGTTGGAATATTATATAATACTTATGTACAAAAATTTAGTTTATGTTCCTAATTCAGGGAAATTAAGGGAGTTGGTAATGAAGTAGATGCATAATGATCCATACGCAAGGCATCGTAGATACCAAAAAACAATTGTAATGGTAAAAAGACAATACTTTTGGACATGACTAAAGAAAAATATTGTCAAATATATAACAAGGTGCATGGAATGTCAAAGAGTAAAAGTTGAGCATAAACATCCAGCAAGATTGCTTCAACCATTTCTAATACTTGAGTGGAATATGATGTGGTGAACATTGACTCCATCACTAAGATTCCTAAGGCAAGAAAGAGACATGATTCCATCATGGTGGTGGTGAATAATTTAACAAAATATACTCACTTTGTATCGTTCAAATCGACTCATAAAGAAACTAATATAGCATATATTTATATGAAAGAGATTTCCAGGTTGCATGGGATACCCAAGGAAATAGTTTCTAACAAAGATCCAAAAGTCACTTACAATTTTTGAAAAGGATTATTCAAGGGATTTGGAACAAATATGAATCTAATCACAACATTTCATCCACAAACATATGGGTAGACTAAAAGAGTCCATCAAGTTATCGAAGATATGCTACAAATGTATTTGATGGATCAACCATAAAAATGGGTAGACTACCTATATTCGGTAGATTTTACATATAATAATGGATATCATGCTTCTTTGAAGATGATTCGACTTGAATCCTTGTATGGTAGGAAGTGTAACACTCCAATAAGCCGAGATAATCCAGTGAGCAAAGTAATAATTGGACCAGAGCTACTTCGGGAAATGGAAGAGAAGATGGTAAAAAAAAGGTAGAATTTGAAAATAGCACAAGACATACATAAGAGTTATGTAGAGAGAGGAAAAGTGTTAAAAGAACTCAAAGTTAGGGACCATGTATAGTTGAAATTTAGACCAAAGAAAAGTTCCCTGGAATTGCGATTTTGTCCAAAACTTGCAACCCAATTTTGTGGGCCATTTGAAATTTTGGGTATGATAGGATCTCTAGCTTATGCATTAGCATTGCCTTCTTGTTTTCATGTGAAAAAAATATTCCACGTGTCTTTATCAAAGAAATATGTGCATGATCCTAATGGCATAATTGATTGGGTTGTGATTCAGGTGGAACTAGAATGAGATATTCCAGTGCAACCACTGCATATCCTTGATTGGAAAGTCATGTTGCTGAGGAACAAAGTCGTCAGATAGGTAAAGGTCTGATGGACCCACTACATTCTTGACGAAGCAACATGGGATCTAGAAGATGCAATTCAGAAGGCATAACCGCAATTATTTTGAAGTTTTGTTGAAAATTTTGTAATGTATATAATGCTAATATGAATCGAGGACAATGCATAACATAGGGAAAAGCAAAATGTAACATCCCCAGTTTGACCCTGTAATTGTAAACTAATATATATATATAAAGGCTAGAAGACAAGAACAAATGGACATGATGATCGAAACGCTATAATTATGTACTTGTTTAATGTTAATATAAAATATTTGACGACTATAGGGGAAGAAGGATGAAAATGAGATGGGGAGCTATGACTCCACAAGAAGGGAAGTGATAGAGGGCTAAGGGGAAATATGACCATGGCAGGTTCAACTCCTTAACCTTAGCCTTAATTATTAATCTAATTTCCTAAACCTTGATTAAGGGTTATGTCTTGGTAAAGCCACATGGTATCCAAAATACATGCACATAAAAGAGTGAAAGCTTAGTTGGTGAGGGGGTTCCTTTGATTCATTTCAGGCATGCATGATTTCGATAGAGGGTGCTTCAAACTTCATTGGGAATGGTTGAGATTGAAACCTGAGAGTGGTATCGGAAGACAAGAGGTACCATATGGAAACTGTCCATGCCTTAACCATGTGAAAAACTAATGTGTGATAGGAGATTGTTTTGTAGCTATGTTCCCTAAAATCCCAATTCAAAGACTTTTTGTCCAACATGTGCTAGAATGCCAGTAGAGAATTGGAGGCATCTTGAGGAAATGTTAGCTCAGATAAGGGGGCTTGTTTCTGGCATGTCATGCACTAGGTGGTAGCATGAGAGTTAAGTTGTGCAGAAAATGATTTGTGAATAATTGAGAAGAACACTTATCCCTTTTGGATTGATATACCAACTCAAGGGTGGCTCTATCAAAGAAAGATATGGCTTGACAGAACCTATGGCTAGGAGGAAATTCCTTCACCTATATCCAGTCGGACAAAAAAATGCTATGAATTCATATATGTGTTTACATATTGATTGTTTATTGTTTTTTGAATGTCTAAATGCATGGAATTTTTTGGTATCTTATGTGAGCATTATCTACTTAATTTCCTATAAATTGTAATCTATGCATGTTTAATTTCCACTGTTATAATGTATAAAATACATGGATTTTTCTTGATTATTTGATTTTTACAAGTGAAATTTGAATACATAATGGTCTCATTTGTGTAAATTGGGTTCCCCATCGCCTTAAACATACGTGACTAGGGTGGTCAGGTGCATTACACCATAGACCATTTTATCTTTACTTAGTAACTTAGATCTCATTTCCCCTTCTAAATACCAACTCGTCTTTTCAAAGAAAATATAAAATAATCATAGTAGATTCTAATTGGTGAAGATGCTTAATTAAAGCTACAAATTGAAAGGAAATACAAACATCATTCGTCAAACTATGAAATATTTAAAGAGAACAATAATAATTATGAAAAACACATTGAATTCCTAGATCATAACCAAATCCATTTATTAAGTCTTAAATAATCATGATAAAATATGAACAAAAGTTTTTTACTCAACAAAGGTATTTATCTTTAGCCTGGACCCCATGGTTCAATGGAAGTCAGATGAAACCAATAAAGCTACTACAAAGTGCTCAAACCATAGTCAAGTATCAAATGAGAACTAGAAGCATTCAATGGACTAACAAAATATTTAACCAAAATAAAAGAAAACTCTCAATCAAGAAAAAATGTTCCAAATTCAAGAAACAAACAAGCCATTAAAATTTTCCAAGATATCAAATCTAAAAATCCAAGTAGTTTCATGCACTTGAATTTTGAATGAGCCCATTCTTGCTTAGCAGAAATATTATTAAATTAGTGATTTAACATTTAATACTAGGACACTATTTATGAATAGATAGGTCACAACTTCATTTCCTACCACATATAAGAAGAAAACAATGTGTTAGTTGAATATGAAAACATCTAACATAACTAGTGTAGCTCCAATATTGCAATGTTTAATACAAAGTATAGAACCTATTTTTACTTGAAATGCAACCTCAAATTTATATATGGTAATCTTGATCCCATCAAGAATTTATCTTTTCCATTCTACTTCAAAAATAGAGGAACGAAAAAGTCAAACAACTAACAAGAATCAAATCATTTATTATATTCCATTCATTATTTATACACCACCAATGGAATACGTAAACCAAAATAAATGTCCCCTCATGTATATTGATTTAGATAATATCTTATGGTAAATAAATTTCCCAATTATCACATCAACGCTCATTTTCTACATTCTGAACATGAACTTCTGTAGATGAACTATCATTATGAGCCTCCAAAACATTATGTTCCATATCAAGTTCATTAGAGAAATTTTCTATATTGTATTCTCCCCTTATCTCACAATCTAATCACCAAAGTGCTAGTGCTTTATTGATTGGGAAATTGGTAACATCATAATTTGTTACATATAATCTTAAACATGTACCCATATTCTTATTAAGCTTGTTCCTCAACTTTGACTTCAAGAATGATATTGCACTAAGCATTTTTTCATCATTCGCTAATCCCAACATCACAGTTTGACAAAAAAATGTTAATTTGAAATAATATGACATGTTTTCTTGTAAGTATTGGCTTTTACCTAAAATAGTACATAGTCTTGTTACTGCACCATATTCTTTCCAAAACACAATATTGATTCGACATTGTTTGATGAAAGAAAGTGGCTTGTTGATATAATTTTGATGAATCTAACATACATCCAATCTCTTCTACTTGTACCTTGACATTCTTGCCAAAGTGGTGCACTAAAATTATCAATTTTGCTAGAAAGTCAATTTTTAAAGTGTCTATATGTTGTTTAGTATTCCAGTATTGAGGGTATACCATATACATGGCCTCCAATAATTCATCTAAAGGAAATCGTTGTCTTATCTTTGATGCTAGTAATTTTGCAATTTCTATCAAATTGTGTCTCATTGAAATCGCAATAGCATTGAATTGGTCTCTTGACACATGGTAGGGTGATTCCATGAAAATGGGTAACTCTTTTTGGCCAAATATGATGGTGAAAAATGGAAATTTTACCCATGTATTAAATTGAAGCCCTCGAAACTCATACTTGCCTTATGAATTTTGACATGCGGTTGAAAAATGAAATGTAAAGATTATGTTGGCTTTCCAATGATATTTTTTTCGAAATATACCAATGCCATATATCGTGTCGAATTTTCATTTAATGAAACGTGTGTACTTATAAATTTGAAGAGCAATTAACAACTAGTCTGTGTGCGTGTACAATAAATTAATGTTAAATAATAATTTTAAAAAATGAAATATGTGAACATGATCTAGACAGAGTGCATTGGGGCTTACATATTTTTCTTTTAATTTTTCTTGAAAAATTATATTTATTATTATTTTTCGAAACTTACCAATGTATATTTAAGTCGCATTTTGCACACATGTGTGTGCGTGCATGAAATCTTATGATTTTTTACATAATTTGCAAAACTAAAAATACCCTTTTAAAGAGGACACGTTTATTTGGGGCTTGTGTATTTTTTCAAATTTTTTGGATGTGTATTTTGAATGTTGTGGATTTATCTTTGATCTCAATCGAAGTTGTCAACATGGTTTTTTAGGGAAAGTATTATTAGAAAATTAAAAACAACAGACATATGAAGATAAAAATTCGTAAATTTTATATATCTGGATAGAGGATTTGTTGACGAATCCAATGGTTTCAAGTCCGCTCATTAATGAGCATTTAATGCCATAGTTCAACTCT
Organism: Larix kaempferi; assembly: GCA_027924585.1. Classification (NCBI taxonomy): domain Eukaryota; kingdom Viridiplantae; phylum Streptophyta; class Pinopsida; order Pinales; family Pinaceae; genus Larix; species Larix kaempferi. The sequence continues at coordinate 5,956,559 of BSBM01000597.1, read as the reverse complement.
GTGGAAGGTAGACAAACATTCCATTTTGCTAAGAAAGGGGCTCTCGGCTTGTATTTTAAGCCCTCGATTGAGCTATTTGCTCGATCGAGCTTTTTCAAAAACCTCGATCGAGGGCTTAACAGAACCTCGATCGAGGATTTAATAAAACCTTGATCGAGGTCTTGTTAAAACCTCGATCGAGGTATTTCTTCGATCGAGCGTCTGTCAAAAAGGCTCGATCGAGGGTTTGTCTGTGTAAAAAAATATATAAAACAGCCGAGGCAAAACCACGAAAGGAGTTGGCAACAATTAATGTTTCCAACTACCCTTCCCTCTGAAAAACAACAACGAACCTGTATATAATTAACAAAGAAGGATTCACAAAATACAATTTACTTCCTCTCTAATTTTTTTTTCCATTAGAGATTTAACAATTTGATCTTGTTGAATTAGAGATTTGTGAATTTGATCTTGTTGAATTAGAGATTTTTCATTTTCATATTGTTGAATTAGACCTCATTAGACATGTAAGATATCTTTGTAGGCATAATTCAAGATTTCATACTAACATTTTATTGTTTGTTATAATAATTTGAAAAAAAAAATGTTTGTTTTCATTGTAAATTGATTCATGTAAGATTTCTTTGTAAGCATATTTCAAGATTTCATACTAACATATTGTTGTTTCTTATAACATTTTGAAAAAAAAATTGTTTGTTTTCATTGTAGATTGATGGGGAATAAAAAAAAAGACAAAGAAAACATGCTAGACAACAAAATCCCAATGAAGAACGTGAGTACAATAGAGAACGAATGAGACAACAAAGAGCAAGGTTGAGAGAAGAAGAAGATGCACATTTGGTGCAACAAATTCCAATGGAGGACAACCAAGGTAAATTATTGAATTACATGCTATCATAATTTACAAAATTAGTAACAATTTTCCAATAAATCTAACTAAATTTCATAATTTAATTTGTTTCATATTTATTTGTAATTATATTCTTATTTATTTCATCAATTTGTTATTTAAATTTCAAAGTTTGCAACAATTTTTATGTTAAATGAACAATTTTCAAGTGGCTTTAAACCAAACTTAAATTAGAACAATTTTCAAATGAAACATGTAAATTTATATTCTATTTTCATATTAAGATATGAACATATTTTTAACTATTTTCAAATTATTTCAAAGTTGCTAACAATTTTCAAATTATGTTTCAAAGTTGCTTTAAAACAATTTTTAAATTATTTCAAAGTTTGCTAACATTTTTCAATTTTATTGTCCAACAATTTTCAAATGAAATGTACACTTAGATTCTATTTTCAAGTTAAAATGTATGTACATATTAACTATTTTGAAATTTCTAAACTTTATTAACAATTTTCAATGTTATTAGAATAATTTTCAAATTAAATGTACACTTAGACACTATATTTTCAAGTTAAATTGTACATATTTAACTAATTGCAATTTTTTAAGTTACTAACAATTTCAAGTTAAATGTAATTTCAATTCTTGTTTTGTTAGAAAATTCGATTTCAAAACAAATGAATGAATATTTTGAAATTTACATGTTTGATAGTTATGTATTAGTTAGAATTTATTCAATTTGAAAACAAATAAATGAATATTTTCATAGTTATGGTGGTTGGCAATATTTTCATAGTAATGAATATTTGAATACAAATGAATGTTCAAAGAGCTATTTAATTATAATGTTTGCTTTAAAAAAAAATCCATCTATCACATATATTTTTATTTGCATAATATGACATATTACCATGATAAGATTAATTATTAGAACCATATATTTTGTTAGGACAAATTGGAAATAATTAAATTTGCAATGTTTGCAACCTTGCATTGATATGTGAAGCATTATTGATAAAAAATCATTAAATTGCAATTTATGATAAAATTACAATTTTCATTTAAATGTCTATTGTTGAAATTGCAAAATCATCAACTAATGAAAATGTTATTATGCATTAAAAATTATGAATTTCGCCTATATTATATCACTACAATGTTTTTAATTAAATATCATATTCATCTCTAAATCAATGTTTTTTTCCCCACATTTAAAGTTTAATAGGTATGTTATGATGGATAGAAAATCAATCTCAAATTTTTATTTCACTTATATACAACATGGGATGCATGATGTTGTCCTTGAAATTCTAGGGTAGAAGTGTTGTAATCATTTATTCTTTGCATGGTGATTTGCAACTTGTATTTTAAATATTTATTTATTTATAAATTATACCATAAAGTTAAAATAACATTTTTCTTATAATGTAAAAGTAAAATGAACATAAATTGCATAAAGAAAATTTGCCCACAATTATATAATGTGATGATTGTAAATGATATTAATTTCTATGCCCACAATAATTTTTATCAAGTTATTAATAATTATCTTGACTTAAATATATATAGTTGATTTTCAAGTTACTAGCAATTTTAAAGTTAAATGTACAAGTTACTACAAATTTTGCATCTATTGCAAGTTCGGATCTGGGAATAATCCCTGTCCGCTTAACTATGGGGAGTACTTGGGCATAAGCCCTAAAACTCATTGTGAAGAGTACCACAGGTGTTAAATTTTGAGCATTGATTCACAATACTCTAGGATCTTTACTGAGAGAATAGAATATACAGTATATCAATGCATAACAATCACAATAAGCATGACAAGCATCACAAGAATCAAATGCATGAGAGACAAGAGACACAGAGTTTCCATGGGGAAAACCCTAAGGTGAAAAACCCCACAACTTCCGCAGAGATAGAGAGAGCAATGGCTCAACCAAAGTACAACCAAAATACACTTGAGATAGTCTCCTAGTAGCAGATGATCCTCCTCCTCACTAATGCGCCACTTTCTGAGTGAGAGAGAGATAACTTTCCGAATGATCTAAATAGAGATCTCCTTATCTCTATTTATACTAACATGTTTTCCCAATGACCTTATGGGGCCGACTTGTCTATCTAGATACATCCACAATATAATATATATTTCAAGGCCGACCCCACACATGGTGGTCTAATAACCCATCGGCAAGTACACACACTTGCGACACTTGTCAATCCACATGATGACACTTCCTTCTAGAGGAATAACACATCTCTAATAAGGGTACAATAAATATATATGAAATACATAGATGAAAAACATTCCGAAGTTACATATACATCAACACTCCCTCTTAACTAGGAAGGTATTTCTCGACACAGATCTGCTAGATAGGTCTTCTTCTCGGGATCATCATCATCGATGCATCGTCATTGCTGCTGCTATCTCAAGCAATCTCTGACTCTATTCATCATAGGAAGTTCTACAGAGCTAGTCCTTTTTCATATTGGATGTAGGCCCGCCACCTGTAGCTCTTTGTCATCACTGGCCATACTGTGGAAATCTCAGGACTTATTACATGCATCACAAAACCTTAAAAGAGTCTCTTGACTAGCAAGAACCCTAAAGAGCATCTGAGGCCTTTTTCATCTTGTCCAGACCTCCAGGACTTATTACATGTGACCCCACCACAAAACCTTGAAAGAGAATCCCAGGACTGATTACGAGCACGAGGCTCAACCTATCGGATCTCCCAGGGCACAAATTACATGTGGTCACCACAAAACCTCGAAAGAGCATCCTAGGACTGATTACGAGCACAAGGCTCAACCTATCGAATCTCCCAGGGCACAAATTACATGTGGTCATGGAAAAACCTCGAAAGAGCATCCCAGGACTGATTATGAGCACACGACTCAACCTATCGGATCTCCCAGGGCACAAATTACATGCCATAGGACAAAACCTCGAAAGAGCATCTGCCAGATATCCCAGGGCACAAATTACATTCCATAGGAAAAACCTCGAAATATTATTTGCAAATATCCCAAGGCACAAATTATATGTCCTCCCAAGAAAACCTCAAAAGAGCATTTTCCAGATATCCCAAGGTACAAATTACATGCCGTAGGAAAAACCTCGAAAGACTATCTGCAAATCTCCCAGGGCACAATTTACATTCTTATCTGCACAACCTGTTCCACGGCCACAGAGTATCAACCTGATACTCACCATACATCATTCTGATGTACACCTGATCATCCTGATTATCATCACTGCAACATCCTACTGCATGTCATCTGGAACAACATCCTGAAGCTCGTCATCCATGATCATCCTGATCATACAATGCATCTACTTGATGCATACCAAGTATCTACCTGATACATATCATCATACATGATCCACCTGATCATACAGTGTATCCACCTAATACAAATACATGATACATATCAACATACATGATCTACTTTATCATACAATGTATCTACCTAATACATATACAGATACATGGTCCAAGCATCCAACATGATGCTTATGCAAAATACATACACATAATCCAACCGATCATATCCAGCATCCAACATGATGCGTACATACATATAAATGATCCAACTGATCATATCCAGCATCCAACATGATGCGTACATACATATACATATAAATGATCCAACTGATCATATCCAGCATACATACATACATATAAAAATGATCCAACTGATCATACAAAGCAGAAACCAGAACATCATCCTGATGCTCATCATTCAACGCTACACAGGACTACTTCCTGCTAAACCAAGAGATCACACCTGATCCCATACTGAAGCAGCACCTAGATGTGCTCTTCCTATCTGCAGCACTGCCAGCCCAATCTGAATCAACATAACCCTGCAGGTTAAACTTTTGATTCACCTCATACTTGAGCCCATAATCCACTGTACCCTTTAGGTACCTCAGAACATGCTTTACAGCAACCAGATGAACACTCCTCGGATCTGTCAGGAACTGACTCAATGTGTTCACTGCAAAGCAAATATCTAGTCTTGTGTTCGTCAGGTACATCAAGGACCCAATCATCTGACGATACATAGAGACATCAACCGGCTCAGATGAAGCATCACATAGAAGCTTCAGATTCGATGCCATAGGTGTGGCCATGGCCTTGCAATCCATCATCCCGAATCTCTTCAGGATATCTACTGTGTACTTCCCTTGACCAAGGAAGATCCCACCTGTACTCTGCCACACCTCCATTCCTAGGAAATAATGCATCATTCCCAAATCTTTCATATCGAACTCAGCAGCAAGCTTTCTCTTTGTATCACACCAAGTTCTGGGAGCTTGCTAAGGCTTTCTTCAATATGCACACATGTGACTCCCTGTCAGGTCTTGGGACTGCATCCCAAACATCTTCTTCGTGATCGATGGATAATGGTATTCCATTTCTTCATCCCAGATCCTAGGAACTTCAGTATCTTCAATAGATATCTTTGTTGCTGGAACAAATGTTGTAGTCCTTCTGTAGGTGAAGATACACGGTCTTTCCTACAAAACAAGTTAAATTGCATGATTAGAAACATCTCATAATTTTCAGAACAAATTCTTTACACATAAAGAAATATGGCATGTAATCATGCAGTTATCTTAGCCAATGCTTCAATACAACATTTATCGATGTTCCACAACTTTCTAGATGCCTTCCAGTCTCTACCAAAACATTATTAAGAGTTTGCACTACTCCCAATCATGTCCGCAAAGAGGTTTCATACTAGATAAGTAGCACTGGAATGTTGTACAGTTCCATAGGCCACTTACCCATCACATGCATATTAGTAGTATCATGTTCATTAATGCAATCATTCTAATATGCACAATACATCTCCTAAGAATAATATTATTTAGGCAAGAAATGATAATTGAAATACTTATCTTTGTTTGTTTGTTGGGTGGACTCCCTCTGAGTCTTTGCTTCCTGGAAGGAGCTGCTGAAGTAGCTTCTTCTACACCTTTCTGTTGTGGAATGTAGGAAGATGGTCAACTCCCTTTGAAAAACTGCATCCTTGCAGGAGCTGCTGGAGTGTGTTCCCTCTTGATCTTTGCTTCCTAGATTACCTGTCCTTGAACTTATATTCATCCTTGCTGACATCAATCTTCTTGAACCTTGGAAAGTATAATCTGTAAGCCTTCGAGCTTTCACTGTAACCCACAAAGATATCCTTATTTCCTGAAGGATCTATTTTAGTCCTCTTTTCCTTTGGGACATGAGTGTATACTGGACAACCAAATATTCTGAGATGGCTGACTTCAAGTTTCTTACCAAAAAGGACCTCTTCTGGAGTCTTGTTGTCCAATATCTTGTGGGGTGTTCTGTTCTGCACATATACAGCTATTATAGCTGCTTCTACCCATAGATGCATAGGTAGATCCTGGTCATGTAGCATTGCCCTTGCTGCTTCCATGATTGTTCTGTTCTTCCTTTTAGCAACTCCATTCTGTTGAGGATTATAAGGAGCAGTCAACTCCCTCTTAATCTCTAAATCACTAGAAAGCTTCTTGAATTCACCTGAGGTGAATTCTCCACCATTGTCGGATCTGAATGTTTTGATCTTCTTGTCACTTTGATTCTCCATCAAGGTTTTGAATTCCTTGAATTTATCAAACACCTCATCTTTGCTCTTCAAGAAGTATACCCAAGTCTTCCTGGAGAAGTCATCAATAAATGAGACATAGTAAACATACCCACTCAGAGAACTGGATGACATAGGACCACATACATCTGAGTGGATGATTTCCAGGATGTCTTTTGCTTGCTTTCACTACTTGGGAAAGCCTTCTTAATATTCTTACCTTTTGCACATCCTTTGCAAACACCTTCATGTTTGGTCTTGATTTTAGGAAGACCCTCTACAACCTTGCTTGCAATTGGAATTGCCCTATAGTGCATATGAGCAAGTCTTCTATGCCAAAGTTCACTTGGCTCCATGGATTCATGTACCATGGCATGTTCAAGTTGTCCCTTCAATTTATACAAACCTCCCTCTTGCTCTCCAATCACTACTGCATCATCTATGTTCTTTCCCTTTGGCCACATTAGGACTTGGCCATCCACAAATGCAACCCTCATACCTTTTGCATCCAATGCAGAGATGGAGAGTAAGTTCTTCTTGAGCCGAGGTACATAAAGGACTTCTTTCATCTTCAAATATTTTTCAGAATCTAGGTTGTAGGAGGCTTCACCACTTTCTTTGATTGGGTATTGATAATCATCCCCAAGTTTCACCTTATGGGGTGATTCATGTTCAGATAGATTCACAAAAGATTCCTTAAACCTAGTCATGTGTTTGGAAGCCCCACTATCAATCAACCAATCATTAGAACCATGGGAGATAGTACCTATGAGAGCATAAATTAGAACATATTCTTCTTCACTTGATGAGTCATCATCACTATCACTTTCTTCCCTAGCCTTCTTCTTTGGGGTTTCATCATCTTCGATAGCATGAGCATGATATCTTCTTTTTTTATTCTTCTTCTTTTTATTGAAGTTGTTGTTGTCTTTCTTCTTCTTGGGACAATCTGAAGCAAAATGTCCCTTCTCATTGCAATTGAAGCATCTAAGATCTTTCTTATCTTTATGATAATGGTGGTGTGAGAATCTTCTGTTATGAGATGATTCCTTCTTGGACTTGCCTTTCCTAGCATGTGCTGTGAGAGCTTGATCTTCATTTCCCATTTTTTCTTCTCGGGCCACAAGCCTAGCTTCTTCTTGAGAGAATTCTTCCCGCAATCTGTTGAAGTAGATCAACTTCTTCCTTGCACAAATTCCTTGAATAAAGGAATCCCATGACCTGGGTAGGACATTTAGAGTGGTCATCACCACTTCACCGTTCTCCACCATTTCATCCACTGCTTCTAGTTGTTCCTTGATCTGGGAGACCCTTGAAAAATAAGATTGAATGGTTTCTCCATTCTGAAATTTTACTCCTTTCAATTGGTTCCGCAGGGTCATCTTCCGATTTATGTTCTTCCCTTCAAATAGCTTGGTCAAAGAGTCAAACATCTCCTTGGATGTCTTTAGAGAAGACACATGGGGTATGAGATGGTCTTTGATAGAATCAGCAATGATTCTTTTTTCCTTGACCAAGTTTTTCTTAAGAAATACCTTAGCCTCTTCATCCTCTGGGATAGGGATGTCTTCTTTTACATATGAGTCCAACTCATTCTCTTCTAGGATTAACCCAATCCTATACTTCCAAGCTCGGAAGTTATCAGCTCCTTCAAGCTTATCCTCAAGCTTGGTGTGGTGAGACATATTAAAGAGTACTTCAAATGGAAATAGAAAAGATTTAGGTCTTACCACTTAAAATGCTGAAAAATGGATTTGGTCCCGGATTAGGGTTTGTCGAAAAAACCCTAAAAATTCAAAATGTGAATTTCAATTTTCTGAAAGGACAGAAATATGTGCTTTGATGAGTTGATCAGCCTGGTGTATTCAGAATTTGAGATCAGTAAAGCTTTACCCTTCAGATTTTCCTTTTTGTCCTCCCGGGTTCACTAGGGAAAGCCCTGAATTAGGGTTTGAGTTTCCCGGAGATATACCCAGCCAAAAATCTCGATCCAAAGCTCTAAACTTCGATTTTTGCAAGGAGCTTCCAGCTATGTCTTCAAATTGCAAAAATTCCTATTTTTGTGGAAACCCTAATGTTTAGGGCCAAATCTGAAAATGCTCAGAATTGAATTCTGATTGGACAGATAGATTCTCCTTGATGTGTAGAGTCAATCTACTATACTTCTTTTCCAGAATCTATGGAGAGAAACCCAATAAACAAGAAACTCAAGTTTTTGTCATTGCAAAATGTCTTCTTCTTAGGTTAGCTCTGATACCATGTTAAATTTTGAGCATTAATTCACAATACTCAAGGATCTTTACTGAGAGAATAAAATATACATTATATCAATGCATAACAATCACAATAAGCATGACAAGCATCACAAGAATCAAAAGCATGAGAGACAAGAGACACAGAGTTTCCGTGGGGAAAACCCTAAGGTGAAACACCCCACAACTTCCTCAGAGATAGAGATAGCAATGGCTCAACCAAAGTACAACCAAAATACACTTGAGATAGTCTCCTAGTAGCAGATGATCCTCCTCCTCACTAGTACGCCACTTTCTGAGTGAGAGAGAGATAACTTTCCGAATGATCTAAATAGAGATCTCTTGATCTCTATTTATACTAACCTGTTTGCCCAGTGACCTTATGGGGCTAACTTGTCTATCTAGGTACATCCACAATATAATATATATTTCAGGGCTGACCCCACACATGGTGGTCTAATAACCCATCGGCAAGTACACACACTTGCGACACTTATCAATCCACATGATGACACTTCCTTATAGAGGAATAACACATCTCTAATAAAGGTACAATAAATATATATGAAATGCATAGATGAAATACATTCCGAAGTTACATATACATCAACAACAGGAACCCCAAAGTAGCTGGCCCATTGAGAGGACTTGCCAGCGAAAAGGGCAACGACCCCTACCTGATTGACTAGTTTCCACTCGTGAGGTAAACCAAGAGCTGTCGTTTGTGGCCAAGCGGTTATCAGTTTTACCTAAGCCGTGGAGTGAGGGGCACTGCCCCAATACGCAAGCCTTCAGACAGCATTGGTGGTCGAGTGAAACACCTGAACTGTTAGGAAGCTTAACATACCTGGGGTCCATATCTATTTTCAGCTGAACTGTTGTCGATCCCTTCCATGTCGTTTCAGATCCAACGTCGGCATTGCAGTGTTCGTCCGGGGCTCATACGATGCAGATGTTAAGATCCTAGTGGGCGGCCTTCACTAACACCTCAGGGTTTTGGTGTAACGGTTCGTATCACTTGAGCAATTTGAAATTTCAAGTTACTAGCAATTTCAAGTTACTTGAGCAATTTCAAATTTCAAGTTACTAGTAATTTCGATTTTTACTTAGAACAATTCTCAAGCTAAATGTATTAGTTGGAAAATTCAATTCACATGCAATTTTCAATTTTTCAATTTTTCAATTTCCACATCAAATTTCAGGTTACTGGCTATTTTAAAGTTCAATGCACAACTATGAAGTAACCAATTTTCAGTTTGTTTTAATTTACATGTTACGCAGGGAGAGATTATGGTCAGACATCACATCATGGTGATCAAGAATCACATGACCCTGTGCCCCGTCATGATCCTGATCAGCCATCACATGACACCTTTCCCTCTCACATTGAAAATATAATTGGGAGTTGCAGTGGGGTTGGAAGGGGTGGAAATTTTCTAGAGGATTGTGCAGTTGTTTCTGCACAAGAAGAGATTGGGAACTTGATCCCTGGTCGGAGAGTTAGAGAGCATGTCAATAACATAGTCAAGTCATATTTTGAACAACACTCAACGATGGCACAAGCTCAAATCCTACATGGGTTGATAAAACACAAAAAAATGAAACGTGCCACAAATTTGTTGAGTTTTCAAGATGTTAAAACAAAAAAGACATGCCAGAATGCAATAGAAAATGTAAGAATTGTATTATCTTCATTTGGAAAATCAAGAAACAATGATACCCAAGTTGCTCGTAAGGCAATTACAATGGCTGTTGTGGCACAAAGCACCTTAAGAAATCAAATGGTATCAATAATGGCATCATTGCTCAATGTTTCAAAAAGAGCATTGCTCAAATATACTAAATTCAGGGTCCGGATAGATGAAAGTGATGAAGCTGCTTGTTGGGCTCTTATTTGTAGGGAACCATATCGAGATAGGATGGCAGCAGGCATTAGAGAGAAGGTGATAGAGTTTTGGGATAGTCATTATCGTGCTATTCCAGATCGAAAGCATGTCCTGTGACAACGTTTATCTAGATGCATTTATCAGTAGCACTGTAAGCATGTGATGGAGATGACGGGAGTTGCACTTTATGAGGAATTCCAAGAAACCAATCCTGGTGTTCAAATATCATTTAGCATGTTCAACAAATTGAAACCATGGTATATTAGGCCAAATACGATTCGCGACACTTGTTGCTGTCGGTACCACGTTGAATTTCAACTATACTATGACACATTTCTGGATTTTTGCAAAAGGCACTAGAACGGTGTACTAGCTCAGCATACGCATCTACGATATAACTGAAAGTATGCATCTCGCGCTAACTCAGCATACCGCAGTAGGGTCTCGCGATCGAAAATCCTGAGCATGTCACTAGAGACATGCTCTATATCTGGCTCTGCAGGTGGAGGGGGTGGTCTAGATGCCTCTCCATGCGCAACAATAGCAACACTTCCCAAGGCAGTGAACAACGAGTCTGCAAGTTCAGCTCTAGCCTCTATAGCAAGCTGGGATGATTGTGCCACATCCCCCGACCTGATAACCGCCCTGTCTGGAAGTGGTATCAACCTCGGAGCAGGTGGCACGAAGGCAGGGTCTCTCCGAGCTCCAGGACATTAGTAGGAGCATCCCCTACCAGCCCCATAGAACTGGGACCCTGTGCTAGTGTAATCTGGGTGCATGTCCAAAACAAACTCTGCATAAACATGTTTTGCAAAGTGCAATGGGACCTGGTCATGGTGGGGGAACATGCCCCACGCTCCCACGAATCTATCATATATATGTGGTGCAGCGACCTCCAACTTAAACTCCCTGAGTCTAAGCGGTTGACCGGGGGCACGGTCACGAGGAATGTCGAATAAAGCACCCTTGATGTCATGCCCTCTTATGGTGACTTTGACATCCTCCCATTTGTGGATCCCAATGACACCATCTCTCCTCCTCTGGCATGAATGTCACCAAATGTCACTGAGAGGTCCTACCCTCCTGTAGAGGGTCAACATCTCGTCAATCATCGATAACATCATCGACAAAGATCGCCGTGTGGGAGAATCCTCCCTGAAAGTGCTCACACATGAGCTCACCCACTCTCATTGGGAAATGATGTCAGTGAGAGTGATCTGTGCAACCTCATCATCGTACAATCCCCCTGATGGGGCACCTGCGATCCAAACCAAAACACAAATGTTACTAAAAATATATATTATAACTTGTAGTTGAAATTCAATGCAATATATACTAAAAATTTACTAAAAATGTGATAACAAAAAATACGCATCTGATGCACTTATGTCTTGTTGCAAATCCTCCTCTTGGGGATCCACATGTATGTCGTCGGGATGAATCGACACACTATCTCTCCTGCTGCCGCCACCAGTGGCAGTCGACCCCGGCCTGGCATCACTCCTCGGTGAATGGGAGTGTTGCCGATGGCCACCCTGTCAGACGACATCAGATCCTCTCGTGCTTTGCGAAGCACGAAGCACCGAATCTCTCTCTTCAGGACTATCTACATCACATTTTAATTTCTAATTCTAATTTTCTTTCAAATTCTATTCCAAATTTCACATTTCAATTTCAAATTTTCTCATTTCAATTTCAAATCCTATTCCAAATTTCACATTTCAATTTCAAATTCAAATTCAATTCAAATTTCAAATTCTATTCCAAATTTCACATTTCAGTTTCAAATTCAAATTCTATTCCAAATTTCACATTTCAATTTCAAATTCAAATTTAAATTTAAATTTCAAATTTCAAATGCAATTCCAAATTCAATTTCAATTCCAATTCAAATTCAAGGCCACCACTGGAATAGAGTTTGCTCCTATTGATCCTCAACCATCAAGTGAAAGGAAGGTTCCTGGAATAAAATAGCGCCACTCATGTCGATGATACAAGTACTAAGGAAATCAATGCTTAATTGAATGAGCATTTACCCTACCGCAAGAATAATGAGAAGGAAGGAATACAACCGCATCCTCGTCCAGAGGACACAATCTAATAGAAGTAGTGCATTGAAGCCAGGGATAATCAGCGACTTGATGGACAGGACATAACTATAATGAAAGAAATTAAGGATCAGAGTGGTGACAAGGCTATACATGAGGAAGGAAAGGCGGGATCGACATGCAAATTTCCTAGCTTATTCGTCGTCCTAAAGATTTTACGGTGCTTAGTCTTGGAATTCCTATGTAAGGAATATCGGGAAACCTCTTGGAAGGTCGTCATGGCTCCTAGGGGAAATAAGGCTACAAAGAAAGGAAGGAAGGTTAAGGAAGAAAATTCCCCGAGGGTGACTCTGGAGCAAAGGCGGGTCTATCAAGTGGCTTGTTTCTTCCGAGAAAGAATCCCCCAAACTATCTGCGGGGATATCGAGAAGGTCGAGAAGAATTTATGGGAACAAGTTAAATCCCTCAAGATTGAGTAAGTTAGAGAGGAGGTGACAAAATGGGTGCAATACCTGAGGACAACTGTTGGCAGGATGGCATCCTACGACAAGCTCATGGCGACCTACTGGGCTACAAAGGGGCTTCTCTCCCATGTCCTCATGGAACGAGTGAAGTTGTGAACAAGGAAATTGGTGACAAGGAGCTAGCACGGGCTTGGAAAGAACATAATAGAGATTGTCAACTAATGTACAAGAAAATCGACATAATGGCTAGCAAGATGGGGATACATTTCTATCGACCCCCTGCTTTGGGATCTGGTGATCTGGTATTACCTCTGCGGGTGCGACTGGTTTGGTGAAGATCACGGGCAAGGGAGGCCAGGCTGTGGAGGACGACACCTCTGTAGATAGGGCATGTGCGGGAGAAGGCAATATTAACTCGTAGTGATATGTATCTAATTTTTAAATTTTAACATAAGATATCATGTATATAATTATGTAAAGAATTAAAAAAAAATGTTATTATCCTACGTTTAGTTTTTTATTTTACTAATTTCATTTAAAGAAATGTTATTGTTTTTATGATTAATTTTTTTCATTAATTTCATCTATATATAATAGTTTTTTTACTAATTACATTTAAAGAAATGTTATTGTTTTTATGATTAATTTTTTTCATTAATTTCATATATATATATAATAGGTAAAAGATCTCAATATTATATATGATTGACACAAAATATCAAACCTAGACATGGATGGAATATTTACGTCAAATAAAAGTCATAATATAATAGTTAATCATAAAATCATATAATCAACACATAGAAATGTTTAATTATGACACAAAATATCCAACCTAGACATGGATGGAATATTTACGTCAAATAAAAGTCATAATATCATAGTTAATCATAAAAATCATATAATCAACACATAGACCATATTTAATTATAATTGATTGTGATTAATTATAATAACTCTTAACAATATTTTACCACAGTCTATTCGTAAGCAATCATTATTAAATATAATGAACTTTAATTAAAGTAATTATTTGAAATATAAACCATTACAGTTTACTACAAATTTAAATTATTTCTTATTTTATTTTAATAATAATAATTTAATTTATTATATGTTAATTTTTTTTATGATATTTTCTTGTCTACAAGAGAATTTCTCTCCACAATATGTCTTTATTTTATTTTTATTTTTATAAATAAGTATTGATAGTTTTTTTTAATAATGTAAACAATATTAATATTATCATATTTATAAAATGTTTCCTATTTTAATATTAATAATGTTATGTTAGGCCACCTGATCATCTAATGACATTAGGCCACCTGATGTTGGGAATTTTTCCAAGCTATCCATTATGGTTCCAGGCCAATTTATCTTCATTGATGCTCACATTGTGGACATACTCTTCATGGCCTCAGAGGGGATCCTATTTAAGAAAATTTGGCAAGTTGGTTATGGTTATGGTTATGATTAATAATCTATGATTATATATTATTAATATTCGTTTTTTAATTTTTTATATTATATTATTAATTTATTAAATACTTTTTAAAAAATAAATTAAGTAAAAATTAATAAACAATATATGATTATATATATTATTAATACTTATTTTTAAATTTTTTATATTATAATATTAATATTAATATATGTTTTTTTTTAATCTTCTTGGCGTTCTCGAAGGATTGAAAAAAAATTGGCAGCATTTCTGCTTACAAATTCACATACCAAATAATTTTTAAACAAATAAATGCAAAATAAATTTAAAATCCTAAAAGTATTTCAAATTTAAAATTGTTTTGGTTTTTGTTTTGAAATGGTTTTCTGTTTTAGGTTCAAATGGTTTTTTTTTTTCAATCCTCTTGGCGTTCTCGGAGGATTGAAAAAAAATGGGCAGCATTTCGGCTTGTAAAATCACATTTTAAAATAAAACCGGTAGCATTTACGGGGTGAAATGCTACCGGTTGATATAAAAACAAAATTAAATTAAATAATTTAAACAAATAAGTGACAAATATCTAAAACCCTAAATCTATTTCAAATTTGGTTTTTGTTTTGGTTTGAAATGGGTTTTTGTTTTGGTTTGAAATACGTTTTTGTTTTAGTTAAATCAAATGGTTTTTTTTTCAATAAGTTTGGTTTCAATGGTGATTTTCGGTTTCAATGGCAATTTAATTTAATTGCCTGCATCCTAACCATTTCTAAAAAACTAAAATAAACCTAGATTTGATAAAAATACACAAATTTATACATAAAATAAGAAATATATATATATATATATATATTTTTAATAACAAAACGAATGGTAGGATTTCCACCCACCTGGTGGAAGAGATGACATGGCGTTGCTATGGGGAGGTCGCGTCACTGTGGCTCGGGCGTGTGCTCGGTCGATGTCTCGGCTCACCGTTCTCTGTCTCTGTCTCTGTCCAGCACGAAAATAGGGCCGGTCGGGCCGGCCGGGCCCTTTTTCTTTTTTTCTCTGTCGCATTCCCTCGATCAAGCAAACCCTTGATTGAGGGTCAAAACCTCGATCGAGGGTTTGTCAACGCACAACCGCACGGACACTTTTGTTTTTTTCTGGTGGTTCGAAGAAACCCTCGATCGAGGGTCTAACCAAACCCTGGATCGACGTTTTTCTTGATCGAGGGTCTGGTTAGACCCTCAATCGAGGGTTTAAAACTTCCTCGATCGAGGTATGTTAAAGCCCTTGATCGAGGTAGTTTTAAACCCTCGATCGAGCATATAAAACCTCGATCAAGGGATTGAAATTATCTCGATCGAGGTTCCAAAAAATGAATTTTTGCCTTGCGATCCGCCAAAAATGGTGAACCACATTCATGGATTCACCCGTACTCTTTAGTGGCTTGTCCTATCTTACTAACATAATGAAAGGGAACCATATACCCATGCACTTCCATACATAGTATCCCTTTTTCATGAAATTTCAAATATTTTTCAATCTTTTATATACTCAATGATAGTAGTCTAACTGTTAAACATTGGACTTGTGAAAGACTATGGCATCATATACAAATTATCTAATGCAAGGAATGCTAATTTTGTTGAATTTGTGTATCCTACAATATACATTGTCGACTCTGAGACATTTTCAAAGGGACATTCGTTTCAAAAAAAAAAGGAAAAATTCCAGCCAATGTTAATAATGCCTCTATATTAGTTAGTCGAAAGAGAAGATCTTGAGATTTGTCTACACTGAAGCGATGTTCATGCATCATCCCTACCAATGATTGATACTCACTAAATAGTCTTTGATATGGCCCTTTCAATGAGATCCATCTTGTATCAACATCTTTTCATAGATTTTTTCCATTTGTAACACCCTCGAAAAATTGTTGAAACTATGTAAATCACTTGGGATTATGACAAAAGTATGCATGACTCTCGCGTACAAGGTCTTCAACTTTGAAACCAGTGGAAGCTTGCTTACTATTTTAAATGCAATATTAATCCTCTGATCCATACAATGAATACTAATCATAAATGGTGAAGATAATAACTGTAGTTTGACACAAAGGTCGTTCCTTTTTCCTTGCATGATTGATTCTCTATCTACTCTAACACATACCAAAATTTTGAAATCATTAAATGATCCATACCACCAATTTCCTTTAAAGTATCAATAACAAGTTCATAAATGTTTCATGCTATAGAATTCTTCTTCATTTTATGAATCCCTAATATGATCATTGACCATATAAATACTCATGAAGATCCACGAAGTATTATCAATACATGTAACTTCATCCAAAGATAATGAAAAAAACCTAGCATTTGCAATCTTCTCCTTCAAATCATCATTTACTTGAGCTAGATATCTTTCCCATTTCCAACCACTTGTTACAGACCAATGAGAAGATGGAAAATTCGACACTTCAAGAAAATATATATAGTTCTTATAATATTAATAATATGGCATAGGATGACCTCTAGATAAGATGTGAAATAGGGTGCTTAATTACATCATCATGGATAACAAATTTATTTCCATTATCTTTCCAAATAGAGATGTGACGGTTCTTCCACTTTCCCCACTTTCCCCAAGTTTACTCTTATTAATTATTAATTATTTCATCTTCATATTTGATATGTCGACATTCCTAGGAAGATTTCCATTTGATAATAGATTTATCCTATCCATTTACAATTTCCTTGGCATACACCTTTCATGCATGCCTCTCTATTGTATCTAACATCATTTGCAAATTTACTACCTTGGAAATTTTCCAACTACATATGATGCATCCGACTTGTCGTCAAGCCTCTTTCTCATTTGTTGGATATATTTGTTTAATACATCAAAATTTTAAGATGCATTCTGGTTGGAAATGTCCCCCTATGTCCCACTGAACTTTTTCCATCATGGATCATGAAGAGCTTAATCAACAATTAGCTCATTAAAAATAAACATGTCACAAATAGAGTTTGAACCCAAGTGGAGAGGATAATAATTCATCCTCACAATTAGAGTAGCTCAACCCAACTAATACTTTTTACACTTTATTTATACATATAATTTAAATATATTCAATACAATGCACATGTACTATAAAAATTAAATAATTTGAAATTATTGTGTGTGTGTGTGTGTGTGTTCATTTATTTTTATGTTCGTCACATAATGTTACAATTTTTTGCATATTTGTTTGGCGTTGCAGAGACATTCAACATTTTGTAAGGTAGAAGTTTGGTTGAATGGGTTGTTTTTCACCTTGAAGTTTGGAGCGAGGGATTGAGTTGACATCTGTTCACCTGTCTATGAAGTGCATTGGGTTGTACGCCATGTTGGTACTTTGCATTTAGGATTCTGCAAAGTATTCGGGTTGGATTTCGATTTGTTGTACATTACATAAGTACCACACATTGAAGAAGGGTTTGCTACTACCTCTTCTTTTGATGACAAATCACAGTAAAAATAAACTCCGACTCCAAAGAAATCATCCCATTCACATGATGACCAAAACTAAGAAGTTAGTACGTTCCACTCCAAACACAGACCTAGGTAAACCACACTCACACCTATACATGTAGCTATGGAGTATGGTTCAACCATTAGTGGTAGGCTCAACCATTTTTGTAGCTATTTCCATTATGTGACCAAAGTTGTGTGCGCGATCAATTAGGGCATTCACACTGTGCATTATCCCACCTTCCATTCATGAATTATGTCCAGTTCCTTTCTCTGTTCTATGCTAAAATATATCCTACATCCATTATATAAAGAAGTTTGGTTCCTCCAACTTAGCTAAAATCACTCATAGCTACTTTCCCTTCGAGCAGATCCATCCGAGCTAGCCAGCCTAAAGCCTAGGCCATCCAAGTTAACATTCTCACTAGTTTCCATTCGAGAGCTTATAATAGCAAATTCAATAACTTAAAAAGCAATAACAAAGCCAAGAAATAATGATCAGGATAAAGTAGTCTAAGAAGTAGTTGATTCAGTAGACCTAGTAGCTCGCACAATCTACTCAAGGAATTTGCAGATGTTACTGTTGTTTGTGATTTTAGAATGGAGTTTGCTCACTAGCTCAATCTGCTAGGTTTACATCCAATTTCCCATTTTTACACTCAGTGAAGCATGTTGGTAGTCGATTTCTCATGTAGCATATTTGTTAAAATGATAGGCTTGTAGCAATGTAAGTATGCATCATATGGCATACTGATATATGATACCATGCTTGTGTCAGCTTTTGTCATTGCAAAATCTTAAGTATCAAAATGATTGAGTTTATTTATGCAGCTTGAATCCATTAAATATGTGGCTTTTCATATGCTCCATATTATGGTTTCATATCAATTATGTCGTTGTACTTGCTCCTCTTATGAGTCAATTCACAACTATGTTCAATGCTAATTTAGGCAATTTCACTATTGTTGTGCTATGTTCAATGTTATTTTAGACAATTACATCTATGTTCAATGCTATGTTTAAAGCTATTTTAGAGAGTTTCAATTTCACCACGAATTTCCAACCGTGGGTTGCCTAAACAAAACCCCTTGAATACCAATTGAGACACTAAGATTTGACTCAACAACTCAAATTTTGAAATATAAAGAAGGTTTGCACTTTGACTTCGATCCATATGAATGCATCTATCATAATTACTAATAGTTTTATAGCTACTAATAGCTTTCATATCAACTACCGACCTAACATATCACCTTTGTAATGCAATGTGAAGTTAAATTTCATTGTTGTAACTTTTTCATTATTTAAAGGGCATGCAAAATTGGATGGAATAGAGTACTTGTACTAATTAAATGGATCTCAACAACTCAACTTTGTGAAATACAAAAAAAAAGATGATTTGTACTTTGTATTTGATTCCTCTCAATATATTGTACATCTAGAGTTAAAATGGATCTACCATGATTAGTAATAATAATTTTGACCATATCAATCCAATAGTACTTTGCTTTTGAGTGTTGTACAAGTTAAATTCCATAACTCATTACTTTATTTTCAATTGTTACATCATATATTTAAAAAAAAAATTATACTTTCCTTTGTATTTTTTTAACTTAAATTAATTGGCCTTTATAAATTGATTTGATGGGATATAGATGAGAAGATTCTGACTCATCACATCATGGCTCTTAAACGTACGAATAGAAAAGTTAAAAACGATAATCACTACCGTAAAAATTATTAAAAAAACAAAAAATGATTCCAAAATTCTACAAAGACAACCAAATTTGGAGATACAAAAGCCCGTGCAATCGTATGCCTAAGACAACCAAATTTGGAGATACAAAAACTTCGCATTGGTATGTCGAATATAAAGTTAGGTACAAAGACAACCAAATTTGGAGATAAAAAAGCCTGTGCAATCGTATGCCTAACATAACGTTAGGTGTTATGGTACAAAGGCAATTAAATTTGGAGATACGTCGAATATAAAGTTAGGTGTTATGGTGTTAAGGATATGGTGGTCTGTTGGTGGGATATAATTAATTTGGTAAAGCAATGACTATTTTATTTAGATTTATTATTTGTTGTTTAATTTTAAAATGTTGGATCTTAAAATTTAATGCAATGACAGCAATGAACCTCCAGCAGCAATCATTACTCTACAATTGGCTAATTAATAATAACCTATATTTTATTGATAAATACTACTGAGTTTCCTGACTTGAAGTGACAAGTGAAGGTTTCAAAGTTCAATGCAGAAACTGGTGGTAAACGGAAGGAAACTCAGGGTCACTGACCACTGGTTTTATCCTGATCCCTAGCCAACATCTGTATGATTTTTTGTATAAATTGGCATAAGCAGCAGCATTGCTAAAGTTGTAAAATGCTGTATCAGTGACTGTGAATTCATTCTGTCTGTTTGATTGAGAGTGAGAAAATGGGTAAAGAGATGGTTGAGGAGGTGTGTGAATGGCTAACACTGTTTAGAGACGGGACCGTGGAAAGGAGGAGCACGTATTGGGCCTAACGAAGCCGGTGCCTCCTTCCAATGAGACCTTCGTGGAGGGAGTGGCTACAAGAGACGTGCTTGTAAACGAGGCCACTGGAGTCTGGGTGCGCATTTATCTGCCTCAAGAGCAACGAGAAAACCAAAAACTGGGCGTCGTAGTCCATCTCCACGGGGGACTGTTTTGTACGAGCCACGAAGACTGGCAAATGTATTATCAATTCTACAGTCGCCTCGTCGAGGCATCTAACGTGCTATGTGTTTTAGAGTTTCTTGCATCTTAGATCAGTTTCTCATTAGCTATTAGAGCTGTACTGAAAAGTGCATATTTAGATTTTTTATTTATATGTCAGTGTAATTTTTATAAGTGTAGATGTAGTTTTTTTAAGTTTTTAAGCTAAGTCAATGTTGGATGAGAGAAAGATCTACCCACAAGATGCTTCAATCAAATTTGTACTAAGTTTGGATGGGCACTGAACCCTTACAAACCAATTGAACTCTTACAAAGTAATTGAGCTAAGCTTCATGGGTGTGGTTTTTTATTTATATGAAAGTTTATAAAAACTTACAGTTCTCTTTTTAATCTTTTTCTCCGTAATAAACTTACTGAGCTGTATAATAATTAGAGGATTCTGACTTTTCTAGTTATTATTAATGGAATTTTTGGTTTAATAGTAACTTTTCAATACTCAGAATCCATTTTTCCCTTCTAAAAATGGATTTAACACCTTTAAAAAAGCTTGTTCTATCAACCACTTTGTTCTATCAATTCCATTGTAAATCTCAATACTTTATAGCTATGATTCCAACAATTCTAACTATAATTTAAATTGCATTCATTTTTAATAGATATATTTGTATAATTTAAAAAAACAAAAAAAAAAGAAGATGATCTATGCAGAGATTTAGTTTTCCATATAAATTTTTAATTTACGTTAAAAACTTTAAAAACTTATTCAATGAATAAATCATACATGCATTTCAGTACAGCTTTAAAACCTTCCATAACACATATTATTTATTTAATTTTCGAACACCATTTTTATGGACTCGAGTAATAAATTTGACTCTAAATTTGAGCATTTGATCTATGCAGAGATTTAGTTTTTCATATAAATTTTTAATTTACCTTAAAAACTTTAAAAACTTATTCAATGAATAAATCATGCATGCATTTCAGTACAGCTTTAAAACCTTCCATAACCCATATTATTTAATTTTCGAACACCATTTTTATGGACTCGAGTAATAAATTTGACTCTAAATTTGAGCATTTTTATGGAGCGGGAGTAAAAGTGGCTCATATCACAAATAAAAATGGTTGTGGATATGCTTTTCTTAATACAAAACTATGGGTTATTTAATTTTCGAACACCATTTTTATGGACTCGAGTAATAATTTTGACTCTAAATTTGAGCATTTTTATGGAGAGGAGTAAAAGTGGCTCTTATCACAAATAAAAATGGTTGTGGATATGTTTTTCTTAATACAAAACTTTGTTATTGCGACGATGGTTGATTCACTAATTTTTAATTAATTGATATAATGTTTCCTTTTTTAATTTTTTATTTTATTTTATAATTTTGCTAGTAAAATATTTATTTTAATTTGTTAAAATAGATACTTAAAAATGTAATTTATGTAAAAATTATTTATATTTAATTATCATTATAATGGTTATTAATATTTATTAAAATTAAATTTAGATTATTTGATTTATTTATTTTAATTTGTTAAAATAGATATTTAAAAATGGAATTTATGTAAAAATTATTTATATTTAATTATGATTATAATAGTTGTTAATATTTATTAAAATTAAATTTAGATTATTTGACTTTAAAAAAGATAAGAAATCATTTTATTTTCAATTGTAATATAAAACATAGTAAACATTTTTACATAAAAATTTATAGTAATAATAAAAAATTTCACAATCTGCAATGGAAAAATGTCATAATATTTTTTAGTTTTTTTCTATTTAATATTATTTTAACATTGTAAGGTGATACGTTAAAAATAAAGTTATATTTAAAAAAAAAATTTACTTTCTAATTTAATATTCCTTTAATTTCAAATATGTACATTGAGGAATGCACTATAATCTAATAGTATTGTTAAGATGCACTAATTTCAATAATATTACATTTTGTATCATCTCTTTTTTGGATTGGTTTGATTTATGTTATAATTTATCATATCATTTGAAGCCAAAAAACACCACATTTGATCCATTGGTTGTGGTCAATATTTTTCATCCATCTATTTTAGCCATTTTGTATGATATCATTCACTTTTAACCATTTTGTATTGTATTTTTCAATTAAATAGTTGAAACCCTAATTTTACACACTTAGTTGAGTGGAAAATTACACCTAGGTGATATGATTCACTTACACTCAATAGAAGCTTTTTGCATTCCTTAAATTTTAGGAATGATTTTTCTTGGTATTGTTATGTTTCATGGCTTACATGAGGGACATCTACTATCTATTGATCTATGTATTTAGATGGAGATTTTCCTTATGATTTAATATCCCTGTAATTTGAATTTTGTGCAATGGGAAATGCAATATAATCTAATAATATTGTTAAGATGCATTGATTTCATTGATATTAGATTTTGTATGACATCATTAATATACATGTAATTCAACATAAAATTTTATAAAGAAAATGTTACTGTGATGCACATGAGGAATCCATAAGTCACAAGTATTAACATTTGAGAAATAAAGTATGAATATTGGAAATAAAGAGAGACATGATCTCGTGCATTTACACAATATCTGGAATTAAGGGTAAATGGTGTTTGAACTCTACCTCCTTTCACATATGATTGATAAGAGAAGATGGCAAAGAGGACACTAATGATTTAAAGAAAAAGAGAAAACATATAATGAGATTGATCACTCTGTAATATATATGTAATTTGTTATTAAATTTCATTTCATTCTTCCACACATATCATTATTGAATATGTTATTTTATTATAATTGGTCATTTTCATCATTTAAGTATTATTTTTTTAATTTTGGATGAGATCATTTCAATGTGGTTATTTTGATTTGTAAGCAATATTATTTTGATGCACTCACTGCAATTGGAACCAAATTAAATCTAAATTAAATCTATCTTAACTCAGCCTCTATGAAGCCCTTTAGATGTAAACCTTTCCTATGTTTAATTTTTGTAAAGTTTTATTGATTGATTTCTTTTAACAAAATTGAATTTTACTTTCAATTTTAAATATCAAATCAAATCATTTGCTATTAACAATTTGTCCAAATTTATATTTTCACAATTTTTTCCATTTTTAATTTTATTATTATAGAATTACATTTAAAAAAAAATTTAATTACAAGTATAAAATTTTTTTTAGAATATTAGCATATGATAACAATACAAATCTATATACCCTTTCTATTATAATATTCATTCCTAAATTTCACCTTTTAGAGTTTTAATGTCATCTATACCAATGACAAAAACAAAAACAAAAAATTAACATTTTTAATACTTCACTAAATTTATTTATTATTATTCTTTATATTTAAAAAAACATACAGGCTCCGTTATATATAATCACTACCACTTTGCAAAATGCAATACATTGTATCAATAATTCTCATTGTGTCAAGTTCAATTATGAGATTGGGTATTTCTACGAATTATTGTGTCAACTTCAATTATGATATTGGGTATTTCTACATTTAATGTTTTATCGTTTTATCGTAGTATCATATTTTCAACTTTTATGTTCTAATGGTTCAATATCATTCAATTTGTTTATTTGTAATTTAAGTTGGTATTATATTCTATATTAATTTTTTGGAAATAAAATTGAATGAAACTACTTATAATTTTCCTTACAAGTGGAGTATAGTTCATAATCTTCCTTGTGGAGTATATTTCGATTTTTATGACGGGAAAACAACCAATCCTATTTTAATTTCCATATTTACATGGTTGAATTGTTGTAATCATGGAACGTTTCAATAGTTAAGGATTTTTTCCTTTTAGGTTATTTTTTGTTAAAATGATGTTAAATTTTAATGTTTTGGGATGAAATTTGTTCCACTTACTATTTATTATGAATTTTACTTAGTATTCATTATAAATATTGAAAATGTGACACAACTTTATTAAATATGGCGCTAAATTTTTGGCACCAATAACTTTTTAATTTTTTGGTTATGATTCTTAGTATCACAAAATATGAGCAGATGTAGGATTATTTTCAGTGCTTTCCACCAACACTATGGGAATCCATGTATGCAGTTAAGACCAAAAATAAAATCACTTACAAGTAGTTTTGCAATGAAAATGTTATCTCTAGTTTAATATTCCCACATTTACACCACTTTTGCACCATTATTTGAAAATCAATGATTTTCCAAATCCTTCGTAAATAGTGATGTTAATGTGGAGATAACATACCATTTTTCTTGTAGGGTAATTGCAATGTAATCCTTTCATGAACGTTGTGTTAAAGGTTCATTTCAAAATTTGACCTTCTTGTACTTGTGAGAATGGTATTGTGTTGAAGAGATTTTTTGAGGTAGACTTGATCATAGTGGGTGATAGTAGCAAGGGAGAAGCCTACACAAAAAGAAATGAGACGGATAAAATTCTACAAGTTGGTGAAAAGAAAAATAGTGCACCAATGAATAATTGTGATGGTGATACAAATTTTAAAGATTTCTAGTGAGCCCCTCTTGAGGATGGAAGAAAATGACTTAACTCTCAAATTTGATATTTAGGAAGTTGGATTCAAAAGAGGCATTGTTGCTAATAATAGAGGAGAAGAATTGTGCCAGTTGAGGGTTCTGAATTAAAACAATGATGGTGGGATCAACAACCCCATTGACAACCACTTGATGAGAGATAGTTTAGTATTCAAATTGTTGATGTATATGTAACTTCGGAATGTATTTCACATATATGTATATTGTATTCCTATAGAGATGGTATTATTCCTCTATAAGGAAGTGTCGTCATTTATATTGTAAATGTCGTAACTTATTATTGATGGGTTATTAGACCACCTTGTTGGGGTCGGGCCTGTATAAGTCATGTGGGTCAAAGGGTTATTAGACCACCCTATTGGGGGTCGGCCATGTGGGTCAAAGGGTTATTATACCACCCTATTGGGGGTCGGCTCAGTTAGCATTATGTTATGTGGTTAAGTTCGAGCCTACATGAGTTAGGTAAAAAGGCAAGTCAAGTCAAGTATAAATAGAGTGCGGGAGGCACTCTATTTTATCACTCACTTCTCACTCATGCACTCAAGGAGGAGTGGCGCACTTATGGAGAAGGAGGATCTGCTGCTAGGTTGTGTCTATCTCTTATGGTTGGTTGTATCATTGCTCTATCTATCTCTGAGGAAGTTATTGGGGTTTTTTTCACCTTTATGGTTTTCCCCAAGTAAATCTTTGTGTCTCTTGTTTGCTTGCATTATTGTCTCCATGATTGATATGCTGTAGATATGCTATACATGTTGTTCTCTTAGTTAAGATCCTAAATCAGATTGAAGTAAATTATGAAAATTTAACATGGTATCAGAGCTAGCCTGAAAGAAGGCATGATATGGCATGTATGACACTTATTGCACTTACGATGCTAGGGATTGATATAGCAGACACCAGTCGTCGTAGCACTTTCGCTATAAATCCATTTTGGCGAAGGTTTCAGATCTGAAATCTTTACAGGTCGAAGATTAAATCTCCAGGTACCTTGTGTCCAAAGGAAAACCTCTAATTCGTTGTACTTTGTGATTTATGATCTGTGCAATATAGGGTTTCTACCTCTTCCAGATCTGAGTCAAAATCAGGTGACCTTGGGAAAAAGGTCATAACTTGGGCTAGGAAGCTCCAAATGAAATTTCATAAAAAGTGACAGGTAGTACACAGACTGTACTATCTCAGAAAAAAAATTTAGAGGCCGAAGTTGAACCAGTGACACGTGTCACACCGTACAAGTTCGATCTCCTATATTATCCCATAAACAGGTCACATTGCGACACTTGGTATAAATCTCTCTTAGAGAGTCCAATGGAGGTCAGACCTGTCAGGATGGAAAGATAACAGGGCGAGCTATCTCAGGAAAAGTTTTCAGAGGCCGAAGTTCAAACAGTGACATGTGGCACGCCGTACAAGTTCGCTCTCCTGTATTATCCCAAAACAGGTCACATTGCGACATTTGGCATAACTATCTCAAGAAACTTTTTCAGACCCCGTGGATCAAAAAAGTTCAGAGTTACACCAGAAACAATCAGGTACATATTTCTATCAAAACATAATTATTTTTGAGTACCTTCATTCATGGCTTTTGAAATTTAGGGCTTTGGAGAAAGTTGGAATTTTTGTAATCGGAGACCACGGCTGGATGCTACTCATCAAAATAGAAATTTAGAGACCAAGATCAGAATTTTTGGTTGGGAAGAAGGCTGGGCTTGATCAAACCATAGTTTGGGACTTTGATCAGAAAAGTGGAAAATTAGGGCTTCTGTAAAAATGGGAATTTTTGAAATCTGTGACCACGGCTGGAAGCTCCTCAAAAAAATAGAAGCTTAGAGCTTTGGATCAAACCTTTTGATTGGGCAGAAGAGTGGGCTTCATCAAACCCCAGTTCAGGGTCACGTCTAGTGAATCCAGAAGTTTCAAAGGAAAATTTGAGGAGTGAAACTTTGCAGTTTTCAAATTCTGAATATACCAGCTTGATCAGCTCATCAAGGTGCACATTTCTATCTTTTCAGAAGTTTGAAATTAAAAGTTTGAATTTTTGGGGTTTCTCTGACAAACCCTAATCTAGCTTCAGATCCAGTTCTTGCAAATCAAGTGGATTGGGTTAATCCTAGAAGAAGATGGATTGGTCACCTGCATAAGTGAAGAAGTTCCTGTTTCAGAGGGAGATGAGGCTAAGGCCTTACATAAGAAGATTACAAGCGATCTCGACAGGTATGACTCATCGAGGTATGTTTTGAGATTTGTTCATGATTAAGTTTATGGTATGTTTGTTTTCATGTTATTACGGTTAGTACAATCTTGATTTTAGACTTGTCATATCACCTTAATAAAATTATGAATGCACGATAGAAAATATTCATTGATTAGAGTATTGACACTTATGATTGTACTAATACATTATGGTGTTGTATGAGGTTTATGGTGTCTACTAACATGAAAGGTACACCAAGAAAGAAAAATCATGTTCTGGTTCAAGAACATATGATCATGATGACATGAGGACAAAGATTCATCCATTATCATGGATCTCATAGAAGATCCATTTACGAGGTATGTATAACTTGGTTTTATAATGGTTAACCTATGAGATATACAGGTTACTAGCACAAGTCATTGAAGAAGAACAAAAAGACATTATACAGGTATGGTAGACATAACTAGCTAGCATGCTAATATAGGTATGTTTTTTCCTATATCAAGCTAGAATCCTACCTTGTGTTAGGATCTTATACTATTGTTGATAATGATTATTCATGAAGTCATAGGTTTGAATAGTCATGGTTGTATATGCATATTATGTGTCTTACCTTAATTAATGATATGACTAACTCGAAGAGTCATAGGTTTGAGTAATTATAAGTTTAGACATGTTATGTTTCTTATGATTTGACTAACCATAAGAATCCTATATAAACCTTGAATGATAATACTTATTATTTCTATTTGAAATGATCATGACTATACATGCTTGAGATTATTGTGTTTTAATAGTATACTAATGAATGTATGATTTTATATGAGATCACAAGGATAACACAATCATGATACTAATAAGCATGCATAGGGACCAAGGATGAATATGAGTTCAAGAACAGGTAATCCAGGAAGCAAAGATCAAGAGGGAGTACACTTCAGTGGTTTATGCAAGGATGCAGATATTCAGAGGGAGTTGACCATCTCTCTACATTCCACAACAAAAAGGTGTAGAAGAAGCTACTTCAGATTAGGACTCCAACAGCTCATGCAAGGAAGTGAAGACTCAAAGGGAGTCCACCCAACGAGTAAACAAAGATAAGTATTTTAATTATCATTTCTTGCATATTTGTTTGTTTAAATAAAATTGTTCAATGATGTATATGCTCATGTTCCTAGACTTAGGATATGTATTGTGAATATTAGAATAATTGCATTGATGAACAGTATACTACTAATACACATGGGTAAGTGGCCTATGGCACTGTACAACATTCCATTGCTACTTATCTAGAATGAAACCTCTTTGCTGACATGTTAGGAGTTGTGCACACTCTTAACAATGTTCTGGTAGAGATTGGAAGGCATCTAGAAAGTTACGGGATATGGATAAATGTTGTATTGAAGCATTGGCTAAGATAATTGCATGACTGTATGACATATTTCTTTATGTGTAAGAATTTGTTCTGAAAATTATGAGATGTTTCTAATCATGCAATTTAACCTGTTTTGTAGGAAAGACCGTATATCTTCACTTACAAAAGGACTACAACATTTGTTCCAGCAACAAAGATATCTATTGAAGATATTGAAGATATTGAAGTTCCTAGGATCTGGGATGAAGAAATGGAATGCTATGATCCGTCGATCATGAAAAATGATGTTTGGGATGTGGTCCCAAGAGCTGAAGGGAAGTCTGTTGTGACTTCCAAATGGAACTATCAGATCAAGCATGTTGCAGATGGCAGCATTGAGAAATACAAAAGTGATGAAATAGAAGATGCACTAGATGGATTTCAAGAAAGCATGGTGTAGTCATATATGTGTGCAGAACTTGGTATGGTAGGATAGACAGCTTTCTATCCAGTTTGGGCTTTACCAAGAATAAAGCGGATTCCAACCTTTTCTACAAGGATGAGGAAGGAAATCCAACGATACTACTATGTGGATAACCTGTTTGTATCAAGTGAGGATAGATGGATTGCCAACACACAGCGGAAGCTTGCTGCTGAATTCGATATGAAGAACTTGGGGATGATGCACTATTTGTTTTTGGCATGGAGGTGTGGCAGACTATAGATGGAATCTTCCTTGGACAAGGGAAGTATGCAATAAGAGATCCTGAAGAGGTTAAGGATGATGGATTGCAAGGCCATGGCCACACCTATGGCATCGAATCTGAAGCTTCTATGTGATGCTTCATCTGAGCCGGTTGATGTCTCCATGTATCGTCAGATGATTGGGTCCTTGATGTACTTGACGAAAACTAGACCGGACATTTGCTTTGCTGTGAACACATTGAGCCAGTTCTTGACGGATCCAAGGAGTGTTCACCTGGTTGATGTAAAGCATGTTCCGAGGTACCTGAAGGGTACATTGGATTATGGGCTCAAGTATGAGGAAAATCAAAAGTTTAACTTGCAGGGTTATGTTGATTCAGATTGGGATGGTAGTGTTGCAGATAGGAAGAGCACATCTGGGTGTTGCTTCAGTATGGGATCAGGTGTGATCTCTTGGCTTAGCAGGAATCAGTCCTGCATAGCACTGAGTACAGCTGAGGCAGAGTATGTTGCAGCCTGTTCAGCTAGTTATGAGGCAGTATGGCTACAGAAGCTACTGTCTGAGTTATTTGATCTCCCGTTGGATGCTACTGGTATCTTCTGTGATAACCAGAGTTATGTGAAGCTGTCCGAGAACCCAGTGATTCATGACAGGTCGAAACACATAGAGATTAAATATCACTATATCAGGGATATGGTGCAGAGAGGAGCTGTGAAGCTCCTGTATGTTACGATGGACGATCAGATTGCAGATGTGCTGACGAAGCCACTAGCCAGAGTGAAGTTCGAGTACTTCAGAGAGAGGCTTGGCGTTCTTCAGATCGAGGACACTTCGAGGAAGAAGTGATGGACACATTTGCTGAAGCCATTCTAAGCATGTTGGAAGGGGGATCCTTCACATGGCTGTGGATGTAAGCACTGGATGATGAGCATTAGGATGATGTTCTGGTTTCTGCTTGGATATGATTAGTTGGATCATTATATGTATATATGTATGCATCATGTTGGATGTTGGATATGATCAGTTGGATCATTTATGTATGTACGCATCATGTTGGATGCTGATGGATACATTGTGTGGATCATGTATCTTTGTATGATCAGAGTAGATCATGTATGCTGATGGATACATTGTGTGGATCATGTATCTTTGTATGATCAGGTAGATCATGTATGATTGATGGATACATTGTGTGGATCATGTATCTATGTATGTATCAGATGGATACTTAGTGTGCATCAGATGGATGCATTGTATGATCAGGATGATCGTGGATGACGAGCTTCTCCAGATGACATGCAGCAGGATGTTGCAGTGATGATGATTAGGATGATCATGTGTACATCAAGATGATGTTTGATGATACTTTGTGTTCGTGGATCAGGTTGTGCAGGTAAGCATGTAATTTGTGCCCTGGGAGATTTGCAGATGGTCTTTCGAGGTTTTTCCTATGGCATGTAATTCGGTGCCCTGAGACATCTGGCAAATGCTCTTGCGAGGTTTTGATTGGAAGGACATGTAATTTGTGCCCTGGGAGATCTACAGATAGTCTTTCAAGGTTTTTCCTATGGCATGTAATTCGGTGCCCTGGGATATCTGGCAGATGCTCTTGCGAGGTTTTGTCCTATGGCATGTAATTTGCTCCTCGGAGATCTGGACAGGATGGAAAAGGCCTCAGATGCTTCAGCCAGGTTTTGCCATGACCACATGTAATTTGCTCCTGGGAGATCTAGACAGGATGAAAAAGGCCTCAGATGCTTCAGCCAGGTTTTGTGGTGGACCACATGTAATGTGCTCCTGGGAGATCCGACAAGTAGAGCTATGTGCTCGTAATAGCCTGGGATGCTTCAGCCAGGTTTTGTGATGGGTCACATGTAATGTGCTCCTGGGAGATCCTACAGGTAGAGCTGTGTGCTCGTAATAGCCTGGGATGCTGTAGCCAGGTTTTGTGATGCATGTAATAAGCCCTGAGGATTCCACAGTATGCCCAGTGATGATGAAGACCTGCATGTGGTGGGCCTACATCCAGTATGAAAAAGGACTGGCTCTGTAGAACTTCCTATGACGAGTAGATTCAGAGATTGATTGAGATAGCAGCAGCAGTGACGATGATGATGACTCAATGATGATTATCAAGTGACGATGATCCAGAGAAGATGACTTGTGCTAGAAGAACTGTGCTGAGAAATACCTTCCTAGTTAAGAGGGAGTGTTGATGTATATGTAACTTCGGAATGTATTTCACATATATGTATATTTTATTCCTATAGAGATGGTATTATTCCTCTATAAGGAAGTGTCGTCATTTATATTGTAAATGTCGTAACTTATTCTTGATGGGTTATTAGACCACCTTGTTGGGGTCTACCTTGTATAAGTCATGTGGGTCAAAGGGTTATTAGACCACCCTATTGGGGGTTGGCCCAGTCAGCATTATGTTATGTGGTTAAAGTTCAAGCCTACATGAGTTAGGTAAAAAGGAAAGTCAAGTCAAGTATAAATAGAGTGCGGGAGGCACTCTATTTTATCACTCACTTCTCACTCATGCACTCAAGGAGGAGTGGCGCACTTATGGAGAAGGAGGATCTGCTGCTAGGTTGTGTCTATCTCTTATGGTTGGTTGTATCATTGCTCTATCTATCTCTAAGGAAGTTATTGGGGTTTTTTCACCTTTATGGTTTTCCCCAAGTAAATCTTTGTGTCTCTTGTGTGCTTGCATTATTGTCTCCATGATTGATATGTTGTAGATAGGCTGTACATGTTGTTCTCTCAGTTAAGATCCTAGATCATATTGAAGTAAATTCTGAAAATTTAACACAAATAACCTAACTAAGAAGAGATGGGAAATTGATGGATAATGCTCATAACCAATGTGAAAGGAATGTTGAGGATGTTTCTTGATGTGGTATGTTGGTTGTGAATACTAGAGATTTTGTGGGGTCAATTATTAGAAGACAACACATGACAACTGAATCATCAACTTGTTAGAGCTAAAATTTTGACTTGTTGCAACTACCACCACATCAACCAGTGAGATACCATCCTTGTTGCCATTCGAGCCAAGACAAAATCCAATATGATAATCGATCTTGTATAATCAACAAGGATGAAAATTTGACTATGGTAGGAATCCATGGGAGGGAAAATGAGGATGAAGGTGTGTCCCATCCAAATAACTAACTTCCAGAGTTAGCTAGTAGAAACCAGTTTTTTACCACATAAAAACATCGACCATCGAAGAGAAGATGTCCATGTGAGAGTATGATATGGAGTTTAATTTTCAATTTAAAATAGAAGTCACTTGTCGATGGAGCACATATGTAACATCCCGAAAAATACCAAAATTTATTTATTTTTAAATAGCAATAATTATCAAAGTCATTAATGCAGAATATATAAATTAATTTGATTTCTTAATTAAGATAATTAATAACGATGACACGTCATACTTCTCAAATAAATATGATATAATTGCATTTGCTATTTCAGATTTAAGTGGATGCTAATCTCCTTAACGAAAGATCTTTTTATGATTATGCATAAGAAATACAATTTACATATTTGCTTAAGTTCTAAAGATGATTACATGCTGTACATTGTTTGTGCTATTATGATGTTCTTGATGAAGTGTTGACAGTTTGTTTGTATGTTGACGAAGGGGTCCTATGAGTTACCCTGGAGTTTACTTAGCTACATTTAGCTAAGGCATTTGAATCCTGTTTCCATGTGCATACCGCAGGTAAGAAATTCTACGACAACATGTGTTAAGAGTACATGTGTCTTTCAATTCATCGTCAATGTAAAATTAGAATGCTAAGTACTTCCTTGCGAAACAAGTTATTGGAGGTATGGATACTTGGTTCTAATACTAGTTTATGTGCTGACTTACAAATCTCTTTCAGTGTTATAATTTCACGTCATCCAAGTGTTCTGTGGTAATGCTACATATATTATCATATGACTACTATCATTATTATTAAAACAGTGATACTAATATCTATTGATAATGCTATTAGGAAGCTTATAGAAAAATAGTGTTTATGCTTTTGAACTATTATTATATTTTGCATCTACAAACTTAGACTACTCTAAGTCTTGAATTTATCATTTGAATACATAGTTAATATAGGTAAAGTATAGTGACTAGTGCTTGTACTAAGAACTTAGCTTTAGAGTGTATCTTGTCAACATTTAAACTATACCTATGGTGATACCTTGACTAATAGTCTTTGCACTATATGGCTAATCATATGGAATTTATTGTGAATATGGTATCTATGCTATGAACTAGAATTATAAAACTTCATCCTGTTGCTTATACAAAACTATAGAAATGAAATAGAAATATTTTATAGTTACTATGCATCTACAATAATGCATTGACATGTAATTCAAATATTTTGATGCTGAAGTTCAAACTTTGAACTATATAAAATGTGCACTAATATTTGCAATGATATGATTTACAATATGCAATGTTATGATTTACAATATGCAATGATGTGATGTATTCATTTAAGTGATGTAATCAAACCTTAGAAAGGCTAAGACTTTAGCAATAGAATGAACCATGCTTTTCGACCTAGCTCTTTTCTAAGTATTGATAATATATGTTATTGCATTTCACGACGAACTTGTTAATGAGGTGATGAGTTGATAGGTATTAAATTTGCTAATGGCAGGTTGACAGTGTCCCGTTAAGATACTAATGGTCTTGACCAAACTCCATGGTGGAGAGCGTTGCTATCAACCCACGTAAGCCATCCATGTGAAGCTTGGTTGATAATATAACTAGGAATCCTATCTATGCATGGTTACCATATCACTTCTCCTCTGAGCTATACATGGTATTGTCCCTTAGCATGCAGTGTTGGCATCGTCGTGGTTGTTGTAATTAATGAGATATCAATGTAATAGTTGCTCGGCTTTCAACATAGCTTGTTGGCATATTCTTGCTCGTCGATCTCACCAGATCTTGATCATTGAATATGAAACCCTAAACCTCGTTGTAAGTAGTGATGGATAGTTTCCTGGTCTTCATTTTTACATTAGAGTTGGAGTTATGAGGCCGATAGGCTGCTAACATGTAGGGTTGGAGAGAGTATCCCTCAAGAGGTTTCGATCCAATGACTTGTGGGAGGTAGTTTTAAGAGTTATAGGCTTAAGCTCTCTGCACTTAACCCACGATATGCCATTATAGTGATGGGGTTTCTCTGGCTAGTGTATTGAATGTAATTCGAACTGGGTCCGATTCTCTTGTTTGTGAGAATGGTCTTCTGTGTTAACTTAGGTTTGCTGTCAAATATCAACATGCTTTGTCGTTTGTTGGTGTAGTGCGTCAATGCTCCGAAGTATCATTTTCTTAAAGGGCAAGTGTTTTGTGACAGTGAAATAATACTGTAATGCTTGCTTTGATTATTGCAATTTCTTGTTTTGACCTTTCACAATGTGTTTTGGCAGGTATCCACTTTGTATGAGATTACTAAATGAAAGGTTTGGAGAATGGAAATGCTGCTACTACTTCCTAGTAAGCTCCGGTGGTTCTCGAAACCTCGTAGGTGCCTTTGACATGGTTTTGATGGTGACTTCTGTGTGCCGAGAGTTGGAACCATTCGACTTTGTTTTGGTGATGGCCGAGTGTGAAGTTTTAAATCTTGTTTTGTTAATAGCTGTATAGAGTATAATCTTCAGTTTCTTTAAGATGCCAATTGACTCTTTAATGCCTGGATGCGTTGTTTGAAAGGAACTTCGAACTTTTGTTTGTTTCTCTAGATGTTTAAGGATAAACCCTATGTAGCTTATTGCTCCACAGTCTCATTTTAAAGGTTTTAGTTGATAAGGGGTAAGCTCCGTGTATTGTGGAACCTTGACAGGTCCGTAATGTAATTCTGTGTTCTAAACTTTAAAAGGAAACCAAGAACCGAGGGTTCTCTTGCGGTTATAAACAATGGCTCATTTTTGCAATGGAAATTTATGTTTTAAAAATAATAGTTGAGAAAACTATGTAAATAATTGTTAAGGTGTGTCGAGCAACGATGGTTGAATGTAGATTGTTGTTTTCTGTACTTCATCATCGTTGTTGATAATCATGTTTTGAAAATGTGATGAGATAAATTCTGTTGTCAAGTGTTTTGGTTTGGCTATGCTACAGTGTTTGATTTTGTTTCACGAAT
Source organism: Larix kaempferi (assembly GCA_027924585.1). NCBI lineage: Eukaryota > Viridiplantae > Streptophyta > Pinopsida > Pinales > Pinaceae > Larix > Larix kaempferi. The sequence goes on along the minus strand of BSBM01000597.1, from coordinate 5,920,825 downwards.
GAGAAACTGCCTGCAGCTTTCGTTTGCTATCTAGTTTGTACTGAGCTTTTGTACCCAAGACTTAACCTGTGTAAAAAGTCTCGATGCAGTGTATGTTTTCTTGCTAGGGTTTGATAATAGGTCTGTTATAGAAATAATTATTTGAAGTTTACCATGAATGGCTTGATAAGAAATTTATAAACTGTGTACCCAATGATCACTCAAATTCTAAGTCTTGTGATAACTTAGGGTTTTGATACTACTGTACAGAGATTTAATACAAGAATTCAAAAAAAGATAGTTAGTGAAGAAATAAAATATGTATAATTGTAAGAAATCTATACAGAGATTAATTCTTGTAGCTGCTATAATTCTTGAAATATAATTTCTTGAAAAACATGAAATGTATAGTATTGAAATGCATTTGCTTACTATCTAAACTAGATTGAGTTAAAAGAAATATAAAGAACTGTGTAGAAACAAAATGTGTCTTTCTTTTATCTAAGAATTGTATGAATTATATGCAATTGTTTATACTATATTGTAAGGTTTACTGTGTTTAAATATATGATATAATTTGACAAGAACACTACTGTATTCATTTTTCCAATCAATGCCATTTTGCCTATCTCTCATCTTTCTTAATTTACTTCTGTATACTGGAGTACAATGCAGATAAAAACATGGGAAAAAATATAGTGGCGGTTATGGATTCAATCATTTCATAAATTTCTTTCATTCATAATCATATTTAGATTAGAAAATAAAATAATTTCTTTTACATGACAGTTTAATAATTCTACTATGCAGAAAAATTTAACTGTAAACAAAAGTAGGAACAGTAAAACCTGGTTGACTGTAGAAGAAACAAACAGCCCAAGGAACCTGTTCCACCCAACCTATTCCTAAAGACAGCCAAGTTACTTGCATTAGGACCCCCGAGGTTGTTCACTGAACCACTAGGAGGAAGATTCTGTAGAAGCCTTAGTACATCAGCTTGCAATAGAATGTAGATTGTCCATTAATCAAAACTCAGCAGTCAAAGAGACCTGCACCAACACCTCTGGTTTTCCTTCTCAGTATAATTATAATACTTACAGTTGCACTCTCACATAGCCTCCCTATTCGAATTTTTGAGTGATCACCTAATGCACTTGAGGAATATTTTTGCAAAAAATATTGTAAGGGTTGCCTGCCCAATTCAAATTGCCTTGTCTAGGCATCCTAGGCCTTTTAGTGGTTAATTGGTCATTAATGAGCTTCCTGCTCTCTTCCACCCACCTGGGGCATAATGCCGCAAATTTAGGGGTATTTGTCCCATATCCAACAGCTAGTGGTGGAGCGCAAATGTTGCCATCTGTCCCATACCTTCTAACAAATTCCATTCCTCCTAGTGGGTCAATGAACACTCATTTAACAGTTCCCTTGGGTGTTTGTCTCCTACTTTAATTTATTAAATAATAATAATGAGTAATTACAATTATCCTTGACCAAACTTGGTCATAATTACAAAACTTTGTAATTAAAATTTAACATAAAGTATTTTGCAAATAAAATAATATTCTCATAATTTGGGTAGGTGACATACACCCCCCTTAAGTCTCAAAATCATTCTTGATGTTGTTTAATCACTCTCTAAGTGTTCCTAAAACAGAGTTGGGTATGTTGCCCGCATACTACTCTCCAACTCCTACGTTGCCTCTTTTGGGCTAAGGTGCTTCCATTGCACCTTTACCTGCCCAATGGTGCGATTCCGGAGTAGAGTTTCCCTCCTTTCGAGAATACAGTCCGGTTCCACCTGAAAATCGCCGTCTTGTCCCACCTGTACATCATTCCAATTTACAACATGAGTAGCATCATGTACATACTTCTTTAAAAATGATATATGAAAAACATTGTGTATCTTTAAATTTGGTGGAAAATCTAGTTGGTATGCCACTGGTCCAACCCTTAACAATATTTCGAAAGAACCACAATACCTGGGTGCCAACTTGGCATAGCTTCTCAATTTCAATGAACTCTTTTTCAGTCTTACCTTGAGAAAAACATGTTCACCAACCTGGAACTCTTCATGAGTCCTTTTAAGATCTGCTTGACTCTTCTGCCTATCTTGGGCAACTTTAAGATTTCTTTGTACATGTTTCACAATTAGTTCTAACTCCTGCAACAATTCAGGTCCTAAAACAACTCTATTTACTGGATCATTCCAAAAAATAGGTGTATCACATTTCCTACCATAAAGAATTTCAAAAGGGATAAGTCTGGCTGATGCATGATAATGGTTATTATATGCAAATTCTGCTAAATGCAAGTAGTCTTCCCACTTACCAAGTTGATCCTTAACATACATTCTCAGCAAGTCTTCCAATACCTGATTCACTCTTTCTGTTTTTCCATCCATTTGTGGATGAAATTCTGTACTGAAGTTTAAGGTTGTATTCAACCCATTAAATAAAGACCTCCAAAAGTTTCTAGTAAACTTAGAGTCACGGTCTGAAATTATCACTTTCGGTATACCATGTAATCGAAAAATCTGCTTCATGAAGATTTATGCAATGTCTGGAGCCTTATGAGTAGTCTTTATAGGTATATAGTGTGTTACCTTACTGATTTTATCCACTACTGCCATGATAGAGTCATTTTGTTTCTAATTTTTTGGTAGACCGGTAACAAAATCTATGCTTATCACTTCCCATTTCCAGCTAGGTATAGGCAATGGCTGCAACAATCCAGCCGGATGTTGATGTTCAACCTTCACTTTTTGACAGTCCAAACACTTAGCTATGTACTATGCTACTTTATCCTTCATTTTGGGCCAATAGTACTCTTTCTGTAGCATAGTGATGGTTTTCTGATAACCTGGATGACCAGAGTAATGGCTTTTGTGCATCTCATTTAAAATCAAAATTTTTACTTCTAGTATGTTGGGTACATACAATCTGTTTTTGTATAAAAACAGTACATTTTCCTTTAAACTGTAATCTTCCATATAATTTCAGAACTGTTATTTGCTGTCTTTTCTCGTAATTTTCTGTATTCTTCATCCGTTTCACTCCTTTCAAGGATCTGATTTTCTAAATCTGTTGAATAAGTACTGATGGTTGAAATAAAATTAAGTTTTTCTTTACGACTTAATGCATCAGCAACCTTGTTCTCTTTCCCTTTAATAGGTTGAATTTCGAAATCATATTCACTTAGAAAAGTTAACCATCTAGCTTGTCTAGTGTTTATATTTGTCTGATCTAATAAATATCTCAAACCCATGTTATCTGTCAACAAGGTAAATTTTCTGCCAATAAGGTGGTGACGCCACATTTTTAAAGCGTGAATTACTGTTAATAACTCTAAATCATAAGTAGAGTAGTTCTTCTTATGTATTTTCAACTTTCTAGATTCGTATGCAATAGCATGTCCCTCTTGTGTTAGGACTCCACTGATTCTATCATTACATGCATCGGTACATACTATAAAATCCTTATTAGGATCTGCTATCCTCAAAATAGGTGTTGTAGTTAATAATTCCTTTAGCTTCTTAAAACTGTCTGAACATTTCTGATCCCACACAAACTTCTTCCCTTTCTTCTATAAGGAGGTTATGGGGTTTGCAATCTTTGAAAACCCTCTATAAATTTTCTGTAATATCCAGTAATACCCATAAATGATCTTACATCTGACACATATTCAGTAATCGGCCAATCATTAACGTATTTTATCTTGTCGGGGTCAACCGAGATTCCTTCATTGAAAATTATGTGTCCTAAATATTGAATTTTATCCTTGTGAAAATAACACTTACTAAACTTAGCGTAAAATTGATAATCTCTCAGAACTTGTAAGTGTTAAATTTTCAGAATTTACTTCAATCTGATCTAGGATCTTAACTGAGAGAACAACATGTACAGCATATCTACAGCATATCAATCATGGAGACAATAATGCAAGCACACAAGAGACACAAAGATTTACTTGGGAAAAACCATAAAGGTGAAAAACCCCAATAACTTTCTCAGAGATAGATAGAGTAATGATACAACCAACCATAAGAGATAGACATAACCTAGCAGCAGATCCTCCTCCTCCATAAGTGTGCCACTCCTCCTTGAGTGCATAAGTGAGAAGTGAGTCAGTAAATAGAGTGCCTCCCGCACTCTATTTATACTTGACTTGACTTGCCTTTTTACCTAACTCATGTAGGCTTGAACTTAACCACATAACATAATGCTGACTAGGCCGACCCCCAATAGGGTGGTCTAATAACCCTTTGACCCACATGGCCAACCCCTAATAGGGTGGTCTAATAACCCTTTGACCCACATGACTTATAGAGGGCCGACCCCAAACAAGGTGGTCTAATAACCCATCAAGTATAAGTTATGACACTTACAATATCAATAACGACACTTCTGTATAGAGGAATAATAACATCTCTATAGGAATACAATATACATATATGTGAAATACATTCTGAAGTTACATATACATCAACACTCCCTCTTAACTAGGAAGGTATTTCTCAGCATAGTTCTTCTAGCACAAGTCATCTTCTTTGGATCATCGTCACTGGATAATCATCATCGAGTCATCATCATCGTCACTGCTGCTGCTATATCAATCAATCTCTGAATCTACTCGTCATAGGAAGTTCTACAGAGCCAGTCCTTTTTCATACTGGATGTAGGCCCACCACTTGCAGGTCTTCATCATCACTGGCCATACTGTGGAATCCTCAGGACTTATTACGTGCGTCACAAAACCTGGCTGCAACATCCCAGGCTATTACAAGCACACAGCTCTACCTGTAGGATCTCCCAGGAGCACATTACATGTGACCCATCACAAAACCTGGCTGTAGCATCCCCGGCTATTACGAGCACACGGCTCTACCTGTTGGATCTCCCAGGAGCACATTACATGTGATCTCACCACAAAACCTGGCTGAAGCATCCCAGGTTGTTACGAGCACACAGCTCTACCTGTCGGATCTCCCAGGAGCACATTACATGTGGTCCACCACAAAACCTGGCTGAAGCATCTAAGGCCTTTTTCATCCTGTCCAGATCTCCCAGGAGCAAATTACATGTGGTCATGGAAAAACCTGGCTGAAGCATCTGAGGCCTTTTTCATCCTGTCCAGAACTCCCAGGAGCAAATTACATGCCATAGGACAAAACCTCGCAAGAGCATCTGCCAGATATCCCAGGGCACCGAATTACATGACATAGGCAAAACCTCGAAAGACTATCTACAGATCTCCCAGGGCACAAATTACATGTCCTTCCAAGCAAAACCTCGCAAGAGCATTTGCCAGATGTCCCAGGGCACCGAATTACATGCCATAGGCAAAACCTCGAAAGACCATCTGCAAATCTCCCAGGGCACAAATTACATGCTTACCTGCACAACCTGATCCACGACCACAAAGTATCATCAAACATCATCCTGATGTACACATGATCATCCTGATCATCATCACTGCAACATCCTGCTGCATGTCATCTGGAGAAGCTCGTCATCCACGATCATCCTGATCATACAATGCATCCATCTGATGCACACTAAGTATCCATCTGATACATACATAGATACATGATCCACACAATGTATCCATCAATCATACATGATCTACCTGATCATACAAAGATACATGATACACATAATGTATCCATCAGCATACATGATCTACCTGATCATACAAAGATACATGATCCACACAATGTATCCATCAGCATCCATGATCTAACTGATCATACAAAGATACATGATCCACACAATGTATCCATCAGCATTCAACATGATGCGTACATACAAAAATACAAACACATGATCCAACCGATCATATCCAGCATCCAACATGATGCGTATACAAAATACATACACATGATCCAACTGATCATATCCAAGCAGAAACCAGAACATCATCCTGATGCTCATCATCCAGCGCTTACATCCACAGCCATGTGAAGGATCCCCCTTCCAACATGCTTGGAATGGCTTCAGCAAATGTGTCCATCACTTCTTCCTTGAAGTGTCCTCGATCTAAAGCATGCCAAGCCTCTCTCTGAAGTACTCAAATTTCACCCTGGCTAGTGGCTTCGTCAGCACATCTGCAATCTGCTCGTCCGTCGCAACATACAGGAGCTTCATAGCTCCTCTCTGCACCATATCCCTGATATAGTGATATTTGATATCTATGTGTTTCGACCTATCATGAAACACTAGGTTCTCGGATAGCTTCACACAACTCTGGTTATCACAGAATATACCAGTAGCATCCAACGGGAGATCAAATAACTCAGACAGTAGCTTCCGTAGCCATACTGCATCACAACTAGCTGAACAGGCTGCAACATACTCTGCCTCAGCTGTACTCAGTGCTACACAGGACTGCTTCCTGCTAAACCAAGAAATCACACCTGATTCCATACTGAAGCAACACCCAGATGTGCTCTTCCTATCTGCAGCACTGGCAGCCCAATCTAAATCAACATAACCCTGCAGGTTAGACTTTTGATTTGCTTCATACTTGAGCCCATAATCCACTGTACCCTTCAGGTACCTCAGAACATGCTTTACAGCAACCAGGTGAACACTCCTCGAATCCGTCAGGAACTGGCTCAATGTGTTCACAGCAAAGCAAATATCCGGTCTCGTGTTCATCAGGTACATCAAGGACCCAATCATCTGACGATACATAGAGACATCAACCAGCTCAGATGAAACATCACCAAGAAGCTTCAGATTTGATGCCATAGGTGTGGCCATGGCCTTGCAATCCATCATCCCTAACCTCTTCAGGATCTCTACTGCAGACTTCCCTTGTCCAAGGAAGATTCCATCACTCTGCCACACCTCCATGCCAAAAAAATATAGTGCATCATTCCCAAATCTTTCATCCCGAACTCGGTAGTAAGATTCCGCTGCATGTCGACAATCAATCTATCTTCACCTGTAACAAACAGGTTATCCGCATACAAAAGTAGTATCACTGGATTGCCTTCCTCAACCTTGTAGTAAAGGTTGGAATCCGCTTTACTCTTGGTAAAGCCCAAACTGGATAGAAAGCTGTCTATCCTACCATACCAAGTTCTGTACACATATATGACTACACCATGCTGTCTTGAAATCCATCTGGTGCATCTTCTATTTCATCACTTTTTTATTTCTTAATGCTTCCATCCGCAACATGCTTGATCTGATAGTTCCATATGGAAGTCATAACAAACTTCCCTTCAGGTCTTGGGACTACATCCCAAACATCATTCTTCATGATTGATGGATCATGGCATTCCATTTCTTCATCCCAGATCCTGGGAACTTCAATATCTTCAATAGATATCTTTGTTGCTGGAACAAATGTTGTAGTCCTTTTGTAGGTGAAGATATACGGTCTTTCCTACAAAACAGGTTAAATTGCATGATTAGAAACATCTCATAATTTTCAGAACAAATTCTTACACATAAAGAAATATGTCATACAGTCATGCAATTATCTTAGCCAATGCTTCAATACAACATTTATCCATATCCCATAACTTTCTAGATGCCTTCCAATCTCTACCAGAACATTGTTAAGAGTGTGCACAACTCTCAACATGTCAGCAAAGAGGTTTCATTCTAGATAAGTAGCAATGGAATGTTGTACAATGCCATAGGCCACTTACCCATGTATATTAGTAGTATACTCTTCATTAATGCAACTATTCTACTATGCACAATACATATCCTAAGTCTAGGAACATGAGCATATACATCATTGAACAATTTTATTTAAACAAACAAATATGCAAGAAATGATGATTAAAATACTTATCTTTCTTTGTTCGTTGGGTGGACTCCCTCTGAGTCTTCGCTTCCTTGCAGGAGCTGCTGGAGTCCTAATCTGAAGTAGCTTCTTTTACACCTTTCTGTTGTAGAGTGGAGAGAGATGGTCAACTCCCTCTAAATATCTACATCCTTGCATAAACCACTGGAGTGTACTCCCTCTTGATCTTTGCTTCCTGAATTACCTGTTCTTGAACTCATATTCATCCTTGGTCCCTATGCATGCTTATTAGTATCATGATTGTGTTATCCTTGTGAACTCATATAAAATCATACATTCATTAGTATACAATTAAAACACAATAATCTCAAGCATGTATAGTCATGATCATTTCAAACAGAAATAATAAGCATTAGCATTCAAGGTTTATAAAGGATTCTTATGGTTAGTCAAATCATAAGAAACATAACATGTCTAAACTTGTAATTACTCAAACCTATGACTCTTCGGGTTAGTTGAATCATCAATCAAGATAAGAGATATAATATGCATAAAACCTGTGATTATTCGAACCTATACTTTCATGATTCTTCTGGTTAGTCATATCATCAATTATGGTGAGAAACATAATATGCATACAACTATGATTATTCAAACCTATGACTTCATGAATAATCATTATTAACAACAGTATAAGATCCTAACCCAAGGTAGGATTCTATCTTGATATAGGAAAAACATACCTGGATTAGCATGCTAGTTAGTTATGTCTAACATACTCACATGATGTCTTCTTGTTCTTCTTCAATGACTTGTGCTAGTAACCTGTATATCTCATAGGTTAGCCACTATAAAACCAAGTTATACATACCTCATAAATGGATCTTCTATGAGATCCATGACAATGGATGAGTCTTTATCCTCATGTCATCATGATCATATGTTCTTGAACTGGAACATGATTTGTCTTTCTTGGTGTACCTTTCATGTTAGTAGACAACATAAACCTCATACAACACCATAATGCATTAGTACAATCATAAGTGTCAACACCCTAACCAATGAATATCTTCTATCATGCACTCATAATTTTGTTAAGGTGATACGACAAATCTAAAATCAAGATTGTACTAACCGTAATAACATGAAGACAAACATACCATAAACTTAATCATGAACAAATCTCAAAACATACCTCGATGAGTCATACCTGTCGAGATCGCTTGTAATCTCCTTATGTAAAGCCTTAGCCTCATCTCCCTCTGAAACAGGAACTTCTTCACTTATGCAAGTGACCAATCCATCTTCTTCTAGGATTAACCCAATCCACTTGATTTGCAAGAACTGGACCTGGAGCTGGATATGGGTTTGTCAGAGAAACCCCAAAAATTCAAACTTTGAATTTCAAACTTTTGAAAGGATAGAAATATGCGCCTTGATGAGCTGATCAAACTGGTATATTCAAAATTTGAAAACTGCAAAGTTTCACTCCTCAATTTTGCCTTTGAAACTTCCAGATTCACTGGATGTGACCCTGAACTGGGGTTTGATGAAGCACACTCTTCTACCCAACCAAAAGGTTTGATCCAAAACTCTAAGCTTCTATTTTTCTGAGGAGCTTCCAGCCATGGTCACAGATTTCAAAAATTCCCATTTTTACAGAAGCCCTAATTTTCCACTTTTCTGATCAAAGTCCCGAACTAGGGTCTGATCAAGCCCGGCCTTCTGCCCAGCCAAAAATTCTGATCTTGGTCTCTAAATTTTTATTTTAATGAGTAGCATTCAGCCGTGGTCTCCGATTACAAAAATTCCAACTTTCTCCAAAGCCCTAAATTCCGGAAGCCATGAATGAAGGTACTCAAAAATAATTCTCTTTTGATAGAAATATGTACCTGATTGTTTCTGGTGTAACTCTAATATTTTTAATCCACAGGGTCCGAAAAAAGTTTCTTGAGATATCCTGACCTGTTACCTTTCCATCCTGACAGGTCTGACCTCAATTGGATTCTCTGAGAGAGAGTTATTCCAAATGTCGCAACATGACCTGTTTTGGGATAATACAAGAGTGCGAACTTGTACGGTGTGCCACGTGTCACTGTTTGAACTTCGGCCTCTGAAAAAGTCTTCTGAGATAGTTTGCACTGTTATCTTTCCATCCTAACAGGTCTGACCTCAATTGGACTCTCTGAGAGAGAGTTATGCCAAGTGTTGTAACGTGACCTGTTTTTGGGATAATACAGGAGAGCGAAATTGTACGGCGTGCCACGTGTCACTGGTTCAACTTCGGCCTCTGAAAACGTTTTCTGAGATAGTACAGTCTGTGTACTACCTATCACTTTTCAGGAAATTTCATTTGGAGCTTCCTAGCCCAAGTTATGACCTTTTTCCCAAGGTCACCTGATTTTGACTCAGATCTGGAAGAGGCAGAAACCCTATATTGTACAGATCATAAATCACAAAGTACAACGAATTAGAGGTTGTCCTTTGAAAACAAGGTATATGGGGATCTTAGCTTCGGCCTGTAACAATTTCAGATCCGAACACTTCGCCAAAACAGATTTATAGCGAAAATGCTACGATGACGTGTTTTTGCTATATCAAGCCCTAGCATCGTAAGTGCAACAAGTGTCATACATGCCATATCATTCCTTCTTTCAAGCTAGCTCTGATACCATGTTAAATTTTTAGCATTTACTTCAATATGATCTAGTATCTTAACTGAGAGAACAACATGTACAGCATATCTATAGCATATCAATCATGGAGACAATAATGCAAGCACACAAGAGACACAAAGATTTACTTGGGGAAAACCATAAAGGTGAAAAACCCCAATAACTTCCTCAGAGATAGATAGAGCAATGATACAACCAACCATAAGAGATAGACATAACCTAGTAGCTGATCATCCTCCTCCATAAGTGCGCCACTCCTCCTTGAGTGCATAAGTGAGAAGTGAGTCAGTAAATAGAGTGCCTCCCGCACTCTATTTATACTTGACTTGACTTGCCTTTTTACCTAACTCATGTAGGCTCAAACTTAACCACATAACATAATGCTGACTGGGCCGACCCCCAATAGGGTGGTCTAATAACCCTTTGACCCACATAGCCGACCCCCAATAGGGTGGTCTAATAACCCTTTGACCCACATGACTTATACAGGGCCGACCCCAAACAAGGTGGTCTAATAACCCATCAAGTATAAGTTACGACACTTACAATATCAATAACGACACTTCCGTATAGAGGAATAATAACATCTCTATAGGAATACAATATACATATATGTGAAATACATTCCGAAGTTACATATACATCAACAGTAAGATAATACACAGATGTTCGTCATGCTCTTCTTTGCTTTTAGAATACATTAAAATGTCATCTTTGAACACAATAGCAAATTTATCTAAGTATTTGTGCAGAATATTGTTCATCAAACACATAAATACAGTCGGGGCATTAGTCAAGCCAAATGGCATGACTACGAACTCATAATGTCCATATCGAGTTCTAAAGGCTGTTTTGAAAATATCCTCATTCTTCACACGCACTTGATGATATCCTAACCTTAAATCAATCTTTGAAAATATCGTTGCTCCACGCAGCTGATCAAATAGATTGTCTATGCGAGGCAACAGATATCGATTCTTGATTGTCATCTTATTCAGCTGGCAATAATCTATGCACAATCTTAGGGTACCATCTTTCTTCTTAACAAATATAACAGGTGCTCTCCAAGGAGACACACTGGGTCTTATATAGTTTTTATCAATTAGTTCCTTCAACTGTGATTTCAACTCATTTAATTCCAGTATATTCATCCTATATGGAGCTTTAGAATTCGGTACTGCTCCTAGTATTAACTCGATGGTAAAGTCTAGATCTCTTTTAGGAGGTAACCCTAGAATCTCCTCAGGAAATACATCTTTGAAATCCTTTAGGACAAGTATGTCTTCTAGTTTCAATTTGTCCTCTTTACAAATAAGCTCATCATTTACTACATTTACTGCAAACAATTGACATCCTTTTCTAACTACCCTCTTTACTTGCATGGCTGAAATCTGTCTAAGGGATGTCTTTCTTGGAATACCTTTTACTTCTACAGTTTTCCCTTCATCATTTAAACATATAAAAATTTTCTCATAACAATTCAGAATGACATGATGGGATTCTAACCAGTCCATTCCGATTATAATATCATACGATCCTAAAGGTAAAACATTCAACCTAGTTTGTGTCTTTAACTAATTTATGGATAAAACACAACTTTCAATAAATTCAGATACTTTTCTTTTTGTTCCTGTTGCTAGTCTAACTAACCAGGATTCATTGAATTTTTCTGTTTTCAAATTTAAACTTTTACCACATCTGGTGATATATAACTCAGGCTAGCACTTGGATCAATCAAAATAGTAACAAGATGGTTTTGTAGCATACCTTCAATCTCTACCATAGAGACTGGATGATCTACTTACCTGTTGTCTAGTGTTGCATTAATTCTGGGCATCTCCCTTGCCAAGTCTCCAACAGTAGGTTCAGTCTATATCGAATGAATGTTGTTAGTTGTGTACTTCCTCTTAGGGCATTCTTATGCATAATGAGGACCTTGACACTCAAAACATTTGATAGGTGCATTTTGATCATTAGTCCTAGTAGCATTGGGAGTGTTTCTAGGAGCTGTAAAATTCTACTGCTGGCTATTTCTGATATTATTTCCTTGAAAATTCCGATTCTGAAAATTTTTCTATTGGAAACCAGAATTTCCACTAAACCTGAAATTTTTCTTTTTCAGCTCAAAATTGTTGGGTTTATGACTTTTCCAGTTTGATATTCCTTCTCTTTTCCAATTAGTATCATAACAGAAAGTTGCTTTCCTCATGTCTTCTTCTAAGGTCTTTGGATTGTCATACTCAATTCTGTCCTTGATGTTGAAAGGTAGAAAACTCAGGTATCTTTGAATCTTCGGTTTTTCTTCCTCGAGGTATGGCACATACCTCAGTAAATTCAGAAATTTACTGTTCATCTCTTTCATGTTCATAGTTTCTAGCTTTAAATCATATAACTCCTTTGATTTTTCTTCATAGTATTGTTCAGATAAGAACTTCTTTTTGAAGTACCGTTTGAAAGTACTCCAATTCACATCCTCATCCTTGATGCCCTTCACTCTTTTGATGTCCTGCCACCAAATATCTACCTTCCCAATCAAGTTGTAGATTTCCATCTTTGCCTTCAATGATTATGAATAATCATATATTTGGAAATACTTTTTCATGCTGGACAACCATGCTTTGGCTATCTCTCCTTTTTTAGTTTCAACATTGAAGGTTGGGGGTTTGATTTTTTTGAATTCCCTAAAAATATGCTCATACTATTTATGACTCTTTCTTCTGGGTTTGTAGTCTCCTTCGCTACTATCACTTAAGTAATTTCGTTTCTTTTTGTGTTTGTCATGGGCAGCTTCTGACGATGTTGAAATGTTGTTTGCATCACCAGTTTTCATTTTCTTACCCCTATCTCGATGAGGTAAATCTTCAATCTTGGAGGTATTTTCAATTTCTCTATCCTGTTCATCAGTTGGGCATTGTTCAAACAGTACTTGATTTAGTTCTTCTTGTGCCTTCAGAATTTTCTCATTGTCTTGTTTTACAGATCTGACTTCTGCCTTCAACTCTTGAAATGCTCGTAATAATTCTGATGAATTGTCATTTAATTTGCCATGGACTTCTTCTTCATAATGTTGTCCCGTGCTATGACTGTTGGGTCAAAATCTGTCTTCTAAATGTTCAGCTGATCCTTCCATACCTGTAACTTAAAATAATTTCTGTGTAACACAAATAGTTTAAATTTTTGAATTAGTAAGATTTCTGCTGTAAATAAATTTTCTGTTGCGTGTTCTTGGACCTTTTTCAGGCCTAAAGTTCGAACGTGAGCTCTGATACCACATGTAACATCCCGAAAAATACCAAAATTTAATTTTCTTTTTAAATAGCAATAATTATCAAAGTCATTAATGTGAAATATATAAATTAATTAGATTTCTTAACTAAGATAATTAATAATGATAACAAATAAATATGATATAATTGCATTCGCTATTTTAGATTTAAGCGGATGCTAATCTCCTTAATGAAAGATCTTTTTATGATTATGCATAAGAAATACAATTTACAGATTTTCTTAAGTTCCAAATATGATTACATGCTGTACATTGTTTGTGCTATTATGATGTTCTTGATGAAGTGCTGACAGTTTGTTTGTATGTTGACGAAGGGGTCCTACGAGGTACCCTAGAGTTTAATTAGCTACATTTAGCTAAGGCATTTGAATCTTGTTTCCATGTGCAGACAGCAGGTAAGAAATTCTACGACAACATGTGTTAAGAGTACATGTGTCTTTCAATTCATCGTCAATGTAAAATTAGAATGCTAAGTACTTCCTTGTGAAACAAGTTACTGGAGGTATGGATACTTGGTTCTAATACTAGTTTATGTATTGACTTACAAAGCTCTTTCAGTGTTATAATTTCACGTCATCCAAGTGTTCTGTGGCAATGCTATATATATTATCATATCACTACTGTCATTATTATTAAAACAATGATAGTAATATCTATTGATAATGCTATTAGGAAGCTTAAAAAAAAATAGTGTTTATGCTTTTGAACTATTATTATATTTTGAGTCTACAGAACTTAGACTACTCTAAGTCCTGAATTTATCATTTGAATACATAGTTAATATAGGTAAAGTATAGTGACTAGTGCTTGTACTAAGAACTTAGCTTTAGAGTGTATCTCGTCAACACTTAAACTATACCTATGGTGATACCTTGACTAATAGTCTTTGCACTATAGGGCTAATCATATAGAATTTATTGTGAATATGTTATTTATGCTATGAACTAGCATTATAAAACTTCATCCTATTGCTGATACAAAACTATAGAAATGAAATAGAAATATTTTATAGTTACTATGCATCTACAATAATACATTGACATGTAATTCAAATATTTTGATGCCGAAGTTCAAACTTTGAACTATATAAAATGTGCATTAATATTTGCAATGATATGATTTACAATATGCAATGTTATGATTTACAATATGCAATGATGTGATTTTTATTCATTTAAGTGATGTAATCAAACCTTAGAAAGGCTAAGACTTTAGCAATAGAATCAACTATGCTTTTTGACATAGCTCTTTTTCTAAGTATTGATAATATATGTTATTGCATTTCACGACGAACTCGTTAATGAGGTGATGAGTTGACAGGCATTAAATTTGCTAATGGCAGGTTAACAGTGTCCCGTTCAGATATTAATGGTCCTGACCAAACTCCATAGTGGAGAGCGCTGTTGTCAAACCATGTAAGCCATCCACATGAAGCTTGGTTGATAATATAACTAGGAATCCTAGCCGTGCATGGTTACCATATCGCTTCTCCTCTGATTTGTACATGGTATTGTCCCTTAGCATGCAGTGTTGGCATCGTCGTAGTTGTTGTAATTAATGAGATATCAATACAATAATTGCCCGACTTTCAATGTAGCTTGTTGGCATCTTCTTGCTTATCGATCTCACCAGATCTTGATCGTTGAATATGAAACCCTAAACCTCGTTGTAAGTAGTGATGGATAGTTTCCCGATCTTCATTTTTACATTAGAGTTGGAGTTATGAGGCCGAAAGGATGCTAACATGTAGGGTTGGAGAGAGTATCCCTCGGGAGGTTTCAATCCTGTGACCTGTGGGAGGTAGTTTTAAGAGTTGCGGGCTTAAAATCTCTGCACTTAACCCACGATACGCCATTATAGTGATGGGGTTTCTCTAGACAGTGTATTGAATGTAATTTGAACTGGGTCCAATTCTCTTGTTTGTGAGAATGGTCTTCTATGTTAACTTAGGGTTGCTATCGAATACTAACATGCTTCGTCGTTTGTTGGTGTAGTGCATGAATGCTCTGAAGTATCATTTTTTTAAAGGGTAAGTGTTTCGTGACAGTGAAATAATACTGTAATGCTTGCTTTGATTCTTGCAATTTCTTGTTTTAACCTTTCACAATGTGTTTTGGCAGGTACCCACTTTGTATGAGATTACTAAACGAAAGGTTTGGAGAATGGAAATGCTGCTACTACTTCCTGGTAAGCTCTGGTGGTTCTCGAAACCTCGTAGGTGCCTTTGACATGGTTTTGATGGTGATTTCTGTGTGCTGAGAGTTGGAACCATTCAACTTTGTTTCGGTGATGGCCAAGTGTGAAGTTTTAAAACTTGTTTTGTTAATAGCTATACAGAGGATAATCTTCAGTTTCTTTAAGATGCCAATTGGCTCTTTAATTCCTTGTTGCGTTGTTTGAAAGGAACTTTGAACTTTTGTTTGTTCTGCTAGATGTTTAAGGGTAAAACCCTGTGTAGCTTGTTGCTCCATGGTCTCGTTTTAAAGGTTTTAGTTGATAAGGGGTAAGCCTCGTGTATTGTGGAACCTTGACAGGTCTCTTGCACTTATAAACAATGGCTCGTTTTTGCAATGGAAAGTTATGTTTTAAAAATAATAGTTGAGAAAACTGTGTAAATAATTGTTAAGGTGTGCCCAGCAATGATGGTTGACTGTAGATGGTTGTTTTCTGTACTTCGTCATCGTTGTTGATAATCATGTTTTGAAAATGTGACGAGATAAATTTTGCTGTCAAGTGTTTTGGTTTGGCTATGCTACAATGTTTGATTTTGTTTCACGAATGAGAAACTACCTGTAGCTTTCATTTTATATCTAGTTTGTACTGAGCTTTTGTACCCGAGATTTAACCTGTGTAAAACATCTCGATGCAGTGTATGTTTTCTTGCTAGGGTTTGATAATAGGTCTATTATAGAAATAATTATCTGAATTTTACAATGAATGGCTTGATAAGAAAATTTTAAACTATGTACCCAATGATCACTCAAATTCTAAGTCTCATGATAACTTAGGGTTTTGATACTACTGTACAGAGGTTTAATACAAGAATTCAAAAAAGATAGTTAGTGAAGAAATAAAATATGTATAATTGTAAGAAATCTATACAGAGATTAATTCTTGCAGCTGCTATAATTCTTGAAAATATAATTGCTTGAAAAACATGAAATGTATAGTATTGAAATGCATTTGCTTATTATTTGAACTAGATTGAGTTAAACAAAACATAAAGAACTGTGCAGAAACAAAATGTGTCTTTATTTTATCTAAGAATTGTATGAATTATATGCAGCTGTTTATACTATACTGTAAGGTTTACTATGTTTAAATATATGATAGAATTTGACAAGAACACTATTGTATTCATTTTTCCAATCAATGGCATTCTGCCTATCTCTCATCTTTCTTAATTTACTTCTTTATACTGGAGTACGATGCAGATAGCAGCATGGGGAAAATATAGAGATGGTTATCGATTCAATCATTTCATAAATTTCTTTCATTCAGAATCATATTTAGATCAGAAAATAAAGCAATTTCTTTTACATGACTGAGTTTAATAATTCTACTATGCAGAAACATTTAACTGTAAACAAAAGAAGAAACAGTAAAACCTGGTTGACTGTACGAGAAACAAATGGCCCAAGGAACCTGTTCTACCCAACCTATTCCTGAAGACAACCAAGTTACTTTCCTTAGGACCCCTGATCCTATTCACAGAACCACCAGGAGGAAGATTCTGTGGAAGCATTAGTACATCAGCTTGTAATAGAATGTAGATTGTCCAATAATCAAAACTCAGCAGTCAAAGAGACCTGCACCAGCACCTCTAGTTTTCCTTCTTAGTATAATTAGCAGGCTTACAGTTGCACTCTCACATAGCCTCCCTATTCGAATCTCTCAGTGATCACCTGATGCACTTGAGGAATATTTCTGCAGAAAATATTGTAATGGCTGCCTGCCCAATTTGAATTGCCTTATCTAGGCTACCTAGGCCTTTTAGTGGTTAAATGGTCATTAATGAGATGCCTTCTCTCTTCCACCCACCTGGGGGATCATGCCACAAATTTAGGGGTAGTTGTCCCATAACCAATAGCTAGTGGTGGAGTACAAATGCTGCCATCTGTCCCATACCTTCTAGCAGCTTCCATTCCTCCTAGTGGGTCAGTGAACACTTATTTAACAGTTCCCTTGGGTTTTTGTCTACTACTTTAATTTATTAAATACTAATAATCAATAATTACAATTATCCTTGACCAAACTTGGTCATAATTACAAAACTTTGTAATTAAAATTTAACATAAAGTATTTTGCAAATAAAATAATATTCTCATAATTTGGGTAGGTGACAACATACCATGTAAGTAACTATTATAGTCTTTCTCATAATCCAATTGAACCAAGGAGGAAACAACTTTATATTTATATCTCAGTGCCATAGTTCGTGACTAAAAATCATTTCCATTTCCAATCAATCCATTTAAGGATCTTGTTGGGAATACTATATTATTTGCATTTACATTGACTGGAAAAGTCAATAGTTGGTTGGTATAAGTAGACCAAGTTAGAGGCAACAAGTAGTGGAAGTTTAGTCAACTGACCAACTTGAATAGATGTTTGGTTGAAGGAAAATGACTAGTCAATGGAAAGTCGACTGAACGGCCAAATATCTACGAGAAATTGACTAAAGTTGACCCACCCAAGTTAACTATGACGTAATAGCTAGAAGTGGTTAGGAAGTTATGGATTTTCATTAATGAGTAGTTGGTTTTATTGCATTTATATAAGATGTAATGGAAATGCAAGGTGTGTGTAGCAAGTATGATGATATTGTAATGAAGTGTGATTTGTGGTCTAAAAAATCACAGTTGTAAACACTTGTTATGAGTGTTTGATTAATACATGAGTGGTAAGCTCACTGGTTTGCTAGTTTTCCTTAAGAGAGGGGTTTCCAGGGTAGTTTATATGTGTAATGTGTTGATGTGTTGCATTCCATCGCTTATGTTTAATTGTGTTTAACTATAAGAATCAATTTGCAAATCTATTGTAATTGATATTAAGAAACAACAAATGGTATTAGAGTTATCTTTGGATGTAGGGGGATGCCTTTGTTGCTGAGGATTTGTCTTGGTCTTGGATCAAGTGAATACTTGTTGTAGTATGAATTTCCTAAAACATTAATTTATAGTTAGAATGGATAACACGTTGAGGATAGAATTGAAAATTTTAATGGGAAAATTTTTGAGCGTTGGAAGCTTTAAATGTAGGATCTCCTTGTGGATTGAGAACAATGGGTTGCAGTCGACCTAGGAAAGACTCTGGCTGGTGTGTCGAAGGAAGATTGGAAAAAGTTCGAGAGAAAGGAAAGGAGTACAATTCAACTTTGTTTAGCAGATTTTGTATTGCTAAATGTATCAATAGAAGACATTGCAATGAAGCTATGGGAAAATTTGGGGAACTTGTACCAATTGAAATATTTGGTTAACAAGTTGTTTCGTTGTAATAAGTTATATCTTATGAGGATGAGTGAAGGTGACTCAGTTGTAGAGCACCTGAATGTGTTCAACACTGCGATGAGTCAATTGTTGTCTATGGATATTAAAATTACCGAGGACGAAAAATACATCAGTCTATTGTGTTCATTGTCAAATTCTCAAGAGATCATAGTCATGGATATTGGAAGCAATAGTACCAAATTGAAGATCAATGATGTGGATGCATCTCTATTGTCATATAAGAGATTAGACGGAAGAACAAGGAAGGTTCGATAAAAGAGCATGGAAGGTTCGATCCATGTTTCCTTGATGGTAAGAGGTTGACCAATAGATAAAGGAAAGGGAAAAACCTTCAATAGAAAGTTAAAGTCGAGGGGTATATATAATACTAGATCCCATTGTCCAATAATGAAAACATGTTGGTGATGTAGCAAAGTCGGGAATTATAGAGGAAGTTGTAAGTCAATAGAAATTGAGAAAATAATTTTTTTTGAGCAAGGTCAGTCGATTGATGGTAATAATTCGCAAGAAGAGAATGAAAAAGTATATTTGGCCTCCACAAGTACATAGTCATATTGTGACTCTTGGTTGATCGAATTTTATATGTCATATCCTATGACACCTTGCAAAGAGTGGTTCTATGAATATGAGAAGTACGATGTTGGTGATGTCCTATTGAGATATGACTCACTAACTAGGATAGTCAAATGAGGTAAAGTTCAAATGAAATTGAAATATGGAAGAATATGAAGACTTCCAAGAGAACTACATATCACAGGTTTCGATTGAAACCTAATCTCTGTAAGTAAGATGGGGAAGGCAGGCGTGCAATCTGTATTTGAGAAAGATACGTGCAAGATGGTGTAAGGAGTGATGGTATTGATGAGAGACATATCTTCTTGTTTAGTTGACTTGACCATGTTGTGGCATCAGCGGATGGGTCATATAGGCGAGAAAGGTATTCGTGCTATGTAGAGTAAAGATATGGTCGAAGGTCTCCCCGACTATCCTAAAGAAGTTGAGTTTTTGTTAACATTGTATTTATGGTAAATAGATCTGTGTAAGGTTCTCATCTAATGCTACTAGGGCTAAGGAAATACTGTAGTTAATGCATAGTGATGTGTTTGGACCTATGTTGGTTCCTTCACTAGGAGGATATTAGTATAAAGTTTATTTCATATGTTATTTCTCTAGAATGACATGGTTATATTTCATGATGAACAAATATGAGGTTTTGAGAAGTTTTAAGAGTTCAAATCTCTTGTGGAGAATTAGAATGGTAAAAGGATTAAGGTGCTAAGAACTTATAATGAAGGAGAATCCCGTGGAAAGGTGTTTAACCAATTATGTAAACAACATGATATAGCTAGATAAAACACAACTCCTTACATTTCTTAATAGAACGGAGTTGTTGAAAGAATGAATAGAATGTTGATGGAGAAAGCAAGGAGCATGCTCAGTGCTGCAGGAGTCACACAATAATTCTAGGGAGAGGCAATCAATATAGCATGTTACCTGGTGAATAGGTCACCATTGACATATATTGTTGGCAAGAATTCATATGAGGGATAGGCTAGTAAAAATATCTCTCTTACACATCTTATAATTTTTGGGTGTGAAGCCTTTGTGCATATCCCAAAGGAGAAAATAACCAAACTCGATAGCTAGTTGGAGGAATGCATCTTCATCATGTACAAGGATGGAGTGAAAGGGTATAATATATGGAATTTGGTTACTAGAAAGGAAATTTACAGTAGATATGTCATCTTCAGAGAAGTTGAAGTCACTTCTAGGGATGAAGAGGTTAAAAGAGAAAATACAGAAAAGCAACAGTTTGAAATGAATGAGAAAATTTTGGATTTAGCCGGAGAGTCCATTGAATCTGGTGAAGAGGTGGAACAAAAGACTCCATATGTTAGGAGGTATGGTCGAGTAAGGAAAAACCATAAAGGTATAGTCCATGTATATTTCACTCTTCTTTTGCATTATTTGCCATAGAACATGATCCCAAGTTAGTAAATGAAAAAATCGAATTGACATTGGATAAACTATGGAAAAGGTACATGGAAAAATAAATGAAGTCCTTGAAGAAGAATGAAACATAGGATCTAGTCATGTTACTAAATGGAAGAAAACATGTCAACATTAAGTGGGTGTTCAGAAAACGTTTAATGCAATAGGTCAAGTTGAGAAGTACAGAGCTCGATTGGTAGAGAAAAGGTATTCCCAAGTCGATGGAGTCAACTTTGGTGAGATTTTCTCTCCTATTTCTAAGCTAAATTCCATAAGGGTACTACTGTCTTTAGCTGCAACAATTGATTTTGAGATACAACATATGGATGTAAAGACAACATTTTTTCATGGTGATCTTGAAGAAGAAATCTATATGAAGCAATATGAAGGTTTTACTGTAGAAGGAGAAAATTAGTTGGTATGCAAGCTCAAGTTGTCTCTTTACGATCTAAAAAAATTTCCCAGTATGTGGTATCAAAATTTTGATATGTATATCCAACAGTTGGAGTTTGTAAGAATTCAGGATGATCATTGTATTTATGGGAAGAAAGTTGGTGGTAATTTCATATATGAAGTGTTGTATGTCAACGAAATGTTGTTGGTCAGAAATAAGATGGATTTGATAAAGGAGGTAAAATTGCAGATGCCCTACAATTTCAACATGAAGGATCTTGGAGCAGCAAATTTCATTATTGGAATGGAAATATAGAGATATCATGTAGGTAGAAGGCTCTGGTTAAGTTAGAGAAAATATGTTGAGATGGTTTTGAAACATTTCAACATGTAGGAGAGTAGGCCATTCAAGGTCCCTACTCTTATGAGAGTCAAGCTATCTACTGAACAATTTACTAAGACACAAGAAAAAATAGAGCACATATTACATGTTCCCTCTTCTAGTGATTTAGGTAGTATGATGTATGTTAAGGTCTATACTCAACTGGATATTTCCCATGTAGTGGTATTATTGATCAGGTACATGTCAACACTTGGAAAAGAGCACTGGACCACAGTCAAGAGAGTATTCATATCTATGGATGGAATGACTGATTATGAAATTTGTTATGGAGGAGAACCTATGAACAACCAGGAAATCAATTTACATGGATTTGTTGATTCTAACTGGGTTAGAGATATTGAGAGCAGATGGTCAACCAATGGATATTTGTTCAATCTATTTGATGAAATAGATAGTTGGATGTGTAGAAGTTAGTTGGTTGTTGCATTGTCGAATATTAAGGTTGAATACATCATGAAAACTACTCATGCACGTAAGGAAGTTGTTTGGTTGTAGATATTTTGTTTAGATGTTGGGTTTCATCAACAAACCGTTCGGTTAGATTATGGCAATCATAGCACAATATTCTTGGCAAACAATCCATCATATCATTCAAATAAAAATCACATTGATGTACGATACCATTTTGTGAGAGACATGGTGGAGAACTAGAAGGTGTTATTGGAAAAGTTAGACACGATGACGAATGTTGCAAACTCATTAACCAAGTTGATAAGAGTGGAGAAATGTTAATTATGTAGGGAAACAATGGGCTTGTTATCCTTATTAAAGTGAATAGAAGTTCTAAATCTCCTACTTATGCAAAGAATACAGCAAGTGGGAGAATATTGGGAATGTTATATTCTTTGCATGTAAATTGACTGGAAAAGTCAATAATCGATTGGTATAAGTTGACTGGAGTCCAATGCAACATGTGGAAGTTTGGTCGATTGATCGACTATAATAGGTTTTTGGTTGAAGGAAAAAAACTGGTCGACGAAATGACCAAATCTCAATGGGAAATTGACCAAAGTTGACTCAGTCAAGTGGACTATGACAAAATAACTAAAAGTGGCTAGGAAGTTATGGATTTTCATTAATCAGTAGTTGGTTATATTGCATATATAAATAAGATGTAATGACTATGAAAGGTGTGTGTAGAAAGTATGATGATCATGTAATGAAGTGTGATTTGTGGTCTATAAAATCACGATTGTAAACACCTATTATGGGTATTTGATTAATAGATGAGTGGTAAGCTCACTAGTTTGTTGGTTTTACCAAGAGAGGGGTTTCCATGGTAATTACACATTATGCATACAATGCTAACTCTGCATAAAGTTGCTAACCTATCATTAGAATTTAAGTCACCATGTGGTGGCTATGGTGCATGACGATTTTCACACAGTGGTTACAGGTTGTCATGTGGTGGATCACATGATGGTCAAACTTAATGCGCGATAGGGAAATTGTTAATCAGAATATTACACGAGATTAAATTTTAGTGTGCATTGTATTGTGCATAGAGTAAATTCTGATGTGCACGACATGTAAGATAGAACAAGTAAAATGTATGCACAGATTACTGTGTAGTAATAAATGTAGTGGAAGAGACATAGAATTGTCTTGGTATTAGAAATAAAATCATTCCTCGTGGTCATGATGGGACATTGAGGCTAGTAGGGATGTGACAAAGTGGTATCAGAGAAGTGGTTTCAACACTAGACCTCTGAGTGCAGAAAGGACCGAGCATGGTAATGTTAAAGTGATTATCAGGATTAATTAAGGTGTTGTCTAATTCAACTTATCTTTTGCACATCTCTAGTAGCAGTGGTAAGACCATTGTAGCAAAGGAAAAAGTGAAGTAAGCATAAGAACCAGGAATTTATCCAGTGGAATGATCACCATGGATGATGTGCAAGATCCCTATGATCATGAAGAAGAGGTTATGGGAGAAAATGTGCAAGGTGGTCATGCAAAAATAGAATCTAGTGGAAGGAGGGCACGAATCACACCTCTGGATATGGTTGATACTATGAGAAGTTCCAATGAAAGGTTGACTAAGGTGCAAAAAGGGAAGCATCATATCAATAGTGCCATCATGTAGAGTCTAACATACCTTTAGTAGAAAGCTAATATGGGAACAAATCATAACAATGGGAGCAAGGATGGAAAGAGTGAAAGAAGTCACACTAGAGGAATATCTTGATGCCAAGAAAGAGGGTTGCATAGGAGGAGAATAAGAATTCCTCCATTGGACACCTCAGGAAGCATATTGAGTAGATCAAGAAACTCATTAGATAATTTAGAGGGATTAACCCTAAGGTCTCAGAGGAGTAAGAGGAGTAACAAGAATTCCTCTAGGGAATTAAGGATGTTAAATCCACCTACATGTGATTTAGAAAGTAAGATAATATAGGAGGTTGGAGCATGGATTATTGGAATGAAGAAGTACTTCAGAATCCATGAGTTCTCCGGGAATAAGAAGGCCAGGATCCTCATTTTTAAATTGAATTGAAAAGCTTCAATATGTTGGGAGAAAATCCAGAAAGGGAAGGGCATCAAATAAAGGAATATTGAATTAAATAGGTTTGAAAAGTATTTCAAATAGAAATAGCTTTTCTAAAGGTACTCTAATAATAAGAGTAAGGAATTCCATCAGCTAAAGATAGGAAAAATGACAATGGAGGAGTATGTGAACAAGTTGCTAGAGCCAATGTGGTATGTGAATCACCTCGTAAATGAGAAGGTAAGGATTTATAGATTCTTATAAAGTGGAATTCCCTAGAATTACATAGACGGAATAAAATTCGTGGATTATCAAGCTAAAGGTAGGTTCTAGAACTTTCTTCCAGTGGAAGGAAGACCCAAGGAACCAACGGAATGCTGGGGATGTGGAGAGAATCCTAAGCTATATGATTTCCCCCACAGGAAGGAGCAACCTCAAAGGATGCATAACATTGAAGAATATGTTACTGTGGAGGACATAGGAAGATCAACTCCTAGAATTTGCATAGCTTTCGATCATCATCGGGAAGACCATCAAGCAACATTGGTTGAATTTATAAGTAATATTGTTGAGCATTCTATTTCTATTTTGATTGACCCAAGATCCAGTCATTATATTCATCCTAATATTGTTGAGGTTTGTGCACTTAATAAAATTAAGCATTGCAAGTTGTGTCTATTTCAACTGGACACATGGAAAAATATTAAGGTAATTGAAGTAGTGGAAGGATGTCCTATAATGTTGGATGGTCTATCCAATGAAATAGATTTGAACATCCTACCACTATGTATGTACAACGTTCTCATTGGCATGGATTTTCTGGAAAAGCATCGCACCAAGATTGAATACTATAATAAGTTTCTTGAATGCCATGATGCTAGAGGAAGGCCTCAGTGAATAAGAGGTTTGCTAAAGAAATTTTCAATTGGGAAAGTTACAATGCTACAATTGGGAAGATACTTCAAGAGGAACTGTTAGGTATATGTTGTTCCCGTATTTGATTCTACAAAATATAGAGGACCAACATTAGAATATTTTCCAATGCTACATGAGTTTAAGGATGTATTCCTAGAAGAGGTGATAGGAATGCCACCCAAAAGAGATATCAACTTTACAATTAATATGGTTCTAGGCATAGCCCCAGTGTCCAAGGCCCCTTACAGAATGAACACTCTAGAGTTGGTAGAGTTGAAAATGCAACTTCGGAACTGATGGATAAGAACTACATTAGACTGAGCATGTCACTATGGGGTTCACCCATGTCGTTCATTAAGAAGAAGTATGGAGCATTGAGACTACGTATTGACTATAGGAAAATCAATAAGGTCATAGTCAAGAATAGGTACCGATTTCCCAAGATAGATGATCTCTTTGATGAGATAAAAGGAGACAAAATTTTCCAAGATTGACTTATGGTCAGGATACCATCAAGTCAGAATCAGAGAAGAGAACATCCATAAGACAACTTTTAGAACTTAGTATGGCCATTATGAATTCACAGTTGTGCCATTCGGTCTCACCAACTTGCCAACTACTTTCATGTGCCTCATGAGCAATGTGTTCAACTAGTATTTGGATATGTTTTTGCTAGTATTCCTAGTGACATCCTCATATATTCTAAGAATGAGGAAGAGCACACAGAAATAATGGTACTGTAGGATCTTAGGGAGAATAAGTTGTACACCAAGCTAAGCAAATGCAAATTATACCAAAAGAAGATTCATTATTTGGGTCATGTTATTTCAGTAGATGGAATTTCAATGGATCCTAAGAAGATTGAGGCTATAGTGAATTGGTCTACACCCAAGAATTTAATAGATGTTCAATATTTTATGGGATTAGCAAGATATTATAGGAGATTCATCAAAGTTTTCTCCAAGGTGGTGCATCCTATCACATCCTTGCAAAGGAAGAATGTAAAGTTCACATGGTCTGAAAAATGTGAGGATATTTTCCAGCTCCTAAAGGAAGTACACACCAGTGTTCCTATTTTGAATATTGCAGATCCATATAAAGATTTTGTGGTATGATTTGATGCTTGCATTGAAAGATTGGGAGGAGTACTTATGCATGAAGGATATGTGATATGTTACGATTCTAGAAGGTTAAAGGATCATGAAAATAATTATGAGATGCAGTATTTGGAGCTAGTATCCATTGTCCACACCTAGAAGATGTGGAGACAATACCTACTCATAAAAAAATTTGAGTTGTAGACTAATCACATGAGTTTGAAGTATTGTTTGATCAGTTGAATCTGAATGCTTAGGAGGCTAGATGGTTAGAATTTATAAGTGAATTCAACATTGAAACCAAGCATGTCAATGGTAAGGAAAACAAATTTGTTGATGCGATCAATAGGAAATTTCATGTGGTATCCATGAACTTATGTAGAACTGACCTCAAAGAATGAGTTAACAAGGGCTCAACTGAAGATGAAAACTACGTTCATGTGACTGCGTGACGTAGACAAGGGAATCCAAATAAGAAGTGCGAGGGATATTAGTTGGGAGAAAATGGCCCATTCTTATTTTCCAAGGATGGATGTACATTCTAGAAAGTGCATAATTGAAGAAGTTAGTGATGGATGAGATACATCAGACGCCCTACTCAAGTCACCTAGGTTATCCAAATATTATTACAAAATCCAGGAAGCAGTATTTTTTTCCACTTATGAAGAGGGACATTGCATAGTATATAGCTAGATGTTAGAAGTGCTAACAAGTTAAGGTTGAGCCCCAACACTCGACATTATTACTATATCTAGTACCCATCCTTGAGTGGAAGTGGGAAGAAATATCTATGTATTTTATTACAAGAATTCCAATGATAGTGAGGTAGCATGACTCAATCATGATGGTGGTGTGTTAGGAACCCATGTCTTTACTTTGTTAGTATATTATTGTTGGATGCATATGCTTTGTAAGTCGTCCCATAGTATTTGTTGATCCATAGTTTGTGTTATTGTTGTTGGCGCATATGCTTTGTAAGTCGCCCATAGTTTTGTTGATCCATAGTTTGTATTGGCCCATGGTTTTGACTCATAGTATTGGTGCCTAGACTTAACCCATGGTTTGTATTGACACATAGTATTGACCCATGGTATTGGCGCCTAGACTTAGTATATAAGTGTGTGTTGAGGCCTATGAAGGCACCGAGAAGTTAATTGTATTGAGCTGCTCAAACGAGGTTGCCCCCTCGAAGTGGCCCGTGATCAATATAAAAGTGATTCTGAGTTCTATTATTTATGATATCTCGTGTATTTGCATTAATTAATCATTGCAGGTTCATCACATCTAATATCAGAGCACTTTCTTAGGCTCGTTGGGTGGAATTTCTGCCAATTTTTTTTTTCGCATCTATTGCAGCTTCGGATTTGGGAATAATCCCTATCCGCTTAACTGTGGGAAGTACTTAGGCATAATCCCTAAAACTCATTGTGAGGAGTACCACAACAACCCCAAAGTAGCCGGCCCATTGAGAGGACCTACCAGCTAAAAGGGCAACGACCCCTACCTGATTGACTAGTTCCCACTTGTGAGGTAAACCAAGAGCTGTTGTTTGTGGCAAAGCGGTTATCAGTTTTACCTGAACCGTGGAGTGAGGGGTACTGCCCCAATACGCAAGTCTTCAGACAACATTGGTGGCCGAGTGAAACATCTGAACTGTTAGGAAGCTGTACATGCCTGGGGTCCATATCTATTTCAGCTGAACTGTTGCCGATCACTTCCGCTCCAGATCCAGCCGTTTCAAATCTATTCTGAAAGTCATTCCAGATCTAGTTGTCGTTTCAGATCCAGCTGTTTTCGATCTCTTCCGCGCCGTTGTAGATCCATCTATTGTGGATCCCTTCTGCGCTGCTGTTGCCGATCCATTTCAAAAAAAAAAAAAAATCCTAATTATGGTTGTCACTCACACAGGAGCAAAAACCATGGAGGAAGCACTTGCATCCATCCAAACCAAAATCCAAGATATGGATGAAAATTTTCTCAGCCTCCGTCTTCAGCATTCAACCATGAACAATAACCGACAGCCAGAATCTTTTGCAACCACCGTGTTCTCTTCTTCCAGCAGTTTTCATGGGCCGAAGCTTGATTTTCCTCGCTTCAATGTTACTGATCCAACTGGATGGATATATAGAGCAGAACAATATTTTAGTCTGCATAATACTTTTGATGTCCAAAAAGTTCCACTTGCATCCTTTCATTTGGAACAGGAAGCCATTCAATGGTACCATTGGTACATCAAAGCTCATCCCAAGCCAAACTGGATAGATTTTTGCCAACTCCTTTTGTCACGATTTGGTCCTAGTTCTTTTGACGACTTCACAGGAGCACTCACTAAACTTCACAAAACTGGCACAGTGAGAGAGTATCAGATGGAATTTGAGAAACTAGCCAATCACACAAAAGGATTGTCCGATGAATTCTACAGGAGTTGTTTTATCAGTGGTCTCAAGGATGAAATCCGCTCAGAGGTCAAAATGTTCTGTTCCAACACAATGATGGAAGTCCTAGGGTTGGCTAAGTTGGCAGAGGACAAGATCGCAGCTCAACAACGCTCCAAACCCACCTTTTTCCCTTCAGAAATATGGGTTCCCAAGGACCTCCCATCACGCCTACTCCTCGAACAACTCCTATCAAGCATTTGTCTAAAACAGAGATGCGGGCACGCTGAGAAAAAGGGATTTGTTATAATTGTGATGAGAAATTCACTCAGGGACATAGATGTGTTCAACAAAAGCTCTATCTTTTGGATGTGGATTCTGTTGAATATTGTAACTTCAAAGAATATTATATTTGTACTTTATTATTCCGGAGATGATTCATTCCTCCGAGGTAGCCCTATTATGTATCTGGAGATGTTTATTCCTCCAGGGGTTTGTATTAACTAGGGTTATTAGACCCACCATGTGGGGGTCGGCCCTGTAGTTATATTTTAGGGGTTATTAGACTTCTCCAGGTGAGGTCGGCCCCATTAGGTCTTTTAGTCAGTTGGGAGTCAAGTATAAATAGAGGAGGTGAACTCCTCATTAGATCACTCACTCACTTGTGGAAGAGTGCGCACTTGTCTGGGAGATCTGCTAAGGAGACAAAGGAAGAAGGAGCACATCTTGTATTTTGGTTGATCATCTTATTGAGGAAAGCTTTGCTGGGTTTTCTACCCCATGAGGGTTTCCCAGGGTATATTGTGTGTCTATCTTGTGATTGTGTTTCTTTCAGTGATCTTGCTTGGCTATTTGGTTTAAACTTAACATGGTATCAGAGCTAGACTGAATAGGACATCTTTCACAAGGTAAGAATACCTCTTTCTCTCTCCTTGGTGAAGTTAGGGTTTCAGCCCAAAGTGGGTATTATTGATTCTTGGTTGCATGGCTGGATAGCTCTTTTCAATACCTTTCTTTTGAGCCCTAGATCGAACTTTTTGGTTGGGTAGAACTCCGGGAATTCCAAACCCTAATTCTACCAAAAGTGCGATACGTCAGATTTTGGTTTCAGAAAAAAGTTGGAATTTTTGAATTCTGATTACATGGCTGAGTAGCCCTTCTCAAGAGCATTCTTTTGAGCTATAGATCGAACTTTTTGGTTGAGTAGAACTCCGGGAAAGTCAAACCCTAATTCTACCAAAAGTGCGATAAAATTCTGTTCCAGATTCCGGAAAAGTGAAAAGCAACTTTTCAGGTAAGTCTGCTCTGTCTCTTGGACTCCCCCAAGAGAAGATGGCTCCAAATACTAAGCTTGAAGACAAGCTAGAAGGTATAGAAAATTTTCGGGCATGGAAATACAGAATTGGTCTCATTCTTGAGGAGAATGATCTTGCTCAGTATATCAAGGAAGAAGTTGCAGAACCAGAAGGAGATGAAGCCAAAGAAAAGCATAGGAAGGATTTGATTAGGGCAAAGAGAAGGATAGCTGATTCCATTAAAGACCACTTGATTCCCCAAGTGGCCTCCAAGAAGACTCCAAAGGAAATGTATGATGCCCTAGGAAGAATGTATGAAGGAAAGAACATCAATAGGAAGATGAATCTAAGGACTCGATTGAAAAGTACCAAGATGCACAAAGGAGAATCCATTCAAGACTAATTCTCAAGGGTTTCACAAATCAAGGAACAACTAGATGCAATTGGTGATACTCTTGATGAGGATGAACTAGTGATGACTGCTCTTAGTGGTCTCACTAGATCTTGGGAATCTTTCATACAAACCATGTGTGCCAGGAAAGAAAGCATGAAATTTGATATAGTATGGGAGGATTGTGTTCAAGAAGAAGCTAGGGTAGCCAACAGAGAAGCTCTTCTCAAAGAAGATGACCAATCTTTGGCCACCCATACCAGAAGAAGAAGAACAGGTCATCTCAAGAAGGTTGACCACAAAGGATCTCAACACTTCTCTAGAAAGAGAAAAGGACCATTTCCAGTAAGAGATCTTTCCACAGTCAAATGCTATAATTGTGATAAGCTAGGACACATCTCCAGATTTTGTCCCTCACAAAAGAAGAAGTTTGTCCACAAAAGACACCATGCACATATGTCAGAAAATGATAGTGAAGAAGAAGAAGAAGAGGAAGAAGATGAAGAAGAAGAAGAGGTAGAGGTAAAGCCTAAAAGGAAAAGAAATAAGGTGAAGAAAGAAGATCCAGAAGAATATGTTCTATTCTCTGCACTCTCTGGATCTGTATCTCCTGGAGAAGATACATGGCTCATTGACAGTGGTGCTTCCAAGCACATGACAGGTCAAAGGAAGACCCTCTCAAATCTTGAAGAAAAGTCTTCCTCACAAAAGGTATCTCTAGGAGATGACTACCAATATCCCATCAAAGGAATTGGTGAAGCTAGCTATAAGCTAGATTCTGGAACACCCTTAAAGATGAAGGACATCTTATATGTACCAGGTTTAAAGAAGAACCTTCTCTCTATTTCAGCACTAGATAAGAAAGGTTTTAGAGTAGCCTTCATAGATGGACAAGTACTCATGTGGTCCAAAGGAAAGACAATTAAAGATGCAGTTGTTATTAGTGAAGAAGAAGGAGGTCTCTATAAACTCAAGGGCCATCCAGAGGCTGCCCTTGCACATGAGATCTCTAGCCCCAGTGAACTATGGCATAGAAGATTAGCTCACATCAATTATAAAGCCTTACCCTATGTAAGCAAGGTAGTCATAGGATTACCAGAATTGAAAGCTGATCATGATGGCTCATGCAAAGGATGTAAGAAAGGGAAAAATATCAAGAACCCCTTTCCAAAGAGTGAAACAAAGACTAAGAACATTTTAGAGCTTATACACTCAGATGTATGTGGACCAATGCCCACCACTTCCTTAAGTGGGTTTGAATACTATCTTTCATTCATTGATGACTATTCAAGGAAAACTTGGATATACTTCCTGAAAGGTAAGAATGAAGTCTTTGGAAAATTCAAAGAGTTCAAGGCTCTAATAGAAAATCTATCAGACAAGAAAATCAAAATTCTCAGAACAGATAATGGCGGAGAATTCACCTCAAAGGAATTTGAGGACTTTTGCAAAGAAGCTGGAATTAAAAGGGAACTAACTACTCCATACAATCCCCAACAAAATGGGGTGGCTGAAAGGAAAAATAGAACAATCATGGAAGCTGTGAAGACCATGATACATGACCAAGATCTTCCCATGTACTTATGGGCTGAAGCAGCCAAGACAGCAATTTATGTGCAAAATAGATTATCTCACAGTGCTCTTGAATTCAAAACTCCAGAAGAAGTGTTTACAGGTAAGAAGCCTGAGGTAAGTCATCTTAAAATATTTGGGTGTCCTGTGTACATCCACATTCCAAAAGAAAAGAGAACCAAGTTGGATCCCTCAGGTAAGAAGGGAATGTTTGTTGGTTATTGTGAAACTTCCAAAGCCTTCAGAATCTACATACCAGGTTTCCATCATATAGAAATAAGTAGAGATGTAACCTTTGATGAGGAAGCAGCTCTCAAGAAATCCAGAAAGTGTCAACTTGAAGAAGTTTATGAAGAAGACTCATCACCCAGGATCTCAGAGACTATTCACATCCCTGAAGAAGTTACACCAGAGGATCATGACATGCTGGAACCACAAGAACCCCCTGTTGCAGAATTATCCAGGAAGAGAAGACCAGCATGGGCTAGAGATATTATTCAAGGAGATGAAAGATATGGTGCTCCTGAAGGCTCCACTAGAGAAAGGAAGAAGCCAAAATTGGTGTCCAACTACATGGCCTTAATGTGTGACCTTGTGGATCAACTACCTACTAGCTATGAAGAAGCAGCTCAAAAGAAAGAATGGGTAGAAGCAATGACTGAAGAATACCAGTCAATAATGAAAAATGATGTTTGGGATATAGTTCCCAAACCGAAAGATAAAAGTGTGGTTTCCTCCAAATGGATTTTCAAAATAAAACATGCCGCGGATGGAAGCATTGAAAAATACAAAGCAAGATTTGTAGCCAGAGGATTCTCTCAGAAGGAGGGAATTGATTATGAAGAAACATTTGCACCTGTTGCCAGGTATACTTCAATTAGAACTATCATGGCACTTGCATCCATGATGAAGTGGAAATTACACCAAATGGATGTTAAGACAGCTTTTCTGAATGGTGTAATTGAAGAAGAAGTTTACATAGAGCAACCTCAAGGGTTTGAGGTTAATGATGGAAGAACTCATGTATGCAAATTGAAGAAGGCATTATATGGGTTGAAACAAGATCCAAGGGCTTGGTACGGAAGGATTGATAATTTCTTAACTAGCATGGGCTTTACCAAAAGTAAAGCTGACCCAAATCTTTATCTCAAGGTAATGGATGATGAACCAGTTATATTGCTATTATATGTAGATGATCTTTTCCTAACTGGAGATGAGAAACAGATTATTGAAAGCAAGAAGAAGCTTTCTTCAGAATTCGAGATGAAATATCTCGGATTAATGCACTACTTCTTAGGCTTAGAAGTATGGCAAGAACCAAAAGGAATCTTTCTAAATCAAGGTAAGTATACTGTGGAGATTCTCAAAAGATTTGATATGTTGGAGTGCAAAGCCATGGCCACTCCCATGGACTCCAACTTAAAGTTATTAGTTAATGATTCATCAGAATTAGTGCACATAACTCTATATAGACAAATCATTGGATCATTGATGTACTTAACTAATACTAGGCCTGATATATGCTTTGCTGTAAATACCCTAAGTCAGTATCTAGTAGAACCTAGAAAGGTTCACTTAATAGCTGCAAAGCATGTAATGAGGTACCTAAAAGGTACATTAGATTTTGGCCTATTTTATGTTGGAAATCATGAACTCAGGTTACATGGTTACTCAGATTCTGATTGGGCAGGTAGTGTCTCAGACAGAAAAAGTACTTCTGGTGGATGTTATGGTCTTGGATCTGCCATGATTTCCTGGTTCAGCAAGAAACAATCCAGTGTGGCTCTCAGTACTGCTGAAGCAGAATATATAGCTGCCTGCTCTGCTAGCTGTGAAGCAGTATGGATTCGGAAACTTTTATCTGGAGTGTTTGACTTAGAAATGGACCCCACTATGATTATGTGTGATAATCAAAGCTGCATCAAGATGACTGAAAATCCTATATTTCATGATAAGTCAAAACACATAGAGATCCGATACTTTTATATACGAGACATGGTGCAGAGAGGAGCTATCAAGCTGGAGTATATAAGCACTGAGGATCAGATTGCCGATATCCTGACTAAGCCTCTGTCTCGAGTAAAGTTTGAACACTTCCGAGACAAGCTTGGTGTAGGTCAGAAGAACCCTCCTCGAAAGGGGGAGTAGTTCAGTATCTGACAAACAAGCCTATCTCATCAATGATGAGGTTACCTATCTACTGCACTTACTCACCTAGAAATATTTAGATTTAGAACTCTCATATTCCTGATTTTGATGATTAGATGTATACATGCTTAGATGTATACATGCTTTTGATGATTAGATGTATACATGATTTTGATGGTTAGATGTATACATGCTTTTGATGTTTAGATGTATACATGCTTTTGATGTTTAGATGTATACATGTTTTTGATGGTTAGATGTATACATGATTTTGATGGCTAGATGTATACATGTTTTGATGATGATGATACATGTTGTGATTATACATGTTTTGATGATGATGATACATGTTGTGGTTATACATGTTTTGATGATGATGATACATGTTGTGGTTATACATGTTTTGATGATGATGATACATGTTGTGGTTATACATGTTTTGATGATGATACATGTTGTGGTTATACATGTTTTGATGATGATGATACATGTTGTGGTTATACATGTTTTGATGATGATGATACATGTTGTGGTTATACATGTCTTGACGATGATAATACATGTTGTGGTTATACATGTTTTGACGATAATGAAGTTCTTGGTGAACATGTGAAGGGATTGGATCATTCCTGGACTTCAGTCCGAAAGAAGAGCCGTAGACGTATGTCTTCGATAATGAAGTTCTTGGTGAACATGTGAAGGGATTGGATCATTCCTGGACTTCAGTCCGAAAGAAGAGCCGTAGACGTATGTCTTCGAAAATGAAGTTCTTGGTGAACTTGTGAGGGGATTGGATCATTCCCGGACTTCAGTCCTAAAGAAGAGCCGTAGACGTGAGGTCTCCGATAACTAAACGATAGGACTGAATCGTCCCTGGACCTCGGTTCAAAATGTACGTGACAAATCCTAGAATTACTCTAGGTTACATCCAGCATGAAACAGGGCTGGCTCTGTAGTTGTGATACATCCAGCATGAAACAGGGCTAGCTCTGTAGTTGTGATACATCCAGCATGAAACAGGGCTGGATCTGTAGTTGTGATACATCCAGCATGAAACAGGGCTGGCTCTGTAGTTGTGATACATCCAGCATGAAACAGGGCTGGCTCTGTAGTTGTGATACATCCAGCATGAAACAGGGCTGGCTCTATAGTTGTGATACATCCAGCATGAAACAGGGCTGGCTCTGTAGTTGTGATAAGGATTGATCATCCTGGAACTTGATCTGGATTGCATCATCCATGGACTCATGTCCTAAAGAGAGCAGGATTGATCATCCTGTAATATGATCGTGTGATGACGATGCTGCTGATCGTGTGATGACGATGCTGATGATCATGTGATGACGATGCTGCTGATCATGTGATGACGATGCTGCTGATCGTGTGATGACGATGCTGCTGATCATGTGATGACGATGTTGTTGATCGTGTGATGACGATGCTGCTGATCGTGTGATGACGATGCTAATGATTATGTGATGACGATGCTGCTGATCGTGTGATGACGATGCTGCTGATCGTGTGATGACGATGCTATTGATCATATGATGACGATGCTATTGATCATATGATGACGATGCTGATCATGTGATGATGATGTCGATTATATGATGACGATGACAGTAATGATGTCGATGCTGATGATCGAGTGATATCGATGTTCCAGTAACTAGTTAAGTTACTGATGATGATGAACTAAAGAAAGCTTCCGATGATATATAGATGTATGATGTATGGCTCATTGCTCCTGCAGATGTTGTTATAATATCCTTCTCGTTAAGGGGGAGTGTTGAATATTGTAACTTCAAAGAATATTATATTTGTACTTTATTATTCCGGAGATGATTCATTCCTCCGAGGTAACCCTATTATGTATCTGGAGATGTTTATTCCTCCAGGGGTTTGTATTAACTAGGGTTATTAGACCCACCATGTGGGGGTCGGCCCTGTAGTTATATTTTAAGGGTTATTAGACTTCTCCAGGTGAGGTCGGCCCCATTAGGTCTTTTAGTCAGTTGGGAGTCAAGTATAAATAGAGGAGGTGAACTCCTCATTAGATCACTCACTCACTCGTGGAAGAGTGCGCACTTGTCTGGGAGATCTGCTAAGGAGACAAAGGAAGAAGGAGCACATCTTATATTTTGGTTGATCATCTTATTGAGGAAAGCTTTGCTGGGTTTTCTACCCCATGAGGGTTTCCCAGGGTATATTGCGTGTCTATCTTGTGATTGTGTTTCTTTCAGTGATCTTGCTTGGCTATTTGGTTTAAACTTAACAGATTCTCCGCCTGCCTCAGAACTTGGTGAAGAAGCTCCAGATACAGTTGATGTTCAGGTCGACATTCAGCACCCACCTGTTGACACCCCATCTCAAGACGACCTACCCGAGATCTCTCTCCATGTTGTAACTGGCGTCACCACCCCACAAACAATGCGGGTCAGGGGATACTTCAAGAAGCTCCCTCTTACCATACTCATTGATTATGGTAGCACCCATAACTTCATTGAGCCTCGGATTGCCAAACAGGCTGATTGTTTTGTCCATCCTTGTTCCAACTTTGAAGTCATGGTTTCCAATGGGGGCACCTTACCTTGCAAGGGGAAGTGTCATAATGTGCGTATCTATATGGAAGATTATAACTTGCGCTCTAACTTGTTTGCCTTGTCCTTAGGTGGATGTGATGTAGTTTTGGGCGTTCAATGGTTACGCACACTTGGCCCCATCTTATGGGATTTTGCTGAACTTTAGATGCATTTTTTAGTCAATGGGACACAACACAAATTTATGGGCTTACAACCAGGGTCTCTCCGCATCATCAGTTCACATCGCCTGGAAAAGATACTTAAGAAGAATTCACATGGTGTCATTACTCATCTCCATTCCCTTCAGATGCATCCACCAATGATCTCCACTACTTCCTTGGATAGATATGTAGGTGTCTTTGTTGCACTAGTAGGCTTGTCGCCTTCACGAGACCTTTCCGGTAAGCATTTAGCCGCATCTACATCTCAGCAAGACATGATGGCTATTTTGCATGTAGTACAAAAGTGGCAGCCATCCCTATTAGGGAATTATTTCTGCATCACGACTGATCTCTAGAGTCTGTAAAATTTCCTGGAACAATGGGTCTCCTCCCCAGCACACCTGAAATGGGTTATCCAACTCATGGGTTATGACTATGTGACCACTTACTAGAAGGGTAAGGACAATATGGTGGAAGATGCTCCTCCTCGCACATTTGATGACCCAGTTTCTCTTACAGCTATTTCTCTGCTTGTTCCAAATTGGTTGCAATCTGTTCAATGGGGCTATCGCTTCTATGAACTCCATGCTTCTTCATCAGTAGGGCACTCTGGGTTCCTCAAAACGTATGACTAGGAACAATGTAACTTCTTTTGGCAGGGACTCAAAATGACAATTCAACGAATGGTGGTTGACTGTGATACTTTCCAAGTCAACAAGGGTGAAACGACCCTCCTTTCGGGACTACTCGAACCCTTGCCCATCCCTCCATAGATTTGGACAACTATTTCTATGGATTTCCTAGAAGCGCCCCAGTGGTATAGTACCACATCTAAAAGGACACCATATGAAGCAGTCTTTGGACAGGCACCACCAGTTCTTCTTCCATACACCTTCAGCAGCTCCCTAGTTCAGGCAATTGACTCAATTCTTCGAAACCGTGATCAGCTTCTTCTCATTCTGCAGGACAATCTTCACATGGCATGAATTCGACTGAAACAACAAGCCGATCAGCACCGTTCTGAGTGCACTTTTCACATCACTGATATGGTTCTTCCTTGTCTACAGCCTTCTACGCAATCCTCCCTGAAACTCCAAAGGCGCCAGTGGCTTGGAATGCAACCCGAGGATGCTACAAGGGACCCACTCCTTCAGATTCTGCATCAATTTCCACATCTAAAGCTTTGAGGACAAAGCTTTTTCTAAGGGAGAGGGGATGTTAGGAACCCATGTCTTTACTTTGTTAGTATATTGTTGTTGGACGCATATGCTTTGTAAGTCGTCCCATAGTATTTGTTGATCCATAGTTTGTGTTATTGTTGTTGGCGCATATGCTTTGTAAGTCACCCATAGTTTTGTTGATCCATAGTTTGTATTGGCCCATGGTTTTGACTCATAGTATTGGCGCCTAGACTTAGCCCATGGTTTGTATTAGCCCATGGTTTGTATTAGCCCATGGTTTGTATTGACACATAGTATTGACATAGGGTATTGGCGCCTAGACTTATTATATAAGTGTGTGTTGAGGCCTATAAAGGCATCGGGAAGTTAATTGTATTGAGCTTGCTCAAAGGAGGTTGCCCCCTCAAAGTGGCCCGTGATCGATATAAAAGTGATTCTGAGTTCTATTATTTCTGATATCTCGTGTATTTGCATTAATTAATTATTGCAAGTTCATCACATGGTGTAAAAGTTGACCAAATCAACACATTTTATAACAGTCAATTCCATGCATAAGACTGTTGACATTGCAAGGATTTTCATGGAGGAAATCTTCAAATTGCACGAAATTCTGAAGGCAATAATTTTGAGAGGGATACAAATTTCACATCGAATTTTTGGAAGGGACTATTCAAGGATTTAGGAACTCAATTCAATTTCAGCACAACACACCATCCTCAAACAAATGGTCAGACCAAGAGGGTAAATCAAGTGATGGAAGATGTGATGGATAAGCCATCCAAGTGGGGGGATTACATACATATGGTTGAATTTGCTTACAACAACGGTGACAATAAATCAATGGGAATGATTCCATTTGACTCCATGTATGGAAAGAAATGGAAGATTCTGGTGAGTTAGGAAAACCTTTTGAATAGAGTGGTGCTTGGGATAGAAATGCACAAAGAAATGGAGAAGGAAATAGTTGAAATTAGAAAGATTTTGAAAGCAGTGCAGGACATGTAGAATATCTATGTAAATGTGAAAAGAGTGAGTAGATAATTTAGAGTCAGAGACCATGTTTATTTGAGAGTAAATCCAAATAAGAGCTCTCTAAATCTTGGAGGATGTGCCAAGTTGGCACCAAGATATTGTGGGCATTTTGAAGTCCTTCATAGAATAGGACCAATTGCATATAGGATTGCATTGCCTGCACATAGAAACTTCATAATGTTTTCCATGTTTCATTGCTTAAAATGTATATACATGATCCTAATCACGTCATTGGTTGGAATGTGATTCAGGTGGAACCCAATGGGGAGTTCCAAGTGGATCCTATGTACATCCTAGGAAGGAAGTATACTATGCTGTGGAATGGGGCCATCGGCCAGGTAAGGGTGCATTAGAGGTAATTTGGTCCAGGTGAGTCTATTTGGGAGTTGGAGGAGGCCATGATATAGGCATACCCATTTTTTTTTAGTTTTGGAGAGCCATGTGATATGTTTAGTCAGCCATGTGTTGGTCAAAGCATGGTAGAATTTTAATTGCAATATACATGTGTATGATAATAAAGAAAACCCACAGTTGACTATGCAATGCATCAAGAGAAAGGGGACTGATTTTACTAAGGATAGGGAGGGATGTATTGAACCCATGAAGCTAAGTTGACTCATGCTCCCCAATCATTTAATGCTTACAAGAGGGAGGTAGTTGAGGAATTTATTACCTTGGGGAATGGAAGGCCT
Organism: Larix kaempferi; assembly: GCA_027924585.1. Lineage (NCBI taxonomy): Eukaryota > Viridiplantae > Streptophyta > Pinopsida > Pinales > Pinaceae > Larix > Larix kaempferi. The sequence goes on along the minus strand of BSBM01000597.1, from coordinate 5,880,897 downwards.
GTGTCTGATATTTCTTGTGTTAGTCGCCATACAGAATTGGGGTTGGAGATTGCTTATTGGGTAAGCAATCACTTGAATTAAATTCATTCTTAAGTTATCTATCATTTGGAGGTTGGGATAGTCTATCAGTCTGTTAGTCCATCATTCTATCAGCTAGTCAATCTCCTAGTCTAAGTAACCTGACCCCTCATATTTGTGTATCTACCTTGTCTTGGAGTATCAACCTTAGTAGGAGGAGAGAGACTATCATCGTTTGGACCAAGTGGTATTGATATGAGAGTGGCTTTGATTTTAGTCTGTGGTCATGGCTGAAAGTCGAGGATGTAGCCTTTGAATGGAGGTGCTACATTTCCCTTTGCCATCTCATGTACATGGTGGTATCGAAGCTTATCCTAGTTGTAACATGATGCCTATGTGCCATGGTTTGATGTCTATATGCAATGAGTGCATGATTGATCCATAAATTGTCTCAGTGTGTCTGTTAGTGGGAAGTTACTTGTGAATTCCATGTAGTGCACTAGTTTTCAAGAGTAGGTTTGGACTATTGAATCCTTTCCTTAGTTTCATTCGCACACTAGATAACCTTTTATCCTTACTGTTCCGATGAAATGTTGAGCATGGTTTCCTATTAGCCCTTTTATAACCAAATGACCTGTTAGAAGGTGGTTGGTGTAAATTCCTAGAAGATAATTGGTTGTGACCAATATTTGTAAGCCTTAAGAGGACAAAACCTCTTAGCATATTATCCAGGGTTTCGATGATCTTTCTACTCCCACACTAAATAGAACCTAGAGGAAGGTGATTCATGAGGGAATTTTCAGTAGTGAAATAGTACCTTCTTTGTGTTTTTTGGGGAAGAGAATGTGGACCCCAAGCTAGCTGAGTCTGTAAAAGGTGTATGTGGTTCTGGCAATAGACCAGGTATAACTATTTTTCCCTATTTCTGAATTCTTAAACCTCTATGGAGTTGACTATGTATTATTGACTACTAGAATGGTATGGAGCATGGAACTAGCTGATGATACTAGTGGAGGTTTCTTAATCATGGCAGGTGACCAGGTTTGGGTGGTGTTTCTATGCACACATTGAATAACACCTGGAGGAAGGTGACATCCAAGGTACTATTGAGTAGTAAAGGAGTACCTTATTGGTGTTCTGTGAGGTGGGTATTGTGGACCCCAAGTTGGTTGAGTCTAACTAAGGTTCCTATAAATATATGGTGAGTTTACTAGTTCAACATTTCCCTCCATCATCCTTACATCTTATTAATCCATCTATGCATTGGCTTGGCTTAAGACTGAGTCTATGTTACTGTGGACATCATGTTAACCCAGCAAAGGGATGGCTTGGTTGTTTCCTTGTTCCTACTTGAATATGAGTGAGCTATGAATAGTTCCCCTTTCCTTATGGAAATCATGCCCAACATGAGGGTGGCCTCTTAGAAGAAATAGTATATGCTAGAAAGAGTGACTATGATTGTGTGGAACATTGCTCTTGCGTAGTTAGTTGCGTGGTGAAGCTACATTCAAGATATGTGTTTACTTGATGTCTTATTGGTTTTAAATTAATTCCATTGTGTGAATGTTGATCTAAAATGATGAAGATGCATGCTACAATTAGAGGCTGTGATTATGAATTATTGTAGTTAGTAGTAATCATGATTCTTGATATCTAAGTGTTAGATATGTGATATTGTACTTCTTGAAATGCTTGCATAAAGATGTATTCCTAGTAGATGAATTCCCATTGCACATACAATGCTAAATCTGTAGGAATTCAGTGATGTGTCATTAGAAGTTAAGTAACCACATGGTGGCTATGGCACACGGTGGTTGATGCGCACTGGTTTAAGGTTTTCGTGCGATGTATTGCACGACTGTTAGAATTAACCCTCACTATGTATGTGCACGATAGGGAAATTGTTAAGCACATGATTGCACGATATTAAAGTTTAGTGCATGTAGTATTGTGCATATAATAAAATCCGATGCGGGCGACACATCAGATAGAACAAGTAAAATGTATGCACAGACTGCTACTGAGTAATAAACTTAATGAAAGAGACATATAAATGTGTTGGAATAAAAAATAAAATCATCCCTTATGGTCATGATAGGCCATTTAGGTTGTCGTGGATGCAGCAATTGGGGTACACACTAAGGAAATGCTTAGGAAGGGCTAATAAAGGATGTCCAATAGCCAATCAAAGTTGAGAACATATTTGATCAAGTGCTTGTTCCCATTCACACCGACAAAAGTGATCGAGGATTATTTGAAAGTGTATGATGCCAATGGCTGAGATTTAATCCTAACCTCCGGGGAAATCATATTTGACCGTTCGTGCTAAGGGAAGGTAATCATTCCTGTTCCAAGGGATAGGAGCATGAATGACTAGGATTGAATCACACATGTTGAGCGGGTTGATATGAAACATTCATGCAATAGTAAGATGCATTTGGGTCTCATTACTGGAAAATAAAATAAATCCTTAAGATGGAAAGAAAGGGCCACCAATGGTCTAGATTTGATAATAAAAGTATATCGATGGATTTGGCACAAGACTGGTTGTGATGATCGAATAGAAGCAGGAAATGAATTGGGCTCATAAGATGATGGCAAGTTGGTACCTTCTACCATAGTGGAATCCATATGTCATGCCACATTCATAGGTTTTCCACATCATCAGATTAAAAGGATAATTTGGTGCCTTGAGATGAAAAAAAGTAATACGAAATAGGGGACTATAGATCCTATTGACAAAAATGTCAATTAAGCAGAATCCAATATATATATATATATGGAAATTTTTATTTAAATTCTTGAAGTAAAGATTGTCCAACAAATTTTATAATATGAACACATTTCAACTACATCTTGGTATTAGAATTAGTCACATAATATGTTACAGAGAAAGTACAAAAGAGTACGAATGGAGTACGGGGAGTGGTGGACTACAGGAATGGATACATAATTAGGGTAGCTAAACCGGATGCATACTTTAATTATCGACCAGGGAGCGTACAAACTTAAGAGGTGCTAAGAACTGTATGTGCTCTATAGGATAGTCTTCGTCGTTTTAGGATGATGGGGTGTGTCTTGAAGGTTTCTCAAAGGAAATGGAAGTGATCTTCTCTTAAACAACAAATGAAGGAATATGCAAATATGGTAAATTTATAAACTAGAAATGCTGAAACTAATAGATCTTTGTGCTGAGAATTAAATGCTGGAAGACTGTAAATCTAATCTAAGAAATCGAGTGTTGAAATCTTGGGGAACTGATCTAGAAATAAAATACTGAAAACTGGAAGTCTAACTAGAAATTCAATACATAAAATTAATCAAACTTAATCTATTCAAATCAAATGGTGAAAGTGATAATCAATTACTCTATTCAAATCCAAAGAACTAAAACAATTAACTCCTATATAACTAAACTCTAATAAAAGAAATATTCATGGCATCGCAGATTTGAATCATGGTGTAAAATTAATATAGTGAGCTGGAAAACAGAGGTAATTACGCCTACACAGAATGCGTGTACAGGACTACAGGAAGCGTATTATAGAACTACAGAATCAACATTGGCGAACTATAGATAAAAAGTGTTGAAATGAAAGGATCGCTTAACTGAAATAAAACCATGTCATTCAAACATTACCAAAGTACTTCGTATACGATAAGGATTTAAATCAATTCACAGTACATATAAAAAATACCTGAAATGGAAGTGAAGCTCTTGACCTACGTGTTGGAGGGGCCCTCTCCAACTCGTATTGCAGGAGTGGAAAAGACTTATAAACACAGCGCTTGAAATAACATTACTTCTTCCATTAAAATTGTAACCTCATGTTCAGAAAAGTCTTAACACAGAATTGTCTCGAATAACATATACTAAAATGTAAGTTCTACAAAAATGCCAACAGGAACCTCTTGCTAACCAAGAGGCCCATATATATTGTTATACCTCTATATTTCACGGTGTCGCATCCCCATCACAACACATTTCGACGACACTTTTCCTACTGCTTTGAACCATCCAGAAGAGATAGATGATGAGTCAACCTTGAAGGTAAATCCACCCTGCCAAGTTTTGACCCACCTTGGACTTTATTTCCATACACTACCGCGCTCTGCCAGCTTGACAAAACGCGGCACAGTGCCGCGCTCTGTATCATTTGCAAAGCGCGGCACCCTTTTAATAGTTTTTGCCCTTGACTTATGGGATCTTGGATTTTCGAAGATGATGGAAGATTAGGTTCCTTGATTCGATCCCAACTCACCTCCTTCGATTAGAAACCCTGATCCACTTATCCCTCCTTAGATCCACCTATCTCTCTTGTTGGTTAACCTCACCATTCACTATAAAAGAGAGGCATGCCATTGGGAAGGGGGAGGACTCTTGAGAGCACCAAACTTATGGTCTTGCAGCATTGTGGAGATAGCTAAGAGGAGAAGACACTTGGAGTTGGAGGATTGGCTTGGGCATCAAGCACCCTTTGTAAGTAATCTTCAAGTTGTAATGGAATAACTTGTCTTGTTTTCCCAAATCATTTGTGTTAATCTTGTTTTAATCATGTGATTTGTATCTTTCATAGATTTAGATCCTAACTCATGTTTTCAGATTGTTAGAGAATAGTACATGCTTGTGTTTTGGTTCTATTGTTAACAGGTTTACTTGGAGCTTGGAGCAAATATCAAAGACAAGCGTTTGGATACAAGGTCAGTTAAACTCCTTTCTATTCTCTTCAGCATTTTAATTCTGAGATGTTTGTTAGATCTAGGGATTCAAGGTTGCATTTGTTTTGTCTGTTCTTAGCCTAGAGTTAGTTAGATCCTACTTTAGCCTAAGGGAGTTTTGGCTTATCCGTAGGGCAGAATTCCACATAACAAGAATGGCGACTCCGCTGGGTTTGATTACTGCTTGATTGGTTCAAATTCACAGTCAATTATCTTTGAATTATCAGTCTTTTGTTGCACTTCAAACCACCTTGAATTTTGGTCTTTTTTGACCCTTATTCACCCCTCCTCGCAGGATTTATCTCCCTGTTTAATTACTGAGTCCCCTGGGTTAGCAACAACCCTGAAAACTTGATTTTTTCTTTTCCAGTTGCGTTTTTTTCCCTCTTGCCACAGTGCCGCGCCCTCTTAACCACTTCCAGCGCGACATTTACACAGTGCCGCGTCCTAGGCATTCATACCAGCGCGACAGTTACACAGTGCCGCGCTTCAGGCAGTCTATAGCCCGCGGTATTGTCTGCAAGTAGGTAAATTTTTTTTTATTTTTTTATTTTTTTTTATTTTTTTTATTTTTTTATAATTTTTGCTTGGTTTCCTGAGTTTCTCCCTGCCTCAGATAGTCTTTACTGTTGCCTGTTAGCATCCTGGTTAATTTCCAGTCTGTTTGGTCTGCTTATTACATGGTTTGTGAGCTTGATTGATTGATTGAATTAAGTGGCACTTTTGACATATTGGTCATTTTTCAATTTGATTGCATTTGACTTGGCTTTTCCCCACAACCAACTCAACACCACTGTCTTCTGTTACTGAACACTGTAGTTTTACAGTCATATTGTCATTATCATTTTCAGTAAATTAAAAAGATCATTGGTTGAGAGCAAATTTGTTGTTTAATTTGAAAAAGTCTAGTGGCATTTTGCATAGAGAAATGAACCATTAATTTTGCCATAAAAATTCTCAGCATAGAAGCATTGTAGATTGTAAAATCAGTACATTGAAAAGCGTGTTTACTTCAGCTTGGCTTGGTTTATAAATCGAAAAGAAAAGAAAAATCTTTTACTTGATTGCTTGTGAAAGTCGTTATGCATATTGGATCGAAGAACCTCTATCTTTACCTTAGCTAGATTTCATCGAAGACAAAGGCTTGTTTATGATTCATTCTCATTTGCATGGTTTGAGTCGTCATAACACCATCAAGTCTCACGTCCACTACCCGATTGAGTAAAGACAGCCACTAAAATTAATCACCCTAATTAAACCAACTTTAACCTCACTTGAGGAAATCAAAAGAATTTGGTAGTTAGGTAGGACACCGGGGATAGGCATCGAAATAATTCCCCCTTGTCATTTTCATCTGAGACATAGTCGTTGTCTTTAGGGAACTAAAATCCTCTAGTACTTATTGACACGGTCACAGCTAGTTTGTGGAGGGGCCTCCTGACTGTTTCTAACTTTTCAGGGGTTAAACGGCCGCGAGATTGAGAACCGGACGGACTCTGTGGAATACCGCACTCCACTTAGCCCTAAGGCAACATCGATCGCTGTCTTCTTCGGAAGGCTGAAGTGCACAAAACCTTTTCCGACGTGTCATGAACGAGGTGGCTTAGTATCTATTCTACTAGGGCTCTTTTACCCAGGGTCCCTTTCGGTAGAGGGATATCCTTCTTATATCGGTCTCTCATGTTGTATTGTTCGACTTGGATTTCATCACCTTGCGAAGGATACAGCCTGTTGAGGTCTCCAGCTCTTAGTTAGGAGTTTGCTTGGCGTCTCATCTTTGTAGAGGGTCATTTTTTCTTTGTAGGGACTGCTTGTTGGCATTCTGGCCATTTTTGTTGATCAGCTCGCTTATTGAGACACCGGTCTCAGTATAGATTTTAGAGCTTGCTTTTTTGGCCTGTGAGCCTTGCTTTTTCTAGCTCCTCTTTTGCACACTCGGCTGCATTAGAGTTTTTGAGTTCTTTGTTTACAGTACTGCCCCCGATTTTCATTTTCCTGTCATCATGTCAGATCAACAAAGAAGATCACGAAGACAACAGGGCCTAAGCCCTCCACCACCACCACCGCCACGGACTTCTGGTCCGCCTGCATCACGCATTCCTGCTCCTCCTGGCCGCGGTGCTGGTCGAGGCAACATCCCACCGCCGATACGTACAACATCTTCAGTTACGCCTGTAACTGCCACACACAGCACAGTCTCAGAATCCATTGCAGCTTCTATGACCACTAGCATGTCTGAGGCTTCCACTGTCACCTCACCCACTGTCATCCCAGATTTATCTATAACAGTGGGCACAGTTACAGCAGCCGAACCTAGCACGACCCAGAGTACTAGACCAGAGGTCATCCTTCTACCGAAGGCCAACACTTCCCGTCCATCAGACACTTTCCACGATGATATAGACGGATATATTGGCACCACGGAAGGATCCGACCAGGACATAGCTGGCCTAATTTCAGTCCCAGGCGGCTACGTTGAGATCGTTGAAGATACTCGTCTACCTGACACACCTTTTGAACCTGATTATGGCTTCATTACTTCCCAGACGGAACTTCCGCCTGTTATTACTACGTCACCCAGTGTTCATCCTCAGGAGACAAGTTCTTCTAGCAACGTACCTCGCACTTTTCATCTACCCAACATCCCACCGGGACACGAAATTATGGCTTCCATCCAGTCTAGTATGGTTAGCCTAGCGAACTCTCCGTTAGCATCGGCACAATTTAGACGCAACACAGAGCAAATGCTTTCGACAGCGTCTAGATACCCCCCTGTTTCTCGTCCTTCTGACTATAGGGATCCCAACGTTCCGTCTAGCACAGAATTTCATCATTCCTTTGCAGACGGCTCAGGACCTTCGGACTTTACTACACCTAGGTTCCTGCCGGATCCCCAAAATCTTTTTCAGGATATGAACTCGGACCCAGTTCTCGATGGTCCTCCTATCATTGAACACGTGATGGACGACGCTGATACTCCTGGGCTAAATTCCCCACATTTGCTGTCATCACCAATGTTTGGTGCACACTCTATGAGGGATAACCCAGTTTTTTCTCCGTCCTCACCTGTCCAATACGGACGACCGCCTCCGCTAATCGGTACTTTTGGCGCCGTTGGCCAATCCATGCTATCATATTTAGCTAGCGGCGGAAGAACACCTAGTCATACTGCTGGATCTTCCGTTTCGACCGGAGGATCACCTTCAGCCACCATTTATACTATTTCAGGAGGTGGACAACCGACTGCAATGGTCCCTAACTCCAACTTACAAACCCTCCCTGGTGGGCCATCAACCCAACCAGCTGGGGGGCAACCTTTTGTTGGGAACCCCATTGTTAGTCAACAACCTCCCACTGGTGGGCCATCAACCCAACCAGTCGGAGGACAACCTTTTGCTGGGAACCTAGTTCCCAGTCTACAGCCTCCTCACATAGGGCCATCCAACCTAACTGCTGGCGGACAACCTATTGGCTCGCTCCAACAAGTTTCCCAACCAGCAGTTTCTACTCAGTTTGGTATGTACAATCCACCTGGCAGTGGGCAACCTTATTCCGGTGTTCCCACCGGGCCTTACTCTCAACCACCCCTGTCAGGTATGCTTCCTTCTTGGGATCATCAAATCCCACAGAGTGGGGGGTACTCACTTTTCGGAAACTGGAACCAAGCTGGGGGGCAATCTCAGATTTCCCCCAACTTGAATTCTGGCTTCCCTTACCCTTCAGCTGCCACAACTCCTTGGAACCCGTCACTTCAATTTCCACTCGTTCCTCAAGCAGGAACGAGCATTCCATGGACACCACCGTCGCAGCCACTCCCCAACCCTGCTATGGGAAATCCTCCACTTACACAGTATGGTGGCAACATCCCTGGAACACAACAATTCCAAGGAACTTTTCCCCAACAAGGAATAGCAACCAATCCTGGGCATCAACAGCCTCAGGGTACTATACCCACTCAGCAGAACACTTACCAACCAGTTGCTTACAATCAACCGGTTAACCAGATGGCTTATTATCCGCAGAACTTCCAGCAGTATCCCGCGGGAAACACATATGGGTATAACACACAGCAGCATGCTATGCAAGGCCCTCCAGGGTTCCCTGCACCACATGGTTATTACTCATACCTGCAGACCAACCGTCAGCTTCCCTTCTTGGCCACACTTGATCTACCTGATTTGTCGAGGCTTATTAACGATCCTATATGGCATGAACCTCACTGGCCACCTATCCCAGCCAAACTACCATCGGACATTCCCAAGTTCGATGCTAAGCCCGGGGAAGACCCCAAGAACCACGTGATGACCTTCCATCTTTGGTGTTCATCAAACTCCTTGATGGATGATTCCATCCGACTTCGGCTCTTCCAACGTACGCTTACCGGAACGGCAGCAAAATGGTACATCGAGCTGCCACAACACTCTTTTCGTGATTTCAACACTTTGGCTATGCAGTTTCTGACACATTTCCAGCTTCCCATCCGATATGAGACTGGAACAGAACTGCTAACTTCACTGCGTCAAACCACTTCTACACACATCTCGGATCACATCCATGAGTGGCGAAGACGCCGTAGGCTAATAAAGGCACCTATTCCAGATCAGCTACTTGCTGATTGGTTTACAAAATCCTTTTTGCCTCCCATAGCCAGAGATATTGCTATGCGCGGACCTGTTACGGAAGAACAAGCCATCTCGGCAGCACAATACATGGATTTAGTATATACTCAATCCGGTACTTTACACGAACTTCTTCCACATGCTTCCCGCATTCACACTGATCCTACAAAGCCTACTACTGAACCACCCATTGATGGTATCGTTGGTTCAGTTAAGGCTCAGCCTGCTACCAACTCGACGGGGCAACAAGCTTCTGCTTCCCCCGCTTTTACCCAGGTCGCTTCAAAAACTTCCACTTCTCCTGCTGTCTCCTCCGAAGTGAATGCAGTCCAATCTACATCACAACCCTCCGGGGGAAAGAAGAAAAACAATCGTGGTAAACCTAAAAAGAACCAGCAGGAGAACTCCAAACCACAACCTACCCAGAATGATCAAAAACCACGTCGGAAAGCTAAGTTTCCCTGCTTGATTTGTCAAGATGATCATTATACGCGTGACTGTCCCTACAAGGACGAGGTCCATAAGTTCGTTAAAGGATCCTCTAGACCGGCAGTGATAACTGACCCTTTCCCCCAACAGCAACAGCAAATGGTTGCCCAAGAATCCCCACAAGGGGGCAACCCGACCAATCCTTCCCGTGGAGAGACGTCCACAAACCGCGAGATCCTAATGACAAGTAATGAGGAGATTAATATCACCACTCGTTCAAAGACATATGACAATCCTCCAAGTTCAACCAAACAATCGGAGACAGCCAAAGGCAAGTCTCCTATTGAAGATCCGATTCCTATTCCCCCCCCTAATGGTCACCTCCATATCGAGAGACCACTTATGGACACAGTGCTACGCCCACCTAAGGGCACCATACGAAAGGCGACATTCAATCCGAATGCGCGAGCTGCCCAAAACTACAACATTGTTGAAGATTTGGCTCAAGCACCTTGCGCTATGTCAACTCTCGAGGTTCTCCAACACTGCCCCACGCAGCGTAGAACCCTACTTTCAGCACTGGGGGCATTGGACCCAGATACTTCAAACTCCATCATGTTTAACTTGGAGCACGCTAAACCTAGGCTTTCTCACCAGTTAGCCTTCCAGGTGCATACGAAAATCCGTGGAAATGTTATCCACCGCACAGTGTTAGATGAGGGTGCTTCCACGTCAATTATGTCTTTGAACTGCTGGAGAGCTCTCGGCTCGCCTGAGGTCACAACTTCTCCCACTACTCTTAGAGCGTTTGATGGACATGGTTTTCAACCATACGGACTCATCCCCTCAATCGGTGTTGAACTGGGGGGCAAAACAGTATCCGTACACATCGAAGTCGTAGATGCACCTTTGGATTACAACCTCCTACTCGGTCGGAACTGGTTCTATGCCATGACTGCCATTGCATCTACAGTCTTCCGGATTGTACAATTTCCTCATGAAGGGAAAATTGTCACTATTGATCAATTGGATTACTGTATCCCAGACTCCCATCCGAACTCCGCCAATACCGTTCCGTTATTGGATCAACCACGGTACCGGTTCCAAGACATAGGTGTTGGTCTCATGAAGGATTCATCCCTCATTGGAGTTTTTCCAGAGCTGGGAACCCATCTTCAACCAGTCAACATGATTTCGTCACATGTCACCCCGTCTGATGATTCATGGGTGATCCCGAGTCCTACTCAGATCCAAGGCTATGGCAATTACATGCCTTTGAACAGAAACCTTGCATCTTATGACGCGATCCAATCAGCCACAGATTGGGTCGACTGTTCTACTGATCACACAGTGGCATAGCTCTCGACTGAAACTCATACACGCCCACCATTGTTTGATCCTCTCAACTTGATTTTTCCTACTGACGAATCAATCATAGAGGTTATGTGCGGTAATGAGCCACCATGGGGAGATTTTCATCATCGATCTTCATTCCCCACCATCCAGTCACTCGAGCCTGACACCAAATCCAGTGCTTCACTTGGGATGGTTCAAACCAAGTTCCCCACTTCCCTCGACGAAGTATTTTCTGAAGGCAACTTGGCCAATCTTATGGCAACCACTCCCATTGATATTTCAGTAAAGCCTGGTATCGTGGAAAACGTACACATTGGCAAAACATGTACTCCTCTTGAGACGGAGTTCTATAATGCCTACTTTAAAACTTTCCGCGATGTTTTCGCTTGGAGTTATGAAGAGATGCCAGGAATCGACCCATCGATTGTAGTCCACGAAATTCCAACTTTCCCTGGCGCCCGACCTGTTCGGCAAAAGCTTCGACCCGTTCATCCTCGTAAGGCAGCCGCCATTAAAGCAGAAGTTGAAAAACTTTTGCGTGCTGGTTTTATCTATCCTGTCCCATTGACAGAATGGGTATCCAACATCGTCCCTGTAGCCAAGAAACAGGGAACGATTAGAGTCTGTGTTGATTACCGTGATTTGAACAAAGCTTGTCCCAAAGACAACTACCCAACTCCGTTTATCGACCAGATCATCGATAACTGTGCCGGAAGTGTTATCTTTTCATTTATGGATGGCTTTTCTGGCTATAATCAGATCGATATCCTCCCAGCCGACCAGCACAAAACGGCCTTTATCTGCCCTTGGGGGATCTTTGCATATCGGAAGTTACCTTTTGGCCTCAAAAATGCCGGGGCAACTTTCCAACGGGCGATGTCCTACGCATTCCATGACATCAAACATATCGTAGAGCCATATCTCGATGACCTTCCCGCTCATTCTCGAACTCGGGAAGAACATCCAGATCACTTGAGTGCCATTTTCGAAAGGTGCCGGCGCTACAATATACGTTTGAACCCGCATAAGTGCGTCTTCTGTGTAGAAGCCGGAAAACTGTTGGGCTTCATAGTCTCCAAAGACGGGATACGTCTAGATCCCGCAAAGGTAGCAGCTATCATAGCCCTGCCTTCACCTACTAATATTCCAGAACTTCAATGTTTGCAAGGGCATGCAAACTTTCTACGCCGTTTTATCTGTAATCTGTCTGAGATAACAAAAGGCTACATGCGGCTTCTCAAGAAGAATGTTCCCTTCATATGGGATGATGAAGCCCAACGCTCCTTTGACAATTTAAAGGCAGCCTTAACTAAAGATCCTGTGATTCAACCCCCCAATTACACACAGGACTATATCCTTTATCTCGCAGCCTCGATTTCCACCATTGGTATGGTGTTAGTCCAGGAAGATCACAACGGCATAGAACATGTGGTGTACTACCTCAGCAAGAGTCTTCTCGACTCTGAAACTCGCTACTCACATGTTGAAAAGCTGGCTCTGGCAACAGTGTTTGCTGTCCAAAGATTCCGTCACTACATCTTACTCCGCCGGACCACCGTTATCGCCGATTTCAATCCAATGTACTACATCCTCACACGACAAGTGCTTGGGGTCAAGTACTCCCGTTGGATTGTCATCCTTCAAGAGTTTGACTTGGAATTCGTCAAAGCCAAGTCTAAGAAATCTCTGGTCTTCGCTGAGTTAATTTGTCACTTGCCCCGTGCTACTGAGCAATCCGAGCCCATTGATTCTCTTCCCGACGAATCATTGTTCCTCATTAGCACGTCTGATCCGTGGTATGGGGATATTCTCTTATATCTCCAAACCCAACGCTTCCGTCCCGACCTCAACCGCGATGAACGACGACGTATCAGACATCACGCAAAATACTACCTTATAGTGAACGATACTTTGTATCGGCGTGGTGTCGACACTGTCCTTCGACGCTGTTTGACCTTAGATGAGGCGGAATGCGTTCTCAATGACTGCCATGCTGGAGCATGTGGTGGTCATCTCTCTGGGATGGCTACGGCCCAGAAAATATTGCGAGCGGGATACTTCTGGCCTTCGATTTTCAAAGACTGCATTGAAACAGTCAAGAAGTGTCCGCCATGTCAATTCTTTCATCACAAAACACGCTCGCATCCTGCTCCACTCCATCCTGTTATTGCCGTCGGCCCCTTCTCCAAATGGGGCATTGATTTTATGCACTGTAATCCCACTTCAGCCGGGGGGCATAGCTATGTCATAGTAGCTGTGGACTATTTTACAAAATGGGCTGAAGCGATGCCTACGTATGCTGAAGACGGCAAAACAGCAGCGCAGTTCATATTCAATCATATCATAGCTAGATTCGGTGTCCCACAGTCTATTGTGACTGACCATGGTTCCCATTTTAGGAATCATATGATCGAAGAACTAAGTGCCAAACTGGGTTTTCGCCACGAAAACTCAACTCCGTATTACCCACAAGCCAATGGCCAAGTTGAAGCCATCAATAAGGTCCTGAAACGAATGATTCAGCGCATTGTGGGTACCCAAAAATCCAATTGGCACTCAGCTCTGTTCTCAGCACTGTGGGCATACCGAACCTCAGTGAAAAGTGCTACTGGGTTTACACCATTTCAATTGGTGTACGGCCTGGAAGCCATTCTCCCGATTGAATGTGAAATTCCATCACTCAAGATAGCCATAGAGCTACTTCCACACACTACTTCCGAAGAAGAACGGTTTCTATACCTAGCCAAGCTAGATGAAACCCGCCGCGACGCCGCTTTGGCTAATGAAGCTCACAAAAAACGCGTCAAAGCTCAATATGACAAATCCGTTCAACCTCGGATCTTTAATGAAGGTGACCTAGTACTTACATATGATCAGATGCATGACAAACTTGGAAAAGGCAAGCTTGAATCTATGTGGTACGGCCCCTTCATCATAAAACGTGTCTTAGAAAAAGGAGCCTATGAACTAGTCGACTGTGATGGTACGCCATTGGCACGGCCCCGCAACGGGCTATACCTCAAGCGTTTCTACGCATGAGGTTACCCCACGCGGGTTACTTCTTGTACATAATGTATTTAGTTTGCTTTTTGCTTTATTTTTAGTGTGCGCGTGGATCTTATGTATCTACTCTTACTTTGACTCGTGCTTTTATGCGCAGATGTCTACCTACTTTGGATTCGCTGACGGTGCAAGCCGACATACCCGGAATCTCGCTTCCGCAGCATGGGTGATCTATTCCCCCACTGGCGAGTTAATTTCTTCAGGAGCCATTTGTTTAGGTCCCGCAACCAATAATATCGCAGAGTACCATGCAGTCATTGGTCTCTTAACTGAGGTTGCCTCACTCGGGATTGACTCCTTATCGGTCTTTTTAGATTCCCAACTCGTGGTTTCTCATCTAAACCGTGTTTACACAGTTCGCGATCCTACATTACTTCGTTTATTTCGAAGAGTACGCCTCTTGGAACGGTCATTTGATTTTATTACATATCAACACATACCGAGAGAATTCAATTGTATTGCCGATTCATTGGCTAATTACATTTTGGATTGGCATCTTGCCCATACATAAACACATCATAAAAAATTAAAATGCACAAGTCATTGTAAATATTTAGATCATAAATAGGTCCATATCACTGTATATAAAAGTGTTTTTTCCAAAATACATAAAGTTTGTGTCAAAGACAAAATTGGGGATTAAATCCCATATACAAAAATTGGCCCTCAAAGCCTACATATCGTGTACATGCCGCAAAAAGATCTAAAGACCATCTATGGAGACCTAGGAGACCTATCACGTCCCTCATCGGACTCCTCCCGCCGCTGGTGGTAACACATCACAGCTCGAACCACCTTGCGAAGAAGTCGACTGATACGACCAGGTACACCTACAGTATGACGCTGGAGGGGGTAAGGGACATCATCCATCCGCATAGCAGGGATACCATGAGTCAATCCCTGCAGGTTCCTCTCAATGTCCCGGACACCTCCTGCCTCATCCTCATCTTCTTCTTCGACAGGATCAGCTTGACGATCTACACCGCCACGACGTAGTGGTGAATATCCAGCTGGTCGTTGTGGTCCACGATCTGCAACATGCATACGAATATACATTAGAAGTCTTTTACACATTCTAAAAAAGCATTAAAAATTAAATATTCAAAAAGAAAAAATACATATCCATGAAGGTCATACCAGAGTTGTCCCAGTCATCATCTTCTGGCAAAGCCAAGTCAATATCCTCGCGGAAATCTACCCCTGAATAGGGATAGTCGTCGATCATGATTATCTGCTCCTCTAGCCAAGAGAAGAAATCCTCTCCAAAAGCTAGCCGCTGAGGCCCTCCAAGGCGCCCGGCATAGTCGCTCCATCGAGCCATCCATGGCTCAGTAGGTGGGCGAGGATGCATAGATATCTGCGGACGCAGTAATGGCACCCTTGCCAGGAAGAAAGTGACCAAGATACTCCCATAGCCAAACTGGGTATTTTTCCCAGTTCTACATTTGTGCACCTGTTCCTTCATATGGGACAGCACTGCATCACACCAGTTGAAGACCGTTCCTCCCATGCACTCTGCTGCGAGATTTACCTGTGTGCGGGTTGCCTGATGTGGGCTCACGCTTCCTGCTGCACGTGTAATAGTGAATAGCAAAGTTTTGAAAGGAAGATTTGTGACCTCTTTTATGGCCACTTTCCCACTCTTCTTACTCGAACCCACCTGACAATATCGAGCAATTAAATCATCCGTGCTTGAGTCTGAAGCACTGTACCCGGTAAGATTCGGCCGGGCCCCTCTTTTCGAGAGGCCCGTGAGGAAGTAGATGTCTTCAAGTTGAATTTCAAGCACGTGCTCTCCTACTCGGAAAGCTTCGATATCAGGATCCCACAATTGAATGAGGTGAGTAAGTAGTTTGGGTTGTTGGCGGATCCCTTTAGTCTTGAAAAACTTTAGCAAACCACATTCTCTCAATGCGGTCACGGTGGGTAAGTGATTTTCGGCCCTAAAATCATCCGTTTCATGTTCCCTCTCTTTCCAACTCACCATTTTGCCTCAAACAAGTTGCAAATCCCTGCAAAAAGGCAAACAAAGTAATTAGTGGCTATTTAACAACTTGCTTCCAGCAAAAATTTGAGGAAAAATTGATTTTTTGAACTCAATTTTCGCACGTGCCGCGCCTGGAGGACACCATGCCGCGCGGCAGTCCACAGTGCCGCGCCTCCTTTTGGAGTTACAGCGCGGCACTGTTGAACAGTGCCGCGTTTCACGATAGGGGCCCCACGCGGCAGTACGGCAGGCGATTCTTGCCAAAAGGGCTTGCCAAAAAATTAATTTTTCCCTGGTAAAAGTGAAAATTTCTTGCATGAAATGAAAGAGGAGTTCAAGCACTCTTACCTGGCACAGACGGCGGTCGAAATGGTCTCCCAGAACTCTCGGTATCGATCCTTGAAATTTTGCTCCAAAATGGGTAAAAATGTCTTCTTTGGGTAAAAATCACAAATGAATAGTAATTTCTATTTTTACCATGCTTTATATAGCATTTTTTCACATTTTTTAATTAATTGATTACTATTTCAAAATTAATAAACCCTTATTCATATTACTAATGCCCGATTTTTGAGCATTTATTGACAGGATCTGCGGTAAAAATGGGATGCATTCATACTGGTATTTGTTCGTAGTTTGACCTTCATATTGAGCCCACTTTATCTTTTTCGTGCTCTGGATTTAAAACTTGAAAAAGATTCCAAGCGCTTTCACACCTGTGTCGTGCTTGTCAAACGCAAGTAAACGGTGTCGAGTACGGTCAGCTTTACTCATGCTCGTTAAACGATGAGGAAAGTATTATCCTGGTTGTATTTTATTCTTTTTTCGGGCCAGAATAATTAATTTTTACGAAAAAGACCATAGGAGTCCATAGTTAAGCTCTTTTCAGACTCCTTAAAATTGAAAAGATTGCCAAGTGATCTTGACTCTTTCACACTTGTAAAAGTATTTGAAAGGTCGTCTATTCGGTGATAGGTTACCCCTTTTTCGGCCCGTCTAGACTATTTACGAGAAAGGTATACCTCAGTCAATCTCGGCTGGGAGAGTTCTCTCGGGAATCGTTTTACACTTTTTCGGGATCGAGAGACTAAATTTTACGAAAAAGTACATTATGGAGCTTCCTTTAAGTTTTTCAGGCTCTCTAAATATGAAAAACTACCGAGTTTTCCTTCCTTGGACTCGTTAAAATATTAACATCGAAGGACCCACTTTGGGACGAACCCCTCCTTTCTCAGGTTCGTAAAATATGTGAGATTGGACTCATCCACAAGATGAGCTACACCGAGCATCTGTTATCCTCTTCAAGCTCATAAAACAAGAAAGAGGTACTCGTCCATCATGTCGGGGAAATATGGGGGAACAAGTCAAGTTTATCTATGGCAGCTTGTCAGTCGTTACCTTTGAACATGGCATGTGTCCATCTCTTGTCTATATTTGGGGTATCCGTATTTCATTGAGTCATAGTCATCATTATGGGTCGTCTCCCTGGCCACGAGTCCACTCATCCGGTGTCTATCCTCTATTTATCAATAATCCCTGCTGCTAAGTCTTGTTACATGCCGTTATATGTTCAAAGGGTTGCATTGTATCGAGTCATTCACTGTGTCAGGCCTCCGCTGTGTCAGTACATATTCCATTACTTCCTCATCCTATCCTATGTGCCGATTTCGTGTCGATGATGTGGGAATTATCATTGCCCACCTTCGACGAGTCTATTCCTGTCGACACCAAATCACTATCCAGGAATTGGACTTAGAAATCAACCATTAGTACCTTGGTACCTGCATGCCTCAATGGCAGGTTTCCTCGTGTTTGACAGCAGGTTCACATCATTGACCTCTGATCAAGCAATCTCTCGAATGCTCGACATCAACTCATTTATTCGCATTTCGTTGAGATGTACTATTGATACCTTGGGAATCATTGTCATTATTGGTGATCTCCCTCGCATTTGTTAACGGTCCACATCATTGACCGGTAATCAAATGGTTTCTTCCATGTTCGACTTCAACATCTTGTAATCACATGGTTAGATTCGTATCTTTATGCGATCGGGTAGAAGACCCTGGGTGCATCACTGTATCTTGACTGCGTCCAGGCTGCAATGGAGATGTCTCTTGTATTGTCACACAGATCCACTTATTGTATTGGTCGTGGCTGTGTCATTACTGTCTCATGGATCTACGATTGTTCATAGTAGCCATGATCTGTCCACAGTTTACATTATCTCAGTACTCATGGATCTGCAATGTATTGGTCGGCAGCCATGTTTTGAGTCATTTGTTTCCGAGCATGGGAATGCCCGCCTCGGTGGTATATCTAACACTTTGTTTCCATTTCAGCTCCGTGTCGCTCTCCTCGATGCTATCTCTGCACATTTTATTCGTAAAGTCTTTCGGCCATCAGTCCCTTCTGACCTCACACTTTAGGGGGCATCTGTTATACCTCTATATTTCACGGTGTCGCATCCCCATCACAACACATTTCGACGACACTTTCCCTACTGCTTTGAACCATCCAGAAGAGACAGATGATGAGTCAACCTTGAAGGTAAATCCACCCTGCCAAGTTTTGACCCACCTTGGACTTTATTTCCATACACTACTGCGCTCTGCCAGCTTGACAAAACGCGGCACAGTGCCGCGCTCTGTATCATTTGCAAAGCGCGGCACACTTTTAATAGTTTTTGCCCTTGACTTATGGGATCTTGGATTTTCGAAGATGATGGAAGATTAGGTTCCTTGATTCGATCCCAACTCACCTCCTTCGATTAGAAACCCTGATCCACTTATCCCTCCTTAGATCCACCTATCTCTCTTGTTGGTTAACCTCACCATTCACTATAAAAGAGAGGCATGCCATTGGGAAGGGGGAGGACTCTTGAGAGCACCAAACTTATGGTCTTGCAGCATTGTGGAGATAGCTAAGAGGAGAAGACACTTGGAGTTGGAGGATTGGCTTGGGCATCAAGCACCCTTTGTAAGTAATCTTCAAGTTGTAATGGAATAACTTGTCTTGTTTTCCCAAATCATTTGTGTTAATCTTGTTTTAATCATGTGATTTGTATCTTTCATAGATTTAGATCCTAACTCATGTTTTCAGATTGTTAGAGAATAGTACATGCTTGTGTTTTGGTTCTATTGTTAACAGGTTTACTTGGAGCTTGGAGCAAATATCAAAGACAAGCGTTTGGATACAAGGTCAGTTAAACTCCTTTCTATTCTCTTCAGCATTTTAATTCTGAGATGTTTGTTAGATCTAGGGATTCAAGGTTGCATTTGTTTTGTCTGTTCTTAGCCTAGAGTTAGTTAGATCCTACTTTAGCCTAAGGGAGTTTTGGCTTATCCGTAGGGCAGAATTCCACATAACATATATATATATATATATATATATTGGAACATAACCTAACTCTATGCTTTAAATGCCGATTATGCTAAACAAGAGTTCTCTTCTACAAATCAGGAAAAAGGCGTTGAGCCACTTATGGTCATTCAGTCCTTGCGCTGGAATTGATGGTTGTCTCTTGGATTACCTGCACCTACTCATACACACTTATTTCCATATGATTAGCTCATAGAAAATGATTTTAAGCATAAAAGAATAACCTCTAAACTACTCTATCAAATAATCAAAACAAATCATTAAACCCCACAAACAAAGGACTTTTCCATATCCATTATTGTGCTTGCGTGGCATCAAAAGGTTGATAAAGTACCTAATTTGGGGCTAATCATCTCCCCCATAATGAAGGAGTCACCCATCCTTGGGTGACACATTTTGTTCATGGATAGCTTCTCTGATGTCCCAAGCAATGATCCTGGGAGTCTCTACCTGCCTATGATAGCCATGGGTTCGGTCATCTCTGGCCCATGTTCTTTTCTCGTCCTCCTCATCAATCTGTGCTTTGATAACTAATGGGAAAAAGAATGGTGGACTGAGCTTCATCCCTATCCATCTGAGCTGGTGTTTGATCAAGGATTCCCTGTATAATTTGGCCTTAGTGAGTGCCATTTATAAACTGACGGGGGAGTGAGGCTCCTTCTTCTTCAAATCATCTCCAATCCTTGCCGACATCTCACTGATAGCCTCCTGTACCTCTTTGTATGTCCATTGAAGGGTGAGATCAAAATGTGTGACTGCCTCCTGCTATTTTTCAAGCAAGATAGGAATTATCTCTTCGTCAGTGGTGATAGTTTGGTGGTCCTGAATTACCTTTTCAAGGTGAGATGCCTCGGCCCTGATCCATAATGGATTCTGCCACTTCTCTGCAAGATATATATGATCATCTTGTGCCCTTTCTACCTCGTGGTTCATCCAAGAGCATAATTCTCTTAGCTGGAAGTCGCCTATGTAGGTATTAGGTGACCAGTTAGGTGTGCTTGGCACCAGGAAGTTATGCAAGAAGAATTCACACAATTGATCCTTTTCCAACTATGTGCAATTCAGATAAGTATCCACAAATTCCTTTGGAGTGTTCAATTCCAAAGGTAGGTCTTGTTTCACCCTCTACAGCTGGAACCTTCCCCACTTTTCCTTTAAGTAGACCGTGTATATTCTGGACAGTGGTAGGAGTTATAATATTCCCTCATAGATTTTTGTCGTGGCAATCAATGTGTCCTCTAATTGTTGTATTTTCTTGTCCTTCTGAGCCAATTCTGTTCAATCTTGGCCCAATTTCTCCTTCAGTGCTGCATTTTGTTGTTCTTCCAGCTTCAACTCTCCTGGGTGCTGCATCTTCAATATCTGGGTCTTCTCCTGTACAAACAGTGGGGGTGCTAGTGAAGTTGGATGGATTTTCTGAATCCTTGCTTCAATTTTTAATGCTGTCAACTCTTCCCTGACTTTTGCTAACTCTGTCAGTGCCTCAGCTAGCTGGTCAATGGCTCCAGGGTTTATATTTTGATCAGCAAGGTTTACATCTTGACCAGCGGGGTTCCATTGGTCATCATCCTGTTCTTTAGGTGTGATTGTGTCGTCCTGGTCTACCCAATCGTCATCATCATCATATACATTTTGAATTATTGGGTTGGGCACTTTTTCCACCTTCTTTGCTTGTTCGTTCTTCGGCTGCTATGGGATCCTCTTACTTCGCCATTTTTCCCCTTGCTTGTTGGTGGAAACCCTTGATTCTTTTTGGTGGGAGGCATATTTTGAATGTTTTATTCTAATCAGGGTATCATCCATAATTTCATTGCCACTATCCAGGTCAATCTTTCTCTTGGCTCCTGATACAGAAGTAGATTTTTCCTTTGACCCTGAAGCTAGGGGTATGCCTACATTAGGTGTACCCCTCATTCTCTACAAATCATCTGCTGAGATTACCACAAAATCCTCCCATTAAAGTTCTGGAACCTGTACCGTTAACTCTTCATGAATTATCAATTTGATTAGCCCATGGTGGGCTAACGCATCCTCTTTTCCCTCAACTACTTTTTTGCTCATTTCTCCCAGAGATAGGAGAAGATAATAGGGGATGCTTATGTTGTTATTTGGCGTGATATGGCCTCGATCCCTCAGAAGATCCAGAATTCGGAAGTGGAAAAGAGGGACATAGCTCAGCCTCCCTGTACACATTACATATTTTTGAATGACAACAGCTATTTCGTGCCAAGGTGAGAGCATGCTGATTCTCTTGACTCCATTTTTGTATTCTTCATATACTTCTCCTGGTCCGAAGAAGGCTTCCTTTGCACTCTGGTTGGCTTCCTGGTCTTCCCTGCTCCACTGTAGACCCATGGGAAGCTCTGTGTATTTTGACATTGCCTCCTCATCCAGTCTGATTCGTAGTACCCTTACCCGGGTGATGAACTGTTCATCTTTGATGTGCTTCAAGTTCCTTGCGAATTCTAAAGCTACCTCTGTATTAGACCCTCTCATCCCTGAGATGAAGGGCATCCATCCCGCATTATGGAGGATTGATAGAACCTATGGGTTTTCATAAATGGGATTGTGATCTCTTGGTTCACTCTTTTTGAACCCCTTTGTCATCTTGAATCTTCTACTATAATCGACAAACAAAAAACTTTGAGTGTGGTTGACTTACCTCAACTGTTCAGGATTGATCACAGGTTCGAGGGCAGCTTGCTGGCTGAGTGGCAACACGAATTTTTGGTCTTCCTGCTTCTAGAAAGTGTTCTATTGCAAGACTGGGTCTTTTTTGTAGATTATGATGCCTTATTTAGCTTTTTTCATGCACTTATGCCGATCATCGTGCATCGTACTTGCTTCCTTATACATTCCTTTCCATTATTGCACCCTGCGTTCTTTTCATCATTTGTACATTGCACTTCCGCTATGATAATTTTACATCATTTGTACATTGCACTTCCGCTCTGATCATTGAGGAATATGGTAGGTAGATGCGGGTGTTGTCATTTGCTGACATGTTTGATGGTAAGTAATCATGATTTTGTGAGGTTACTCCTGAACAGTGCCGCCGAATTAACATAAAAGTTGTCCTCAACTTTGGAAAATAATCGTTTTGTGGGGGATTTTGATTTGATTTGAAAATAAAATAGAGAGTTAAGTGATTACCTTCCATGCTTTGCGTACCTGATTGTATGATTCGTGCTTGATTTTATGGGCGCGGAATTCTATAGTTGAGATCAATTGCATCTGTAGTGATTTTGGGCGTGTTAGTAGTTGCTTCTTTTACCCTTTTTCTGCCTTTCAACTGGAATTGTTGCCTTTGTTTGCTTGATTTTCATGCAAGCTTACTGATGTGACTTTTCAGTGTGTTCAGCATTGTGTTGTAGTGATGCTTCAAATGGTGATTTAATTTTTGTAGTGGTAGCTTGCTAGTGATCTGGCTCGCTTGAATTGACTGCTGGATCGCTTGATTGTAATTTTGAAATTGATTTTTATTTGTTGTTCTTTTTGTTTTCTCCTTCGAATATGCTGCTAAATGTTGGTTGGCTGGTTTGAAATGTGCTGCTGGCTCGCTTGAATTTATGTGCTGGATCGCTTGAATTTCTTTTCTGGCTCGCTTGGCTTTGCTTCCTGGTTCTATTTTGTAATTGCTTTTGGTTCTGCGTAGGGATGAATCAAGTTCATCAATTTTATTTGTGAGAGCTTGAGTAGATTTTGGTATTTTCCTCTTTCTTTTTCATTTTTTTCTATATTTTTTCATTTTCTTTTTTTTCTATTTTTTTTTAAGCTCTTTTTTCATTTTTCTTTTCTCACTTTTTTTCATCATTTTCTCATTTTTTTTTCCCAAATCAAGAAATTTTCAGTGATGTTCTTGGCTCTCTATCAGCATTAGGTTCTGCTGATAAAGTGTTTGTGTGAACTCTTCTTTGGATTTTGGTGTCTTATAGAGTTTGAGTCTATGTCCATTCACAATCATGGGGAATTTTTCCTCATCTATTGTTGTAATATTGACAGCTCCATTGTCATAGATGTTTTCAATGATGTAGGGTCCGAGCCATCTGGTTGTCATTTTTCCTTTAAATGTGTGAAATCTTGAGTCATAGAGTAGTGCCCAGTCACCTTCTTTTAACTTCTTCTGCTTGATGTTCTTTTCATGCCATTTCTTTCTTTGTTGTTGGATGATTTCAGTGTGGTTAAGTGCTTGTTGGCGTTGCTCATCCAGCTGATTTAATTGTAGTATTTGTTCTTGCTGGATGTCTGAAAGTTCCATGTTCAACTCAGTTGAAATCCTCAATGTTTTGATCTCAAAATCAATGGGAAACATTATTTTCTTTCTATAGACTAGCTCATGTGGGGTGAAGCCTGCTCTTGTCTTCCATGTAGTATTATAAGCCTAGACTGCCTCACTTAGTCTGTCTTCCCAATCTCGTTTGTGAAGTTGTACAATTTTTTTCAAGATCCTTTCTATTTCTCTCTTTGTCACTTTAGCTTGACCATTAGCCTGAGGGTGGTAGGGAGTAGATTTTCTATGTTTAACCTTGTTTTTTCAAAGTAGGTTCTCTATTAGATTGGATGTAAATTGTGGGCCTTGGTCAAAAACTAGCTCTCGTGGGACTCCAAATCTGTGAAAGATTTTTTCTGTAAAAAACTTTGCCACATTAGTTTCATTTGTTGTTGCAAGTGCTGCTACTTCTTCCCACTTTGTAAGGTAGTCAGTGCATACTAGGATGTAGCTTTTCTGATTTGATTGTGGGTTGAATGGGCCAATGAAATCAAATCCCCATTTCTCGAATGGTTCCAATGATATTTGTGGATGGAGAGGCATTTCTTCTCATTGTGTAGGATTCCCCATTCGTTGACAATCATCACAATGTGAAACATATTCATAGGTGTCCTTGTGGAGTGTTGGCCAATAATATATAGTCTGCAATATCTTATAGGCTGTCCTCTTTGCAGCATAATGTCCTCCACATGGTTCATTATGGGTGGCATGCAGTATGTCATGGAATTCATCTTCCCTAATGCATCTTCTCAATACTTGGTCTAGTCCTTTTTTGAAAAGAATGCCTTCTATCCATATGTAGGTGGCACTTTTCCTTATGACTCTGTTCTTCTCTTGGTGGTCGTAATGTTGTGGGAATTCTCCAGACACTAAGTAGTTTGCTATGTCAGCAAACCATGGGATTCTTGTGGATATTGCAAAATGATGCTCATCAGCAAAACTGTCATTTACCACTTCATTGTCTTGTCCATGGGTTACCCTAGATAGAAAATCAGCCACTACATTGTGTTTTCCTGGCTTATCTAGAATTGTGATGTCAAACTCTTACAGGAGGAGTAGCCATCTAAAGATTCGAGCACTTGTGTTAGGTTTTTTCATGATATATCTAATTGTTGAATGGTATGTGTGGACAAACACTTGGTATCCAGTTATGTAGTGCCTGAATTTGTTAATGGCATGCATGAAAGCCAAAAACTCCTTCTCTGTGATTGCATAATTTAATTCTTCTCCTGCCAAATTTTTACTGATATAATATATAGCATAGGGATTCTTCTCTCTTTCTTGTCCAACAACAGATCCAATGGCCTTATTTGATGCATCAGAGTGGATGTGGAATGGAAGTGCCCAATTTGGTCCTTGGAGTACTGGGTTTGTATATGTTTTCTCCTTGAGTTTGTCAAATGATAACATATGATGTTTTGTCCAAATGAATTATGTGTCTTTTGTGAGAAGGGAAAACATTGGTGCTGCAATTTTTCTATAACTCTCAATGAATCTTCTGTAGTATCTTGTTTGTCCAAGAAAACTTCTCACATCTCTCTATTTCAGAGCTGGTGGTAGTGTTCCAATGACTATGACTTTTGCCTGATCAACCTCAATTCCTCTCTGTGAAATATGGTGGCCAAGCATGATGCCTTCTTCCATGAGCATTCTTCATTTATCGTTACTGAGGCATAAGCTCATCTCGATACATTTTTTTAAAACCAATTCTAGATGTTTTATTGCTTGGTCAAAATTCTGACCATAGGGTGTGAAGTCATCCATGTAGACCTCCATTTGGTCATTAATGAAATCAGAGAAGATGCTTAAGATTTCCCTTTGAAACGTTGTTGGGGAATTACAGAGCCCAAAGGGAAGCACTCTGTATGCATAAGTGCCCCATGGGCATGTGAATGTTGTTTTGTCCTGATCAGCTGGGTGAATGAGGATTTGGTTGTACCCACTGAACCCATCCAAGAATTAGAAAAATTTGTTCCCAGCTAATGTGTCCAGTACTTGGTCAAAAAATTTGTTCCCAGCTAATGTGTCTAGTACTTGGTCAATAAATGGGAGAGGGAAGTGATCTTTCTTGGTTGCTTTATTGAGCTCTCTGTAGTCCACACAAATCCTCCACTTCCCTCCTTTTTTAGGAACTATGACCAATGGTAATACCCACTCACTATCTGAGATTGGGTATATGAACCCTGCATCTAACAGCTTTTGTAATTCCAACTTAACTAAGTCCTTTAATGTTGGGTTCATTCTTCTCCGTGTTGTCCTGATAGGAACAACACCTTCCTTTATATAGATATAGTGCTTATAGATGTCTGGGTGGATACCCTTCATGTCAGTATATGTCCATGCAAAGGATTTGTTGTTTTGTGTCAGTACCTTCAGTAATTGTTGTTCTTGTCCTGGCTCCAAATTGGAGTTAATATTAACTGTCCTGCCAGGAATTATCTCTATTGTTTTTATCTGAATTGGATGTTGTTCAAGCGTGAGTACCTCTTCCCACATTTTGTCAGGATCGTGGTTTAATGTTTCCTCTCCTTGTTGCTGACATGTGCCAAGAAAATATTCAAATATATTCTGATTAGAAGAAGCATTTTGAATAAACCTATCTAAATTATTATCTTCGTCGATGGCTTTTAGTGATAGGGAAGCTTCAATTGTAAGGACAGGTCGTATGTTTTGATTGCATGTGTCATCATAATTGTCTATCCAGTTCTGATATTCTAGGTCTGAAGACTTCCTTGCTGGAGGATAAATCGTGATTTTATTCCTAGCTTGGCCACTGGTGATTGTCATGTTGCCCAATCTATGCCCTATGTAAGCATCTGCAGTTGCTAAATAGGGTCTCCCTAGTTTTATTGGGTATCCACTAAGTTTACTATTTACTTCGATGACTATAAATTCAGCTGGGTATTCCCAGTATTCTATGTTGATAATTATGTCTTCTAGCATCCCTTCAGGTTGTACTACTGATGTATCAACTAGCTGGAGGACGGTAGTTGTTGGTCTGAACATTGATTGTAGTCTCAGGGCTATAATGGTATCCTTAGTCATTACGTTTATTGCAGCCCCTAAATCAATTAGGCTGCTGGCGATATGTTTGTTGTTGATGGTCACGTTTACTATTGGGTTCCCTGGATCAAGATATTTGGGGTTAACAACGATACCTAGCATTAAATCTGTTAAATGGCCTACTACATTTATGGTTGGTGGGTCATGTCTTCTTCTATCAAGTCTTTTCAAACAATTTTCTTTAATAAACTTGTTGCATATAGGCACATCTCTGATGGCCTGTAAAATTGGAATTTGGATATTCAAGTGTTTCAATTCGTTCAGAATTGCATTTTCTTCTTCTTCTCTTGTATTTCGTACAAGTGTTTCAGGGAATGGAGGGTTTCTATTTTGTTTGAGTGGTCGAATTTCTTCCTCCTGAGGGCTTGGCTCATCTAGATGTTGAATTTGAGGTTGTGTTTTTTGTTTGTGAGCCTCATCTTCTTGATTATTATGTGTGTGTTTGTGTTTTGCAATGTTTTCCGAGACCTGAGGTTAATTTCATTTATCTCTAGCGTATCCACAACATAAACTGGGAACTGCACCATTTCAGTATTGTAGGCTTGTTACTGTCCTGGCCTATTGTTGTTAGGGTTTGGAATTGGCTAGGCAAGAATTGGTGGAAGTCTGGAGGGTGGTTGGTTTTGTGGGGGGTGGCATGATGAGTGGTTGTTGCTGCTACAATGGAGCCCTCCAATTTGATGAATAAGGATATTGATCTCCATAATTCATGGTTGGCTGAGCAAAAGGTGGGGGGTATAGAGAGTAAGATTGTGGGTAATAAGTTTGTTGATATGGTTGGATTTGCTGCCACTGGTTTGGGCTTGGTTGAGATGGCCATGGGGCTAGTACTGAGTTCCTGGTTACTTCCTTGGTTGTTGGGTTGGTAAGGTCTAGGAAAATTATTTCTCTGATTGAGGAAACATAGTTGTTCTATTGCACCTTCAGTTGTGGGCTCTTAAATAGAAGCTTTGCATGAGGGTAACAAAGGACACTTATCAGTGGAGTGATCGTCAATAAAGAGGCCACATATTTCTATGGTGTTTAGTGTGCATTTCCCCTTCTCGTGCTTCTTCCTGTAGCATGGACAAAAGATTGCCAATGCTTGGTTTATTTCGTCATTTTTCTTCTTAATTTGAAGTGCATCAAGTTGCATGGCCAGGGATTGTAGGATATCGGTCTTCATGTCATCTAAAAGGTTCCCTAGATCAGACTTTGTAAGGTTTGGTCCTAAAGATGCTGATACCCCAGTAAATTGGTGTGAATCCCTTGTCCCACTTTTACCTTTCATAGATCTAGAATAGTTTTTGAAAATTTGCAGGATTTGGTCATAAGTTTTCTAAAATATATCTACATCTCCCAGAAGGTTTAAAACTTCTAGATTTTCCTCTTTTATCCCCCTAAGAAGGACAAGTTTAAGTGATTCTTGATATAAGATGCAGCAACTAGCTCATTTGTAGCTGAGTTGAAATCGTTGTGCATAATCTTCTAAGGATTCTCTTTCTCCTTGTTGCATCCTAAAGATTTCATCTCTTGTATCTTTTTCCTTACAGTAGTCCCTGTACTTTTCTAGGAAAGTTGGTTTCATTTGGTCCCATGTAAAAATGTTGTTCCCTTCTAGTCTCATAAACCATCTGAGTGATAGATATTTCAATGTAGAAGGAAAAAGTCTTAGTTTTTGTGCATCAGTAGTGTAGCCAAATGACCTACAGACTACCTCAAAGTCAAATAGGAACGTGTCAGGATCCTCTGATGTTAGGCCATGGAAGTTTGGTAGGTTATTAGGGTTGATATTCTTCATCGTGGCATCTCCAAGAGGTGCACTGATAGGAAAGGTGAACAGTTCTCTAGGTTCATCCTCTTCCTCTGCCATGGTGGTGTTTGAGCTAGAGCTAGCAAAGAAGTTATCTTTGTGTGGATCATAGCTAGAATCAGCCTCTTCTTTCGAGTTAAGGAACTCAAATTGAGAATTATCAGAAATATTCTTGCTCATAGGGCGGGCAGGCAAAAAGCGTCCAAATCTCTCTCTCTGTCATACAGGCATTCATGGTAAAAATTTTATGTTTCTGGTTGTTTTTGTATGTTTTTTTTTTTTAAGATGTCTCCTATGGATTAAGCACTTCACCGTCAATGACACCAAAAGCTGGTGGACTCCAGGAATGGATACCTATTTAGGGTAGCTAAACCGGAAGCATACTTTAATTATCAACCAGGGAGCGTACAAACTTAAGAGGTGCTAAGCACTGTATGTGCTCTATAGGAAAGTCTTCGTCATTTTAGGATGATGGGGTGTGTCTTGAAGGTTTCTTGAAAAGAAATGGAAGTGATCTTCTCTTAAAAAACGAATGAAGGAATATGAAAATATGGTAAATTTATAAACTAGAACTGCTGAAACTAATAGATCTTTGTGTCGAGAATTAAATGTTGGAAGACTGTAAATCTAATCTAAGAAATTGAGTGTTGAAAGCTTGGGAAACTGATCTAGAAATAAAATACTGAAAACTGGAAGTCTAACTAGAAATTCAATACAGAAAATTAATCAAACTTAATCTATTCAAATCAAATGGTGAAAGTGATAATCAATTTCTCTATTCAAATCCAAAGAACTAAAACAATTAACTCCTATATAATTGAACTCTGATAAAAGAAATATTCATGGCATCGCAGATTTGAATCATGGTGTAAAATTAATATAGTGAGTGTTGAGCCCAGAATTGGCCCTTTTTAGTCATCATTAATCATCTTTCCTGCCCCTGTCCTACACCACTTATCATGGCAATCAGACCTATTGTCCTTACCTTATTCCCCAAATTACCAAGGTATGGCTGATCATTGTTTTATTTTATTAATGCTTATGATTGTGATAATAAAAGCTGTGCATCTCTCAAATTGTGCTAACATGTTGTGATTTATGAAGGTAGTTGAGACAAATGGACTGCAGGAAGATCGGGGCTGAACAAGTCATGAAGGAAGGGATGTTCGTTGCTTGTAGAGGGATCCTTGGGGGCTCGAATCATCAATCAAAGCACAACTGTGACAGGGCAGCTGTAACAGAATTCGCTATCTTAAGTATGTTGCTGCTCGAGTCTAGCTGTGAGCTGGAAGGACCACCACTCTTGGGTCAATTAATAATTTTCTCATATTTGGATGTTTCTGTTCTGCCACACATTGTAACAGCTAGTTATTTAGGGCGCCTGAAGATCAGAGATCTTCATGGCTGCCCAATTATAGGATTAGATGTTACGATTTGTATGTATAAATATGGGGAGTTGCCTCAACCTAGGGGTAAAACAGCAGACAATTAATTTGTTGTATTAGCAGCTGAGCAAAACTATGTACTCATTCTTCTGTTAATATAAGGGGTTACTTCTGAGCTACAGAGTTGTGTTGTTCAGCCAGCATCTCTGTGTGAAGGCTGGGCCCGTCTTCCACAGAGATTGCTGAGTTAAAATAGGATTTTGAATTTATTATTGTGTGATGCTTTGTTCTTTCCTTTTGTACGCAGCAGAAATATTTATTGTGTGGATTTTTCAGTAAAAGGTTATATTTCTGTGAGATTGGTGAATGGTGTAGAATAACAGTCGACTGAGTAAGGTTTGCTTTATGCATTTCAATTACTGTATTACACATCCGTGTTTATCTTACAGCTAAGTTGTGATCCCATGAGCCCTTACAATTTATCTTTCCTGTTGTGTGTTGCTTGATTTCCATTCTACAATTCAATTTCTTAGAACAGTTGACTCAATCTTTTGCAATTGGATTTCTAGATTAATGTTCAGTTTATGTTTTATGATTTCCAAATTGATTAAATCAAACAAGTGATTGTTCTAGAATACGAATGAGATTTCTTTTCTGCAATTGTTGATTAGATCTGATACCATTTCTTATTGATGCATGATAGAGAGGAATTGAAGTATAGCAGTTAGAAGGCAATTGGGATTGCATAGATTTTTTTGGGGATGAACATGGATAATAGAGGATAAAAGTATTCACTTCTAATGGTTTGGTGTTTAAGCATATATTGTGCACTTATCCTTTGAAATAAGACTTTCTCGGGTTGACAATAAATTTCATATGCTCTGTGTGTGTTGGTAACAATTTATCTGCATATAGAGTGCTTGACATTTTGGCGTTGTTGCCGGGGGAAGGATAAAAATTAAACATTAATCATTAGTTGCATCTGGTAAATGTTTCTGGTTAGTCTTTTCTTTGCTGAAATGATCTGGTTCGCATGAATACAAGGAGGGTAAAACGCGATCACCTCCCAACTCCCAAAACCCCACAAATTACTAACAGCGCAGGTGGTTCGAGTCGTGGTCGAGGACAACAATTGGGCAGAAGAACATTCATCGACGATCTTGTTGACAGAATTGATTCATCCAGCAGGGCTCGTCATCAAGAAACTCCTATTAGACAAAACCCTGCCAGTTCTGGAATGCCAACGTCCACGGTGGAAAATACAGGAGCAGCTGTGACTCCCTCATACACCCCTGCTAAGGAAGGAGCAGCTGACGCAGCTGTCACAACTGAATACGCAGCTGTCACAACTGAGGAATACACAGCTGCTACAATTGAAGAATACACAGTTGCTACAACTGAAGAATACGCAACTGCTACAACTGAACAATACACAGTTGCTACAACTGAGGAAAAGAGCACAGGAACAAATGAAGAAGAGGATAAAGAATAAAAGATGGATAACAGACATGAGAACGAAGAGGAAGAGGCAATGGTAGAATACCATCATGAAAATCACTCCCTGCCAGAAGGAACTATGGCTACATTACAATTTCCAATTCAGCAGCCAGAAGGGACAGCTCCTATGAAGAACATCTCACCATCAGTGTTGCCTCGCTTCCATGGCAGGGCAGCAGAAGATCCAGATGAGTTCCTTTTTGAATTTGATATCCTCTGTCGCAGCTATGATTATGTCACGGATGCTCAAAAGCTGAAACTTTTTCCCGCCACCATGAAGGACAATGCATTACGATGGTTCATGAGCCTTGGGGGAGGAAATGTTGCTAATTGGAATAAGATGAAGCAAGTATTCCTGGAGAAATATCAAGAATATTGCAACACCAGGGACAAAAGAGAGGAATTATTCAAGATGGTGCAGAAGGAGGATGAAAGTCTAGAGGATTTTGTAGAAAGGTTTCTATACAATGTGCAAAGAGCCGAGCAGACGAACATGGGGCTGGATGTGCTCAAGATAATCTTGCTTCAAGGGATCAGGGATGATTGTTTAGACATGTTAAATCTGTTAGGAAAGGGAGATATCTCCAAAGAGCCTTTTGAGACAATTGTGGAATTATGTAAGAGATACTCCAGGAGATCTTCCAGGAATAATAAGCGAGATAAACGAGATAAGCTGGAACGTGATGTCTTCAACAGAACTCAGAATTCATCCAATGGAGGAGCTACACGTGCAGAAATAGGCAATCTCCTTGAAAATTTTAAAACAGAAATGATGAGCTCCATCTCTTCGAAGATAGATGTCCTGAAGGCAAAACAAAGACAGGAAGTGGAAGATCTCACACTAGGTGTGTTCTGTCCCTGATGTAGAAAGAATCATCCACTGAAAGAATGTCCTCTTGACAAAATACAAGTATGTCAGCTGTGTGAGCTAAACCATGACATGAAGGAATGTCCCACACTTCCCCAAGTGAAGGCTTTTCTGCAGGCATCAACTCCAGAAGTAGAACCAGCTTATTTCATTGCGCAGAAGAAACCTTGGCAGTTTCGAAATCAAGGTATGCCTTCAGACTCGTTTCCATTTTTGAATAATATGAACAATTGGAGTAATAATATGCAAAATGTGAATACACAATTCCCTTCAAATTATGCTCAGTGGAATCCTTCTCAACCTGCAATGCAAAATTATAACTCATGGAGTCCTTGGACACAGCCGCCACATCAACCTACGTCATGGTCTCCTGGATGGAGGAACTTCCATCTTGGGAACCAGTTTCCTCAAACACCTCCACCTCAACAGTCACCATATTCTCCACCATACCCTCAATTTCCTCAATATCCTCAATACCCACCTCAGCAGTCGCAGCTGCAGCTGCAGAATAATCCTATTCCTAATATACCAATACGGCCTCAGCTGCCTGCCCAACCCAATCCTAACCCAAATAATAAAACAGTCCATCAATTGGAGACTGTCAATATGCCGGCCTACTCTCTCCGCCCTGTACCTTGTAATGATATTTGTTTATGATCTGGGAAGATAATAGAACCTGTAATTACAGAAGATATTCCACCTTCTGTGCATGAAAAAGGAGAGAGTTCACAGCATTCATCTGATCCGGTTCCTATCATTGAAGGTGCTGAGCATCCCTTAGATGGGACGGCTGAAACATTAATTGAGAAATCAGATAATACACAGCCTACCCAACTGGTAACGCAACCACCATACCTTGAGAGACTAATGCTACCAAAAATAGGGGGCAACCTCAGTTCAACCTCCTAGGAGAGTTGAAGAATCTTTATGTTAAGATTCCCCTTCTGCAAGCCCTTCAAGATGTGCCTATTTATGCTAAAACAGTTCGGGACCTGTGCACTAAGAAACCAAGGAGAAAACCTAGAGATCCTCCCACTGTTCACGTCATAGGGAATTTATCTGCTTTAATAACAGGAAAAACCCCCGTGACCAAGTATGACGACCCTGGAAATCCTACTGTCACTGTACATATAGGACAAACGCAGATACCCAACGTGCTAGTTGACTTAGGAGCAGCGATCAATGTCATAACAATTGAGACTGTGAAGAAGTTGGGACTCACTAATTTTAGGCCAACCCCTACTATTTTAGAATTGGCAGACAGATCCACCATTAGACCCGAAGGGATTCTGGACGACCTTGTCATCTCAGTAGATTCATGGGAATACCTTGCTGACTTTTTGATATTACAACCAAAATCACAGCTGGGAGGACATCCATTGATCTTGGGGAGGCCTTGGTTGGCCACAGCTGATGCTTTCATCAGCTGTCGATCGGGGTTCATGACTATATCTGATGGTATGGAAACCAAAAACCTCACCCTGTATCCTCCAGCACGGCCGAGTCTAGAAGCTGAAACTTCCCTTTGGATAGAACATGAAGAGGAGGAGGATGTTCAGCCACTATTGACAATAGGGAAGGCCTTAACTTTTAAAAATGAAACAGAAGACGATGCCATCAGTAATTTCATTAGCGAACCTGCTTCAGTGGATAAAGAAGTCTATCAAATCCTGAACATTACCCTTGATAAGGAAGAACAAGAAAATCTTACGGAGGAAACATTGGTTGGTGATACAAACATAATCCCAGTTTTGAAAAATTCAAAAAGCATTCCTATTGAGGTAGAGCCTGGAAGAACTTTGAATATCAACCCTGATCTCTCCTCAGAAGAACAGATGCGCCTAATCAGTCTCTCGAAGGAACGTAAGGGGGCATTCGCCTGGGAGTATACAGACATGAAGGGTATCCCTTCTAATCTGTGCACTCACCATATTTACATTAAAAATGACTCCCGGCCTGTGTGTCAACCCCAACAACGCATGAACCCCAATCTGAGGGATATAGTGAAGGAGGAAATCCAGAAACTCTTGGAAGCAGGATTTATCTACCCTATTTCAGATAGTGAGTGGGTTTCCCCACTTGTAATTGTGCCCAAGAAAAATGGTAAATGGAGAGTTTTTGTTGATTATAGGGAGCTGAACAAAGCTACACAAAAGGATCATTTCCCTCTACCCTTTATTGACCAAGTACTCGATAACCTATCAGGGAAGAAGTTTTTCTCCTTCTTGGATGGGTTTAGCGGGTACAACCAAATTCAAATTGCTCCTAAGGACTAGGATAAGACCACCTTCACTTGCCCCTAGGGAACGTTTGCCTACAGGGTGCTTCTCTTTGGCTTATGTAATGCACCAGCAATGTTCCAAAGAGCTGTAATTGGCATCTTCTCTGAATTGGTTAATGATAGTATGGAAGTCTTTATGGATGATTTTACTCCCTATGGCAAGGATTTTGAGGAAGCATTGGAAAATTTAAAGAAGGTTTTAATTCACTGTGAACAAGCTCGCCTCTCATTAAGCATTGAAAAGTGCCATATGATGATGAGTGAGGGAGTGGTATTAGGACATTTCATCTCCACCAATGGCATTTAGGTGGATCCTTCAAAAATTAAGGTGATAAAAAATATACCTACTCCTTCAACGCAGAAAGAAGTGCGAAGTTTTCTGGGACACACTGGATATTACAGGAGGTTTATAGAAAACTTCTCCAAACTTGCTTCCCCTTTGTTTTCATTATTAATGAAGGCCGCACAGTTTGTGTCGAGTGAAGCATGCCAGACAGCGTTTGATAAGCTTAAAGAGAAGCTGTCCATAGCTCCTATTCTAAGGGGACCCAATTAGACCATACCTTTCCACATTTCTTCAGATGCTTCTGATACTGCCATTGGAGCAGTACTAGGACAGCAGGATGGTCAATTACCTTATGCTATCTATTATGTTAGTAAAAACTTAGCCCCTGCTGAACTTAATTATACTGTCACTGAAAAAGAATTCCTGGCTATTGTTTATTCTATTAATAAGTTTCGGCATTACATTACTGGGTATCCTACATTTGTGCACACTGACCACTCTACCATTAAGTATTTGATGAACAAACTTGTCACCAATGCCAGAGTAACCAGGTGGCTCTTGTTATTACAGGAATTTGATATTACCATTTTAGATAAACCTGGAAAAGAAAATGTTGTTGGTGATTTTTTATCACGTTTTACTAACAGTGATGACAGTTCACCTGTTGAGGATTCTTTTCCAGATGAGCATCTATTCGCACTCTCAGCTCATTCTCCCTAGTATGCGGACGTTGCTAATTACTTGGTTGTAGGAAAGCTCCCGCCACATATGTCTAAACGAGAGAAGAGAAAAATCATCCAGCAAAGTGCCAGGTATTGTTGGCTCAATGGTCATCTCTTTTACACAGGACCCGATCTTGAGATTAGAAGATGTGTAAGGGAAGATGAGATCTTTCATATACTGAAGGCCTGTCATGATGAACCTTGTGGAGGACACTTTGCAGATAAAAGAACAGGGCATAAAGCGCTGCGGATGGGCTACTATTAGCCGACACTGTTCAGGGACGCTAAAAGATATGTTCAGTCCTGTGACAGCTGCCAAAGGATGGGCAAACCTAATAAAACAGATCAAATGCCTTTACACCCCCAAGTGGTACTAGAACCGTTTGATAGATGGGCATTGGATTTTGTTGGCCTTATCAGCCCTCCTTCCAAACAAAAGGTTTACATTCTGGTGTGTACAGATTACATGACCAAGTGGGTAGAAGCTGTAGCTTTGGCTAAGGCTAATGACCAGGCGGTGATTGATTTTCTGTACAGTGAGATCTTTACCCGCTTTGGGGTACCAAAGGAAGTAGTCACTGATGGGGGACCACAATTCATCTCACACCAATTTGAGTCCTTGCTCCAGAAGTATCATGTGCAGCATAGGATAGCTTCACCTTACCACCCCCAGGCCAATGGTCAGGTGGAAAGTACTAATAAAGTTATTGAAGCAATCCTTACTAAAACAGTTAAAATCCATCGAAAGGATTGGGCTGACAGGCTTCCAGAAGCACTATGGGCATATCGCACAACTTGGCACAACACCACAGGGTTTTCTCCTTATGATCTGGT
The DNA here is from genome assembly GCA_027924585.1 of Larix kaempferi. Classification (NCBI taxonomy): domain Eukaryota; kingdom Viridiplantae; phylum Streptophyta; class Pinopsida; order Pinales; family Pinaceae; genus Larix; species Larix kaempferi. Next base: position 5,844,327 of record BSBM01000597.1, on the reverse strand, counting down.
GTATGGAAAGAGTGCCATCTTTCCAATTGAATTTGAGATCAAGACCCTGAAAACAGCCACCGAAATGAATCTAGATGTAACAGAAGCCCAGAAGAGAAGATTGAATCAATTAAATGAACTAGATGAGAAACGGTTAGCTGCAGTAGACCAGACTGTGCTGCTCCAACAACAGAGATCCAACTGGCATGACCGATTCATCAAAAAGAAAATCTTCCGTGAAGGAGACTGGGCACTATTATACGACTCCAGATTCAAGAAGGATTTTAAAGGAAAATTACGTACAAGATGGCTGGGTCCATATTTGGTCGACAGGGTATTTGACAACGGCACTGTTCGCCTGGTGACCATTGATGAAAACCGTATACCATTACTTGCTAACGGCCACAGACTGCGACTATATCGTAAGCCCATCTCGAAAGATGCATTCATTTCACAAATTGCTGCCGATCCAGATTATCAGTTGGCACTAGAGCAGGAATTTTTCTCTGCCTTTGCCAATCCTTAAACTGAAAATCGTATTTGCTGTACATAAATAATTTCCTGCTGTAGCGCATAATTGTTGTTTCTTTTCCTCTTTGCATTTGATCTTTTTGTTTGCTGTCATTTTCCAAAAATTTTCAGGGAAGTGCCAGGAGAACGACCAGTTTGGGCCCGTCAAGCAAAAATCTCCCTGTGCCGTCCTTGCTAAAAAAAAAAAAAAAAAAAAAATCCGGCAGCTGCGACATCTTTTCCGGCAGCTGCAACATCTTTTCTGGCAACTGTATATCTTTTCCGGCAACCACGTTATCATATTCCCATCAACCGTAAAAATCCTTTTTCCTGTGGCCGCAAATCCTTTTTCCCGCCTGCCGTTAATCTTTTCCGGCAGCTGCAACATCGGTGGCTGCAACATCGGCAGCTGCACCATCTTTTTTTGCAGCTGCCACCTCATTTCCCTGCGGCTGCCACCTCATTTCCTAGCAGCGTAAAATCCTTTTTCCCGCCTGCCGTCAATCTTTTCTGGTAGTTGCAACATCGGCGGCTGCAACATTGGCAGCTGCAACATCTTTTTCCACAGCTGCCACCTCATTTCCCTGCGGCTGCCACCTCATTTCCTAGCAACCGTAAAATCCTTTTTCCCGCCTGCTGTCAATCTTTTCCGGCAGCTACAACATCGGCGGCTACAACATCGGCAGCTGCAACATCTTTCTCCACAGCTGCCACCTCATTTTCCCGCAGCTGCCACCTCATTTCCCAGTGGCTGCCACCTCATTTACCAGCCACTGCCACATCATTTCCCAGCATCTGCGTTATCGTTTTCCGTTGACTGTAAATCATTCTTCTCGGCAGCCATTAATCCTTTTTCCGGCGGCTGTGAATCATTCCCGACAGCTGCCATTTCTTTCCAGTAGCTACAACATCATGTCACAGCGGCTGCAACATATTTCCCACAGTCGTAAAATTTTTCCCGCCAGCTGTAATTTTTTTTCCTGCCGTTGTAAAACTTTTCCGTGACAGCCGTAATTTTCCCCAATACCGTAAATCCTTTTTCCGGCTGCCATGAATTCTTTTCCGGTGGCTGCAACTTCTTTCCCACCGGCTGCAACATATTTTTTTTGGCGACTGCAACATCTATTTCGTCGGCCGTACTATCATTTTTTTGGCAATTTGCAGTCATAACTCCCGTGTTAACAAAAGAACTATTTCAAACCTGCTAATCATGGTGCTGATTCACCTCAGTCGTGCCGGCAAACTCATCATTCCGACCCCGAGGATGAGATGGTTTGTATTTCACTGGCGGAAGAAATTATTACCTTATCCGAGTCATCATGATCACACATCTGACTGTGCACAAGCTCGGCTCTGTGACGTCACCAACTGCATGCTCCACCAGTTTCCGCAGCTTTCCGACGCACAGTTTTATGAGGTATGGCTTTCATTTATCACGTGATTAAGCATTGATATCATTTAAACAATATTAGTCGTACCTTCACTCGTACCACCATTTATACCTGATTAAACCTTTCCCTCATACGACGTAACACTAATAACTGCCACCTTCCCCAATTCGGCATGGAAATTTCAAATGCTTTTCTGTGCTCAAATTTCCAAATTTGCTCATTCGCTCAACGTCTCTGCTCAACGATTCGTGCATCCTCTGTGCTGTAACTTCCATTCTGGGATCCTGTAATCTGTGGAATAGCAGTTTCAGCTTGTAGCCAGGACCATGGGGATTCTAGTTCGCCATGAACCTTTCAATACCCAGGAACTCAGGCGAAACCTTCAAGTTCTTGCTATTTTCAAGCTGCTGGCTGGCTCGAATTCTTTGAGCAATTGGATGGATTCGATCGGGACGCAGCCCTACAGTTTGCCTTGAATCTTACCAAAACTCACTCCACGGTGTGGGGGCTGTGTATAGACGTCTCCGAGACCATTATATCCAAGGTTACAGCCATCCCGATGGTGGGAAAACCATGGTTTAACCGACGAGTGCCTGCAACAGTTGCACGAGAAGAATTTTTACTTCCAGGGGAGTAAGTTGAAGCATCCAGGAGAGGGATTGCACTGAACTCACTGCCGCAACCATGGGACCGGGTTGCTGTCTTCCTCAAGAAATACATTACTTGTGAAGGTAGATATCAAACTGTGTATAACTCTGAACTTCCTTTGCTTTCTCATCTCCTCCATGGCATTTTATTGAACATTCCATTTTATTTATTGCACGACTTGCGTCATATGGCGACATTTGTTCAGTCTGCGAAGCACCCACTTTCCTCTCTCACCCACCATGGCCTTATCAAATTAATTATTGTAAGAACCCTTTCCCAACATAATATAACTTGGGAACAATTTATAACCCGACCACAGCAACCTATTCCCTTGAGGGTCATCCCATTACAGCAAATATAGGTTCCGCCACCACAGGAGGTCCGGAGTTCCTCCAGTGAAGTTGGGGGGAGATATGAAATGGGAGAAGAACAGCAATTAGGGGCATAGGAAGGACCATACGGGGTGGGTGAAACCACAGTAGAAGAACAACAACCGGGGGCACAAGCTGGGCCATCTGGGGGAGATGAACCTATATTAGAGGAAGAACAACTAGGGCCATGTGGGGGAGATGAATCTCCGGCACAAGCAGAACCATTGGGGGATGAAACTGCATTTGAAGGAGAGCAAGGGGAGGCACAAACATAGCCATTAGGCGATGGTGTAGATGAAACCTTTGTGGAAAACCCAGATAATAGAGCAGCTCCGACAGCAGAAGGTGAAATTGGAGCAGCATCAATTGCTGCGACAATGGAACCTGAAGATGACAGAGCCAGGGAAAGGGAAGAAGACATTGAGCTGATAACAGTTGAGTCTTCACCTGAGTGGGTAGGGGGAGGAGCTGTGATTGAAGAAGAATAGCATGAGGGGTAAAGAAATATTCCTTTGACCTCAATTTTGGCTCCCTATATCCCAGCTCCACAGGAGGAAACACCACAAAAGGAAAAATCACAAAAGAAAACGCCGCAGAAGAAGAGAAAGAGAGCCACCAATGAATTTGACCTAATAGCACCAATCAGAAAGAAACGAACTCGATCTGCCACAGCAGCAGAGGCAGCTAGGAAAAGATGGGAAACCTTAGAGACACAGGTTGAGCCCCCAATCCTTGCACCAAGATCGATGGATGCTCCACAAAGGCCAGTGGAGGAAGAACCTAGAATTGAAGGACTTCTGTATGAGAACGCAATGCTGAAAGAGGACCTCCAAGTACTTAGAAGGGAGTTGGAAACTTGGAAGGAAACCTGCAGAAAACAGGGTGAAAGAAAAATGTATACATTGATAGAGGCTGCAGACCAAGTGGAGGAATCAGATTCTGCTGGAGCTAGGGAGGAGGATGAACGAATACTCTGACCCACCTGTGGAGAGATCTTTAAGGAAGCAGGCCATAAAATTCTACTTAACACTTATTCAGCACAACAGCCTATGGCCACAGTGGGGGAAGCAGTGAAAAAAGAAGGTGCTGCCACACAAGAACCAGCACTTTTAAACATCCTTGCTGAAGCTGCCACTTCCCACAATGCAGAAAGTATGGAACAGGTAGGAGAAGAACATGGGATGGGGGATGCTCTGGAGCTTATAAAGGAATATAGTGAAACCCCAGAGTGTTCCCACGATACAAAGATCATAGATCAGATGGGAGAAGAACTTGGAATGGAGGTCACTCTGGAGGCCAATGAAGAATCCCATATTGTGACCCCAGAATGCTCCCAGGACACATAAATTTTGGAAGAAGAGGCTCAAAGGCAAAACAATGATAAACTGGAACAGGATGCTGTAACATAAGAACCAGCAAACCTGAATTTACTTGTCCAATCAGCCAAACAGGTGGGAGAAGAACCTGGAACAGAGAAGACTCTGGAGTTTAATGATGAACTCTGGGTTGTAACCCAGAAGAATCCCATGACACAGAACTCCTAGGAGAAGAATTGCAACAATAGGAGGATGAAGAGGCAAGCCAGGATGTTGCTACACAAGAACCAACATCCTTGGAAGCTGCAACAGGAGCTCCTGAATTTCATTTAAAAGATAAACCTGGAGTGGATTTCATTCCCGGTACACAGTTGGGGGAAGAGGAACAGGTACAGACACCATGCTCAGGTGACACCGAAATCTTGGAGGAGGAGCTACACAATGAGAAAGAAATTCAATCTCAGCAGCAGAAGGACAAGGACGACCCTGCTACACAAGAACCAGTGTCTCTAAAAGCAATGATGGTGGCTGCTGAAGAAAGCCTAAGGGATGTTGCTGCTACACAAGAACCAGCATCTCTCTTATTAAACTTAGATGTGCTAGAAGCCACTGCCCCACAAGAACCAGTGCTTCTCCCTCCTAAGAATGTTATTGATGTAGATTCAGATTAAGGATGGCCCTCTAAGCTCTCAGGCACAGCATAATGAGACTGCAGGAAGATTCCCACTACATTAACTTCATTTCCAGATACCAGCAATTAGCAGAGGAAGGGGAACAGTGACTCACAGAGGCTGTTCAAAAGATAGATAAGGTACCTGGGTTTCCTACAATTCTTTCTCTCTCCATGGATAGAGCTCAGTACAGGATTCAAATTGTAAATAATGCAGGTTGTTGCATGAGGACATGCAACAGGGTAGTTGGGGGGAGATGTTGAGCCCAAAATTGGCCCTTTTTAGTCATCATTAATCATCTTTCCTGCCCCTGTCCTACACCACTTATCATGGCAATCAGACCTATTGTCCTTACCTTATTCCCCAAATTACCAAGGTATGGCTGATCATTGTTTTATTTTATTAATGCTTATGATTGTGATAATAAAAGTTGTGCATCTCTCAAATTGTGCTAACATGTTGCGATTTATGAAGGTAGTTGAGACAAATGGACTACAGGAAGATCGGGGCTGAACAAGTCATGAAGGAAGGGATGTTCGTTGCTTGTAGAGGGATCCTTGGGGGCTCGAATCATCAATCAAAGCACAGCTGTGACAGGGCAGCTGTAACAGAATTCGCTATCTTAAGTATGTTGCTGCTCGAGTCTAGCTGTGAGCTGGAAGGACCGCCACTCTTGGGTCAATTAATAACTTTCTCATATTTGGATGTTTCTGTTCTGCCACGCATTGTAACAGCTATATTATTTAGGGCGCCTGAAGATCAGAGATCTTCATGGCTGCCCAATTATAGGATTAGATGTTACGATTTGTATGTATAAATATGGGGAGTTGCCTCGACCCAGGGGTAAAACAGTAGACAATTAATTTGTTGTATTAGCAGCTGAGCAAAACTATGTACTCATTCTTCTGTTAATATAAGGGGTTACTTCTGAGCTAAAGAGTTGTGTTGTTCAACCAGCGTCTGTGTGTGAAGGCTGGGCCCGTCTTTCACAGAGATTGCTGAGTTAAAATAGGATTTTGAATTTATTATTGTGTGATGCTTTGTTCTTTCCTTTTGTACGCAGTAGAAATATTTATTGTGTGGATTTTTCAGTAAAAGGTTATATTTCTGTGAGATTGGTGAATGGTGTAGAATAACAGTCGACTGAGTAAGGTTTTCTTTATGCATTTCAATTACTGTATTACACAGCCGTGTTTATCTTACAGCTAAGTTGTGATCCCATGAGCCCTTATAATTTATCTTTCCTGTTGTGTGTTGCTTGATTTCCATTCTGCAATTCAATTTCTTAGAACAACTGACTCAATCTTTTGTAATTGGATTTCTAGATCAATGTTCAGTTTATGTTTTATGATTTCCAAATTGATTAGATCAAACAAGTGATTGTTCTAGAATACGAATGAGATTTCTTTTCTGCAATTGTTGATTAGATCTGATACCATTTCTTATTGATGCATGATAGAGAGGAATTGAAGTATAGCAGTTAGAAGGAAATTGGGATTGCATAGATTTTTTTGGGGATGAACATGGATAATAGAGGATAAAAGTATTCACTTCTAATGGTTTGGTGTTTAAGCATATATTGTGCACTTATCCTTTGAAATAAAAGACTTTCTCGGGTTGACAATAAATTCCATATGCTCTATGTGTGTTGGTAACAATTTATCTGCATATAGAGTGCTTGACAGTGAGCTGGAAAATAGAGGTAATTACGCCTACACAGAATGCGTGTACAGGACTACAGGAAGTGTATTATAGAAATACATAATCAATGTTGGCGAACTACAGATAAAAAGTGCTGAAATGAAAAGATCGCTTAACTGAAATAAAACCATGTCATTCAAACATTACCAAAGTACTTCATATACGATAAGGATTTAAATCAATTCAAAGTACATATGAAAAATACCTTAAATGGAAATGAAGCTCCTGACCTACGTGTTGGAGGGGCCCTCTCCAACTCGTATTTCAAGAGTGGAAAAGACTTATAAACACAGTGCTTGAAATAACATCACTTCTTCCATTAAAATCGTAATCTCATGTTCAGAAAAGTCTTAACACAGAATTGTCTCGAATCACATATACTTAAATGTAAGATGTCGATTATGCTAAACAAAAGTTCTCTTCTACAAATCAGGAAAAAGGCGTTGAGCCACTTATGGTTTGTCAGTCCTTGCACTAGAATTGATGGTTTTCTCTTGGATTACCTGCGCCTACTCATACACACTTATTTCCATATGATTAGCTCATAGAAAACGCTTTTAAGCATAAAAGAATAACCTCTAAACTACTCTATCAAATAATCAAAACAAATCATTAAACCCCACAAACAAAGGCCTTTTCCATATCCATTATTGTGCCTGTGTGGCATCAAAAGGCTGATAAAGTACATAATTTGGGGCTCATCAGGGAGTTTCCCTATAGTCATGAAGAAGATGTTAGAGGTCAACACTATGTGTTTTGGAGCCTGATCTTCATGATTCATAGATGTTGTTGTTTCATATGTGTTTGTACCCCGTGGGATGAGTGTATAGTCCACCTACACAACATATAAAAATAAGGTTGTCCAATAGTTTACAAGCCCATGGTATTGGGTAGCCCGTAGTATTTTTCCATGGTAATTACCCTTTAAAAGGAAGACATTGTAATATGACTGTGTAATGTATTGTAGCATTGTAAAGATCTATGTGATTGTGTAAGAGAGACTGAGAGATAATGAAGAGGAAGTTGCAGCGGATGTTCTGCAAGTTGTATTCCTTCATTTGTTGGATGGTATAATAATAAAAGGACTGAAAAATTCTCCGTCGATGTAGCCAAGATTGCATGAACCACGTATATTGGTGCCTCTCTTGTATTATGTTTATGTGATTTATATTTGCATCTTGTTTATTGTTATTGCTCTACAACCCTATTTTTCTAACAATTGGTTTCAAAGCCAAAGGTCTATTTGGCATATAAACTCGCAGGAAAGAAGGGTTCCCAGTTCGAATGGGAGCAATGGCAAAAGAAGGAAATTTTAAGGTCGAGAAATTTAACGACCAGAACTATCAGTTATGGAAGATGCAAATGGAGGATTATCTGTATTGGAAGGATCTATTCCTACTATTGGGAGGAAAAGAAAAAAATCCGGTAACTATGAAGGACGAAGAATGGGATGTTCTTAACAGAAAGGCACTAGGAACAATACGGCTATGCCTGGCTTCGTCGGTGGCTTTCAATATCTCAAAAGAAAACACAACAAAAGGTATGATGAGTGCATTGGGTAAACTGTATGAAAAACACTCGTCCTCCAACAAGCTATTTCTAATAAAGCATTTATTTAATATGAAGATGTACTCAAAAGGTGTATCCATTAATGATCATTTAAATGAATTTAATACAATTACAAATCAACTAAGTTATGTAAAAGTGAACTTTGATGATGAGGTTAGGGCTCTTCTAATCTTGTGTTCATTGCTAGAAAGATAAAATGGCTTGCTCATGGCTATAATTAACTTTGTCTTTGGTTCAAAAAAATATAAATTTGATGATGTTGTTGGTGTTATTCTTAGCTAAGAAATGTGAAGAAAAAGCACAGGTCAGACATCAGGTAATACATTACTATGGAGAGAAAAGGAAGATAAAGGGAGAGAGGAAAGAGCCCAGGTAATCACAGCAAGTCCAATAATGGTAGATCCAAGTCCAAACTGGGAAATATAGATTGCTGGAAGTATGGAAAGAAATGACATTTGAAGAAAGACTGCAAATATCTAAAGAAGAAAGGAGATGGACAACAGGAGAATACTTAGGAAGCAAATGTAGTAGGTGATGTGTTACAAGATTCTTTGATTCTTGCATTAGATAATACTAATGATTACTGGGTAGTATATTTAGGGGATTCATTTCATGATACACCCCATAGGAAATTCTTTCATGATTATGTTCCAGGTGATTTTGGACATGTTTTATTGGGTGATGATGAGCCATGTAAATTGTTGGAATGGGTAAGGTATGGATAAAGTTAAAGAATGGAGGTGAATGGATGCTGAAAGATGTAAGGCATATTCCTAATATGAAAATAAATCTAATCTCAACAGGGAATTTGAGAGATGGTGGATGTTTATCTATGCTTGGAGAAATGTGGTGGAATATCACTAAAGGATCGATGGTGATAGAAAAAGCAGACAAGATAGGTATGTTGTATTTTTGTTCTCATAATATTTATTATTCTATCTCTTTAACTTCCATAGGAACAAATACAACATTGTGGCATCATAGGATTGGCCACATGAGTGAGAAGGGGATGCAGATTCTCCACTCAAGGAATTTGCTTCTATATCGGAAACAGGTAATTTTGGAATTCTGTGACAACTGTGTTTATGGAAAACATAAAAGAGTCAGATTTCTCAGGGTTGGGAAACAAAAGAAGAGTGAAAAGTTAGAACTTGTGCATACATATGTATGGGGACCGGATCATGTACAATATCTTGGTGGCTATAATTATTATGCTACTTTGATTGATGATGTAACTATAAGAACTTGGTTTTATTGCATTAGAGAGAAATCTCATGTGTTTGCTACCTTTAAGAAGTGGTAATATTTGGTTGAGAATGAGATAGGAAAAAGGTTAAGTGTGTCAGATATGATAATGGAGGTGAATACTACGGCAAGGAGTTTGATAGTTATTGTTCATACCATGGGATTCATAGGGAGAAGATAGTCCCAAGAACACCAGGAAAATGGTGTGTTAGAAAGGATGAACAGAACAATCATGGAGAATGCAAGGTGTATGAGATTGCATGTAGAGTTGCCCTTATAGTTTTGGGTATATGATGAAGATATTGTTGTTTACTTAATAAATAGAGGCCCTTCAAGTGCTTTGGATGGTGGTATTCCAGAGGAGGCATGGACATGTAAAAAGATAAACTGCTCATTTCTAAGAAATTTTGGTTGTGAAGGATTTGTCCATATTGATAAAGAAAATAGAACAAAGCTTGAGGCTAAATAAAAGAAGTGTATCTTTATTGGATATGGGGTTGATGATTTTGGTTATCGCTTATGGGATTATGAAAATAACAAAATCATTAGGAGTAGATATGTGGTATTCAATGAAAAGGTCATGTATAAATATCAGCTGTAGGGAAAGAAAGAAGAAAATAAAAACATAGAGTACATAGTGCTTGATGAAATCAAAGAAAATGAAATTCCAAAGGTGCCGTAAAATAAAAAACAATAACAAGTACCTCAAACTCTTGCAAGTGTTAGAATATATACCGGGTCAAGTAGACCCCCTGAATGATACTCTCCTTCAATGTATTATTTATTGATCACTGATTTTGGTGAACCAGAATGTTATGAAGAAGCAGTGCAGGTGGAACCTAGAAAGAAGTGGGAGAAAGGCATGAACGAGGAGATGGACTCATTGGTAAGAAACCATACTTGGGATTTGGTTCAGTTGCCTATAGGTAAAAGATCATTGTAGAGTAAATGGGTTTACAAGTTGAAGGAAGAAGATGGAGGTAAGAAGCAGTACAAAGCTAGACTTGTTGTAAAAGGGTTCACATAAAAGAAATGTATATATTTTGATGAAATATTTTCTCCTATTGTTAAAATGACTTCTATTAAAAATATTTTAAGTCTAGTAGCAGTAGAAGATTTGCATCTTGAATAGTTAGATTTAAAAACATACTTTCTCCATGGGGATTTGGAGGAAGAGATTTATATGCAGCAACCACGGGGGTATGAGGTCAAAGGGAAGGATAATTTAGTATGCAGGTTGAAGAAGAGCTTGTATGGATTGAAGCAAGCTCCAAGGAAGTGGTATTTGAAATTTGACAGGTTTATGATAGAACAGGGTTATAGTAGATGTCATTCTGACCACTGTGTTTATTTCAAGAGGATAGATAAGGGAAGATATATTATTTTGTTATTGTAAGTGTATGACATGCTTGTTGTAGAGTCTAACATGCATGATATAAATGTTCTCAAAAGCAAGTTAGCTAATTCATTTGTGATAAAGGATTTGGGTGCTGCAAAAAATCCTTGGTATGAGAATAACAAGAGATAGAAAAAATCACAAATTGATATTGTATCAAGGTGAGTACATAGAAAAGGTGTTGGAGAGGTTCAGAATGCAGAATGCAAAACCAATTAGTACACATTTGGCTATCCATTTAAAACTAAGTAAGGAGATGTGTCCCAAGACACATGAAGATATATACTACATGTCCAATGTTCCCTATTCATCAGTAGTTGGAAGCTTGATGTATGCCATGGTGTGCACAAGGCCAAATATTGCATATGCAGTGGAAGTTGTGAACAGTTATATGAACAATCTAGGTAAAGAACATTTGAAGGAAATACAATGGATTCTCAGGTATTTGAGAGGTACTACTACTCATGCATTATGTTTTGGAGGTGCAGACACTGTTCTACAAGGATATGTTGATGCAAATATGGAAAGTGGTAAATATAGTAGGAAAAGCACCAAATGGTATGTCTTTACTGTAGGTGGAACAACAATAATTTGGATTTCGAAACTACAAAATGTTTTTGCACTTTCAACAACGGAAGCGGAGTATGTTGCTGCTACAGAGGCTAGTAAAGAGATGATTTGGTTGCAATTTGACAATTTGACAATGGCCTTGACTTTCAATGGATCGACCATGATCCCTCGATTTGACACAATGAAACCTAAAAGTTGTCCAGACTCAACACAAAATACACATATGTTGGCATTTAACCGAATCTTGTAATATCTGCATTGTTCAAACATGGGTCGTAAGTGTTCAGGATCATATCTTCTCTTTCGAGATCGCATAGGTATATCATCCAAGTAAGGTTCAACCACTCATTTGATGTCATGAAAAGAAAAGTTCATAGCTTGCTGGAAAGTGGATCCAGCATTCTTCAATCCAAACGGCATTTTCCTATATGCAAAAGTACCCCAGGGGAATATGAAAGTTGTGTTGTTGCTGCAACATCCCCCACCCCAAATTTTGTAAATATTTGGGCCCTTCCTTTATTTTTGAGAAATTTTTTCTTTGGAGTCAAGCCTCGTCCAAAAAACCTTTTTATAGTTAGTTTTTTGAGGAAAGATAAAGTTCTTTAAGTTTGTTTCTCTTAAGTAAAACTCACCTTTCCAAACCAAAATGGCGACACAACTCGTCGAGTTAAGCCGCGATGGTTGGTTTCCTTTGTTAAGTTTCATAGCCTTTTCCCATTTCTACGCAACTCATTGAGTCACGCCGCAATAGGCGGATGTATTTGTTAAGTTATAAAGCCTTTTCTGTTTCGGCCTAACTTTCCCAGTCCCGCCGCTATGGTCGGACGAACTCGCCCAAGCCCGCAAAAGCGCAGTTTTCGACTTGTCTTTCCTTCAAAGTTTTATGTTGTGGAGAATCTTGTTGACACAATTAGCGACCCCTTTTTGAGTTTTTTGAAACCCTCGTCACGGTAAAATTTGTGGAGTTAGCCCGCAATAGATGGCTCCTCTGGGTCAGTTCCAAGTATCTCGACTCGTTCTGGTGAAACTCAGCAATTCACGCCGAAACCATCGTTTGTGAACCTTGAAGAGTGCTGATAGTTGGTTAAAAGTTAATATCATCCAGCAAGACTCAAGACTACTTGCCGAAACGAAGCAGCAATCGACAAAGTTCTCAGTCTTGTGCCATTCCCACCAAAATCCGTTGGTGCGTTGCATGAGCACTCGACCAGTTCTGCTGATTCTAATCATTGTAATTCACTGAGTAGTGCCTGTAATTTCCCTTGTTAGGAATTTTATTAAAATGGCAATTTTTCACTTTTTTTCCTAGTTAGACCTTTGACTAGTTTTGAGCTCTAGGTCCACAAATTGCTCCAATTGCTCCCAAATATTATGATAAGGTATATGGATGATGTTAGAACATAAATATGTGTTTTAGGGATGCTTTTAGACCTTTAAAATACATCTGCAAATCCTCTTTCAATTATGGCCAATGTAGGGAACTTTACTAGTAATTTCCCTTTGACTAGTATTGGTCTCTAGGTATCAAATTGACTCCAAATTCTTTCAAATATTAAAGGAAGGTGTATGAATAATATTAGGAATTGAATATTATTTTCAGGTATGATATATTTTCACCAAAAGACCTCTAAAAACTCTATTAAGATTCTGTACCAAGTATGCAATTTTACTAGTAATTTGGGGTTCAAATCCCCCTGGGGTAAGTATTGAAAACGGCTTCCCAAATGTCTCCAAACCCACTCATATTTATGAAAATAGGTAGGGGATGTCTCAAGGATGTTATTAAGGTCTCATGTGCATCATTAATTGATTATTATCTCTATTTCAACCCTCTCCCATTAAACTGCAAAAATCACCAATTTGACCCTTGGGGAAATGGCACTATTTCTTCTCCCAATGCAATTAAATTGAGTAAAAATACTTCAAATTCTCAAGTACATTACATGAAACTTGTAAAATACATCCATGGAAATCTATTAATCATAAATGTATCAGATAACTATCCATTCATTCGAAATCATCAGCATTATCATGCTATACATCAATGTAGTGGGGAAATGGCATTGTTCTTTCATTAAAAATGAGATTTATACATTACTACTTGGAATTTCAACTTGAAAATTTATGGATATGAAGAAAAGATTATTTTCTTCATATTACAAAATATTGGCATGAGAATCTCCCCAAAAGAGAACAAGATCTCACCAAAAATGCCCTCCCTCAAGGATCAAGAATATGCCATCAAAACTGGAAATGGTTGAGAGAATGTGATGCAATAGAAGAAACCATGAGCTTCCCTATAGCTTACATATGCAAATAAATAATCCATTAAATCTTCAAATGAAAGGTTTGAATGGCCTTTCCAATTACCAACTTGGATGGGAATCTTTCACCCTCGAAATTGGCTAAGGCAAGAAACTAGTCATCCACTAGCTCTCCCTCTACACAAATGCAATTGTAAATTCTACAAATGATCAAAATATGCTTTCATTATTTTTTATCGGCATTTATAAAGTTATAATGTCCTCCATGGGTCGAATTCCTTCCAAGAGACTCATGCCAACTCAATTTGGGAAGAGATTCCAAAGGACGCCACTTGTACAATGATTCCTAGTCTCCCACTTCCACCAAATCACATGTGGAAGTATCTTAGCTACCTTAAAACCCTTGAGCACCCTCTTGGAGACTATTTTTAGCCCTAACATGTCATATATGTCATATTTCATCCTTCAGGTTTGATTTGTGTCATAGGTGTCATAGCATCTTCATCATTGTTGTCATAGAGATAGGGAATCTAGCCCAAGTGTCTCATTATCTCCAAATTGCCTCTTCCTATTCCATGGGAGTTACTCTTCCTCTATATTTTGACCACATTGACTCATGCCAAGTATTATTGACCTTATAACTCATCCCAAGAACTTTAGTCTTCCCATGGATTCAAAATTGCAAGAAGAGGATGCCATGTGGCACATAAATTCTAGCTTGTGTGGGTCCCACTTCCTCCATGTGTCTTCATGATCAAATGCCACTTTGATTTTCACTTGTATATATTTATTTATATCCTTTATTAAATATTTATGCCATCCTAATGTTCCAACTTTTGGTTGTGGATCCTGATCTTCAGATTCAGAGATATTACTATTCAGCCGTGTATGTACCCTAGGTTTGGTTATGATACTGAGGGTGTCTGGGGGAGTGGTTGCACTCCCCCGACTGGGGGGCGCAGGGGCCAGTGGGCCCTTGTCAGGGGTTCGGGGGCAATGCCCTCAAAAAAGGGGTTTGGGGGCATAGCCCCCGAGAAAATTTTTGGGGTTGTTTTTGCCACCAGTTTTTCGGGCCCATGGTTTTTGGTAACCCATGGTATTTTCCCATTGTATTTCCCTTATAAAATAAAGACATTGTAACACGGCTAGGGTTGATGTATTAGGTATTATGCATTGTAAATATCTCTGAGATCAAGAAGAGAGACATTGAGACAGTGAAGAGGAAGTGCAGCGACTGTGTTGGAGGTTGTATCCCTTCACTTTGCTAGACGAAATAATAATAAGAACTGGCAACTTCAGTGTGGACGTAGCCCAAGTTGGGTGAACCACGATATATCTGTGTCTCTCTTGTAATGTGTATGTGTGATTATATTTTCATTTCTGTTTATTGTTATTACTCTGCAATCCTGTTTTTCTAACACCAACACCATTTATTATCCTCATTATTCCAAATCCCAAAGCTTCCACCCCAAACCTAGGAAACTAGTAATTTTCCTCCTTGGCAATTATTTGACCTTTAGCATCAATTTTACAAACTCTAATGAATAGGGCCAATTTGATTAGGCCATTGTGACCCAATGCCAAATTTGGGACATGAAAAATCCTCCCTTCCCAATATTGCTTGTCCTCAAGCAATTTCAAACATGGGTGTTGAAGAACCTACTTTCTGTATAATTCTTTGAAGTTGCCATTGAATTGCCCAACCTCGAGTCTTTGAGTTTCCATGAAGATTTTAAAGAGGAACCACTATGCTTGCTGCTACACTACTCTGATAAAAATCACTTTATTAAGTGGGAAATCCAGCTCCCATACTTCTTGTTTCCCCCCAAAATTGAAACCAATGAGACAAAAATTATTCCAGGGTCCCATTGTTTGTATTGCACCCCAACAATTAAGAGTTCTCTCCAACCCACACCATTAGATAAGAGGATTCCTGGATCCCATTTTCTTGTATGCATTCTTCCAAACATCATTAGTACAAAATATATATCATCAAAGTACATAACAACATAATGAAAATGTACATCAATGAGGTGCTTCATCAAAGAATCATGAAAGTGCTTATACCTCCAAGCAAGTAGACCACCATTTTCCAAGTGCATACAAGTTTCAAGTGACCAATCAAATATGCTCCAACGACATAGGTGAGGATCCCATGTCTTATAATGCTAGTCCAAAAGGATTTGATATGCATCAAAATATTCAGCCATGTATTCTTTCATCCAAGAAGTGAATGAAGAATCTCCACTAAAATATGAACCAAATAATGAGCAGAAAAAACAAGGAGACTTCAAATGACTCAAAGAAGTCTCACCCATACATCCCTGAATGTGAGAATCATAAACATATAAAAAAGTATGTGGCTACCAACAAAAATGTTCTCCAATCATAAATCTATTCACCCAAGTGTTGGACGAAGTTCCTCCAATATCAAATGAATCAAGTGTTGAGCAAGAAAAACCATGAGTCTTCAAGTGACTCAAATGCATATCATAGGTGCATCCATGTAGATGTGCATCATCATAAAGTAACAAAGGATGCTCCTGCAAATGTGAATAAGAATGTGCTCCAACCATATCATCATAAAAAGTAAATATAGGAGTTCCATACTCCTCATGTGGCACCATCAAAAAGAACCCTTTCACCCATTCTTCATTGAGACTAATGCTGCAAAACATGGAATTGTAAGATGTAGGAGAATTAACTAACTCACCCAAATGATCAAAAAGTGCAGAAGTCTCATCATGGAAAGGATCCATATGGTTAGTATCATGCAACTCCTTCAAAAGTGTGAAACCTTTGTTGTAGATTAGTTCCAATGTAGAGGAATCATGCTCTTCTTTAAAAATTGCATAACCTTCATCAAGAGACAATTCAAGTTTCTCTTCCACCACACAAGTCTTTGGATCTCTTCAGGCTCATCTTCAAACACATTAAGCACATTCAAATCTCCACATTTCTCATGATCCACCATGTCATGAGAATCATCCAAACAATCTACCATTTGACAATCTGAAATATAGGAGGAAAAACAAGTATCTTGCAACTTTTCAAGAAGTTGCTCATTTTGAATTGTGAGATTATGATTATCCTCATTATTCTTCAAGTATGCATCATGTAGAAATTCATTAATCTAAAACAAATGGTTTTTATCAAAAAGAAAAGACATGAAATTACCTTTGATGTGGCACATTGCTCTTTGAATCTTCTCCATGTCTTCAAGGAAGGATGTTTCCTCCAATGAAGTAGCTCTCCAACAAGAATTTGACACCAATGCTTGAGTGTCATGGAGAATGCTGAGGGACTCTTGGATCTTCTTTTCATTCATCTTTAAGGATCCTTCAAGAAAATGAGGCTCTAGCAAATGAACCTCCTCATATTCTTCATTTTTTCTTGGACCAACTTCATGAAGCTCAAGTGGTGATGGGGAAGTTGATCTTGGTTCTTCTTCAAATGCTACAAGGTCTTCATTATCATGCTTAATGGAACTTGGGATTTCAGAAACACTTTCAAAAGTGATCTCTATGTCACCAACATAGAGGTGTGAGAACCCATTAGTAGGTACTCCTTCATAGTTTAAGCATCCATCAGTAGATGCTCTTTGGTTCATGTCTAAGCTAGAAGGTGTCTCGAAATGATCTTCCATATTCTCAATAGAATCTTCTTCATGCTCTTGTGATGTCTCTTCCTTTTTCTCCTTCAAGCAAGTTGATGCATTTTGCCCCTTGTTTTCCTTAAGATCAATATCTTTGGAATCTCTTTTTGAAGAATTCCCAAAAGCTCTCCTCAAGTAGGACATCATTTCCTGCACACATATATGATATTCTCTCCAAGGTTCTTTACAAGAAGGGTAGAAACCTTTCTTTACTAACTCCACATCTTCATTTTTGGGCCTATTTTCAAAAATATGTTCAGCAAAGTACTCAAAAGACATGGCATTTTGTATATTTTTGCTCAAAGCAAGATATTCTTGATATTTTTTATATTGTTGGGGCAATGTGTTATATGTTGCTTTCCATATTTAGAACTCATTCATAGAATTATCCTTCGTTGGTGTGACACACTCATATTCATCATATTTAAATTCATAAGAATAATCTTCATTTCTCTTGAAATTGTAAGAAGTTTTGCATGATGGCACCTCTTCCTCATACCATTCACATTCTGCTTCATATTGCTCATAAGCATCTGCATATTCCTCATAAGAATTGTACTCATAGGATTCATCATAATAGTAAGACATGGTCTCCAATTATTCTTGAATGTATATACCTAATCCACAGGTGCAAGGACCATGCTCTGATACCACTGTAATGTTCCTTGTTAGGAATTTTATTAAAATGACAATTTTTCACTTTTTTCCTACTTAGACCTTTGACTAGTTTTGAGCTCTAGGTCCCCAAATTGCTCTAATTGCTCCCAAATATTCTGATAAGATATATGGATGATGTTAGAACATAAATAGGTGTTTCAGGGATGCTTTTATACCTTTAAAATACTTCTGCAAGTCCTCTTTCAATTCTGGCCAATGTAGGGAACTTTACTAGTAATTTCCCTTTGACTAGTATTGGTCTCTAGGTCTCAAATTGACTCCAAATGCCTTAAAAGATTAAAGGACAGTGTATGAATGATATTAGGATTTGAATATTATGTTAAGGTATGAGATATGGCCACCAAAATACCTCTTAAAACTCTATTAAGATTATGTACCAAGTATGCAATTTTACTAGTAATTTAGGGTTCAAATCCCCCTGGGGTAAGTATTGAAAATAGCTTCCCAAATGCCTCCAAACGCACTCAAATTTATGAACAGAGGTAGGGTATGTCTCAAGGATGTTATTAATGTCTCATGTACATCATTAATTTATAATTATATTTGTTCCAATCCTCCCCCTTTCAGCTGCAAAAATCACTAATTCAACCCTTGGGGAAATGGCACTATTTCTTCTCCCAATGCAATTAAACTGAGTAAAAATAATTCAAATGCTCAAGTATAGTACATGGAACTTGTAAAATACACCCATGGCAGTCTATTAATCATAAATGTATCAGAGAACCATCCATTCATTCGAAATCATCTGCATTATCATGCTATACATCAATGTAGTGGGGAAATGGCACTGTTCTTTCATTAGAAATGCGATTTATACATTTCTACTTGGAATTTCGACCTGAAAAATTCTGGAGATGAAGAATAGAGTATTTAATTCATATTAAAAAAGAAATTTGGCATGAGAATCTCCCCCAAAGAGTGCAATAGCTCACCAAAAACGCCCTCCCTCAAGGATCAAGAATATGCCATCAAAACTGGAAATGGTTGAGAGAATGTGCTGCAATAGAATAAACCATGGGATTCCCTGTAGATTACACCTGAAAATAAAGACTCCATTAAATCTCCAAATGAAAGGTCTGAATGGCCTTTCCAATTACTAACTTGTATGGGAATCTTTCACCCTCGAAATTGGCTAAGGAAAGAAACTAGTCATCCACTAGCTCTCCCTCTACACAAATGCAATTGCAAATTCTACAAATGATCAAAATATGCTTTCACTCTTTTTTATTGGGATTTATAAAGTTCTAATGTCCTCTATGGGTCTAATTCCTTCCAAGAGACTCATGCCAAATCAAGTTGGGAATAAATTCCAAAGGATGCCACTTGTACAACAATTCCTAGTCTCCCACTTCCACCAAATCACATGTGGAAGCATCTTAGCTTCCCTAACACCCTTGAGTGCCCTCTTGGAGTATTGTTTTAGACCTGACATGTCATATATGTCATATGTCATCCTTCAAGTCTGATTTGTGTCATAGGTGTCATAGCATCTTCATCATTGTTGGCATAGAGCTAGGGAATCTAGCCCAAGTGTCTCACTATCTCCAAATTGCCTCTTCCTCTTCCATGGGAGTTACTATTCCTCTATATTTCGACCTCATTGACTAATTCCAAGTATTATTAACCTTACAACTCATCCCAAGAACATTAGCCTTCCCATGGATTCGAAATTGCAAGAAGAGGATGCCATGTGGCACATAAATTCTAACTTGTGTGGGTCCCACTTCCTCCATGTGTCTTCATGATCAAATGCCACTTTGATTTTCACTTATATATATTTATTTATATCATTTATCAAATATTTATGCCATCCTAATGTTCCAACATCATTTATTGTCCCCATTATTCTAAATCCCAAAGCTTCCGCCCCAAACCTAGGAAACTAGTAATTTTCCTCCTTGGCAATTATTTGACCTTTAGCATCAATTTGACAAACTCTAATGAATAGGGCCAATTTGATTAGGCCATTGTGACCCAATTACAAATTTGGGACATGAGAGTGCCAAAGATGACGGTGGAGATTTAATTTCGAGCGGTGCGAAAAGGATGACGGGCCCCTTGCCTTAACGATGTTTAATGCCCAAACCTACTCGGTCTTTTCGTTTTAATTGCTTAAGCGTGCAGAGGGATTATATATATGGTTTGGGGTTTGGGTTATTTTATTGTTAAACTTTGTTCCTATTTTACTATGAGTGAGCTATGAATACTTCCCCTTTCCTTATGAAAATCATGCCCAATGCAAGGGTGGCCTCTTAGAATAAATAATATATATGCTAGACAGAGTGCCTACTGTTGGGTGGAACATTGATTTTGCACAATCAGTTGCTTGGAGAAGCTACATTCAAGATACATGTTTGTAGGACCCAGTCCTAGTTAATCTAAGTTCATAAATAAAGATCCTTCTAACATTGTTGACATAGTGTTTCATATCTCTGTTTTGTTTCTGTTTTTCTAATTTGGTTAAATTTCATGTCTTTAAAAAAAAATAACACATTTTCATTTGTAGGTCAAATTTATTTCTAACATTTACTACCCTTGTGCTGGTGTACAGTATATATATATAAATGCATTTTCTCATTCAATTTAATTTCCATTATAAAATGAATTAATGAATATTGACAGAGTTAGAATGGGTCATTATACCTGCAAATAGCTAGTACATCCCTTCTGTTTTTGTTGCTTCCTTTAACCTGTTTCGCAGCTTCCTTTTCCCTACTGTAGCCTTGTAATCAAACTCTTCCCACAACCCTGAAACTCAACCAGCCCAAACTGAGCTGCCACCCTCCCAACCGGAGAGGTCTCACCGACCACCCAGCTCCAAAGGTACCCCTTTGGACCCCCGTGCCCAAACCGAGTACAAGCCAACCAGTATTTCCCTTTTGCAAAAGGAAAATACCTGCAAATAGCTAGTACATCCCTTCTGTTTTTGTTACTTCCTTTAACCTGTTTCGTGGCTTCCTTTTCCCTGTTGTAGCCCTGTAATCAAACTCTTCCCACAACCCTAAAACTCAACCAGCCCAAACTGAGCTGCCACCCTCCCAACCGGAGAGATCTCACCGACCACCCAACTCCAAAGGTACCCCTTTGGACCCCCGTGCCCAAACCGAATACAAGCCAACCAGTATTTCCATTTTGCAAACTCTCCAACAAGAACCCCCTTTCTTCGCTGCTCTCTCCTCCTATCTCTACTCCATCTCCTATCCAAAATATCCAAGGTGAAGAAGACCCCCTCTCCTCCTTCTCCTCTCGACCTTCTTCCCCTTCCTCCTCCTTCCACCAACTCCTCCTATCATAACTACCCCTATCCTCATCATTAATTTTATCCAACCCCCCATTCCTCCTTGAGACCCCAACATTTGACTCATAAACCAAGACTGTATTACTTTATTATTAAATTTAAGTTTGGGTTGGTTCATCTTCCAACACTCAATCGACAACCTCTCGACAATATTATAGCATTCTTTCCTTTTCCAAAATTTTAATTAATAATTAATAAAATGTTATATTATATAATTAAAGTTTTACATCAACCATAAGTGTTTCACACTCACACGTTTTACCCCATTAATTGCTGGTCATCTCTCGGTGACCTCATAATTAAATGTTTCATAATTTAATTTATAATTTCTATTAAACAACTCCAAATGTATATTTCGACACTTGTTTATCAATTGGATAATATATCTATTTATAATTTACCCTATTTTCTAATTAACTTAGACATGATCATAATTAAATTAATAGTAATAAATTAATTCTTATCCATATGTTTTAATTAATTAACTACCTTGTAATTAATATTAACCTATCAAATTAATATTACTTTAATTAACATTACAATAGGCATTTAACATGTTAACCCTAGTCTTGACTAATTAAATTCATTAATATTAAATCATGCATTACTAACCAAATGCGTTAATTACTACCTAAGTTAACCATAACATGTTTATTAATCAACAATAATTAACATTAATCACAATAACTAACACTAATCAACATTAGAACTTGATCATCATTCATTACCACCTAAGTCACTCATTCAACCTATTCCATTATCTTAATCATAAATTACTAACTCAACGTATAAATTTAATCTCCTGGTTAGATAAGTAGTAATAATGTAATTAATGCCTAAACATAATAGTTCAATATTATTTCACGCAATTGACACATATGTAGACGAGTTATGTAATCGTAGCTACGGCTTACATACCTCATGTAGGTACACTAATAGTACTAAACCACACAACATTCTCAATCAATTAAGTTAATGTTTATTGACGCATTCCTAACATGATTTGACTATTGGATCATTCACTTAATTAAGTACAATTAACTGACGAACAATAATACTAGTTACTAATTTACGACACATGACTCTGCAAGGTCCTCAACATATACAATTGATCAAGTCTTCCATCCTAACATCATGGTACACCTACCTACCTACTCCATCTATCTAGTTCACAACTAACTTCCACATCCTATCCTTCCTCTGTTGGACTACCCTGAAGTGCCAAGTCATGGCCGGCTCCAGTTAGAACCCGTAAGCGGAAGTGTCGACTACATCGACCAAACTTCCCCAGCAGGAAACCACCAGTCATCATCACACACCTTGGGGAGCGCACCATAGCTCAACCCTCCCATGAATTTGGGTTTCGGGGATAAATGATGGGTAAAGCCTCCACCCCCCTAATGGAACAAGGGACTATGTCTACTTGACATAATAACTGCAATGCACCTGTACTCGGTTTGTCATTGTATAACCAATCTGGGTGGTTGAGTTTCCTGAAACCCTACCCCACCCATACATCATAATAAAATAGCATAATAATCATGCGAAGGTAAATAATGCATCACTTGCATACCATTTATCTTTCGGAGTCCATGTCCCCAAGGCTCTCCCACCTCGTAGGATCCAGCTATCACTTAGCCATTTTAACCTATAAGTCAGTCCTCGACATACAATCTAGAAAATCATGCACAAATCCTCAACATGTGCACATACATTTCATCATAACATAATAACAATAATCAATTCATTTATTCACCATGCACTTGGCATAACATTCATTCGTTCCACATATATCTTTAACGGTATCTACATACCCATCATTCAACAATTTGCATATATGAGACATAATTAACATAGGACATATATATCAAAACCTGACTACATATCATAACACTAACATCACACATACACGTATCTATCTCTGCAAAATCATGGAACCTCAAGTCTACAGTGTCATCAAACTGACGAAGTCTCATAATCAAGCAAATACAACATATAATAATAGTTTAGGTATTAATGTCAAAACAGGGCATTACAATGTTTACTTGATGTCTCATTGGTTTTAAATCAATTCCATTATGTGAATGTTGATCTAAAATGATGAAGATGCATGCTACAATTAGAGGTTGCGATTATGAATTATTGTAGTTAGTGGTAATCATGATTCTTGATATCTAAGTGTTAGATATGTGATATTGTACTTATTAAAATGCTTGCATAAATATGTATTCCTAGTAGATGAAGTCCCATTACACATGCAATGCTAAATCTGTAGGAAGTCAGTGACGTGACATTAGAATTTAAGTCACCATGTGGTAGTTATGGCACATGGTGGTTGATGCGCAATGGTTTAAGGCTTCCGTGCAGTGTATCATGCGACGGTCAGACATAACCCTCACAATGTATTTGCACGATTGGGAAATTGTTAAGAACATGATTGCACGATATTAAATTTTAGTGCGTGCAACATTGTGCATAGATTAAAGTCCGACATGTGTAGCACGTCATATAGAACAAGTAAAATGTATGCACGGACTGCTACATAGTAATAAACTTAATGAAAGAGACATATACAAGTATTGGTATAAAAAAGAAAAGCATCCCCCATGGTCACAATAGGCTATTTAGGTTGTTGGGAATGTGACAATTGGGGTACACACTAATGACTTGCTTAGGAAGGGATAATAAAGGAGGTCCAATAGCCAATCAGAGTTGAGAACATATTTGATCAAGCGATTTTTCCCATTCACACCGATAAACATGATTGGGGATTATTTGAAAGAGTATGATGCCAATGGCCGAGATTTAATCCTAACCTGAAGGGAAATCATATTTGACCATTCATGCTAAGGGAAGGTAACCGTTCCTTATCCAAGGTATAGGAGCGTGAATGGCTATGATTGAATTACACATGTTGAGCGGGTTGATATGAAACATTCATTCAATGGTAAGATGCGTTTGGGTCTCATCACTGGAAAAGAAAATAAAGCATTAAGATGGAAAGAAAGGGCCACCAATGGTCTAGATTTGATGATAAAAGTATATTGATGGCTTTAGCACTAGACTGGTTGTGATAGTCGAACATAGCAGTAGATGAATTGGACTCATAAGATGTTAGCAAGTTGGTACCTTCTACCATAGTCACATCCATATGTCATGCCACATTGATAGGTTTTCCACATCAACAGACTAAAAGGATAATTTGGTGCCTTGAGATGAACAAAATTAAGAGGAAAGAGGGGACTCTAGATCCTATTGAAAAAAATGTCAATTAAGCATAATCATATATAGATGGAAATTTTTATTTAAATTGTTGAAATAAATATTGTCCAACAAATTTTATAATATGAACACATTACAACTACATCTTGGTATTAGAATTAGTCACAAAAGATATTATAAAGAATTACATAAGAGTAATAATGGAGTAAGGGGATTTTTCCTATAGTCCTGAAGAAGATGTTAGAGGTTAACTCATCAGTATGGGAGATACAACAACATAATCAAATGGGAACAGAGCAAATGTAAATCCAGTACTAGAATTTGTGGATATTGTAAGAAGTATAAGGATGTATATACATGGTTGTAGAGTATAGAATGAGAGGATGTTGAGGTCTTATGAAAAAAAAATCAATTGAAACATTAGTAGATGAAAATCCTAAAGATGTTGCGAAGGAAAATAAAAATGAGATCAACCTCATTTCAAGAAAAATAAGAAAGAGAAGGCTCAAGGAATAGATCACATGAGATATATGAGCATTATAAATGAGTGACCAGGGGTCATAAGTAGCACTCAACATCTCATTATGTAGTCATGAAATTATATATGCCTAAAAGGACAAATAATAGTTCAGATATGTCTCTAGGAAGACATCATAAAAGAAGGCACATGGAATATAGGTTACAAGGGGATATTAGAATTAAATCTCCTACTTTTAGTGGTGAGAACAAGAAGAGATAAGATGTTGAATCTTGGTTGTTGGGAATGAGGAAATATTTCCAATTATGTAATTACTCCTTTAATCACGAAGCTAGAATTTCCATTTACCACTTACATGGCAAGGCTTCCATTTGGTGGGACTGGTGTAAAATTAGTCACAGCAGATCAAATGAACAAGTAAATCAATCGCAATAGATGAAACTCAGAAAATATGGTGTAAACTGTGCAAAAAGCATGCATCAGTGCTCTATATCCCAATAAGGGTGAAAATACAATACAATACTGTCACAATGAGTGAGAAATTTGAATTAACCAAGGAGGTCATTCGAATTAACTGAATGGCAATGAGGAATCCTCTTCATCAATTAGTGGTGGTCATCAATGCACAAGTCATTATCAAACATGTGTCAAACTGAGTCTAACTGAGTGCAATAAGTGTAACTGATGGTAAGTGGCACTAATCTAGGGATGGAGGCTTAGTGGAGGGTGCATGAGGGCTTAACTGCACTCAGAATTGTCATTCATGTCTCATCAGAGGTCAATCGGAGTGATAACATCAATTATGGGTCAATCGGAGGTAAATCAGAGTGATAATTGAAGTGTAACTGGACTGGTAGGTGAGAAAGGAACCCTTCTGCAGTGGAAGGTGAGAATTGGGTGCATGACAGGCTAGGAGGGCTAAATCTAAGTGGTAAGTAGCTCCCGAGTGTTGGGAGACTAAGGACTAGGTGCTGGAGGCATCATATTGGTGACTGGGCAACATGCGAGTGCATGCATGCATGCATGCAAAGTACAAAAGTGAATGATGAGATATCCTAACACCCCCCCCTCAAGCTATACTATGATGTAAAAAATAAAATGTAGGGCCTTGGTTACTGAGACCAAAGGTCACCCCAATACAATAATCCAAAAAATGCTGAAATAAGCTAAGTGAGGAAAGAGGGAAAACCCAGTGGGAAGAAAGCCCCCCCTCAAGCTAAACATAAAAATGGATCTAATCTGTCTCCACTATGATGGAACTCACCCCCAATAGTGAACGAAGGTAAGAGAACTTCTTCTTAGTGAATCTCTTGGTGAAGATGTTTGCAATTTGCTCATCGGTAGGGAAATATTGCAGATTGATGGTGCGATCATGCACCAACTCTCGAATGTAGTGCATATGAATCTCAATGTGTTTGGTCCTCTGCTGCTGAACTGGATCAATGGAGATCTTAATAGCACTTTGATTGTCACAAAATAGGACAGTCGAAGTAGTGCTACCAAAATCAAACTCGGAAAGAATACCCTGCAACCAAACTGCCTGAATGCAGGCATTGACTGCCCCTCGATACTCTGCCTCTACTGAAGAAAGTGCAATGGCTGCTTGCTTTTTGCTTGACCAGCAAATAGGCCCATGTCCAATCATGAAAACATATCCGGAAGTGGACTTCCGATCTATGCTATTACCTTCCCAATCTGAATCAGTAAAACCAATGGAATCTAGCTCAGAATCTGCAACATAATGTATGCCAAAATGTTTCATACCTTGCACATACTGCAAGATCCATTTGGCTGCCCTCCAATGAAGCTCATGGGGCTGTTGCGTATACCTTGATACAACACTCACAGCATAAGATATATCAGGCCTTGAGTGTGTCAAGTAGAGTAGTGAACCAATGAACTGTCGATACATAGTGCAATCTGCAAGCGGTGTAGTATTTCCCTCTTCAAGACTGATTCCTGAGAGGAATGGAAACAAAGCAGCCTTACATTCTGCCATATTAAAATTTAATAGCAGGTCTTTAGCATACTTTTTTCTGAGATAATGTGATCCCATCAAATTTTTGAGCTATCTCCAAGCCCAAAAATTGCTTAAGCAAGCCCAAATCGCTCTATCAAAAGCTACATTTAAAGCGGTTTTCAGCTTGTTAATTGTAAGGAGAGTGCTACCAGTAATGAGAAGATCATCAACATATAAAAAAACAATCAGAAAATTACCTTTAACTTGTTGTAGGTACACATTAGGATCATATTTGCATCTTTTGAAATTCTGAGAAAGAAGGAAGGAGTCCATCTTTGCGTACCAAGCTCTTGGGGCCTGTTTCAATCCATACAAAGATTTATTCAATCTGCAAACTAATGATGGATCTGATATGTATCCTTCTATTTGTTTCATATATACCTCTTCATCAAGGTCTCCATGTAGAAAATCACTCTTCACATCCATGTGGTGCACTTCCCAGTGCTTGGATGCGGAAATGGCCAAAACTAGGTGGATGGAATCCATATTTGCAATCGGTGCAAAAGTCTATGTTTAGTCCACACATTGGACTTGGGAGAAACCTTTTTCCACCAACCTATCTTTGTATTTGCTGATAGAGCCATCAGCAGCAACCTTCGTGTGGTAGATCCACTTGCATTGAACTAATTTTCTTCCAGGTGGAAGAGAAACTAGCTCCCATGTATTGTTCTTTTGAAGAGAACTATACTCTTCATCCATGGCGATTTTCCATCATGGATCTCAGTGGGAATGATAGTATGATTTGGGATCTGAACCAATCATCAAATCAAATTTCTCAGATAATAATGGATCAGAAAAATAAAGAGGCATACCTGCTCTTTGATAGTCTTCTCTTGTTCTCCTTGGATCAGTAGGATTTCCAATGTTTGGAGTAGCAGATTGTAGAGTGTTTTGGGCCCACTTTGGTAACTGAGGAGGATCATTATGGTATGATTCCAAACCTGATATGTCATGGCCATAAATGTCTGATATAATATCAGAGATATCAGATCCAATGTTTTCTTCATACTCACTTGAATCTTCTTCTTGTGGAGGGTGCAAATCGGCAGTGTTTTCCTCAACTAGTTTTAGATCTAGCAGCGGTTCTTCAAACTTCACACTTCGCTCTATAAATACCTTTTTGGATCTGATATTCATGATTTTATATGTTTTTTATTCTTCCCCATATCCTATCAGGATACATTCAATACTTTGTGGATCCAAATACTTTCTCTTATCATAAGGAATTCTAGCCCATGCAGTGGAGCCAAAAACCCTCAAATTGGACACATCTGGTTTGCGACCAAAGAATGCTTCGAAATGAGTTTTACCTTTCACGGATGAATGTGCAAATCGGTTTTGAACATATGCAGCAACATTAATGGCTTCAGCAAAAATATTTGCAGCCAAACTTTTTGACTCAAGCATGCAGGTAGCCATCTCTTTCAGTGATCGATTCTTCCTTTCCATTACACCGTTCTGCTGGGGTGTGTAGGGAACTGTATGTTGGATTTGAATTCCACTTTAGGCACAAAGTTGCAGAAAATAAATCTTGATATATTCTCTGCCATTATCAGATCTAAGAGATTTGATCTTGCTCTCAGTGGCAGTCTCAACAGAAGCCTTAAAATCCTTGAATTTTCCAAGCACTTCTGACTTGTTTTTGAGAAAAAATACCCAAGTAAAGCGGGAAAAGTCGTCGATGAATGTCAAAAAATACCTTGAACCATTCATGGACATATTTGGTAGTGGAACACTAATATCATAATGTATGAGCCCCAAAATGGTAGAAGCTCTACTAGCTTTGTCGCGGTTGAACTTGTGCTCAGGGTGCTTCCCAACAATGCAACTGGGGCAAATTCCCTTCGAGGAACAGAGTTGCGGAAGACCATCAACCATGGAATTATTTTGTAAAAAAAAAAAATACTTGTAGTTAAGGTGTCCAAACCTTTCATTCCAAATCCTACTAACCTCGTTTCCATGAGTGAGGAGAGCAGTGGGCTTTTCGAGCGGCACAAAGTGAGAAAACTCATAGTATTTTGCAGTGTGATTGGCCTTTCCGACTGCAATAAGTCTTCCACTTTTAATATCATAAATTTAAAATTTGTTAGGGATGAATGTAACTTGCTTTGGTTCACCAGTGTGTGTCATTTGATACACAGAAAGTAGATTTGAAGCCAAGGAAGGCACGTACAGAACATTCTAGAAGCTTCCATGCTCTACATGGATGGTACCTTTACCCTTTGATGAAATTTTTGAGTCATCTCCCAAATGTATGGGGATGGAGCTACTTGGATCAAATGAAGAAAAGGAGTCTATGTTTGTATCCATATGATTCGAGGCACCGGAATCTATCAGTAGAGTGGTGGGTTTCGAAACAGTTTCCATGAGTGCTTGACCTCTTTCATGATCATCATTTCTATCCTTATTCCGTGCACCGTCGAGAAGACATATGTTATTCTTTTCCAAAAGGATGGCCATTTGATCTATTTTTTTCTTCATGCATGAAATTTCAATATGAAAGCCACGGTTGCAATATGAACATTTAGATTTTTCCTTGCCCTCTTTACCCTTCTGCTTGCTCCTAGAACTGGATGGTGCTTCCGGTTGCTTGACTTTATCTCTTTGCTTGGTAGGCTCGAATTTGGGCTTCTCTTTCCTTTGCTTTCCTTTACCATTCGAATTCTTGGATCCTTGAGAAAAGAGGGCTGAATCTTTGGAGTTTATGGACCCCATTTGAATCAACTTATCATGCTCTTTTGTGACGGACTCAATGAAGACATTCAAGGTAGGCATCTTCCAATTCGGGGTAGTTAGCCGAACGAAATTGAAAGTAGAGACAAATACTGAGTAATCCTTCCCAAGCTTTATGAGAATGGAGAGGATCAATTGCTTATCCTCTTTCACAACACCATTGTTCTTCAACTGCAATGACAAGTGCTTGAATCTTGTGAAAAACTCATTGATGGTCTCGAAACTCTCAGGACTAAGGGCAATCAATTCATTTTCCAATTGAAAAGCCCTAAGCTCGTCCTGCTTTCCAAAGAGATTGTCAAGTTGCTCCCATACTATGTTTGGAGTGTTCAATCCGCTTAGATGGAAATGAAGATCCTTGTAAATAGAGAGGCAAAGGAGACCATAAGCTTCATCAAGCTTATTGTAGTGTTTGGTTCTTTTTGACAATGTGCTTGGATCCAATTCAAGGCCAACAGTGACTCTATAGAACCCTTTTGAGCGCAATATAATCTCCATATCATATTTCCATTAGAAATAATTGAAAGGAGTAAGAACTGGTTTGGAAGAAGAGTATTCCATCACAAATGGCGAGTGCACTTGATGTAGAAGAACTCGTCAAACACAAGAGAGCGAATGCAATTGATGGAGATGATTAACATGCAAATCACAATCAAAACAAGAATAGTAAGGTCGAACAATCCACCCTTTTAGAGTTGCATCACACCTGGGATTGGAGATCAAGCAAGTTGAATGGGTCCAATGTATCAAATCCAGGAATTATGTGGAAAACTCAAGCTTCTAGAGTGGATTGGAGTGTATTTTTCTGCTTTGCATGCACATGAGATCTTTCATGCCAAAACTTCAGTAATTTTGAGCAAATTCACTCAAATATTCTTGTAGAACACCTGTAGAAAAGAGATCTTGTCCCTGCAATGGCTCTGATACCATGTAAAATTATTCACAACAGATCTAATGAACAAGTAAATCAATCACAATAGATGAAACTCAAAAAATATGGTGTAAACTGTGCAAAAAGCATGCATCAGTGCTCTATATCCCAATAAGGGTGAAAATACAATACAATACTGTCACAATGAGTGAGAAATTCGAATTAACCAAGGATGTCATTCAAATTAACTGAATGGCATAGCTTGGCTCCAACTAGGAGTCCTCATCATCAATCAGTGGTGGTCATCAATGCACAAGTCACTGCCAAACAGGTGTCAAACTGAGTCTAACTGAGTGTAATAAGTGTAACTGATGGTAAGTGGCACTAATCTAGGGATGGAGGATCAGTGGAGGGCACATGAGGGCTTAACTGCACTCAGAACTGTCATTCATGTGTCATCGGAGGTAAACTGGAGTGATAACATCAGTTATGGGTCAATCGGAGGTAAATCAGAGTGATAACTAAAGTGTAATTGGATTGGTAGGTGAGAAACGTGCCCTTCTGCAGTGGAAGGTGAGAACTGGGCACATGACATGCTAGGAGGGCTAAATCTGAGTGGTAAGTAGCTCCCGAGTGCTGGGAGACTAAGAAATATGTGCCGGAGGCATCATACTGGTGATTGGGCAGCATGTGGGTGCATGTAATGCATGCAGAATGCATGCAAAGTACAAAAGTGAATGATGAGATATCCTAACAATTAGTTGGTTCAAGTGAAGCATATCAATGAAAAAAGAATTTCATGGAGGCAATTCAAGAAGTACTTCTTGAAAAATTACTTATTAGAGCATTATTACAATAAGAATATGGAAGAGTTCTTTGAACTCAAGTTAGGAAACATGAGCATGGATGAGTATGAAAGGAAGTTTTTAGAACTGCTAAGATATGTTGTGTTTATCAAGGAGGATAAGGTAAATACACAAATATTTTTAAGTGGTTTTCCTTCATTTTGTAGGGATAAAATTCAATATGATGAACCCAAGACCCTTGAATAAACAATATGAAAGGACAAGCACACGTATGATCAGAACAAAGGAAGGGAAAATTTTCAGAACTCTTGGAGAGATAAGAGGAAGGATAAAAGGATTCAAGCCATATTTCTTCAGGAACCAACACAATTCATATCAACAAAGTAATCCAATTGAAAATGGGCCCAAGAGGAAAGAATCTATTGGAAAAGGAACTAGGTAGCACTTAAAATGTTGGGAATGCCAAGGAAATCATATGTATAAATATTTTCCTCACAAGAGAAACATAATGAGGATTGTGCACCAATTACAGGAAGCAAATACTATGAAGGAGGTATCCCAGAACATTCCCATAATATATGCAAAATTGGACAATAGACAGGAAGATCATCAATTCAACATGATTGCGGCTAAATGTAAAATTGCGAATAAACCTATTTATATTCTCATTGATTTATGAGCAAGGGATAACTATATTGATCCTAATTTAATTGAAATATTTCATTTAAATAAAAGTAAGCATGATATAACATGGATGGTTTAGTTGGATACTAGGGAAAAAATAAAGATCAGTGAATTGGTAAAAAGTTGTTCGTTCTATATGAATGTGATGAACACTTTTGCATATTTAAACATAATACCATTTGGTTCATATGATGTACTAATTGAGATGGACTAGATATATGTACATCACGTGATATTATATTGTCATAGCAATACATTTACTTGTATTGATTAAGATAGAAAACAAAAGATAGTGAAAGGTATTCCAAGGCCTATTTCTATAAGAGAAATTTCATCCTTACAATTAAGAGATGCTTCATAAAAGGATGAAAGATGTATGCAACTCATGTGGAAGAACCAGATAAGTGCAGAAGCCAAATTTAGATGAACTTCCAGTATTACAAGATTTTGCATATTAAAGTTCCATACAAAATGAACACAACGAAGTTAAAAGAGTTACATATAAAGCTGGAAGAATTGTTGAATAAAGGGTATATACACCCAAGTGTATGTCCTTGGGGAGCACTAGTTATGTTTGTAAAGAAAAAGGATGGAACTCTAAGGTTGTGTATTGACTTCAGACAATTGAACAAGGTTACTGTGAGGAATAAGTGCCCTCTTTCTAGAATTGATGACTTGTTTGATTGACTAAGAGGAGCAAATATTTTCTAAAATATAGATTTTATATCTAGTTATGATTAGGCGAGGATAAAAGAATATTATATTAGCAAGACAACATTCAAGACCATGTATGCTCATTATGGGTTTGTAGTGGTGCCATTTAGGTTAATGAATGCACCAACTACATTTATGTGCCTAATGAATGCAATATTTAAAGAGTATCTAGATAAGTTTGTCATTGTAGTTTTGGATGGAATTCTTATATATTCAAGGTCTAAAGAAGAGCATGAGGAGTATCTGAGGTTGGTATTACAAATGTTAAGAGAACATCAGCTTTATGCTAAGCTGATTAAATGTTCTTTCTATCAGAGGAAAATTCAGTACTTAGGACATGTCATCTCAGAAGAAGGAATAACAGTGGATCCATATAAGATAGAAGATATCATGGGATGCCCTACACCCAAAAATGTATTTGAAACTAGATTCTTTATGGGATTGGTTGGGTATTAAAGGAGATTCATTGAAGGATTTTCAAAGGTAACACATCTAATTACAGTTCAAAATAAAGAATTTAAGTTTCAGTGGACACCATGGTCAATGGATAAATTTTTCAGAAGTTAAAGAGGTTACTGACTAGTACACCAATTCTCTAAATTGCTAATCCAAATGAAATTTTGTAGTATGTACAGATGATTGTCAAGAAGGAATTGGTGGAGTCCTTATGTAGAATGGGCATGTGATCTAATATGAATCTAGAAAGTTTCAATATCATGAGAAAAAGTATGTTAGGCGTGACTTAGAACTTGTTTCTATTGTGCATGCATTAAAGACGTGGAAGCATTAGCTCATCGGTAGTAAATTTGAGTTGAGAACATATCATAGTGGGATGCAATATTTGTTTGGAAAGAAAAATATGAATGCAATACACTGATAATATGGTTGGAATTTTTGTGCAATTTTTATTTTGATATCAAACATATTAAAGGAAAGGAGAACAAGGTTGTTGATGCATTTAATAGAAGAGTAATTCATGACATGCATGTTTGAGCCATTAGTATTTTAAGTCAGATCTAAAAACCCAAATTTTGTATGTTGTCATTTCAGATGAACATTACTTTTAGGTAAAACAAAAATTACGATAGGAAGTTTTAATATAGAAGTATGAAGGTTACAGGTTGGAATATTATATAATACTTATGTACAAAAATGTAGTTTATGTTCCTAATTCAGGGAAATTAAGGGAGTTGGTAATGAAGTAGATGCATAATGATCCATACGCAAGACATCTTAGATACCAAAAAACAATTGTAATGGTAAAAAGACAATACTTTTGGACATGACTAAAGAAAAATATTGTCTAATATATAACAAGGTGCATGGAATGTCAAAGAGTAAAAGTTGAGCATAAACATCCAGCAAGATTGCTTCAACCATTTCTAATACTTGAGTGGAATATGATGTGGTGAGCATTGACTCCATCACTAAAATTCCTAAGGCAAGAAAGAGACATGATTCCATCATGGTGGTGGTGAATAATTTAACAAAATATACTCACTTTGTATCGTTCAAATCGACTCATAAAGAAACTAATATAGCATATATTTATATGAAAGAGATTTCCAGGTTGCATGGAATACCCAAGGAAATAGTTTCTAACAAAGATCCAAAAGTCACTTCCAATTTTTGAAAAGGATTATTCAAGGGGTTTGGAACAAATATGAATCTAAGCACAACATTTCATCTACAAACATATGGGAAGACTAAGAGAGTCAATCAAGTTATCGAATATATGCTACAAATGTATTTGATGGATCAACCATAAAAATGGGTAGACTGCCTATATTCGGTAGAGTTTACATATAATAATGGATATCATGCTTCTTTGAAGATGATTCCACTTGAATCCTTGTATGGTAGGAAGTGTAACACTCCAATAAGCCGAGATAATCCAGTGAGCAAAGTAATAATTGGACCAGATCTACTTAGGGAAATGGAAGAGAAGATGGTAAAAATAAGGTAGAATTTGAAAATAGCACAAGACATACATAAGAGTTATGTAGAGAGAGGAAAAGTATTAAAAGAACTCAAAGTTAGGGATCATGTATAGTTGAAATTTAGACCAAAGAAAAGTTCCCTGGAATTGGGATTTTGTCCAAAACTTGCAACCCAATTTTGTGGGCCATTTGAAATTTTGGGTATGATAGGATCTCTAGCTTATGCATTAGCATTGCCTTCTTGTTTTCATGTGAAAAAAATATTCCACGTGTCTTTATCAAAGAAATATGTGCATGATCCTAATGGAATAATTGATTGGGTTGTGATTTAGGTGGAACTAGAAGGAGATATTCTAGTGCAACCACTGCGTATCCTTGATTGGAAAGTCATGTTGCTGAGGAACAAAGTCATCAGACAGTTAAAGGTCCGATGGACCCACTACATTCCCGAAGAAGCAACATGGGATCTAGAAGATGCAATTCAGAAGGAATAACCGCAATTATTTTGAAGTTTTGTTGAAAATTTTGTAATGTATATAATGCTAATATGAATCGAGGACAATGCATAAGATAGGGAAAAGCAAAATGTAACATCCCCAGTTTGACCCTGTAATTGTAAACTAATATATATATATATATATATATATATATATATATATATATATATATATATTGATGTAAAGGCTAGAAGACAAGAACAAATGGACATGATGATCAAAATACTATAATTATGTTCTTGTTTAATGTTAATATAAAATATTTGACGACTATAGGGGAGAAGGATGAAAACGAGATGGGGATCTATGACTCCACAAGAAGGGAAGTGATAGAGGGATAAGGGGAAATATGACCATGGCGGGTTCAACTCCTTAACCTTAGCCTTAATTATTAAATAATTTCCTAAACCTTGATTAAGGGTTATGTCTTAGTAAAGCCACATGGTATCCAAAATACATGCACATAAAAGAGTGAAAGCTTAGTTGGTGAGGGGGTTCCTTTGATTCATTTTAGGCATGCATGAATTCGATAGAGGGTGCTTCAAACTTCATTGGGAATGGTTGAGATTGAAACCTGAGAGTGGTATCGGAAGACAAGAGGTACCATATGGAAACTGTCCATGCCTTAACCATGTGAAAAACTAATGTGTGATAGGATATTGTCCTGTAGCTACGTTCCCTAAAATCCCAATTCAAAGACTTTTTGTGCAACATGTGTTAGAACGCTAGTAGAGAACTGGAGGCATCCCGAGGAAATGTTAGCTCAGATAAGGGGGCTTGTTTCTGGCATGTTATGCACCAGGTGGTAGCATGAGAGTTACGTTGTGCATAAAATGATTTGTGAATAATTGAGAAGAACACTTATCCCTTGTGGATTGATATACCAACTCGAGGGTGGCTCTATCAAAGAAAGACGTGGCTTGACAGAACCTACGGCTAGGAGGAAATTCCTTCACCTGTATCCAATCAGACAAAAAATGCTATGAATTCATATATGTGTTTACATATTGATTGTTTATTGTTTTATGAATGTCTAAATGCATGGAATTTTTGGTATCTTATGTGAGCATTATCTACTTAATTTCCTATAAATTGTAATATATGCATGTTTAATTTCCACTGTTATAATGTATAAAATACATGGATTTTTCTTGATTATTTGATTTTTACAAGTGAAATTTGAATACATAATGGTCTCATTTGTGTAAATTGGGTTCCCCATCACCTTAAACATACATGACTAGGGTGGTCGGGTGCATTTCACCATAGACCATTTTTATCTTGGTAACTTAGATCTCATTTCCATTTCTAAATACCAACTCGTCTTTTCAAAGAAAATATAAAAAAATCATAGTAGATTCTAATTGGTGAAGATGCTTAATTAAAGCTACAAATTGAAAGGAAATACAAACATCATT
The DNA here is from genome assembly GCA_027924585.1 of Larix kaempferi. Taxonomy (NCBI): domain Eukaryota; kingdom Viridiplantae; phylum Streptophyta; class Pinopsida; order Pinales; family Pinaceae; genus Larix; species Larix kaempferi. The sequence continues at coordinate 5,807,682 of BSBM01000597.1, read as the reverse complement.
CGTCAAACTATGAAATATTTAAACAGAACAATAATAATTATGAAAAACACATTGAATGCCTAGATCATGACCAAATCCATTTATTAAGTCTTAAATAAGCATGATAAAATATGAACAAAAGTTTTTTACTCAACAAAGGTATTTATCTTTAGCCTGGACCCCATGGTTCAATGGAAGTCAGATGAAACCAATAAAGCTACTTCAAAGTGCTCAAACCATAGCCAAGTATCAAATGAGAACTAGAAGCATTCAAGGGACTAACAAAATATTTAACCAAAATAAAAGAAAACTCTCGATCATGAAAAAATGTTCCAAATGCAAGAAACAAACAAGCCATTAAAATTTTCCAAGATATCAAATCTAAAAATCGAAGTAGTTTCATGCACTTGAATTTTGAATGAGCCCATTCTTGCTTAGCAGAAATATTATTAAATTAGTGATTTAACATTTAATACTAGGACACTATTTATGAATAGATAGGTCACAACTTCATTTCCTACCACATATAAGAAGAAAACAATGTGTTAGTTGACTATGAAAACATCAAGCATAACTAGCTTGCATCAAGAAAATGTAGCTCCAATATTACAATGTTTAATACAAAGTATAGAACCTATTTTTACTTGAAATGCAACCTCAAATTTATATATGGTAATCTTGATCCCATCAAGAATTTCTCTTTTCCATTCTACTTAAAAAATAGAGGAATGAAAAAGTCAAACAACTAACAAGAATCAAATCATTTATTATATTCCATTCATTATTTATACACCACCAATGGAATACGTAAACCAAAATAAGTGTCCCCTCATGTATATCGATTTAGATAATATCTTATGGTATATAAATTTCCCAATTCTCACATCAACCCTCATTTTCTACATTCTGAACATGAACTTCTGTAGATGAACTATCATTATGAGCCTCCAAAACATTATGTTCCACATCAAGTTCATTAGAGAATTTTTCTATATTGTATTCTCCCCTTATCTCACAATCTAATCACCAAAGTGCTAGTGCTTTGTTGAATGGGAAATTGGTAACATCATAATTTGTTACATATAATCTTAAACATGTACCCATATTCTTATTAAGCTTGTTGACATAATTTTGATGAATCTAACATACATCCAATCTCTTCTACTTGTACCTTGACATTCTTGTTGAAGTGGTGCACTAAAATTATCAATTTTGCTAGAAGTCAATTTTTAAAGTGTATATATGTTGTTTAGTGTTCCAGTATTGAGGGTATACCATATACATGGCCTCCAATAATTCATCTAAAGGAAATCGTTGTCTTATCTTTGATGCTAGTAATTTTGCAATTTCTATCAAATTGTGTCTCATTGAAATCGCAATAGCATTGAATTGATCTCTTGACACATGGTACTCTTTAGTGGTTTGTCCTATCTTACTAACATAATGAAGGGAACCATATACCCATGCACTGCCATACATAGTATCGCTTTTTCATGAAATTTCAAATATTTTTCAATCTTTTATATACTCAATGATAGTAGTCTAACTGTTAAACATTGGACTTGTGAAAGGCTATGGCATCATATACAAATTATCTAACGCAATGAATGCTAATTTTGTTAAATTTGTGTATCCTACAATATACATTGTCGACTCTCAGACATTTTCAAAAGGACATTCATTTCACAAAGAAAAGGAAAAATTCCATCCAATGTTAATAATGCCTCTATATTAGTTAGTCGAAAGAGAAGATCTTGAGCTTTGTATACATTGAAGTGATGTTGATGCATCACCCCTACCAATGATTGATACTCACTAAATAGTCTTTGATATGGCCCATTCAATGAGATCCATCTTGTATCAACATATGTTCATAGATTTTTTCCATTTGTAACACCCTCGAAAAATTGTTGAAACTATGTAAATCACTTGGGACTATGACAAAAGTATGCATGAGTCTCGCATACAAGGTATTCAACTTTGAAACCAGTGGAAGCTTGTTTAATATTTTAAATGCAATATTAATCCTCTGATCCATACAATGAATATTAATCATAAATGGTGAAGATAATAACTGTAGTTTGACACAAAGGTCATTCCTTTTTCCTTGCATGATTGATTCTCTATCTACTCCAACACATACCAAATTTTTGAAATCATTAAATGATCCATACCACCAATTTCCTTTAAAGTATTAATAACAAGTTCATAAATGTTTCATGCTATAGAATTCTTCTTCATTTTATGAATCCCAAGTAGATATGAATCCCTAATAGGATCATTGATCGTATAAATACTCATGAAGATCCAGGAAGTATTATCAATAGATGTAACTTCATCCAAAGATAATGAAAAAAACCTAGCATTTTTAATCTTCTCCTTCAAATCATCATTTACTTGAGCTAGATATCTTTCCCATTTCCAACCACTTGTTATAGACCAATGAGAAGATGGAAAATTCGACACTTCAAGAAAATATATATAAGTCTTATAATCTTAATAATGTGGCATAGGATGACCTCTAGATAAGATGTGAAATAGGGTTCTTAATTACATCATCATGGATGACAAATTTATTTCCATTGTCTTTCCAAATAGAGATGTGATGGTTCTTCCACTTTCCCCAAGTTTACTCTTCCTTATTAATTATTTATTATTTTCATCTTCATATTTGATATGTCAACATTCCTAGCAAGATTTCCATTTGATAATAGATTTATTCTCTCCATTTACAATTTCCTTGGCATACATCTTTCATGCATGCTTCTCTATTGTATCTAACATCATTTGCAAATTTACTACCTTGGAAATTTTCCAACTACATATGATGCATCCGACTTGTCATCAAGCCTCTTTCTCATTTGTTGGAGATATTTGTTTAATACATCAAAATTTTAGGATGCATTTTGGTTGGAAATGTCCCCCTATGTCCCATTGAACTTTTTTCATCATGGATCATGAAGAGCTTAATCAACAATTAGCTCATTAAAAATAAACATGTCACAAATAGAGTTTGAACCCAAGTGGAGAGGATAATAATTCATCCTCACAACTAGAGTAGCTCGACCCAACTAAGACTTTTTACACTTTATTTATACATATAATTTAAATATATTCAATACAATGCACATGTACTATAAAAATTAAATAATTTGAAATTAGTGTGTGTGTGTGTGTGTGTGTGTTCATTTATTTTTATGTTCGCCACATAATGTTACCATTTTTTGCATATTTGTTTGGCATTGCAGAGACGTTCAACATTTTGTAAGGTAGAAGTTTGGTTGAATGGGTTGTTTTTCACCTTCAAGTTTGGAGCGAGGGATTGAGTTGACATCTGTTCGCCCGTCTATGAAGTGCATTGGGTTGTACGCTATGTTGGTACTTTGCATTTAGGATTCTGCAAAGTATTCGGTTTGGATTTCGATTTGTTGTACATTGCGTAAGTACCACACATTGAAGAAGGGTTTGCTACTACCTCTTCTTTTGATGACAAATCACAGTAAAAATAAATATTGACTCCAAACAAATCAGCCCATTCACATGATGACCAAAACTAAGAAGCTAGTACGCACCAATCGAAACATGGATCTAGGTAAACCACACTCACACCTATACATGTAGCTATGGAGTATGGTTCAACCATTAGTGGTAGGCTCAACAATTTTTGTATCTATTTCCATTATGTGACCAAAGTTGTGTGCACAATCAATTAGGGCATTCACACTGCGCATTATCCCACCTTCCATTCATGAATTACGTCCAGTTCCTTTCTCTGTTCTATGCTAAAATATATCCTACATCCATTATATAAAGAAGTTTGGTTCCTCCAACTTAGCTAAAATCACTCATAGCTACTTTCCCTTCGAGCAGATCCATCCTAGCCAACCAGCCTAAAGCCTAGGCCACCCAAGCGAACATTCTCATTAGTTTCCATTCGAGAGCTTATAATGGCAAATTCAATAACTTAAAAAGCAATAACAAAGCCAAGAAATAATGATCAAGATAAAGCAGTCTAAGAAGTAGTTGAGACGGTTGATTCAGTAGACCTAGTAGCTGGCACAATCTACTCAAGGAATTTGCAGATGTTACTGTTGTTTGTAATTTTAGAATGGAGTTTGCTCACTAGCTAAATCTGCTAGGCTTACATCCAATTTCCCATTTTTACACTCAGTGAAGCATGTTGGTAGTCGATTTCTCATGTAGCATATTTGTTAAAATGATACGCTTGTAGCAATGTAAATATGCATCATATGGCATATTGATTTATGATACCATGCTTGTGTCAGCTTTTGTCATTGCAAAATCTTAAGTATCAAAATGCTTGAGTTTATTTATGCAGCTTGAATCGATTAAATATGTGGCTTTTCATATGCTCGATATTATGGTTTCATATCAATTATGTCATTGTACTTGCTCCTCTTATGAGTCAATTTACAACTATGTTCAATGCTAATTTAGGCAATTTCACTATTGTTGTGCTATGTTCAATGCTATTTTAGACAATTACATCTATGTTCAATGCTATGCTTAAAGCTATTTTAGAGAGTTTCAATTTCACCACGAGTTTCCAACCCTGGGTTGCCTAAACAAAACCCCTTGAATACCAATTGAGACACTGAGACTTGACTCAACAACTCAAATTTTGAAATATAAAGAAGGTTTGCACTTTGTCTTCGATCAATATGAATGCATCTATCATAATTACTAATAATTTTATAGTTACTAATAGCTTTCATATCAACTACCGACCTAACATATTACCTAAATTTCATTATTGTAACTTTTTCATATTTTAAAGGGCATGCAAAATTGGATGGAATAGAGTACTCAAACTAATTAAATGGACCTCAACAACTCAACTTTGTGAAATCTAAAAAAAAGATGATTTGTACTTTGTATTTGATTCCTCTCAATGTATTGTACATCTAGAATTAAAATGGATCTACCATAATTAGTAATAATTTTAACCATATCAATCCAATAATACTTTGCTTTTAAGTGTTGTACAAGTTAAATTCCATGACTCATTACTTTATTTTCAATTGTTACATCATATATTTTAAAAAAATTGTAATTACCTTGGTAAGTTTTTAACTTAAATTGATTTGATGCGATATAGATGAGAAGATTCTGACTCATCACATCATGGCTCTTAAACGTACGAATAAAAAAGGTAAAAACGATAATCACTACTGTAAAATTTATTAAAAGAACAAAAAATATTCCAAAATTCTACAAAGACAACCAAATTTGATGCGATATAGATGAGAAGATTCTGACTCATCACATCATGGCTCTTAAACGTACGAATAGAAAAGGTAAAAACGATAATCACTACTGTAAAATTTATTAAAAAAACCAAAAAATGATTCCAAAATTCTACAAAGACAACCAAATTTGGAGATACAAAAGCCCGTGCGATCGTATTCCTAACATAACGTTAGGTGTTATGCTACAAAGACAACCAAATTTGGAGGTACAAAAGCCCGTGCAATCGTATGCCTAACATAACGTTAAGTGTTATGGTACAAAGACAACCAAATTTGGAGATACAAAAACTTCGCAATGGTATATCGAATATAAAGTTAGGTGTTATGGTGTTAAAGATATGGTGGTCTGTTGGTGGGATAGATGGATTTCATTCCATTCACCAGGGTTTAATTAATTCCTTCCAAATAGTAGGAAAGTGATTTTTCCACTGAAACAACTTTAGATGTTATGGTAACGAATTTTGGATGAAAATTAACTAGTTTGGTAAAGTAATGACTATTTTATTTAGATTTATGATTTGTTGTTCAATCTTAAAACGTTGGATCTTGAGATCCAATGCAATGATAGCAATGAACCTCAAGTAGCAATCATTACTCTACAACTGGCTAATTAATAATAACCGATATTTTATTGATAAATACTACTGAGTTTCCTGACTTAAAGTGACAAGTGAATGTTTCATAGTTCAATGCAATACTGGTGGTAAACTGAAGGGAACTCTGGGCCACTGACCACTGGTTTTATCCTGATCCCTAGCCAACATCTGTATGATGTGTTTGTATAAATTGGCATAAGCAGCAGCATTGCTAAAGTTGTAAAACGCTGTATCAGTGACTGTGAATTCATTCTGTCTGTTTGATTGAGAGTGAGAAAATGGGTAAAGAGATGGTTGAGGAGGTGTGTGAATGGCTAACACTGTTTAGAGACGGGACCGTGGAAAGGAGATGGAGTGGGAAGGAGGAGCACGTATTGGGCCTAACGAAGCCGGTGCCTCCTTCCAATGAGACCTTCGTGGAGGGAGTGGCTACAAGAGACGTGCTTGTAAACGAGGCCACTGGAGTCTGGGTGCGCATTTATCTGCCTCAATAGCAACGAGAAAACCAAAAACTGGGCGTCGTAGTCCATCTCCACGGGGGATTGTTTTGTACAAGCCACGCAGACAGGCAAATGTATTATCAATTCTACAGTCGCCTCGTCAAGGCATCTAACGTGCTATGTGTTTCGGTGGATTTCAGACTCGCTCCGGAGCATCGGCTCCTCGCAGCCTGCGAGGATTCACACGAGGTTCTTCTGTGGCTCCGTTCAGTAGCCCGTGGAGAGAGAGCGGAGTCGTGGCTCACTCGCTACACCAATTTCGGTCGTTGCGTTCTGATGGGCGACGGCTCCGGGGGCAACCTCGTCCACCAGTTGGCTTGCCGCGCTGTGGGCACTCCGGTGGCTGATTTACTACGTCCTGTTTGCGTGCAAGGAGGCATTTCCATACACTGAAGCGATGTTCATGCATAACCCATGCCAATGATTGATACTCACTAAATAACCTTTGATATGGTCCATTCAATGATATCCATCTTGTATCAACATCTTTTAATACATTTTTTCCATTTGTAACACCCTCAACAAATTGTTGAAACTATGTAAATCACTTGGGACTATGAAAAAAGTATGCATGAGTCTCACGTACAAGGTCTTCAATTTTGAAACCAGTGGAAACTTGCTTACTATTTTAAATGCAAGATTAATCCTATGATCCATATAATGAATACTAATCATAAATGGTGAAGCTAATAATTGTAGTTTGACACAAAGTTCGTTCCTTTTTCCTTGAATGATTGATGCTCTATCTACTCCAACACATACCAAATTTTCGAAATCACTAAATGATCCATACCACCAATTTCCTTTAAAGTATTAATAACAAGTTCATAAATGTTTCATGCTATAGAATTCTTCTTCATTTTATGAATCCCAAGTAGATATGAATCCCTAATATGATCATTGACCATATAAATACTCATGAATATCCATGAAGTATTATCAATAGATGTAACTTCATCCAAATATAATGAAAAAAACCTAGCATTTGCAATCTTCTCCTTCAAATCATCCTTTACTTAAGCTAGATATCTTTCCCATTTCCAACCACTTGTTACAAACCAATGAGAAGATGAAAAATTTGACACTTCAAGAAAATATATATAGTCCTTCTAATCTTAATAATATGTCATAGGATGACCTCTCGATAAGATTTGAAATAGGGTGCTTAATTACATCATCATGGATAACAAATATCTTTCCAATGTCTTTCCAAATAGAGATGTGATGGTTCCTCCACTTTCCCCAATTTTACTGTTACTCATTAAGCATTTATAATTTGCATCTTCATATTTGACATGTTGACATTCCTAGGAAGATTTCCATTTGATAATAGATTTATCCTCTCAATTTACAATTCCCTTAGCATACACCTTTCATGCATGCTTCTCTATTGTATCTAACATCATTTGCAATTTTACTACCTTGGAAATTTTCCAACTACATATGATGCATCTAACTTCTCATCAAGCCTCTTTCTCATTTGTTGGAGATATTTGTTCAATAAATAAAACATTTAAGACCCATTCTGGTTGGAATCACCCCCTATGTCCCATTGACCTTTTTTCATCGTGTCTCATGAAGAGCTTAATCAACAATTAGCTCACTAAAAATAAACATGTCACAAATAGAGTTTGAACCCAAGTGGGGAGGATAATAATTCATCCTCACTATCAGAGTAGCTAGACCAAACTAAGACTTTTTACACTTTATTTATACATAGAATTGAAATATATTCAATACAATGTACATGTATTATAAAAATTAAATAATTTGAAATTATTATATATATATAACTTTATGTTTGTTTATTATTATGTTCGTCACATATTATTACCATTTTGTGCATATTAGTTTGGCATTGCAGAGACATTCAACATTTTGTAAGGTAGAACTTTAGTTGAATGGGTTATTCTTCACCTTGAAGTTTGGAGCGGGGGGTTGAGTTGACATATGTTCGCCTATCTGTGATGTGCATTGGGTTGTACGCTATGTTGGTACTTTGCATTTAGGGTTCTGCAATGTATTCGGGTTGGATTTCGATTTTTTGTATATTGTGTAGGTACCACACATTGAAGAAGGGTTTGCTACTACCTATGCTTTTGATGGAAAATCATAGTAAAAATAAATATTGAATCCAAACCAATCATCCCATTCACATGATGACCAAAAGTAAGAAGTTACTACGCTCCACTCCAAACACGGATCTAGGTAAACCGCACTCACACCTATACTTGTATCTATGGAGTATGGTTCACCCATTAGTGGTAGGCTCAACCATTTTTGTATCTATTTCCATTATGTGACCAAAGTTGTGTGCGCAATCAGTTAGGGCATTCATAATGTCCATTATCCCACCTTCCATTCATGAATTACGTCCAGTTCCCTTTTCTGTTTTATGCTAAACTCTAGCTTACATCCATTATATAAAGAAGTTTGGTTCCTCCAACTTAGCTAAACTCACTCATAGCTACTTTCCCTTCGAGCAGATCCATCCCAGCAAGCTAGCCTAAAGCCTATGCCACCCAAGCTAACATTCTCACCAGTTTCCATTCGAGAGCTTATAATAGCATATTCAATAGCTTAAGAAGCAATAACAAAGCCATGGAATAATGATTAGGATAAAGCAGTCTAAGAAGTAGTTGAGACGGTTGATTCAGTAGACCTAGTAGCTAGCACAATCTACTCAAGGAATTTGTAGATGTTAATGTTCTTTGTGATTTTAGAATGGAGTTTGATCACTAGCTCAATCTCCTAGGTTTACATCCAATTTCCCATTTTTACACTAAGTGAAGCATGTTGGTAGTCTATTTCTCATTGCATCATATTTGTTAAAATGATACGCTTGTAGCAATGTAAGTATGCATCATATGGCATACTAATTTATGATACCATGCTTGTGTTAGCTTTTGTCATTGCAAAATCTTAAGTATCGAAATGCTTAAGTTTATTTATGTAACTTGAATCCATTATATGTGCTTTTCATATGCTCGATATTATGCTTTCATATCAATTATGTCATTGTACTTGCTCCTCTTATGAGTAAGTTTACAACTATGTTCAATGCTAATTTCATTACTGTTGTGCTATGTTCAATGCTATTTTAGACAATTACAATTATGTTCAATGCTATGTTTAAAGCTATTTTAGACAATTTCAATTTCACCACCGATTTTCCAACCCTGGGTTGCCTAAACAAAATCTCTTGAATACCAATTGAGACAGTGAGACTTGACTCAACAACTCAAATTTTGAAATATAAAGAAGGTTTGCACTTTGTCTTTGATCCATATGGATGCATCTATCATACTTACTAATAATTTTATAGCTACTAATAGCTTTCATATCAACTACTGACCTAGCATATTAACTTTGTAATGCAAGCAATGTGAAGTTAAATTTCGTTATTGTAAACTTTTCATTATTTAAAGGGCATTGCAAAATTGGATGGAATAGAGTACCAATACTAATTAAATGGACCTCAACAACTCAATTTTCTGAAATCTAAAGAAAGTTTGTACTTTGTATTTGATTCCTCTCAATGTATTGTATATCTAGAGTTAAAATGGATCTACCATAGTTAATAATAATTTTGACCATGTCAATCCAATAGTACTTTGGGTTTGAGTATTGTACAAGTTAAATTTCATGACACATTACTTTATTTTCAAGTTGTCACATTATATATTAAAAAAATAATAAAATAATTATAGTTACCTTTGTATCAATTATATTACTTGCTGTATTTTTCTAAATTTTCCTATAAATAAATAAATTTGTCTATATGAATTGATTTGATACGATATAGTTGAAAAGATTCTGACTCATCACATCATGGCTCTTAAAAGTACGAATAGAAAAAGGTAAAAACTATAATCACTGATTCACTACGGTAGAAATTATTAAAAAAACATAAGCTAAATTTGGAGATATAAAAGCTTTTGCAATGTATGTCGAACATAAAGTTAAGTGTTATGGTGTCAAGGATATAGTGGTCCGAGGAAGGTGATTTTTCGGCTGAAACAACTTTAGATATTATGATAACAAATTTTGGATGAAAATTAATTAGTTTGGTAAAGCTATGACTATTTTATTTAGGTTTATTATTTGTTGTTGAATCTTAAAATATTGGATCTTGAGATCTAATGTAATGACAGCAATGAACCTTCAACAGCAATCATTACTCTACAACTGGCTAATTATTAATAACCGATATTTTATTAATAAATACTACTGAGTTTTCTGACTTGAAGTGACAAGTGAAGGTTTCAAAGTTCAATGCAGATACTGGTGGTAAACTGAAGGGAACTCAGGGTCACTGACCACTGGTTTTATCCTGATCCCTAGCCAACATCTGTATGATTTTTTGTATAAATTGGCATAACCAGCAGCATTGCTAAAGTTGTAAAATGCTGTAGCAGTGACTGTGAATTCATTCTGTCTGTTTGATTGAGAGTGAGAAAATGGGTAAAGAGATGGTTGAGGAGGTGTGTGAATGGCTAACACTGTTTAGAGACGGGACCGTGGAAAGGAGATGGAGTGGGAAGGAGGAGCACGTATTGGGCCTAACGAAGCCGGTGCCTCCTTCCAATGAGACCTTCGTGGAGGGAGTGGCTACAAGAGACGTGCTTGTAAACGAGGCCACTGGAGTCTGGGTGCGCATTTATCTGCCTCAAGAGCAACGAGAAAACCAAAAACTGGGCGTCGTAGTCCATCTACACGGGGGACTGTTTTGTACGAGCCACGCAGACTGGCAAATGTATTATCAATTCTATAGTCGCCTCGTCAAGGCATCTAACGTGCTATGTGTTTCGGTGGATTTCAGACTCGCTCCGGAGCATCGGCTCCCCGCAGCCTGCGAGGATTCACACGAGGTTCTTCTGTGGCTCCGTTCAGTAGCCCGTGGAGAGAGAGCGGAGTCGTGGCTCAGTCGCTACGCCGATTTCGGTCGTTGCCTTCTGATGGGCGACGGCTCCGGGAGCAACCTCGTCCACCAGTTGGCTTGCCGCGCTGTGGGCACTCCGGTGGCTGATTTACTGCGTCCTGTTTGCGTGCGAGGAGGCGTTTCCATACACCCTGTGTACGTGAAATCCGAAAGAAGCAAATCGGAAATGGAGATTCAGCCCGATTCGGCGCTTTTGACTCCGGAAATGGTTGATAAGTTCTTCAAACTTTCTGTGCCAGAGGGTATCGTGGACAGCAGAGATCATCCCATCACCAACCCAATGGGGCCTCACGCTCCAGCCCTGAAGGATGTCAAGTTTCCACGAATGCTGGTGGCCATTGCTGATAGAGACATTGTTAGTGACACACAGCTGGAGTATTGCAACAACATGAAAAGCGCAGGTCATGATGTGGAGCAATATATATCTGAGAAAGTTGGCCACTGTTTCCATCTCAACGAGACTGCTATCAAATATGACGCCAACACTGCCCAGGAAACCTCTACACTCCTCCAGGCCATCGATCGTTTCATCAAGAGTTGCTTTTAGAGTTTCTTACATCTTTATATCAGTTTTAGGGTTTCTTACATCGTCATATCTTTATATCAGTTTTACGGTTTCTTACACCGTCATATCTTTATATCAGTTTTAGAGTTTCTTACATCTTAGATCAGTTTCTCATTAGGTATTAAAACAGTACTGAAAAGTGCATATTTAGATTTTTTATTTATATGTCAGTGTAATTTTTGTAAGTGTAGATGTAGTTTTTTTAAGTTTTTAAGCTAAGTCAATATTGGATGAGAGAAAGATCTGTGTACAAGATGCTTAAATTTGTAGGAAGTTTGGATGGGCTCTGAACCCTTACAAACCAATTGAACTCTTGCAAACCAATTGAGCAAAGCTTCATAGGTGTGGTTTTTCTATTTGTATGAAAGTTTATAAAAACTTACAGTTCTCTTTCTAATCTTTTTCCTGGTAATAAACTTACTCTTGCAAACCAATTGAGCAAAGCTTCATAGGTGTGGTTTTTATATTTGTATGAAAGTTTATAAAAACTTACAGTTCTCTTTCTGATCTTTTTCCTGGTAATAAACTTACTGAGCTGTACAAAAATTAGAGGTTTTTGACTTTTCTAATTATTATTAATGGAATTTCTGGTTTGATAGTAACTTTTCATTAATGAGAATCCATTTTTCTATTGTAAAAATAGATTTAGCATCATTACAAAATTTTGTTCTACCAACCACTCTATTTTATCAATTCCATTATACAATCTCAAGATTTTATATCTATGATTCCAACCATTCTAACTATAATTTAAATTGCATTTATTCTTAATAAATATAATTCTATAACTTAAAAAAAAAGAGAAGAAGATAATCTATGCAGAGATTTAGTTTCCCATATAAATTTTTAATTTACCTTAAAAACTTATTCAATAAATAAATCATAGATGCATTTCAGTACAACTTTAAAACCTTCCATAACCCATATTATTTAATTTTCGAACACCAGTTTAATGGACTGGAGTAATAATTTTGACTCTAAATTTGAGCATGGCTCTTATCACAAATAAAAATGGTTGTTGCACGGAATGTATTGTGGATATGCTTTTCTTATACAAAACTTTGTTATTGCGACGATGGTTGATTCACTAATTTTTAATTGATATAATGTTATTTTTTTTTATGTTATAACTTTATAATTTTGGGAGGATGCTTGATTTACTAATTTTTAATGAGTTTATACTAGTTTAGATCCAAATCCATCCTAGGTTTTATTAAAGGCTGAGAGGGATCAAATCTCCCGAGGTGCAAACTTCTCTTTGAATAGCTTCTTGAGTGTAATACCTGAGCCACCTAATCCTAAGCTTTAAAGTCTCTAGTTTAAATCTCATATTTACTTTTTACTTTGTATTTTTTTTTGTTTATGGCCGACATAATATTTACTACTTTTTACTTTGTATTATTATTTTTTGTTTAGTTTGTATTATTTTGTTACTGGACAAACACTCTAAAGTCTCATATTTACTTTTTACTTTGTATTAAAAGTAAAAAGTAAAGTCTTTAGTTTAAGTCTCATATTTACTTTTTACTTTGTATTATTCTTTTTTATTGCCGACACAATATTTACCACCTAATCCTAAGCTCTAAAGTCTCTAGTTTAACTCTCATATTTAGTTTTTACTTTGTATTATTCTTTTTTGTTTATGGCCAACATAATATTTATTACATTTTACTTTGTATTCTTTTTTTTTGTTTAGTTTGTATTATTTTGTTACTCGACAAACTCGACAAACACTCGACTCACAATATCTCCCCCATACTAGGCTGTAGAGTGCCTCTCGGCGCAATAAACTATTTTTGTGTTTGATGTTAAATTATATTAGATTTAAATGTTGTGATAATAAAAGACTTATTTTAATTTTTAAATATGTTAAAATAAATATTTAAAAATGTAATTTTATGTAAAAATTATTTATATTTAATTATGATTATAATGGCTATTAATATTTATTAAAATTAAATTTGAATTATTTGATTTTAAAAAAGGTAAGGAATCATTTTCTTATTAATTTTTTTATTATAAGTTAAATCATAGTAAATATTTTTACAAAGAAATTTATAATAATAGTAAATATTTTCACAATCTGCAATGGAAAAATATCATAATATTTTTTTAGTTTTTTCTATGGAATATTATTTTAACATTTTAATGTCATAAGTCATAAATATAGCTATGTTTTTAAAAGAATTTTTACTTTTTAATCTAATATTCCTTTAATTTCAAATCTATGCATTGAGAAATGCAATATGATCTAATAGTATTGTTAATGTGTATTAATTTCAATGATATTACATTTTATATCATATCTTTCTTGGATTGCTTTGATTTATGTTATAGTTTATCATATCATCCAGTTATTGTTGAAGCCAAAAAAACCCACATTTGATCCATTGGTTGTGGTCAATATTTTTCATCCATCTATTTTAGTCATTTTGTATGTATCCTTCACTTTTAACCATTTTGTATTGTATTTTTCAATTAAATAGTTGAAACCCTAATTTTACACACTTAGTTGAGTGGAAAATTACACCTAGGTGATATGATTCACTTACACTGAATAGAAACTTTTTCCTTTCCTTTTTTTGTAGGAATGATTTTTCTTGGTATTGTTATGTTTCACGGCTTACATGAGGGACATCTACTATCTATTAATATTGGTATTGATTTTAGTTATGATTTAATATCCCTGTAATTTGAATTTTGTGCAATGGGAAATGCAATATAATCTAATAATATTGTTAAGATGCATTGATTTCATTGATATTAGATTGTGTATGATATCATTAATATACATGTAATTCAACATAAAATTTATAAAGAAAATGTTACTATGATGCAAATGAGGAATCCATAAATCACAAGTATTAACATTTGAGAAATAAAGTTTGAATATTGGAAATAAAGAAAGACATGATCTCACATTTACACAATATGTGGAATTAAGGGTAAGTGGTGTTTGAATTCTACCTCCTTTCACATATGATTGATCAGAGAAGATGGAAAAAGGGACAAGAGTGACTTAAAGAAAAGCAGAAGACATATATTGAGATTGATCACTCTGTCATATATATGTAATTTGGTATTAAATTTCATTTCATTCTTCCACATGTATCATTATTGAATATGTTATTTTATTACAATTGGTTATTTTGATCATTTAAGTATCATTTTTTTAATTTTGGATGAGATCATTTCAATGTGGTTATTTTGATTTTTAAGCAACAATATTTTGATGCACTCACTGCAAGTGGAACCAACTTAAATCTATCTTAAGTGAGCCTCTATCAAAGCTTTTAGATGTAAACCTTTCCTAAGTTTAATTTTCTTTAAATTTTATTAATTGATTTCTTTTAACAAAATTGAATTTTACTTCCAATTTTAAATATCAAATCAAATCATTTTCTATTAACAATTTCTTAGTTACATGTATAGAGAGACTTTAAAAAATTAACATACGATAACAATACACATCTATATACCCTTTCTATTATAATATTCATTCCTAAATTTCACCTTTTAAAGTTTTAATGTCATCTATACCACTGAAAAAAAAAAAAAAAAAATTTATTATTAAACATTTTTAATGCTTCACTAAATTCATTTATTATTATTCTTTATATTTAAAAAAAACATACCTCCGTTATTGTTTTACCATATAATCACTACCACTTTGCAATATGCAATACATTGTATCCTATTACATTTATATGGCTATCACAAAGACCAACAATGTTTAGGTAGAGCTAAAAATTAATAATTCTCATTGTGTCAACTTCAATTATCAATTCTTCAAATTAAATTCGATTGGGTATTTCTACATTTAATGTTTTATCGTAGTATCATATTTTTAACTTCTTTTTTATTTTAATGGTTAAATATCATTCAATTTGTTTATTTGTAATTTAAGTTTGTATTATATTCTATATTAATTTTTTGAAAATGAAATTGAATGGATCTACTCATAATCTTCCTTACAAGTTGAGTATAGTTAGAATTTTATGATGGAAAACAACCAATCCTATTTTAATTTCCATATTTACATGGTTGAAGTGTTGTAATCATGGAACGTTTCAATAATTAAGGATCTTTTCCTTTTTGGTTATTTTTTGTGAAAATGATGTTAAATTTTAATGTTTTGGGATGAAACTTGTTCCATTTAGCATTTATTATGAATCTTACTTAGCATTCATTATAAATCTTGAAAATATGACACAACCCTATTAAATATGGCGCTAAATTTTTGGCACTAATAATTTTTGGCAGATGTAGGATTATTTTCGTTGGTTTGCACTAACACTATGGGAATCCATGTATGGAATTAACACCAAAAATAAAATCATTCACAAGCAGTTTTGCAATGAAAATGTTACCTCTAGTTTAATATTCCCACATTACACCACTTTTGCACCATTATTTGAAAATCAATGATTTTCCAAATCCTTCGTAAATAGTGATGTTAACGTGGAGATAAAATACCATTTTTCTTGTAGGGTAATTGTAGTGTAATCCTTTCATGAACGTTGTGTTAAGGGTTCATTTCAAAATTTGACCTTCTTGTCCTTGTGACAATGGTCTTGTGTTGAAGAGTGTTTTTGAGGTAGACTTGATCCTAGTGGGTGACAGTAGCAAGGGAGAAGCCTACACAAAAAGAAATCAGATGGATAAAATTCTACAAGTTGGTGAAAAGAAAAATTGTGCACCGGTGAATAATCGTGATGGTGATACAAATTTTAAAGAATTCTAGTGAGCCCCTCTTGAGGATGGAAGAAAATGACTTAAATCTCAAATTTGATATTTAGGAAGTCGAATTCAAAAGAGGCATTATTGCTAATAAGAGAGGAGAAGAATTGTGCCAGTCGAGGGTTCTGAATTAAAACAATGGTGGTGGGATCAACAACCCCATTGACAACCATTTGATAAGAGATAGTTTATTATTCAAATAACCTAACTAAGAAGAGATGGGAAATTGATGGATAACGCTCATGACCAATGTGAAAGGAATGTTGAGGATGTTCTTTGTTGTGGTATGTTGGTTGTGAATACTAGAGATTTTGTGGGGTCAATTATTAGAAGAAAACACATGACGACTGAATCGTCAACTTGTTAGAGCTTAACTTTTGACTTGCTGCAACTACCACCACATCAACCAGTGCGATACCATCCTCAATTCCATTCGAGCCAAGTCAAAATCCAATATGAGAATCGATCCTGTATAATCAGCAAGGATGAAAATTTGACTATGTTAGGAATCCATAGGAGGGAAAACGAGGATGAAGCTGTGTCCCATCCAAATAACTAACTTCTAGAGTTAGCTAGTAGAAACCATTTTTTGACCACATAAAACCATCGACCATCGAAGAGAACATGTCCATGTGAGAGTATGATATGGAGTTTAATTGTCAAAATTAAAATAGAAGTGAGTTTTCGTTGGAGCACATACCATGTAAGTAACTATTATAGTCTTACTCGTAATCCAATTGAGCCAAGGAGGAAGCAACTTTATATTTATATCTTAGTGCCATAGTTCGTGACTAAAAATCATTTCCATTTCCAATCAATCCGTTTAAGTATCTTGTTGGGAATGTTATATTATTTGCATGTAAATCGACTGGCAAAGTCAATAGTCGGTTGGTATAAGTAGGCTAGAGTTAGAGGCAACAGGCGGTGGAAGTCTAGTCAACTGACCAGCCTGAATAGTTGTTTGGTTGAAGGCAAACGACTAGACAATGGAAAGTCGACTAAACGGCCAAATCTCAACGAGAAATTGACTAAAGTTGACCCACCCAAGTTAACTGTAATGTAATAACTGGAAGTGGTTAGGAAGTTATGGATTTTCATTAATGAGTAGTTGGTTTTATTGCATTTATATAAGATGTAATGGAAATGCAAGGTGTGTGTAGCAAGTATGATGATATTGTAATGAAGTGTGATTTTTGGTCTAAAAAATCACGGTTGTAAACACCTGTTATGAGTGTTTGATTAATACATGAGTGGTAAGCTCACTGGTTT
Organism: Larix kaempferi; assembly: GCA_027924585.1. Taxonomy (NCBI): domain Eukaryota; kingdom Viridiplantae; phylum Streptophyta; class Pinopsida; order Pinales; family Pinaceae; genus Larix; species Larix kaempferi. The sequence goes on along the minus strand of BSBM01000597.1, from coordinate 5,789,821 downwards.
GCTAGTTTTTTTTAAGAGAGGGGTTTCCAGGGTAGTTAATATGTGTAATGTGTTGATGCGTTGTGTTCCATCACTTATGTTTAATTGTGTTTAACTATAAGAATCAATTTGCAAATCTATTGTAATTGATATTAATAACTAACAAATGGTATTAGAGCTATATTTGGATGTAGGGGGACACCTTTGTGCTGAGGATTTGGCTTGGTCTTGGATCAAGTGAATACTTGTTGTAGTAGGAATTTCCAAAAACATTGATTTATAGTTACAATGGATAACACATTGAGGATAGAATTGAAAAGTTTAATGGGAAAAATTTTGAGCTTTGGAAGCTTAAAATGTAGGATCTCCTTGTGTATTGAGAACAATGGGTTGTAGATGACCTAGGAAAGACTCTGTCTGGTGTGTCGAAGGAAGATTGGAAAAATTTCAACAGAAAGGAAAGGAGTACAATTCAACTTTGTTTAGCAGATTTTGTATTGCTAAATGTATCAAAAGAAGACATTGCAAAGAAGCTATGGGAAAATTTGGGGAACTTATACCAATTGAAATATCTGGTTAACAAGTTGTTTCATTGTAAGAAGTTATATCTTATGAGGATGGGTGAAGGTGACTCAGTTGTAGAGCACCTGAATATGTTCAACACTGTGATCATTCAATTGTTGTCCATGTATATTAAAATTACCGAGGATGAAAAATACATCAGTCTATTGTGTTCATTTCCAAATTCTCAGGAGATCCTAGTCATGGCTATTGGAAGCAATAGTACCAAATTGAAGATCAACAACCTGGCTACATATCTATTGTCATATAAGAGATTAGACGAAAGAACAAGGAAGGTTCGATGAAAGAGCATGGAAGGTTCGAACCATGTTTCCTTGATGGTAAGAGGTTGACCAGTAGATAAAGGAAAAGGAAAAATCTCCGATAAAAAGTTAAATTCGAGGGGTAGATATAAGACTAGATCCCATGGTACAACAAAAAAAACATGCTGGTGATGTAGAAAAGTAAGGAATTATAGATGAAGTTGTAAGTCAATAGAAATTGAGAAAAGAAAATTTTATGAGAAAGGTCAGTCGATTGATGGTAAGACTTCACAAGAAGAGAATGGAGATGTATATTTGGCCTCCACAAGTACATAGTCAGATTGTGACTCTTGGTTGATCGAATTTGATATGTCATATCATATGACACCTCGAAAAGAGTGGTTCTATGAATATGAGAAGTATGATACTGGTGATGTCCTATTGGGATATGAATCACTAACTAGGATAGTCAAATGAGGTAAATTTCAAATGAAATTGAAAGATGGAAGAATATGAACACTTCCAGGAGAACTACATATCATAGGTTTCGATTGAAACCTAATCTCCACAAGTAAGATGGGGAATGCAGGCGTGCAATCTGTATTTGAGAAAGACACATGCAAGATGGTGTAAGGAATGATGGTATTGATGAGAGGAGTTCAAACTAGAACCTTGTACAAGCTATTGGGAAGAACATACACTGACGAATGTAAAAATGTGGTATGTCATGAGTCCGGAGACATATCTTCTTGTCTAGTTGACTTTACCATGTTGTGGCATCAACAGATGGGTCATATAGGTGAGAAAGGTAATCGTGTTATGTAGATTAAATATATGGTCGAAGGTCTCCCTGACTGTCCTAAATAAGTTGACTTTCTGTTAACATTGTATTTATGGTAAATAGATCTGTGTAAGGTTTTCATCTAATGCCATTAGGGCTAAGGAAATACTATAGTTAATACATAATGATGTGTTTGGACCTATGTTGGTTCCTTCACTAGGAGGATTTTAGTATAAATTTTATTTCATACATTATTTCTCCAGAATGACATGGTTATATTTCATGATGAAGAAATATGAGGTTTTGAGAAGTTTTAAGAGTTCAAATCTCTTGTGGAGAATTGGATTGGTAAAAGGATTAAGGTGCTAAGAATTGATAATGAAGGAGAATTACGTGGAAAGGTGTTTAACCAATTCTGTAAACAACATGATATAGATAGATAAAACACAACTTCTTACATTTCTTAATAGAGCGGAGTTGCTAACAGAATGAATAGAACGTTGATGGAGAAAGCAAGGAGCATGCTCAATGATGCAGGAGTCACGCAATAATTCTAGGAAGAGGAAATAAACATAGAATGTTACCTGGTGAATAGGTCACCATTGATAGATCTTATTGGAAAGACTCCATATGAGGCATAGGCTAGTAAAAATCTCTCTCTTACACATATTAGAATATTTGGGTGTGAAGCCTTTGTGCATATCCCAAAGGAGAAAATAACCAAACTTGACAGCTAGTTGGAGGAATGCATCGTCATCATGTACAAGGATGGAGTGAAAGGGTATAATCTATGGAATTTGGTTACTAGAAAGGAAATTTACAGTAGATATGTGGTCTTTAGAGAAGTTGAAGTCACTTCTAGGGATGAAGAGGTTAAAAGAGAAAATACAGAAAAGAAACAGTTTGAAATGAATGAGAAAAGTTTGGATTTAGGAGATTCCATTGAATCTAGAAAAGAGGTGGAACAACAGACTCCAAATGTCAGGAGGTATGGCCGAGTAAGCAAAAACCATAAAGGTATAGTCCACGTAAATTTCACTCTACTTTTGCATTATTTGCCATAGAATATGATCTCAGGTTGGTAAATGAAAAAATCGAATTGACATAGGATAAAATATGGAATAGGTACATGGAAAAAGAAATGGATTCCTTGAAGAAGAATGAAACATGGGATCTAGTCACGTTACTAAATGGAAGAAAACATGTCAACATTAAGTGGGTGTTCAAGAAAAAGTTGAATGCAATAGGTCAAGTTGAGAAGTACAGATATGGATTGGTAGAAAAAAAGTATTCCTAAGTCGATGGAGTCAAATTTGGTGATATTTTCTCTCCTATTGCTAAGCTAAATTCCATAAGGGTACTATTGTGTTTAGTTGCAACAATTGATTTTGAGATAGAACATATGGATGTAAAGACAACATTTTTTCATGGTGATCTTGAAGAAGAAATCTATATGAAGCAATCTGAAGGTTTTACTGTTGAAGGAGAAAAGTAGCTGGTATGCAAGCTCAAGAAGTCTCTCTACGGTCTAAAAAAAAATCCCAGTATGTGGTATCAAAAGTTTGACATGTATATCCAATAATTGGGGTTTGTAAGAAGTCAGGATGATCACTATATTTATGGGAAGAAAGTTGGTGGTAATTTCATATATGAAGTGTTGTATGTCAACGACATGTTATTGGTAAGAAATAACATGTATTTGATAAAGGAGGTAAAACTGCAGATGCCCTCTAATTTCAACATGAAGGATCTTGGAGCAGCAAATTTCATTATTGGAATGGAAATATAGAAATATAGTGTAGGTAGAAGGCTCTGGTTAAGTTAGAGAAAATATGTTGAGATAGTTTTGAAACATTTCAACACGCAGGAGAGTAGACCAATCAAGGTCCCTACTCTTATGAGAGTCAAGCTATCTACTAAACAATTTACTAAGACACAAGAAAAAATAGAGCACATGTTACATGTTCCCTCTTCTAGTGATTTAGGTAGTCTAATGTATGTTAAGGTCTATACTCAACTATATATTTCCCATGTAATGGGATTATTGATAAGATACATGTCAACACTTGGAAAAGAGCACTGGACAACAATCAAGAGAGTATTCAGATCTCTACATGGAATGACAAATTATGAAATTTGTTATGGAGGAGAACCTATGAACAACCAAGAAATCAATGTACATGGATTTTTTTATTCTAACTGGGTTAGAGATATCGACAGCAGATGGTCAACCAACGGATATTTGGTCAATCTATTTGACGGAATAGACAGTTGGATGTGTAGAATTTAGTTGGTTGTTGCATTGTCGACTATTAAGGTTGAGTACGTGGCAACTACTCATGCACGTAAGGAAGTTGTTTGGTTGTAGATATTTTTTTTAGATGTTGGGTTTGATCAACAAACTATTCAGTTAGATTGTGACAATCATAGCACAATATTCTTGGCAAAGAACCAATCATATCATTCAAATACAAAGCACATTGATGTATGATACCATTTTGTGAGAGAGATGGTGGAGAACCAGAAGGTGTTATTGGAAAAGGTAGACACAATGAAGAATGTTTCAAAATCATTAACCAAGTTGATAAGAACGAAGAAATGATAATTATGTACGAAAACATTGGGCTTGTTATCCTTACTAAAGTGAATAGAAGTTCTAAATATCCTACTTATGCAAAGAATACAACAAGTGGGAGAATATTGGGAATGTTATATTCTTTGGATGTAAATTGAATGGCAAAGTCAATAATTGATTGGTATAAGTTGACTAGAGTCCAAGGCGACATGTAGTGGAATTTTGATTGACTGATCGACTACAATAGTCGTTTGATTGAAGGAAAAAAATTGGTCGATGGAAAGTCGACGTAATGACCAAATCTCAATGGGAAATTGACCAAAGTTGACTCAGTCAAGTCGACTGTAACAGAATAACTAAAAGTGGTTAGGAAGTTATTGATTGTCATTAATGAGTAGTTGGTTGTATTACATCTATAAATAAGATGTAATGGCTATGAAAGGTGTGTGTAGAAAATATGATGATCATGTAATGAAGTGTGATTTGTGGTCTATAAAATCACGGTTGTAAACACCTATTGTGATTATTTGATTAATAGATGAGTGGTAAGTTCACTGGTTTGTTGGTTTTTACACATTATGCATACAATGCTAACTCTGCAGGAAGTTGGTGACCTATCATTAGAAGTTAAGTCACCACGTGGTGGCTATGGTGTACGATGATTTTCACACAGTGGTTAAAGGTTGTCATGTGATGGATCACATGATGGTCAAACTTAATGCACACAGTGTATCTGTGCTATAGGGAAATTGTTAATCAGAAGATTACATGAGATTAAATTTTAGTGTGCATTGTATTGTGCAAAGAGTAAAGTCCGATGTGCACAGCATGTAAGATAGAACAAGTAAAATGTATGCAAAGATTACTGTGCAGTAATAAATGTAATGGAAGAGACATAGAATTGTCTTGGTATTAGAAAGAAAATCATTCCTCGTGGTCATGATAGGAAACTGAGACCACTAGGGATGTGACAGAGTGGTATCAGAGAAGTGGTTTCAACACTAGGCCTCTAAGTGTATAAAGGACCAGCGCAGTAATGTTAAAGTGATTATCAAGATTAATTAAGGTGTTATCTAATAAAACTTCTATTTTGCATCGTAGCAAAGGAAAAAGGGAAGTAAGCATAAGAACTAGGAAGTTATCTAGTGCAATGATCACCATGGATGATGTGCAAGATCCCTATGATCATGAAGAAGAGGTTATGGGAGAAAGTTTGCAAGGTGTTCATGCAAAAATATAATCTAGTGGAAGGAGGGAACAAATCACACCTCTGGATATGGTTGATACTATGAGAATTTCCAATGAAAGGTTGAATAAGGTGTAAAAAGGGAAGCATCATATCAATAGTGCCATCATGTAGAGTCTAACAGACCTTTAGTAGAAAGTTAATCTAGGAACAAATCAGAGCAATGGGAGCAAGGATGGAAAGAGGGAAAGAAGTCACATTGTAGGAATATCTCGATGCTAAGAAAGAGAGTTGCATAGGAGGAGAATAAGAATTCCTCCATCAGACACCTTAGGCAGCATATTGAGTAGATAAGGAAACTCATTAGACAATTTAGAGGGATTAAACCTAAGGTCTAAGAGGAGTGAGGCTCGTAACAAGAATTCCTCTAGGTAAATTAAGGATGTTAAATCCACCTACATTTGATTGAGAAAGTAAGACAATATAGGAGGTTGGAGCATGGCTTCTTGTAATGAAGAAGTACTTTAGAATTCGTGAGTTCTCCAGGAATAAGAAGGCTAGGATCCCCATTTTTAAATTGAATCGAAAAGCTTCAATATGTTGGGAGAAACTCCATAAAGGGAAGGGCATCAAAGAAAGGAATATTGACTGAAAGAGGTTTGAAAAGTATTTCAAATAGAAATACATTTCCTAAAGGTACTATGATAATAAGAGTAAGGGATTCCATGAGCTAAAGATAGGGAAAATGACAATGGAGGAGTATGTGAACAAGTTCCTAGAGCTAATGTGGTATTTGAATTACCTCGTAAATGAGAAGGTAAAGATTCAGAGATTCTTATAAAGTGGGATTCCCTAGAATTACAAAGACAATCACATTCATGGATCAACAAGGTCAAGGTCGGTTCTAGCACTTTATGCCAGTGTAAGGAAGACCCAGGAAACCAACGCAATGCTGGGGATGTGGAGAGAATCATAAGTTGTATGATTTCCCCCACAGGAAGGAGAAACCTAAAAGGATGCATAACATTGAAGAAGATGTTACTTTGGAGGACATAGGAAGATCAACTCCTAGAATCTACATAGCTTTTGATGATCATCAGGAAGACCATCAAGCAACATTGGTTGAAGTTGTAAGTAATATTGTTTCCCATTCTATTTCTATTTTGATTGACCCAAGATCTAGTCATTATATTCATCCTAATATTGTTGAGGTTTTTGTGCTTAATAAAATTAAGCATGGAAAGTTGTGTCTATTTCAATTGGACACATGGAAAAATATTAAGGTAATTGAAGTAGTGGAAGGATGTCCTATAATGTTGGATGGTATATCCAATGCAATAGATTTGAAAATCCTACCACTATGGTCGTACAATTTTCTCATTGGCATGGCTTTTCTGGACAAGCATCGCACCAAGATTGACTACTATAATAAGTTTCTTGAATGCCATGATGCTGGAGGACGGCCTCAACTAATAAAAGGTTTGCTAAAGAAATTTTCAATCGGGAAAGTTACAATGCTACAATTGGAAAGATACTTCAAGAAGAACTGTTAGGTATATGTTGTTCCCGTATTCAATTCTACAAAATATAGAGGACCAACATTAGAATATTTTCCAATGCTGCAAGAGTTTAAGGATGTATTCCTAGAAGAGGTGATAGGGTTTCTTCCCAAAATAGATATTGACTTTACAATTAATATGGTTCTAGGCATAGCCCCAATGTCCAAGTCCCCTTACATAATGAGCACTCCAGAGTTGGTAGAGTTGAAAATGAAACTTCAGGAACTCATGGATAAGAACTACATTAGACTGAGCATGTCACTATGGGGTTCACCCATGTTGTTCATTAAGAAGAAGTATGGAACATTCAAGACTGTGTATTGACTATAGGAAAATCAATACGGTATAGTCAATAATAGGTATCGATTTCCCAAGATATGATGATCTCTTTGATGAGATAAAAGGAGCCAACAACTTTCCAAGATTCACTTAAGGTCAGGATACCATCAAGTCAGAATCAGAGAAGAGTACATCCATAAGACAAATTTTAGAACTTAGTATGGCCATTATGAATTCACAGTTGTGCCATTCGGTCTCACCAACTTGCCAACTACTTTCATGTGCCTCATGAAAAATGTGTTCAACTAGTATTTGGATAATGTTTTGTTGGTATTCCTAGTGACATCCTCATCTATTCCAAGAATGAGGAAGAGCACATATAAATAATGGTACTGTAGGATCTTAGGGAGAATAAGTTGTACACCAAGCTAAGCAAATGAAAATTATACCAAAAGAAGATTCATTATTTGGATCATGTTATTTCAGCGGATGGAATTTCAGTGGATCCTAAGAAGATTGAGGCTATAGTGAATTGGTCTACACACAAGAATGTAATATATGTTCAATATTTTATGGGATTAGCAAGATATTATAGGAGATTCATCAAAGGTTTCTCCAAGGTAGTTCATCCTATCACATCCTTGTAAAGGAAGAATGTAAAGTTCACATGGTCTGAAAAATGTGAGGAGAGTTTCCAACTCCTAAAGGAAGTACACACCAGTGTGCCTATTTTGAAGATTGCAGATCCATATAAATATTTTGTGATATGAGTTGATGCATGCATTGAAGGATTGGGAGGAGTACTTATGCATGAAGGATATGTGATATGTTATGATTCTAGAACGTTAAAGGATCATAAAAATAATTATGAAATGCATGATTTGGAGCTAGTATCCATTGTCCACACCTTGGAGATGTGGAGACAATACCTACTCATAAACAAAATTTGAGTTGTGGATTGAGCACATGAGTTTGAAGTATTTGTTTGATCGGTTGAATATGAATGCTTAGCAGGCTAGATGGTTAGAATTTCTAAGTGAATTCAACCTTGAAACCAAGCATGTCAATGGTAAGGAAAACAAATTTGTTGATGCAGTCAATAGGAAATTTCATGTGGTATCCATGACCTTATGTAGCACTGACCTCAGAGAACGAGTTAACAGGGGCTCAACTGAAGATGAAAACTACGTGCAAGTGACCGCATGGCGTATACAAGGGAATCTGAATAAGAAGTGTGAGGGATATCATGTGGGAGAAAATGGCCCATTCTTATTTTCCAAGGATGGATGTACATTCTAGAAAGCGCATAATTGAAGAAGTTAGTGATGGATGAGATACATCAGACACCCTACTCAAGTCACCTAGGTTATCCAAAGATTATTACAAAAGCCAGGAAGCATTATTTTTTTCCACTTATGAAGAGGGATATTACGTAGTATATAGCTAGATGTCAGAAGTGATAACAAGTTAAGGTTGAGCACCAACACTCGACATTATTACTATATCTAGTACCCATCCTTGAGTGGAAGTGGGAAGAAATATCTATGGATTTTATTACAAGAATTCTGTGAGGCAGCATGGCTCAATCATGGTGGTGGTGGACAAGTTGACCAAATCAACACATTTTATAATAATAAATTCCATGCATAAGACTGTTGACATTGCAAGGATTTAATGAAGGAAATATTCAAATTGCATGAAATTCCCAAGGAAATAATTTTTTAGAGGGATACAAATTTCACATCGAATTTTTGGGAGGGACTATTCAAGGATTTAGGAACTCAATTAAATTTCAGCACAACATACCATCCTCAAATAGATGGTAATGCCAAGAGGGTAAATCAAGTGATGGAAGAAGTGTTAATGATATATGTGATGGATAAGCCATCTAAGTGGGGCGATTACATACATCTGGTTGAATTTTCTTACACCAACGGTGACCATAAATCAATGGGAATGATTCCATTTGAATCCATGTATGGAAATAAATGCAAGACTCTGGTGAGTTAGGAAAACCTGGTGAACATAGTGGTGCTTGGGACAAAAATGCACAAAGGAATGGAGTAGGAAATAGTTGAAAGTAGACAGAATTTGAAAGAAGTGCAGGACATGTAGAATATCTATGTAACTATGAAAAGAGTGCATAGAGAATTTAGAGTCAGAAAACATATTTATTTGAGAGTAAATCCAAATAAGATCTCTCTAAATCTTGTAGGATGTGCCAAGTTGGAACCAAGGTATTGTGGGCATTTTGAAGTCCTTGATAGGATAGAACCAATTGCATATAGGATTGCATTTCCTGCACATAGAAACTTCGTAATGTTTTCCATGTTTCATTGCTTAAAATGTATATACATGATCCTAATCACGTCATTGGTTGGAATCTGATTCAGGTGGAACCCAATGGGGAGTTCCAAGTGGATCCTATGCACATCCTAGGAAGGAATTAGACTACGCTCTAGAACTGAGCCATCGGCCAGGTAAGGGTGCAGAAGTGGCAATTTGGTCCAGGTGAGTCTATGTGGGAGCTGGAGGAGGCCATGAGATAGGCATACCCATTTTTGTTTAGTTCTGGAGAGCACTGAGGACAATGTTATTTTAAGGGGGGGGGTAACTATAATGTCCCTAGTTTTGACCCCTTGGCATATGCTATGTAAATGGTGTAATATCATTGATTAATGTAAGGAACATGGTGAGGATCTCAATTCCAAGGCCCTACCATGGATATTCCAAATAGATATGCATATATCAAAAGTAGATGTGGTTAGTGAGCCATGTGCTGGACAAATCATGGTATAATTGTAATTGCAATATACATGTGTATGATAATAAAGAAAACCCACATTTGACTATGCAACACAACAAGAGCAAGGGGAATGATTTTCCTAAGGATAGGGAGGGATGTATTGAGCCCGTGAAGCTAAGTTGACTCATGCTCCCCAATCATTTAATGCTTACAAGAGGGAGGTAGTTGAGGAATTTATTACCTTGGGGAATGGAAGGCTTGCCTATGTCTGATATTTCTTGTGTCATCCACCCTACATAATTGGGGCTGGAGATTGCTTATTGGGTAAGCAATCACTTGAATTAAATTCATTCTTAAGTTATTTATCATTTGGAGGATGGAACATTCTATCAGTCTGTTAGTCCATCATTTTATTAGCTAGTCAATCTTCTGGTCTAAGTAACCTTACCCCTCATATTTATGTATCTAACTTTTTATGGAGTATCAACCTCGGTAGCAGGGGAGAGACTATCATCGTTTGGACCGAGTGGTACTGATATGAGAGTGGTTCTGATTTTAGTTCGTGGTCATGGCTGAAAGTTGAGGATGTAGTATTTGACTGGAGGTGCTACATTTCCCTTTTCCATCTCATGTACATGGTGGTATCGAAGCTTATCCTAGTTGTAACCTTATTTTTATGTTCCATGATTTGGTGTCTGTATGCAAGGAGTGCATGATTTATCCATAAATTGTCTCAGTGTGTCTATTAGTGGGAAGTTACTTGTGAATTCCCTGTAGTGCACTAGTTGTCAAGAGTAGGCTTGGACTGTTGAATCCTTTCCTTAGTATCATTCGCATGCCAGATAACCTTTTATTCTTACTGTGCCGATGAAATGTTGAGCATGGTTTTCTATTAGCCCTTTTATAACCAAATGGCCTGTTAGAAGGTGGTTGGTGTAAATTACTAGAAGCTAATTGGTTGTGACCAATATTTGTAAGCCTTAAGAGGACAGAACCTCTTGGCACATTATCCAAGGTTTCGGTGATCTTTCTACTCCCACACTAAATAAAACCTAGAGGAAGGTGATGCATGAGGGAATTTTCAGTAGTGAAATGGTACCTTCTTTGTGTTTTTTGGGGAAGATAATGTGGACCCCGAGCTAGTTGAGTCAGTAAAAGGTGTATGTGGTTCTGGCGGTAGACTAGGTATGACTATTTGTCCCTATTTCTAAATTGTTAAACCTCTATGGAGTTGAATTTGTATTATTGACTACTAGAATGGTATGGAGCATGGAAATAGCTAATGATACTAGTGGAGGTTTCTTACTCATGGCAGGTGACCGAGTTTGGGTGGTGTTTCTATGCACACATTGAATAGCACCTGAAGGAAGGTGACATCCAAGGGACTATTGAGCATTAAAGGGGTACCTTATTGGTGTTCTGTGGGGTGGGTATTGTGAAACCCAAGTTGGTTGATTCTAAATAAGGTTACTGTAAATATATGTTGAGTTTACTTTCCAAATATATTTTGGTGGAATTCCTGGATATGGAAGACTAATACTCCATTAAAGATCAAATTGTTTGTTTGGTCTGCCTTATCAAAAAAAATATCAATATGGAGTATCCTCTACAAACACATATTCTCAGGACCTAGTAGATGCCCATTGTGTAAGGATGATATAGAGAGTATTGACCACCTCCTTATCCATTGCACATATATTCAACAGATGTGGAGGATTACCCAACAGTCAACGGGTGTGTAGTATAAATGGACAGGTATGGATCTACAAAAATCTCTATCCACTTGGCTATAGGACCCGATTTCTACAAATTATTCTTCGCTCCCATTTTTTTTCATTTGGAACACATGGATCGATCGGAACCATGCCACTTTTGAAGACCGGTATATTCCTCCAGGCGTATATGCTTATAAAAGTATAGCTATTATGGATGATCCACCCAACAGTTGGCATTATTGTTGGATTCCAACATTGACTTCGACAAGTTCAGCAACTTCGACTTCGAGAAGTTCAACCACATCGACTTCGACCAGTTTAGCAACTTCGACTTCGACAAGTTCAGCAGATTCAATAAGCACCGACGTCAACATGCATCATCGACATTGGTAACTGATGAACTATGATAGATTGTCTCTTTGTCTTCCAGTTGACCGTAACGGTTGAAATTATGGAACCATTCTAACTTCTCTTGTAACTAAATGTAACAAGAAGACACCCAAGCGTTCTCAACACTCTATATAAGCATGTAAAATATTGTAATATACAGAGAACAAGTAATAGAGAAGAATCAAGATCAGTTCGCATTCCCGCATATTTTTTTTGTGTGTATGTTTATGTATGTATTGTATTCATACTTTGCTTATTCTTATGCTTCCTCCATAACAATATCGATTCATTCAGTCTAACTGGTGTCTCTGTTGTGCACCTGGGAGCGTATGAATCATCAGTATAAAAGCTTAGCTTTGTTCATGCTTAATTTGTGCGTAGATGTAACATACCCTTTAAGCTGGAAAACATTTTGTGTTTAGAAACATTATGATAAATTTTATTGTAAAGTTTATATTGGACAGGTGTCCAAGGATGGTTGTAATTTGCACAATATATTATTATTTAATAAATAAAATAGGAGACAAACACCTAAGAGGACTATTGAAAGAGTGGTTACTGATCCACTAGGTGGAATGGAATCTAGGGTAGAAGGAAATGGACAAGTGGCAGCATCATGATGCAACTAACTAGCTGTTGGTATGGGACAACTCCCTTGAAATGTGGTCATAGTGCCCTAAAAGATGGTACTGGAGCTTGAGGCTCGTTTATTCCAAACTGACCACTAAAATACCTAGGCAGTCTATATAATAGCCATCAAATATTGAACTGAGGTTCATCACATTTCCTGACGAGGAAATTTACCTTGGGGTTTTGCTGTGTTGCACCCAAGAGATTTGATGAGGGGATATGCTGTTGTTGATGATGTTGTGAGTCTGCCAAACTCTTATTGAGTTCAGGAGTTTGATGCTGAGTGGAGAAGGCATTTGTTTCAGGAGGTTGATACTGAGTGGAGAAGGTATTTTTGAGTGCCTTGCTTCTACACAGATTCCACCCACTTACTGGATCAGTAAGCAGGCTCGGGGGTTCATTAGAAGTCAGCAGTTGAGCTACTTCTTCTGAAGCAGGTTGGGAGGAACAGGCCTCCTTGGGTGTTTGTCGGCCCTATCGTCAGTTACAGGTTCTATTGTCTTATTTGTTTTATTTTTAAGTTTTGTTATCTATTCTGCATATTACAGTTCTGTTGTTTATTAAACTTTCACTGTTTAATTTATAAGTTATTTCAGATTCCTGTATAAGTTAATAGTTTTGTATAAATATGAAATGATTGATTAAAATGGTTTCTGTATTTTTCCCCATGCAAAAAGGAACAACATCGTACTCCAGTACAGAAACAGATTAAGATATATAAGATAGGATAGGCAAACTGCCATGGTGATGGAAGCACTATTTTTATATTCTGTTAAAATTATATGTTGTTATTATTTAGTAATATCTACTGTATTCTACTCACAGTACCATTTTTATTTCCATTCTTTTCATTTTTGTTTTCCCAATGTTTAGTTTCAAAAGAATAACTATAGTTTGTTGTTAATATCATTATTGTACATATAGGACAGTTAGACAAATAAGAAGCATCACATTACTAACTTAGGGTTTGTAATTCTACATTTAAATACTTTCAAAGTTTACTGTTATTTTTAATATTCCTATTATTGTACACACGGAGTAGTTAAGCAAACAAAGTCTTTTATTATATAGTTAGGGTTTAATGTTTTTATTTTTACATGCACATATAATCATAAACACATAATTGAAATGCTATTACAGGATCGAGCTAAATGAATAAGCTCTCTGTCATTTTCTTGTTTTACTCACAATAGACAAATTAAGTATATTTCCACATCACAAATCATTACTGTACATCGAACTCATTGATTTCAAACATCAATACAAAGTTAAGACATTTCAATGACTGTAGGAGCAAAAGTCAAACAGTACACACAAATTCCATTTGATGCCGAACGTATCAGTAGTCATCATCATTTCATCCAATCTAAACTTAACTACAACCCTAAACCCTGACAGACTTATAGTTGTATTACTTAATCATTTACACGGTCGAAGACGAGGCATTTGGCTGAAGCATGTCACATAGTTTCAACACTTAGCTAAAGATCAAAAGAAAGTAACATGTGTTTCCTTTTCCCGAATTGTGTAAACATTTCCATGAACTCACATTTCCTAAAGAAACAATAGCAGCAGTGATATCGAAACCCAGTTTTTAAATCTTCATCATACATATTTCATAACCTCACAAACATTAAATAAAAACAATGTCGCGGGTGTTCATAAATTTAGCTACACAGCTGCACATTCGTATCACATCGCTTTCAAACGCAGAGGTCTGATGAAATACTTAGTATCACATCCACATTTTGAATAGACGAGACATAGTTTTGTTCACGGGTTAAATCCCAAAACATTGAAACAAAAACAACTATCATAACACAGGATTGATAACGTTTATTTTATTATCTCAACAGAGTTCGAAACCCCAAATTCAAAACAAAGGATCATTGCCAAGATCGAAACCCTAAACTCAAACCCAATGCAATTACCAGCTATTACATCGACTATACAAACTAAAACAACAACCCAGGGTTTTATAACCACGATTTCCAGGTTTGACGATACATTGTTTTCCATGAATTCTGGCAGGAGAACCTACGAGGGTTTGCCACCGGGCTTACCTTTTTAGCTGCATTGCTATCCATTGACCACCGAATACTATTTTCCACCAAACCAGAGCATGGAGTACAAAACCTTGGCATTACCTACCAAAAGAAACTATATGGAGTTAGCAATATTATCAATTGACTGTTAATAAACGAGGAAATACATTACATAGCGGATAGACCAGAAAACTTACCCAGTTGTTTAACAGCTGATTGGAATGTGTTCAGCTTCCAAATCCTTTCTCCAACGTAGCAAAGTTTCCATGCAACTGAATCATAACCGAACTCGAAGTCAAGACCTCCCTACTAACTTTTGCCACCGAAAGAAAGCCATAGGATTTCAGTATTACACTCTCAGCAAATGCTCAATCAATTATACATTATTCCACAACAAAAATTATAGAGTTTTTGAAGCACAATGCCATCCACAACCACCCAGGGTCGAGCCCTATAAACCAATGGCCTGTCAGCCTTCTTCCTCCAAAAAAAAACCACAAAATGAATGCACGAAGGCAAATAACGTTAAGGCAAGTATTCCTAGGGTTTACACATTCCATCTACCGAAAACCACAAAGATCAACGATCGAGATTGAGCCAACGAGCTACGGAGAAACCAAGGCAGAGTTACGACCTAATAGCATTCAATAACTACATTAATTTGCAGGACAATCGGATGCCATATCACTAAAGCTGAGTTCACAACATGGTGACACATCGCCTTTCTTCATTAAGATTTTCACATGGAGCCATACACATAGACGCCAGCGTAGCAACCACAACACCACAACAAGATCGCATTGAATGTTGAAGATCTCACTTAGATTTAAGCCAGAACCTCAACTACACAAACATTTAATTCATATCAGAGTTCAAGTCTGGTGACAGCGAAGGCCTCGGGATTCTAACAACGCCATACAACTGCATACAACTGTGTATAAGTTACAAACATAGGATAGAGGTATCATAATACCATAAACATTGATACATGGTTCATTCCAAAAGGTTATTACAACACCATTCACGCTAGACGCATAAACCCTATCCAAAGTTTATATAACACATATATGCAATGCACGCCGAACTATGGAGTTTAAACATTTCATGCCCATATTATCATTCGCACCATATAACATTACAACAATGTTATTAACATAGTTTCCATAGGATATCTAATGTAGAATTGATGTAGTTAATATATCAACTATATTATAAACCAACTATCCCATAGTATAGTTTGGACTACCACAAAATAAATGTTTAAACATTACATTTAAATATCTAGGCTATTTGCTTAAGGTTAGGGTAGAATATTACTTAACCTTTACACCATATTGAAAACTAGGGTTTGATGTAAACTCTACTATGTTGTATACTACACATCAACAACACCTTGATTCATATTTGGACACAATACAAATGTCAGCACTAGCATTACGAAACTTATTACATTGCCGCCATCATTCCAGGAGGATCAATTATTATATTGATGACACTATCTTTCACATAAATCAAACATGTTACAAATTCAGACAGTTAAAATAGGCTATATTACCACTGATCTCACCAATAGTTACAACGATTTTAGTGCTTAAACATTGCTGACGACATGTGCAATCATAACCATAAAAGACAATACAAGTGATGAAGTTAAACTGAAGATACATACCATCGACATCTTCATGCATGGCAGATTTTATAATTATCTTAAACATAGAGACGATAAGCTGAAGCTTACAACTTGTCTTGTAAAAACTAGAATTACTCTATAACCTTACCTGTAGATCTGCGAAAGAAGAATCCAATGCTTTAGCTTTCAAAGCTAAGTAACCCCAAGGGCACCCTATAGGAACCCCTTCAGAATTATGCCACCAACATCATCAGTATTGTTACCAGATCCTTACACAACAAAATAAAACCTTGTTCTGTTGCATCCTACTTATAACCAGGTACATAATCATGTTTTAAAAAAATTAAGACAAATTGTATGAGACAGTTATCATTGTGAGCTAAATATTATCATTCCGCAGTTAACATTTATCTATAAATTAGGCTACATAAAAAAATAAAATATTTTGCGATTTTTGGGATGTTACATGTGGTATCAGAGCCAGGTTCAAACTCTAGGCCTGAATGAGGCTCATGCGCGCAAACAGAAAAATAAATCAGAAAGTTTATGTTACTAACTTTTGCAATTTAATTTCATTTTTGCACAGAACAGATTTACTTTTAATTGCAGGTATGAAAATACCAGAGGAATCAGCAGAGGACAGATCTCCTCGTAATGAATGAATTAATCATAATAACACTCAAAGGATTTATGTTGAGTTAAACAACCAGTATTCTGAAATTTTACGCACTGTGCAGGATTTAAAATCTGAGTTAAAAGCTGTTAAAGAAGAAAATGAACGGATCCTAAAGGCATAGGAAGAATTATAGCAGAATTTAAAAGGAAACTATCACAGTGATGAAAGACGCAGAAAATCAGAATTTAGAGCTGATTCTGAAATAATGTCCCACCAACATAAGCATAAGAAAACAAGAAACGATAAAAGGAACATTTACTCATCTTCTAAGTCTGATTCAAGTAATGATGATGTAAATTATGACAGCAGTAACACTGAGTGTTGCTCTAAAAGAAGAAAACATAAGCATCATGAATAGATTACCGATGAATTTAAAAAGATTAAGCCACCTACTTTTAATGGCGAAAGTGAGAAGGGTGAGACAGCAGAAGCTTGGCTATCTGGAATGAAGAAGTACTTTAATATTTATGACTATTCTTCTCAACTGAAAGCCAAGATGGCTATTTACAATCTGACCGGAAAGGCAGATATCTGGTGGCGGGATCTTAAAATAATCAAGAGCATAAAAGAAAAAGAAGTAACTTGGACTATGTTTAAAAGTTTCTTTAAAAAGAAGTTCTTGTCTGAACAGTGTTTTGAGGATAAATCGAAGGAGTTTTATGACTTAAAGTTGGGTACAATGAACATGAAAGAACTGTGCAGCAAGTTTCTTAGCTTGTTGAGGTACGTACCCTACATGGTTGAGGAAAAGCCTAAAGTGCAAAGGTTTCTTAGTTGTTTACCATTTAATATAAAAGATCATATTGAATATGATAATCCTTCCACTTTGGAAGAGGCCATGAGGAAGGAAAATTTTTGTTTTGACCAAAATAAAAAAAGAGAAGGAAGAACTAGTTGGAAGAACAGTAAAACTAATTAGTATGACTATGAAAAGAAGAACTTTAATCAGAATGCTGGAGGTTTTAAGAAAAACTTTAATAACAGAAATTTTCCTAATAATTATCGGAATAATACATCTCAGAACACTACTGTTGCAAGGAATGTATCTAATAATCACATCAATAATAATAACAACAATAATAACAGGTACGCTGAGTAGAAAGGACCCATAAAGTGCTATGAATGTGGAGGACCACACAAGAGAGCAGATTTCCCACGCAACAAGAGGACAGCCAACAACATACATACTATGCAAGCAGAACCTATAGTTGGAGACATTGCAAGAGAAATGCCCAGGATAAATGCAACATTGGAGAATCGTCAAGCGGACCATCAAACATCCATGGTCGAAATTGAAAGTATGATACAAAACGAGTCTATTTCTATTTTAATAAATCTTGGTGCAAATCTAAGTTATATTTCACCTACCTTAGTAAACCGTGGCAAGATAAAAACATAAAAATTCGATAATGCATGGTTAGTTTAGCTTGCAACAGGAACTAATAGAAAGGTTATAGATTATGTTCAAAATTGTGAAGTATTTTTAAATCAGCTGAAAACGCAAGTTAATCTGAATGTTTTACCCTTAAGTTCATATGATCTGTTAATTGGCATGGATTGGCTTGAACAACACAGAGTTATATTGAATTGTTATGATAAATCTTTTACTTATATAAATAATGAAGGTAATTTAGAAACAATGAAAGGAATTCATAGGCAGATTTCAGTAAGGTATATTTCTGCCTTACAAGTAAAGAGAGCTGCTAGAAAAGGTTGTAAATTGTTTGCTATTAATGTTGTTAATGACGAATGTACATCTAAGGAAGACAAGTTAAAACTAGAGGATATTCCCATCCTTAGATACTTTTCTAATGTATTCCCGGAAGAAATTCCAAGATTACCTCCGAAAGGAGAACTTGACTTCAGCATTGAGTTAGTACCCGGTGCGGTACGAAACTCAAAGGCCCCCTATAGGATGAATATTCTGGAGTTAAATGAGTTAAAGTCTCAACTGAAAGAATTAATAGATAAAAACTACATATGGCCCATTGTGTCCCCTTGGGGAGCACCAGTAATATTTGTTAAAAAGAAAGACGGTACCATGCGTTTGTGCATTGACTACCGTCAGCTTAATAAAATGAAAATTAAGAACCGGTATCCCTTACCCCGCATAGATGATCTATTTGATCAAGTACGCGGAGTAGAGGTATTCACTAAAATTGACTTAAGGTCGGGTTATCATCAAGTCTGGATAAAAGATGAGGACATATTCAAAACTGCATTCAGAACGCGTTATGGACACTACGAGTTCATAGTTATGCCTTTTGGGCTAACCAACGCACCGGCAGTGTTCATGTGTTTAATTAACAACGTTTTGCATAAATATTTGGATAAGTTTGTAGTGGTATTCATTGATGATATCCTGGTTTACTCAAAGACAAAAGAAGAGCATGATGAACATTTAAAAATCATTTTACAAGTACTTAGAGATCAATAGCTTTACGCTAAGCTTAGTAAGTGTGATTTCTATAAAGATAAAATTCAGTATTTGGGTCATATAATTTCAAAAGATGGTATTTCTGTTGATCCTGATAAAATTAAAGCAATTAATGAATGGCCTATCCCAAAAGATGTAACTGATGTACGGTCATTCATGGGAATAACGGGGTATTATAGAAAGTTTATTGAAGGGTTCTCTAGAATTGCTAACCCCATCACTTCTTTGTAGAAGAAAGGGAAGAAATTCATATGGGATCAAAAGTGTCAAGACAACTTTAATAAGTTAAAAGAATTGTTAACTACTGCACCCATCTTAAAAATTGCAGATCCTAATAAGGATTTCGTCGTATGCACAGATGCATGCAACGAAGGACTTGGAGGGGTCTTAAGTCAAGAGGGTCATGCAATTGCTTTTGAGTCAAGGAAGTTAAAAATACATGAAAAGAATTATGCAACGTATGATATTGAGTTGGCAGCCGTGATACATGCTTTAAAAATGTGGTGCCATCACTTGATCGGAAGAAAATTCATTTTAATGACTGATAATAAGGGATTAAAGTATCTTTTGGATCAAACAAATCTTAACGCAAGGCAAGCTAGGTGGTTATCTTTCCTTAGCGAGTACGATTTTGAGATTCATCACATTAATGGAAAGGAAAATAAGGTTGCTGATGCGTTGAGCAGAAACACTAGATTAAGTTTTGTGGCAGCAATCAGTACTTTTAAAACTGATCTGGAAAATCAGATCGAAGAAGGAATTAAGCAAGATGAAAATTACCAAAAATTACATGATAAAGTGGCTAAAAATTCATCTGAAAATGTTATAATAGATTATAGTATTAATGAAAAAGGCTTCTTAACTTACAAAAACAGAATTTATGTGCCTAATTTTTCGAAGATTAAGTTGTTGATTTTAGATGAAGTTCACAAGAGTCCTTATTCAGGACATCCTGGTTATTAGAAAATGATAACTATGTTAAGAAAGGAGTACTTTTGGCCTAACATGAAGAGTGAAGTTGCTGAATATATAGCTATATGCTTTGACTGTCAGACTATTAAAGCTGAACATCAAAGTGCAAATGAATTTGGACATACCAAATCTAGATGGCAAGATTGACGCGGAATCCATCGACAAATGGGTACAAAAATTGGAATCCTATTACTCTATGAATCAACTCTCAGAAACTGAAAAGATCACCATTACATCCTTAAAGATGTCAACATCTATGCACAACGGTGGGAGAACCTATTGACAAAGATGGAGAAAAGTGGAGACCCCATAGAGACATGGGATAAATTTGTCGAAAACGTCTGAAAGGAGTTCTACCTACCCAAGCATGTTGAACGGAATTATAATAAGTGGCAGCAGCTAAGGCAATGGAAATACCAATTCGTACAGAGTTACACCGATGAGGTTTACTCACTAATGGCTAGACTTGGGTTTAAGAAAAAGAGAAATTGCTTGTTCTGAAGTACGTCGACGGATTGTCCCCGTACATTCAGCAGAAGATGGAGTTTCTGACTGTCAATATGCTTGTAGATGCATTCCACTATGCCAGTAAGCTTGAATCCAAATAGAAAGTAAAAGCACGCTTCATGACCAAGCCGACAGGAAGACCACTCGACAAGAAGGAACCAGCCGATTTCGACAAGTCAATATATTCTCAGCCAACTCCACCAAAGAAAGATCATGGAAAAAAGAAATTTTAGAAAGAAAAAAGGGAACACAACAAACAAACTCCTACTGGGAAATGGTGTGATTACCACAATTCATCATGGCATGATACGTCTGAATGCAAAGCTCAGAAGACATTTTTGGGAAAATTGTCGACATTCGACTTGTTCGATAAAACTCTGGTAGAATCTAACCCAGAAGCAATGACCCTTTTGACATCGACATCGACCACTCCAGCAGTCTCAACTATTGTCGATGAGGAGGAATGAGAGAGCCTATTCCATACATAGATATGGGTTCAAAACAATCCATTGTATCTGATTGTGGATAATGGTAGCCATAAGAAATTTGTTTATGAAGATTTCGTGAAGAAATCATGTCTTGTTACCACTCCACACCCTGATCCTTACAACATCGGTTGGATGAAGTATGGACAATAACTAAGGATCACTCGACAATGAAAACTCACCTACCTCATTAATCCTTTTGAAGATGAAGTACTTTGCGACGTGTCACCAATCTTCGTAGCCAACGCCTTGTTTGGGAAACCTTAGTTATGGGATCAACATGGAATTTACCAGTCACAACCTCATAAGGTGATTGTCAGAATTCAGAATCAATGGTATGGCATACCAGAACGACGACCTACACCAACGGTTGCAATGATATCTGCTACACAAACGAAGAAGCTCATCAACCATGCTCAGAAATTTGCATTGATCATGATTAAGCTGCAACATTCCAAGAAGACTGTAGCAACCAGTCGACTTACTGAATAGTGAAGATCCTAACAGAAGCGGCAGATCGACAATATTCTTGATGAGTACCAGAACCTATTCCAAGAGCCAGATGGAGTGCCTCTACATTTCCAGGTAAAACACTCTATTGAACTTTCTCCTGGTTCTTGATTACCTAATGCATCTGTTTACAGAAGATCCATTATCAAAAATTAAGAGATTTGCAGACAAATCCAAGATTTGATCAACAAAGGTCATATCCAACCTAGCTCCTCTCCTTGTGGAAGTCCAGTTGTCCTCGTTCCAAAGAAAGATGGGACTTGGCGCATGTGCATCGACTACCGGTCCCTTAAAACAAATTCGGTAAAGAATAGATGCCCTCTGCCATGGATAGACGAGCTCATCGACTGTCTGAAAGGTGCTAAATTCTTTACTAAGCTCAACCTCAAGTCGATATATCATCAGATTCCAATCGAGCCCGCAGATGTATGGAAAACTGCTTTTAAGACCAAGGAAGGATTGTTTGAATGGTTAGTCATTGCTTTTGGCTTAACCAATGCACCTGCGACCTTCATGCAATATATGGATAACACTCTTCGACCTTTCATCAGCAAAATGGGTCATTTTCCACCTTGACGACATATTGATTTTCAGTCGATCATGGGAAGAACATTCCGGACTACTTCAACAAGTCCTCGACACTCTCCGACAACATAGACTCTACTTGAACATGGACAAATGTTCCTTTACGATGAACAACATCAAATATTTGTGGTTTGTAGTCTCTGCAGGAATTCATGTCGATCCAGACAAATTAAAAATACTCAAAGATTGGCCAATTCCTCAAATTGTTCATGATTTGAGAATTTTTCTTGGTCTGGAGAATTTCTATCGACGATTCATACTCAGCTTCAGTCACATAGCCTAGCCTTTGAATCAGTTTCCCACGGGAAATGGGAAAACTATATTCAAATGGAAATCGACACGACAAGAAGCTTTCGAATAGCTCAAACATAAGCTTTGTACTGCACCAGTACTTGTGTTACCTGATTTGCATCAACCATTTGAGATTGAGACAGACACATCGGGCTATGCCTTGGGCACAGTGATCACTCAGTCTGGTCACCCAATCGATTTTCATTCCGAAACATTTAATGACACTGTTAGAAGATATTTGACGTATGAAAAATAACTGTACGCATTGTGCAAGCTCTTAAGCAATGGAGACATTATATCCTTGGCAAGGAGATGATCATTCTCACTAACCACAATCCTTTACAGTTCTCCCCGTCCTAGTCGAAGTTACAAACAACTCAACAACTCAAGTGGATTAATTACCTGCAACAATTTCATTTGGTAATTAAGTATAAGAAAGGTAAAGCCAATGCCGCCATCGATTTCCTGAGTCGACCACCCATTAATCTCATTTTTACAGTGATGATTATGCAGGGTTATGACACCACCACTTGGCCTCAATTGTATAAGGAAGACAACGAATTTTATTCAGTCTATCGACAACTTCAGACTGACAATTCGTCGACGTCTGACTATCTCCTGAAATACACCTTGCTATACAAGATTGGACAGCTTCGTGTACCGACAGGTGAGCATCGACATTAGCTCATTTGGGATGCGCACTACAACAAGACTGTTAGACACTTTGGAGTAGAAAATACCCTTGCTATTCTCCAGAAGTATTTCTTTTGGCCTTCACTTAAAAATGACGCTAACAAGTACATTTGATCATGCATGGTTTGTGCCATTGCTAAACCACCTAATCGATGACAGGGATTGTACACACCTTTTCCAGTTCCTATTCGACCATGGGAATCTATTTCTATGAAATACTTGACGGGATATCCTACTACCAAACATCAGCATGACGCGATCTTAGTAGTAGTCAATAGATTTTCTAAGATGGTCATTCTCATTCCATGCAAGAAGACTACGACAACACAACAAACCTTTCATCTCTTTCTTGAACATGTCTGGAAACATTACGGTTTACCGAAAACCATTATTTTCGACCGAGATGTCAGATTTGTCAGCATCTTTTGGAAGACTCTCTAGCAACAACTCGATACAAGCATTATAGGAAATTTGAGGTCTAAAATGGGTCTTATAAGAAAATGAGCCATCATATAAGAAAACGAGCCAACCATAATTTCTTGATCAGTTGGAATTCAAGAACCAATATAATTTCAATAAAATGAGTCAATCATAATGGTTGACTTGAGATATTTGTCATAAAAAAAATAACTTTTTCATATTTTCAACATATCTCCCTGTGTGTTTACTCAAATTTTGAGCGAGAGCACTCGTTGGATGCGGAATTTAATTCCTCATCCAACTAATACCCACATGGCATACTTTTGATGGACCCCGCTGCCCGAAAAACAAGATATACATGAAAAATGTCATGATGACATCATGATGACGTTTTTAAGGTATTTCTTGTTTTTGGGGAAGCGGGGTCCATCAAAAGTATGGAGAGTGGCTACTCGTTGGATGTGGAATTAAATTCCGCATCCAACGAGTTCTCTTGCTCGAAATTGAGTAAAAACACAGGGAGATATGTTGAAAATACGAACAAAACAGTAGTTTTTTTCTTTCTTCCTCCAAAATTAATAAATATTATTTTATTATTTTAACTATTGTTTTACTATTTTACTTAGGAGGCCCATTTTAGACCTCAAATTTACTCTAATGACTCTCCTTGTCGACAACTTTCCATCCTCAGATAGACAGACAGACAGAAGTTGTGAATCGCTTGGTAGTACAACCGCTTCGCATGTACAACCACAAGCATCGACGAACATGGGATGACAGTCTTCCATATATACAACACAACTACAATCGTGCTCAGCACAGCTCTACGGGAAAGATTCCATTTGAGATCTATTAAGGATTTCAACCCTCAGCGCCTATTGAATTGATTAGTTCCTTGACACAGTCGACCGATACCAAATTTCACCGGTGAGAAGTTGACAAAGAATTGAAGTTTCGAGATCAAATCTGTGACATCCAGAAACAAGCACAGGAAATGTGGCAACAAGCTAATGCAAAAGATAAGGCCTGACACGATAAGCGTCGTATACCTCATTCATTTCAAATTGGGGATAAGGTCCGGTTACATCTCAAGAAGGAACGCTTCACTGGTCCATATAAGAAGTTGAAGCCTTTGCGATATGGTACGTAGAGTATCCTTGAACAGATTGGAGAAAACGCTTTCTAGCTCGACATTCCTTCATGCTTGGCTCTGCATCCAGTATTTAATGTGGATATACTTCGACCATATTATGCACCACTGTTGGAGTAGAACGAATTGTAGACAATAGAATTCAAAGACATCCATCGATATGTTCAGGAGCCTCTTCCTTGCGACACCATTGTGGGACGACGAGTATGCCAAACAAGAATGAACATTATTCCCTAGTTTCAGGTGGCCAAAGCCAAATAGATCCCAGCACAAGGAAAATGGTACTCTGCTAATGAAGTGACCGACAAGTTTCCTCATCTGCATGAGAAAAAAATGGGGACCATTGTTTATTAAGGAAGGAGGTTATATTCCACCTAGCAGTTGGAATTATTGTCAGATGCTAACATCGAATTTGACAAGTTCAGCAACTTCTACTTCAACAAGTTCAGCCACATCGACTTCGACCAGCTTAGCAACTTCAACTTTGACAAGTTCAACAACTTTGACAAGCATTGACGTCGACATGCATCATCAACATTAGTGACTAACGAACTATGATAGATTATTTCTTTTTCTTCCAATCGACCGTAACGGCTGAACTTCTGAAACCGTTCTAACTTCTCTTGTAACTGAACGTAATGGGAAGACACCCAAGCATTCTCAACACTCTATATAAGCATGTAAAGTATTGTAAAATACATAGAACACGTAATAGAGAAGATTCAAGATCAATTCGCATTCCTGCATATTTTTTGTGTTATGTGCGTAGTGTATTCTTGCTTTGCTTATTCTTATGCTTTCGCCATAACAATACCAATTCATTCAGTTGAACTATTGTCCCCGTTGTGCACCTGGGCGTGTACGGATCAATGTTGACCTTGACAACTAATAAAAGGAGGAAACCTCCCAGACTGATCGAGATTGAACAGATTCAACAGTCTTATCCATGGTGTTTCTTCGACGGTGAATCACAAGGAAATCCGAGGATTTGAGGTGCAGGAGGGATTATATATTCTTCACCAATGCAACGGAATAAATTCGCAGCATCTATAGGCCCAACTACCAAAAACAAAGTAGAATTGATAACATTGAAATATTCATTATAATTAGCTATATTAATTGGTATTCAAAGGATATGGGTTATTGGCGACTCAAAAGTGGTGATCACATGGATGTAATTTTGGTGACCACCCCAGAATATCCTGCTTAGGCCCATCTATGAGGAGATCGTGCATTTATCTGAATACTTCAAAGCATAAGCTTCCAACATGTCTTTAGAGAAAGGATTGCTACAACCGATGGTTTATGTAAAATCGATCTTTAATTGGGCACACATTATTAACAATTATGGGCATGTATTGGAGACACCATTGAAGAGGACGATCTTGGACCTATTCCTTTCTAATTTATATAACCCCTGGAATGATCAACTTTGAAAATATGTTACCAGATGGGCTATGCATTTTTATTTCCTTTTGCTTTTTGTAGCAGACATGAGAACTATACTTTATATCTTGCACTTTTTGATATGCCATAAGGCAAGGGATACATTGAAAGATGACTATTCTACTTATAATGGAGGTTAGACTTTTTTGTTTATGTAAAAGTGGCCTATGGCCATGAAGAATGCGGTACATTCTATTATTAATAAAATGTATTACAAGATATTTTACCATGAAAGGAAAAAAATTATAATGATTATTTATTAAAATAATTAAGTTATTAACTATATAATTTTATATACCATAGTGTGATAGTATCATAATAATAATATCATTATCATGATTATTATTTTATATTAAAATTTACTTATTTTTATAATAAAAAATATTATAATATTTTTTTATAAATAATATATAATCACATTTAATTAGGTAAATATTAAATCATTTTAATGTAGAAAAGTAGTAAATATTTTAATATATTAGTTAAATGGAATTTTTTATTTTTTAGTTTAATTATAATTTTATTTTAAATATAGTTGTGATGGTGCTTTATAACTTGTTAACCCAAAATTTACACAGTCTCACATTTCGATGACAATGATATTTAATTCAAAATGACCTTTAATTATATTGAAGTATTTAGTGATATTTAATTGCCTTCATATTTTAAACATGTGGCATATTAAGGAAATTGACTTTGTTTTGCATATATAAATTTTTATTTGTACTCGCTTGAACTTATGTCTACCTACTATGTCCATCCACCTTTGAGATTCACGCAAACTGGGCCTTGGGAAAGATCTATAAAAGGTGAACGAGGGAATGAGGAAGTCCTTATTGCATGGAAAGGAGGTGGGGAATAAGTGAACCTGCATTGAGCAACTACAACCGAGTATGCCTTTGATGTATGCCCTGTCTTTGTCCACCAATAGTTGTTGTTGGTGGCACAGACTTAGCAGGGTCTTCTTCCTCAAGTCAATCAGGTGTGTAAGTAAGACACTATCTACAAAAATATACATCTGCTTCATGCATATTTATGCAAACTATTTATTATTTATTGAACTTAAACATTTTCTTACATAATTTTTTAGAAAACAAATTTTGAAAATTTTAACTCTTTAAAATATAATAGCTACAATGAATACTAAATACTATCAATAGCCTTCACATGACAAAATCACTGGACCAAATCCAATTTAAAAACTGATTCAATAGCGTTATGCATGTTATTTTTGTATGTGTAGCAGATGCTAGTTATTGATACATACCTATTAAGGAGTCTCAATTTTTTCTATGCCGTTGCAAATATTGTCAAAGCCACCTTGTAGAATAAAACAAATGACAATAAATCTCTAATTGGTTAATAATGTTATTCATACCAGAAATCATTTTAGGACTGAATACAAAAACAATTTGGATATTAGTAATATGGTAATTATCTATACTATTATTGGATTTATCATTCTTGTAGTGCAAATCTTGATGGGTTCTACGTAGACCTGAGATTTAGTGCTGGTATAAATGTAACATAAATTGATAAAACCATACCATGATTGGACCACCCCGACCACTGTGCCTACTCAGATATAAAAAAAACTTGCATAAGTTTGATAACTTTATTCTTTAGGGCTTTGCATCTGCAGGCATAATTTTTTCATCGCCCAGCCATGGACTACCTATGGTGCACACTGCAAGCTAAGTCATCATATCCTCTTGTTTTGGGTTGCATTGGTGTATTGTCCTGAAGATGTAGGGTCTACGAAGGGAGTGCTCTTGTCTACACTTGGGTTCCCGTCGAGCAGATGTCTGAGCCTGGTAGTGCCATTCATAAAGGACGAGGTGCAGGCATGGATGCAAATATTCCTACAGATTTTAGGGGTGTAATTGGTAAAGTGTAACTACTTATCATCAAACCTCTCTTTTTCATATTTCCTCGGCTAACAAATTTCCATGCAAGACACTTGATGTCTCATTTCTCATCATTTGTTAAACATAATACAGTACACACACATAATCCCAGGATGCATGCATGATTAAACGTGTTAGTGGTGACTTCATCTGAAGATGCAAAGGTGGCGGTATTTTTTATGCTAATCCATGATCTTATCATTTACAAGGACGCGTTGTTATCTAGACCTCAAATTATAGCATATTTACAATATCAATACTTTTCTTACTTGATACCGAGTATAGAATGAAGCGTTATAATAAGTTTATATTTTTCTAGGCTGAAACTTCCCGGCTTGAAGTCAGATGGAGGTAGTTTATCCATCTAAGCTTGCAGCTTTTACGGCAAGGCTACAACCAAAAGCAAATGTCAAATTTCGCATTAATTTCAATGCAACAAACGAACAGAGAACAAAAAAAAAATATTATTACATAAATTAACAAAAGGAAAACTCAGTTCAAATGCCTCCGCACAAAGGTACATATATCTAATGAATCCTCAACAAAAGACAGGCCTTTCCATCTGTTTATTTAAAAATTATAATTATGTAACAGTTCCAAATCAATTACCATGTGTGTTCTTTTATGAGCTGAACATATTTCTGATGCCAGGAGACTTTGAGAAACTTTGTATCCTGCATGAGCATGACCAGTAGAAAAGTGAAGATCCCTATTTTATCCATGGCTCATTCATGAAATAAAAATTGGCAATGTTAATATATTGTTCACTCACCCCTCAAGCTGATGATAATTTGGACGAAGGATAATCAGATTGCTCCTACACTAAACTCTTAAAGTTGACCCTTCATACATCCATCTGCACATATTATGTTGAGTGAATAATTTTGTATGCATAAGCCCAACATTATTTCTGAGTTATTAAGTTGAAAAATGAGATGGAATGGACCTGTGGAGGGAAAGGGAAGTGGCTAGCGCTGAAATGATAAGAATTCATATTGTTCGGGAGTTTTCTCCTTATCTATGTCGTCCAGCTGGTATCAACATAGGTTGAAAACCTCCCTGTGTATGGCATGATATGCATGTGGCAAGGAAGCTAGGACTGGAAGCTACCTGCTGATGGACATGCGAATATTTGCAGGGTATATCGTGTCTTTGATTGTTTCTTTTGAGCTATCACTTTCGTGTATCCCAATACACGCTCGTCGAGCAGTGACATGTTTTTTGGTTCCAACTAGATCATGCCCACTGTAGTTTTTCCAAATGCATTTTCCACTCTGTCACGGGTTCCTTCCGGTCCCTTGTGCCACCTTGCATCTGCGTGCATTTATTCATGGAAACCTCCCATCTTCTATGCTTTTATTATAGTTGGGATGCTATAGGTTAACCCCTATTTTCTTTTCTTTGGTAATTGTTCAAAATATGGACAGAGACATGAACAAACTAGTTACAAGCCCTGATGGCTGAACTATTTATTTGATATTACACAGTTGTATATATATGTTACACGCTTTGACGGTTGTAGCCAATACCGGCTAACTGATTATAGAAGTGACTAATGAATGTAACTAACACAATTTAACTAAGAGATTATTATTTCTAACACTCCCTCTTAATCTCAAGTGTTACATTCTTACTAAACACAACACTCCCTCATAATTATGATACTCTAAAACATCTGAAATGCAAATGCTTGCTGGTCTATGTCTTAGCCAAGCTTACAAACACTTAACAAAAATTTCATAAAACTAAATTGGGTTTAGATTAGGCTGCTTAGGCCTAGTTCTTTCATCTTCATCTTCAAATATAGAATGTTCGCCTGGATCCCAAATCTGATATTGTTGTCGTCCTCTTTTCTTGCTTTCAATTGTATCTTCAATCAACTGATCTTTGTAGTTGACTATATTATTTGTCAAACACTTCCATAATTCTTCTACCTCAATGTTCATCTCTATTCCTTGCATTTCTTCTATCTCAATGTTCAGTTATATTCCTTGCATGTGTATGTTACTTAACTTCATTTCCTGGGGGGTTTCTGCAATGCTAATTTCTGATTCTTCAATAATGATTTTAGATTCTTCATCTACTATAGTCTTTTTATTAATGTCTTCACAAATCCTTGGATTTTCTATCCACTCTTCTAGCATTCTCAACTCTTCATCATAATCTGTTAACACATCCAAATGATGTTCTTCTTTCATAGTACCTGCATAATCTGCAAACACACACAAATTTTCAGTTCCAAAAACATGAGATTCTTTGGTCTCGGTTGATGCTTCAAGCATCTTTTCGATGTGTAGGAATGGACTCTCCAAACACTTTACAAAATCTTTATCTTGTTCCTCGTCACACACTTCTACATTAGCAGTTTTATCTTCAACTGAATTGTCATCAACAAACTCAACAAACTTTGTCACTAAGTTAATGTCGTCAGCAATATCTATTGCTAGATTCACCAAAGTTTCTTCATCATCAAAGGTTTCTTCATTATCAAAGGTTGCTACAATGGCAACTTTATCATCCACTTCATCATTCACTAAAGTTTCTTCATCATCAAAGGCTGCTACAATGGCAACTTTATCATCCACTGGTGTATCTATGCAGTGGGATTTTTCTTTCTCTACTTCTTCTTTCTCTGCTTTAGACACAAAAGCTTCTTCTAATGTACCGATATGCTGCAAAGTATTAATGTTTCTTCTATTTTTACTGTACCTCATCTCTAAAGCATCCCCAAAAGCTTTTGTACTAACAACTTGACGAAGTTTATAGAAAACACAATAAATAACGTTTTCATCCACTGCTGACAAAATAAGAAATCTTGCTATTGCATTTTTTCTATTATGAGGATCTTCAAAATCTTTTTGAACAAAACGCCATAAATTTACTGAACAAAGCAAATCTTCCGTTTTATTTGCCCAAATTTCATAATCCATACCTTCGAAAAATGGCAAAATCGGCATAGATATTCTCAATATTTCATCTATCTCTTCATCTAGATTCGGTTTATTCTGCTCTAGATCTTCGTTGATCTGCTCCATGACTAGAAATACTCTATATTTCTCCTCAAAATTTTCTCAAAAACAGCATCAACTCTTCACACCAAAGAAATTATTTTATTTCTCAAAATCAATTGATATTCATCAATATAGGGCTGCTCGTTTTTGTATATGAGGCTGCTCTCACCACACTTCACATAAGGGGGCTTCTCTCACCACACTTCACAAAACTTTCTTAGAAATCAATTCCAGTTTTTTTATCTTCCAAAAATAAATTTCTTATAATTCTCTTTCACCAAAATATATAAATATATCAAGAAAACTTTTTATAACTTCAAACTTTTCACCACTGACTTCAAAAATTCGTTTTAACACATATACAAATATATCAAGACAAGTTTTCAAAACTTCTTTATAACTCTGTTGCCGCTGGATTTTCTTTATATAAATATAAAATCTTTGTCACCAATCCGCATAATATTCTTTTAATAATTTAAACAAGGTCACCAATCCACATAATTTCCTTTTAATAATTTAAACAACCTTTTCCAAAATAACAAACATATACACTGTTACTCATTCCAAGATTTGCTATCATCACGTGGATAGGGATTTTCCATGCAGATTTTATCTTCTTAGCGGGCTTCTTCAAACAGACACGAACACGAATCCTCCTCACGGTCTTTTATGCTCCATGTCAGATACATTTGAACTTTCTTTTTCATCAAACTGGATCGCATCTCTGCTAATGCAGTCTACAACTTAACAGTTTGCAGCGGGCTTCTCTTTGCTGGGATTTCTTCACAACAACGAAATTCTCCAAAGCTTTCTCCTTCCTCGCGGACTTCTATTTCTTCACACAAAATTTGCAGAAAAAAAAAGTCACAGCCATGGTTCTGTATTCAATGGGCTGGCTCAACCTTCTCCAAACAAATCTATCCACCAATAACTGGTGGAGTCTCAAACGCTGTCAAACGTCATCCAAACAAATTAATCAGAACTTCTGCTCAGGAACACCTCACTAGAGAGCAGATTTCTCTCTGCGTGTGCAGCAACAAATTCAACAAAGCCTCCAACGGCTCAACAAAACCTCCAAGGGCTCAACAAAACCTAACGGTTCAACAAAACCTAACGGTTCAACAAAACCTCAAATCAAGAAGAGGCTCCTAAATCCATTTCGGATTGACCAACGGATTGACCAAACGCTCTGATACCATGTTCAAAATATGGACAGAGACATGAACAAACGAGTTACAAGCACGAATGGCTGAACTATTTATTTGATATTACACAGTTGTATATATATGTTACACGCTTTGACGGTTGTAGCCAATACCGGCTAACTGATTATAGAAGTGACTAGGAACCCATGTCTTTACTTTGTTAGTATATTGTTGTTGGACGCATATGCTTTGTAAGTCGTCCCGTAGTATTTGTTGATCAATAGTTTATGTTATTGTTGTTGGCGCATATGCTTTGTAAGTCGCCCATAGTATTGTTGATCCATAGTTTGTAGTGGCCCATGGTTTTGACCCATAGTATTGGCGCCTAGACTTAGTATATAAGTGTGTGTTGAGACCTATGAAGGCACGGTAAAGTTATTTGTATTGAGCTTGCTCATAGGAGGTTTCCCCCTCGAAGTGGCCTGTGATCAATATAAAAGTGATTCTGAGTTCTGCCATTTTTGCTATTTCGCATATTTTTATTAATTAATTGTTGCAAGTGCATCACATCTGGTATCAGAGCACTTTCTTGGGCTCGCTGGGTGAAATTTCTACCAAAATTTTTTTCACATCTGTTGCAGGTTCGGATTTGGGAATAATCCCTATCCACTTAACTGTGGGAAGTACTTGGGCATAAGCCCTAAAACTCATTGTGAGGAGTACCACAGGAACCCCCAAGTAGATGGCCCATTGAGAGGACCTGCCAGCGAAAAGGGCAACGACCCCTACCTGATTAACTAGTTCCCACCCGTGAGGTAAACCAAGAGCTGTCGTTTGTGGCAAAGAGGTTATCAGTTTTACCTGAGCCGTGGAGTGAGGGGTACTGCCCCAATACGCAAGCCGTCAGACAGCATTGGTGGCCGAGTGAAACCCTTGAACTGTTAGGAAGCGGCACATACCTGGGGTCCATATCTATTTTCAGCTGAACTGTTGTCGATCGTTGCTGCATCGTTCAGATCCATTTTGCAAGCCATTCCAGATCCAGCCATTTTCAATCCATTCGGCGCCATTTCAGATCCCTTCTGAGTCGTAGCCGCTCTCTGTTTCCCTTGAAATTTTCGGAGAACCCCTATCATCCCATTCTGCATATTTCATTCCTGAGGACCCTATCCCCAATTCCCCTTCCCAGAGCCCGAAATCTCACATTTGTCTATTTTTAGGGTTTGCCATAACTTCCTCAAATTTCACCCAATCACCTTCAAATTTTACCACAGAGTTCCTTTCTGAATTCTGCTTCTTTGTTCCCCTCTGCCAAATTTTTCCATTCTTTCACACCGCTTCTGAAATCCTCATTTTTGCTTCCCTGTCTATTGAACAGTGTCCAAAACCTAGTCAAACCCCAATTACCCTTCAAATTTGTTCCCAAGTCCAGATTTTCCTTTACTGAAATAGCTTCTGTTTTTGTTTTCCTACCAGTCAACCGAAAAAAAAAAACTCCTGGTTATGGTTGTCACCCGTGCAGGAGCAAAAACCATGGAGGACGCACTTGCAGCCATCCAAGCCAAACTCCAGCATCTTGATGAAAAATTTGTCGGCCTCCATCTTGAACATTCAGCTATGAACAACAAACGGCAGTCCGAGTCTTCATCAGACAATGGGTTCTCTTCTTCCAGCAATTTCCGTGGTCCGAAGCTTGATTTTCCTCGCTTCAATGGTACCGATCCAACTAGATGGATCTATCGTGCAGAACAGTATTTCAGTCTGCATAATACTTTTGATGTCAACAAAGTTCCGCTGGCATCCTTTCATTTGGAACAGGACGCTCTTCAATGGTACCGTTGGTACATCAAGGCTCATCCAGAGCCCAAATGGCCAGACTTTTGCCAGCTCCTTTTGCAACGATTTGGTCCTAGTGCTTTTGATGAATTCACAGGAGCCCTCACTAAACTTCGCCAAATTGGCACTGTGAGAGAGTATTAAATCGAATTTGAGAATCTAGCCAACCACACCGAAGGATTGTCTGATGAATTTTACCGGAGTTGTTTTATCAGTGGTCTAAAGGATGCCATCCGCTCTGAGGTCAAAATGTTCTGTCCCAACACAATGATGGAAGCCCTAGGGTTGGCTAAGTTGGCAGAAGACAAGATTGAATCCCAACAACGCTCCAAGCCCACTTTTGTTGTTAAATTTTCAGTATTAAATCACAATACTATAGGATCTTTGCTGAGACAATAACATCTACAGTATATCAATGCATGACAATCATAATATGATAAGCATCACAAGCATCACAAGAATCAAAAGCATAGAGACAAGAGACACAGAGTTTCCGTGGGGAAAACCCTAAGGTGAAAAACCCCACAACTTCCTCAGAGATAGAGAGAGCAATGGCTCAACCAAAATACAACCAAATAATACAGAGATAGTCTCCTAGCAGATGATCCTCCTCCTCCTCACTAGTGCGCCACTTTTCAGAGAGAGAGATAGTTACTTTTCCGAGTGAGTAAAATAGAGATCTCCTATCTCTATTTATACTCACCTTTTTGCCCAGTGACCTACTGGGGCCGACTTGTCTACTTGAGTACATCCATATTATATTATATATTAATTAGGGCCGACCCCATAAGGTGGTCTAATAACCCATCGGCAAGTACACACACTTGCGACACTTGTCAATCCACATGACGACACTTCCTTATAGAGGAATAACACATCTCTTATAAGGGTACAATAAATATATATATAATATACTGATGAAATACATTCCGAAGTTACATATACATCAACACTCCCTCTTAACTAGGAAGGTATTTCTCGACACAGATTTGCTAGACAAGTCTTCTTCTCTGGATCATCGTCATCGATGCATCGTCATCGTCATCGTCACTGCTGCTGCTATCTCGTCCAATCTCTGTCTCTACTCGTCATAGGAAGTTCTACAGAGCCAGTCCTTTTTCATACTGGATGTAGGCCCACCACCTGCAGGTCTTCATCATCACTGGCCATACTGTGGAATCCTCAGGACTTTTACGTGCGTCACAAAACCTCGAAAGAGCATCCCAGGCTGTTACGAGCACACAACTCTACCTATAGGATCTCCCAGGGCACCGAATTACATGTGACCTCACCACAAAACCTCGCAAGAGCATCTGCCAGATATCCCAGGGAACCGAATTACATGCCATAGGCAAAACCTCGAAAGACTATCTGCAGATCTCCCAGGGCACCGAATTACATGTGGTCATGGCAAAACCTCGCAAGAGCATCTGCCAGATATCCCAGGGAACCGAATTACATGCCATAGGCAAAACCTCGAAAGACTATCTGCAGATCTCCCAGGGCACCGAATTACATGCCATAGGACAAAACCTCGAAAGAGCATCTGCCAGATATCCCAGGGAACCGAATTACATGCCATAGGCAAAACCTTGAAAGACTATCTGCAGATCTCCCAGGGCACCGAATTACATGTCCTCCCAGAGCAAAACCTCGAAAGAGCATTTGCCAGATGTCCCAGGGCACCGAATTACATGCCATAGGAAAAACCTCGAAAGACCATCTGCAAATCTCCCAGGGCACCGAATTACATGCTCATCTGCACAACCTGATCCACGGCCACAGAGTATCAACCTGATACTCACCATACATCATCCTGATGTATCCATGATCATCCTGATCATCATCACTGCAACGTCCTGCTGCATGTCATCTGGAGCAACATCCTGAAGCTCGTCATCTATGATCATCCTGATCATCACTGCAGCATCCTGCTGCATGTCATCTGGAGCAACATCCTGAAGCTCGTCATCTATGATCATCCTGATCATCAATGCATCTACCTGATGCATACCAAGTATCTACCTGATACATATCATCATACATGATCCTCCTGATCATACAATGTATCCACCTGATACAAATACATGATACATATCATCATACATGATCCTCCTGATCATCAATGCATCTACCTGATGCATACCAAGTATCTACCTGATACATATCATCATACATGATCCTCCTGATCATCAATGTATCCACCTGATACAAATACAAATACATGATACATATCACTATACATGATCCACCTGATCATACAATGTATCCACCTGATACATATACAGATACATGGTCCAAGCATCCAACATGATGCATATACAAAATACGTATACATGATCCAACTGATCATATCTAGCATCAACATGATGCGTACATACAAAAATGATCCAACTAATCATATCCAGCATCCAACATGATGCGTACATACATACAAAATGATCCAACTGATCATATCCGGCATCCAACATGATGCGTACATACATACATAAAAATGATCCAACTGATCATATCCAATCAGAAACCAGAACATCATCCTGATGTTCATCATCCAGCGCTTATATCCACAGCCATGTGAAGGATCCTCCTTCCAACATGCTTGGAATGGCTTCAGCAAATGTGTCCATCACTTCTTCCTCGAAGTGTCCTCGATCTGAAGAACGCCAAGCCTCTCTCTGAAGTACTCGAACTTCACCCTGGCTAGTGGCTTCGTCAGCACATCTGCAATCTGCTCGTCCGTCGCAACATACAGGAGCTTCACAGCTCCTCTCTGCACCATATCCCTGATATAGTGGTATTTTATCTCTATGTGTTTCGACCTGTCATGAAACACTGGGTTCTCGGATAGCTTCAAACAACTCTGGTTATCACAGAAGATACCAGTAGCTTCCAACGGGAGATCAAATAACTCAGACAGTAGCTTCCGTAGCCATACTGCCTCACAACTAGCTGAACAGGCTGCAACATACTCTGCCTTAGCTGTACTCAGTGCTACGCAGGACTGCTTCCTGCTAAACCAAGAGATCACACCTGATCCCATACTGAAGCAACACCCAGATGTGCTCTTCCTATCTGCAGCACTGCCAGCCCAATCTGAATCAACATAACCCTGCAGGTTAAACTTTTGATTCGCCTCATATCTGAGCCCATAATCCACTGTACCCTTCAGGTACCTCAGAACATGCTTTACAGCAACTAGGTGAACACTCCTCGGATCCGTCAGGAACTGGCTCAATGTATTCACAGCAAAGCAAATATCTGGTCTCGTGTTTGTCAGGTACATCAAGGACCCAATAATCTGACGATACATAGAAACATCAACTGGCTCAGATGAAGCATCACAAAGAAGCTTCAGATTCGATGCCATAGGTGTGGCCATGGCTTTGCAATCCATCATCCCAAATCTCTTCAGGATATCTACTGTCTACTTCCCTTGACCAAGGAAGATCCCACCTGCATTCTGCCACACCTCCATACCTAGGAAATAGTGCATCATTCCCAAATCTTTCATATCGAATTCAGCTGCAAGCTTCCTCTTGGTATCTGCAATCATTCTGTCATCTCCTGTCACAAATAGGTCATCCACATATAGTAGTAGAATCACATGATTCCCTTCCTCAACCTTGTAGTAAAGGTTGGAATCTGCTTTACTCTTGGTAAAGCCCAAACTAGATAGGAAACTGTCCATCCTACCATACCAGGTTCTGGGGGCTTGCTTCAAACCATACAAGGCTTTCTTCAATCTGCATACATAAGATTCCCTGTCATGTATTTCAAAGCCGAGTGGCTATTCCACATATACTTCCTCTTCTACTACACCATTCAGGAAAGCAGTCTTGACATCCATCTGGTGTATCTTCCATTTCATTGCTGCAGCCAGGGCAAGTACTGTTCTGATGGAAGTATATCTGGCTACAGGTGCAAAGGTTTCTTCATAGTCTATTCCTTCCTTCTGAGAGAAACCACGAGCTACGAATCTTGCTTTATATTTTTCCACACTGCCATCTGCAGCATGCTTGATTTTGTAGATCCACTTGGAAGTCACAACAGACTTCTCTTTAGGTCTTGGGACAACATCCCAAACATCATTCTTCATAATTGATTGATATTCCTCAACCATAGCATCCTTCCATTCTTTCTTTTCTGCTGCCTCTTCATAACTGGAAGGCTCTTTGTTCATGATGTCACAGAGTAAAGCAACATAACTGGTGTGTGATCTGGTTCTCTTCTTTGCTCTGTGTTCTTCTTCTGGAATGCCAAATCTTTCTGCATCATGAATGAGCTCTCTAGCCCATACAGGTTTCCTTTTGTGAGAGTTATCCTCACGGGGTGGATCTACAGGTTCTTGTGGATCTTCAAACTCACGAGCAGTTTCTGGAACTGCTTCAGTCATGGTAGTGTCCTGAAATCTTGTTTCCTTAGGTTCTTCATAAACTTCGGTAGGTGCCTTTCTTGATTTGATGAATGCTGAATTCTCATCAAATGTTACATCCCTGCTGACATCAATCTTCTTGAACCCTAGAAAATATATTCTGTAAGCCTTCGAGCTTTCACTATTACCCACAAAGATGCCCTTCTTTCCTGAAGGATCTAGTTTAGTCCTCTTCTCCTTCGGAACATGAGTGTATACTGGACAACCAAATATTCTGAGATGGCTGACTTCAGGTTTCTTACCAGAAAAGACTTCTTCTGGTGTCTTGTTGTCCAATATCTTGTGGGGTGTTCTGTTCTGCACATATACAGCTGTTCTAGCTGCTTCTGCCCATAGATGCATAGGAAGATCCTGGTCATGCAACATTGCCCTTGCTGCTTCCATGATAGTTCTGTTCTTCCTTTCTGCAACTCCATTCTGTTGAGGATTATAAGGAGCAGTCAACTCCCTCTTAATCCCTGAATCACTGCAAAGCTTCTTGAAGTCATTTGAGGTGAATTCTCCACCATTGTCAGATCTGAATGTTTTGATTTTCTTGTCAGTTTGATTCTCCATCAAGGTTTTGAATTCCTTGAATTTATCAAACACCTCATCTTTGCCTTTCAAGAAGTATACCCAAGTCTTCCTGGAGAAGTCATCAATAAATGATACATAGTAAACATACCCACTCAGAGAGCTGGATGACATAGGACCACATACATCTGAGTGGATGATTTCTAGGATATCTTTTGCCTTGCTTTCACTGCTTGGGAAAGCCTTCTTAATGTTCTTACCTTTTGCACATCCTTTGCAAACACCTTCATGTTTGGTCTTGATTTCAGGGAGACCTTCTACAGCCTTGCTTGCAATTGGAAGTGCTCTATAGTGCATGTGAGCAAGTCTTCTATGCCAAAGTTCACTTGGCTCCATGGATTCATGTACCATGGCATGTTCAGGTTGACCCTTTAATTTATACAAGCCTCCCTCTTGCTCTCCAATCACTACTGCATCATCCATGGTCTTTCCCTTTGGCCACATTAGTACTTGGCCATCAACAAATGCAACCCTCATACCTTTTGCATCTAAAGCAGAGATGGAGAGTAAGTTCTTCTTGAGTCCAGGTACATAGAGGACTTCCTTCATCTTCAGAGATTTTCCCGAATCTAGGTTGTAAGAAGCTTCACCACTTCCTTTGATTGGGTATTGATAATCATCCCCAAGTTTCACCTTATGGGGTGATTCATGTTCAGAAAGGTTCACAAAAGATTCCTTAAACCCAGTCATGTGTTTGGAAGCCCCACTATCAATCAACCAATCATTACAACCATGTGAGATGGTACCAGTGAGTGCA
Organism: Larix kaempferi; assembly: GCA_027924585.1. Lineage (NCBI taxonomy): Eukaryota > Viridiplantae > Streptophyta > Pinopsida > Pinales > Pinaceae > Larix > Larix kaempferi. Next base: position 5,749,649 of record BSBM01000597.1, on the reverse strand, counting down.
GAGATCAGAACATACTCTTCTTCACTTGATGAATCATCATCACTACTACTTTCTGCCTTAACCTTCTTCTTTGGGGGTTCATCATCTTCAGCAGCATGAGCATGAAACCTTCTTTTGCTGCCCTTCTTCTTCTTACTAGGATTTTTGTTATTATCCCTTTTGTTCTTAGGACAATCTGAAGCAAAGTGACCCTTCTCATTGCATGTGAAGCATCTTAGGTCTTTCTTATTCTTTTGATAGGATCTATTGTGGCGAGGGTGATCCTTCTTGGTTTTGCTTCTTTTGGTGTGAGCTGCAAGAGCTTGATCTTCTCCTCCCATCTTTTCCTCACGAGCTATAAGTCTAGCTTCTTCTTGAGAACATTCTTCCCGAAGTCTACTGAAGGAGATCAACTTCTTCCTTGCACAAATTCCTTGGATAAAGGAATCCCATGACCTGGGTAGGCCATTTAGAGTGGTCATCACCACTTCACCATTCTCCACCATTTCATCTACTGCTTCTAATTGTTCCTTGATCTGAGAGACCCTTGAAAAGTAGGATTGAATGGTTTCTCCATTCTGAAACTTCACTGCTTTCAATTGGTTCCGCAGGGTCATCTTCCGATTTATGTTCTTTCCTTCAAATAGCTTGGTCAAAGATTCAAACATCTCTTTGGGTGTCTTGAGAGAAGACACATGGGGTATGAGATGGTCTTTGATGGAATCAGCAATGATTCTCTTTGCCTTGACCAATTTCTTCTTGTGCAATACCTTGGCCTCTTCATCCTCTGGGATAGGGATGTCTTCTTTCACGTAAGAGCCCAACTCATTCTCTTCCAGGATTAGCCCAATCCTATACTTCCAGGCTCGGAATTTATCAGCCCCTTCAAGCTTATTCTCAAGCTTGGTGTGAAGAGACATCTTTAAGAGTACTTCAAATGGAAATAGAAAAGATTTAGTACTTACCACTTGAAGTGCTGAAAACTGGATATGGTCCCGGATTGGGGTTTGTCAGAGAAACCCTAAAAATTCAAAATGTGAATTTCAAAATTCCGAAAGGATAGAAAGATGCGCCTTGGAGAGCTGATCATCCTAGTACATTCAGAATTTGAGATCAGCAAAGTCTTGCCCTTCAAAATTGCCTTTTTGTCCTCCCGGGTTCACTGGGGAGAGCCCTGAATTAGGGTTTGAGTTTCCCGGAGATCTACCCAGCCAAAAATCTCGATCCAAAGCTCAAACCTTCGATTTTTGCAAGGAGCTTCCAGCTGTACCTTCAGTTTCCAGAAATTCCTATTTTTGTGGAAACCCTAATTTTTAGGGCCAAAACTGAAAATGCTCGGAACTGAAATCTGATTGGACAGAAAGATGCGCCTTGATGAGTAGATCCAATCTACTATACTGAATTTCAAAAATCTGTGGAGAGAAACCCAATAAACAAGCAATACAAGCTTCCGTCACTGCAAAATGTCTTCTTCTCAGTTAGGCTCTAATTCCATGTTAAATTTTCAGTATTAAATCACAATACTATAGGATCTTTGCTGAGAGAATAACATCTACAGTATATCAATGCATGACAATCATAATATGACAAGCATCACAAGCATCACAAGAATCAAAAGCATAGAGACAAGAGACACAGAGTTTCCGTGGGGAAAACCCTAAGGTGAAAAACCCCACAACTTCCTCAGAGATAGAGAGAGCAATGGCTCAACCAAAATACAACCAAATAATACAGAGATAGTCTCCTAGCAGATGATCCTCCTCCTCCTCACTAGTGCGCCACTTTTCAGAGAGAGAGATAGTTACTTTTCCGAGTGAGTAAAATAGAGATCTCCTATCTCTATTTATACTCACCTTTTTGCCCAGTGACCTACTGGGGCCGACTTGTCTACTTGAGTACATCCATATTATATTATATATTAATTAGGGCCGACCCCATAAGGTGGTCTAATAACCCATCGGCAAGTACACACACTTGCGACACTTGTCAATCCACATGACGACACTTCCTTATAGAGGAATAACACATCTCTTATAAGGGTACAATAAATATATATATAATATACTGATGAAATACATTCCGAAGTTACATATACATCAACATTTGTTCCCTTCCGAAATATGGGTTCTCAATGACCACCTATACCGCAGGCTCCTCGACCAACTCCTATCAAGCGTTTGTCTGAAACAGAGATGCAAGCACGCAGAGAAAAGGGGCTTTGCTATAATTGTGATGAGAAATTCACTCGGGGACATAGATGTGTTCAGCAAAATCTCTATCTCTTGGATGTGGATTCTCCGCCTGCCTCTGAAATTGGTGACGAAGATCCAGAAACACTGGATGCTCCGGTCGACATTCAGGAACCGCCTATTGACCCTCCGTCTCAGGATGACTAGCCAGAGATATCTCTCCATGCTTTAGTTGGAATCACCACCCCCCAAACAATGCGGGTCAGGGGTTACTTCAAGAAGCTTCCTCTTACAATACTCATTGATTCTGGTAGCACTCATAATTTCATTGACCCTCGGATCGCCAAACAAGCTGATTGTTTTATCCATCCTTGCTCCAACTTTGAAGTCATGGTTGCCAATGGGGGCACCTTACCTTGCAAAGGGAAGTGTCAAAATGTGCGTATCTCTATGGGAGATTATACCTTGCGCTCTGACATGTTTGCCTTGACCTTAGGCGGATGTGATGTGGTTTTGGGCGCTCAATGGCTACGCACACTTGGCCCTATCTTATGGGATTTTGCTGAACTTTGGATGCAGTTTTCCCTCAATGGCCAAAAACACACCTTGACAGGATTACAACCAGGTTCTCTCAGCATCATCAGTTCACATCGCATGGAAAAACTCCTCAAGAAGAATTCACATGGTGTCATCGCTCAGCTCCATTCCATTCAGATGCAACCTTCAGTGGTCTCCAATACTCCTTTGGATCTACAACAAATTCTGGATCGATATATAGGTGTTTTTGCTGAACCAGTGGGATTGCCACCTTCCAGGCTAGAAGACCATCGTATTCAGCTCCTTCCTGGCAGTGTTCCTCCCAACATCAGGCCCTATCGCTACCCATTTCACCAAAAAAAGGAGATTGAAATGCTCATTCGAGACTTATTAAAGCAAGGTATTATTTGCCCAAGCACTAGTTCCTTTTCTTCTCCAGTTATTCTTGTCCGCAAAAAAGATGGGTCATGGCGCCTCTGCATTGACTTCCGAGCACTTAATCACCTCACCATCAAGGATAAGTTTCCAATTCCTGTTGTTGATGAGCTTCTTGATGAGCTTCATGGGGCTCACTTTTTCTCCAAGTTGGATCTTCGTTCTGGGTATCATCAAATTCGGGTTCATGAGGATGATATCCCTAAAACAGCTTTCCGCACACATGATGGCCATTATGAGTTTTTGGTCATGCCCTTTGGCCTCACTAATGCTCCTTCCACATTCCAGGCATTAATGAATAAAATATTTCGACCCTACTTGCGGAAATTCATTCTGGTATTCTTTGATGATATCCTCATCTATAGTAAAACATGGGATGAACATCTCTAGCATATGGATCTTGTCATGCAACTTTTCTCTGACCATCATCTCCATGCCAAGCAGTCTAAATGTGTTTTTGGACAAAAGGAAGTTGAGTATCTCGGGCACATTATCTCAGCACAAGGGGTCCGCGTGGATCCTGCCAAAATCGATGCCATGAACAATTGGCTGCATCCTCAGACACTCAAGAGCCTTCGTGGTTTTTTGGGGTTGACTGGCTACTACCGCAAGTTTTTCAAGGATTATGGAAAGATTGCAGCTCCATTAACTGCTCTATTGAAAAAGGATGCTTTTACATGGACACATGCTGCTCAGTGTGCATTTGACAAACTAAAACAAGCTATGTGTACTACACCTGTTCTAGCTATGCCCGATTTTTCCAAGCCCTTCACTATTGAGAGTGATGCTTGTGGCAATGGACTTGGTGCTGTTCTCCTTCAAGATGAACACCCCATTGCATTCACTAGCAAAGCCCTTTCAGGTAAGAATTTAGCTACCTCTACCTATGAGAAGGAAATGATGGCTATTTTGCATCCAGTACAGAAGTGGCGTCCATACCTATTAGGGAATCATTTCTGCATCAAGACTGATCACCAGAGTCTGAAATATTTCTTGGAACAGCGTGTCTCCTCCCCGTCACAACAGAAATGGGTTAGCAAACTCATGGTTTATGACTATGAGATCACTTACAAGAAGGGTAAAGACAATATTGTGGCAGATGCTCTTTCTCGCACATTTGATGCCCAAGGTTCTCTTTCAGCTATTTCTATTCCTGTTCCAAATTGGTGGCAATCTGTTCAACAGGGTTATGTCAATGACTCTTCCTTATCTCAAATTATCCAACGCTTGACCAACAACCCTTCTGCTATACCACATTACTCTTTGGATGGTGCTTCTCTGAGATACAAGGGTCGTCTGGTGCTTCCCCAGAGCACAGATCTTCAACAGGCTGTCTTCTATGAACTCCATGCTTCTCCATCGGTAGGGCTCTCTGGATTCCTCAAAACGTATGAACGGGCATGGCGTAACTTCTTTTGGTAGGGCATGAAAAGGACAATTCAATAGATGGTGGCCAAATGTGATACCTGCCAGCGCAATAAGGGTGAAACAACACTCCTTCTAGGATTGCTCGAACCCTTGCCCATACCTACACGGATTTGGACAGATATTTCTATGGATTTCATTGAAGGGCTCCCTAAATCTGGTGGGAAGACAGTGATTCTCGTTGTGGTTGATCGCCTCTCCAAATATAGTCATTTTTGTGCTCTCAGCCATCCCTATACAGCCTCTTTAGTCGCTCAAATTTTCCTGAACCAGATATTTCATCTTCATGGCATCCCTTCTTCCATTGTCTCCGATCGTGATGCGACTTTCACCAGTCATTTTTGGACTGAACTATTTCGCCACACTGACACCAAATTGAAGATGAGTTCAGGGTATCACCCACAAACAGATGGTCAGACTGAAATTATCAATAAATGCTTGGAAACTTATCTTCGTTGCTTCACCTCTGAACAACAACATCAGTGGGAAAAGTGGCTCCCTCTCGCTGAATGGTGGTACAATACCTCTTACCACACTGCCTCTAAAATGACCCCATATGAAGTAGTCTATGGTCAGGCACCTCCAGTTCTTCTTCCATACACCCCCACTAGTTCACCAGTTCAGGAAGTTGACACGGTCCTTCGAAACCATGATCAGATTCTTCGCATTTTGCGGGACAATCTTCACATGGCAAGAAATCGCATGAAGCAACAAGCTGATCAGCACCGTTCTGAGCGCACTTTTCAAGTCGGCGATATGGTTTTTATTCATCTCTAGCCGTACAAGCAGTCTTCCCTGAAACTCAAAGGGCATCATAAGCTCGCTCCAAAGTTCTATGGGCCATATTGGATTCTTCAGAAGATTGGATCCGTTGCTTATAAATTGGAACTTCCTCCTTCTTCCCGCATTCATCCAGTCTTTCATGTCTCTTGTCTGAAGAAAGTTCTTGGCACCAACATCAGTGGACAAACGATTTTACCCGAACTGGATAATGAAGGATCCATCCTTTTGGAGCTGGAGGCCATCCTCAATCGGTGCACTCGTCAGCTTCGCTCTCGCTCTATCACAGAGGTCTTAATTCAGTGGCACGGCATGCAACCAGAGGATGCTACATGGGAACCACTCCTTCAGATTCAACAACAATTTCCACATCTAAAGCTTTGAGGACAAAGATTTTTTTAAGGGGGAGGGGATGTTAGGAACCCATGTATTTACTTTGTTAGTATATTGTTGTTGGATGCATATGTTTTGTAAGCCGTCCCGTAGTATTTGTTGATCAATAGTTTATTTTATTGTTGTTGGCGCATATGCTTTTTAAGTCGCCCGTAGTATTGTTGATCCATAGTTTGTAGTGGCCCATGGTTTTAACCCATAGTATTGGCGACTAGACTTAGTATATAAGTGTGTGTTGAGACCTATGAAGGAACGGTGAAGTTATTTGTATTGAGCTTGCTCATAAGAGGTTTCCCCCTCGAAGTGGCCTGTGATCAATATAAAAGTGATTCTGAGTTCTGTCATTTCTGCTATTTCGCATATTTTTATTAATTAATTGTTGCAGGTGCATCACAATCTATGACAACAATAATGAAGGAATCTATGACAAATATGACAAATTCAGACTTGATGGAAGACCTATGACAAATATGACATATCAGGGCTAAAAATATCCATCAATAGGGCGCATAGAGTGATTTATGGTCAGCCAAGATTCCCAATTCGAATTGGGGAAAGAGGAGTGCAAGAATGAGGAGGACAAGTGTCTCATGAAGGAAGAAACCACTAAATCGATTTGGGTGAGTGTATTGGATGGAAATTCGAGCTCATGAGTCCACATGAAGTTAATAAAAAGGGGGGATGGGGAAGGAGATAATATTTTGGATGATTTTGTTTTGCACTCTTGGAGAGCTTAGCTTGTCCATGGACGGTGGGTGTTTACCATCCCTTCTATTGAACCAATTTATAAGGTGAAAGATCCCTGTTCAATTTGATTGGAGGAGAGTCCATTCATACCTCTTATTAGAGATTAAAGGAAATTTTTAATGTAGGTTCAAATCCCTCTACAATTCGAGTTCCTCTCATAGATATTCTTCTATTTTCTCTTCTCACATTATCTTCTCAATGTCTATGTTCTAGTATTAATGGTGATGAGAGTGTCTTTGTGACTCTATGGATGTAATATTGGATGTATGGCACTATATTGAACTGCATATATGATCCATAGCTCCAAATATCAAGTGTATCATGTAAAAATTCCAATGCTAACCTCTCATTCGAGCTAGTTTTCCTCTATATTTACTTATGGTCTTTTGGAGTAATTATGCATCTGTTTTGTATTAGAATTTCTCTGAGTTTTTGAAGTTTCTTCAGAAGTCTCTAATGTACATTATATGACCAATTCAATTTTAAATTCCATAGGGTTAGATCAGTGAGATTGAACAAACCTCACAATTTCACATTGTTATTACTAAGAACAATTAGACAGAAACGTGGATCAATTCACTCATAAAAATGAAACACACATGAAAAAATGATGTTGATACATTATTCAGTTGTAGGATGGAAATCAATAAGTGTTACAATAGAATGAATTTTATACTCCTGGAATATTTCGAATTCACCTCAAGTATAGTCTTAGTTTGCATTGGAACCATCTCCCGATAAGGTTTAGTGGCCACCGATGATGAATAATCAATTAACTAAGGTAGAACTGAGCATAACTAAATCATGTGGGCAGAAAAATAGGGGAGGAGACTCCAAGGGGGAGAAATACTAACTTGTAGTGGTCAAAATAGGTGCTCCTACACTCAATAGTAGTGAAACTAGGTGTAACATTCAGTTAACTAGGAAATCAAGGGGACAAGGTGCCCTAAATCATGGAACTGACTGTGCTAACTCCTAAAATCATATATGAGGGAGTTTTTGGACTTCAATGATGTAATAACGACGCTTTGAGTTGATAGGAGGGATAATGATGGCCAAAAACAAGCTCCATGGGGCCCAAAGTAGGGACTAGGTGTTAGGAGACTCAACTGCGAATGCATGGAATGCATGGATGCATGAAATACCAAAATAAGATGGTGAGAATATTCCAACACCCCCCCTTAAGTCGGACTATGAGGAAAAATAAATGAAAATTAGTGCCCTATTTACTGAGAGCAAAGGTCACCTCTTACAACAATCTAAAAAAGTGAGAAAAGAAGGAAAACCCAGTGGGGAAAAAAAAACGCTCAAGATAGACTGAAACACACCAAAACTTGTTTCTCAATACTCAAGTAGGTGTGATGCTTGATTCAATCTCTAGAGGTATCTTCCTCTTGGGAAGAAGTGGATCATGCTCCAAAAATATGTTCTTGTATTCTCCTTTAGTGGATGAAAGCGAATCTGGAGGCTTTCTGAACTTTCTCTTCAGACCAAACATGGTGACAACAAATCCAAAAATATGAAGATCATCTTGGAACCTATAATTCGAACCAGCTGAGGTAGGATCAGCTCCAATTAGATCTAATTTCTCTTGAAACTTGAAATTCTGATCAGTGGAGGTTAAATAAACTCCAATAATTGATAGATGGTTTCTTGTGATATCCTTTGAACCAGTAGGGGTGAGATCAAAACCAAAATCACCAAAATGTTCCAGAGACTTGAACCCAAGTGAATGGTAGTGTCCTCCATATTCAGTGAAAATATGAGAACATGTTACAATGATCAAATAGAAGTTCATAGGAAGTATGTGATCAAGGAGGGAGAATGCATCACCTCCACTCTGATTTAACCTCCAAAACACTCAATAGATCATCATTCTGCACACCAGCAAACTCATGAGAAGTAGAGAATTCGAAACTATCTTCAACTTCTAGAGAAACAAAGGAAGGAATGTCTTCCACATGAACTTTCTGTGTTGAATATACAGCTTCTTCTTCATCGTGAACAACCTCATAATGAGAGATGATTGAGGCTGAGACATAATTAGAGAGAACACATAAGGAGGTATCAATGGGATTGTTCTCCAAATAATTTGCACCAATCTCTTCGTTCTGCTTGCCAAATGCTTTGTCTATTTGGTCCCATAGATCACTTGTATACTCAACAGTTTCCATGAGGTAGCGCATACTAGGAGACATAGCAATACACATTTCTCCAAAGGCTCTGTCATATTCATTTATCCAATCATTCTCTTCTTCATAGGAAGAAAAATCTCTCATAACACCAATACACATATAAAAAATACCTTGTCTCTTCAGATATGCTATCATATTTGGTTTCCACTCATCATAGTTGAATGGAGATAGAGGAGGAATTGATTTCAGATTCATGGAAGCTATTGTAGAATACCTGCAAAAACAATGGAAAAATATCTGGAGGATTGTTACTGAATCTATTGAACACTTCTTTAGGATAGTAGGAACTTTTATCTGGATCCTTCACACTTGGATAGACCTCAAAGGATTTCTCCAATGAATTCAACACAATGGAACCAAGATTTGTTGTGGAAATCCATAGGCTTCTGGTGCTCTACTGAAAGCAGCTGCTCATTTTATTGCTGGAACTGTTGCTACTGCTGCAACAACTGCTACTGCTGCAACTATTTCTATTGTTGCAACTGCTGCACTGAAAAGCTCTCACGAGCTCTGATACCATGTGAAATTTCATAGGGGTAGATCACTGAGCTTGAACAAACCTCACAATTTCACATTATTATTACTGAGAACAATTAGATAGAAACATGGATCAATTCACTCATAAAACTGAAACACACATGAAAAACTGATGTTGATACATTAATCAGTTGTAAGATGGAAATCAAGAAGTGTGACAACAGAATGAATTTGATACTCCTGGAAGAGTTCGAATTCACCTCAAGTATAGGCTTAGTTTGCATTGGAACCATTTCCCGATAAGGTTCGGGTCCCAAAATATACCGAGTGGTGAAAAGGTAATTGGTTATGTAATGTTCCATTGCATTAATATACATTTTACATATTTCCATCCCCCAAAAAGAAGTGGCATATGATTGATTGTTAATTCTTTGGAAAGCAATTTTGTAATTAGGAAAAACATTGTTGCAATTGATCATTGTTATGCATGCGTTCTTCTTTGATTTTGATCTATATTTATAGCCAAAATATTTTGAGGAAGGGTGGTTGGAATTTTTTAGGTTGGACATAGACACTCAGGAGTAGAGTGGAATATTCTAAGTAGAGTAGAGAGGATTAGCCTTCATAAAAAGGTGCTCTCTCTCTCTCCTATACTGTTTTACTTGTTTATGCTTTGAAGCATGCGGATATTATCCCTAATTAAGTCTAATAAACCTCTCAAACCAATCTTTGAGACGGTATTTATCCAATTCAGTATGTTGGTGACTTCACCCTTGTCATAGGATCAAATTTTGTACAACAGAATGAGTGACTCCGCTAGGGAGTTAAGAGTATTTGTATTGTCTTTTGCATGGATTATTCAGTTTGTTTTGGGTGTTTCAATCTTATAAAGGCCTTGTCTATCATGTCCCCAAATTTTTCTTTGGATCACAATGGCCTAAGCCACCTTGCCATGTTCATGATAGTTTGTCAAATTGGTGGGAAGGGTCAAAACATTGCCAAGCATGATGTCCAAGTTAGTAATAATGCAAAATTAGAGCCAAATGGACAATGTGGGTCACATGAAGAGTAAATTGCCAATTCAAGGTTCGTGATGTCCCCATCCAAATAAATTATCATGGAGGAAAAAATTCCACTAATGTGCTAGTTCCCTAGGGTGGGGTGGAAGCATTAAAATTTGGAATAAGGGAGCTACAAGACCCAAAATGATCTTAGACTTAAAAATTCACGTTAAATGGGCCAAATAAAAAATAATAAAAGGGAAAATAAGGTGGCATTTCATCATGAGAGCGCATAAGAGGTTGTGCGACCCACATGTGGCAAGAGTCCCCACTACACTTGGCATCATTCTCACACAAATTCAAGTTCAAGGTGGAGGGTAATGTACTTGGGGTAGATAAAGAGAAATATTCATGGAAAGAATCATGGAGGCTCGACTTGGAATGGAAGAGTAAATCCCAATGAAGAGGAAGAGAAATAATAGACAAATTGTGACACTTGTATCAAGATTCCATGGCATCTATGAAAACAATAATGAAGGAATCTATGACAAATATGACAAATTCAGAACTGATGGAATACCTATGTCAAATATGACATATCAGGGCTAAAATAATTCATCAATAGGGCGCATAGAGTGATTTATGGTCAACCAAGATTCCCAATTCAAATTGGGGAAAGACAAGTGCAAGAATGAGGAGGACAAGTGTCTCGTGAAGGAAGCAACCACTAACTCAAGTTGGGTGAGTGTATTGGAGGGAAATTTGAGCTCATGAGTCCACATGAAGTTAATAAAAAGGGGGGATGAGGAAGGAGAGAAGCTTTTGGATCATTTTTTTTTGCACTCTTGGAGAGATTAGCTTGTCCATGCACGGTGGGTATTTACCTTCCTTGCTATTGAACCAATTTCTAAGGTGAAATATCCCTATCCAATTTGGTTGGAGGAGAGGCCATTCATACCTCTTATTAAAGCTTAAAGGAATTTTTAATGTAGGTTCAAATCCCTCTACAATTTGAATTCCTCTCATAGATATTCTTTTATTTTCTCTTCTCACATTCTCTTCTCAATGTCTATGTTCTATTATTAATGGTGATGAGAGTGTCTTTGTGACTATATGGATGTAATATAGGATGCATGGAACTGTATTGAACTGCATATATGATCCATAGCTCGAAATATCAAGTGTATCATGTAAAAATTCCAATGCTAACCTCTCATTCGAGCTAGTTTTCCTCTATCTTTACATGTGGTCTTTTGGAGTAATTATGCATCTATTTTGTATCAGAATTTCTCTGAGTTTTTGAAGTTGATTCAAAATTATCTGATGTACTGTATATGACCAATTCAATTTGAAATTCCATAGGGGTATATCACTGAGCTTGATCAAACCTCACAATTTCACACTATTATTACTAAGAACAATTAGACAGAAACATGGATGAATGCACTCATAAAAATGAAACACACATGAAAAATTGATGTTGATACATTAATCAACTATAAGATGGAAATAAAGAAGTGTTACAATAGAATTAATTTGATACTCCTAGAATATTTTGAATTCACCTCAAGTATAGGCTTAGTTTGCATTGGAACGATCTCCCGATAAAGTTTAGTTGCCACCGATGATGAATAATCAATTAACTGAGGTAGAACTGAGCATAACTTAATCATGTGGGAACAAAAATAGGGGAGGAGACTCCAAGGGGGCGAAATACTAACTTGTAGTGGTCAAAATAGGTGCTCCTACACTTAATAGTAGTGAAACTATGTGTAACAGTTAGTTGTCTAGGAAATCAAGGGGATAAGGTGCCCTAAATCATGGAACTGGCTGTGATAACTCCTAAAATCATGCATGAGGGATAATTTGGACTTCAGTGATGTTATCAAGATGCTCTGAGTGGATAGGATGGATAATGATGGCCAAAAACAAGCTCCATGGGGCCCAAAGTAGGGGCTAGGTGTTAGGAGACTCAACTGCCAATGCATGGAATGCATGGATGCATGAAATACCAAAATAATATGGTGAGAATATTCCAACACCCCCCCTTAAGCTGGACTATGAGGAAAAATAAATGAAAATTAGGGCCCTGGTTACTGAGAGAAAATGTCACCTCGTACAACAATCTAAAAAAGTGAGGAAAGAAGGAAAACCCAGTGGGAAAAAAAAACCCTCAAGATAGATTAAAACACACCAAAAATTGTTGCTCAAGACTCAAGTAGGTGTGATGCTTGATTCAATGTTTGGAGGCATCTTCCTCTTGGGAAGAAGTGGATCATGCTCCAAAAATATGTCCTTGTATTCTCCTTCAGTGGATGAAAGTGAATATGGAGGCTTTATGAACTTTCTCTTCAGACCAAACATGGTGAGAACAAATCCAAAAATATGAAGATCATCCTAGAACCTGCAATTCGAACCAACTTGAGGTAGGATCATCTCCAATTAGATCTAATTTCTGTTGAAACTTGAACTGATGACCAATGGAAGTTAAATCAACTCCAAGAATTGATAGATGGTTTCTTGTGATATCCTTTGAACCAGTAGGGGTGAGATCAAAACCAAAATCACCAAAATGTGCCTAAGACTTGAACCCAAGCAAATGGTAGTGTCCTCCATATTCAGTGAAAATCTGAGAACATGTTCCAATGATCAAATATAAGTTCATAGGAAGTATGTGATCAAGGAGGGCGAGTGCATCACCTCCAAACTCTGATTTAAACTCCAAAACACTCAATAGATCATCATTCTACACACCAGCAGACTCATGGGAAGTAGAGAATTTGAAACTATCTTCAACTTATAGAGAAATAGAGGAAGGAATGTCTTCCACATGAAATTTTTGTGTTGAATTTGCAGCTTCTTCTTCATCTTGAACAACCTCATCATGAGAGATGATTGAGGATGAGACATAATTAGAGAGAACACTTAAGAAGGTATCATTGGGCTTGTCCTCCAAATAATTTGCACCAATCTCTTCATTCTGCTTTCCAAATGCTTTGTCCAGCTAGGCCCATAAATCACTTGTATATTCAGCAGTTTCCATGAGGTAGCTCATACTAGGAGACATAGAAATACACATTGCTCCAAAGGCTTTGTCACATTCATTATCCAATCATTCTCTTCTTCATAGAAAGAAAAATCTCTCATAACACCAATACACATATAAAAAATACCTTTTCTCTTCAGATATGCTATCATATTTGGTTTCCACTCATCATAGTTGAATGGAGAGAGAGCAGGAATTGCTTTCAAATTCATGGAAGCTGTTGTAGAATACCTGTAAAAACAATGGAAAAATATATGGAGGATTGTTACTGGATCTATTGAACACTGCTTTAGGACAGTAGGAACTTTTATCCGGATCCTTCACACCTGGCTAGACCTCAAAGTATTTCTCCAATGAATTCAATGCAATGGAACCAGTATTTGCTATGGAAATACAGAGGCCTCTGGTGCTCTATTGAAAGCAGCTGCTCAATCTACTGTTGGAACTACTGCTACTACTGCAACTACTACTACTACTGCAACTGCTGCTATTGTTGAAACTACTGCACTCAAAAGCTCTCACGAGCTCTGATACCATGTGAAATTCCATAGGGGTAGATCAATGAGCTTGAACAAACCTCACAATTTCAATTTTTATTACTGAGAATAATTAGACATAAACATGGGTCAATTCACTCATAAAACCGAAACAAACATGAAAACTAATGTTGATACATTAATCAGTTGTAAGCTGGAAATCAAGTGTTACAATAGAATGATTTTGATACCCCTGGAAAAGTTCGAATTCACCTCAAGTATAGGCTTAGTTTCCATTGGAACCATCTCCTGATAAGGTTCAGTGGCCACTGATGATGAATAATCAATTAAATGAGGTAGAGCTGAGAATAACTGAATCATTTGGGCACCAAAATAGGGGAGGAGACTCCAAGGGGGCGAACTACTGACTTACAGTGGTCAAAATAGGTGCTCCTACACTCAATAGCAATGAAACTAGCTGTAATAGTCAATTAACTAGGCAATCAAGGGGACAAGGTGCCCTTAATAAAGGAACTGGTTGTGCTAACTCCTAAAATCATGCATGGGGGGTAATTTGGACTTCATTGATGTAATCAAGACACTATGAGTGGATAGGAGGGCTAATGATGGCCAGAAAAAAGATACAGGGGCCCAAAGTAGGGACTATGTACTAGGAGACTCAACTGCCAATGCATGGAATGCATGGATGCATGCAAAGCATGCAAGACCAAAATAAGATGGTGATAATATTCCAACAGTCACTTTATGCAGGCCCCTTGGGAATTTGATTAAAGTTTATGAAACAAATTCCATGTCCCTTGATGATAATTTCCAGGAAAAATCTATGTGCCACAACTTTCTGTTTTATGGGTGTAATAGCAGATTACAGAACATGATAAATGATGAATTTTGGTTTCCCTTGAGTTCCTTTACCTAAGACAAGACTTTGTTGAGAAATTAGGGAAGTTCGTACATCATTTGGAAATCTGTTACACCTAAATCTCGTCATCAAGAGACCTATGTCAACTCAGTTCCTTAATCCCTAAAGTCTCCCTGATCAGAAAGTCAATTAGAGTAAGTTGATTGCCCTTTGTCCACAATTTCTAGTTGGGCTGGTGCAGATTGCATTCTATCAAGGAATGCCCAACTAGGTCAGGTGCATATTTCCATCTAGAAGACTGCGCTAGTGGCTCAGGTTTCCTTTGTGCAGCTTGCGCTTTCCCTCTTAGGTGCAGGTTTCCCTCATACAGCATGCGCCGGTGTTGGTTAAATTGGATAAAGGTGGATTTCGAGTGAATTCTAGAAGGTGGATGAGGTGGATCTCTATCCCTAACTTGTAGGTGAGTTGTCCTACAGTTCCCTAACCTCAAGGGAGGATCCCTTAGTCCTCTCCCCATGATCCTCAACCTACTCTATCCACTTGGTCTTATAAATATGAAGCTCCTCCCCATTCCAAAGGGAGGAATTATATAGCACTTATATGCTGGTGGAATTAACCTAGGGGATTCCTATCCATCTCTTGGGAGGCATACATTTCCTTTGGAGGCATTTCCTTCACTTGTTAGAGGAATATTGCAGCATTAAGGCTTGCGTTGTAATCGTCACTCTTCTATGTATTTCCCATTTTATTTACAGTAAAATATAATCTCTTTCCATAAATGTCTTTGTATTAATGATAGTTAGAGTTCACTTCCTTAACTGTTTACTTAGATCAATTAGTGTTTAGACATTATTTTACTGCTCGTTTTTCTCTATGTGCTTTGATAGGTTTTGCAGCTACGGATATGACGACCATGAAGCTTGGAGCAACAAAGAGGAGAAGGATCTATGAATCTGAAGGTAAGGCATCTATTTACCTTGATATCTAATTGATCTAGGAAAGTAGTTTTATATTCTGTCTCTATTTGTTCTAGATCCGCTTGGACTAGGGAGATCATGCTCACGTCCACTCGAGTAGATTGTTCAAAAACAAATCTAGCAACCATACTGGGGACTAGTTTGTTTTGATTTCAATTTGAATGTGTTGTTCATTTATTTCTTAGTGAGCCATTTCTTTTCCTCCTGAGCCTATTTTCACCATCATATTTTCTTCTTGAAGAGTCTACTGACCTTCTCTAAGTCTTTCTGAATCATTATCAGTCCATTTACTTATTCATTGTTTGGATATTTTTCATTTCTTGCATTGGGTTATTCGTCCGACGCACCTGGGTAGTGTATCCAATGTGCCCTTCCATTTCAAGCGTTTTCTGCCTCTGAGCATCCTATGCCTTCGGCGCTTTTGCCGGTTTGACAGTTTGCATCGGCGACGCTTTACCCTGGTATACAATCTGCGCCGGGCGCTCTGATCCTAACCATAGACTGTGCCGGTATTTCAAGCTTGGTGCTTGTTCTATCCACTCTCCAAATTTTGATTTTGGCTTGGTCCACAGACTTCTCTGTGTTGTACCTTCCAGTCTGAGACCTCTTTATTCAACATTTTTTGTGTTTGGTTTTCTTGTGTTGTTTTTTGGGTTCTGTTAAGTCAGTAAATTTTTCTGCCTTTTTAGTTATTCTCTCCAATTTTGGTTTTTTTTTGAGTCTACCTTAGTTAATTTTTGGTTTTTAGTTTTGGTTTTTGTCTTCTTAGAAACCTTATGACTGATTGAATAAAGTTTGAGCCCAGTCCTTTTCAGATTTCATTTGATTTTGGTGACTTTTTATATTGAAAAGGAGTCATATGTTCAAAGGAAGAATCATCAATGACTTTAGAGAATGGTTGAACTTATGTCCTAAACCAAATAGCTGCCAGAACCTCCGACAAATTAGCAGAAAGTTGAAAAACTGTGAAATTCTGGCATGACAGCTATTCCTGTAGCGCTAGACAAAATTTTAACAAAGGGCGCGCTACAGGAATATCGCAGCTCTTTGTTTTTTCAAATTTCAAACGGATTTCAATCAGGATGCAGTATGTGAGTGACTAATCGCCTTGTGTGAGTGTTTTAACACGTGTTTGCTGCAGTTTAAGCATGATTTTAGTTGGTTAATAAACACGAAGAGAAAACAAGGGCATCATTGCATGGTATGCGGGATCAGTTGCACAGAAACCAGCAAAATTCCGGGTTTAGCTGTGAGTTTCCTCTTGTTACACGCATCATTTCTAGAGAGTTAGTGTTTGTGAAGGAGAGTTCACTGTTGAACGGTGGATTGTGTTACTGTGGAAAGGAGACAGCTTTGTTCTGGCGCCAGCGAAAATTAGGGCTTTTGAATTCATTCACCTGTGGCTAAAGAATCGATATGAGGACACCTGTGCTCGAAGGAGAACATCATTGACACCCCAAATTGAAGACATTAAGCCACAATGGACGAGTAATTGACAGGTATTACGTTATAACCCTTATAGCTGGAAAATTTGGGTTTTTGCTGCTGCACGATTTTCTGAAAAAATTGGTTGCTGAGGAGGATGTAATAGATCGTAAGATGAGAAATTCACCACAGAAATAGTTACCTGAAGCCCGTTAGGAGGAATTTGCATGAATGTTTCTCTCATGACCTAATGTTTTAAAACATCAGAATATACAGAATAGGGCGTCGAAAAGACTCACAGAGTTATCTGTAGAACTCAGTTTTTACACAGAAGGGAGTCTGCTAGTTGGTACAGGTGTTACACAGAAAGGTCTGTTAATTTGTGCAGATGATTTAAATATCACTGAAAATTGTTATAACCTGCAAAATTATTTGCTCAGAAAACAGCTTATAAAACATTTCTGAAACCTAAAACTAGACTGTTCCTGTTCACTGAAAAGAAAGATATGGGAAAAAGCAGTAAAAGTGGTAAGGTTAATAGGGCCGAACCCACAGACTTGACATGGATTCAGAAACTTCCAGATTGTGCAGAGCTGTTCCAACAGGCAGGCTGGTTGAAATTTTTCAAAAGGATAGATGGTTTTAATGCTCAAGTGTCCTGCAGTTTTGCTAAAGGACTTAAAAATGAGATGATTATAATGGATCCTTTGAGATTCAAATTGACTGTAGAATTAATTTCAGAAGCCACTGAGATTAGTAATGAGGGCGAGCTCTGGTTTAAGAAGTCTCCTTTTGAGTTTGATCCTCAAAGATACTTATTGCCTAATGTTATTCCTGACTGGAACAAAGGTATTCTTATACATAATTTCAGGAAGGAGTGGATTGAACCTATAAGGATTCTTCAGAGTTATGTGACTTGTGAAGGAAGGTATTCATTAGTGTTCAAATATCATCTCAGGTTCTTACAGCACATGGCAGGGGTTTCTAAAATGAATTTGCCATTCTTTTTCTTCAAAAGCCTGCAGAAAATGTCGAGCAAAATAAAACAGCATGATGATCATACTTCTCAATCACTGTTTCATCATGGTCTCATTAAGTTAATCATCTCTACAGTGTTGCAGCATGAGGGAAAGACTTGGGACTTCTTTTTGTTTTGGTCAGGGGTTCATCCTAAAGGAGAAGATCAACAACCCAAAAGACAAACTGACAAGGGAAAAGTAATGATACAAAAGTTAGGGCATTCAGTTAAACCTGCAAGCAAACATGACATTAAAGCTAAGAAGGTGACAAAACAGGTAGCAGAATAGAGGCAGGATGATAGTCAGCTCCAAGTAATTTCAGAGTACACTAAAAAGCAGTTTACACTATGCGAACCTGTAGCAGATCCTCAGGATGAAAGGAAAGTTGATATCAAAATAGTTCCTGTAGCTAAAGAGGAAATCCATATTCAGCCAAGAAGCCCCATCACAATCCTTTCGGATGATGAAGGATATATGTTTGAATAAGAGAAGTCTATTCCAGAGATTAAAGTGAAAGATTGATATAAAACAGTCATATGCACTGACAGTTTTCCATTACATTGAATAGTCTGGACATTGCAGTCCTGTGTTGAGTGATTGAAGTCAAATGCAGACCGCGAGTTGATGGAGAGGAATTTTTGAAAACCGAAGGAGGTTTTTGTTCCTAAGATACCCATCTAAAAAAACCTCTCTCAGTTTTGCAACAGCTATCAAGGATTGAAAGATTCAGTTTAATCTTTGCAGCCTATTTTTCAAGGATGTTAAATATTTAATATTTTCCTGTTTTAGTGTTCATCTTGCGGGGCAGATTCTGATTGACTGGAGATGAATTTTTAAAAACCAAGAGAGGTTTTTGTCCATCATGGACCCATTAACAAAAACCTCTCTCAGTTTTTACACAGGTGTCACCAATTGAGAGATATGGAAGCTTCTTTGACACCTATTTTCCAGAAATTCGCCACATTTGCCAGGAATCCGATTTGCTATTTTTAGTCAATTAGTTGAGTTAGTTAGTTAATGTAACTGCTAGGCAGTTCGAATTTCGCCCTAATGAGGGGGAAATAGAACCACTTCTTTGTAATGATAAAAGAGGGACAAAGAGTCATTGAAAGGGTTCGAATTTTTGGAGAGCTTTAGGAGGTCTGCAAGCTGTTGATTCTTCCAGACTTGTTCACTGCTAAGTATTGCAAACTCTCATATGCATTTTTGATGAAACTATGAATATATGACTCCTTATCCCACTTCTGATATGTATTGGCTTCATTTTGAACTTATATAGTTTCTTGATTGACAAATTCATTTCTGGTTTTATGTGTAATTTCCAGTGATGCTTGTCTTTTATTGTATGAACTTCATTGCAATCTTTTGTTGGATTCCTAAGATATATATGCATCTTCATGGATATATGTGTATGAATTAGTTTTTATTTATCTGCTGAATGTATTCCCTTATGCTCTTGAAGTTTCTAACCAAAACCTACAAAACAAAACCCTAAAAACCTAGTTTGGATTGTTTTTATTTTTGAGATTGTGTTGGCTTGTTACCCTAGCCTTAGTAACAATTTTTGACACAAATAGGTTCCATTTGGTCAAGTGAGAGATTCGGTGGTGGAAGGAAATTTCAATCCTCCATGGTCATCCGCTCAATCTTGCATTCCCTTATTCGACTTGACAGATCTATTTAGCGTGCTAGATCTGATTTCCAAACCCTTCTTGCACTTAGCCATTAAGGTTTGCTTGCATTTGATTGATTTTGAGTGACTTAAGTGTCTTTGGGTTCATTTGAGTGATTGTTATTTTTTTTCTTTGAGAATTTTTGAGCTATTAGGGTGCTATGATTAGTCTCTTGTTTTCTGCTATTTACATCTCAAAAGCATACTTATTATCAGATCTTGCAGTCATTATTTTCTTGCACTGCATCCTGGGGGCATTGTAGTTCTTCCACGTACCAACCGGTATATGAAAGGCTCTTTAATGTACCTTAGGGTATATCGAAAGGAACTTCACGTAATCGGTAGTATATCGGAAGGATCTTGTCATACGGTTGTACATTAGACAACACCACTACGTATTTGAGCTCCCATGTACCTTGTGTATATCGAGAGACACTCCGAGGATTACTGAAACCAACCGATCTAACCATTTGGCCGTCTTGGCAGAGAAATACACCGATAATAGCACTCGGGGAGCTACTACGCATGTACTGTCAGGTAGTCGAGTTATATGGTTAGGGGTACGGTCCTAATCCTCCCTGGTTAGTGCTCTAAAAAATTGGGCCGAGCATAACTGTTGGACCCTAGAGTATATCGTGAGTTGCAAAGCCTTGAAAATCATGTGAGGTTCCATACTTTTGAATCCACACCTATCACATAAGTTTGCTTGTGGCCTTAGTTCGTGTATATTTTTCTAGATTGCTTTTTCATTTGTATAGAAAACACTTAGGAGAAATTTTGGTTCGGTCATTCTGGCTGAACAACCTTTGAGAAGGTCCTGTAGTATGTTAAACTTGCCACCCGAATATCCCCTTAACTCGGAGATAATTTCGAGGGAAAGCATGGATCCACCAACTACTATCATATCACCTGAAGCAGAAAACTCCACCATGGAGTCGGGAGTGAACGTTTCACTTCATTTTATTCCACCAGTCACTGACCCTCCAAGGTCTATGACCATGGAACCGTCTACTTCACGAGACACCTCTTTCCACCATTCAATGGAAGGAGAGCCTAGGGCTACATAATGGTTTAATCAACCCCAGGATGAACCTGTATCCATAGCTTTTGGTCCATCTGCATATTTTTGGGAAACCACACTAGGGAAACAATGGGCTCATTTTTCCATTCCACCTCTCAGTTGGGTTTCCCATAAGGAGGTTCTTGCACCCTTTCGTGACTACCTGAATCGGCTACGTACAGTCGACGAGCAACTTAGAAGACAAATCCTCTCACAAAGGGATCAAGACCCAGAGGTACCCATATTTAGACATTCCCCATTTCGTTCTTTATCTTATGATTCGCCACAAACACCCAGACCCAATATGACCAGTTATGAACCCATTCAACCCTCATTTCCTGCGAGTAAACCTATTAATCAGGAGACCGGTTCCATACCTCATATGACTCACAACATTGAAGGACAATTGTCCAACACCCCACTTACTACTACTAGAACACTACCTCCTCTCCCACCCCAAAACTCAATGTGAGGATACTCTTTACCTCCTAATTTCATCGTAAGCAATGTTCCTCCACTAGTAAGTCAACATCAGCCTATCATGATTCAACCATCAACTAGTGGTCAAAACATTGTTACTGGGGGGAAACCCCTGTTCTCTAGCCATAATATGAATGGAGGACTTCCAATCTGTCATTGGAAGCTCCTTACCCATTGTGGGATCCACCATGGGATTACATCATGGTGGGGGACCATCCAACCCAACTCAACCACCATGGAGTCACATGTATCCAGGTCATTTTAACCCTGTTTCAGGACAATTCAATCCCGGAAACGTACTCCATAGGCTACCTTATCCTGAAAATCCATACACTCCATGGGGACATTATAATGTTTCACTAATCTGTAAAACAAATGTGTCGATTATCAGTACTAATCCAAAAAAAATCTAATATATATAAAATGAAAATCACAGCCAAGTTGTTGTTCTTACCGATATCACCCCACTGCACCCCCTCAGGAAGCACTAGGTCGAGATCACCTATGAAGTCAATCCCGTCGTAGGGGAAATCCTCGACCATGAGGTGCTGGCCCCTCAACCAACTGAAGAAACCTGTAATGTAACCAATAATGGGACCCTCGCCACCATGTCGGGCCATCACCTCTTCCCATCAAATCGTGTGAGGGTCCCGTGCATCCTGATCATCAACCTCAACCTATGGACGCAGGTGTGCTACCCGTTCCAGAAAAAATGAGACTACCACGGAACCATAACCAAATTACTTCAGTGCCCCGCGTCGGTATTTGGTCAATTGATCTCGTAAACTGGTGAGAATTCCCTCACACCAGTTGAACATTGTTGGGGCCATACACTCCTAGGCATACATCATCTAGTATTTACTCACCAGATGAGGGGATCTACTACCATCCACTCTCACAATGGTGAACACGATGGTTCGAAGAGGTCGATCTCTCACCTCCTTGATCGGAATTTTCCCACCTACCATCGGTGTATGGGCATGGCACCACTGATCTATGAGATCCTCCACAGTATGACCACCTCCTCGTGATCCAGATAGTGATACGAGATTCCCCGGTCGGGACAGCCCTGTCAAGAAATAGATTTCCTTGACATCTATCGTCAGAGTGTGCACGCCGATATGAAAGTGTTGTTGCACCAGATCCCAGCATTGGATCAGGTACTCCAACAGTGTAACTTGGGCCCTCATGCCTGTAACCTTAAAGTACTTCAGTAGTCCGCAATTCCTCAATGCAGCCATGCATTGAGGGTCATTTGTCGCTTGGGCATCGTCGAGCTCATGTTCCCTTTCACGCCACTCGATCATTTTTATCACTCCAACCCTGTCCAATAGCCCATAAAAACACTATTAGAATCTATCCAACTCATCAAAAACACTTTTCTTTGGTTGTATTTTGAACATGCCATATGGACTTCCACAAGCGTCGACCATCCTTGCGAATAAGGCACCGCCGGTGCAAGACACTAGTTCGGGATTTGAGTCGGCGCAGGCTCGGCGCTGTTCCCGAAAGGGGAGACTGCATCGGCCTGCGCATGCAATATCCCCCACCAAGCAAGCTCAAAACCCAAGAAAATGAAAGAAAACCAAAAATGTAATCGACTGGAAATAAAGAAGGCTAAGTTTAGGGTTACCTGAAACTGACGGTGTGGAAAATGGTTGATCGTAGCTCCCAGAATCAGCACTGCAAAAACAGCTCCAAACGGTATTTTTCACCTCTCCAACTTGGTAAAAACAAATAGTAATTGATTTTCACTATTTACCCCATTTTATATAAAAAAAGAGGATATTCCTTTTTTAATTTATTCTGTTATGGGTTATTTTACTATGGTTGGAGTTATTTCTATATTTGAACACTCGGATGATAATTTTTACCTAGTTTCGAAGCTTGCAGGTGAGGTTAAGTACCTTATTAATATTGTGTTTTCACAATTGTGGTCATCTCGCACGTGTTATCAGGTATGAACAACTCGATGAGCACTTTTATGTCATTATTTCACTCATTAAATTCAATTATTAACATCACCGAGCTAACTCTTTGTTCTTTCTCGTGCTTGTAAAACGATGAGAATAAGTCACCGAGTTATGATTTATCACTTTTTCAGGATCATTAAACTTTCACGAAAAAGGAACCCCTCGTAGTCTTTCTTTAAGATCTTTTCATGCTGTCTAAATACGAAAAGATCACCAAGCGAAATTGATGCGTTCACGCTTGTAAAAGTATTTGAACGGTCGTCTTCATGGTGATAGTTTACCCCTTTTTCGGACCAGGAGGCACTATTTACGAAAAAGGATCACTCCAGCCAAGCATGACTGGAAGAGTTCTCTCTCGCATTTTTTTACCCTTTTTCGGGCAAAGAGACTAACTTTACGAAAAAGGACCTTTGGAGTCTTCTTTAGTTCTTTTCAGACTCTCTAAACATGAAATGGCACCGATTTTACCTTCTATGGACTCATTAAAATTTAACATTGAAGGGCCCGTCATGGGACGAACCCCTCCTATCCTAGGTTCGTAAAATGTTTGGGATTGGACTCGTCCATGGGATGAGCTATACTGAGCATCTATTTACCCTCCTCAAGCTCGTTAAAAAAAAAGAGGCACTCATCGATCATGATGGGGAAAAAGGAAAGATTTTGTGTTACACTATAATTTACAGCAGTACATAGTTACTCTTGAACATGGCACTCATTTGAATTTACATTTAGTACATGGGTAATCTATTTGTCTTCGAGTCCTATTGATTCCATGAGTCATGTCACTCCTTTGGGTCATCCAAAGAATGTTTCCATCATCAGTTGCATTGGGGGTCAGTTTCATTCTCGTCATGTCAATACTGCCAAGTCATGCCATGACCATGCTCAAGAGACATTTGTTACTCGTCATCTATAGTCAGTACGCCTTCCATCATGTCGGTCTACCCTGAGTCAGTCTTGCACATTAATCTATCGCCCGATCTACTCTAAACATCTGTTATCAAGTTTCGTGTCGATGATGGGGAATTCATCATGGCCCTCCTTCGACGGATTCATGCTTGTCGACTTCAACGCATCATCCAAGGATTGAATCTAGAAACCAGTCAAGTACCTTGGGCCTGCATGCCTTAATGGCAGGTTACCTTGCTTTCAACATGAGTTTACATCATTGACTCTTGATTGAAATATTTCATCGAGCGTTCGACCTCAATTCATTGATTCACGCTCGGTGATGTGTACTATCATACCTTGGGGATCATTGACATCAATGATGACTTCCCTCGTGCTTGTTAATGGTATACATCAATGACCGGTAATCAAGTGTTTTCTACCATGTTCGACTCTGAGACATTGTAATCACATGGATAGATTTGTATCATTGTGGGTACGGCTTGAAGACCCTGGGGAAAATCATATCTTACCCAGGTTGCGATGGATATTGTTTGAGTCATATTACATGGATCCACTTTGTATTGGTTGTGGTTGTGTTATCATCTCATCATGGATCTACAATTGTGTCTACTAGCCATGATTGTGTTCAATCGGTCCTTACTACCATGGATCTGCATTGTATTGGTCGGAAGCCATGTTGAGAGTCATGTGAGACTTGGGTCTCAGAGTCAGTTATACTACAACGGAATCTTCCAACCAACAAGTCCTTGCCATCCATCATTCAAATCATTTCACCTATCTTATTCTTCCATCTTCATGCTTTGGGGGCTATTCTGTTACACCTAAATCTCGTCATCATGAGACCTATGTCAACTCAGTGCCTTAATCCCCGAAGTCTTCCTGATCAGAAATTCAATTAGAGTAAGTTGATTGGCCTTTGTCCACAATTTATATCAAGGAGATCCCAACTAGTTCAGGTGCAGATTTCCATCTGGAAGACTGCATCAATGGTTCAGGATTCCTTTGTGTAGCCTGCACTTTCCCTCTCAGGCAAAGGTTTCCTTCATACAACCTGCGCCGGTGTTGGTTAAATTGGATAAAGGTGGATTTCGAGCGAATTCTAGAAGGTGGATGAAGTGGCTATCTATCCCTAACTTGTAGGTGAGTTTTCCTACTATTCCCTAACCTCAAGGGAGGATCCCTTAATCCTCTTCCCATGATTCTCAACCTACTCTATCCACTTGGTCTTATAAATATGAAGCTCCTCCCAATTCCAAAGGGAGTAATTCTATAGCACTTATATGCTGGTGGAATTAGCCTAGGTGATCCCTATCCATCTCTTGGGAGGCATACATTTCATTTGGAGGCATTGGCTTGGCTTGGTGGAGGAAGATTGCAGCGTTAAGGCTTGGGTTGTAATCGTCACTCTTCTATGTATTTCCCATTTTATTTACAGTAATATAATATCTTTCCATATATGTCTTTGTATTAATGATATTTAGAGTTCACTTCCTTAACTTTTTACTTAGATTAGTTAGTTTTTATATATGCTTTTACTACTTATTTGTCTCTATGTGCTTTGATAGGTTTTGCAGCTACGGATCTGATGACTATGAAGCTTGGAGCAACAAAGAGGAGAAGGATCTACAAATATGATGGTAAGGAATCTATTTACCTTGATCTCTAATTGATCTAGGAAAGTATTTTTATATTCTGTCTCTATTTGTTCTAGATCCGCTTAGACTAGGGAGATCATGCTTGCATCTGCTCGAGTAGATTGTCCGAAAAAAAATCCCAAGAGTCAGTGACTAGTGGAGGGTTTCAACATCGAATTTACTAGTATTTTTCCCTTTTATTCCTCCTTGATTAATGCAATTCATTAATGTATTTAGCAAGTGTATGAGTGTCTAGTATATGCATTAGGATGTCCTAAGACCCCTCAAGCCCTTCTAGAAAGAATTCAAAATTATTTGGGTGTTAGAAAAATAGGATCGTAGAGAAATAACAATAAACAAGATGCAAATATAAACCACATAAACACAATACAAGAGAGACACCAATAAAATGTGGTTCACCCAAGATGGGCTATGTCCACACAAAAATTGCCAGTCATTATTATACCATCCAACAAATGAAGGGATACAACCTGTAGCACATCCCCTGCAACTTCCTCTTCACTCTTTCATAGTCTCTCTTACACAATCATAGAGATATTTACAATGCTACAATATACAGTCATATTACAATTCCTTCCTTTTAAATAAGGGTTACCATGGGAAAATACTATGGAACACCCAATACCATGGGTTCGTAAATCACCCATTATTGACCAAGTCATGACTATGAAATTATAACATTTTACAAGGCATTTTTTCCAAAATTTTCGCTATGGGGGCGCTGCCCCCAAATCCCCACCAGGGGGGGATCCTAAAATGTAGTCGTCAGCCCCCCCTATACCCCCCACAATGACTATATTTTGGGGGAATCCCCCCCAAAACACCTCGTCATGGGATGGTATCCAGACACCGCTGAAATACGACCTATGCATAAGGAAGATCAGGCTCCACAACTAACATTGGAAGCATTTGGGACATCTTGGGTTTCATTAGTACGAGGTTCAAAATTGGCCAAAATTGAGTAATGTTTCATGGTAGGGACATTAAATTGTCATAACCCAATAATATTGTGATTTTTTAGTATTTGATTATTTCCTTGATTTTTTCTCTTACCATTCAAACCCAAGCACTCCACATGCTTCGTAGTGTATACAGGTGTGTGTGGTAGGCTCTTCATGTGCTTCTTATACTAGAAAGTCATGTGGCCACACATTTCCCACACTTAACAGGTGTGTGGGAGGAAAAGCATTGGTATTTTCTTGCTTCTTCCATTCTTTTCCTGAGGAATTTTAATTGGGTGATTGTTCTGAGCATAGTAGGGTTTGTTTTCTTCTATTTGGAACCTCTTGGGTTGAGTGGGGGGAGTAAATTTCCTTTAGGGTAAAATAAATTGTGAAAAGTTTGAGGTTATTTTTCCTTATTTTTTCCTTTTGGTTTGATTGTTGTATCCTTGGCATGAATTGAAGAGTGCAATCTCATTATTTGTGTCTCTTGTTACCCTTTTCTTAAAGGAAATTGACTTGAGAACCTTGCATTCTAAGTAGACTTAGTTGTATTTTGCTTAAGTACTAGAAAACTCATTGGATTATTTGTTCTCAAGTTTCTTTTTCAAAATTGGTCGAAAAGGTAAGAGTTGAGAGCCATTTTTTATGCAATTAAAGGCATATCAACATCCCATTGTTGCTTGAATGAAGTAGGATTTTTTTATTTAATTTCATTAGGAAAAATTGGATAATAATGGCATTTTATTTTAAAAGAAAGGACTTTGTTTTCATTACTTGAAAGAGAGATTGTTTGAAATTTTAAAGTTCCTTATCTTCTGCTGAAAGAGTGTGAATGTTTGCAAGTCATTCAAATATATTATTGTCATTGAAAGTATATGTTTTGTCATCTTTGAATTGTTCTTTAAAAGTTGTGATTTTTGAAAGAGCAGTGGCATAAAAAAATGATCTAGGAAAGTTTTATTTTTAGAAACTCATTAATAACATAAGTTATAGGGCCTTGGTGCTAGGATTGGAGAGTTAAATCATCCAAGGCCACATAAAATGAGACTAGGAAAAACTAAAGGGTGAAAAATCCATTAGTAACACAAATTACTTGCTGGGAAAGTGACTCTAACACAGGCATCAAGTGACAGGTAAATCTAGTTCAAGTGGTCAAATTGCCCCTGAATCCCCTTCCATTTGAGTCAGTGGGGTCATGCAGGTATGGGGGTTTTTTAGGTGTGGAAAGTCCTCAGGGTGAAACCACTACTTGCTGACATCTTTGGGTCTAGTAATTAGTCGTACATTTCATGTGCATTCATAGGAGCCATTTTTGACAATTTTTCTACTTGGATACCTAACATGTTTAGTGTTACCCATAGTTCCCTTTCTTAGGTTCCACACAGGTGAGTGTAAAGAGAATATATTTTCGAAATTGATATAGACACAAAATATCCATCTTATCTCCTTGGAAGGGTATTAACTGAAGGCGAGTACTTCCACCCCTAGTGATTGTTGTGTGAAGGTTAGCATAATGATATTGTTCGAACCTTCATTGGTTGTACATGGGCCCTAATCATCCCAGGATGACCTCCGAAAAATCCCTTATTGTGGCTCTTTATTGATTGGAATTTGGTGCCAAACAACTAGTGCTTAAACAACTAGTGCTCATCTTTGGAAGGGTTAGACTACTTATTTTGAATCTTTCAAGAAATTTTCTAGTGAGTGTATATTGTTTTGCTTTAAGTTGTAAAATTTCTTCCTTTGTGTCTTCAATGATCCATAGTGGTTGATCAAACTCTACATAGTTCCATAAGGATTGAACAACTCTCTACAGAAAGAGGATAATTACCTACCCACGGTAGAATACATGATCACAATGATCCCCCCCACGGGGTAGAAGAAGAAAACCAAGATCCTAAAATCAATCCCATTGAAGAGGAAACTCATTCAAGGTCAAGTTATTATAAGAGATCTTATCATAGGAGGGTTATATTAGTGATTTTTAAGGACATTTTAATTCCCTCAAAATCCAACCCCCTCCTGTGGAAGAAGACATAGGTCCTATTGAAATAAAATATCTCTTAGACCCAGTGGGTGAGTTAAATCCACACTAAAGTATTACTTTTGTACACATCTATGATTCAAACATACACAACCATATAATTAACAATCCATTTTCTGAGTGGGATAATATGGAAAATATGAGAGATGTTCTTATTACTAGGGACACTACAAACCTAGTCAGTACTAATCCTTCAGGAGAAGTGAATCCAAATATTTCATCCATAGTGGCATCAATATGTTTTCCACCATCATATGTGACTTCCACTAGAGGATCAATGTCGAGTAAAATATGCACTATCTAATTCAACACTTAATTGTCAACCCGGGAAGGTAGCTTGTGAGATGCAAACACTATATGTACAGGACTGAAAGCCTAAACTACCCTAGCCTAACTTATCCTAAGGCCAATAATTTACTTAAAAGTGGAAAGTGAAATCTAATTTAGAATGGAAAACTGAGTCACTTACATTCATAAAGAATCTATCTTATTATTTATCAAACAATACTACATAAAACACTTCATTCAGACACTACATACGACACTTGATTCAGACACTACATACGAAATTTCATTCAAACTCTAACTACGACTTCAAATGTAAATCTAATCTATTAATTCAAAGCTAACTCTATGCTATCTTAACCTATGAACGAGAATTAATATTGCAAGAAATTACTATTCTAGGAAAGCAATGCTTGGCCTGAAAACAACTACGTAAGGAAAGAAAATCCACTTTAAGAAAACTATTAATCTATTCTATGAACTTGAGAAACTAACTACTGTGCGAAATCATGGATCTATCTACGAAATACATTCAGTTGCAAACTAACTATTTGACAGTAGGAAACTAGGCTACTCTATGAAAGCAAGCTAAAAATTCAGTTTAACTAATTAACTATGAAATTCACATAAGCAAGGTAAAGTACTATTCTAAAGACCAAGCATGAACTAATCTAATGCTTTAAAAAAAGGATATTAATCGAAAGAAAACTACCTAATTAATCTACGCAATTTAACTCAACAATTAACTATGAATTGACAAAAGCGAATTGAAATGCTACTCTAAAGATTAACTACAAAGCAGTAAATAACTCATAAGCAAATCTATCTAACTCTTATCTAACAAATTGAAATGTGTTCTATTGCAGGAAGGAAAACCAATCTACGAAACAAAATTCGAATACTACTCTATAACAAGAAACTATGTGTGTAATCAAATGTCTAAACTCTATGAAGTTCAAAACCCCAAGCAATCTTTCTTCAAACTCAATCTTCAAAGCAAATAAGCTACAAAAACTAAAAATGAAATGATTGTAAAATTAATTATATCTCCTATCTATGGCAACCAAAACAAAACAAAGACAAAGCAATTATATTTACATCAACAAATTATATGTTAACTATAAACTTAATTCATGAACTAATTAAAGAACCTACGTTATTAGTTTAAAATATCCTAGCTTCAAAACTATAAGAATCAAAATTGGAAAATAAAACAAAATCTCATTTACAAAAGTTTAAATACTAATATTCTTAGAAAATGTTTAAAATAAATCCTACGCTACAAACTACAAAATAATCTTTAAATTACAAACTAGAAACTAAATTACAAATTACAAATTGCAAACTAAACCTCTAACTACAAATTAAATTACAAGGTACAAACTACAAAGCAAAATCTTTAAATTATAAACTAATTTACAAACTACAAATTACTTTACAAGTTGAGAAGGCTTCCTATTGCTTCTTGAAATTAAAGACTAATCTATAGAACAAGATTCAATTGCTATCTAAAACCTAGAAATTACTTCTAACTAAATGTTATTCTAAGCATTTAGACTATGAAATTCAGCCCTATTTCTATATGCGACCTCAGCTTTTAAACCAAATGAAACCCTACATTATTCGCATGAATTACATTGCAATGGGTGGTGAGAAAGCAAAATGCAATTCGGCTACCTAACTATGACAAATGTAATTTCTGAAAATCGTGTGAAGTTAAATGCAATAGACAATGAAGAAATGCTACAAGATTCAATTGTTATCTAAAGTAAAGGAAATCTAGTTACCGTTCATGCATAGAGAAAAGGAAAATGAAATCAGAGAAGATGGAAAAGAGGGGCAGAGCTCTGCGTATCAAAATTAAAAAGATCTACCAGATGCAAACTTGTACAATTCAATATGCAAACACAAAAACATTTATATATATCTTCATTTGACACAAACGAAATATAGGAACACAACTACTTAACTGAAAGAGGACAAAATCGATCTGGAACACAAACACATACAGCGTGCAGCCTTTGGTGGGCCCCCCAGAGTCACATCCTTAAGCTAAATTAACTTCTAAATGATCATAATAGGTAAGAACCAGCTTCTATTGCAGACTAAAATCAGATTACAGATTTTTAGCAAAAACGTGAGCAACAGTGGCAATAGCTATAATGACAATTCCACCACTCTCTTTTCTCAGCCCTATGGGGCTCTATTTATACATAAAAATCCATGGAAAATGGATATGTTCAATCACCCAACTCATAAACTCGTTCAACAACTCAGAAAATGGCCAACTCAGAAAACACACATTTGGCAAAAGTTGGCAAAATGCCCCTTCGATAACTCTTTGGTGGTTGCGATTCTAGAGAAACAAATTATGGGTTTTGTAGCTGGCTAGGTTTTCTTCAAACCCAATAGCCCGTTTGGCGAGATCTTCTCCCATGTGCATGCAAACCAAGGCACAATATGGCCGTCTAGAAATATTCACTGCTAAAAATCTGGGTTTAACATTATTTTGGGCAATCTTGAGTTAAAGGACCATCGAGATCTCCCGGAGATGAATAAACGACCTGGGTGGAATCTTGAAGGTGGAGAAGCATGAGAGGACCACCACGAACAAAATCCACATTTCAATTTTTGTCATTAATGCCTCTAAGTACCTGAACCAATGATTTCAGAGGTGCGAATGACAGACTGAATGAACGTCCAGATGCGAAGGGCAATCTAAATGGGCGTCCAAATGACTTGTAACTGCAATTTAATTCACAAATCTAATTTCTGGGTTGAATTTCTGCTGGGTTGTTGCATGATTGAATTGTTGGGTGCTAGGTTCAGATTATGTTGGGTTCTATTGGTTGCATTACGCGATTCTCCACCTTTTCATCCCCATGTTGCGTGAATTCCAATTCACAGCCTGCACATAAAGAAAAAGAGTTCGTTAGTTATATACCAAAAACAATGTAATGGCAATTATTCATGTCAAATGGCAATTATATATATGGTCAACGCATGGTTTATATATGGTTTTATATTTAAAAAGAATGACTAACATCATATTTAAAGTTTAAAGCAATGTGGCCATTTTTCCACTTGTAAAATGAGAAGACCCTTTATAAGTTATGGTTTCATGGATTTTTGATAAACCCTTTTTCTTTTTAAATAATCATTTTGTAATTATTTGAAATTTAAAACTAATTATTACTTATAATAAAAATTCCTTTTAAATTTCTTTAAAGCATCATTTTTTAATAATTGTTTATTTTGTTCAAATATAAAATAATGCCAAAAAGATTATCATTAATTTGTGGTTTTAATTTGCACATGCATGATCAACATGACTTGAAAGAATCGGAAGATGAAGGTATCACAGGATCAACAAGAGCCAAAAAAAAAAGGCAAGCCAAGCTTAGTGAACCAATAAGAAACATGTCATCAAAACCAGTGCGGAACTTAGGACCGGAAGAAGGGTTGAATGAAAGGTCAAATGAAGTACCAAAATGTTTATCATTTGCACAATATTGCGTTTAATACATAAAAAATGATAGGTTAGGCTTCTTTTATATTTATGAGATTTCAATTAATAAAACAAAGTAAAAGACAACCTTATTGAACATAGATGTGTTAAATTATGATAAATAGTATGGGAAATTAATGTAAATCATTATAAAGGACAATTCCTGGAGCCCAACACTCCCCCGGACCGAAGGTATGGAACGTCCTCATGCCATGAATGAATTGGAATTGGTCTTTCATTTATTCAAAAACTTTGTTTGATCATCAAATAGTTTATAGGAAATCTTTTAGCAAAACGAAGCCAAATTGATGACTGCATAAAAAACTAGAACTCAGAAAGAAAGAAAGAAAAATTATTTATGTTATGTTATGAGTAGACCAAAAAAACTATTAATTAAGATTTCTTAATACATACAATTCCGCCAACTAGTAATAATTCATGCTTATGAAGACCATATAAATTGAGACTCTCTCACCCAGACCGAAGGTATGGCACATCCTCGTGCCATGAATGAATTAAGACTGGGTTGTGTTCTCTTATGTTAACACTCTGGATCAACAACACTCAGCAGGTAATATCATACTAAGGCAGATTCTTCAATACATGCAAATTCATCAGTTTATGCTCACGAAGACCAAATATAAGCTATGATAGGGGATTTTCCTCATGTCTCCCAAAATAGAAAACATGAGGGTATAGATACTCTGTAAAGATTATAGGAGACTAGTCATCCCTGCCACTTCTCAAAGGTTTATTGTTATTCAAGTAATTATGGACAAAGTTCGCATTTGAGTTCATTAAGATCTAAGTTTATGGGTCCCACTTCTAGGATAGTGACATCCCAGGTATAGTATGAATTAGGTGACAAGATCTTAAGTGCAACTTACAAACATTCTCAAATGGAAGATATATGAGGTTCATTTAACCAGTTGTTCGACCATGCATGCTTCTTCTTAAGAGTTTACATAAGTATATCATTCATACACACAAATATAGATTAGGCATAGTAAAAGACATCAAAGTCAGAACCCATTGCTAGCAAGCCTGTTCAGTACCCCGATGGGGTAACTTTGATATCTAAGAAATATCCTCCCCAGGCAGAATGCCCCATTGCCAGTGAGCCTGTTCAGTACCCCGGTGGGTTTTCCTATCTATTTTGGGTGATCTCAAAGGTGTGATAAACATTGTATATATCTATTTTTATTGTTCCTCATGGGACCAAAATGTTGTGGAAAAATTCACACTCCAATCAAAACAATAAAGGATTCATCCCTAACCTTTGATGAAAGTAAAGAAATATATTTCTAGGTGTCCAAGTTGGAAGATCTTATTAAAGGGGCTGTGATAACGGTTGATTTAGTTAATTTTGAGAATAATATGGAGGAAAGGATGGGACATATGGAGAGTAAGATGATGGTACATATGGATACTAAGATGGAGTAAAATACGGAAACTATTGCTAATCTCATACAAAATCCAAATAAAAATCACCCCAAAGGTGAAGATGTGTCCTAGGGTACTTAGGAAGATAAAGATCATAGTGTCCATGTTGAGCAACCTTCCATTAATAAGAATACTCCAACAAGACTTGATTTGAATAATGGAATTAATCAAGGATGGTCCCCAAGGGGTATCCAACTCCCCAAGATTGACATGAGGAATTTTGATGGCAAATAACATGGATATTCCAGATGGAGCAATTCTTTGATATACACCAAGTTCCAAATCTACAAAAGGTAACTTTTGCATATTTATATTTAGAACCTGAGTATTTTGTGTGGTAGAAATGGATTTATGAATGCAAAAAGAACTCCATTCTATCTTGGTACATTTTTATAGAAGAATTGATATCATATCAATGTGATGTTAAGGGCAATTCTTTCTTTACCCAATTGATAATCTAAGGAAAAATGGTCTAGTAACCGATCACATTCAACAATTTCAAAATTTGGTCTTACAGTGGAGGCCATACTAGATGATAAATTGTCGGATCTGTTTTTTGGAACCTTGAAGTATAGCATTCAACATTAGGTGTGTCTCTTCAAACTAGCATCCTTAGAGAAGGATTTCATGTTGGCAAGGAAGGTTGAAAGTAAAAGAATGGTGATGACTACTAAAAGGACCACCTCTAACACCTATAGAGAGTAATGTTCCTTCTTATAACCCACCTCAACCTACAAAGTTGACACCTTAACAAATGGATGAAAGAAGAGAAAAAGTTCTATGCTTTAATTGTGACAGCAAGTATAGTAAGGGACATAAGTGTGGTGAGAAAAAATTATTCTACATAGATTGTGAAGAGGAATAAGAAAAAGAACAGGAACCATATCAAGCTGACGAAATATAAGAGATTACTCCCGACATATATTTTCATGCATTGGTTGGAATTAACACTCCTCAAACTCTCAAGATCGAAGAATATATCAAAAATAAAAAGGTAAAAGTGTTGATTGATTCTAGTAGTACTCTATTATAGCTTGAAATGACACCTCTCCGTCCGTGACGATACTTGCTTCCCTTGGTCGCATGACGACATTTCTTGAGATCAAGTTCAGTCACACAACAGGACATTTGTGGATGGAGGAGCCATTTGGGACACTAAAATTGGTTGAAATTACCTCATTCTTGACCCATTTGATGTATATGACCCTTAGGAACATTTTTCCAGACCAAACCATCTCCTGAAAATGAGCAGAAAAGCCCGTTTTTGGCCATTTTTTAACATGAGCGCTGGTACACAGGCATGATAGTAGCGTGTGTACCCTACTCTAGTGTACAATAGTAGCGCTCAAACCTTCTGAGCGCTACTCCACTATGAAATAGTAGCACTCAACTCCATATGTACGCTACTTTGTATACTGTAGAGTAGGGTACACCCTTGTTTTGGTCAAAATCTCGAAATTCGAGTAAGTTAAGTTGGTTGGGAAACCTCTTGAGTGGTTATAACTTCTTTTCCTATTCCTCACTGACTATATAAGGAGGGTAGAAGGGCCATGTGAGGGGACCAAGTCTACAATATTGTTA
This sequence comes from Larix kaempferi, assembly GCA_027924585.1. Taxonomy (NCBI): domain Eukaryota; kingdom Viridiplantae; phylum Streptophyta; class Pinopsida; order Pinales; family Pinaceae; genus Larix; species Larix kaempferi. The sequence continues at coordinate 5,714,111 of BSBM01000597.1, read as the reverse complement.
TGCTGGAGGAATGGATACCCTCATCCCCCTCTTTTGTGCTTAGTTTCTCATAAACCCTAGCACAGTTGATTAGAGGTTGGAATCCTTGGAGAACAAAAGCAGGAGACCTTGAATCTAGGTTTCGTGGAGTGCCAAGCTTGAAAGAAGGTATAACTATATGTACTTTCTTTCATTCATTAATAAAGATCAGACATTCTTCTCTTTCCAAATATGACCTATTTGTGTGTCTCAGATTTGATTACAGTTTGTTTATAATCTGATGTCTTCTTCTATTATGAATATCAGTCTTATATGTGTAGTCAAATGTATTTGAGAAATGTATCAAGTTGTTTTGCAGGTCTGGGCATTGCGACACTGGATAAGCATTGAAGAGTGAGGGAGGCAAAGCTAGGATCAACCTTCTGAATGAGGTGCCTACATCTCTAAACCCTAATCTCTTCATTTATTTGTTTTACTTGCAGAATGCTTGTAAGTCTATCTTTATCACTGTAAGTTGGTAGTTTCTCCCCTGAACTATAGGTGCATTTTCCCCACAACATACTCGTAATTTCATTCATTGTAAATTAACCAAAGTTCTCAATTGCTTTATATATCCAACACCAAAGTTTCAAGTAACGATTACAGATGGAGGAACTAGCAATTTCTCGGGGAAATTCCATAGTATCAATCTTACTATGGGGGAGTATGCATTGAATAGTCCAATGATTTCTATACCAATGGGTGTTGTTGATGTTGTCTGAGGGGTTTAATGATTACAATCATTGGGAACATTGGCTTTTAATTTTCAAGAATTTTTCATGAAATTTTTCTGGAAAGGAAAATAATTTGAGTTAAGGGGTATCATAGGGAAACCAAGCAAGGCGATAAGCTCTAATGGTTTGAAAAAATTGTTTAAAAAAGGGACATCAAGGTGTAATTACAGGATTATGCTCACTAGATGTTCAAACATATAAGCCTCTTATTTTCCTAGATATCTAAAGGTTTGTTGATAATCATTCCAAGGTATTTGGAGATATTCCAAAAGGTCTTCCACCTACTCGAGATTTTTATCTTGTTATTCACTTGATTCCAAGAAGTGTTCCTCCTAATAAATACTCATATGGCTACAAGAGTGAAATTGAGCACATGGTTGAAGAAATGTTAGAGGCTTGCATAATTAGGGCTAGCCAAAGTTCTTACTCTGCGCCAGTGGTAATGGTACACAAGAAAGAGGGCTCATGGCGTATGTTTCTACATTATAGAGAGTTTAATAAGCTTACCATTAAAGATAAGTTCTGCATTCCTGTCATTGATGAATTGTTAGATGAAATACATGGAGTAGTTTACTTCACAAAGTTGGATATTTGTTCAGGGTATCATCAGATTATAATGAAAGAAGAAGAAAACCCAAAAACATCATTCAGAAATCATGAATGTCATTATGAATTTCTGGTCATGCCTTTTGGCCTTACAAATTCACCTTCCACATTTCAAGTTTCAATGAATTCCATTTTAAAGCCCTTCCTTAGAAAATTCCCGTTATTATTTTTTTATGATATACTAATCTATAGCAAGACTTGGGAAGAGCTTGTTCAACATGTTGAGAGGGTTCTACAACTACTAAAGGAGCAACAACCATATGCAAAACCTTCCAAATTTTTCTTTGGGGTAAAGGAGGTAGAGTATTTGGGTCATATTGTATCTCATGAAGGTGTCAAGGTAGACTCTAACAAAATTAAAGCAATGATGGACTGATCAATTCCCATAACCTTGAAGAATCTGAGAGGATTCTTAAGTTTGATAGGGTACTACCACAATTTTGTTTAGAACTATGGAAGAATAGAAGCACTTCTAACAAAATTATTGAAGAAGGATTCATTCTCTCATACTCCATAGGAAACTCAAGATTTTGAACAACTTAATTAGAAAATGTGCAAATCCCCCTTTCTTGACCACGCCAGCTTCATAAAATATTTATTGTGGAATGTGATGCCTTAGGAAATGGCATTAGTGTTGTTGCAATGTAATAAGGAAGGTCCTGTATTTTGAAATTCAAACAATCAGGGGAAAGAACTTACTCAAACCCATTTATGAGAAGGAAATGTTGGCAATACTACATGAACATAACCAATGGAGTCCTTACCTAATAGGTAGGCACTTCAAGGTAAAAACAAATCATAAGTCTTAAATCATTCTTGGAACAGAGACTGTCTTTAGAAGAGAAACACAAATGGGCAACCAAGATGTTGGAATATGACTTTGATGGCAGATGCACTCTTAAGAAGAGATGAGGATGTTGAGGCATTACTTTATGTTATTTCTATTATACAACCCTATTGGATAGTAGAAGCAAGGGAATAATAGAAGAATGACCTATCATTGTGGATACGCATTCAAAATATACAAAAGGATACTAGTGTATTCACTATGGTATAAGGATTGCTTATATATATGTAAGAAATTCCAACTCAAACAAAAGGTCCTTTTGGAATTACATAGCTATCCTATAGGAGGGAACTCAAGATTCCTAAAAACCTACCATAGGGTTAAGAAGGATTTTTTGGGGAAGTTCTTAAATTTTATGTTCAAAGTTTCATGGAAGAAATTTCAATTTGCTAACAAAATAAGGTTGAAACAGTTAGGACCCTAGCTATTTTACAATTATTAGACATACCTTGATAGCGTTGGGAGGAAGTCTCAATGAATTTTATCACAGGTATGTTGATGTATATGTAACTTCAGAATGTATTTCACCCATGTATTTCATATATGTATTTTGTACTCCTATAGATATGGTATTATTCCTCTATACGGAAGTGTTTGTATTCCTATAGAGATGTTATTATTCCTCTATATGGAAGTGTCGTCATTTATATTGCAAGTGTCGTAAATTATACTTGATGGGTTATTAGACCACCTTGTTGGGGTCGGCCCTGTATAAGTCATGTGGGTCGAAGGGTTATTATACCACCCTATTGGGGGTTGGCCATGTGGGTCAAAAGGTTATTAGACCACCAAGTGTGGGGTCGGCCCGGATTAAGTTAACCATGGGTTAAGCTAGACATGTAGGCCCCATTCGTTTATTGGGCAGGACAGGACAAGTATAAATAGAGATCAGGAGATCTCTATTTTATCATTCATTCACACACTTCTCTCATTCGAAAAGTGGCGCACTTATGAGGAGGAGGCTCTGCTGCTAGGAGAAGACTATCTCTTGTATTCTGGTTGTATCATTGCTCTATCTATCTCTGAGGAAGTTATTGGGGTTTTTTCACCTTTATGGTTTTCCCCAAGTAAACTCTGTGTCTCTTGTGTGCTTGCATTATTGTGTCCATGATTGATATGCTATAGATTTGTTGTACATGTTGTTCTCTCAGTTAAGATCATAGATCAGTTTGAAGTAAATTCTGAAAATTTAACAAGGTATACCCAAGTCATAAGGGAAGAATGTTATTATGGTAGTTATGGATAGCCTCACCAAGTATGCACACTTTTTTGCACTCTCTCACCCTTTTAACATAAGTATAGTATCTACAGCATTCATGGAAATAGTTCAAAAGCTACATGGAAACCTGAATATTATTGTAAGTGATAGAAATCCAATTTTCACTAGAAAATTTCGAACTGAATATTATTTTCTTGTTTGGGTACCAAGTTGCCTCACAATTCATCTTATCATCCTCAATCTGAAAGGAAAAATGAGATAGAAAACAAATTTTTGGAAGGATATATTATATGCTTTGCATATGATAAACAAACACAGTGGGTGAAATGGTTATCTTTGGAAGAATGGTGGTACAATACTTCTTTCAAGACATCATTAAAAATGTCACCATTTATGGCATTTTATGGGTTCCAATATCCATCTATCACATCTCCCTTGAAAGGAAAATCTAAATTTCAAGTTGTGGAAGATCACGTCGAGCACCAGCAAGAAGTCCTCCAGATATTGAAGGACAACCTAGTTATATAAAAAAATAGGATAAAACAACAAGAAAATCAACATCATAGTGAAAGGATTTTTGAAGAATGGGATTGGATATTTTTTAGGCTACAACCTTACAAACAGATGTTCCTCAAGAAAATAAAGAAGGACGATAAATTATCTCCTAATTAATATGGTCCTTATAAATTTTTCTAGAAGATTGGTAGTATCGCTTACAAATTGGAGATCCATTCATCTTCAAAGGTACACCTATCTTTTCACGTTTATTACTTAAAGAAGGTAATAGGAGACAATATAAAAATTCAAATTATCTTTTTGGAGCTTGATGAATAAGGAAAATTCATATTGTAACTTGATCAAATCACTGAAACATGGACCAAACGACTACAAAACCGGGCTATTACTGAGTACCTCATCAAGTGGAAGAACTTACCAATACAAGATTCGACATGGGAAGATGATTCCCTCATAAATAAGCATCCACAACTAACCAAGCATTGATGACAACACTTATATAAAGGGGGGGCATGTTAAGCCCTCAATTGAGTCATATTCCCCCCTAAATTGGGTTCTTTACATTAGTAATGTTGGCTTGAGTCCTGTTGATGCCTCAAAAATCGTAGCATCAATCAGCAAGGGATTCTCCCCGATAAGCAAGCCCAATTAGATCGCTCACTGTTTGGTGTGGGGAATCCATCCGATTAACGGTTCCGGCTACCGTGTAAGATTTAAAAATTTGTTCAATTTTCACTGGTTGCGGCCTGATCCACCGTTTATGTGTTTTAATTTTAAAGATGATATGCAAGTGCACTAATATAAGTGCATGCAATTAAAACAAATCTAATCTAAAACTAATCTAAGCAAATTTAATCTATCCTTGCAAGGAGCAAACTAAAAGTATGAGCAATAAGCTGAAAGAAACATCTAAAATATCACACAGATATCCATTTAATCATAAAGATGCAATTCCAACAGAAAATAGAAGATATCAAAGGTAGCTTTGATTTAATTAAAACATTTCATTGCTCATTTAACACAGAAGTTATGCAAAGGAAATGAAATCATTCATAGCATAGAATTAATTCACAATAGCTAGGAAAGATCTCACAGGAAATGTATGAAAGATGCAGAAATAGTTCAGCAATTATCCAACCCAATCCTGAGCAAAGTGCTATGCCGGATTCCACAGGACAAAAAGATTTCCCCATTCATGTAGCAGAAATAGTTCACGTTCACAAGAATAGTGTCCTTTCACCTGCCAAAAAAAGTCCTTTCTACTCCTCTTTGATCATCTATATATAGCTTTACAAAAATGCCCCAAGAGCTGCCAAGTGTACCCTAACCTCTTTGATTCTTCTAATTTGTCTATAGTGCCCATTTACAAAAAGGAATAAGTCCTAGAAATATTACAAAAGAAGGACAAGAAGAAAAATCAAGCTATCCTTTTAATATTTAACAGATACATAGGCAAAAAGAAAAAGCGCTTTGTCCTTTCATATATAAAAGAAAAGATTAACCCTGAGTTGGCGCATTTGACACAGCTGGTGCCTCTGGTAACGCTAGTTCTGCTATTGAAACTTGTGCCCTTGGTGCTGCTGGTAATGCTGTTGAAACTGATGCCTAGTTTGCCTCTATTGCTGATGCTTTGTCTGTTTCTGCTATATGCTTTACCCAGAGGCTGGTTTCTCTTATGATGTTGTTGGCGGGCATAGGGAGCATAATTTTTAGAGATACCTCATGCTTGGCGAGCTCTTCTTCTAAGATGATTACTTCTGTTGTTGCAACCCGGAGGTTTTCTTCAAGGAGATGTGCATGAACATCGGCCTGGACGATACAGTGGTGGAGATCTTCCACGGTTAACATGTCCATTTTCTTTACATAGTCCACTTCTGCACTTAGCCTGTCTCGTAGCTCAGATAAGCATTAAGCTTTATCTGGAAAGTCTTCTATATCTTGGGGCATCACCATCTAACCATCTTCTTGGGTGGTTCCTATCTTAAGATACAAATTTTTACACTGCTCAAGGGTAGCTTGGACTACAATGTTCAAATTCACCCCATAATCTTTGCAAAACACTAAAAGACATGCATCTGCCTTGAATTCAGAGACAGATTTAAGAGGGAGGTTCACGAGGAAACCCGACTTTCCTTCTCTCCACTCAACATGTTTCTTAATGTCCTCACTAATGCGTGCATATTTCCTCCTGAGCCTGGTGGCTTCAGCATTTATCTCTTTGACCTTGGCTACTATTACCTTCAGCTTGCAGACTTCTTCCGCTATGAGCTCCTGAATTCTGGGGATCTTCCTTAATGTTTCACACGACTGCTCATGAAAGGGACTCAGATCAAAAACTTTGTTGGTTGCGAGTTATAATTGTTGTTCCTACAATTCCTTACCATCTTCCAACTTCTCTATATTCTCTTTTAAATCATCCATCTGCTGAGTAGTATCAAATTTCTTGGATTGTACCTACAAATTTTTACCCTCTAAGTCATTCTTTTCTCCTTCCAGGGTTCTTATTTATATCACCAAAGCTCTCTTTTCAACTTCTAGATGCTGAAATCTCCTGTTTAGCTCTCCTTTTTCTGACACAAGGGTGTCACACTTCTCAACCATCAAATTTTTATAATTATGTTCTTTGACCAGAGTCTGCTGCAAATGGCGAGCTTTCCTCTTCTCTAATTCTAATTCGGCCTCCAACATGTGGACATTGTCTGCAATTGCTTTAACAGAAGCTACAGAGATAGATGCTAGGAGTCCGGGAGCATTCTGGGTGCCTTGCATGACTGTGGTCTCATGCTTGGTGACGATATATGGCTGGAAAGGCCTCTTCATACTAGTCATTGTTTCCTTGAAAATGGATTTTCTCTTCTTGTTATAAACAAACTTGTGCCATTGGGACACCGTACTATTCTTCGATGGTGTAAAAGGGAGAAGCAGGAGTTCTCTTATGGGGAGATCTGTATCCATGTCTTGTAAGTTTGGGCTCTTTGGTTCAACATCCTCCCTGGATTTGTTTTCCTCTTCTGCCTTTCTCTGAGCCTCCTCCTCTTCCACTTTCCTTCGTCTCTCATCTTCTTCCAGCTTGGAAGCTTCTTCCAATCTGATTCTCCCTTCTTCTTCCAACTTAGCAGCTTCTTCCAATCTGATTCTCTCTTCCTCTTGGATCCTTCGAGCTTCTTCTTTTCAAAGTTCATCTTCCTTTGCTTTATTTGCTTTTTCATCAGCTACTCTTTGGATTCTCTCAGCTTCTTCCTTGAGCCTTTGCTCTTCTCGAGAAAGGGCTTTAGCGGCTTCTGATGCTTCTCTTTCTTTCAGCTGTTCTGTTTCTTTTGCATCATGGGGCATAGTAGTGGAGCTAGAACTAGCTCCTCCTTGACCGACACGACAAATTTGTAGTTCGGTCATGTTACTGACCCCTCTATACACTTCTTCATCTTCGTCATAATAGTGAGCATACTCAAAATGAGCATGAATCTTCCTGCAATGTTCTGTAGCCTTGCCTTGTCTGTCATTCCTTTGGAAGACCCTTTCCCCAAAATAAAAATCTTTCAATTCCATAATAAAATCTTCAACTGATAGGATCTTTGAGAACTTATAAGCTCCAACAAAGAAAGGCAAAGGAGGGAACGAGGACTTCTTTAACCTATACAAGGTACCACCAATTCCATCAAGGAACGCCTGCCTTACTAACTCCTTGTGGACTATGTAATCAATAGCATACCTGGGAAGGATATATGGGGGCTTGGAGCCTCCATACATCCTTATATAAGTACCTTCTTCCGAAAAATAGAAGTCTCCATAGTTCTCCATGACTTTCATGGCATTCTCAAATAAGCAGTTGGGTTCTTCGTTAAACATCAACTCATATAAAGGTATGATGAATTCTTCACAAATAAGCTTGTAGCTCCACCTGTAATTATGGGCCCAAAGTATTTTGTAGGGAGTGAACACTGGGGTGTTGGCTTGGTCCCAAAGGAAACCCAACTTTGGGAAAGGAAGTTTCGATAAAATGCAGTCTATTAGGTAGGATGACATGTAGAATTCTAATTTCTTTGCTACCAGCCCTTCTTGTGCCTCAACTATGGCTGATGACAGACTGTTCGAGAGGATGGTTTCCCATTTAAAAACCATTCCTCTGAATGCCACATAATGGATTATGGGGAGCCACTGGAGTCTAAAAATAGTCCCGTCAGGCCTACCAAAGATCCTTCTTAGCATGAGGGAAATCATCCTGAAAGGAGGCCTTAGGTTTTGGACCTCGTACTCATCACTCTCCTTCTTCCTTATCTGCTTGCCTATGATTAGCAGTTTTTTAGCCATCTCTAAATTGTCCATTTTGAGTTTACTTAACCATTCGTCATCTAGAGGCTGCTGAGTATGAGGCAACTTCACCCTTGCTGTCGAAAAGGACTCTAGTCTTGGTATTTGCATGCTGCAGGATCCATCCAATTACTTCCGAGCAAGGGAAGAGTTCTAGACGCATGGCTGCTTTAGATATGTCAGAGCTCCTAATGTTTTAGTACAAATATTCTTCCTCTAGGAGTGCCTCAGGGATGTCTTGGTCTCTTATCATGCGGTATACGTCTCCCCATTTGACTTATGGAGGAACGCCCGTAGTGGATTTGGTGTCCCCAAATAGAGTTTCTACTCTTGCATCAACGCCGACCGATTCTGGCTCGATCATATTAGCCTTCCTTTTGCCACCTTTAGGCATCGTGACTTAAAACCTGTCCAATAACCATGCAAAGGTATAAGATAAATTATAACGCAGCATTGATAATTTAGACTAGCATTCTGAATATAACATCATGGCTTAAGCGCACCTACGAAATATAGAAATAATGAATTCCTATGATGATCAATATATTTCAAACGCGAATGTGAAGTAAAACTCATAATAAAAATGTACATTGCTTCCCCTTTTAAACAAACGAGTGAGTTGGCTTCATGGGGTAAGAAAAGAATGTTGAATTCAAGTCTGAGGTAGCAAGGCCGGGACCCTCATCATGAAAACGTGGGAAAGGCAACAGGTGAATTTGGCCGGGCGATGTCGGGTGTACTGGTTTGTGCGGACTGAGACAAGGTTGAGGTCGGCTAACGGGTTGGGAGCTATGTTATCCGCTTCCAAAGGCATGCTGAGTTTATCCAACAAAACATAGGAAAACCAGCGAGGGTGACGACCGAAAAGAATAAACAACTCACTTTCGAAAAGACAAATTAAGCTTACAGAACCACCTACCTGGCGAGTAACAGAAAGCTCGAAAATGCTGACAGTGCCGCGCAGCTGGATTAGTCGGGACGGATTTTAGGCCACGAATGGAGTTTCAAGCAACAATTTTAGACAATGAAAACAAATGAAATGCAACAATGCCCAAATTCTATTTATAATCCCCTAGCACATGTGGGCATTCAATATGGTGGGTGAAAATTTAAAAACGGGGTTATGGCAGGTACGGCTGGGGTCAAATCGGCACACTTGGCATTAAATGTGACTGTCAAAATCGGACAAACCCGGCCAACTCACCCGACGGTTGTGGCAGAAACTTGTGAGTTTGGATCCTCGTTGCGGCTGGACTGGCCGAGTTCATCCACAGAAGAGACGGGGAACTTCACCGCAAGCGAGGCCAAGGTTGCATTTTGGGTGAGTTAGCCAAGTTTTGGCACCGTTGTGGATGAACTGAGTGAGTGTGGGCGGAAGACTTCAGAATACTTAGCGGATTTCTTCCGACACAGACCGACGCAAGACTCAATAAATTTTCCCCTGCCTGTTGCGGCCAAACTTGTCGAGTTCTTCCGAATCAGCCAAAGGAAACGTCATTGCGAGAGAAATCGGTGAGATCATCCGCCGTTGCGGAAGAACTCAATGAGATCATCCGCTGTTGCGGTTTAACTTATCCATTTTCCCCACCGTTGTGGCAGAACTGGCTGAGTTCTTTCGCCATTGCACCTCAAAAGTGTGAGTTTCACTTAGGCAAAAGACACAAAAAGAAGAAAACTCCAAGGCAGAAAACAAAGGGCTTTGTTCTAGAAAACTAAGTAAGAAAAGGTTTTGATGGGCTTGACTTCTAAGAAAAAAAAAAAAAAAACCTTTTCAAAAGTAAGAGAAGGGGCCCCAATATTTACAAAATTTTGGGGGGGAATGTTGCAGCAACAAAAATGGCAATTCGCTGGTGAACATAGATCTTTGAAACAAACTCTTCTTATGATCAGAAAACTTACAAAGTGCTAATTACATGTGCAACAAAATGTCTTCAGGGTTCCATTTCTGAGAATGCAGTGATCACTCTTATCATAGGTCATCAGGGAAAAGGCAACTTTGACTCAGAATTCCTTATAACTTTCCAAGGGCCAAAAATGTGAGGTTTATTTTAAGAATCTATCTTTCATAAGTCTCCCAATATACAACTCCACAGGATCATAACAAAATCTCATAGGCATATTCGTTTGTTCCTCATTCCCATGCTATTTTGCATCCATTTTGGATGTTTATATTAAATGACGGTTTTCCCGCTTTGAGCCTTCCAGAAATATTTTTTTTTTACTTTCAACATAATCAATTTTAGATTCTTCAATCCATAATGTCCTTTTGTGTGAGCGAAAGATTTGTTTGATTTTCATGCTTCACGGACGAAGAAGAACCTTGCTGGGTTGGTTTATTTGAACAGCTTCTTTGATTTGAAAGTTCCTTCGCTTGTCTTAGCCATGCTTTAATTGAGGCGAGAATTTATGGAAACCATACTCTTTGATATATGCCTTTTGGATTTTACTTGCAGCATGGGATCATTTTAAATACCATACATATGTGAGACATGCTTCTTATCCATGGGTCTATCATAGTGAACATCCTGACACAGTCATTAATGTTAGAGTGAATGGGGCCCTAAGATAGTCAGAAAGAAATACTAAATCTTAGATATTTGATAGGGTTATTTTGACCAAAAAGGAAGAGGATCTCTGCATTCCAAGAAACCTATTAGTGAAAGCAAGGTCACACATATTCATTTCCTCTAACAGTAAGTTTCCTCTTTACCAGCTTTTTTGAGCTTTGCTTGGAGTCTCATCTTTCAACCACGCCAAAAATCGAGCTGAGCTTTATTTAAACAAAGGACTCAAACAAAGGGAGAAAACAAACCAAAAGCAACAAATCAAGCTAACTAGTAGACTAAAAGGTGATTGTAAGTAACTCAAAAGAAAAGAAAAGGAAACAACCAAGAAAAGAGAATCAAAACAATGCTTTATTTATGTACAAAATTCCATCTAGGACTTATGCGAAATATTGCTTCAAGGAAAGGCCGTTGAGAGGGAGTTTTACCTCCTCTCCTTGTAGGTCTTTCAGTTTATAAGTTGACAGGCCAAGCTTTTCGAAAATTTGGTAAGGGCCAAGCTGTAAGTGTTGAAACTTTGTATGCATCCCTTTACCATCTTGCTGGTGATCCCACTTCAGAACTAAGTCACCTACTTCAAAACTTCTATTTCCAGACTTCTTCTTATCAAACCACCTTTTGACTATGTCTTGGTGATGGTAAAATTGGTCTTTGGCCTTCTGCCGTGATTCTTCAAGTTTTAGTAGGGTATCAATTCTAGATTGAAGGGCTTGACTGCTAGAACCTCGAGAGGCTTGGGACAACTGCAAGGATGGGAGTAGAATATTCGGAGGGAGAATGGCTTCTTTGTCGTAGACCAGGGTGAATGGAGAAATGCCTAAGGCATTCTTGGGGGTGACTCTATCTTCCCATAGAGCATTCGGGAGAGCTATGTGCCAACTTCTCTGATTTTCGATCATAGTCTTTTTAAGGATTCAGATAAGATTTTTATTGGTGGACTCAGCTAATCCATTTCCTTGGGGATAGTAATTGGCTGAATAATGTAGTTTAATTCCTTTCTCATACATTAATTCGTTAATATTTATTGACGAAAAATAAGGAGCATTATCAAAGACTAGAGAAATTGGAACCCCAAACCTGGTTATGATGTTCTCTTCTAGGAATTTGATAACTGCATCTTCATTCACTTTGTGCAGTAGGATAGCCTCAGCCCATCTCGTGAAATAATCTGTAGCTGTTATAATATACCGATGCTACAACGAGGAGTTTGGGTTTATCTCGCCAATAATATCTATGCCTCATTGTTCAAATGGTTCAGATATGATAACTGGTTGCAAAGTACCTGCTGCTTTTGGAAATTGTCCAGCACTCCTTTGGCACACATCGCAATTTATGGCATAGGCGTGAGCATCCTTGAAAAGGGTGGGCCAATAATACCCAACTCTGAGAATTTTATGAGCTGTAGTTTCTCCATAATAATGTCCCCCATCAGGGCCATCGTGTAATTCTCTGACCACTTTACTTGCATCATCTTTCTCTAAACATTTGAGCTATATGCCATCATAATTCTGCCTATAGTGTACTCCTTCAATAATTTGATAAGCTATTGATTTCAGACGGAGTGCCCTTCTTTGCTTCAAACTCCAGTGTTCCGGCAAATATCATGACTGTAAGTAGTGCACCAGGTCCCTGTACCAAGACTCGGGAGCTATGAAAATTGGACATACATCGATCATATTCAACTCAGCTTCATTCCTCCAATCTATCTCTCCATCAGCTGGATTTCTAGTAAGTAGCTTGCATAAACCTTGACCTTTGATAATAGTGGCTGGTTTGAATTCTAAGTCATACTCCTGAAGAGTAGTAACCCAGTTTCCTCTCCTTTCTCCCAATTCTTTTTGAACGAAAAGATATCTAACAGCGGGATGAGGGACGATGACTTTAGTTCTATTTTTTAGAATATATGGCCTGAACTGCTTTACTGCCTTGAATACTGCATATGCCTGCTTATCCACCATGGGATAGTTCAGTTCAACGCCTTGCAGATTAGTGCTCATAAAATAAGTTGAGTATTCATCTCATAATCCTTCCTTTTGGGTGAGCACAGCTGCGAGAGAGTTATCAGAAGTAAAGTTGTACATAATAAAATCTTTATCGAAGTCTGGACTCCTTAAAGAAGGTGCATTAGCTATGGCAGCCTTAATTTCTTTAAATGCAACTTTCTCCAAGTCTGTCCACTTGAATTGTACACTCTGCTTTACCATTTGTTGCAAAGGTTTAACGATCTGAGCGAAGTTTGGTACGAACCTTCGAACAAAATTAATGGTGCCCATAAATGATTACATAGACCTTTTGTTATGGGGCATGGGAATCTTGCTAATAGCTTGCACTCTCTCTTGATCTATCTTTGAAATGATATGACCTAAAAGCTTGCCCTCAAGAACAGGGAAAACACTTTTCTTGGGGTTCAAAGAATTTCTATACTTTCTACAGCGATCGAAAATCTGCTTCAAGTGGAACACATGGTCTTCCCTTTTCTTTGAGAACACTGTCACATCATCCAGGTAAATGAATACACATCGACCGCCCAATCCTCGGAAAGCAATGTCCATGGCTCGCTGAAACGTAGCTCCTGCATTAATCAAGCCGAATGGCATTCTTCGATATGCAAAAGTTCCCCACTTTGTACGAAAAGTGGTTTTGAGTCGGTCTTCCTCTGCTACCAACACTTGATTGTATCTAGAAAAACCGTCTAGTAGAGAGAAAAGCTCTGATGCTGACACCATCTACAATATTTTCTCCATTGGAGGCATGGGATAATTGTCTTTATCGAAAGCTTTGTTCAAGTTCCGAAAATCTACACACAGTCTGATTTCTCCCGACTTCTTCCGCACAGGAACTAAATTAGCTACCCGTTCAGAATGTCGGACTTTAAAAATAATCTTTGCATCCAACAACTTTTTTAACTCTTTCTGAATTAGAGGCTCAAGTGTCGGATGCATCCTTCTTAATTGCTGCTGAAATGGCTTAATGCATGCTTTCATTGGTATTATGTGTTGAATAATGCGGGTATCATATGTTTTCAAATCATCGTAAGTCCATGTGAAAACATCTTTATGCTATTTAAAGAGCTTGTTGAACCTATCCCTTTCGCCTGGCGTACAACATTTACCAAGATTAACATATTTCGGTTCAGCCTCTCTGCCCAGATTTACCAATTCATACTGCATGGAGGAGCTATGCGTTTTGACATTTGCTGGCCTCTTGAACTTGTTCTGCAGATCGAACAGTGCTTCAAGACTCCTCACTCCTTTGGGCATGAAGTTCCCTTTAGCAGCATCTTTATTTTGCAAATCTGAATCGTGTTGTCCTTCATCTATTATGGCTTCTTGGAAGACATCTTCATTTTTTAAGAAACTAATAATCTGCTCATCATCATCAAATACTCTGAGATTCGTAATGTTATCCGGAACGGATGGTCTGAAAATCAATTCAATGGAGCATTTATTATTAGTAGGAACTAATCTGGAAGCGGAAGTTGCTAACAAATTAGTTGCAGCATTCGGTATCCTAGGAATAGGATTTATATTGAAAGCATCAAAACATGAAATTAGATTCCAAGCCTCAGACTGATAACCTTTAAGTGTGGTGAAAGACTGAATTGTATCTCTCACTTGCCTAACAACTAATTCTGAATCACCAAAGACTTTCAAATATTTGACATTTAAACCAATAGATTTCTTTATACCATGAATCACAGCTTCATACTTAGCAGTATTATTCGTGCATTCGAATTCCAATCTGCATGATAAAAAATGCTTGTTTCTTTCGGGATCAATCAAAACACAACCGGCTCCTGATCCTTCTTGAGTTTTGGAGCCATCAAAGTAAAGAATACAAAAAACATTTTCTTCTTTAACTAAGTTAGTGTCATTAACACCTAAGTCAATAACTAATCCTACTATGTTACAAATGATATCATCAGTCCGTGAAAAATGAAGGAGATCGAACTGTTTGTCTACATCATGGCTAACATTTTCTGCTTGATAATTTCCGGGTTCAACTTCTAAAAAATAATTTCCCAAAACTGAAGATGAGAACGTTACAGCTTTGTTTTACTAAGTTACATTTTGTTTCATATGGGTTTCTCTCAGTATTTTAATTTGATTATGCCTATTCTGGTAAGGTAACCACAAGTGGGACCAATCCGTTGCGAAGTAACTGTTTAGTTTCATAGACCAGTCCCTACTCAAGATTAAACCATAATCATTAGGAATATCAACCACCATTATATCAATAAACTGACATACCCTTGGATCAACTGACAACCTAATGACCACCTCTTTCAATTCACCAATGACTTTGCCAACGGTTCTGTCTAACTGTATGATTTGAGATGGAGATGGGATCGGCTGTCCATTAATCTTTTTGAAATATGACAAAGGCATGACATTCGAACTAGAACCCGAGTCTACCAAACAATTATGCACATTATGATTAAAGATTTTGAAAGTCAAGAGAAATGGCAGAGTGTGAGATTTTGATTTCCCACCGATACTGGCTTCATTTATTTATGGGTTTTCTTCAGTGTTTTCAGATGGAGTGCTTGTTTGTGGATCAAAGGCTTCCAACAGTTTCTTTCTCTACTAGGGTAGACTACAAAGATCAAATATTGAGACATTTGCTTTTGCCTTTTTTATATCTTCGATTATGTCATAACCCATATCACACTCTTTCGAGATTTTACCCTGATTTTCTGTTTTGTTGGGTGTAACCTTTGGCTGTTTGGATATTTCTGTGTTGACTCTTTAGCCACCGCAGGAGTTACTGTTGGGTTCATTTTAGGCTGGGGTGGGATGACAGTTATGTGCCGCTTTGGCATTTGATTGGCGAATTTAGCTTTAGGCACATCTATTGTTTGATCAATTACCGGGCCTTTACTTCTGGTAGTGACATTAATCGATGCTGCTTGAAATTCATCAGCGAGGTTTTCAAAAGACGGTTCTTGGGTAGGGGTCCAATCCCAAAGGATCATCGTGGTATTGGGAGCGGATTCTTCTTGCTCAAGAATTTGTTCTTGTTGAAGTTCTGTTGCTCATAAATTTGTGCATCTAACATCTAATTCATTACTAAACTCATTGAATTAATCCACTGTGGACAACTCATTTTAGAGTGCTTCTCTTGATGGAAGGTACAGAAGTGATCCATCCCTATTTTGTTTAGATTCAGCACAGTAGAATTATTTACCGGAGGGGTTGGTTGTTTACCTTCATCCCTCTTCTTGTAGAAAGGCTTGAATGGTTGTCTAGAAGAGCTAGCTATCTTATCTTTCTCTAGATCAACAATTTTATTAGAAAGCTTTTGCATCATTTTTATCACACTTTCTAGATCAGCTGTTGGTTCTTCTTTATCTTTAGTTAACTAAAAAGGGTTCTTAACAGCTGGTGGCTTTTCTTCTAGATCAAGAGAATGTTTAGCAATAATGTCGGCTTCTTCTTCTACCTTCTTGGCTTCTTCAAAGTTTTCTATCAAGGTAGTCTTTTTCGTTCTTTTTACAAACATTGCTAAAGGAGGTTTAAGAGCTGTTGTATAATATTCCACTAAACATTCTTCAGTGGGATTTGTTGCATCGCTAAAGTTGTTTAACAATGTTGTAAATCTTTGATTAAACTCCCGAACTTTCTCTTTATTCTCCATTCTCATAGATAACAATTCTTTCATAAGAGTAGCTACAGTTTTCTAGTTTCCATACTTCTTTAAAAAACATTTTTCAAAATATTCCCAGCTTGCTATTGAGCTAGCTTGCAAGCTAAAATAACAGGAAGATACTTTGGGTTCAAAAGTGTAAGGAAAGAGACGGCAGACTACATATTCATGTTCTACATTAAGAATATTCAAAGCTAAATAAAAACTTTTAAGGTGATCTTCAGCAGAAATTCATTTTCCAGGATCATACTTTGGCAAAACCTTTTTTGGATTCTTAGGCAAATCATGGAATGGTACAATTAGATTTAATGCTCCTCTTGCTCTCCATGCAGGAACAACCATGACTCTTGGTGGAGAATGTGGTGGTGTATGTGGTGGTGAGTTATGAGGAGTATGTCATGGAGTATGTGGCCTTTCTTGATTTGTAGGAGTTTCGGGTCTGATTTCATTAAAAGGTTCAGTGATTTCTTCTATAGATAAAGCCAATAATTCTTCAAGACTATGAACTAAAACAGAGTCTCTTGTGTATTGGGTCCCTTTCCTAGGAGATCTTATTCTGGGAAGCAAAGGGACAGTAGTTAATCCTCCGAGACTCCTAACGTAAGAGCGAGTAAGTCTTCTAAAACAGTTTACTTCCTCAAAAGGGACAACGTACAGTGTTTCTTGCTGTTCAGTCTCAGAATTGGGATTTTCTTGATTTCTTGATTCCAGATTGGAGATGTCTAGGATAACTATTTCAAATGGGTCTTCAGTGGAGTTCTTTCTAATGGAAGAATCTCCTCTGCCAGCCATGCACTGGTGGCCCTCCTTCTAGCGCCAAAAACTGATGATGCCTTGAAAATCGTAGCGTCAATCAGCAAGGGATTCTCCTCGATAAGCAAGCCCAATTAGATCGCTCACTATTTGGTGTGGGGAATCCGTCCGGTTAACGGTTCCGGCTACCGTGTAAGATTTAAATATTTGTTCAATTTTCACTGGTTGCAGGCCGATCCACCATTTATGTGTTTTAATTTTAAAGATGATATCCAAGTGCGCTAATCTAAGTGCATGCAATTAAAACAAATCTAATCTAAAACTGATCTAAGCAAATTTAATCTATCCTTGCAAGGAGCAAACTGAAAGTATGAGCAATAAGCTGAAAGAAACATCTAAAATATCACACAGATAGCCATTTAATCATAAAGATGCAATTCCAACAGAAAATAGAAGATATCAAAGGTAGCTTTGATTTAATTAAAACATTTCATTGCTCATTTAACACAGAAGTTCTGCAAAGGAAATGAAATCATTCATAGCATAGAATTAATTCACAATAGCTAGGAAAGATCTCACAGGAAATATACCCTAACCTCTTTGATTCTTCTAATTTGTCTATAGTGCCCATTTACAAAAAGGAATAAGTCCTAGAAATATTACAAAGGAAGGACGAGAAGAAAAATCTAGCTGTCCTTTTAATATTTAAAAGATACATAGGCAAAAATAAAAAGCACTTTGGCCTTTCATATATAAAATAAAATATTAACCCTGAGCTGGTGCATTTGCCACAGCTGGTGACTCGGGTAACGCTGGTTCTTCTACTAAAACTTGTGCCCTTGCTGCTACTGGTAATGTTGTTGAAATTGATGCCTGGTTTGCCTCTGTTGCTGATGCTTTGTCTGTTTCTTCTATATGCTTTACCCAGAGGCTGGTTTCTCATATGATGTTGTTGGCGGGCATAGGGAGCATAATTTTTAGAGATACCTCATGCTTGGCGAGCTCTTCTTCTAAGATGATTACTTCTGTTGTTGCATCCTAGAGGTTTTCTTCAAGGATATGTGCGTGAACAATGGCCTGACCGATACAGTGGTGGACATCTTCCACGGTTAACACGTCCATCTTCTTTACATAGTCCACTTATGCACTTAGCCCGTCCCGTAGCTCATACAAGCGTTGGGATTTATCTGGAAAGTCTTTTATATCTTGGGGCATCACCATTGTTGGCCCGGTTTTGCAACCAGGCTTAGTGCTATGGGCACCTACTAACTAGTAGCAGCAGTTTCAATAGAAATAAAAACAATAAACTAAATAAACAATACTTTTCATGGATCTAAACAAGAATCTAAGCAAATAATGTAAACATTTCAAAATCAAGAACAAGAAACATAATAAATAATTTTTTGTATTGAAAAGTGGGGGGCAAGCAAGTGCTTGCGATATTACCTTCAATGGTGAAGGTTGATGTTGAGCAACTCCCAAGATGAGTAGCTCCAAACTCCAAGAGGTCTCCTTCTCCAAGGTTGCTTCAATGGCTAAAAGTGCTCAGGGGAGATTTCAGCAGCATAAGGATGAGATAATGGAAGGATGGTAAAATGAGGAGCCCCTACCACCTTTTTATAGGTTTTGGTGGTGGGGAATACCATTTGTGGTTTTGTGGAAACCAAATGGTATTGACCAACATGGTTTAGGTACTTTTCCCTCCTTTTTCCTTTTTTTGAATAAAAATAATGTTTTAATTCCCTTTTTAATATTTTTGGGAATTTGGACCCTTTTTGAGGGTTTTTTATGATTTTCTTGGAAAAATAATCTTTTTTAATGGAAAAAGGGGTGTACTAAGGTCTTTTGGTGACCTTTTGTTGGTTTCAGAGGCTCAGATGGTGGAAAAGTGGACAAATGGGTCATGTGAGTAAGGGAATCAGCTAGTGAGCACTTTTTAGGTGTTAACAACCATCTAACCATTTTCTTGGGTGGTTCGTATCTTAAGATACAAATTTTTACACTGCTCAAGGGTAGCTTGGACTACAGTGTTCAACTTCACCCCACAATCTTTGCAAAACACTAAAAGACGTGCATCTGCCTTGAATTCGAAGACAGATTTAAGAGGGAGGTTCGCGGGGAAACCCGACTTTCCTTCTCTCCACTCAACATGCTTCTTAATGTCCTCACTAATGCGTGCATATTCCTCTTGAGCCTAGTGGCTTTAGCATTGATCTCTTTGACCCTGGCTACTATTACCTTCAGCTTGCAGACTTCTTTCGTTATGAGCTCCTGAATTCTGTGGATCTTCCTTAATGTTTCACATGAATACTCATGAAAGGGACTCATATCAACAACTTTGTTGGCTGCGAGTTCTAATTGTTGTTCCAACAATTCCTTACCCTCTTCCGACTTCTTTATATTATCTTTCAAATCATCCATCTGCTGAGTAGTATCAAATTTCTCAGATTCTAGCTACAAATTTTTACCCTCCATGTCATTCTTTTCTCCTTCCAGGGTTCTTATTTGTATCACCAAAGCTCTCTTTTCAGCTTCTAGATGTTGAAATCTCTTGTTTAGTTCTCATTTTTCTGACACAAGGGTGTCACACTTCTCAACCATCAAATTTTTATAATTCTGTTCTTTGAACAGAGTCTGCAAATGGTGAGCTTTCCTCTTCTCTAATTCTAATTCGGCCTCCAACATGTGGACATTGTCTGCAATTGCTTTAACAGAAGCTACAGAGATAGATTCTAGGAGTCCGGGAGCATTTTGGGTGCCTTGCATGACTGTGGTCTCATGCTTGGTGATGATATCTTCCTAGAAAGGCCTCTTCATACTAGTCACTATTTCCTTAACAATGGATTTTCTCTTCTTGTTATAAACAAACTTGTTCCATTGGGACACCGTACTATTCTTCGATGGTGTAAAAGGGAGAAGAGGGAGTTCTCTTATGGGGAGATCTGTATCCATGTCTTATAAGTTTGGGCTCTTTGGTTCAACATCCTCCCTGGATTTGTTTTCCTCTTTTTCCTTTCTCTGAGCCTCCTCCTCTTCCGCTTTCCTTCGTCTCTCATCTTCTTCCAACTTGACAGCTTCTTTCAATCTAACTCTCCCTTCTTCTTCCAGCTTGGCAG
Source organism: Larix kaempferi (assembly GCA_027924585.1). Taxonomy (NCBI): domain Eukaryota; kingdom Viridiplantae; phylum Streptophyta; class Pinopsida; order Pinales; family Pinaceae; genus Larix; species Larix kaempferi. Next base: position 5,693,784 of record BSBM01000597.1, on the reverse strand, counting down.
CTTCTTCCAATCTGATTCTTTCTTCGTGTTGGATCCTTCGAGCTTCTTGTTTTCGAAGTTCATCTTCCTTTGCTTTACTTGCTTTTTCATCAGCTTCTCTTTGGATTCTCTCAGCTTCTTCCTTGAGCCTTTGCTCTTCTTGGGAAAGGGCTTCAGCGGCTTCTGATGCTTCTCTTTCTTTCAATTGTTTTGTTTCTTTTGCATCATGGAGCACAGTAGTGGAGCTAGAACTAGCTCCGCCTTTACCGAGACGACAAATTTGTAGTTCGGTCATGTTACTGAACCCTCTATACACTTCTTCATCTTCGTCATAATAGTGAGCATACTCAAAATGAGCATGAATCCGCCTGCAATGTTCTGCAGCCTTGCCTTGTCTGTCATTCCTTTGGAAGACCCTTTCCCCAAAATGAAAATCTTTCAATTCCATAATAAAATCTTCAACTGACAGGATCTTTGAGAACTTATGAGCTCCAACAAAGAAAGGAAAAGGAGGGAAAGAGGCCTTCTTTAACCTATACAAGGTACCACCAATTCCATCAAGGAACACCTGCCTTACTGCCTCCTTGTGGACTATGTACTCAGTATCATACCTGGGAAGGATATATGGGGGCTTGGAGCCTCCATACATCCTTATATAAGTACCTTCTTCTGAAAAATAGAAGTCGCCATAGTTCTCCATGACTTTCATGGCATTCTCAAATAAGCAGTTGGGTTCTTCGTTAAACATAAGCTCATATAAAGGTATGATGAATTCTTCACAAATAAGCTTGTAGCTCCACCTGTAATTCTGGGCACAAAGTATTTTGTAGGCAGTGAACACTGCGGTGTTGGCTTGGTCCCAAAGGCAACCCAACTTTCGGAAAGTAAGTTTCGACAAAATGCAGTCTATTAGGTAGGATGACATGTAGAAGTCCGATTTCTTTGCCACCAGCCCTTCTTGTGCCTCAACTATGGTTGATGACAGACTGTCCGAGAGGATGGTTGCCCAATTAAAAACTGTTCTTCTAAATGCCACATAATGGATTATGGGAACCCACTGGAGTCTAAAAATAGTCCCGTCGGGACTGCCAAATATCCTACTTAGCATGAGGGCGGTCATGCTGAAAGGAGGCCTTAGGTTTTGGACCTCGTACTCATCACTCTCCTTCTTCCTTATCTGCTTGCCTGTGATTATCAATTTTTTAGCCATCTCTAAATTGTCCATTTTGAGTTGACTTAGCCATTCGTCATCCAACGGCTGCCGAGTACGAGGAAACTTGTAGGCTCCTGCTATATAGGCTGGATGGAACGATGCGAAGGCTTCACCCTTGCTGTCAAAAAGGACTCTAGTCTCCGCATTTGCATGCTGCAGGATCCATCCAATTGCTTCCGAGCAAGGGAAGAGTTCTGGACGCGTGGCTTCTTTAGATATGCCGGAGCTCCTGATGTTCTGGTATAAATATTCTTCCTCTAGGAGTGCCTCAGGGATGTCTTGGTCTCTTATCATGCGGTATACGTCTCCCCATTCGACTTCTGGAGGAACGCCCATAGTGGATTTGATGTCCCCAAATAGAATTTCTACTCTTGCATCAACGCTAGCCGATTCTGGCTCGGACATCTTAGCCTTCCTTTTGCCACCTTTATAAGATCAATTATAACGCAGTTTTGATAATTTAGACTAGCATTCTGAATATAACATCATGGCTTAAGCGCACCTACGAAATATAGCAATAAAGAATTCCTATGATGATCAATATATTTCAAACGCGAATGTGAAGTAAAACTCATAATAAAAATGTACATTGCTTCCCCTTTTAAACAAACGAGTGAGTTGTCTTCATGGGGTAAGAAAAGAATGTTGAATTCAGGTCTGAGGTAGCAAGGCCGGGACCCTCATCATGAAAACGTGGGAAGGGAAATAGGTGAATGTGGTCGGGCAACGTCGTATATACTTGTTTGTGCGGACTGAGACTGGGTTGAGGTCGGCTAACGGGGTGGGAGCTATGTTATCCGCTTCAAAAGGCATGCTGAGTTTATCCAACAAAACATAGGAAAACCTGCGAGAGGGACGGCCGAAAAAGAATAAACAACTCACTTTCGACAAGAAAAATGAAGCTTACAAAACCACCTACCTAGCGAGTAACAGAAAGCTCGAAAATGCTGACGGTGCCGTGTAGCTGGCTTAGTCAGGACGGCTTTTAGGCCACGAAGGAAGTTTCAAGCAACAGTTTTAGCCAATGAAAACAAATGAAATTCAACAATGCCCAAATTCTATTTATAATCCCCTAGCATGTGTGGGCATTCAATACGGTGGGTGAAAATTTAAAAACGGGGTTATGGCGGGTACGGATGGGGTCAAATTGACATGCTTGGCATTAAATGTGAACGTCTAAATCAGACAAACCTGGCCAACTCACCCGATGGTTGCGGCGGAAACTTGTGAGTTTGGATCGTCGTTGTGGCCGGACTGGCCGAGTTCATCCGCAGAAGAGACGAGGAACTTCGCCGCAAGCAAGGCCAAGGTCGTGTTTCGGGTGAGTTAACCAAGTTTTGGCACCGTTGCGGATGAACTGAGTGAGTGTGGGCGGAAGACTTCGGAAGACTTAGCGGAGTTCTTCCGACACAGACCGGCGCAAGACTCAATAAATTTCTCCCTGCCCGTTGCAGCCAGACTTGTCGAGTTATTCCGACTCAACCAAAGGAAACATTGTTGCAAGAGAACTCGATGAGATCATCCACTGTTGTTGTTTAACTTATCCATTTCCCCGTCATTGCGGCAGAACTGGCTGAGTTCTTTCGCCGTTGCAGCTCAAAAGTGTGACTTTCACTTAGGCAAAAGACACAAAAAGAAGCAAACTCCAAGGCATAAAACAAAGGGCTTTGTTCTAGAAAACTAAGTAAGAAAAGGTTTTGATGGGCTTGACTTCTAAGAAAAAAAAAAAAACCTTTTCAAAAGTAAGAGGAGGGGCCCCAATATTTACAAAATTTTGGGGGGGAATGTTGCAGCAACAACAAGTCCATTAGTGGTAAGAGTACCTCTTTGTCTCATATATATATATATATATGAAGGAGTCATTTTCATTTGAGCCATCTTTTCTTGTCTTGTGTTGTGTATTTAGTACATTGTATAAGGAGGTTTCCCCTTTGAAGAGGATTTCTATTCATCTCTTTTCTTCATGATTAAGGCATGGATTACTCTTCTTGTTTATTTATTCTCTTTTGGGGAATTTTTTGCATAAAAAACTTGGTGTATTCACAGTCAAGAATTTTGTACAAAATAATTCCCACTGCTCCTAGAGAAGATGTTGATCCAACCAAACCTACTACTAGGCCACATGTCGATGGTGTGATTTCCTCAGTAGAAAATATCGCATCTAGTCAGCGTGTTAACCAAACTGGACAATTATCTTTGAATGCACGTACAACTACTCAAAAAAATGCTAAAAACTTGAATCCCAACCCACCCTATGAAATTTTGTTAGTACAAACAACCAATTCTAAAGGAAACCAATAGCTTGGGGGGGGGGAACAAGAATAAAAACAATGGGAACAAAGGGAATAACAATGCAGGAAGAAAAAATAATAACAATAATAATGTTGATAGGGATAAAAATGAGAAAAGGAAGTTGAAATTACCATGCAAGTTATGCACTGATGATCATCTGACTTACCTATGCCCCAAATTGGAGGTTTCTCAATGATATTTGGCACAATAGGAATCTGCCAAGAAACATACTATACTAACCATTACATTCCCTCCACAGAAGAAACAAATGTTTGCTAAGTGAATCCAATCTATGTATCTCTACAAGGGTGCAATCAGGGTGCCTCCTTACAAGGGGGAAATAAAATGAAAGATAATGTTTTCATGTGTGAAAGAGAGATCAATATCCAAAGTAGATCTCTCATATGGGTCCAAAGGGAAATAAATTCCTAAATCGGAAACAACTAATTATCCTTTGCACATAAAGAATCCAACAAACGCCACAATGCTTAGGATGTTGAAAGGTGTGTTAAAGAATGGCACATACAATCCCAATGCATGTGCTACCCAAAAATATAGCATAGTTTAAGATCTAATGCAAGCTCCCTATTCAATGTCCACATTGAAAGTCCTCCAAAGTTTCCCTACACAACAGAAGACTCTGCTTTCAAAAATAGGATCTTTAGATCCTTTGGATATTCAACTAATGACATTTTATTTGGAAAAATAGAAGCCCTATTTAACTCACCATGCCACATTTCAAATCCAAGTATCAACCGGAATATGAAACATCTTTCATAATTTTGTGAATGAGGGAGCATCCACATGCATTTTGTCCTTATCATTTTGGAGATATATTGGCTCACCTAAAAAAAAAATTATGCACCCATGTTAAAATATTTCAATGGACACTTGTTCCAACCTCACAAAATTATCCCTGCTCTCCTAGTACATCTAGGGGGGGGGATTTGAATGCGGAATTAGAATTTTCCAATGATCCACTAGATTATAACATATTGCTAAGAATAAGTTGAACTTATGCCATGATGGATGTGGTCTCTTCCATTTTTTGAGTGATCAAATTTCCCCAAGAAGGAAATATTGTCGCATTTGATTAATTTTCATTCTACATAAATGAGTCCACTCAACACAATGTGGAAAATGTCCCCCTATCAGGTCATTCCATGAGAAAATGTGAAAATGTTGGAGTGGGGATGTACCCTACATTGATGGTAACTTTCAATTCCCCCCCACCCAATTTGAAAGTATTGAAATTTGGTAGTCATTGATGTCAGCTGATGTCAAAGAGGATTCGGTATCCTTGCACCAGTTTGAAGAAGTATATGAAGATCAGTTTGAAGAACTACATAAAAAGTACATACAAATTGCAGAAGTACATTCAATTTGAAGAGGTACATAAGGTACAGGTGTAGGTCTCAATTCCACCCAGTCATGCTCCTTCAAAGGTGTATGCCAAAGAGATGGATGGACATGTTTCGGGAGTGCGTAAGAGTCTTGAGAACAAGAAGCAGTTGGACAAGTATGCAAGTCCCGAAAGTGTGCAAGACTGACCAATCAGAAGAAGCATATAATTTTTTGAAGCGTGCAAGAATACCGAAAGAAAGTGGTGTTCAAAGAATTCAAGTGTGCAAGTCCCACAAGTGATGGCACACCCAGTGTGCAAGACCCACGGTGAGAAGAACCAAGTATGTGCTAGACCCACAAGGGATGATACCTCAGTGGCGCGGAACATGAAAAGAGGAAGAAATGTGAAGTAAGCGGAACTGTAAAGCAAGGAAGAAGGAACGCCACAACCAACTTGTGAACATACCATCCATGCACAACAAGTATAAATAAGAATCCAAGTTGCTAAGTTGATGTAAGCTTGTAAGCTTGAGACTGGAAGATAGAGATTTTACAAGCTTCTAACTCTTGGGGCATCAAGGGCTCATGGAACCAAAACAACATGATCTAGAAGAGATCTAAGTGTGCATGAACAGAAGAACAAAATTGGTGATGGTGTGTAGGATGATTTAGTTTATCTGTGATAGTTGCACAAAGATATAAATGAAGGACTATAGAGGATGTGCAAGTGCATGAGTACAAAATGATAGATTCACAAACAGTACCCAGAAAGTCACAAATGGTCTAAGACAGAAGTGTGAATACATACTTGAAGCACATATAGTGATGCATGAAGTAAAGTAGTTTGTCTAAGACAGATGCGCTAAGAGAAAGTTGCAGCAAAGTAAAGGATGTGAAGTATGACAAGGGTGATCTAATACAAGTGTGAAGAAAAGAAAGGTCATATCGCAGATGATGCATAAAAGTTCACAAATTGTCTAACATGGATGCACCAAGACATAAGTGTGATATCTCAGAAGGTGCACGGATTGATCTGATACATATGTGCAAAGTCAAAACAGCTGCATAGCATAAGATGTGTGGTATCAATTAAGTTTGCAGATGTGTAGAAATAGAATGGCATACTGAATCAGACCACAGATTGTTGAATGTCATGAAGAAATAGTAGAGTGAAGTAAAGTGTAGTAAAGTGAAGTTCATGATACATATCAATGATTGCAAGATATCAGTTTACATAAGGTGCGCACAACAGACTCAGCAACATATTATCTAAGGAGTGCGTGGATCAATAGAACAACAAGACAATTTCTTCTACTTTCATACAAGGATCAGGGGGTTAGTGCCTCCTTCCATCTGAAGCTGGTAAATCAATGAGTCGGTGCTTCCTTCAGGTCATATCCTATAAAACCAGGGGGTCGGTGCCCCCTTCCAGTTGGTGCTTCCATGAATGTAATATTTTAATATAAGAGACCATTATGTGGTTTTCTCTCATTTGGGTTTCCACGTAAAAATTTGCGTGTTTTGTGTATTGCAAATGTGTTGGTAAATGTTTATGTTATTGTGGATGCATAATTTAAGTTCAATTTAAATTGATAAGGAGTAAAAATTGTTCATAACTGCGCTAATATTGATTCACCCCCCCTCTCAGTATTAATAAGATTCCAACATTTGGTATTAGATCTAGGTTTATCAGTAACATCTTAACATCTAGAAGATAGATCCTTGCACAGATATGAACATGCAGGAAAAAATCTACATGGCTAACAAAGAGGATCTAATAAATATAAACATGGAATATTAGGGGATGGTTGAAGTAGACTTTGAAGGATACTTTATCAGTGGTTTGGAAGAGTTAAAGGAATCAAGAAATAAAAAATAATAATAGTTGCAGGAATCCCTACTGAAATTAGAAGCAAATATAGCAAGGCAGTTGAAATTGAGAGAAGAAAAGTGTGAAAATCTAGAATCTGAGATCACTTCTCTGAAGGAAGAACTTCAAAATATCAGCATCCAGTTGGAACATGGAAACAACACCAAAAGTATTTCAAAAAAAGACTATGAGGGTTCAAACTTCATACTAGATACAAAGAGTTATGTAGATGTGCTCAAAAAATATATTCCAAAGAACAATTAGAAGGTTGAAGAAGAAAATAGGGAGTCAATTCATGCAGAAACTAGACCTGCACAATTCCGAATATCTCATCCAATCAGGTATCAAACTCTCTTTTTGGGTAACTATTATTTATGTCAGAAATTCGGTCATAAGGAAAAATAATGCAAAGCTCACGGACTTGCAAATACTAGAAGAAATGGAAATTGTAATCAAGCTAGCCCCAGACAGAATAGTGTCAGAAAATTACATGAAACTCCAAAAGAAAATGTCAATCCTTTCATCCTTTTGTTCTTATACAGTGAATGTTATAAGTGTCACAATCACAGTCATCACCTTTTCATTGGATATCACCTTTATAATTTTGAATTTTCTTTATTTTTTTTAAATTGACCCCGACTATCATCAGATATTCGATGGTCGTCAAAACGCAAATATAGGCATAGAATATCCGATGTTTCTATGATAAACTTTCACAACGGTCAATACTTATATGTCATCGGATATCCGACAATATTTTTTTTAGAAACTTTAAATTATAGAAATATTTCGACATGTTTGCTATACTAGTGAGGGTTTGCGGAGATTATAACCTTTGCACGGACTATTTTCCATACAAAAAGCCACAATTATTTCAGTTTTTACTGTGATTACAAATAGTGAAGTTTGGAGCTTTATTTTTTAAGATTGATAATCATCAGGCAAGCTTGGTAAAAGAAAATGTCACATAACAATATTCCTGATCCAGAAGAACAAAATCGAGAATTACTTGCTAGATTGTGGGATGGAGTGAAAAGAAAGGGTCATGGGAAATATTATTGTCCATGTAGTCAATGCAGTGGCTTTAAAAGGATAAGAATAAATATCACAACAGCTAAAAGACATTGTAGGGAACATGGACACATTGAGGGGGGACATGAATATCTTCTATTGGTAAGTATTTCATTATATATGTCTTTATATTGATCATTTTTGTAAATGTATGTATCATTTTAATATTTTTTATATTTACCAATATATCTTGATGGTTTGTAATTATAAAGGAAAGGCCTCCTATGGCATATCACCTGGAGGATGTGCTTGCAGAACAAGCATCGGAGAAACATGGAGCTACGAATATTGAAGAACAATTTAATGATCATATTGAAGAAGATGATGGTACAAATACATTGATCCATGATACATTTAATGTTAGAATGGATGATGATCATGATCATGAAAATGACGAATTTGATGATGTTCATGATTTACCTCTTCTTGAGAAGGAATATGAACCCCTCTATGAAGGCTCCGACACAACTCTTGTCTCTGCTATATTTTTTATATTGAACTTGAAGGTTATGAATGGTCTTTCAAACACATAATTCACACAGATGTTAAAGTATGTTAATGTATTCCATCACATATATATATGATCGTGATAGAGGTTATCTTTGTTCCTCTAATAATTTTATTGTTAATTCATAAGTAAGATTAATAAGGATGAAATATGTTTCATTAATATTCTTTATATATTATATTAACTAGTTTTTTTTTTTAAATTGTTGTAGCTTGATAGCTGAATTTTTGTTACCACCATCAAATATTTTACCTCGCACATACTGAGATTTATCTACCATCATGAAATAAATTGGAATGCAGTATCAAGCAATTGATGTTTTCCCCAATGATCATATTATATATTATAAACAACATGAATTTGAAACAGAATGCCGAGAATGTCTTATTAGTATATATTGAGTAGATCAACTAACAAAAAAGGTGCCTCGCAAGGTTCTTCATTATATTCCCATTATTCCACATTTGCAATGATTGTTCAGGTGCAAAAACATAACACAATTTACGGATTAAAATGCACATAATAGAAGTCAAGATGGCATTCTTTGAATGCCTGTAGATGGTTATGCATTTAGAGACATGGAGGGAAAATGGCCACTATCTTTAAAGAAGAACCTCATAATATTAGGCTTTCTTTGGCAGTAGATGGTATCAATCCATTTGCAAATATGAGATCTATTTACTCGGTGTGGCCTATTTTTGTTATCAACAATAACATTCCTCCATGGATGTCAATAAAGAAGGAGCACATAATGTTGGAAATGATTGTTCCAGGTATGTGTTTAGAATAATTTTTTTTAACGTAGTAGCATCTCATTTGTCGTATTTTGTTGCATAATGTCATATACTTTTTTTTCATTTACTCATATATATTGTTTATATATCTAAAATGGTTGTAATAATTATGTAGTTATATGTTCAAATCAATTAGGTAAGTACCAAGTTAAAGATATGAATGTATATATCGAGCCTCTTATTGACGAGCTTCTAAAACTATGGAATGGCATCACTATGTATGATGTCTCTAGACCAATATGACAAATGAAATTTCAATTACATGCAATGATTGTATGGACAATTCATGATGCCCCGGGGCTAACCCATTTTTGTGGCACGTAATTATAACGTCCACTTTAATAGTATTTAGTTTTATGAAATTGATATATTAATCATGCATGTTTTTTAAATAATCCATTCATTTTATATAATTATAATTGACATAGTTAATCCATCTATTGTAGGTCTTCAAACAAAGAGAAAATTTGCATGTCCAATTTGTGGTCCTCAGATGAAATCTCATTGTTCAAAATTTTTAGGAAAAGAGGTGTTTGATGAGTATAGGAACTTCCTCTCTAAGAATCATAGGTATCGAACTACTGAAAAAACATCTTTTCAATGGTGTTATCTCTCAGAAATTTTTCTCTGGTTGTGGGAGAAAGTTTCCAATGTAACCTCAAACCAATATTTAGAACTGAAACTGGTCTTTTCAATCCAAAGGGGGCTCCCTTATGAATCTATTTCCCTAAAGTTTACTTAACAACACTTAGTGCATTCCATAAAAATGACCAGATATCTAGATGGTAACAAAGTATTATAAATGGCTGAATAATGAAGAAACTATTGGGAATGGAGTCAGTAAAAATATTTTTTTTTCAATTTGCGCGAAATTGGTGATAGAACACATCAAAACAAAGGCAAGGTAGAAAATATTTTTTAGTCACTTAGTTTGTTGTAGGATGATGGCAGAAAAGAGCAAAAAAATCGATTACATAAGAGCATCAAACCACAAATGAATTATAATGTAACTTTAGAAGAAAAGATGAAAACAATTCGACTGCATGCATTTGGAGCATCAAAGATAAATTCCAAACCATATATTCTCAATAAAATAACTCATAATATAACACATTTGACAGTAAAATTTTAGATAAAGATAGCACATACACATGAGAAAAGATCACAAACTTTGAAATATCGGCACATGAATCATTGTTCCAAAATTTTAGCACTTCTAGCCTCTATAAATTATATTGGTGTCAAAAAATATAACTGTGCACAAAAATATTTATCCTCAGGATCCAACCCTCATTACATTCATGAAATCAAAATTTATACAAATTGCTCTCAAGATAAAAAACCTAACCAACTTTTTGCTAAGAATAGAAACTATAAAGAAACTTCTAAATTTCAGGAATGGTTGCTTTGCTTTCGATCACCCTTATTGTCCGTTGCTTCAAAAATGAACCTGTTCAATTCGGAATGCTTATGTGGAAACTTGGACAAATAACAAAAAGAAACAACAACTACGTTTCAAAACAAGACATCCGGCTGTTCATCATTGATGTAACCTATACTTAGTTTTTCCAAATTTTTCCAAAATATTCCACAGCTCTTGAGTCGGGATCTTGTTATCCATCATCTCTTTAATCATCACCTCTAATTCCACATAAGCAGTTGAAGATACATGTGACAAATATTTTTTAATCATTAGTAACCGATCAAATATCTTGAAATATTCGGTCAACTTCTCAATTATAGCTTTCCGGTCAATCCTTTGATTAATTCTTTGAATTTCGAGTGATCCATGCAGATCTGAACTAGTAAGATATGGTAGTCTTCCTGAGATATCAACCTTTCATTTTCATCCCAGAAAGAAGGTAGGCCATTCTCAAAGAGCCTCTAAAACTGTTTCTTAAAACTTTGAACCTTGGAGAGCGCTTGTTATGCTTTACTATGTACATCTCTAACATAATTATGTTTGCCAATAATTCTTCTTGCCCAAATAATAATAACCGACCTATCTTTAATTCCCAAGTTTTGCATATCCATTTGAGTCAGAGTATTTAAGAAACTAACTGCATTTTGGGCTATCTATGAAGGCCTTTTATTCAATGTTTCATTTACCACTTTGCATCTTTGGAGAGCCATGTTTGCTATAGCAGCTTCATCGTTAATGAAATTTAAGTATGGCATGAATTTGGTGATTTCTACTGATAATGCATCCCATATGAGGTGCTTATCTCCTTGCAAGGGAATCTTAACTATCACTCTATCTTTCAACTCATTGACCTTTTTCTTCAACTATTTTATTTCATTCAAAGCTGTGTTCTTTTCCTCAGTTTTATGGACTAATTCTTGCTTGAGTTTCTAGTTTTCTTCTTTCAATTCTTTAATTTCCTAATATTTCAAACTAACCTGAGACATGGCATTGGTTAATTCTTCTACGGAAGATTCACCTATTTGCTTCTCCTTTATAATAGAAGATTGATCCATTGGATTCTCTGATACTTTTTTTTCTCCAGCCTGATTTGCACTTAGCACTCAAACTTGTGACAAGAATTCAGATTTCTCTTTTTCCCAAGTCTGTTTCTCATCTTGCAACTTCAACATTTTACCCTTGTGGTCCATCATCTCCTAATAAACTACCTCTTTTTCTTTCTGCAATGATATCAGCTCTGAATATTGTACATGTTGAACACCTGGAACCTTTAAATTTTTCTTTAGCATTTGAATGGTATTCTCCTTCTCATCGAGGAGTTTTTTAGTGAATTGGGTGTTACCTAGATCTGTCTCCATAGTCACAAGGTTGGCTTGTAGTTTCTTAATTTGGACCAAATTTGCTTTATTCTCTCCTTTTTCTTGTCTAAGCTGACTTTCCAACTTCTCTACAATTGACTGCAACTTAGAAATTTCCAAAGTTGATTGCAACAGGTCAGAGTACAGGACATATCCTGTTTGTCTATGCAATTGGATTTTGTCTGGAATATCAATATTATCTAGATTAAATTCCATTTCAGATACTTTTTCATTATTTATAGTTGCAAATATCAGAGTGTTCTTCTCTGAATTTTTAACTGCGACAAGTGAAACCTTTTGGTCTATTAACTTCCTCACCTATGGGAACAATTTTTCAGTTTCTTCTACAGACTGTTTCTTCTTTTCTTCATATTGTGAAAGAAAATCAAATCTAGATTTATATTGGGAACTCGATCCAGACTCCTTTATCTCGGAAAATGAATATTGTTGTATATGTGTAGGCGTTTGTGAAATAGAGTATTTTTTCCTGAATCAATCAGATTTTGTTCTTCCAAACTAACGATTTCCTTATGCTGCTCTATTTTGATCTTTTTACTTGAAACTTCTTCATCGATTTCCATGCTATCAACCTATGAAATAGTTATTTTATTGGTAACATTAGACTTAGCTAGTGTATGAACCAACAAGGCCAAATTATTTGTTTGCTCCATATTTGTCTCTTTTACTTCCCTCTGGTTTTGCTCAAAATTCAATAAATTTTCAATTTTATCCAACCATTCTACTATTTGATGGTCAAATGCCTTGTTCCTATTTTCTTGTCTCCTCTGGGATATAATTTGATGTGGATCGTAATCGATTTTTTCAGCTTCTTGGAAATCCATGACCTTTAACAATTTTTCTACTACAAACAAAGACGCTTTATTTTTTATGATAAAAGGGCCAACTTTGAGGGGAAACTTCACATATGATAATTTTTTGAAAGCACCAAAATGCTCTTCCTCTGAACAAAACCTCTTCCTAATGAATTCTAAGGAAAAACCCTTGGTGTCAAAAAGGCTGGTAATTGGTATGGTGCTCCAATAAATCCATATACTCAAATAACAATATGCTCTTTGTACAAAAAACAATCACCTATTTGACTTTCTAGTGTAAGATGCAACATATTCTTCATATCTTATAATACTCTTGGTAACTCGGTTTCAAATATAATTAGGCGAGCCTATGATATGATTGTTTTGGTGAATTCAAACATATTGATCTACTTTGGAATATCATAAGAGAACATTGTGCAAAGAAAAATCAACGCATAAACATTCGAGCATAAGAACAAGTTCAGGAGATATGTCTGATATCTGAAATGTTTTAACTTGTGGAATTTCACCAACTGAGCATGAATTGCTTCATCCAGGAACTCATCAAAATTAAAGCAACATACTAGACTTGACTCTGACTCGGGTGAATTAGTTTTCATAATTAAACCCAACATTACATCGACGACTGACTGATCATTATCAAGACCCAAACCTTGACTTAACAAAGACAAGACTAATTGGGAACCCTCCTCAAAAACATCAATATCCAAAGGAAAAGAGAGGTTCTCATATGGCTGACCAATTTTCAAAACTTGTGATAGAAAATTTTCTTTATCTTTTGGGGTACAATCTCTGTACAATCTAACCAAAACTTCTTCACTAAATGGCTCAGGGTTTTTAGGAATGGCTTCAGGTAAACCTAAGACTTCACGGATAGTCTGAGCATTGACTTAACAAAGTATTTTAGTTGTATTAGCATTCATAATTACTCTTTCGGTATGTGAATAGTTGGACGCACACCAACCCATGAAATTAGGAAAATATAGGGTTTGTTCAATGCAGAAATGGTATAAAAAAGAACTAAAAAAATTCAGTATATCCATTCCCCGCGACTTAAAATTCAATAACCATTCTTTAGACTGTGAAATTCTACCTACATACAGAATCGGGTCGAAATTGTTTCCCTCTCTATCAACTATGACTTCTTCTTTCTCATCTAAAACCTTATAAAGCAAAACGGATCCTTGAATTTGTTCCATGAGAATTAGGAATTCAAAAATTGTATAGTTTTGAGCTACCTACAAACAGGATAACTTTGAATTTGACCTCTAGACTAGGTTAACAAAGGAGATTGGTGTGTTTTAGACACTCTCGTTCATCCACGACGTAGTAAAAAATAACCCTTTATTTTACCAACATCCTTTTATATAACAAAATTAAACTGGTTTCGGAGCTCTCAACAAGTGGTTTAGTTCCAACCGCTTTTGATAGTAGACTTCACAAACATGCACCCCGTGGTAGGTGGTACATTTTCTGCAACCACCTTCTAGTTTTATTCTATGTGCTCTTTTCCCTCCCGAAACACTTTTTCACCATTGATCTATTTTAAATTTGGCTTGCACCGTTGATCCAATATCCCCTTTTATGCTCTAACCTTTGGTCTTATCTTCTCATTTTTAGGGCCTTTTACCTTTCTATTCGGTCATAGCGTCAGGTCACATGTTCCCAAAATGTTATCTTTCGCGCTCCTTTTTCATTGGTTCCAGGTCGCAGCCTTCAATCACATGCACTTCTAATCTAATATTTTGCTTCTGTATCAAATTTCTCTTAAGTTCTTTTAGTCTTTATCCTTCAATCATTGCGCTTGGTTATATGATAAACTTTCAAAGGATACACTATGAATTTTTATAACACACCCTCATTTTGTTCGAGCCGCTTTAACTTTTATTTTTCAAATCCAAATGGCATCAAAAAAACATAAAACCCTCCAAAAATTTTGCATGCCAACAAATGGGAAATAAGAGACTACATTAAAACCACAGAGAATGACACATCACCTTCGAAAGTTGCAATATAATAGAAATCGTCAAGGTATGTACAAATCAAATTATCTATCTATCATCATATATGAAATGTTTTCAAATTTTTTATATTGTGTGTTGTTTACTATAATTGATCACATTGATTTATGTAATTTATTTATAAACTATCATTCATGATGGCCATCGTGATCATGAAGGAATTATTGGGATTCCATGAGGAATGAAAATTTATCCTAAAAAATTCAGTAGGTTTCCCTATTATGAACACCTAAAAAAATGCTCATTTGTTTGATACAATGCATATCGGAAAGAATGTAGCTGAAACATTATGGCGAATATTAGATGGAAGGAGTGACAAAGAAAAAATTGTCAAAATTTGTAATGACATTTAGGAAGTCAATCATGCAATGAAAGATGTCATTCAATTAAATAGAAATGGAGACCAAATTAATATAAGGTCACTTCCATGTTTGTTAACGGAGCAACAAAGCAATCTTGTAAAAGAATTCATGCGAAAAAATAAATTTCCTACTGGATTTTGTTGCATGCTGGCTGAAATATGGATTTCTGGAAGCAAGTTTATAGTAATAATCTATCATTATCATGTGAAACAAACAATTATAGAATTCAAACTTAAACATAATCATCAATGAAAACCTAACCCTAACATGATCATGATAGTGACATAATATGAATAATTAAAGAGAGATTGTGTTGCTTTCCCAAGCTTACAATCACCCAAACGTGGAAATGATACTCTTCTTAGGATGCCAGTTTCCCTCTACCTTCAAACCTAATCTTGATGATTTATTTCCTTCTTCCAATTTTGTTTAAGTTGAATGACTACCTCTAATCGAATATCAATATCTTTATGGCACCACTTATCCCTAATTTTTTTCGATTTAAGACCTAGAAAATGATTGAAGTGATGACCACTAGACCATTTGGAATTATACCAAATGAATGGCTAGCAGGTCACTAATGGTACCATTTTCCCATAGGAAGATAGCTTCAATTAGTAAGAAAGGATGTTAAATGAAATAATCTTGTATGGAAACATAGTCACATACGGGGGTTGAAATTATGAAACAGGGACTTTACCAAACAAGAGGAATAGGACCATCCTTGATATCAGGGAAGAATTTTCTCCAACACTTTTGAAGGGAGGGAAAGGTTAGTGAGTTCATTAAATCCATATGGATCTCTATGTTTAATATGTGATATTTTAGGATTAGTATCACTCAGCAGTAGCATACCTCACTAGAATTCACTCAAGAAGTGCAGAAATAAGAAGAAGAAATGTTGAATCAATAATCATTCATTACATAGAAAATGGAGAAAAATTGTTGTATCATACATCAGTTGTAAGCTGGCACTCTATAAAATGAATAATAACTGAATACAATCAAATGGATTCGAATTCCTCTAAGGTCATTCGAATTCTCCTCAAAGTGTGGCTTGGATAGCATTGGAGACATCATCCAAACCAGTGGCAGTAGTAAAAAAAGTCAAATAGTCAGTCAAATGAGTCTAATTGAGTCTAACTAAGTGGATGGGAACTGATGTAGGGAAGGAGAATCCAATGTGGGCGCATGAGGAGATGTCAGTAGTCAGAATAGATGATCTAGTCTCTCTGGAGGTCTATCTAAGTGGTTCAGTCAGTTAAACTAGCAATCAATCCCCAAAACAAGGAACAGATCCACTAATCATGGAACTAGCTGGAGTAACTCCTAAATAGGTGGAAGAAGGTGCACTTGTTCTCCAGTGATGAAAACAAGGGTGCATCAATGTCTAGGAGGGATAAACCTGAGCAGAAACAGGCTCCTAGGGGCTACAAAATAAGAACTAGGTGCTGGGAGACTATCATATTGATGACTGGATGCATGCAAATGCATGCAGAATTGCATGTAAGCATGCAAAATAGAAAAATGGCAGTGATAATATTCCAACACCCCCTCGCAAGATATACTATGAGGAACAAATGAAATGGTAGGGCCCTGGTAACTGATACCAAAGGTCACCCCATACAACAATCTAAATAAACAAAGTGAGGAAAGAGGGAAAACCCAGTGGGAAGAAATATCCCCCCCAAAATAGATTGTGGTAGGATGATCAATCATGTACATCACTCACCCCAAATGGTAAGTGGACTTCTCCACCAAAGAATGATCTATCGACAAGAAATGAATCAGTAATGTGAGAAGGATGAAACCTTCCATTCTAAAATTCAGATCTAGTCCTCCTCAGATCAAGTGGATCTCCAACAAGATCTCTAGTAGATCTAAGATTAGTGGTTGCCCATCTAGGAAGAGGAGGATCATCAAGTGTAATATCATCAGGTTCTTGTGGATCTGGATCTTCCATTAGCTCATCTTCATTGATAGGTGCTAGATCTTCAGGTTCTTGTGGATCTGGATCTAGCATTCGCTCTTCATCATCTTCACTATCATACTCTGAATCTGAACTATCATGTGTTGAAGATTCTCTCTCTTTGAGGTCATCAAATAGTGGAGGTGTGCTAGGAAATCTCTCTTGCTCAACAGGATGAGAATCATGAAGAGGCCATTCCTCAAACTGTACACTCCTATCAAGGAATGTGGTCATAGTAGAAGGATCAAGAAGCTTGTAGGCCTTTGCATTCAATGTATAACCCACCATGATACACTCTCTGCTTTGTGGATCTAGGGCTCTCCTTTTCTAATTTGGAATCCTTTCCCATGCTCTGGATCCAAACACTCTAAGATGAGACACATCAGGTTTGTATCCCATCCATGCTTCGAAAGGAGTCAGATATTTGAGTCCTTTGCGAGGAACTCTATTCTGAAGATAGGTTGCACAGTTGATGGCTTCTTCCCAAAGACTAGGGTGCAACCCTTTCGACTTTGGCATGCAGGTGGCCATCTCTTTCAATGTTATGTTCTTCCTTTCAGCTACACCATTCTATTGTGGTGTATAGGGAACAATATGTTGCATTTCAATGCCCTCTTCAACACAAAAGGTTTGAAAGTCACCCTTTATGTACTCACCTCCATTATCAGTGCGAATGGCCTTGATATTTCTTTCTGAAAAATTTTCGGCAGAAGACTTGAAAAACTTAAAGAATCCAAATACTTATGACTTTAATCTGAGAAAGTATACCCATGTAAATCTTGAATAATCATCAATAAAAGTAAGAATATACCTTGCCTTGTTCAAAGATAGATCTGGAAATGGCCCTGCAACATCACTATGAATCAGATCTAGAGGATGAGAGGCTCTCCTTGCCTTCCCCTTCTCAAATTTCTTTTTAGGATGCTTGCCAATCAAACAACCATGACAGTTTCCCTTGGCAAACTTGATCTTGGGAAGCCCTGCAACCATCTCTTTAGTATGCATGTCTTGCAAGTATTGATAGTTAATATGCCCAAATATTTCATGCCACAATCTACTCTCTTCATTGGCATGAGTGTGAAGAGAAGATTGCTTTGAGAGAGGTAAGAAGTGGGAGAACTCATACAATTTTGACTTATGATTTGCAACACCTTTTGCAACGGTAGAACCTGATACCATGTCCTGGATTTCGACCTCATTTGGAGAGAAGATCACCCTCTTGGGCTCTCCAGTATGGGTCATCTAATATACTGAAAGTATATTAGCAGTGACAGTGAGGACATAGAGTACATCTGAGAAGTATCCATGATCTAGTTTGATTCTTCCAATCCCCTCAGAGGAGACCTCAAAATCATTCCCCAACATAATGGATGGTCCAATAGTAGCTTTGAATCCACTGAAGAGATTCTGGGAGGAATACATGTGTGTTGATGCTCTGGAATATATGATGAAGGAGAATTGAGTTGATGCACCTGCCATGAAGGCATGGCATCTCTCTTTGTTCTCAGATCCAAATGGTTCACTCTCTTTCTTTCTAGCATAGGAAGGTACTGGAAGATTATTTTTTTCAAGAAGTGAATCCATGAGATCTATGGTCTTCTTCATACTGAGCTCTCAGGGTGATATCCTCGATTACAGTATGTGCACTTGGATTTTCCCTTGTGAGCTTGCTTGTCCTTATTAGGATTCGATGTTCCATCTCACTATATGGAAGCCTCCTTCTGCTTTCGGTCATTCGACTTTCTATCATAATTTTTTTGTTTTCCTTTTCCATTCGCTTTCCTTGACTCAGTAGCTGCAAGAGATGAATACAATTTGGCTTTTATCACTCCCATGTGCACTAGCTTCTCCTCCTCAGAGTTAGAGATTGGATGAAGTCTTCAAGCAAATGGAATTTCCATTTTGGAATGGACAACATTGATGTCTGGAAGGTCGAAACAAACACTGAATAATCAGGGCCTAGCTTCGATGGGATGGAAAGAATCAATTTTTTGTATTCCTTCTCAATCCCATACCTCTTCAACTATGAAATCAAGTTCTTGAATTTGTTGAGAAACTCAGTGATAGTTTCTAAACTGCTTGGGCTCAAGGAGATGAGCTCATTTTCTATTTTATGCCCCTTCAAATCATCTTTCTGGACAAGGAGGTATTCAAGATTGTCCCAAAACTCCTTTGGAGTCTTCAAATCGATAACATGAAAGTGAAAATCTTCAAAAATGCTAAGTAGCAGTAGTCCTATTACTTCATCAAGCTTGTCTAAGTACTTGGATTTCTCTACTGCACCAGTGGGATCAACTGCAGAGCCATTCACCACTATGGAAAGAGTCTTCGACTTCAAGAAGATGTCCATTTTTGCCTTCCATTGGAAGTAGTTGAATGAGTTCAGCTCAAGATCCATGATACTGAATAATTTGAAGCTGAAAGAGGGAGATTCCTGCAAAACAAATGAGAATGATGAAAAGAAGATCTACTGCAATTTGAATTGAACACTACCTTAGGACACTGAGCACATGTGACTGGGTCCTTCACACCTGGATAGACCTCACTAGATTGCTCCAGTGAATTCAAGGCAATAGCACCAGGATTTGTTGTGGAAACCCAGAGGCTTCTGGTGCTTAATGAAAGACAACTGCTCAAGGAATTGCTGCAACTGATGCTGCTGCAAATTGAATAGTTGTTGTCAGCTCTGATACCATATGATATTTTAGTATTAGGATCACTCAGCAGTAGAAGACCTCACTAGAATTCATTCAAGAAGTGCAGAAAGAAGAAGAAGAAATGTTGAATCAATAATCACTCATTACATAGAAAATGGATAAAAATTGTTGTATCATACATCAGTTGTAAGATGGCACTCTGTAAAATGAATAATAACTGAATACAATCAAATGGATTCGAATGCCTCTAAGTTCATTTGAATTCTCCTCAAAGTGTGGCTTGGATAGCATTGGAGACATCATCCAAACCAGTGGCAGTAGTCACAAAAGTCAAATAGTCATTCAAATGAGTCTAACTGAGTGCATGGGAACTGATGTAGGGAAGGAGACTCCAATGTGGGCGCATGAGGAGCTGTCAATAGTCAGAATAGCTGATATAGTCTCTCTGGAGGTCTATCTAAGTGGTTCACACAGTTAAACTAGCAATCAATCACCAAAACAAGGAACAAATCCACTAATCATGGAACTAACTGAAGTAACTCCAAAATAGGTGGAAGAAGATGCACTTGTTCTCTGGTGATGAAAACAAGGGTGCATCAGTGGCTAGGAGGGATAAAACTGAGCAGAAATAGGCTCCTGGGGGCTGCAAAATAAGAACTAGGTGCTGGGAGACTACCATACTGATGACTGGATGCATGTAGATGACTGGATGCATGCAAAATTGCATGCAGGCATGCAAAATAAAAAAATTATGGTGAGAATATTCTAACATAAGATAGAAATATAGACTAGTGATATGTCAGTGCAACATTAATACTCTAAATGGTAAATCAATCTTGAGAACCTCTTGCATCCAATTAATGTCTATGGGAGTAGAATTTTACCAACTATTTACATCTCCAAACTACCATTATGCGACAATAATTTGAAATAAATGGTTTCACAGACCACTCCAATGTCTAATTTTCATTTTCTTAAAAAAGAGGATGAGGGCCACCTTGCCCCCAACCAATAAAAAAACTTCTACCAAAATCCTATGCACAAATTGACATGTCTAGACCCTAGAATTCAATATTAATTCTCTTTCTTATCATTAGTGTAGTTTAGATCCATTTTATCATGAAACACCCCCTCCCCTTTGTGCCTTATTTGTAAATCCTCTTGAGAATGACTAGTTAGGTATGAATAAATTGAAGTACTTTTTTAACAAATTTGACTTGAGAACATTCATGTGTCAAATGTGATTGTTTATGTTCATGATTGTTATTTGATTTCAAGTACTATTGTGTTTCCGAATTAAAGATAAAAAAAAATAACACAATGTACATCAAGTGGTGTCATAACATGTTCTTTAAGCAAGTTCTTGACAATTTCTTTTGCAATAGAAGTTATATATTGGTTCTTCTTACCTCTATTCATCTCATCAATGTGTGGTAAACAAATGCTTATTTGGGCAATTTATTAGCACTTTTGTGTCATATTAGTTCTATGGAAACACTACGTATCTTGATCTGTCTTCTATCTACATCAATTGGAACTAGTTTTACATTTATGTAGGTTTTTGGTGTGTTCATGTGCCACCTAATCACTAAAATTATCATCTTAACATTCAATATTTTACATTGTTACATATTTTCACATACAAAAGGGATTCATCACTAGTTTTTGCTATGGACTTGCAAAAATCCTTACTCCTCATGTTGCATTTTCTTTGCAACCCATAGCAACTCCTATTCAACCAATAAGTATGATTCTCTATGACTCACATATCTCCTCTACAACCTATAATATAATTTATATTACCCCCCAATGTATCAAGAGCATTAATACACACCTTAATATTACAATTAAAATTGTATAGCGTGATGAGCCTATAGTGTTGGTGGAAACTCCTAAATTGGTCCCCACAACATTCTCTTAGGTATTTCCAATGTTTAATGAACATCTCACCTTTCATACATTCAAGCATGCTTTTAACTATGGAGTATCCAAACACTATTTTTATAGTTCCTTTGGTACGTAATTCATCTCAACCGAAGTGAAAGGACACAATATATATCCTCTAAACAAACGCTTTAATGGACTATTATAAGGTTGATTTTCCAATAAGAAGGGAATTTTGTGATTTTCTACTTGAAATAGTTTTATCCCAAGAGAGGTTTCTACCCATGGTTCAAACATTATACTTATAGAATATGTTCTCCAAGCCTACTAGAAGCATACACAAGGGTATGCATTTTAAACACAACTCGACAATGCCTACATACTATTACATCCTTTGTTGTAAATTGTGTACCATTAGAGGAAATTGGGCACACTTTTGTCTCAATAGGGAAGAAATTATGAGATTTGTAGTTTGTTTTTCTTTTTTCCCTATTATATTTCTTTTTTTTTTATGATTTTCACTTTAGCTTTTAGCATTATTCTTTTCACATTTAGCTCTATGCTTTCAACATTACTACATTTTTATTTATTTTATCTTTAAGTACATTATTATAGATTTTAGTTTCTCATCCAAGTTTTTCCCTTTTAAATGAGATGGCTTTTCTCCTTTTAAAATAAAAAGTGTGCACAAAACTTACACTTAAGTTGTATGCACCAATTTTGTCTGCTATGTATAGTATGCTCATATATATATTACATATGATAAATAGAGTGCCTAGAACAAGCAAAACACATTTGTCTTATTCTCATGTGATCACTATTTCTTATTGTGAAAAAACACCAAAGTTAGTTGAGATTATAATATTCAATTCTCAATTACAAGTTTGGTGTCCCCAAAATATATATTAGCCTCTTTTAACCTCTCTCCACCTCCGACATGCATTGGTAGATGTTGGTTTTTACATGCTGGCCAACAAGGTATTTTAAAATGCCTAATATTTTTCTCTTTTTGATTTTTTCGGGGAGAGTTGTAACAAGAACATATAACTTCCATGTGTTCATGTTGAAATATTTGTGGTTGTTTTCTGTAATGTCCTTCCAGTAGAGACATTTTTTTTTTTTGAGTATAAATAAAATAAAAATAAAATAATTAAGATATTTCAAAAATATTTATTTTAATAAAATTCCATTCTAATTTAAATTTTCTTCTTTTTCAAATAAATAAAATTAAAAATAAAAGAAGTAAAATATTTCTTTTATTAAAATTATATTATTTTTCAAGATAGATTAATTCATTCCTTTAGTGTAATTTCAATTTGTATACTTTCATTAGATAACTTCTTCTCGTTCTTGTCTAGGTACCTCTTCGGCGGGTCCTTCCGATAGTTCCTTTCTTTCTTTTTATGGGGAGTACTGCATAGCGATCAGGAATCTTTACCGCGACCTTCCAACTACGCTTTCTTGGATACTAAGGGATTCTAAGGGATAAGGTCCTCCTTATCGCGTACCCCTCAACTCATCGTATGCGACCAAGTCGTTATGACCTCACCCGTACGACACACACTTCCCCGAGTGAGCTGAAACGACTTCCTACCCGTGCATGGATTGCTATTTCAGTGTCGACAGTCTGTCATCATACCCCTATGTGTTCTTTCCATTCTTTCGACCCCTATAATTCCATTGTGGTTCAGTCGGTAAATCCTCTTACCTGCCACTGCAGACATTCAAGCGCACATTAGTAGCGATGCACTATAAAATATTTTCAGCATTCATTCTAGTATCTCAGTCAGTCGAGCATACAAATTATTCATCATTTATCATCATGTCTCGGTCAGTCGAGCATTCATCATTTTCATTATAAAGCATTTTCATCATTCATCATCATTTCTCAATCATTCGAGCATTCATCATTTTCATTATAAATCATTTTCATCATTCATCATCATTTCTCAGTCAGTCGAGCATTCATCATTTTCATTATAAAGCATTTTCATCGTTCATCATCATTTCTCAGTCAATCGAGCATTCATCATTTTCATTATAAAGCATTTTCATCATTCATCATCATTTCTATGTTAACCGAGCATTCACCTATCATTCATCTAATCATTTCTATTTCACTTGATAATTTTCAAAGCAATTTCTATGATCTAAGTTTTATAAAAATCAGGTCCCTTCAATCTAGTGCCCTCAATAGTCAAATCAGTCATAAGTCTCAATAGTCTAAACAATCATAGGTCTCAATAGTCTAATCAATCATAAGGGCCGAGGCGGGCATTACATACACCCCTCTTATTAAAACTTCATCCCGAAGTTCAAAACAAAAAAGGAAAGTTCTAACGCATCTCAATTGCGTCCTCCCAGGTTGCAAAAATGGGACTATAGTTGTCCCACTGAATTTTAACCTAATCAATCACACGGTGCCTAAGCTATCATGTTCGGCGTTCCAATATGCATATCGTCTCTGTCATCATGGCCCCTTCGTCCGATATCTGTAGGTTACTCATGTCAATGATATGTACAGAATCTGAAATGTAATGTCTAAGTGTTGATACATGAAAAACATTATGAATCCTATGTAGTGATGATGGTAGTGCAAGACGGTAGGCAACCGGTCCTATCCGTTCCAATACCTCGAAGGGTCCCACGAACCTAGGAGATAGTTTTGTCCCTTTCTCGAATCTGATAGTACTATTTTGCGGTCTCACCCGCAAAAATACTCGATCTCCAACCTGATACTCTCGATCAAGTCTATGCGCATCGGCATAACTCTTATGTCGACCATGTGATTCCTTTAGTCGAGCACGGATGTCTGCCATCTGTTCCTCCATTTCCTAAATCACTTTAGGCCCAAGCAAGGTCCTATCCTCTAGTCTGTCCCAACTCAAGGGTGTCCGACATGGTCAGCCATACAAAAACTCAAATGGTGCCATCTGTATAGAACTCTGATAGTTGTTGTTATAGGTGAACTCTACTAGAGGTAAAAACTCCTCCCATCAGGTTTGTTGATCCATCACATATATTCTCAGCATGTCCTCTAGTATCTGATTCACCCTCTCTGTCTGTCCATCAGTCTCAGGATGGTATGCAGTGCTAAAATTGAGTCGCGTTCCCATAGCTTCCTGGAAGCTCGTCCAAAATCTACCTATGAATATTGATCCTCGATTAGATATTATCTTTCTCAGCACTCCATGTAGTTGTATTATCTCATCAATGAATACTCTAGCAATCTCTAGTGCCTGATAAGTATTCTTGATGGGAATGAAATGTGCACTCTTCATGAGAGTGTCTACTACCACAAAAATGGTATCATGTCTCTTGCGGGTCAATGGTGATCCCACAATAAAATCTATGGAGATGATCTCCCATTTCAACTCAGGAATGGCGTGAGGCTGAAGTAGTCCGGCGGGGTGCCTATGTTCTGCTTTGACTAGTTGACACTCCATGCATCTGGCGGCAAAGTTCACTATGTCCTTCTTCATGCCATGCCAGAAAAATAATGGATAAAGATCTGCGTACATATTTTTCATTCCTGGGTGTGCTCTATAGACAACTCGATGAGATTCTTCTAGGATCAGGTTCCTAAGCTCGTTGTTCTTTGGCACATATATACGGTTGTTGTATCTTAACAACCCATTGTTTTCCAATGAATAACCCCTATACTTGGGTAATTCCATTTCTTCCTGCTCTAGTTCGGCCCTTACCTCCTTGTACTAGTTGTCTTCCTGTTGAATCCTAAGCACCTTTTCTCTCAAGTTGGTCTGCATCGGAATTACTGAGAAGATGCAGGGTCTACGACTAAGTGCATCTACCACCTCGTTCAATGTCCCCTTCACATAGTAAATGTCGAAGTCATACTCACTTAGTTGTTCAGACCATCTCCTCTGTCTAGCATTCAGATCACTCTGTGTGAAGATATACTGCAATCCATGGTGATCTGTCTTAAGTTCAAACTTTCTTCCCACCAAATAATGTCGCCAAAGGCGTAAGGCATGCATCACTGCAGTCAGTTGCATATCATGTGTCACATATTTTTCCTCATGTGGCCTGAGTCTTCGGGAAGAGTAGGCAATCACTCTACCTCCTTTCATTAGTACACATTCGACTCCATCCTTCGATGCATCAGTGCATACCAGGAAGTCCTCCTCCATGTCCGGTACTTTCAGGATCGGTGTCATTGTTAACAATTCTTTCAATTTCTCAAATGCTTTAGTGCATCTATCTGTCCATATAAAAGGTCGTTCCTTTTTCTGTAGCTCGGTGATTGGTCCCGCAATCCTTGAGAACCCTTCCACAAACCTTCTGTAATATCCAGCAAGTCCCATGAAGATTCTCACTTCATGTACATTCATCGGCGTTGGCCATTCCCAAATGGCCTCATTCTTGGTGGGGTCCACGACTATGTCGTCGCCTGAAATGATGTGTCCTAAGTAATGTATTTCCTTCTGAAAGAAGGAACATTTTGACAACTTCCCATAAAGTTGGTTCTCAAGATACTGTAATACCAATCTGATGTTTTCTTCATGTTCCTCTGGCTTTCTTGTGTAGATAAGGATATCATCAAGAAATACCTATACGAACTTGTCTAGATACTAGCGGAATACGCCGTTCATTAAGTTCATGAATACACTAGGTGCATTGGTTAGGCCAAAAGGTACCACTATGAACTTATAGTGTCCAAACTGCGTCTTAAATGTAGTTTTAGGAATATCAGCTTCCTAGATTTGCAACTGGTGATAACCTGATCGTAAATCAATCTTTGAAAAAATTGTGGCGCCTTTCATCTGATCGAACAGGTCATCAATCCTAGGTAAGGGATATTGATTCCTCACAGTAGCCTTGTTCAACTGGCGATAGTCAATGCAGAGTCACCACGACCAATCCTTCTTTTTAACAAAGAGCACTGTTGCTCCCCACAGGGAGACGCTTTCTCTAATCAGCCCTAGATCCAAGAGCTCTTGTAACTACATCTGTAGTTCCTTCAATTCCGGCATGAACTTTCTATATGGAGCTCTCGCGATTGGTTCAATTCCCGGTTTGAGTTCGATGGTGAAGTCTAATTCTCTCTGAGGTGGTAATCCGAGTAAGGATTCAGGAAATACATCCATGTATTCCGCAAATAATGGATGATTGGCGATGTTAGATTTCTCCTTGTCTTTGTTCATCGCTATCACAGCATAGAGCTGACATCCCATCCTCAGTCTCCTCTTCAGCTCTAAAGCGGAAATCATCCGCAGTGATACTTTATTCTTCTTCCCTTTGAGTACCTTCTTGCGACCTTCATCGTCATAAAAAGTCATCTCCTTGCTACGGCAGTCTAAAATGGCGGCATGGGATTCCAACCAATCCATGCCCAGGATCAAGTCATAGGCTCCGAGGGCAGTCGCATAAAAAGAAGTTCTAGTGCGACATACTCCTATGTCTAATTCACAATCTTCTAGTTTCAATCCCACACTCTGGGTATTCCCGGATGCCATCTCGACTAAGTTGAAATCATCTTGAGCAAATGCCATCATCATGCTTCTTTCTAATGTAGAATGAGAAATAAAGCTTTCAGTAGCACCTGGGTCAATAAGTAAGGAAAATTTCATACCGTTAATGGTTCCAGTTGTTTCCAGGACTGTAGACTGATGTTCTGCTTGATGGTTGTTACTCGCCGCATGTATACGATGTGCTCTTCCCAGATCTACTGTAGTAGTATGGGGTGGTCTCGATCCCTGTCTCGGTCCTGACTATTGCTGTGGGCAGTCCCTCTTATAGTGCGAGCCACCAAAACCCCAACACCCTTCCTTTGGTCCCTTTCTTGTTCTTCCAGTGGGTGCATTATTAGTGCGTGGTCCTGGCTGTGTTGGTTTCCCGAATGATCTCGTGTTGTCCCTCTTGGGAGGCAGCTTGTACAATGCTCTGCTGTCTCTAACAGGTTTTCCATGCATAGGTCCTCTGAAATTACTTTGCTTCCCGTAGTTTACTTTTGGTGGATCAGACGGTGGTCCTACTCGAGTCCGATTGGCAAAGTTCTTCCTGGACAAGCCTTCGCTCATCAGTTCCTCTTCGGCAATTAATGCCTTCTGAATAGCATGTAAGGTTGGTGGAGTGAGAATGCGAACCTTGTCTCGGATGTTTCCATTCAGCTTGTACACATACTTATTCACCTTCAGTTTCTCCATCAAGATGTGAGGTGCATACCTCAGAAGTTCCATAAACCTGATTTCATATTCTACACCGTCCTTCCTCCCTGTCGGAGAGCATTGAAATCATTGAGTTGCCTCTCAATGAACTCTTCTGACATGTAGTGCTTGCGGAAATGCTCCTCAAACAACTCCCAAGGCACTTCGTTGCTCTCAACCCCCAATTATGGTTTCAAGGTCTTCCACCACAGTAGGGCTTCCCCTTTCAACTGTAGGATATCCATCTATACTTTCAGGTTTGAGGTATAATCCCTCAATGCAAAGCACATTTCCATGTTCTCTAACCATGCATTAGCCACGGCTCCCTCAGTGGAGCCCCAAAACTATGGGAATCTCACGTTTTCCAACTTTGTATGCAAGTTAGCTGGTGGTGGGTTCTGCGGTTCAATCGCAAGAACTATAGGTCAGTTTTCTTGGCGGTCCAATCGGTGCATCAGTGCTTTCAACATCCTCTGGAATTTTCTCATCATATTCATCACTTCGCCGGCAGGTAGATTAACAGTCTCTTCGGCTCTAAGTGGCGTGGTGATAGGAGGGGTTGGTGGACATGTTGCTCATCCCCGCCCTCTCCCTATCCTACCCTGGCGAGTTCGTCGGTCCATGGCAGAGTCTGATTGTCAAACAAAATAAAACTTTATTAACTCAAAAAGCAGTTTATCAAATTCTTGCGGAAATGTCTTGGTCCGAACTAAGTTCGACCATGCTCTAATACCAAATGTAAGGTCCTTCCAGTAGAGACATTTTTTTTTAGTATAAATAAAACTAAAATAAAAGAATTAATATATTTCAAAAATATTTCTTTTAATAAAATTCCATTCTAATTTAAATTTTCTTCTTTTTCAAATAAATAAAATTAAAAATAAAAGAAGTAAAATATTTCTTTTATTAAAATTATAATTTTCTTCAAGATAGATTAATTCATTCCTTTAGTGTAATTTCAATTTGTATACTTTCATTAGATAACTTCTTCTCGTTCTTGTCTAGGTACCTCTTCGGCGGGTCCTTCCGACAGTTCCTTTCATTCTTTTTATGGGTAGTACTGTGTAGCGATCGGGAATCTTTATCGCAACCTTCCAACTACGCTTTCTTGTATACTAAGGGCTGTTGAGAGATAAGGTCCTCCTTATCATGCGCCCCTCAACTCATCGTACGCGACCAAGTCATTATGGCCTCGCCCGTACGACACACGCTTCCCTGGGTGAGCTGAAACGGCTTCCTACCCGTGCGTGGATTGCTATTTCAGGGTCGACAATCTGTCGTTGTACCCCTATGTGCTCTTTCCGTTCTTACGAACCCTATAATTCCATTGTGGGTCAGCCGGTAAATCATCTTACCTTCCATTGCACACACTTAAGCACACATTAGTAGCGCTGCACTATAGAATATTTTCATCATTCATTCTAGTATCTCAATCAGTCGAGCATACAAATTATTCATCGTTTATCATCATGTCTCAGTAAGTCGAACATTCATCATTTTCATTATAAAGCATTTTCATCATTCATCATCATTTCTCAGTCATTCGAGCATTCATCATTTTCATTATAAATCATTTTCATCATTCATCATCATTTCTCAGTCAGTCGAGCATTCCTCATTTTCATTATAAAGCATTTTCATCATTCATCATCATTTCTTAGTTAGTCCAACATTCATCATTTTCATCATTCATCATCATTTCTCAGTCAGTCAAGCATTCATCATTTTCATTATAAAGAATTTTCATCATTCAGCATCATTTCTCAGTCAGTCGAGCATTCACCATTTTCATTATAAAGCATTTCCATCATTCATCACCATTTCTTAGTCAATCGAGCATTCACCTATCATTCATCTAATCATTTCTATTTCACTTGATAATTTTCAAAGCAATTTCCATGATCTAAGTTTTATAAAAACCTGGTCACTTCAATCTAGTGCCCTCAATAGTCAAATCAGTCATAAATCTCAATAGTCTAAACAATCATAGGTCTCAATAGTCTAATCTATCATAAGTGTTGAGGCGGGCGTCACGTTTACAACGGTTATTGCGATGAAAGGTCTTGAAACATCACCTGGGCTTAGTAGAGGTTTTGAAATTAACATGAAAGGGATGAAACATACAGAAGAATACCTTGATTAAGGTTTGATATAGAACATGTTTTGAAGGACATTTTTCTAAAGGTTACCAACATATTATGCTAAGCATTTAGGGTTGTTGTTTATAGAATTACTAGTAGAATTTCTTTCTATAGATCTATATAACCAATTTTTTATCTCATACAGTGGTCAAAGTCTTCAGCCATAGGAATCTATCCCAAGGCATTAAGGGTGTTATGATGGTCACTCATGGTTTTGATATTTTGAAGGAAGAGACTTCAACTCCGGGACCCTTATGAAGATCCTGTAGAAAAATCATGTGATGTGGCTTCATTCTCAGCTTGCCTTTTCTTCAACAGCTAATACACAAAACAATGTTCTACAAGACAAATAAGAGAGCGTTGTGGTGGTCATTTCTTTAGAAAAATAGGAGGCATCTAAAATTTGTTTGCACAAAATATATGTCACACATGTGTCCCAATATTAGAAACATTTTGGTTCAAATATGTTTTTGTATGGGGGAAGGAAAAAGGTTTCATTTGTCATATATATTTTAAGCACTAGATACTTGGGATCAATAATAGAAAATCTCTTTCGTCTTTTTATTTTCAATTGTCTTGGGATATTTCTCTAGCTTTTCATAGTGGTTGGCTCAACTTGTTTTACTTTGAGATAAAATAATAAATTTGTCTTTCGGGTTTGTAGAATAACTAAGGATAGTTTATGCCTGCTTGATAATGCTCATGAATATTTTGTTGAATATTGTAACTTCTAAGAATATTATAATTGTACATTATTTATTCCAGAGATGTTTCATTCCTCCGAGGTAATCCTACTATGTATCTGGAGATGTTTATTCCTCCAGGGTTTGATATTAACTAGGGTTATTAGACCCACTATGTGTGGGTCGGCCCTGTAGTTATATTTTAGGGGTTATTAGACTTCTCCAGGTGAGGTCGGCCCCAACAGGTCTTTTAGTCAGCTGAGAGTCAAGTATAAATAGAGGAGGTGAACTCCTCATTAGATCATTCACTCACTTGTGGAAGAGTGCGCACTTGTTTGGGAGATCAGCTAAGGAGACAAAGGAAGGAGGAGCACATCTTGTATTTTGGTTGTTCATCTTATTGAGGAAAGCTTTACTGGGTTTTCTACCCCATGAGGGTTTCCCAGGATATATTGTGTGTTTATCTTGTGATTATGCTTCTTTCAGTGATCTTGCTTGGTTATTTGGTTTAAACTTAACATGGTATCAGAGCTAGACTAAATAGGACATCTTTCACAAGGTAAGATTATCTCTCTCTCTCCTTTTGGTGAAGTTAGGGTTTTCAGCCCAAAGTTGGTATTATTGATTTTTGGTTGCATGGCTGGAAAGCCCTCCTCAATACCTTTCTTTTAAGCCCTAGATCGAACTTTTTGGTTGGGTAGAACTCCAGGAATTACAAACCCTAATTCTACCAAAAGTGCGATACGTCAGATTTTGGTTTCAGAAAAAAGTTGGAATTTTTGGTTTCTGATTACATGGTTGGATAGCCCTTATCAAGAGCATTCTTTTAAGCCCTAGATCGAACTTTTTGGTTGGGTAGAACTCCGGGAATTGCAAACCCTAATTCTACCAAAAGTGCGATAAAATTCTGTTTCAGTTTCCGGAAAAGTAAAAAAAGTAACTTTCAAGTAAGTCTACTCTGTCTCTTGGACTCCCCCAAGAGAAGATGGCTCCAAATACTAAGCTTGAAGACAAGCTAGAAGGCATAGAGAATTTCCGGGCATGGAAATACAGAATTGGTCTCATTCTTGAAGAGAATGACCTTGCTCATTATATCAAGGAGGAAGTTGCAGAACCAGAAGAAGATGAAGCCAAAGAAAAGCACAGGAAAGATCTGATTAGGGCAAAGAGAATCATAGCTGATTCCATTAAAGACCACTTGATTCCCCAAGTGTCTTCCAAGAAGACTCCAAAGGAAATGTATGATGCCCTAGGAAGAATGTATGAAGGAAAGAACATCAATAGGAAGATGAATCTAAGGTCTAAATTGAAGAGCACCAAGATGCACAAAGGAGAATCCATTCAAGACTACTTCTCAAGGGTTTCACAAATCAAGGAACAACTAGATGCAATTGGTGATACCCTTGATGAGGATGAACTTGTGATGACTGCCCTCAATGGTCTCACTAGATCTTGGGAGTCATTTATACAAACCATGTGTGCCAGGAAAGAGAGCATGAAGTTTGATGTAGTATGGGAGGATTGTGTTCAAGAAGAAGCTAGGGTTGCAAATAGAGAAGCCCTTCTCAAAGAGGATGACCAAGCCCTAGCCACTCATACCAAAAGAAGAAGAATGAGTCATTTCAAGAGAGTTGATCACAAAGGATCTCAACACTTCTCTAGATCTAACAAGAGAAGAGGACCAGATTCAGCAAGAGATTATTCTACGGTAGAATGCTACAGTTGTCATAAATTGGGACACATCTCCAGATATTGTCCTTCTCAAAAGAAGAAAGTCTTTCACAAAAGACATCATGCACATATGGCAGAAAATGAAAGTGAAGAAGATGAAGAGGAAGAAGATGAAGAAGAAGAAGAGGTAGAGGTAAAACCCAAAAGGAAAAGATGTAAGGTGAAGAAAGAAGATCCAGAAGAATATGTTCTATTCTCTGCACTCTTTGGATCTGTATCTCCTGGAGAAGATACATGGCTCATTGATAGTGGTGCTTCCAAGCACATGACAGGTCAAAGGAAGACTTTCTCAATTCTTGAAGAAAAGTCTTCTTCACAGAAAGTATCTCTAGGAGATGACTACCAATATCCCATCAAAGGAATTGGTGAAGCTAGCTATAAGCTAGATTCTGGAACACCCTTGAAGATGAAAGACATCTTATATGTTCCAGGTTTAAAGAAGAACCTTCTCTCCATCTCAGCTCTAGATAAGAAAGGCTTCAGAGTAGCCTTCATAGATGGACAAGTACTCATGTGGTCCAAAGGGAAGACAATTAAAGATGCAGTTGTTATTGGTGAAGAAGAAGGAGGTCTCTATAAACTCAAGGGTCATCCAGAAGCTGCCCTTGCACATGAGATCTCTAGCCCCAGTGAGCTATGGCATAGAAGATTAGCCCACATCAACTTTAAAGCCTTACCCTATGTAAGCAAGGTAGTCATAGGACTACCAGTTTTAAAAGCTGATCATGATGGCTCATGTAAAGGATGTAAGAAAGGGAAAAATATCAAAAACCCCTTTCCAAAGAGTGAAACAAAGACCAAGAACATTTTAGAGCTTATACACTCAGATGTATGTGGTCCAATGCCCACCACTTCCTTAAGTGGGTTTGAATACTATCTTTCATTCATAGATGACTATTCAAGGAAAACTTGGATATACTTCCTAAAAGGGAAGAATGAAGTCTTTGGAAAATTCAAGGAGTTCAAGGCTCTAATAGAAAATCTATCAGACAAGAAAATCAAAACTCTCAGAACAGATAATGGCGGAGAATTCACCTCAAAGGAATTTGAGGACTTTTGCAAAGAAGCTGGAATTAAAAGGGAACTAACTACTCCCTACAATCCCCAACAGAATGGGGTGGCTGAAAGGAAAAATAGAACAATCATGGAAGCTGTGAAGACCATGATACATGACCAAGATCTTCCCATGTACTTATGGGCTGAAGCAGCCAAGACAGCAGTTTATGTGCAAAATAGATTATCTCACAGTGCTCTTGAATTCAAAACTCCAGAAGAAGTGTTTACAGGTAAGAAGCCTGAGGTAAGTCATCTTAAAATATTTGGGTGTCCCGTGTACATCCACATTCCAAAAGAAAAGAGAACCAAGTTGGATCCCTCAGGTAAGAAGGGAATATTTGTTGGTTATTGTGAAACTTCCAAAGCCTTCAGAATCTACATACCAGGTTTCCATCATATAGAAATAAGTAGAGATGTAACCTTTGATGAGGAAGCAGCTCTCAAGAAATCCAGAAAGTGTCAACTTGAAGAAGTTTATGAAGAAGACTCATCACCCAGAGATTCAGAGACTGTTCACATCCCTGAAGAAGCTACACCAGAGGATCATGACATGCTGGAACCCCAAGAACCACCTGTTGCAGAACTTTCCAGGAAAAGAAGACCAGCATGGGCTAGAGATATTATCCAAGGAGCTGAAAGATATGGAGCTCCTGAAGGCTCCACTAGAGAAAGAAAGAAACCAAAGCTAGTATCCAACTATATGGCCTTAATGTGTGACCTTGTGGATCAACTACCTACTAGCTATGAAGAGGCAGCTCAGAAGAAAGAATGGGTAGAAGCAATGACAGAAGAATATCAGTCAATAATGAAAAATGATATTTGGGATATAGCTCCCAAGCCAAAAGATAAAAGTGTGGTTTCTTCCAAATGGATCTTCAAAATAAAACATGCCGCAGATGGAAGCATTGAAAAATACAAAGCAAGATTTGTAGCTAGAGGATTCTCTCAGAAGGAGGGAATTGAATACGAAGAAACATTTGCACCAGTTGCCAGGTATACTTCAATTAGAACTATTATGGCTCTTGCATCCATGATGAAGTGGAAATTACACCAAATGGATGTTAAGACAGCTTTTCTGAATGGAGTAATTGAAGAAGAAGTATACATAGAGCAACCTCAAGGGTTTGAGGTTAATGATGGAAGAACTCATGTATGCAAATTGAAGAAGGCATTATATGGGTTGAAACAAGCTCCAAGGGCTTGGTATGGAAGGATTGAC
Source organism: Larix kaempferi (assembly GCA_027924585.1). Classification (NCBI taxonomy): domain Eukaryota; kingdom Viridiplantae; phylum Streptophyta; class Pinopsida; order Pinales; family Pinaceae; genus Larix; species Larix kaempferi. The sequence continues at coordinate 5,659,209 of BSBM01000597.1, read as the reverse complement.
AATTTCTTAACTAGCATGGGCTTTACAAAAAGTAAAGCTGACCCAAATCTTTATCTCAAGGTGATGGATGATGAACCAGTTATATTGCTGTTATATGTAGATGATCTTTTCTTAACTGGAGATGAGAATCAGATTATTGAAAGCAAGAAGAAGCTTTCTTCAGAATTCGAGATGAAAGATCTCGGACTGATGCACTACTTCTTAGGCTTAGAAGTATGGCAAGAACCAAAAGGAATCTTTCTAAATCAAGGTAAGTACACTGTGGAGATTCTCAAAAGGTTTGATATGTTGGAGTGTAAAGCCATGGCCACTCCCATGGACTCCAACTTAAAGTTATTAGTTAATGATTCATCAGAACTAGTGGACATAACTTTATATAGACAAATCATTGGATCATTGATGTACTTAACTCATACTAGGCCTGACATATGCTTTGCTGTAAATACCCTAAGTCAATATCTAGTAGAACCTAGAAAGGTTCACTTAATAGCTGCAAAGCATGTAATGAGGTACCTAAAAGGTACATTAGATTTTGGCTTATTTTATGTTGAAAATCATGAACTCAGATTACATGGTTACTCAGATTCTGATTGGGCAGGAAGTATCTCAGACAGAAAAAGTACCTCTGGTGGATGTTATGGTCTTGGATCTGCCATGATCTCATGGTTCAGCAAGAAACAATCAAGTGTGGCCCTCAGTACTGCTGAAGCTGAATACATAGCTGCCTGTTCTGCTAGCTGTGAAGCAGTATGGCTTCGAAAACTTTTGTCTGGAGTGTTTGACTTAGAAATGGAACCCACTGTGATTATGTGTGATAATCAAAGCTGCATCAAGATGACTGAAAATCCTGTGTTTCATGATAAGTCAAAACACATAGAGATCCGTTACTTTTATATTCGAGATATGGTGCAGAAAGGAGCTATCAAGCTAGAGTATATAAGCACTGAGGATCAAATTGCTGATATCTTGACCAAGCCTCTGTCTCGAGTAAAGTTTGAACACTTCCGAGACAAGCTTGGTGTAGTTCAGAAGAACCCTCCTCGAAAGGGGGAGTAGCACAGTATGAGACAGACAAGCCTATCTCATCAATGATGAGGTTACTTATTTTTTTCTTTGCACTTACTCACCTAGAATTATTTAGATTTAGGACTCCTATATTCTTTATTTTGATGGTTAGATGTATACATGCTCTTGATGATAGATGTATACATGCTAGATATTTTTTGATGATAGATGCATACATGCTTTGATGATGATTATACATGTTGTGGTTATACATGTTTTGATGATGGTTATACATGTTGTGGTTATACATGCCTTGATGATGATGATACATGTTGTGGTTATACATGTTTTGATGATGGTTATACATGTTGTGGTTATACATGTTGTGGTTATACATGTTTTGATGATGGTTATACATGTTGTGGTTATACATGTTGTGGTTATACATGCCTTGATGATGATGATACATGTTGTGGTTATACATGTTTTGATGTTGATTATACATGTTTTGATGTTGATGATACATGTTGTGGTTATACATGTTCTTAATATTGATGATACATGTTGTGATGATACATGTTATGATGATGAGGATACATGTTCTTGATGAACAGTTGAGGGGATTGAGATCATCCCTGGACTTTCAGTCCTAAAGAGAACCGTAGACGTGAGGTCTCCGAGAATGAAGTCCTTAGTGGACAGTTGAGGGGATTGAGATCATCCCTAGACTTTCAGTCCTAAAGAGAACTGTAGACGTGAGGTCTCCGAGAATGAAGTCCTTAGTGGACAGTTGAGGGGATTGAGATCATCCCTGGACTTTCAGTCCTAAAGAGAACCGTAGACGTGAGGTCTCCGAGAATGAAGTCCTTAGTGGACAGTTGAGGGGATTGAGATCATCCCTGGACTTTCAATCCTAAAGAGAACCGTAGACGTGAGGTCTCCGAGAATGAAGTCCTTAGTGGAGAGTTGAGGGGATTGGGATCATCCCTGGACTTTCAGTCCTAAAGAGAGCCGTAGACGTGAGGTCTCCGAGAATGAAGTCCTTAGTGGACAGTTGAGGGGATTGAGATCATCCCTGGACTTTCAGTCCTAAAGAGAACCGTAGACGTGAGGTCTCCGAGAATGAAGTCCTTAGTGGACAGTTGAGGGGATTGGGATCATCCCTAGACTTTCAGTCCTAAAGAGAGCCGTAGACGTGAGGTCTTCGATAATGAAGGGATTGGGATCATCCCTAGACTTTCAGTCCTAAAGAGAGCCGTAGACGTGAGTTCTTCGATAATGAAGGGATTGGGATCATTCCTGGACTTCAGTCCGAAAGAAGAGCCGTAAACGTATGTCTACGATAATGAAGGGATTGGGATCATTCCTGGACTTCAGTCCGAAAGAAGAGCCGTAGACGTATGTCTCCGATAATGAAGGGATTGGGATCATTCCTGGACTTCAGTCCGAAAGAAGATCCGTAGACGTATGTCTCCGATAATGAAGGGATTGGGATCATTCCTGGACTTCAGTCCGAAAGAAGAGCCGTAGACGTATGTCTTCGATAATGAAGGGATTGGATCATTCCTGGACTTCAGTCCGAAAGAAGAGCCGTAGATGTATGTCTTCGAGAAAGAAGGGATTGGATCATTCCTGGACCTCAGTCCGAAAGAAGAGCCGTAGACGTATGTCTTCGATAATGATAGGACTGGATCGTCCCTGGACTTCGGTTCAAAAGGTACATGACTGGTTTACATCATTCCTTGACGATGTTGATGATCGTGATGCTCGTATGATGACGATGCCGATGATCGTGTGATGACGATGCTGATGATCATGTGATGACGATGCTGATGATCGTGTGATGACGATGCCGATGATCGTGTGATGACGATGCTGATGATCATGTGATGACGATGCTGATGATCGTGTGATGACGATGCTGATGATCGTATGATGATGATGATGCTGATGATCGTGTGATGACGATGCTGATGATCGTGTGATGACGATGCTGATGATCGTGTGATGACGATGCTGATGATCGTATGATGATGATGCTGATGATCGTGTGATGACGATGCCGATGATCGTGTGATGACGATGCTGATGATCGTATGATGACGATGATGGTGATCGTGTGGCGATGATGATGATGATCGTGTGATGACGATGCTAATAATCGTATGACGATGCTGATGACGATGTTGATGTTCCAGTAACTAGTCAAGTTACTGATGATGATGAAATGAAGAAAGCTTCTGATGATATATAGATGATGTAGTAAATGACTCCTTGCTCCTACAGATGTTGTTATAATATCCTTCTCGTTAAGGGGGAGTGTTGAATATTGTAACTTCTAAGAATATTATAATTGTACATTATTTATTCCGGAGATGTTTCATTCCTCCGAGGTAATCCTACTATGTATCTGGAGATGTTTATTCCTCCAGGGTTTGATATTAACTAGGGTTATTAGACCCACCATGTGTGGGTCGGCCCTGTAGTTATATTTTAGGGGTTATTAGACTTCTCCAGGTGAGGTCGGCCCCAACAGGTCTTTTAGTCAGTTGAGAGTCAAGTATAAATAGAGGAGGTGAACTCCTCATTAGATCATTCACTCACTTGTGGAAGAGTGCGCACTTGTTTGGGAGATCAGCTAAGGAGACAAAGGAAGGAGGAGCACATCTTGTATTTTGGTTGTTCAACTTATTGAGGAAAGCTTTACTGGGTTTTCTACCCCATGAGGGTTTCCCAGGATATATTGTGTGTCTATCTTGTGATTATGCTTCTTTCAGTGATCTTGCTTGGTTATTTGGTTTAAACTTAACATATTTGATTATAAGATATAGGTTTCCCTCTTTTCCGATTTGATGTTCTTGAGTTATTCAATTGACTCCATATATATACATTCTTTACTAACCTAGGAAACAAATAGGATAGCCATGTCCTCTTGGTTGTTATATAGGGATTTTTAGGTGGAATACAAGCTTATTGTAAGACCTCATTGAGAAAGGGGAAATATAGCCAAGGCCTCCAACTCTTTTGAATAAGTTGCACGGGAATCTTCTACTTGAAGGGAGGAGCAACTCCACAAGCCCATCATATTCAACACAAGGAAATAGTCAACTTAAACTTTATCTTTATCTCTCTAGCTCTTCCTTTTCTCATTCTACTTTCTTCAAATACTTGGCTAAGGGATCATTGTAAAACTTTATCTCAATATTGATACAAAATAGCCTCTCAAAAATTCCATTGTGCTAACTAACGAACATCTAGTGGAAAAACTAGAGTCACTAACACTACCAACCCATGGTGATGTGGTCTCTTGATTTCTTGTTTTGCATGCTTTATTAGCTTAGGTTCATTTCTTAAGTCATTGATGACCTACTTTTTGTCATATATAAGTTTGGTTAAGTAGATAAACACTTGCTTATGATTCAAAATGCTACACTCACACACACATTGGCAATTATATCTTTCTAAGTATGTTTCATGGTTACACAATGTGCCTTGGTTAATAACTTGTGTGCAATTAAAAGTACTTCATTAGTTTGGATCAATACTCCACAATGATGCAATCTCTCATAATAATTATATTGTTCTCGCATGTACTCATATGATGCTTTTAATAGTGCATTTTTGTTGAATTCCCTCACCATATTTTGGGATTTTTTTTCTAATATCTTTATCACACTTAAGCTTTTGATTGCAATCATGAATGACAAATCTTAATTCATTGGAATATCATTATGTTCATATAATTTGTCACTGATATACTTATGTTTGGACATGTATATCACAGTGATACATGCTCATAACTTGTTACTTTTATAGCGGGTAAATGAACTTATTATTTGGAAATCTTATGACTATTAGCAGCCCAAAAATCTTCCCTATTTTATGAGTGTATGGACTAGTAAATATATCTGTTATGCTCATTTGTTAACAACCCTAATATTCCCTATTCATTGACTATGTATGGACTGTTTGAAGACTGGTAAATTAGAATAAAACTCATATTTAATAACATATTTGAAGTATACTTTGCGGGCCCTCTTTGAGGATGAGTTGGTAAAGGTTTTGATACATTTAAGATATGATCTTGTTACTATAAGTGTTTTCTCTCGGGGTCAAAATGATTAAATCGGTTCATGGCTAAACTTCAAAATAAAAACAATATTTGCATTGGTTCATGGATAAACGTCAAAATAAAAACAATCTTATGCTTGGGGATGCATGTGAGGTTGGAATGGAAAATATTGGGCTGAGGTGAATACTGACACTACTAGTTTTGGATTGGCCAAACTTGTTGGTTAGAGGGATATCAATTGGATTCCTTCCAATTGATATCCCTCTAACCAACAAGGTTGGAAAATACAAAACTAGTAGTGTCAGTACTCACCTCAAGGCCAATATTTTCCATTCCAACCTCACATGCAGCCCCAAGCACAATGGTATAGCCCTCAACAATATGTAACTACCCCCAAATGGTTTCTAATTGGCATTTCAATAATTACTTTTTTTAAATCCTTCATAGTCGTCGTATTTGCTACGTCCATATACAATGCTCTGGTGACTATGTTGTACCTCCAATAACAAAAGTGGTCGGCAATACGATGAGCTTAGACATACATTGATGTTGGATGCCACGCTTTAAGCATCGTATTTTCAACATACCTATTGTTGCATTTTCGACGTCCTATGTGTTTAATAGTCAATACGTACCCATTAAATTACTAAAAATCCTACGTAGGTTATTTGACGGCCTTGTGTCGCATTTTTGACGTCCCAGGTGTCGGATATTCGACACATAGCCGACTAAATTGGTAAAAATCTTACGTAGGTTATGCAACGATATTCTGTCGGATATCTGAATCAAGGTTGTGTCTATCGGATGTCCAACAAAGTTTTACCTACATTTAAAAAAAACATATTTGTCGGATTTTAGACAGTGTTGTCAAAATTCAAACAAATATGCTATCGTATTTTGGGTTCAAATATGTCATCATATTTTGGGTTCAAATATGCTTGTGTTCAAGGTTTTTAAGGAAGTGGTTGAGAATGGAACTGAATTAAGGATTAAGTGCTTAATATCTGACAATGGAGGTGAATACACTTCGAACAAATTTAATTTCTGTGAAAAACATGAAATCAGGAGACAGTTCTCAGTTTCCAAAACTCCATAGCAAAATGGAGTGGCAGAAAGGAAAAACATAATTGTACAGGAAATGGCCAGAACAATGTTGTATCAGATATTTTTTGGACCCAGGCCATTCATACAACTATACATATCCTCAACATATTCCATATAAGGACAAACAATAACTCGATGCCTTATGAACTCTGGAAAGGAAGGCCAACCACTGTCAAGCACTTCATGGTATTTGGAAGCAAGTGCTATATCAAACAAAATGATGAAAACCTAGGAAAGTTTGACTCCAAATCAGATGAAGTAATATTCCTTGGATATGCTACAAGAATCAAAGCATATAAATGCTACAATATATGACTCAGAAAGATGGTAGAAAGTCCAGATGTAAAGGTAGATGAAGTGTTCACGCACAGAAAATTAGAAGACGATGATGATCTGGCAATGTTTGATCAATCATGCGATGAACTTCCAGAAAATAAAAAAACGGGAGAATCATAGGAGATGATATATCAATGTGAATTGGAAAAAAGGGAGACAGGATTCTAAATCTCCTTTTGTATATGTTCAAAAGAATAATTCAGAGGATTCGATTATTGGAGATAAAAATGTCGATGTAAGGACCATAAGAAGATGTTTAAGTGACACTACCAAAGAATTTCATTTTTCCTTACTTTATCAAATAGAACCAGAATATTTTGAACAAGCCGGAACATATGAGAACTAGGTTAAAGCCATGGAGGAAGAATTAGACCAAATTGAAAAGAATCGGACTTGGGAACTTGTTCCAAGACCCAAAAATAAAAATGTTATCAGAACAAAATGGGTATTCAGAAACAAACTTAATGAAGAAGGACAAGCTGTCAGAAACAAAGCAAGGTTCGTGTGCAAAGGATATGCGCATATTGAAGGAATATATTTTGAAGAAACCTTCGCACTTGTAGCTCGAATGGAAGCATTTATATTGTTCCTAGCCTATGCATATGCTGAAAATGTCAACATATATCAAATGGATGTAAAATCAACATTCTTAAATGGAGATATTGAAGAAGAAGTATACATTGAATAGTCGGAGGGACTCTCTCTTTCAGATAATAGATACTATGTCTGCAAATTAAAGAAAGCTTTGTACAGACTGAAGTAGGATCCCAGGGCTTGGAATTCAATATTAGACAAATATTTGCAACAACAAGGTTTCAAGAGGGGTAGTGTAGATATTAATCTTCACATAAAGATTGAGCATGAAAATATTATTGTTGTTGAAGTATATGTTGATGATATCATTTTTGGAAGCAATGATGACAATATGAGTCAGCAATTTGCTAAGGACATGCAGAAAGAGTTTGAAATGTCTATGCTTGGGTAATTGTCCCTTTTCCTTGGACTTCAGATATCTCAACTGGATAAAAGAATCTTCATCTCTCAAATCAAATATGTGAAATAAATGATAAAAAAATTTAATATGGAAGACTGCAAATCAATATGTACACCCATGGTCACTAGGTGCAAATTAAGTAAAGAGAATGAAGCAGAGGAAGTAGACAAGAGAATATACAGGTCTATGATTGGTAGCCTTTTATATGTAACTTCCTCAAGACCAGACATAATGCAAGCAGTAGGACTCATTGCAAGGTTTCAGGAAGCACCCAAGGAAACACATGTCCAAGTAGTGAAGAAAAATTTTAAACATTTGAAAGTGACCATGAAATTTGGTTTGTGGTATCCACGAAGTAACAATCTAAACTTAGTAGCATATACTGACATGGACTAGGCAGGTCCAAAATTGATTCAAAATTCCATATAGTTGGATATTTGACGAGTCACAAGAAAGAGAAATAACAATAAAAATAAATTTTGTGTTCACTTTTGAATCATATGGGGCCTCGTTCGAATATGGGGCATTGGTTAAAAACATTCAACTTCAGATGACCTTCACAGGATAGAAGAGAAACAACAGTTGATTTACTGTGAAATAATAGTTAATGGTTTTCTTGAATAGGTTTTGTATATTTTTACAGTTCTCGTATTTATGTTGTTAATCCACGAATGGATGTAATATCATGTATGTGGTGATGTGTTTCAAAATTTGCATATCATATAAGTATACAAATTAATCTTGTTATGTACAAATAAAAATATTGAAATTAAAAAAGAAATGTTGATTGGGTTGTGTGTGTGTGTGTGTGTGTTTTAGATAGATGATTAGTAGGTAAATGATTGATTATATTTGATTTCAATAAAGATTTGTTACGTGCACTGCATAAAAATCCAGGTTTCCAAGAACATGAAACATTAGAACAACAACAAAGATTCATTTTGTACGTCCAGGACTTAGATAATTTTTCGAAAAGTGATTTCGTATATTCCAAGTCAGTATATGGACATCCTCACAACAAAGAACATGGATGATTTTTTCCATTATTATTCGAAAGAATGAGATTGAAAAGGGAATAATTTAGAGTTATATTAACACAAGATGATTGTCCTTGGATAGACAAAGAGGATTTTGATGGTGTTGGGAATCCTTATGTATATCTGAAACCTTTACATAAAGTTAGAGAGATTTTGATCCATGGTTACGATGCTAGAAATATAGTGATCGTAGATGACTTGAAAGAAAAACATGTTTGCAACGAAGAAGGGAACTGTATTATAATTGAAAGTTATACTTGCCACGATATCAAAGACAAATTCTTGTTGGATGGATTGTGGCCTTACTTGGTGCACCTAAATGGTGTCAGTTATGTGAGGCATGTTGTAAAAAGCATGGAACTAGTTTGTTAAATAATATAGTTAAATTTTGTTTGCCATAAATAAAGTATTTGGAATTTTGTATATTCAATTGTGTGATTATAGTACTTGTAAAGTGTCAATTTTGGTTTTCAAAATTACAAAAGTATAACTTGAAAGTGCCAAAAATGGTTTTCAAAGTCGCAAATTTAAGTATTGAAAGTATCAAAAAGAGCCTTTCAAAAGTGTAGAATCAGGTTCTAAAAGTGTCATTATCATATTTGAAAAGTGCAAAAACCAGTTTCAAAAGTAGCAATATCAAAGAAAAAAGTACAGTTTTAAAACTTGAAATTAGCACTTTTTGAACCAGATTTTGTACTTTAGAAACCTTGATTTTTGGGTTTAGAAAGACTATTTTTACCTATCTTCGAAGAAACTTGGACTAGAATAAATCAAAATATAATAAAATAGACACTTGTTGAAAATACATCTCTTAAGAGACATGAGTTGTACACAAGAGACAACGCAAAAGCAACATCATCCTAATGGAACACAAAAATGCATCGAACTAATATTAAGTGACATGAGTTGTACACTAGAGACAACGAAAAAGCAACATCATCCTAATGGAACACAAAAATGCATCGAACTAATATCGCATTTGGGCCCAAATATTGTAATGTTCAATGGATTCAATCCTATAATATTATAGAAACCATTAAGAATTTCTTCTCAAGTGAAGAAGGCTTCATTACTAATCACTTTAAAATCCATCTTGTGTTTATTAATATGGATAGTATGAGATGGTAGATGAAGTTAAAATGTGCCCATTTTACTCTTTTCGGAAACTATCTATTTTTGTTTAGACTACAAGGGTGATATTTTGCAACTTGATCCTTTTGCAATGACCTAAAAAGAGCATATTGTTAAAGGATGATGTTGTTCATGTCATGTACCCTCCCTAATATTGTTTATTCTATCATAAGCTACATGTATCATGCATTCTTCATCCCGTTGCAACACATTTCATTGATTGAGTACACAGACACATATATTAATTTGGCTATGTTAAGTTCGTTTTGAGAACTAAAGGGCCTTTATTATCTATATCTAATAGATTATTATCCTTTTTTTACTGGTTCCATATCTATTATATGTCTATACATATTTCTCATATGATTGGTGGCAAATTATTAATGTGCCAAGGTATGGTACCAGTATTGATATCCCAAGTTTTAATATTTTAGCCACTTTATTTGCCTTCATATATGGGTTTTAAAATGATTGGAAATGGGTTGGATTGTGTATCTATGTCATGCAATATCTTGTAATTGTATTTTTTTAATTTTTTATGTTAAGGAATATAGAGTTATCTTACAATCACATTTTCATTATTCTAATTTCTCATAATAGAAAGTTGAAATCTAAAAAAAAAAATTAAATATCTTTTTATCTATTATTCTTTATAAACATTTTAAAATTTATCTTATGTATATTAAAAATGAATAGTATTAGATGGAAGATGAAGTTACCTTGACTTCATTTTAGTTTTTCCACTAGTATAAAATGATAAATTTGCACTTAAAAACAAAATTAAAACATGTATATAACCTATTGTATTTGCGGAAACTATTGATAGTGTTTATTTGTGGTTTTTTTATAATGCAACTAAATTTAGTCATATTTATGTTAGTCATTTATGGGTTTTTCTAATTTATTAATGTGTAGTATACTTAGCAGCTTAATTTGTCATTAATTGTCATCGATTTGTTGTATATTTAGTCATTAATTGTCATAAACCTATAGTATATTTAGTTGTTTTCAATTAATCAACTGCTATCAACTTGTAGTATATTTAGTTGTTTTAATCATTAATTTATGTCAACTTGTAATATATTTAGTCATTTTTAATCATTAATTACCATCAATTTGTAGTATATTAGTCATGATAAATATTATTGCTATATTTTTTATTACATAATTATTATGTTTATTACTATTTAGTTGTTGTATACTCATTACATTTATATAACTAATCATTATATTTATTACTAGTTTAATAATTTCATACTCATTTATATGGTGTGAATAATTTATTAAATAACATGAAATTGTGTAATATTACTATATAATATTGAAAATCATATAATATTAATGAAACATACTTATACAAATAATAATAAAACTTCCATTAAAAAACAAAATCAAATAAGTAATAATAGTATACATAAAACAACTCCATAGGAAATCAAAAGTACATACAATATATAAATTTACATTAAAATAATATAAAATCAACTAAATGTGACACATGTGTATGAGAGAGATATAAAATTATAAAGAATATAAACTTTTATTAAACAATAATATAAGTAAAATCAAATACAAATAAACACATAACCTGAATATATATAGAGAAAGTCAAAGTAGAACAAGTTCACACACACATATAAGAACTTGTTCTACTTTGACTTTTCTGATTTTATATATACATTGGAAAATAATATACACAGAATCAAATACAAATATACACATACCTATATATAAACTTGTTTTAGTTTGAATTTTCTTATAATATATATATTGAAAAATTAAAATAAAACAAGTTTATATATATATATATATATGATAAAGTCAAATTATTAAATTTATGAAAAAAATATTCATTTAGAAAGTGAGTGAATCCTTCCAATGCTATAGAAGCACAATCATACAAAGCTAACACTTTGACTTTATGTTTGAGTTTATGTTGATCTTTGTGCAAAACAAAAATACATATATAAATGTAAGAAAAATACTACAATTGTATTTTATATATTCTAAGTATATTATTGAAATAAATTTGAATGTTCTCACCGAGTCAATATTTGAATATTATTGGCAAGTGTCAGTAGTGATTCAAATTTGTCAAATTTAATATCATTGTTAATCTCATTAGTTAGTTCTTTGACTATGATGACATGATGTTTCCTTTTATGTCTTGCATGTGGCTTCAATATACAAAAATCAAATAAATTTTGATAGAAATATTTTTTAACATTAAAAATGTAGCTAAATTACAGGCTTAGACAATGGTCTAAATGAATCATTCTCAATCTACTGGGTCAAACTATAAACCAACAATACAACTTTAGTGAATCCAACTATTTAGTGCATTCTATTAAGCCACAGTAACATAGCACTTAATTCAAACATACCGACCCAATCGAGTGACCTATGCATATATATCATCTTCCAATATTCATGCAACATATATATGTATTTTTTGATATGTTCCTATTATACACAATACACATGAGCTCAAAACAAAGTTGGATTATAGATTGTTGTGGGTTTATATATGTATGTACAAGCAACAATTAGGGCCTTCAATTATAATAATATAACAAAATGAATATACACCCGCAAGGAAATGAATAGAATGGCAGAAGGGTTGTGTAGTGATGGTGTGTTGATGTCAATATTTGATGATTACGACTGATGTTCGAGGGTCATAGATGCTCCATGAGTTGATGAACGAACTTGATAGGAATATAAAAATAACCAATGCTTCTTCATGGTTTGCTAACATCAATATTTTAGCTTACTAATGATGCAGTCAACCAATTCCAATTGTGTTTATGAAATAAAGCATAACCGAACAATATGCCATTTTATAGGATATGTATGTTTTACTCTATAATCTAGTTAGATATTTTTTTCACCAAAAACTTGGAAAATTGAATTCAATCACAATGTAGAGACATTATTAATCTATTAAGAGGATGTAAATGAAAATGGATACAAAATCCATTGGGGTTGGATATCATTGACAACATAGTAGGAGAATTAATGCCCTATGCATGACTAATCATTTAAATGATAGGCATGTCCATCAAGTATGGTATAGGTTGCTCATTCTAGAACATTAGTATTGGATCTACTGGGATAACCTATAAACTAACATTGCAAATAATAGATCTAGTTATTTAGTGCCTCCTATTATGTAATAATAGAATATATAAATTCATTCAATTATCCCTGCCCATTTAAGTGACTTTTGCATGCACGCGCGCGTGTGCGCGCGCACACACACACACACACACACACACAATTCTGCAATATTCATGCAATTTATATGTATATATGTATGTGTTCCTAATGTATACAATGCACCCGAGATCAACATAAACAAGGTTTATATATTTTTGTGGGTTTATATATATGTATAAGAAAAACAATTAGGACCTCCAATCCCAACAATATAAAAAAATGAATATGCCTACAAGGAAATGAATAGAATTCTCTAGGAGTTGATGAAGGAATGCACTAGGAATATAGAAATATGCAATGCTTCTTCAGGGATTGTTAACATCAAAACTTCACCTTACCGCTAATGTAGTCAATCAATTCCAATTGTGCTTATGAATTGAAGCACAACCTAGAAATATCATTTCATTTCGTAGGATATGTATGTTTTACTCTTTAATCTAGTTAGATATTTTTATTTACCAAAGAACTAGAAAATTGAATTCAATCACAACTAAGAGACTATTAATCTATGTAAGAGGACTATAAACCAAAATGTATACATGTTTCATTGAAGTTAGATATTATTGACAACATATTAGGACAATTAATTCTTGTATGCATGATCCAAGGGGATACTGGTCCTAAAGCACCACAGTGGCCTACACAAGTACATCCAAATAGAGTTGTATTTCATGGACATATCCTCACCTGGACATAAACTCACGAAGATCATCTTATCAAAATTCTATCAAAATTGAGCAAAAATTCAAGCAGAAGAATAAGTGAGAGTTTGGGTTTACAAATCAACCGCATTAGAATCATGGTAAAGGTGGCCCTAACTCAAGGAACAAAGGATAAAGCAAGGATAGCTATCCTCATGAAAACTAGTCCAAACCATAGGTAAACAAGGGTAAAATGAATTCGAAGAAGGACTAGAAAGTGGTGTGAGTTCTACAAAAACCCCTTGAACAACACTGACAAATGTTGCTCGAAACAATCACTATTGGTAGAGATGAAATCCTTAAATCCAAACTATGGATTGGACTCTGATTCAAAGAAAGATAAATTCAAATGGATCATTGACATAGAACCCAATGCCACTATTGCAACCACAAAGATCCAAATAGAAGAACCAGAGGAGAAAGAAAAATGGCAAGTGTCTCTTCCACTCATAGATGTGGGTGAAGGGGAGTCCACTACATTTCATTGTTGACAGTGGTAGACAAAAGAAATTGCTCTTGAACAAAGTCATCAATATATTGGATTTACTGAAAACACTTCACCGCAAACCATAAACCATCAGTTGGTTGATCCAAGGGAAAGACATCCACATTAGCCATCAATGTCGCCTATCCTACAACATCAATCCCTTCAAAGAAGAGGAACTTTGTGATGTTTCACCACTTGAATTTTGTGATGTTATATTAGGAAAACCCTATATGTGGAAACATCATGTTGTTTATGAGTATAGGCCCTGTAGTATCATTGTTACTTTGGGAGGTTAAATCTATAGGGAAACTAAGGTAGTTCTGACTACTACAATTTCATTGATCTTGGAAAAGTAGTGTCAAAAGTTAATCTCCCATACTAGGAAATCTTTCCTTTTCGTGGTTCGATCAGAAGGTGGAAATAAGGTCAATGTGACCACCACAACCTCAGTGCGACATCTCTCTACATGGAATAATCAAGTGGAAACGATTGTTAAAGAATACAGAGATATATTTTCCTCACCTAAAGGGGTGCCTTTGCACTAAGAGTTCAAACACTCAATTGATTTAGTACCTAGTGCCCCCTTACCTAATGGCCCAATATACAGATGTTCTCTTATAGAAAATGAACGAATTAAAATGTCAAAATCAAGATCTCATCCAAAAGGACCACATTCAACCAAGATCCTCGCCTTGTTGGAGCCTAATCATGTTTGTGCAAAACAAGGATGCGACATGGAAACTTTGCATTGATTGCATATTCCTAAATAAGATCATTATCAATAATCGATACCCAATCCATCAGATTGATGATATTCTTGATCAGCTTAAGGGTGCCAAATTCTTTAGTAAGATTGATTTGAATTCAGGATACCATTAGGTATCGATCAAGCAAATTGATGTATGGAAGACAACCTTCAAGTCTAAAGAAGGAATTTTTGAATGGTTATTCATTTTGGCTTAACTAATGCTCCAACTATATTGGTGACGATGATGGATGATATCTTGCGGTTGTTCATAAACTCCTTTGTGTTTTTATATCTAAATGGCATCCTCATATTTAGTAGGACTTGGGAAGAACATTTGTAGCACATTCATTAGGTCTTAAGAACCCTACAACAACACAAGTTATATTCCAATTTGGAGAAATTTTTATTTGACATGGAGAGAATTCAATATCTAGGATACCTGGTGGATGAACATGGGCTACATGTCAACCCATCCAAGATCCAATTCATTCATGATTTTCCATCCTCGATGATTCTAACAGAGCTTCATATATTCTTGGGTTGCGGTAACTTTTATCGAAGGTTCATGTTGTGGTTCTCTCTTATTTCTTAGACCTTGATCCAAGTGACCAATGGTGGATCCAAATCCAAGTTCGCATGGGTGTATCTCAATAGAAAGAATTAGAGGATCTGAAAAAAATGCTTCTGCCAAGCTCCAGTCCTCACTCTTCCAGAGCTGCAACAACCTTTCGAGATTGAGAGAGACGACTCTAACTATGTTGTCAATGCATTCCTCACTCAGCATGGACATTTCTTTTCCTATAATAGCAAGACACTCCTTGTTTTTTTTTTGTTGATATCCCACTTATGACAGGGAGATGTACTCCATTGTGTAGGCCTATTTCTAATGGAAACATTACATCATAGGGAAGTCTACGATCATCCACATTGATCACAATCCCTTGCAATACATGCATACACAAGGAAATCTATAGAATGATTGCCGCTATAATTTTCCACATACCTACAACCCTTTCACCTTAATATCAAGTATAAGAAGGGAAACACAAATTGAGTTGCAAACTACCTTAGCCGGCCTCTAATTGTTGCACTGAATACCATTCTCAAATCTTGTGATACAAGACCTATAGGTGGCTCCAATTGTACAACAATGACCCTAACTTTGTTGTTACCCATCAGACATTACGCATAAGAATATTGATCCAAAACTTTCATCTCCAGGATTAACTTTTATGCCATATTGTCCACCTCTGTGTTCCTTCATAATAATGTGAGAAGTTGATCTTGGAGGCACATTATAGTCAAGTGGTAGGGCACTTCACAATAGAAAATACAGTGGCAGTATTGCAAAAGTACTTCTACTAGCCAAATATCCAACAAGATGTTGGAAAATACATCATATTGTTCACCGCTTATGCCATCTCCAAACCTACCATCAAGAAATAGGGGTTGTACACTCCATTTCCTACCCCAAATAAACCTTGGGAATCTATCTCCATTGACTACATGTCTAACTTTCCTTTAACCAAGCATGGAAACAAATGTGTATTTGTGGTTGTTGATCGGTTCTCTAAGATGGAAATTTTAACTTTCTATTAGAAGAGAATCACAACAGAGGCCACATCTAACCTATTATTCGAGCATGTTTGGGTTCACTTTGGCCTCCTATGGACCATTATTTCAAATTGAGACAACATATTCCTGATTACTTTATGGTCTATCCTATAGTCAATGATGGACACCAAGATGACCAAATCAACTTCCTTCCACCCCAAAAATTGATGGACAGATAGAGATGGTCAACAAGATGATTGTGCATATCCTAAGAATGTACAATACCAAACATCTAGGCACTTGGGATGAGAGCCTTCCATATGTTCAACATAGCTGTAATAGATCCCTTCATAAATCTATTGGACATATCCCCTTCCAGATGTGATTGGGGTTCCATCCATTAGCCCCAATTGACGTAGCGCTTCCCATTTATTTTACACAGGATGAATCCTCCCA
This sequence comes from Larix kaempferi, assembly GCA_027924585.1. Classification (NCBI taxonomy): domain Eukaryota; kingdom Viridiplantae; phylum Streptophyta; class Pinopsida; order Pinales; family Pinaceae; genus Larix; species Larix kaempferi. The sequence goes on along the minus strand of BSBM01000597.1, from coordinate 5,642,365 downwards.
TGCTTAAACTAAAGATGATTGGGAAGCCAAATTTGTTGAAAATATACATCACATCCAAAAACAAGTTCATGATATTTTGTAGAAAACCAATGATAAGTATAAGTAGTGCCACGATCAACATCGGGCTCCACATAAGTTTTAGGTGGGAGATAAGGTACGGTTGCATTTGTAGAAAGAGCGCCTCATAGGACCCCATTGAAAACTCCAACCACTCCAAAATTTATTTTCAATTTTGGGTGAGAATTTTTTTGAGTTAAATATTACCCCTTTCCTTAGATTGCACCTTATGTTTAATGTGGAGCTTCTTCAACCATATTTTCCACCTCTCTTGGACCGTTAGGATATTTTAATACTCCATCCTTGTCCTACCTAGAATTATTTATTTTTCCTAGTTGTTGATGATGTCATTTTCCCCCTATTGGTGTGTAGATGTCATCTAGGATCCCTATACCACCTTCTGAGCCCTACATGCATCATTTTAGGTCCACTTTAGTCAATTCCCTATTTTATAGGAACCAACTGAGTGTTCCATTGCAGTCCACCTAAGTTAGCTAACTCTTGTGTGGGGTTGGAGCTCCAGATGCCATTGATTGTGGCCTCATGTGCCCATTTCTTATTTACATGCATGAAAAACTCACTATTGCGCCCTCCTTAGTTATTTAACTGATTATGACTTCAGTTAGCTGAGTTTAGGTTCATTTCAGTTGATTTTGAGTCTTCCGGAGCACTCCAGTGGTGATAATCCCTATGCTAGACCAACTGAGGTTTGAATTCTTCCGAGTGATTAGAATTCTCTCCATTGTAACATCATTGTTGATTATACTTATTATTGGATAGTGCGACATTATTCTGCTCCTATCTGATTTCTATTGCATAATTATTGTTTTGCTCATTCTTTCTCTGTGAGGTATACTCAAATCTTATATATGTTGTGACATAGAATTTCACATGGTATCAGATCCACTGAGCGAATAGGTTGAGTGGCTGCTTTTGGTAGTGCACCATAATCCTTTGTATTTCCATATCAAATCCTGGTGCCATTGCATTGAATTCATTGGAGAAATCCAATGAGGTCTAGCCAGGTGTGAAGGATCTGGATAAAAGTGCCTATTGTCCTAAAGCAGTTCTCAGTAGTAGTATACCTCCATTATTGAGAGTTTTTTGTAGGTTATTCAATGTTTTTTAGTACAGCAATAGTTGCAGTAGTACAACAGTTTTCTGCACTTGCAGCAGTTTTTTGCACTTGCACCAGTGTTTATACACCTATTTTTTCTGCACCGGTGTTTCTGCACCAGTTTTTCTGCACCTTTTTTTAATGCACCTATGTTTTTGCACTCAATTTGCTTAGCAGCAGTTTCACCTTGTATTCGCTCCAGCAGTTGTAATGCACAATTCGAACTCTCCTCTCTCTCCTAGGATCCTGACACCCTTGAATTACCTTGATTGGAGGGATGATATGTAGATGGTATTGCACAACAAATCATTGTACATAGTGACAATGGGGAAGGATCCCGAACCACAATCAGCTGTGGAGAAAACCAAGTATCTAAATAGATTGGATGAAGCATTTGGTTTCATGTGTATTCATATTTCCAGAGATCTACTCTTCCACATCGAAGGATTGAAGACTCTAAGAGAGTTATGGTTGAAGTTAGAGACCCTCTTCGGCAAACAAGATGAGCTAAGAGGCCATATTTTGGAAAATGAGTTGATTTCTCTTCAACCCAGCAGTTTTGAGACCATCCAACAATCTTTTCAAAATTCAGATCTCTGGTTATGCAATGCAAGTAGTGTGGCATTGAGAAAAAGGATGATCAGTTGGTGCCATCCATTTTGAGCAAGCTAGGTCCTGAGTTCTCCATCTTTGTCTCTACCTTCCATTATGGGAGAATATCAATTCCTGGTTTGAATATTCCCTCCTTTGATATTTTCATTGAATCTCGCATCCAAGAACAAGATATGTTGATCCAGATGGGCGCCTTCATGGCCTCCAAAAATCAATCTCTTTTGGTTGGAGAACCAAAAAGTGTGAATGGGAAGGGGAAGCACAAAGGAAAGGATAAGAGGCCATCTGAACCCAAGAATAATTCCAATTCAATCCCATCGGAAGGATCCTCCAGCTCCAAGAAGGACAAACAAAAGGAATTTGAGAAATCCAATTGTTCCTATTGCAAGAAAGGAAACCACCCAGAGAGATCTTGCATGCAGAAGAATATGGATCAGATGACCAAGCTTCTTGAACAGCACAACATTTCCCTCCCAAAAGGTGCAAGAGAGACTTATTATGGAAGTGATTCTGATGGTCACGAGAGATGTCATGCACTGAAGGCTGGATTTTCAAAATCACAAGCCCTTCTCATAGATTCAGGAGCCTCCAACCACATGGTTGCCTCTAGAGAATCATTTTATTCTCTAGATCTCAAAGATGTTCTAATTATTCACATGGGAGATAACTCTCAGATCTCTGCTGAAGGTAAGGGAACAGTACATATGGAGCACGATAAGTTCAAAAATGTTCTATTTGTGCCTTCTTTGTCAGCAAATTTTTTGTCTGTATATGAGATGATTCACACAGGTTCACTGAAGAAAGTGGTCTTTGGTCCTGACATAGTTGAGATTGCAGAGATATCTATTCAGAATATTATAGCGAAAGGGTTTGAAAAGCATGCCTCCAAGGCATATGAATTCTCACATTTTTTTCCATACTCTCTGCCTACCCCATCGGAATCTGATGAAGATCAGAGTGATATCTCTTCTATTGAATATGCGGATCATGATCTTGATGTTGAGAATAAATTTCAAAGGAGATTCAGATTCATATATAGATCCAACACATGCTCCCAATCCATGGCCAAGGCCAATATGGGATCACAAATTCCTTGTAGCTATTGGGAACATAGTTGGGGATCCATCTTACCATAGAACCACTAGATCTCAATATCATGCAAAATTTGCACTATGTCATGCAGATCCACTTCTCTCAGAGAGGTGCTACATGATGGTGGGGTTTGATCCACAATCTCTTGGAGAGACTTGCCATGAGGGATCTGCAACCAAGAAATAATCGCGGCTGTCTGAAAAAAGGTCCTCAAAGGTTCATGATTTGGACCATAATGAGCCATTCGCTCCAGTAGCAAGAAGGGTTCTTGAAAGACTTGTTTTGGAAAATACAACTTCTACATAGTGAGAGGTACATCAGAGGAGAAGATCCAGATCTACCACCTGCATTGCTATCCTAGATAGGAGCAACCTGGAAATATTTTTGCAAAGGATTTCACTGAGGAAATTTTTTTCCTTCTCTGCTTAGTATGAAGGTTCTTTGAGTTCCCTACTGTTGTTATTTTGAGGGGGGGTACTTTTCCCATGATTTTTTCCCCATTTCATTGGTTCATGGACAGTTCTTTCTTTTTATCATTTATTTGATTGTATGGGTGACCTTTGGTCTTAGTAACTAGGTCCCAGGATGCAAAAGTATGGATTAATGGGGGGGGTAGGATATTTTAATACTCCATCCTTGTCCTACCTAGCATTATTTATTTTTCCTAGTTTTTGATGATGTCATTTTCCCCCTAGTGGTGTGCAGATGTCATCCAGGATCCATCTACCACCTTCTGAGCCCTGCATGCATCATTTTAGGACCACTTCAGTCAATTCCCTATTTTATAGGAACCAAATGAGTGCTCCAGTGCAGTCCACATGAGTTAGCTGACTCTTGTGGGGGCTTAGAGCTCTGGATTCCACTAATTGTGGCCTCATGTGCCCATTTCTGATTGACATGCATGACAAACTCACTAGTGCGCCCTCCTTAGTCAATTAACTGATTGTGACTTCAATTAGCTAATTTTGGGTTCAGTTCAGTTGAGTTTGAGTCTTCCGAAGCACTCCAGTGGTGATAATCCCTATGCTAGACCAACCGAGGTTCTAATTATCATGAGTGATTTTAATTCTCTCCATTGTAACATCATTGTTGATTATACTAATTATTTGATAGTGTGACAATATTCTTCTCCTATCTGAGTTCTACTTCATAATTATTTTTTTTATCATTCTTTCTCTGTGAGGTATACTCAGCTCTTAGATCTGTTGTGACATAGAATTTCACATGGACTCCTTATAGGTATCCAATAACTTGTCCCCTATAGAACTCAATCATGACTACATGGAGTAGGATACAGTATATTGGATCATGGCCACTTAGATGAAGAGCACTCATCAATAGAACATCCAAATCTATCAGGTATTCAAAGCAAGGAAACTTCTTCTCCAGGGAAAGTGGCTCACCAGGAGTCATATTCAACAAAAGTGTCCCCCACCTGATGGAGGAAATTGAAGCAATGGGGACCAATTCTCCTTAATGGGGGAGTAATCATGTAAGTGGATAATAGTGGCTACCCACTTGTTCCACTAAGTTATAATGGTTCTTCATCTTCTTGGCAATTTTCTACGGTTTTTTGGGTCCCAAAATTCTGGGGTTGTTTTGAGGCCCTAAACATTTAATTTTTTCCATTCAAGGAGCCAAGGGTTGTCATGTAATTCCATATCCCTCGTAACAAGTTGTACTTTTCAGTTAGTTCTTTCCAACGAGTCATCATGCACCCTAAACATAGATCATATGCAAAATTTGTTCCCTGGGGAAGTTAGCTATCCACCTCAAGACCTAGAAATCCTTTTGGCATTTCATCTCCTATGGTTAGGTTTTTAAATGTTTAGGGTTTTTTCCTTTATGCTTATGATAAAAAGGACATTTTCAATCTCTTTGTAATCATCTCTTGTGAATGAGCATAGCTAACACATCTCTCTTTTAGAGATAAGATACCACCATCTGAGCTAGCTTGTATTGCTTGTAGTTTACAGTATTTTTCCATTCCATTCATTAATAGAATTTGGGTTTTACTATTTTATTGTGTGCTCTATAAAATATTTGTGTTTCTGTTTCTGTTTCCATTTCCATACTTCTACCTTAATTTTTTTCTCTAAATTATCCATATCAATGCATGACTAATCATTTGAAGGATAGGCCTATCCATAAAGGAATGGCATATCCATCAAGTATGGTAGTGGTTTCTCTTTCTACAAGATTAATATTGGTGTCTCAATCTACTAGATTAAGATATCAGGTAGGAATACAAATAATAGATCCAACTATTTAGTGCATTCTATTATTCCACAATAACATAGCATTTCATTCAAACATACCTTCCCATTCAAGTAACCTATGCATATATATCATTCAGAAATATTCATGCAATTTATAGGCATATATGGATGTGTTCCTACTATATACAATAGACAGGATCTCAACAAAAAGTAGGCTTACATATTGTTGTGGGTTTATACATTTTATAAGAAAAAATTAGTGCCTTCAATCCCAACAATATAACAAAATAAATACATGCCAACAAGGAAATGAATAGAATGCTCCATGAGTTGATGAAGGAACACATTAGGAATATAGAAATATGCAATTCTTATTCAAGGTTTGTTAACATAATATTTCAACTTACTAATAATGTAGTCAATCAATTCCAATTGTGTCTATGAATTTAAGCACAACCCAAAGATATGCCACTTCAAATATTTTTTTCACCAAAGAATTGGAATTGAATCCACTCACAATTAAGGGAGACTAATAATATATGTAAGAAGACTATAAACCAAAATGTCTATATGCTCTATTGGGTTTGAATATTATTAACAACATATTAGTAGAATTAATTCCCCTATGTATGACAAATAATTTAATATATAACAATGGCATTTACTCCCAAGTATGGAATATACCTTTTTCTCTATAGAATTTTGAGTAATTGGGGAAAACCTTGTATCATCGAGTGTATGGCCTTTGGATTCATCTACTTCATTGAATAAAACCAAATTAAATGGTGGTAATGAATCTTCCTAATACTAAATTTGGATGCTTTAAAATCATCATAATAAGATGAAGCTAGTTTTTAAAAAACAACAAAGGATTTGAACCATCCAAAAGCCAATAAAATAAATGAGGGAAGAATATTGTAACTTGTGCCATGCCTATCAAATTGATAGGCCTTGATAATTCCAATTTTTTTTCAAAACCAAAATGACACAATATGAAAAAGGATAAAGTATCATATTCCTTTCATTATTAAGTCCAAGGGAAACCATCAATCTTCCAAGTTATGCCTTTCTTATCAATGACTGACCTTAGGTAATTCAACATTGTTTTCAAAACCGAAATGACTCAATAATAAAAATGATTATCATATTTGATCAAACATATGTTCTATGCAAAGTCAATTGTGTAAGAAGAAGGATAGCTTCATTTTGGAAATTGAAATCGATAGTTTTGATACTGCTTTAGGATTGTCTTCAAGAGAATGAGTTCTCTCCTTGTTAATTGATCTTATCCTCTTTTACTAATATGGTTTTATTGGATCGTTTATGTGAGCCGACCTCATTATTATGCTGATATGAATTTTGATTATTGTTAATCTTTTGATTTTGTAGTGTGTGTGTCAAGGGTTTCCAAACCTTACTTAACTTTCTCTCGTCGTCTCTGTTGATATTATTTGGGTGTAGCTCGATTTCCGAGGTTTCTCTAATCTTTATTTTTATATAATTTTCTTCTTTTGCGAGGATTTTAGCATCTTCCAAGCATATTTGATGACCCGTCTTGTGTGCATGCTTAGCTAGGGATAAATTTTGTATCCTATCATGTTTTAGATCTATGCAATGCTCCTTTAGCATTGTATTGATTGATCTGCTTGTTTCTCCAATTTATAGCTTACCACAGGAGCAAATAATGTAGTAAACTCCTTTGTGTATTTTAGGATTTTTGGGTCATTGGCTGAATCAACCATTCTCCCAATTGTGTTTTATGGAGAGAAGATAACATCTATGTTTCCTTTCTTTAGAAATTTTGCAAGTTTGTCTATTGTTCCTTATATGTAGGTCTAGTTATATGATTCGTGATGCCTCCAAAGTCTAGTATCATAATAGAAATTCGTGAAGGTCTAGTGTGATTAAGGATGCCTCCAAAGTCTCCTACCTGAGTTGTCCCAGTGAAACAATATCTCCCAAATTTATCCAAAAATATATCAAACCTTCTTATTTATACTCCCAGAAATTTCTAGAGTAGGGTGGGGTTATTTTCTATGTCAATCTACATCCAGAGTGTAGCAGAAGCTGTTGGGTTTCCACATAAATCCTAGGTTTTGTGCCTCAATATTTTTTTGTTGTTCCCATGAGTGATGCACACAAAAAATGTGCCTATGTCGAAGTAGATTCCACTGTTCATGTCTCATACATATTATTGATCTGTCACAAGTCTGCAGTAGGTCTAGTACTTAGTTTGGGAAATTTTTGGGTGAGTCAGGAACTAGTAGAAGAAAACTAGCTGGCCCGTTCTCCAAGTTTTGAGTGGGGCCTCCTTCAAAAAAATTCGATATAGCATAGAAACTATGTACCAACTGAGCCGGGGAGATAGGATATCCATGGTTGCAAATGAGCTCTCTAATGGATAAAATTGATCTCTTTGATGGCTTCAAAATCACTCTTTGATGGTTGCAAGTGAGCTCTTTGGTGGCTACAAATGTACTTCTTTGATGGTTGTAAATAAGCACTCCTTTGATGGATGCAAATTAGTACTTTGATGGCTGTGGATGAGCACTTTAATGGATTCAAATGAGCTCTTCGGTGGCTGCAAAATACTTTTTTATGGCTATAAAATCCCTTCTTTAATTTGCAAAAGCTTGATCTCTGAGAAAAACTCACTAGTACACTAACTAGTTTAGTACCCCCTACTACTCTTATACCATATGAGATTTGAAGATATAGATCTAGAAACATATACTAACGAGATATACATTGAAAATGAAATCAACAAGCAAGTAATCATGTAACAAATGATTTAACATAAATCATTACAAAAAAACTAGAAGCATATATGAATAAAAGAATGATGTATTTAATTAATTGTAATGAATGGAGGTGAACAAAATATATAGCAAGGAGATTTGAATTAGTTTGGGTAGATATTCGAATTGCTCATGTATTCCTTAGAGACTGGTCAGGATTAACTAGAGGTAGAAACCCTTAGTTATCCATACACACTCACCTATACTGAGTTTAATTGACCCAAGCCTCCCCAATCACTAGTTTGAGCTGAGTGATGTGCAAGAAACTAAATGTATGTGCATGCAAATCCCTAAAACCATTCAAGGATGGAAGAAGTACATCACATAATAGCTAAAAACGAGGTGTATGGAGTCCCTAAACAATGGAGTAAACTCCCCAGATTCACTCCATAACTCAAACTTACAATGTGGGACCCTAAAATATAGGAAAATAAGCCCTAATTGAAGGAACTCCTCCTTCTTTTGAAGTGTATGCGATCCTATTCACGAGATCCAAACACTTTGAAGTGTGTGACTGGTGGTTCTTGACCATGAACCTCACCTCTTGGCATACACGTGCACGCTCATGTTTATAATGGCTTGCCTTTGTCCTTTGGCCTTAGTAAATTCCTATGGTCTACACTAATAAAGGTGCTATATTAAATTAGTCGTATATGGTATTTGATATTTATAAAGCATTGGGTTAAATGGTTTATATTATTATATGTATATAATATTTTAACATTTTATAGGAATTCTCAAAATATTATACATTTTTTTAGAAGTTGAATTTGGGTAGGGAAGATAACACTCTTCTTCTCTTTTTTAAAAACAAAAATGGGCACTTTTATTATATTATCAAAAAAGAGGTCTCGGTTGGACCAAAAGACCTATTGTTACAAAATTTCTCCATGTAGACTAAGCATAGTAGTTCATACGTTTTTTTGGAGTTGTAATCAAAACCTATTACAAAAAAGTTACATTCTTTCAAATTCCACCTATAGCTAAAAGCATGACTAGTATAGATTCTAATAAAAGAACTAGATAACAAAATGCATTTACACTTCATTAATCATCATAATAGAGGTGTGAATATTGGATTTTTTATATCTTTTGAATTTATTATGTCTTCGAAGGGAACTGAAGATGACGACTTCCTCAACATCATTCTTCTCATCTAAATTCCTCTCATCTTCATTTGTATCCCTAATACAAACCAACCCTGCTTCATTCTTTAGCATCCAGGGATTAGGAGTCGAATCTTTAGCAAGATCCTGCCCAGTTGTCTTCAATTCTTTGAGTTCTTGTTCATAAGCCTTGAATTTACCTTTCCAAAATTCAATCTCAATTTCTTCATTTATCAATCTCATTCTCATTTGATTGACCTAAACTTCCAGGTAATCATGCTATATATGGGCAAGCAACTGGTCCTTGACACTACGTTCCTCCAAAGCTTTCTACCTTTTCACTAAATCTTGAATATCAAATTATCTATTTCACTTCTTCTCATCATGACTTTTCTTGGACAACTTCTCAGTATTATCCTTATTGCCAGTTTCTACATCCATTGCTTGTAAAAAAGTAAATGTTGATTGATAAAACTTAACATGAGAAGTGCTTAAATAGAGGGTCTAATGGAAAATTCTATTGCTAAAAAGTTTGAAAAACAACAAGCACAGACTAATTAGGCCCCATAACAGAATCTCGAAAAACAAACTTAATACAGTTCCAAACTTAGAGCAGCAAATAGTATGACCAACTTTGTCCTCAACTTTCGAAACAGTCTCTACAATCTTGTATTTGTTACTATTGCAGAAATAATTGACCCAAAATAAAAACTCAGAACAAGTCTCATAAGTCCAATATAAAAACTCAGACCAATTTTCAAATGTATAGAGATTCAGTAGAATGATCCCTATAGGGTAACAGACAGAACAACCAACATTATCCTCATCTTTCCAAACACTCTCTACTCTCCAGAAAGGAAAATGAATCTCAGAAGAAATCAATGTCTTACTAGTATGAAATTCAATGTTATTATTTTCAAAAGATAGAAAAGTTACAACTGAAGCACTCAATTTCAAAGACTTGAAACAAAACCCCTACCTCTTGTTCTCCAATCCCCAACTGAGATGATTTTTTGCTTGTCAAGAAAACATTAGAATTGTTACCAGACTTCATCGAGGGATGAGGATCATGAACCCCTCTCCTTAACTCACTTGCATACCCTTTCTCTTGTAGTTTATACAGAGAGCAACAATTCCAATATGGATCAGACCATAAATTGAAATCGCCCAGAAAGAAGAGCTTAATAGAGCATATAGGGAATTCCAAATTATTTCCTTGACGATTTTTAATTGATCATCCCATACTAAAAGCATCAAATTTCTTGTCTGGAACATGCGGGTGGTAGATTTTCCATACATGTTATCATGCTCAAGCTTTCTATCAAATCTTATATCGCTAGTGTTCATCAATACAAGGAACTGATTAGAATTCAATTGCATTCTATTAACCTACCACTTAGAGTCTAAAGCTCAATATCCATAGAGCTTCTTCTTTGCATTTTTAACCAAAGTATAAATCGTTTTAAGGAATTTGATAATAACCTGCTTCTTCCCCACATATCCTCAACTTACCTTGATCACAATTGCAAGATAAGTTTTTGTTTCTATCAGCTAGGAGGTTTAGAGTTCTTAAGACATGAAATACCTTTACATCTTCCAACTTTGACAACAAATGCAAGATTCTCGTTATTATTCAAGTTAAAGGGCCATCTGTTGGAGCTTGTTTGGTGATTAGATATGGAATGACTATCATAGAGTCTCCCAATATGATCATTTGTCTTATGTTGTTCTGCAGTGCTTGCATGAGGCCTTGCCAAAGAGCAAGGTTTACTACTCGATTATTTGAAATTTCTCCCAATCCCCACAAGTAGTTCTGCTTCAGTTTCCTCCGGGGTAAAAAAATCCCCCCCCGCCCCGCTGCATGTACCACCCCTATACTCTTCTTCTTAACCATTCAAGTTCAACTCAATTAAAAAAATGATTATTTACATCTACACTTCATTAAGCAATTTTCATATTTCACCAAGACATGATTAAATACATAATAATTAGTTAGATTTGTTTATCATTGCTAAAGTAGATGTAAGATACACATGTCCAATATTAGGACAAACATTCTAGGGGTAGAAATAATAAAAAATATAAAGGAATGTTGCGAAAAATGGTACTTACGATATTTGGTGAAATATGATATTATTTTACTTCAAAAGATGTATTGGGAGGAGGCACTAAAAATACACTTTCAAAGGTAGAAAAGAAATTAGAGATATTTTTCAGTATCCGAGTGCAAGTAAATTATTTTCATCTCAAGTCACCATGGATTTAAAACACACATTTGATGCATTTAAATGATAAAAAAAACTCAACATATATGTCACTCAATGAAAATTTCAAAGATCCATATTTATCTTAAAATGTAAAAACATTGGAGATTCTTATTCATTTTTAAAATGCCAATTATAAAATGTCATGTTATTTTTTAAATAATTCAAATTTCTATATAAATTATATAATTTTTATAAAAAAACCAACTTTTCTATTTAAGTTGTTAAAAAAAAATTAGTAAATTCGTTTATGAAAAAAACATAAAAAATTCCACTTATGAAAATTTCCTTAAATACCAATTTATGTAAATAATATTACCTTGATAATAACTTAATCTTGCCTTAATGGCTATGTCTAATCTTGCCTTGAAGGACATGTCTTTGATATGATACCAAACTTATAAGCGATATGGACTACTAGCCCATGGTGAGAGTCCAATCTTGCATAAAAGATGTCTTTGATATGACCTTGGTGAAAAACTAATCTTGCCATGAGTGATATGGACTAGTAGGAGTGATATGGACTAGTAGGCCATGGTGAGAGTCTAGTCTCGCCTAAAGGACATGTCTCATACCAAATGTATGGTTTGTTAGACTTTTGTATAAAAACCATGGTTTAATTAAGATTATTTATAATTTAAACTAAAATATTTTATAATTATAATATTTTAAATGTTTTTAAGAATATCATAATTTTTTAAATATAAAAACATTGATTTTGGATTTAATTAAAACCATTTAAAAAAAGCTATATCTATTTTTTAAATCTTTAATATCATACCATACCATGGTTGATTAAAAGTTCATATAAAGTATTTGTTTTTAAAATCTTTAATATCATACCATACCAGCTATATTTATTTTTTAAATCTTTAATATCATACCATACCAGCTATATTATTTTTTAAATCTTTAATATCATACTATGGTTGAAAAATTAAACTATTTATTTTTTAAATCTTTAATATCATACCATACCATGGTTGATTAAAAGTTCATATAAACTATTTATTTTTTAAATCTTTAATATCATACCATATCATGGTTGATTAAATGTTCATATGAACTTGGGATTTAGATAATATTATTTAAAAAATTTAATATTTTCTATATTTATGATAAAGAAAGTTATTTTCTTCTAAATGTAAATTAGGGAGAGGAGACACCCAAAATCCAACAAATTAAGTAGATATTAACATTAATAAAAAAGATAAAGGAAATTGTTTTCTTTTTGCATTGTTGCTTCTCCGATCATCATAAGCTTGGCAATTAATTAAAATTGAAAAGATAACTATGCCAATAGATGCTTATATTTTACTCAACATAAGATTTGAATAGGTGATCTAACCAGGATTAAATTCCACACCTACCTCATGGCTATATACAGATAATAATTGGTAACTAAACCAACATAGATCCATCTTAAACCTAGATATTAAGCACTGAAAAAGATCCAATTTATGGTGGTTTTAATTTTTTTATTATGAGTGAACATGAAACTTTTTAATTATTTTTTATTTTATTTTTGAAGCCAACATGGAAACGTTACGTGACAAACTTGACATCTCCCCATACTGAATTGTAAGCACACGTCACTACTCTCGATACAATAAGCACGTCACTACTCTCGATGCAATAATAGAAAGTTCTTAACACTTGTGACACATACCACAATTTAAAGTAACACTCATAATAATATCCACATAACTGAAGCATAAAGCACATTACTACTCTCGATGCCAATGCAATAATAGAAATGGGACAGAGACCACACGTTAAAATAACAGTCGTAATAGATGTGACTAACCGAAGGCAATCTAGGTTGGTGCCAGAGGTCTCTGCTTTACCAAATCAACACGTTGACGCGAAAACTACGGCCAAAGGTTTTGTTTTTCCTACTTAATTCTGGGCCCGGCAATTGGAGATAAGTTCGGTTGGCCTTTGACTTATTCGTGCCTCCAATCCTGACCGTTTCATGAAACGCATTCACACCTCGAAACACAAGACCAGTCTCAAATGTCAATTTCCTCACCTACTCTACCAAACCTAAATTGTATATATACCCTCCTCCGTCACGTAATTCCTCGGCAGAGGTTCTCACATCTCTGCAAATCACCCCCTCGCTATCGATAATCTAAAACCAGAAGAAAATACGAGTTGACCATAGAGATCTACATTAATTATATGGCTACGGCTTTGAGATGTGGGTTTCTTCCAACAAGGGAGGCGCAGCTCTTGAGTGCCCGGGACCATGGCTCCGTCGTTTCCCGTTCTCGATCCTGCAAACGCACGAATATCACTGTAATTAATAAGCTGCGAGCTACGCGAAAAACGAAGCCCATATTTGATCCTCTTCAGATTCCTCAGGTAGAACGATCTGGCGGCTTGGAGACGGCGTTACTAGATCGTCTGGAACGCATTTACAAGGACGGGATTTCAAGCAAGAACGATGTGTTGCTCCCCATGGAGCCCTTTTGGGCAGGGCCGTTGTTTGAAGGGATACCGGTGAGAGTGGCGTATCAGGGCGTCCGTGGTTCTTATTGCCAAGAGGCAGCGGTTCGAGCCTTCCAGAGGTGCGACGCCCTCCCCTGCGAAGGGGGAATGGAATCAGCCTTCGAGGCTCTGGAATCCGACGCCGCCGACAGGGCAGTTCTGCCGGTGGAGAACTCGCTAGACGGAGTGATCGGGAGGAACTACGATTTGATGCTACGCCATCCCGACCTCCATGTAGTGGGCGAGTTGCTGTTGCCCATTAATCATTGCCTGCTGGCAGTGAGAGGGGCGGCGAAGAGACGTACTTTGAAGAGAGTAATAAGTCATCCACAGGCACTGGATCATTGCCAGCACCGTCTTGCCGCTCTTGGCATGCAGGTGGAGGCCGTGAGCAACGCTGCCAGTGCGGCTCGCTTCGTAGCGGAAAACCAAATAGACGACACGGCCGTCATCGGCAGTGAGATTGCCGGGCGGGAATACGGCCTTGAAGTGGTGGAAGAAGAAATGCAGGACGATTCCTCCAACACCACCAGATTTCTCGTTCTCACAAAAAAGAAGCCCAACAACAACTCCTCTGCAGTTTCTGGGTTGAAAACGACGGTGGCCTTCTCGCTGAAAGAGGGAACTGCGGATCTGTTCAAGGCGTTGTCAATATTTGCTGTGAGAGACATAAAAGTGACAAAGATCGAATCCCGCCCTCAGCGCGAGAACCCCCTGCGTATGGTGACTAACGAAGAACAAGACGGGGACAGTTCCAAGTGTCATTTTGAGTACATTTTCTTCGTAGATTTGGAAGCACCGGTGTCAGATGATCATCCAGGCAGTGTGAAAAGCGCTCTGGATCAGCTGAGGCAGATCTCCAGTTTTGTGAGGATTGTGGGAAGCTATTCCACTATCTCCATCGTTTCGTAGCTCTAAACAGCCAAACAAACAGATGGTTTGTCTCTGTATAGTTTGTGAAGTGTATGACTCTGTATTCTGTTGAATTCCGTAACATTAATCGAAATACAAGATCGATGATGTACACCTCTTCCATTTTCGTGGTGTAACCCCAAACGGGGTAAATATGTGGACAAATTCAACCTTTCAAAGAGTGAGGTGAAGTTCTTGATAGGATTTTGTATATATTTGACCGAAATCGTTTGAATCAAATAAAGTAGTTTTTTAAAAAATTATTGTCGGTGTAAGTTTAATGTTTTGTATTTTGTTAATAAAAAATTGATTGATATGGTATATATATGTTATTGGAATTTCACAATTTAGATACTCAAGGATATTTTAATTGAGGTTGTTGATTTTTTAGAAAGAAAAAAAAAAACAGTTAAATTGTTATTCATCTAAAAGGAAAATTAAAGATAAATCATCCATATACATCTCTTTTTTATAAGTACTCTTTTTCAATCAAAATAACTATCCTATTTATTAGACTACCTGAAATACTTATACTAAATATTAGTTTTCCACTTTAATTTAGAGTCCAAAAAACACTTCTTTAAAACCTATTACATTCTCAAAATACATAGAAACTATCTAAAACTGGAGCAAGTACACATATCATTTAGAATCACCTACCTTTCCCAAAAATTCTTCAAATGGTATATATCCATCCATCGGGTCCACAACCCTCTTTGATAGTCTATCAAATGTCATGTTGAATTACCAAAAAACATGAGTAAACTACTTCTTTAATTCCATAATTTTATTGCATCATTGTTCCAACTTTAAGACCCTTTGCTTTGTTTTAAATCCATAGTCCAATCCATAATCACCTTGGAATTAATCACCAGCCACATGTAATTGATCAATACCTATATACCTTGCAAACCAGATAAGAACCCATAATGCAAGTAATTCAACTTTTGTGTTGGTTTCCCTGCCCCAACCCATCCAAAGATGGAAAAGATGATTGTTATCCAATTTCAACACTATACCAACCCCACATATACTATATGAAGTTGCGCCATAAAAAAAAGCAATGGATATATCATTTTCAAGAACAGGCATAACAAGGTTTCTATTTTTCCTATGCTTCTCTTCCTTATAGAAATCAAGAAAATTTCCAGCAATCTTGGAGCTGACAGAGTTGGTTTAATGTCTTCAAAAATGGCCAAGTTCCTAGATTTACAAATACCCCACATTAAAAAGAGAGGGAGCTCTTTGTATTTACTAATCTTATTAAACCAGTTTTCCATATAAGTCACAAAAGAATCTGCATCCCAAATGCCAATGAAATTCAAACTCCTACAGACTTCTTCCCAAACCACCTTGAAGAAAGAACAATGAACAAACATGTGGGATAGAGTTTCATTTTCAAGTCTACATATACCTGGACCAACAAAACCTCTCTTTAAGAGATTTTCCCAAGTTGAAATTTTGTTTTCAAAACATAACCATACAAAACAATTTAGTTTAAGAGGGGCATGCCACTTCCATACTGAATTGTGCCCACCATTTTCTTAATGTCTATACAAATCCCTTAGATATAGCATTATAAGCCAACTTTCCAATAATCTTGCCATCTTACTTGTTCTGAGCCCAAATTAAGACATCTTCTTTGTCCTCAAGTCTAATACAAACCAAAATCATAATAACCATTTCTTTTGATTTGAGTTAAAAAATAAATATTTAACTCCCGTTAAAAAAACAACAATTCATCAAATAATCTATAAAAACATTCCCCTCCCACAAAGGGGTCAATTACCTATATAAACCTATAATCCATTCCCAACTTTCCATGAAAATCATTCACCCATCTAAGAATAAGATCTAACCAATTCTCTCCATATAATGTAACCTATTTCTATAATAAAAATACAATTTATTAAATCATGAAAATCATAATTTGAACAAAATAATTTATCACCAAACTGATATTAAAAAATCTAATACATATAACATTTAACTAATTCTTCTATTTCAAAATTATATACCATCATTACAAGTAATAATATCTTGCGTAGTCAAATCCGTGTCCACTGTCCAAACACGCAACCGCGACTATGTGTTGAAAAAAACTGTTAGACGTCATCCCTGACGTCTAGAGTGACTTGTTACTCATTACTACGTTAGTAACATTTCTTGGTGATCAATTCCAAGTTGTACACGTGCACACAGATTTGGTGGGATTGAGTGTAAGTTTGGTGGGAGGGGATAATATATGTGTTTAATTATATTTATAATTTATTTCGGCTTATGAAAATTAAATACAAATACTTAATAAACTAAACAAAATAATTTAAACTTAAACATCTTTAGATTTAAATTAAAGACCGCGATCCCCTTTTAAAATCCCAACCTACCACCCCCAGATTTCACAGTCAAGTCCAACAGAATCGGGAGGTCCACCATCAAATGGAGTAACTTTCACTAATCAAAAGTAGCCACGTCCCACACGGTCCCCGCGATGAAAGGGGCTTCCTTGATATGTTTGAAGCTGCGGAAATTACCTCTGTTTTTCTAAACAAGCCCCTCGATTTGTTAAAAGAAAAGGTCTTTTCTACCCTAAATATCAATATATTTGATGTTACGCCTTTATTTGTTAGAATAATGTTGTATTATTTAAAGATATTTTGAATTTTTTTTATTTAATCATCGAATTCTAACATTAATCACAACCCTTTACAACATTTAACACATCACCATTAAATTCCAACATTAAACACGACAATTCATGTATTCTAAGATGTGTTCGTCAGATACATGACGCGGTTGGTGTGGCACAGGAGGTTTTCCATAGTATTAATCATAAGAAATTGGAGGCACTCATCCTACAACTGGACTTGGTAAAAGCCTATGATCGTGTCAATTGGACTTTTCTCAAATTGATCCTTATACAAATTGGTCTCCCATGGAAAGTCATGAAGTGGATTATGGCATGTGTCTCCTCTGTCAACTTTGTTGTTCTTATAAATGGTCAGCCGACTAAATTTTTCAAGGCGTCCCGGGGTCTTCGGCAGGGGTGTCCTCTTTCTCCCCTTTTGTTTCTGCTAATTATTGATGGGCTGAGCCTCTCTATTCACAAAGCAAAAAGCGAGGGCGCTATTGTGGGTATCAAAATCATGGCTGGTGTAACAGCTACCCATTCGCTGTTTGTGGACGATGTGATGCTTTTTGGGCTGGCAACTCTGGCTGAATGGCTTCAATATAAGAGAATACTTGACTTCTTTTGTCTGGTTACTGGTATGCTCATTAGTATGGTGAAATCTTTTTTCCTGAAAAACTCCTTGGAGGGGACTGTGGAACATGGCATAAGGGATATCTTTCCTTTGGAATTTAAGGAGTTAACAGGGGGATCTAAATATCTGGGCTATTTTATAAAACCTGCAAACTATAGAACAAATGACTGGCTGTGGCTTGTTAAACGTTTTGATAAGCGCATTAGTCATTGGTCCCTGCGATATCTTTCTCTGGGGGGCCGGATTACTTTGGCAAAGGCTATGCTCCAGAATTTGGGTGTATACTGGTTCTCCCTATGTAAAATTCCGGCTTCAATTATTCGCATTCTTCGGGGGAAATTCGTACGCTTCATTTGGTCTGGTGGGGGTGATAAGAACAGGTTTCATTTAATTAAGTGGCAACGTATGGCACGGCCATACATTCTTGGTGGCTGGAATGTTAAGAATCTGGAGCTGTTTGTGATGGCTCTCCATGCTAAGAGCCTATGGCGTGTATTATTCAATAATTCTATGTGGGGTTGTATCATTCGGGCTAAATACCTTAAACATGCTAAGGTGGCATCTTGGTTTCGGTTTGACAGGCATCCTGTAAATGGTGCTTCAAATATTTGGCGCGGGCTTATGGGTGCCTTTTCTGTTGTGGCAAAATGGATATCATGGATTCCTGGCAATGGTAGAGATATCAGACTGGGAATAGATCCTGTTATGGGGGCATCACCCTCATATTCACTCACTCCGGAGCTACTTGCACACCTACATGCTCGGGGGCTCTTTAATCTGTCTCATGCTGTTTCATTCAACAATGGGGGTTGGATCAATGCTAGTCAACTTGACTTACATGGGGCGATGGGTTTGGAATGGACTGAATACACGAAGCATCTCTATCATGCAAATATCTGGTTATGCGACTCTCCGGACAGGCTTGTTTGGTCATGGGATGTGGCCCGTGGAATGGTCACCTCAAAACTTGCTTATGATTCAATGTTTGCTGATTTTAAACCGATGGTGGAATGGTGGCACCCTGTGATCTGGAAGCTTGCCCTCCCTCCGAGGATCAGATGTTTTATTTGGTTGGCAATGGGAAACTATATTCTTACCTGGGATAACCTCTGTCGTCATGGTTTCTCTGGGCCTGGCTGGTGTTCTTTATGCTGTTTGCACTTGGAATCGGTTGACCACCTATTTTCCTCGTGCCCATATATTATTGAGCTCTGGACGCTGATTATAAACATTGTTGGTATATCTGTGGCCTGGCACTCGTCAAATTTAAAGGATAGCTTTGGCCGGTGGCTCCGCGACCCCAACTCTACTCGATGGTTGGAACTCCCGTGTTATATGATATGGGAGTTTTGGAAAGCACGCAACCGCTATGTTTTTGATGGTATTGCTATAAATCTGCAGTGGTTATGCAGTCGAATCATTGCTCTTTTCTTGGAGAAGCATACTGACTCTGGCTGTGTGGGTGGTGGGTTTATTTCACATTCTGGTTACCGTAATACTCCTCCGGTATTGATGTATCCATGCAGATTCTTCGACGGGGCTGCAGTTGCTGGGGGTGGTAATTGTGGGGCCGGTGCGGTACTTCATCTAAACTATAATGTCTCCTATAAAATCCATATAAATCTGGGGGGTGGTACGAATACTCGCGGTGAATTATGTGCGCTATGGTTACTTTTGCACTTTGCCCGGCGCTTACAGCTCTCCACACTCGTTGCTATGGGTGATTCTTCAACCATTATATCTTGGGCTTTGGGTACTTCTTCACTTAATGTGATGATCCTCACTAATTGGATGGCTGTTGTTCGGAAACTCATCAATGCCTTTCAGCATATTCACTTCGCCCATGTTTTCCGTGAGTTAAACCGGGAGGCTGACATCCTTTCCAAGAGGGCTTTGGACTCACCTCCTGGTATTATCTTATGGGAGGAATGGCATGCGGATCTTCTTTACTCTCAGGGATCGGTTGATCTGCTTTGGACCTGACTCTTTTGGTCTGACTTGAGTCTTGTTTTTTGTTTATTCGCTCATGTTATATTCGGCTATATATGTGCAGGTACTTAGTGTTTCTTCCTCCAACTACTTGTTGGATTTTTGACTAGGATGCTATATGCGGCTTTATACTTTATGTTATTTGACACTTGCGTCCAGGCCTTAGGCTGTTTTGGACTTTTTTTGGAACTGTTATATATGTATTTATGTCATGGCGATTTGTTACTTTGCCATCCGGGGACTGTTTGATATTTGGTTATGCAGCTGTTGGGATACTGAGTTTACTGTTTGGGATTAGGGTGGGACCCTGGATATGTGATGTGATCATGGGGCTTAGCATGTGCCCGTTTATGTTTTTCATTCATACCTTCATGGTATGAGGACCTGATGTATGTGTTCCTATTTACTATTTCGCGGTATTAATAGTAAGATATATTTTATGTGTGAAAAAAAAAATGTATTCTAAGATGTGAACATTGAAGTATTTAATTCTTACTTTTAGTCAAACATTTAGACCAATCAAGATCCTCTATGCGTCTTAAGTCACTCAATTAACGATTAATATAATCGACAACATGTAAGGCTCTTGCCATGGAAGTGGCAGCAGGCACCTTTCCCTGTTTCTTGAGATGGTTATTAGCACGCATGGTGGGCTATGCAAGAGGGTTGTAGAGTTAGACGATGCAAGTCTCAGGGAATCTTGCATGATGGCGAGGCACAACAAAGTGTTGAAGAAGCTTAGTAAGAGTGATTAAAAAAGTATCGGAATAAGTAGTGTAAGTTACGAAGTGATTTTTTTTTTATAGAGGTTTTATTAGGACTTAATGGATGTAGGTATTCAATAATAGTTCTTTGTTTTGAGGGTGGTTATGCTTTTGCTCATGGGTAGCAATGTGTAATACAGCTAGGCATGCCTTACAAAGCTGGAAGGACATTAGATTGACATGATTGTGAAGTGCAAGGAATGGCATGTGTAGTGTTCAAGTGGGATGTTGTAATCATCGAGTGCATTAAGACTTGGAATGCCTCGGGAATTCATGTACATTTTGATGAGAACATGGACCCAAGGGGCCAAACATTCCAAGCCTTGGAGGACTTTGAGGAGTCGGTTACACATTGACTTAGGTGTATCGCAAATTTGGGTTTGATTTGTATTGGGCATGGTGAAAGGCTACTTAAAGAAAGGAAACAATTAAGGCACCTCCCACCTATAAGAAGAGGGTACAAGCATTGCGCAAAGGTATTTGGATTCAACAAGAGGATCTAAGGAATTCAATTAAGAGGGATAATTGTGTGAGAGGTTAACAAGGGAGGTTCTAAGTTTGGGTTTTGGCACAATGAACGACTTGGGCACTAACATAATCTTAGGGAAATATGCTAGGAGGACTTGGAGGACCTAACAATTATCAAAGGCATGTCAAGACTAAAATGACATTGTTGCAATTGAAGAATGGGATCTGAAGGAAGCAAACTCGTGGGTGCTTTAGGGGTTGGATTATGTAAGTGGTCTTGCACCGAGGCAAGCATGCCTTAGTCTATTTGTATTTCTATAAAATGTGTCTATGTAGTGGTTGGAATCCCTTGTTACACTCTTATTGCTATAACCTTTTTCATAATAAAATTTAATACAACCACCTGGGTGTTTCCATATTGTGGTTTGTTTACTTGATGGATGTTAATGTTCCTTGGAATGTTCTATTGATGGTATGTTTTAATACCATGGTTGGATGTAAGTATATGCATTAAGGAACTTGATTGCAAATTTAACAATTGTAGTTTTGGGCATAGTTATGGGAAACCCCTAAATGAAGGGGTGTAGTCTAGTTGCAAGTAGGCACAAGTTGATCAATCCCTTGTAAGTGAATCAAGGCAACATTGCATGAACTCGAGGTATTGAAAGTGAAAAAATTTAGGCATGACCTATATGTCTGTGACAACTGGTATTAGAGCTAATCTTCAATGTTCATCTCCATTCTACAAGAAAGTTGGTTTCAAAGCTAAGTTAGGTTCTCTTCACCATGGATTGGAAGAAACAAAAGGTTTTGATAAGAAGTCCAGTCAGTAGGTGGTCACAATAGTTGGCTTGAAGATGAAGTGGATGCAAGTTGATTCAATGCCTTGGTGCATCAAGCAACATATGCAAGTCAATGCACATAAAACTTGGTAAGTTCTTGTTTTTTATTTAGTGGAATGTAGAGAAATGTTTAGAGACTTGAGGCAACAATCACTTGGGAAAAGTGATGAAGTTTGGGAAAGTGTTGATGGAAATTTTTAATGCGGAGACAAGCTCACATCATGAGTATAATGATGGTGTTCAACCCAGGTGGGTTGTAAAGATGAAGGCCACACTCCTTTCTTTGGAGAGGGAAATATGATTAGTTGTTAGGGTGTCGTCATAGTCATAGTGAGAAGAAAAAATATTTGGAGTAGAAGTTGTCCTAATTCATCCAAGCTTGCGATGGTGATTCGGTGAAGTGCCATAAAGTTGTGGTTATGTGTTCAGACACAATTATATTATCCAACAATATTGATGAAAGGTTGGAAGTGGTGAAAGACTTGTTGAAATCTATCTGTATGAAGGTAAGTGACTAAAATGACACCATCAACCTACTAAAGAAAATGACTTCCCATGGTAATGTCTCAACCGTTTCTATGAAAATCAAGATAAAAGAACCAAAACCATATGATGTTACTCCTTATGTGAGTGATATAGCCTTCATGATAACCTAATATTACCTTAAGGGACATGTCTTTCCCATCATACCAAACTTATAGTTGGTTAAACTTGAGTATGAAAGGCATCGGTCCTAGGGTCTTTAATTAAGGCTACTCATAAAATATTTATAAACGTCTTATAATCACAACGTTCTCAATACCAAATTCTATTTTCACCATCAAAGACAACAATGGCCATACTTTTCTTTCAATATTCAATTCTTTTCACCTCTACCCACACAACAATATGGCCATACTTCTCTTTCAATATTCAATTATTTTCAGCTATAGGAACACAACAATGGTCATACTTCTCTTTCAATATTCAATTATCTTCAGCTTTAGGCACACAACAATAGCCATACTTCTCTTTCAATATTTAATTCTTTTCACCTCTAGGCACACTCGCTATTTATTGTACAAATTTTACTTCCATAATAATAATAACTTATGATTTTATATTTTCCATCCTTTCTACCTTGGTTTTACTTGTTACTCATTAAAGTCAAAATGATCATCATGAGCACTTGCCACTAATTAAAATCAAATTATCAATTTTAACAATGTCCTATGTTCAAAACTAGTGGGATTGTTAAGTGATTCCTGAGATAGAGGGTCACCTCGGTTGACTTCAAGACATCTCAATCCTTACTAAATCACAAGTTACTAATATATTTGATATCTAACTTGCAAGTTGTTAAATATATCTTTACAAAATTAGTATTCCCATCAATATCCTATCATCATCTATCATAGAGACTCCCACTAAATATAATCAAAATGATAACACCTAACAATATCCCCATAATTGGAGCGTAAAATAAGATGTGACTAAGCAAAGATATTCTTAGCTGCTATGAGGGGATGGAGCAGTATAAGGAACAACCGAAACATCCAGTTGTCGGAATCCGACAGATGAACAATTATCCAAATCGCAATTTCCCTTGCTCAAATTGCAATTTCGACAATTTGGGTAGTTTTAAAATTCCGCATTTAGTCTAGCACTAATCATCGTGATTGCTGAAATTGCAGTATTGCAGAAATTACAATTTTCAAACAAAATTTAAACCAAAATTGATTAAAATGCCATCGAAAAAATGGGGCGTTTTAGTTTGTTTTTATCCTACGCGTGAGGGACTACGGTTTCTTTTGGTTTTCTTACTTCATTCTATGGGCCAGCCGACGGGCGAGAAGTTCGGTTTGCTTTTGACCTATTTGGTCCTCCCTTTCTGAGCCGACGGGACGATGGCTCCGTCGTCTCCCGTTACCGATCCTGCAACGCACGAAGATCAGAACAGGACAGAACGGAAATTATGATTGATGATATAAATGGTCGTGTACAATGACGAAACCATGAAATTCATATAGTTACACCACTTCGGTGACGATTTCATGCAATCGTAAATGCTTAAGGTTCGCCTTGACCGGGGAGTATTATTTGTCCGGGTCCTCCACCGTTTCTGTCGGAAGGCGACATTGAATGAGTCGTAAAGTAGAAGTTGACGAACCGTTTCTTTCGAAAGGCAATATTGAATGAGTCGTAAAGTAGAGGTTGACATAAACGTGAGAGGACACAACTTTGTGAACGAGATTTTGACAGTGTCAAAGAACTTATCGATATGTCATATATAATTCATCAACAATATTCTGGTCAACAATGTATATATATATATATATATATATATTTTTAACAATGTGAATTTAGCAATTTTTTAAGATTATATCCAACAATTCACAAACCAAATATATTAGTAACTTGAAAGACTCAATAGAAGTCGAAATATCTCGAAACCCACCAATGTCAACCATAAATATGTTGCAAAGTGAAATTTGATTCCTTGTAAGAAGGGTAACAACTTCCTCATAATCAATGAATTACACCCAATTAATTTCAAGTGGATAAAGCTTACGATGTCATATGTTGATTGAAAAATTTAAAAATTATGCTCATCGTGTAACAAACATGTTACCTTTAGTTGATAAGCCTAATAAAAATCCAACATAATTTTGAGGCATGATTACAGTTTTAGAGATTAACATGATTCAAATTTCAAATTAAGTGCATGGTGAGATAATAGATAGTTAAGGGTTTTTCCTGATTTTGAATTAACCCAACTGTTAAAAATTAAATTGAGTTCCACATCCATATAAATATTGAATTTTTGTATTTTCCATATATGTAATTTGTGTGTATTGCAGCAAGAGTAGTGAGGTATTCCATAGTTGAGTATGGGAGAGATGTTGTCAGATACAAGATCTATCAAGCAACACGAGGCCAAAATTCTTAGAGGTAATTTTTTTTATTTTAAATATTTTACACATCAAGAAAAATAATTTACACTTCAAAAGATTTGATCCCTCTTGGTGCTTGTTAGATTTGGGTTTAACATCGATCTATGCTATTATATACATATAATATAAAAATTGTTGTAGAGAGTTAAAAGAGAGATGCCATATTAACACATAATTAAAAATATTATAGATTTGATATTTACATAGAGATGTTGATACATATCGCCATTATGAGAAAATATTGGGGCAATTTCTTTGTAAATTCCACCCATTCATTGTAAACAAAGGCAAGGCATACATTAATGATAAAGACAAGCTACCATATTTAGAGCACAATTCATAAGGCTTTAAAGATAATGTGGAGGATGGAAATAATTTACAAAAGGGGAAAATATATACAAAGCAAGAAGTTAGAAATGGAAGAGGTTGACGAATATTTTGTGAATTTATGAGGTCATTTGTTAGAGTCATGAATGGGAGTTGGATAATACAAGATGAGTTTTTATTGTTGAGTTGGAACAATAAATTGAAGTCCTTTTCCATGTCTTATGGGTGGACAATGTTCAACATTTCTTGCTTAAATGATTAATAGGATACGAGATTTCAGAGAGTACTAGTTTAGAGTGACACTTGTTCAAGATATTTCTATGTTGATGGAATGACAAGTATTTGTTGAAATGACTTGGTATTTTTTTTAGTGTGAGTTCTCTATTTTCCCTTGTCATAAGGATGCACACCAAGTGTTTGATGAAAGGGTTGCATGACAAGTGTACGATGCAATCTTTGCAAGACATGTGTTTGTTGAAATACTTGATCTACTAGATGGATTCCAAATTATGGTGGTCTATCCTTAGGTTTACCATACTATTGTGGGTGACTTCCATTACTTTTTTTATTGATGTCAAGTAGAAATTGGAGCTATCACAAGGGATTCTTGTGACTCATCAACGTTTACTCTATGAGGGTAAACAACTTTAGGACTGATTTCCTTTGTTTGACTACAACATAGTTAAATATTCAACCCTTATTTTGGTGTTTTGATTAAGGATATGAGTGGTGGGAACTTGAATTCCTTCATCTTCAAAATTTATGTCATTTAGGAATGCAATTAATAGTAACTCTATTTTTCAGGTGATTTGAAAATTTATCATATTCCTAGTGTGATCCGAAATGGATCAATATATAATTTGTCATCTATTTTGGTGCTTTTGGGGTTGAAAACTTGGGTGGATTGGCTTGTAGGGCCCATTTCAGGGGCGATTCTGACTTGAAGATTTGGGGTCTAGAACCTTCCAAGGCCCATTTGAGGGTATAAACGATGCTTTTTTGGGGCCAAACATTCATCGCTTGTGTGATTCGTCTTGACATGATTCCACTATGAGACATTTCTAACGGTCCAAGAATCGACTCAAAAAAAGTCCTAATTTATAGTTGGGTTCTCCCCCATAGTGGGTTTTACCAGGGTATATCTTGTGTTATTTGTGTTGATTGTGTACTTCTTTGCTCTAGTTATTTTATTTACAGTTCCAGTTATTTAGCATTTTATGGAAACAAGCTAATAAAAATAACTAAGTTGTAATATCTGTTGTAACAAACTATTCCAGTGGAATATCCACGCCAATTTACGAATCATATTGGTATCAACGAGAATTTCTTTGGGGTTTTGTGGAAAAATGCATGATAGTGGTGGAGTAAAGAAAAAGTCTTCAAACTCTACCCATGGAAATTGAATCTGGTTAAAAAGCGACGGGTGATTATGAGTGATGATTTCGAAAGATGGAAATACAAGTCAACAATATCTCATGCAACATGTCAGTCCTCATGGTGGCTCTAGAGAGAAAGTTTGGACCTTTTGATGATTTTGGAAGCCATAACTCAAAGATCGAGTCAGAGGGGAACTCAAAAAATAAAGGTGACCCATAAAAGAAGCCGAGGAAAGAGATCGCGAAAGAGTAGTCGAGTTCAAGTACTAGTATTGCTTCCCAGTATTTATTCAAGATGGAAGAAAAAATTGATGTCAATCCATACCAAGGCAAGATCGATGCTTTAAATTTGAATCATTGGTTGCAGAAATAGAGGTCTGTTTTAGTATCCATAAGATAGATGAGGAACAAAAAATTTCATTTTCTCAATTGAATTATAGGGCCATGCATTGACCTGGTGGGAAAGCCACATGGAGGCACTTAAGTTGGAGGGTGATTCACTAGTAACTAAGTGGAAGTATTTAACAACCCTCATTAAGTATTAGTTCTACTCTATCGAGTATGTAGGGGACCAATGGAATAATCAATTGGCATTACTTCAAGAAAAGGCAAGGGTAGAGTGTGCAAGAGTACGCAATTGAATTCACAAAGATGACTATTATGTTGGGTATCTCACCCAAGAAACCATATGTACTCCTGAAGTATTTGGGGGATCTACACAATCATTTACGGAAGCAAGTGATTCTCTTCAATCCCAATACAATTGATGTGTGCAAGCACAATACTTGGAAAATAAAGGCCATAAGAAAAGATAGCCAAGTTGTTCTAAACAGAAAGAGAACCAAGACACTTCAAAGGAGGGGAAGAAGAAATGGAAGGGAAAAGATAATAAGAGTACAACACTACACATCAGTACAAGGATCTGAAAAAACACTGTAACCATTAGTAACATTGACGGTTACACTAAAGACAAGTGTTGGAAGCTACATCCAAAGATGAACCCTAAGAACAACAAGAAGGATGCTAAGAAGAAGAGCCTTATAGCTATGGATTCAACGAAAGAGGTAGAAAGCATATCAGATGTGGACAAGAATAGTTTCTACACTTTAGTGAAGAAGGAGATGAATCTTAGTAGCCTTCATCACAAGGAAGAGAAGGATATGACAAAAATATTCCATATAAAGATCTAGATAAAAAAGGAAAAGGTTGATGCTCTATTCGATTCCGGTTCACAAGCCAATCTCATAGCATGAGATATTGTAAGTAATATTGTGTTGGAAGTACATGATCACCATAGCCCCTATCCATTGGGATGGGTAAATAAATATAAATAAATTAGGGCTACAAAACAATGTAATTTTAATTTTTCCATAAGTGCAAATTATATTGATAAAGTGGAGGAAGATGTAGTACCCCTTGATGTTTATGGTGTAGTGTTTGTAATCCCCTACATATATCATAGGGATGTAATCTTCACAAGGGGAGAAAAACAATACCACTTGATAAAGGATGGGAAATATTTCATCATCAACACACAAAAAGGTAAACCAAATATCTCACTAGTAATTTCCAACCAAGTGAAAAAGCTGACCAATTCAAGTAGAAAGTTTGTGTGTTACACAGAAGTTTTGTACTCATCATGATTATAAACCATGTACACTTTATCCTTTCCTAAATACATGAAGTACTTGACCAAAATCCTTGGAATATGAGACATGAGTTTTTTTCCATGTAAAAACCCTATTTAGAGAGGCCGACACACCTTGCTTTATAACAGAGTGCGTCTTTCCTGATCGATGCACCTTGTTCCACTATAGGCCATGTCGCTGGCACATTCTGTCAGTGTCTAGGGTGCGTCGATGCCTGTACGGAGTGAAAAAAGAGAAGTTTCAAGAATTCTCTCGAAGGATACCCACATGGAGGCTTATCCCTTCCATATAGGGTGGATCTTACTTGCCTCCCAGCTTAGTAGGATCCCACCTCCTCCTTCTCCCTAATGTTCTCCTCTCCTCCTCATATATTTTGGCCTATAACTAAATCTCCTCTTCATGGGATAGGGGGATTGAAATGTGGGCAGCCAAATGTTGGAGAAATTAAGTCAGGAATCCATTCTTCCATGATTGGAAAATTGAGGCAAGGTTCCATTGGAAAGGATCTTCAACACCAAGGCTTCATTGGTTGTAATTCTTTCCTCTATTTTCATTAATACATCAATGTATTCATTTCCCATCAATGATGTGTAATTTCATTTATAGTAGTTGTCCCAGAAAGTCAAAACCTAGTTTGTCTTTGGACCAGAAAAACCAGAAAAACAAAAAAAGCCAGAAAACTACAAATCTGAAATTCGCAAGTCAATTTTGAAGGGTGAATTTTGGAATTTTCAAAATCCAAGTACACCATCATACTCACCTTAGTTAATCGCATATTTTGGTGAGTTCAGTTTTTCATTTTGATAAATTTTGATTTTTTATTATTTTCTGCTCCCAGGTAGCAATGGCACCAACCACCAAGCTTGAAGACAAGTTGGAAGCAATAGAGAACTTATGTGCTTGGAAGTATAGGATTGGTCTCATTCTAGAAGAGAATGACCTTACCAATTTTGTTTAAGAAGTTGTACCTAAACCTGAAGAAGATGAATCTAATGTGAAGCAGAAGAAGGATATGATTAGGGCTATGAGGATCATAGCAGACTCCATTAAAGATCATTTGATTCCTCAAGTATCCTCTAAGAAGACTCCAAAGGAGATGTTTGATGACCTAACTAGAATGTATGAAGGAAGAAACATAAATCGGAAGATGAATTTGAGAGCTCAACTCAAGAACACAAAGATGAGCCAAGGAGAATCCATTCAAGAATACTTTACAAGGGTTTCCCAATTCAAGGAACAACTAGAAGCTATTGGAGACACCCTTGAATAAGATGAGTTGGTAATGACTGCTCTCAATGGCCTTACTAGACCTTGGGACTCCTTTATGTTGACCATGTGTGCAAGAAAGGAAAGTATACTATTCGAAGTTGTATGGGAAGAATGTGTCTAGGAGGAAGCTAGAGTAGCAAATCGAGAAGCACTACTTAGGGATGATGATCAAGCTCTAGCTACCCATACAAAGAGAGGAAAGGGAAAACCTTCTTTCAAGAAGTAAAATCATAAGGAATTCCATCCTCCTAAGAAGTTTACAAATTATAATAAGGGAAACTACAAGCGGAGAGACTTCTCTTCTTACCTATGTTTTTGTTGTGATAAGATGGGACATATTGTGAAAGATTGTCCATAAAGAAAAGACAAAAAAGAAGATTACAAGAAGAAGAGCAATAAAATACATCATGCTCATTTTTCTGAAGATGAAGAAGAAGAAGACGAAGAAGAAGAACCCCCCAACAAGGTTGCAAAAGAAGAATTCGAAGAATATGTGCATTGATTTGGAACCCCCCAACAAGGTTGCAAAAGAAGAATTCGAAGAATATGTGCATTGATTTGGAGCCCCCCAACAAGGTTGCAAAAGAAGAATTCGAAGAATATGTGCATTGATTTGGAGCCCCCCAACAAGGTTGCAAAAGAAGAATTCTAAGAATATGTGCATTGATTTGCATATGTTGCTTGATGCACCAAGGCATTGAATCAACTTGCATCCACTTCATCTTCAAGCCAATTGTTGTGACCACCTATGGGATTCTTATCAAAACCTTTTGTTTCTTCCAATCCATGGTGAAGAGAACCTAACTTAGCTTTGAAACCAACTTTCTTGTAGAATGGAGATGAACACTAAAGATTAACTCTAATACCAGTTGTCACAGACATATAGGTTATGCCTAAATTTTTTCACTTTCAATACCTCAGGTTCATACAATGTTTCCTTGATTCACTTACAAGGGATCGATCAACTTGTTCCTACTTGCAACTAGACTATACCCCTTCATTTAGGGGTTTCCCATAACTATGCCCCAAACTACAATTGTTAAATTTGCAACCAAGTTCCTTAACACATAGACATACATCCAACCATGGTTTTAAACCATACCATCAATAGAACATTCCAAGGAACATTAACATCCATCAAGTAAACAAACCACAATACAAGATGTTTGGGCAACACCTAGGTGGTTGTATTAACTTTTATTATGAAAAAGGTTATAGCAATAAGATTATAACAAGGGATTCCAACCACTACATATATGTATTTTATAGAAATACAAATAGAATAAGGCATGCTTGCCTTGGTGCAAGACCACTTACAAAATCCAACCCCTAAAGAACCCACGTGTCTGCTTCCTTCAGATCCCATTCTTCAATTGCAACAATGTCATTTTAGTCTCGACATGCGGAAGATGCTATCAGACAAACAGGAGAAGAACAAAAAATACAAAACGTCAAACATCAAAAAGCATATCAAGGAAGAAAATATAATGAAATGACAACAAAAGAACGAGAAGGATAAAGGTTTATACCACATAACCAAAAGTTGTGTGGATATTGAATTTCATTATCATGTAAAGTGAGTTTTATACATGCATAGATTTCAGTGTATGGTGTTTTATCATTGCATAATTTTCAGTGTAGCTATTAATCGATGGATGCATAGATTTCAATGTAGATTTCATGGATGCATAAATTTTAGTGTGGATTTCATATATGCATAAATTTCAGTGTATACGTTAGTGCTTGACATTTTTTATGTAAAGTCTGAACTAGAAATGGAAGATGTGCATGCGGAAGATGCTATTAGAAAAACATGAGAAGAACAAAAAATACAGAACGTCAAACGTCAGAAAGCATATCAAGGAAGAAAATATAAGGAAATGACATCAAAAGAACGAGAAGGATAAAGGTTTATACCATAGAACCAAAATTTATGTGGATATTGAATTTCATTATCATGTAAAGTGAGTTTTATACTCGCATAGATTTCAGTGTATGGTGTTTTATCATTGCATAATTTTCAGTGTAGCTATTAATCGATGGACGCATAGATTTCAGTGTAGATTTCATGGATGCATAAATTTTAGTGTGGATTTCATAGATGCATAAATTTCAGTGTATATTTTAATGCTTGACATTTTTTATCTAGAATCTGAATTAGAAATGGAAGATGTGCATGTAGAAGATGCTATCAGACAAACAGGAGAAGAACAAAAAATACAAAACGTCGAACATCAGAAAGCATATCAAGGAAGAAAATCTAACGAAATGAAAACAAAAGAATGAGAAGGATAAAGGTTTATACCACAGAACCAAAAGTTATGTGGATATTGAATTTCATTATCATGCAAAGTGAGTTTTATACTTGCAAGATTTCCATGTATGGTGTTTTATCATTTCATAATTTTTAGTGTAGATGTTAATCGATGGACGCATAGATTTCAATGCAGATTTCATTGATGTATAAACTTTAGTGTGGATTTCATAGATGCATAAATTTGAATGTATATGTTAATGCTTGACATTTTTTATATAGAGTTTGAACTAGAAATGGAAGATGTGTAGGCAAAATATGCTATCAGACAAATAGGAGAAGAACAAATAAATACAGAACATCGAACGTCAGAAAGCATATCAAGGAAGAAAATCTAACGAAATGACAACAAAATAACGAGAAGAAGACTTGAAATGAAAAGCAGAACAACAAAAAGAATATCGAAAAAGAAAGTTGGACGAAATGACAACGGAAGAATGAGAAGAATGAAGAAATTGAAACGTGGATCGACAAAAAGAATATCGAAAAAGAAAGTTAGATGAATTAACAACAGAAGAACGAGAAGAACAAAGAAAACGAAATGTTGACCGAAAAAGAGCATATCGAGAGAGAAATTTGAATCAATTGGGAGAACAAAGAAATCAATTTGTAGAACAAAAAAGAAATCAAAATGTAGAACAACAAAGACAATATTCAACCAATATACCTGTAGAACCAACTATGGGAGATGCTCAACGTGTAACGGTAAGAGAGTGACGTGTTGATGACACGGTCCACTTTCAAGCAACTCCAATTACTAATATGGTCCGATATAAGGAGATTGAAATTAATGATAATATATCAGTACGATTTGAAGAAATGCATACTAGACATCAAAAATTTTGTGAACGAATTGATCAATTAGCAGAAGTTCAAATGTGTCATGTCTTCCAGGAGTCATATGCTGGAATACAAGTACATAATACAAGTTCATGTCCAATGTAGATTCTCATATGATCGATATGAGAAGATGTCAAAACTACCAGGAGTGAAGATAAGAAAAGATGAAGAAGATACATTGAGAATGATTACGATGCGAACCATATTTTCATTTATTTAATCCTTACAAAATTATTGTCTCTATTTTCCAGTTTAACAATTTACTCATACTTATTACTTACATTATGATAATCCTCATAATTATATCTGTGTTTTCAACTTAACTTGTTCCTTACAATGCTGATCAAACTCCAGTTTTGTGTGATCGCCCACGACTAGAACCAGCCTAGATCCAAACCCTAGGCTCTATCAAACATCCAGAGGGATCAAATCTCCCGAGGTGCAAACCTCTTCTCATAATAAGAAGACAAAATATTTGGAGTAGAAGTTGTCCCAGTTCATCCAAGATTGCGATGGTGATTCGGTGAAGTGCCATAAAGTTGTGGTCATGTGTTCAGACACAATTATATTATTCAACAATATTGATGAAAGGTTGGAAGTGGTGGAAGACTTGTTGAAATCTATCTTAATGAGTGTAAGTGTCTAGAATGACACCATCAACCTACTAAAGAAAATGACTTCCCATGGAATGTCTCAATAATTTCTATGAAAATCAAGATAAAAGAACCAAAACATATGATGTTACTCGTGAAAAAAAACATGCAATGCATTTAAATAATAAAAATACAACATATATGTCATTACTCTTATGTAAGTGATATAGACTTCATGATAACCTAATCTTACCTTAAGGGACATGTCTTTCCCATCATACCAAACTTATGGTTGGTTAAACTTGAGTATGAAAGGCATTGGTCTTAGGATCTTTAATTAAGGTTACTCATAAAATATTTATAAACGTCTTATAATCACGACGTTCTCAATATCAAATTCTATTTTTACCATCAAACACAACAATGGCCATACTTACACCTAGAATCTCTCTAACCTAATTCCCTCACTCTCGTAATTCCCCGGCAGAGGTTATCACATCTCTGCGAATCTCTCCCTTCCCTTCCTGCAAACGTACGAAGAGAAGTACACGACAGAACGAAAATTATGATTGATGATATAGTCGGGCGCAACTCTTGAGCGCCCGGGACGATGGCTCCGTCGTCTCCCGTTACCGATCCTGCAACGCACGAAGATTAGTACAGGACAGAACGGAAATTATGATTGATAATATAATTGGTCGTGGACGGTTTCATATAGTTACACCACTTCGGTGACGATTTCATGCAATCGTAAATGCTTAAGGTTCGCCTTGACCGGGGAGTATTTTTTGTCCGGGTCCTCCACCGTTTCTGTCGGAAGGCGACATTGAATGAGTCGTAAAGTAGAGGTTGACGAACCGTTTCTTTCGGAAGGCAACATTGAATGAGTACAGGTTGACATAAACGTGAGAGGACACAACTTTGTGGATGAGATTTTGACCGTGTCAAAGAACTTATTGATATGCCATGTATAATTCATCAACAAGTGTCTGGTCAACAATGAATATATATATATATATATTTTTAACCATGGGAATTTAGCAATTTCTCAAGGTTATATTCAACTTCCAGCAAGTCAAATATATCAGTAACTTGCGACTTGGTAGAGGCCAAAACGTCTCAAAGCCCACCGATATCAACAATGAATATGTTGCAAAGTGAGATTTGAATCCTTATGAGAAGGGTAACAACTTCCTCATAATCAATGAGTTACACCCAATTAATTTCAAGTGGATAAAGCTTAGGATGCCATATGTTGCTGATTAGCCAATTTGAGATTAGTCTAGTTGAATATCGCCGCAGTAGTCCTCCCATTCGGATTAGCCCTGAAAGACTTTAAAATTATGCTCATAAGTCATCTTGTAACAAACATGTTATCTTTAGTTAATAAGCCTAATAAAAATCCAGCATAAATTTGAGGCATGACTACAATTTTAGAGGTTAACATGATTCAAATTTCAAGTTAAGTGCATGGTGAAATAATAGATAATTAAGGGTTTTGCCTGATTTTGAATTAACTCAACTGTTAAAAATTAAATTGAGTTCCACATCCACAGAAACATTGACTTTTTGTATTTGCCATATATGTAATGTGTGTGTGTGTGTGTGTTGAACCGAGAGTAGTGAGGTACTCTATAGTTGAGTATGGGGGAGATGTTGTCAAATACAAGATCTATCAAGCAACATGAGGCTAAAATTCTTAGAAGTAATTTTTTTTATTTTAAATAATTTACACATCAAGAAAAAAAAATTACACTTCAAAAAAATTGCTCCCTCTTGGTGCTTGTTAGATTTGGGTTTAACATGGATCTATGCTATTATATACATATAATATAAAAATTGTTGTAGAGAACTAAAAGAGAGATGCCATATTTACACATAAATAAAAATATTATAGATTTGATATTTACATAGAGATGTTGATACATATCGCCATTATGAGAAAATATTGTGGCAATTTCTTTGTAAATTCCACCCATTCATTGTAAACAAAGGCAAGGCATACATTAATGATAAAGACAAGCTACCGTATTTAGAGCACAATTCAAAAGTTTTTAAAGATAATGTGGAGGATGGAAATAATTTACAAGGGGAAAATAAATACAAAGCAAGAAGTTAGAAATGGAAGAGGTTGACGAAGATTTTGTGAATTTGTGAGGTCATTTGTTAGAGTCATGAATGGGAGTTGGATAATGCAAGATGAGTTTTTATTGTTGATATGGAACAATAAATTGAAGTCCTTTTCCAAGTCTTAAGGGTGGACAATGTTCAACATTGCTTGCTTAAATGATCAATAGGATATGAGATTTCAGAGAGTAGTTTAGAGTGACACTCGGTCAAGAGATTTCTTTGTTGATGGAATGCCAACTGTATTTGTTGAAATGTATTGGTATTTTTCTTAGCGTGAGTTCTCTATTTTCCCTCGTCATAAGGATGCACACAAAGTGGTTGATGAAAGGGTTTCATGACAAGTGTACGATGCAATCTTTGCAATACACGTGTTTGTAGAAATACTTGATCTACCAGATGGATTCCAAATTATGGTGGTCTATCCTTAGTTTTACCATACTATTGTGGGTGACTTCCATTACTTTTGTGATTGATGTCAAGTAGAAATTGGAGCTATCACAAGGGATTTTTATGACTCATCAATGTTTACTCTATGAGGGTAAACAACTTGAGGACCAATTTCCTTTGTTTGACTACAACATAGTTAAAGATTCAACCCTTATTTTGGTGTTTTGATTGGGGATACAAGTGGTGGGAACTTGAATGCCTTCATTTTCAAAACATATGTCTTCTAGGAATGCAATTAATAACAACTCTACTTTTCAAATGATTTGAAAATTTATCATATTCCCAGTGTGATCTGAAATGGATCAATATATAATTTGTCATCTATTTTGGTGCGTTTCGGGTTGAAAAATTGGGTGGATTGGCTTGTATGGCCTATTTCAGGGGCGAGTCTCACTTGAAGATTTGGGGTCTAGAACCTTCCAAGGCCCATTTGAGGGTCTAAATGATACTTTTTTGGAGCCAAAAGTTCATTGGTTGTGTGATTTGTCTTGACATGATTGCACTATGAGACATTTCTAATGGTCCAATAATCGGCTCAAACAAAGTCCTCATTTCTAGTTGGGTTCTCCCACATAGTGGGTTTTACCAGGGTATACCTTGTGTTATTTGTGTTGATTGTGTATTTCTTTGCTCTAGTTATTTTTTCTACAGTTCCAGTTATTTAGCATTTTATGGAAACAAGTTAATAAAAATAACTAAGTTGTAAAATTTGTTATAACGAACTATTCCAGTGGAATATCCACGACAATTTACGAATCATATTGGTATCATAGAGGTTTTCTTTGGGGTTTTGTGGAAAAATGCATGATCTAGTGGTGGAATAAAGAAAAATTCTTCAAACTCTAGCCATGGAAAATGAATCTGGTGACATAGTGACGGGCGATTATTAATGATGATTTAGAAATATGGAAATACAAGTCAACAATATCTCATGCAACATGTCAATCCTCATGGTGGTTCTAGAGAGCAAGTTTGTACCTTTTGATGATTTTGGAAGCTCTAACTCAGAGACCGAGTCAAAGGGGAAGTCAGAAAACAAAGGTGACCCATAAAATAAGTCGAGTAAACAGATCGAGAAAGAGTAATTGAGTTCCAGTACTAGTATTGCTTCCTGGTCTTTATTCAATATGGAAGAAAAAATTGATGTAAATCCATACCAAGGCAAGATCGATGCTTTAAAGATGAATCATTGGTTACAAAAATAGAGGCCTATTTTAGTAACATAAGATAGATGACGAAAAAAAAAATTCATTTGCTCAATTGAATTAGAAGACCATGCATTGACCTAGTGGAAAATCCACATGGAGGCACTTAAGATGGAGGGTCATTCACTAGTAACTAAGTGGAAGGATTTAAAAACCATCACTAAGTATTAGTTCTACTCTATCGAGTATGTAGGGGACCAATGAAATAATCAATTCGCATTACTTCAAGAAAAGGTAAGGGTAGAGTGTGCAAGAGTACACCAATGAATTCACGAAGATGGCTATTATGTTGGTTATCTCACCCAAGAATCCATATGTACTCCTGAAGTATTTGGGGGGTCTACACAATCATTTACGGAAGCAAGTGATTCTCTTCAAGCCCAAGACAATTGATGTGTGCAAGCACAATACTTGGAAAACATAGGCCATAAGAAAAGATAGGCAAGTGGTTCTAAACAGAAAGAGAACCAAGACACTTCAAAGGAGGGGAAGAAGAAATGGAAGGGAAAAGATAATAAGAGTACAACCACAACACATCAGTACAAGGATCCTAAAAACCACTGTAACCATTGGTAACATTAACTGTTACACTGAAGATAAGTGTTCGAAGCTACATCCAGAGATGAACCCTAAGAACTGCAAGAAGGATGCTAAGAAGAAGAACCTTCTATCTATGGATTCAAGGAAAGAGGTAGAAAGCATCTCAGATGTGGATGAGAAGATTTTCTGCACTTTAGTACAGAAGGAGATGAATCTCAGTAGCCTTCATCACAAGGAAGAGAAGGATATCACAAAACTCTTCCATATAAAGATCTAGATAAAAAAGGCAAATGTTGACGCTCTATTCGATTCCGGTTAATAAGCCAATCTCATAGCATGAGATCTTGTAAGTAATATTGGGTTGGAAGTACATGATCACCATATCCCCTATCCATTGGGATGGGTAAATAAAGATAAATAACTTAGGGTTACAAAACAATGCAAGATTACGTTTTCCATAAGTGCAAATTATATTGATGAAGTGGAGGTAGATGTAGTACCCCTTGATGTTTATGGTGTAGTGTTTGGAATCCCCTACATATATCAGAGGGATGCAATCTTCACGAGGAGAGAAAAAAAATACCACTTGATAAAGGATGGTAAATATTTCATCATCAACACACAAAAAGGTAAATCAAAGATCTCACAAGTAAGTTCCAACCAAGTGAAAAAGATGACCAATTCAAGTAACAAGTTTGTGTTGCTTTTCTTAAGACATAATTATCAAGAAGGTGAATCTGTAAAAGTAAATGCATATTTGGAGGGATGTACCAAAGAGCATAAACACCAGTTAGAGAAAATTTTATAGGCATATAGAGAAGTGTTTCAAGAGCCTAAATGGCACCTCTTAGGAGGGAATTGGAGCATGAGATACAAAAACTACCATATTCTCCATTGATGAACATCAGAATGTATAGATAGTTTGTTCTATAAGCTGAAGAAGTGAAGAAGAAATTACAACAATTGCTGGAGAAGGGAGTAATCCAACCAAACATCTCATCTTGTGAGTCACTGTAATTTCCCCTCCATAGTTCCATCATGGTCATTCCACTAACACATCCAATTCCCATGGGTTTTAGTGGTAATAAATTATCCACATAATTATTTGGCATATAGTCACTATGCACATTTATTTTTAAATCAATAAAGGGATGATGTGGGCCTCAAGTTGGTAATAATAAGGACCGATTATTCATTAATGAGGTGGAAATAGTCTAATCATCCTAGGAGGGTGCATAGGATGGAGATGAGGATCCACGTGTAGAGTAACTCCCATCCAAGGTGGAAGGAATCCAATTATGAAGGAATCTTTTGGATTTTAACCTCCCGAGCTAAAAATAGAGCAAGTGGGGCACACTGGTGGGCGAAGTAACACCTGGAAGGAATCTCATGATTCAACCCCAAGGTAAAAATAGGCAAATAGGGCATACTAGTGGAGTGTAACTCCTAAAGAATCTATGACAACCTTTATGATAGTTATGACAACATCGATGACACCTATGACAACATATATGACACTTATGACTGAATGACAAGTCCTAAAAATAGATAAGGAGGGTGACTGAGTTTGATTGGGCCCAGTAGGTGGTTTTAAATCCCTCCTTATTCAAATTTCCAAGGTTGTCTAAGGTCTCATGTGGACAAAAAAATAAATAGAAGAGGATTAAAGTGTCATGAATGATTGTTATCTTATTCCATTAATTCATATTTTATTATTATTATTGGGAGAAATTTTGAGAATAGGGGGGAAAGGGCCTCAATAATTGTATAAAATGGATGCAACCACCCCGGGGAAGATATTTTGGTCATTTTTCATTTGAGTTGGAGAGTCATAGTGCCTTCATTGCTTAGGATATGTTCCCCTTGCACCTGCAACTAGTTTCGGTGGTGAAAGATCCCAACCTAGATAGCATGAGAGGAGGAATTGATTTGATTTATTGTTATAAATTCAAGTGTATGAGTTCATATCCATGTTTTGTATCTGGTTCAAGTTCATGGAGGAGGGTTCAAATATCATTTGGTAGCAGTTGCAGAACTCTTACCGAACACAACAAATGAGGAAGAACGGTTTCTATACATAGCCAAGTTAGATCAAACTCATCGAGATGCTGCACTTGCCAATGAGGCCCATAAAAAGTGTGTCAAGGATCAATATGATAAATCTATCCAAGCTTGGGTCTTCAATGAAGGTGACTTACTCCTAACCTATGACCAAATGCGCGATAAGCTAGGTAAAGGAAAATTAGGATCCATGTGGTACGGTCCCTACGTTGTTAAACATGTATTACAGAAGGGATCTTATGAGCTTGTGGACTGTGATGGTATATATTTGGGAGAGCCCCGCAATGGGATTTACCTTAAGAGATTTTATACATAGGTTCATCCTGTGTGAAACACTTTGTATATAATGTATTTAGTGTGATTTTGCTTCAGTTTTTGCGTGTTAGGGCTCTCTCTCATACACAATCATTTATCTCGACTTGTGCTTTTATGTGTAGATGTCGGCGTACTTTGGATTCACGGATAGTGCTAGTCGACATACTCGGAACCTTTCTTATGCAGCATGGGTATTGTATTCCCCCGTCAGTGGGTTGATATCTTCGGGTGGCATCTGCTTGGGCCCCAGAACTAATAACATTGTGGAGTATCATGCAGTCATTGGACTTCTGACTAAAGTTTATTCTCTTAGATTCCATTCCTTTATAGTCTACCTGGACTCTCAGCTTGTGGTATCTCAACTAAATCGCGTCTACACCATCCGTGATCCTACACTACTTCTTTTATACATAAGGGTATGCCTCCTTGAAATATCATTTGATTACATTTTATATCAACATGTACCAAGGGAATTCAATATGGTGGTTGATTCGTTAGCTAACTATATGTTGGATTGGCATCTAGCCCACACATAATCAATACATCATAAACGAACACATGTAAAAATGTAACATACAAGTCATTATAGGTAAACAATAGAGATAGATCCAGATGTATATATCATGTAAAAAGTTTTTTTTTCCACATACAATAGTATAATGTGTCGAAAGTAAAAAATTGGGATCACAACCCATACAAAAATTGGCTCTCTGGCCTACATATCGTATAAATGCCGCTAACAAACTACTGCCTAAAACTAGTCATGAGGTGCACGGTGCTCATGATAGCAAACCACTACCTTGGAAACTCGACAAAGTAGCCTGCCAATCTGCTTTGGAACACCTACAGTGTGCCTCTGGAGATGATATGGGACCTCGGACATCCTCATCGGAGGAATGCCCATGGTCAGTCCCTCTAGGTGCCGCTCCACATCACAGAACCCTCCTGCCTCAACCTCCTCAGCTTGGTACTCTGCCCCTTATTTTCATAGTGGAGAGGATCCTGCTGGCCTCACCAACCCTCGATCTGCAACATTATACATATATATTAGATTTTCTATAAATTAAAAAAAAAAAATGACATAAACTCCAAAAATTAAAACAAGTTTGAATGTCATATAACTGACTCATCCCAGTCATCATCCTTAGGTAAAGATAGATCGATATCGCCATAGAAGTCTACCCCAGCATAGGGATAGTCCTCTATCATTATGATCTGATCCTCGAGCCATGAGAAGAAGTCCTCACCAAATGCTAGGACATGCGGCCCACCAAGCCGCCCAACATAGTCACTCCATCTCCCCATCAGTGGCTCGGATGCGAGACGACAAGGCCTCTCTATCTGAGGATGTAGTAGGGGAACCCTATCCAAAAAGAAGGTGACTAGTATACTCCCATACCCAAACTGGTTGATACTTCCATTACTGCATTTAGTCACTTGATCTTTGATATTAATCAAGTCCCCTTCACACCAGTTGAACAAATCGGGTTCCATGCACTCCACGATGTAAGTCATATGAGCTTTGGTTGCATGGTGGGCCCCCACACTTCCCGCCACTCGAGCAATAGTGTACAGTATCGTCCTCAAGGGAATATCTAACACATCCGCGATGAGCACTTTCCCGCTTTTCTTGCGGGCTCCTTTCCTACAATACTGAGCAATGTAGGTATCTGTGGTCTCTTCAGTAGTCCGGTTCCCTGATAAATTGACTCATTCCCCTCTCTTGGAGAGACCAATAAAAAAGTAGATGTCTTCGAGATCTGTCTCGAGGATGTGCTGTCCGATGTGGAAAGCTTGTATACTAGCATCCCACATTTAGACGATGTGGTTCAGTAGCTTTCCTTGTTTCCGAATGCATCTGGTTTTGAAAAAATTCAGTGGACCACACTCTCTTAGTGCGGATAGTGTGTTATCATCATTTAACGAAGCCCTATCTTCTCCTTTGTGTTCTCTTTCTTTCCAGTCCACCATCTTCGCTCTAACCACTTGGAATCTGCTGCAAATCATCAAGGGAGGCTTCAGTCAGAAGATGAAAACCAATTTTTGTGCCAAGAGGGAGAGGCAAGCTTTTCTTTTTCTAAGTTTGTGTATTTTCGTGCCCTGGGAAGTGCAGGGAGTGCAAAAACTGATAATTTTAGCATCCCTGACACTGCCCATAGCGTGAAATTCTGAGAATTTTCGTGCCTCTCGACATAGGGAGGGTGCGGAAATTTTAGGGCACAAATTTTGGTGCCCTAAGGTGATTTCAAATCCCCAAGTTGGTGTTGATGTACATGTAACTTCGGAATGTATTTCACATATATGTATATTGTATTCCTATAGAGATGGTATTATTCCTCTATAAGGAAGTGTCGTTATTTATATTGTAAGTGTCGTAACTTATACTTGATGGGTTATTAGACCACCTTGTTTGGGGTCGGCCCTGTATAAGTCATGTGGGTCAAAGGGTTATTAGACCACCCTATTGGGGGTCGGCCATGTGGGTCAAAGGGTTATTAGACCACCCTATTGGGGGTCGGCCCAGTCAGCATTATGTTATGTGGTTAAGTTCGAGCCTACATGAGTTAGGTAAAAAGGAAAGTCAAGTCAAGTATAAATAGAGTGCGAGAGGCACTCTATTTACTCACTCACTTCTCACACATGCACTCAAGGAGGAGTGGCGCACTTTTGGAGGAGGAGGATCTACTGCTAGGTTATGTCTATCTCTCATGGTTGTATCATTGCTCTATCTATCTCTGAGGAAGTTATTGGGGTTTTTCACCTTTATGGTTTTCCCCAAGTAAATCTTTGTGTCTCTTGTGTGCTTGCATTATTGTCTCCATGATTGATATGCTGTAGATATGCTATACATGTTGTTCTCTCAGTTAAGATCCTAGATCAAATTGAAGTAAATTCTGAAAATTCAACATGGTATCAGAGCTAGCCTGAAAGAAGGCATGATATGGCATGTATGACACTTGTTGCACTTACGATGCTAGGGCTTGATATAGCAAAAACCAGTCATCGTAGCACTTTCGCTATAAATCCGTTTTGGAGAATTTTTCAGATCTGAAATTGTTACAGGACGAAGATTAAATCTCCAGGTACCTTGTTTCCAAAGGAAAACCTCTAATTCGTTGTACTTTGTGATTTATGATCTGTGCAATTTAGGGTTTCTGCCTCTTCCAGATCTGAGTCAAAATCAGGTGACCTTG
The DNA here is from genome assembly GCA_027924585.1 of Larix kaempferi. Taxonomy (NCBI): domain Eukaryota; kingdom Viridiplantae; phylum Streptophyta; class Pinopsida; order Pinales; family Pinaceae; genus Larix; species Larix kaempferi. The sequence goes on along the minus strand of BSBM01000597.1, from coordinate 5,599,176 downwards.
GGAAAAAGATCATAAATTAGGCTAGGAAGCTCCAAATGAAATTTCGTGAAACGTGAAAGGTAGTACACAGACTTTACTATCTCAGAAAATGTTTTCAGAGGCCGAAGTTGAAACAGTGACACGTGGCACGTCGTACAAGTTCGCTCTCCTGTATTATCCCAAAACAGGTCACGTTGCGACATTTGGCATAACTCTCTCTCAGAGAATCCAATTGAGGTCAGACCTGTCAGTATGGAAATATAACAGGTTAGGCTATCGCAGGAAACTTTTTCAGACCCTGTGGATTGAAAAGTTCAGAGTTACACCATAAACAATCAGGTACATATTTCTGTCAAAACATAATTATTTTTGAGTACCTTCATTCATGGCTTCCGGAATTTAGGGCTTTGGAGAAAGTTGGAATTTTTGTAATCGGAGACCACGGCTGGATGCTACTCATCAAAATAGAAATTTAGAGACCAAGATCAGAATTTTTGGTTGGGAAGAAGGCCGGGCTTGATCAAACCCTAGTTTGGGACTTTGATCAGAAAAGTGGAAAATTAGGGCTTCTGTAAAAATGGGAATTTTTTAAATCTGTGACCACGGCTGGAAGCTCCTCAGAAAAATAGAAGCTTAGAGCTTTGGTTCAAACCTTTTGATTGGGCAGAAGAGTGGGCTTCATTAAACCCCAGTTTAGGGTCACGTCTAGTGAATCCGAAAGTTTCAAAGGCAAAATTGAGGAGTGAAACTTTGCAGTTTTCAAATTCTGAATATACCGGTTTGATCAACTTATCAAGGCGCATATTTCTATCCTTTCGGAAGTTTGAAGTTCAAAGTTTGAATTTTTGGGGTTTCTCTGACAAACCCATATCCAGCTCCAGATCCAGTTCTTGCAAATCAAGTGGATTGGGTTAATCCTAGAAGAAGATGGATTGGTCACCTGCATAAATGAAGAAGTTCCTGTTTCAGAGGGAGATGAGGCTAAGGCCTTACATAAGAAGATTTCAAGCGATCTCGATAGGTATGACTCATCGAGGTATGTTTCGATATTTGTTCATGATTAAGTTTATGGTATGTTTATCTTCATGTTATTACGATTAAGTACAATTTTGTTTTTAGATTTGTCGTATCACCTTGACAAAATCATGAATGCATGATAGAAGATATTCATTGGTTAGGGTGTTGACATTTATGATTGTACTAATGCATTATGGTGTTGTATGAGGTTTATGTTGTCTACTAACATGAAAGGTACACCAAGAAAGACAAATCATGTTCCAGTTCAAGAACATATGATCATGATGACATGAGGATAAAGACTCATCCATTGTCATGGATCTCATAGAAGATCCATTTACGAGGTATGTATAACTTGGTTTTATAATGGCTAACCTATGAGATATATAGTTTACTAGCACAAGTCATTGAAGAAGAACAAGAAGACATCATGTGAGTATGTTAGACATAACTAACTAGCATGCTAATCCAGGTATGTTTTTCCTATATCAAGATAGAATCCTACCTTGTGTTAGGATCTTATACTGTTGTTGATAATGATTATTCCTAAAGTCATAGGTTTGAATAATCATGGTTGTATGCATATTATGTTTCTTACCATAATTGATGATATTACTAACCAAAAGAATCATGAAGGTATAGGTTCGAATAATCACAGGTTTTATGCATATTATATCTCTTATCTTGATTGATAATTCAACTAACCTGAAGAGTCATAGGTTTGAGTAATTACAGGTTTATACATGTTATGTCTCTTATGATTTGACTAACCATAAGAATCCTACATAAACCTTGAATGCTAATGCTTATTATTTTCTGTTTGAAATGATCATGACTATACATGCTTGAGATTATTGTGTTTTAATAGTATACTAATGAATGTATGATTTTATATGAGATCACAAGGATAACACAATCATGATACTAATAAGCATGCATAGGAACCAAGGATGAATATGAGTTCAAGAACAGGTAATCCAGGAAGCAAAGATCAAGAGGGAGCACAGTCCAGTTGTTCCTGCAAGAAAGCAAAGGAACACACTTCAGTAGTTTCTGCAACGATGCAGATATTCACAGGGAGTTGACCATCTTTCCACAACAGAAAGGTGTAGAAGAAGCTACTTCAGATTAGGACTCTAGCAGCTCCTGTAAGGAAGCAAAGACTCAGAGGGAGTCCACCCAATGAACAAACAAAGATAAGTATTTTAATTTCTTGCATATTTGTTTGTTTAAATAAAATTGTTCAATGATGTATATGCTCATGTTCCTAGACTTAGGATATGTATTGTGCATATTAGAATAGTTGCATTGATGAACAGTATATTACTAATATACATGGGTAAGTGGCCTATGACACTGCACAACATTCCTTTGCTACTTATCTAGAATGAAACCTCTTTCCTGACATGTTGGGAGTTGTGCACACTCTTAACAATGTTCTGGTAGAGATTGGAAGACATCTAGAAAGTTACAGGATATGGATAAATGTTGTATTGAAGCATTGGCTAAAGATAATTGCATGAATGTATGACATATTTCTTTATGTGTAAGAATTTGTTCTGAAAATTATGAGATGTTTCTAATCATGCAATTTAACCTGTTTTTGTAGGAAAGACCGTATATCTTCACCTACAAAAGGACTACAACATTTGTTCCAGCAACAAAGATATCTATTGAAGATATTGAAGTTCCCAGGATCTGGGATGAAGAAATGGAATGCCATGATCCATCGATCACGAAGAATGATGTTTGGGATGCGATCCCAAAAGCTAAAGGGAAGTCTGTTGTGACTTCCAAATAGAACTATCAGATCAAGCATGTTACAGATGGCAGCATTGAGAAATACAAAAGTGATGAAATAGAAGATGCACCAGATGGATTCCAAGACAGCATGGTGTAGTCATATATGTGTGCAGAACTTGATATGGTAGGATAGACATCTTTCTATCCAGCTTGGGCTTTACCAAGAATAAAGCGGATTCCAACCTTTTCTACAAGGTTGAGGAAGGCAATCCAGCGATACTACTATTTGGATGACCTATTTGTATCAGGTGAGGATAGATTGATTGCCGACACGCAGCGGAAGCTTGTTGCCGAGTTCGAGTTGAGGAACTTGGGGATGATGCACTATTTGTTTTTGGCATGTGGCAGAGTGATGGAATATTCCTTGGACAAGGGAAGTCTGCAGTAGAGATCCCGAAGAGGTTCGGGATGATGGATTGCAAGGCCATGGCCACACCTATGGCATCAAATCTGAAGCTTCTATGTGATTCTTCATCTGAGCCGGTTGATGTCTCTTTGTATCGTCAGATGATTGGGTCCTTGATGTACTTGACGAACACGAGACCAGACATTTGCTTTGCTGTGAACAACTTGAGCCAGTTCCTGACGGATCCGAGGAGTGTTCACGTAGTTGCTGTAAAGCATGTTCTGAGGTACCTGAAGGGTACAGTGGATTATGGACTCAGGTATGAGGCGGATCAAAAGTTTAACCTATAGGGTTATGTTGATTCAGATTGGGTTGGCAGTGCTGCAGATAGGAAGAGCACATATGGGTGCTACGCTGAGGCAGAGTATGTTGCAGCCTGTTCAGCTAGTTGTGAGGCAGTATGGCTACGGAAGCTACTGTCTGAGTTATTTGATCTCCCGTTGGAGGCTACTGGTATCTTTTGTGATAACCAGAGTTGTGTGAATCTGTCCGAGAACCCAGTGTTTCATGACAGGTCGAAACACATAGAGATAAAGTATCACTATATCAGGGATATGGTGCAGAGAGGAGCGGTGAAGCTCCTGTATGTTGCGACGGACGAGCAGATTGCAGATGTGTTGACGAAGCCACTAGCTAGGGTGAAGTTCGAGTACTTCAGAGAGAGGCTTGGCGTTCTTCAGATCGAGGACACTTCGAGGAAGAAGTGATGGACACATTTGCTGAAGCCATTCCAAGCATGTTGGAAGGAGGATCCTTCACATGGCTGTGGATCTAAGCGCTGGATGATGAGCATCAGGATGATGTTCTGGTTTATGCTTGGATATGATCAGTTGGATCATTTTATGTATGTATGTACGCATCATGTTGGATGCTTGGATATGATCAGTTGGATCATTTTATGTATGTATGTACGCATCATGTTGGATGCTGGATATGATCAGTTGGATCATTTATGTATGTATGTACGCATCATGTTGATGCTGGATATGATCAGTTGGATCATGTGTATGTATTTTGTATATGCATCATGTTGGATGCTTGGACCATGTATCTGTATATGTATCAGGTGGATACATTGTATGATCAGGTGGATCATGTATGGTGATATGTATCATGTATTTGTATTTGTATCAGGTGGATACATTGATGATCAGGTGGATCATGTATGATATGTATCAGGTAGATACTTGGTATGCATCAGGTAGATGCATTGATGATCAGGTGGATCATGTATGATGACATGCAGCAGGATGTTGTAGTGATGATCAGGATGATCATGAGTAACGAGCTTCAGGATGTTGCTCCAAATGACATGCAGCAGGACGTTGCAGTGATGATGATCAGGATGATCATGGATACATCAGGATGATGTATGGTGAGTATCAGTTTGATACTCTGTGGTCGTGGAACAGGTTGTGCAGATAAGCATGTAATTTGTGCCCTGGGAGATTTGCAGATGGTCTTTCAAGGTTTTTCCTATGGCATGTAATTCGGTGCCCTGGGACATCTGGCAAATGCTCTTTCGAGGTTTTGCTTGGGAGGACATATAATTTGTTCCCTGGGAGATCTGCAGATAGTCTTTCGAGGTTTTTCCTATGGCATGTAATTTGTGCCCTGGGATATCTGGCAGATGCTCTTTCGAGGTTTTGTCCTATGGCATGTAATTTGTTCCCTGGGAGATTTCAGGTCGGAGTTGTGTACCCGTAACATCCTGAAATCCTCTTTCGAGGTTTTGCCATGACCACATGTAATTTGTGCCCTGGGAGATTTCAGGTCGGAGTTGTGTACCCGTAACATCCTGAGATGCTCTTTCTAGGTTTTGTGGTGACCACATGTAATTTGTGCCCTGGGAGATCCTTCAGGTTGGAGTTGTGTACCCGTAACATCCTGGGATGCTCTTTCGAGGTTTTGTGGTGGGGTCACATGTAATAGCGCCCTGGGAGATCCTATAGGTCGGAGTTGTGTACCCGTAACATCCTGGGATGATCTTTCGAGGTTTTGTGACGCACGTAATAAGTCCTGAGGATTCCACAGTATGGCCAGTGATGATGAAGACCTGCATGTGGTGGGCCTACATCCAATATGAAAAAGGACTGGCTCTGTAGAACTTCCTATGACGAGTAGATTCAGAGATTGATTGAGATAGCAGCAGCAGTGACGATGATGATGACTCGATGACGATTATCCAGTGACGATGATCCAGAGAAGATGACTTGTGCTAGAAGAACTGTGCTGAGAAATACCTTCCTAGTTAAGAGGGAGTGTTGATGTACATGTAAATTCGGAATGTATTTCACATATATGTATATTGTATTCCTATAGAGATGGTATTATTCCTCTATAAGGAAGTGTCGTTATTTATATTGTAAGTGTCGTAACTTATACTTGATGGGTTATTAGACCACCTTGTTTGGGGTCGGCCCTGTATAAGTCATGTGGGTCAAAGGGTTATTAGACCACCCTATTGGGGGTCGGCCATGTGGGTCAAAGGGTTATTAGACCACCCTATTGGGGGTCATCCCAGTCAGCATTATGTTATGTGGTTAAGTTCGAGCCTACATGAGTTAGGCAAAAAGGCAAGTCAAGTCAAGTATAAATAGAGTGCGAGAGGCACTCTATTTACTCACTCACTTCTCACACATGCACTCAAGGAGGAGTGGCGCACTTTTGGAGGAGGAGGATCTACTGCTAGGTTATGTCTATCTCTCATGGTTGTATCATTGCTCTATCTATCTCTGAGGAAGTTATTGGGGTTTTTCACCTTTATGGTTTTCCCCAAGTAAATCTTTGTGTCTCTTGTGTGCTTGCATTATTGTCTCCATGATTGATATGCTGTAGATATGCTATACATGTTGTTCTCTCAGTTAAGATCCTAGATCAGATTGAAGTAAATTCTGAAAATTCAACAGTTGGCATAAAAACAAAAACTTAATGAATGAAAAGAAAGAGGAGGATGAGATGACTTACCTGCTTCAAACGGTGGTTGAAATGGTGCCTTGGATCTTCCAATGTCTTCAGTTGAGTTTTTGTTCCCAGCCAAGGTAAAAATCTTGTTTGTGTGAAATGGACCAAGTTACAATGGGTAATTCTCCATTTTACCCTCTTTTATATAGACATTTTTACCTATGTTTACATTAGAAACCTTTGTTGAGAACTTATTCTTCACATTTATTATGACCTAATGTCTTTTTCTATAATTTTGACCACTTTTGGCAGGTTCATATGAATTGTTCACATTGGTGGAGTAGTGTATTTGACCTTCTTTCGAGCTTACTTTCTCTCTTTCGTGCTCTGGATCTGAACTATGAAAGAGATTCCAAGAGCTTTTTACACTTGAGTCATGCTTGTTAAACCCAAGTAAAAGAGTGTCGAGCTTAGTCCACTTTACTCGTGCTCGTAAAAAAATGAGGAAAGTATCAAATTAGTATTATTTTCTCCCTTTTTTGGACTAAGGTGGTTAACTCATGAAAATGGAACCACTGGAGTTCTCTTTAAGCTCTTTTTTAGACTCCCTCGCCAAGAAAAGATTGCCAAGTGCACTTGTCACTTTCACACTTGTAAAAGTATTTGAAAGGTTGTCTATTGGGTGGTAGGTTATCCCTTTTACAGACCGTTTAGAATATTTACAAGAAAGGTATACCTTAGTCAGTTATGACTAGGAGAGTTCTTATGGATATTATTTTATACTTTTTTTGGGTCCAGGGACTAAATTTTATGAAAAATTCATACTTCGAAGTCTTCTTTAGTTTATTTCAGACTCTCTAAATATGAAAAATAGCCGAGTCTTCCTTCTTTGGACTCACAAAATTAAGCATCAAAGGATCCTTATGGAGCCGAACCTCTCCTTCCTTGGGTTCATGGAATGTAGAAGGTTGGACTCACTTAAAAGTGAGCTATATCGAGCATCTGTTATCCTACTCAAGATCCTCAAAAAGAAAAGGGGTACTCGTCAACCATGATGGGAGGAAATGGGGGAATAAGCAGAGTTTATTCTTCTGGAGTTTATGAGTCATCACCTTTGAACATGGCATGCATCTACACCTTGTCTTCTTTGGGTATTAAGTCTATATTCAGGTCATAACTATAGTTGTGAGTCATCTTTTTCATTTGAGTCAGCTCGCCTTGTGGTTGTTTTCGTTGTTAATCCCTGCTGCCAAGTCATATCTCATGTCGTTATATGTTCAAACGATTAGTGTTAACCCGAGTCAACCTTCTGCAATATTGTCAGACTCCGCTTTTGTGCCAGTCCATACTCCTTTGATCCATTGTTCCACACCTTTTTCCTATATTGGTTTCATGTCGATGATGTGGGATTCATTATGGCCCTCCTTCGACGAGTCTATTCCTATCGACATCAAATCACTATCTAAGAATTAGGCTTAGGAACCAACCATAGTACCTTAGTGCCTGCATGCCTCAATGGTAGGTTTCCTCGTATTCGACAGTGGGTTTTCATCATTGACCTCTGATCGAATAATCCCTCGAATGTTTGAATTCAAAATTATTTATTCACATTCGTTGGGATGTACTAGAAATACCTTGGGGATCATTGTCATCATTGGTGATTACCCTCATACTTGTTAACGACTTACATCATTGGTATTGGCATAGTATTTTTTCAAATGTGAATAAGAATTCGCTAACAAATTTTAATTTTGTATAACCCAAGCATTGTGAAGAAAGCGCTCAGTCCCAAAGAAAACTCACCACATGACCGATGGCTAAAATCAAAAGGGACCTAAAAGGGATGATGAAGCGAATTTGAATGTCATATAAAGAATTGACAGATCAGATTGCAGTAAGAAAATATTGATGGCGGAAAATATGTTTCGCTAGAGGAAAAGCGAGGCGGATAACGGAGATGGAGTTCACCAAAATGAGAAGTAAAAGCGCGTTAAAAGGGATGCAGGTTTGATCACATTTGATCGTCTGATTGATAGATCAATGACCCACACTCATTTCGCACTCCCAACATGTGCGATGAAATAAAACTCTCAGCGGTTGTAAAATACCATACCCCCCTCTACACGTCAACACCATATCATTTCGCAAACCGGAAGGGTGGTAAGGAAAACCACCTCCCAATGTTGCAAAACCGCTTATAGGGGCTTCTATATCATCGACAAGGTCATATTATAACCCTCATATGCCCAAAGTGCTTAACAAAAATGAAAAAGGCATATTTTTAATATAAATATTTTAATATAAAATATTTATATTAATTTTTAAATCAAAAATCCATATCATATCATAACCTTGGCACAAATCTTGAAAAGTTATGGGAAAGTCAAAAGGGAGAATAAACGGGTATTATTTATTTGGCAATGCAAATAGCAAGAATAATAATACTACAAGAATGGTGCGAAATGTTTGACTGTGGTTTTGGGTTTTACCACATGTCAATATTATATCATTTCGTTGATGGGATAGGTGGTAAGGTAAACCATGCCCTACAAGTTGTGAAATTGCTTTCCGTAACACAAAAATAATATTTTTGCCAAGTTTTAACCGTATGTTATAATATTGGATCTCCATAATTTATTTGGAAAGATAAGTGAAAATGGAATGCTAAATATTGGAAATCTTTAAATGTAAATATTTTCCAAGCTTTGAAAAAACAAAACCACCGGAAGCACCAATGGATGGTTTTTACAGAGGTGGTTTTTGGATTTTGGAAAAACGAGACATGGTTTTAGAAATAATGAATGGTTTTTGAATTCCATTTATGAAATTTATAAACTATTGAAAAATAAATGGAGAGATGTTGTGAGAGATGGTTTTATGGATGGGAAATCAAGATATGGTTTCAAGACCTAGTTTTAAAAACCACGAGAATTTCCTATTTCAAAGGAAATGTAGAGATATAATGATTCACAGGTTGAGAGAAATATTTGGGAAATATTTTTTTCAAAATATATTTCTTCCCAAATGTTTGAAATTGTTATTTCTGAAAATTAATAAATGGCAAGAAATAAATGATTTCAAAATCATTTACAAAGTTCAAAAGGGAGAAGATAATTTCATATTTTAAAGTGAACACTTGAGGACTGAAATTCACACTTGGTAGGGAAAAATATTGTTTCCATATTTGAATGCAGAAAATCAGTAGGTAGCAGAGATCAATCATCAACAAACTCCAACAACTCTCAACATTTGTGACACTTTGCAAAATGTTCCAACAATTTTGAATATTATGGAGATTTAGTTTTGTGACAAAAATAGTATGTAATAAATAGTTATACTTTCCTATTTTGTACTTATACCTTCCTATTTTTGGAAATAGGCAGTTAGGTTTTGGCTCAAGAAGCCTTTTCATGTATAAAAACACATTCTCGCAATGTAATCAGGATTGGAACCCAACAAGAGATACACATTTTGTATTGAGATTTTACATTTTTTTGAATAAAGATATCCAAGCAGAGTTGAAGCACATTTTCATGAGTAAAGATTCCTCTGTTGTCGATTTACAGTCTGTATTTTTCCTCTCCTCATGTGATTTGTTTTTTCTAGTGAATCTACTTTCATTGTGTTTTTTCCCTTCATGCTTTGATGGGAGTTTTGTTTAGATCATAATTCATGTAACAATGCTCTGGTTTCATCGGATCAAAGTATTCACATTTTTCCTGTAAAGTCAATGTAAGATTAATCCCTGATTGATGCCTAATGTTGATGGCCTTTCATTCTTTCTTCAAATACCACCTTCCAAACAAGAACTTGATTGTGAAAATATAACTACCTTGCCTTTACAAAAAATTTCATTGTTAAAACTCTACTGATTTTAAATGTTATATTTTTTGACGCCATGCCCAATGGTATCTATATGTTTTAGCCTCTTACAATTTTAAAAACACGATATTTTTTCTAAATTATATCTATTTTTGAGAGAGCCCTCTTTGGTAGGAATAAGGCTAGGTTTCCTCCTAAAGACTGGTTTGAAATAGTTACCTTAGAACTATCCTTCTGCAACCTAAGGGTAAATTCTGAGTGCTAACAATTGGCTGGTAATCAAGTAGTCTCTACCATGTTCAACTTCAACACCTTGTAATCACATGGTCATATTCGTATCACTCCAGGATAGGGTAGAAGACCCTGGACGGTCCTAATGTTTCTTTAATGTCCAGGTTGCGATGATGATTATTGAGTGGGTCCCTACATAGAAATCATGTTGATAACCTCATTGATATACTATCACACAGATCCACTATTGTATTGGTCGTGGTTGTGTCATTATCTTGTCATGGATCTACGCTTGTTCTTAGTAGCCATGATTTGTCATTTAGTCTGTATCATGTCATGGATCTGCAATGTATTGGTCGACAACCATGCTTTGAGTCAGTTGTTCCAAGCATGGGTATTCCCACCTCAGAGTTATTTGACATATTGTTTATGTTTCCTTGCAGCTCCTCTCCAACCTCCTTTCTGCTATCTTCGCGGACTCATTTATTTGTAAAGTGTTTCGGCCATTAGTTTCTTCTGACCTCACACTTAAGAAGGGCATTTTTTATACCTCAAAGTCTCACTTTGAGTGCCATTCCACATCTTCATGTCATATAACCATGCGGAACCTAATGGTACTACCTCCTAACAAGTGTTGGACCTTACTTCTACCTTGTTGGTCCCCTCCTTGGCCTTCCTTGGAGTCCTTGGAGACAAATCCAACTCACCACAACTGAATTCCACCTCACTAAGTCAAAATTCCACCTCATTGGGCACACTTTAATAAGATTTCCGTGCCCTTCTAGTGGTGCAAGGCCCTGCATGCTTGGAGGGGCGCAAAAATTACAACATTTTCGCACCTTGCTCAATGCCCGGGGCACGAAAATTACAACATTTTTGCACCTTTCTCAATGCTTGGGGCACGAAAATTCCCTTAACTAATCCTTGGCTTGGAAAGTGGATCTTACCTTCGAAGATATTTTCTTGGGATTGTGATTCCCTTCGAATCCTAACTCATCCTCCCTCTTTTGTCCTAGTTCAACCCCTTGATCCACCATTCACTCACCTAGATCCACCTTCCTCTCTTTGTAGTTGTCCTCCCAAATCCTATAATAAGGAGGCCATCCATGAGCTAAGGAGAGAACTTTGGAGGCATCAAACCTATGGTCTTGGAGGTTTTGTAGAGATAGAAAGGAGGAAGGATTGGAAGAAGACACTACTGCTTGGACATCAAGGGTAACATTGTATTCATCTTCTTTGAGCTACCTGAATACAACTTGGTTTATTCTCCTATATTATGTTTCTTAGTAGTTTGGATTCATGATATGTTTCATTATAATTTATCTCTTAATCATTGTATTTGGTACTTGGAGATATTGTGCTTGTCTTGCTTGAACAGGTTCACATCTTGGACATCAAGCTTGGAATTGGAGCTAGGGCAACCGACTGATCTAAGGTAAGTCACACCACCTCTTCTCTCTCAGTGCTTTGATCTTCATACATTGAATTAGATCTAGGAGTTTAAGGTCCCACTTGTTACTTTGATGTCTTAGATTAGACTAATTTGAATGTAGTTTAATCTATGAGTAAGTTTAATTATTCGTAGGATGAATTTGCTAGAACAAAGGGTGGCTTTTAAAAAAACACCCCTAAAAGTCAAATTCTTAGGAATTTTGGGGGCGGTTTTTGAAAGACCCCCCCCAAAAGGTGTTTTTGAAGGCATTTATTGAACCCCCCCCAAAAAAAATTCCAATCATCAAGAATTTTAGGGGGGTTTCTAAAAAGACCCCCCCCTAAAGGTGTTTTTGAAGGCGATTTTGCAAACCCCCCCAAAGTCCATGAGAATTTTCTCATGGATTTTTCTTTTTTCGGGGGGGGGGGGGGGGGGGGATTTACAAAGCCACCTTCAAAAACACCTTTAGGGGGAGTATTTTTAGAACCCCCCCCAAAAACATTCCTCATTGTTAATTTCTTGGTTGATATTTCATGTAGTGAACAAATTGCTTGTTTGATAGATTATATAGTGAACAAATTACTTGGTAATTACTAACACACACACACACACACATGCATATATATAAGGTGTTGGATTAATGAATTTCGTGATTATTGTTTACACAGAGAAAGATTCAGTCCTTGAAGTTGATTTTGCTATCCCTTAGTGGTTGAAGAAGAGTTGTGCAAGATCTTGTGGAACCATAGTAGATTGAGAGTCATTAAGGAAATCATTGACATCACTATCAGAATCTGTGAGGCTATAAATACCAAAGAAGTAAAGGATGACGAATGATCAAACACTTTTCCACCTTGCTTAGGAAATGCTTTGAACTATGATAAATTTCTAAAAGGCATTGGAAAGATGATGGAATTTCAGACAAAACATAATGAAATGAATATTCGAGTTTTACAATATTTGATCCATTTGAAAAATGAGGTAAAGGATGTCTTGGTAGCCATCACCAAGGGAATGGACCAAGACCCTCTGTGGAAGCATCCAACTATTCGGTCAACTGGAAAATTCCCAAGGTTAGAGGAATTAGAGAACTGAATACAAATACCCGAAATTTTTGCAAAGAAAGAAAATCCAATGATTAATTGTTGGGGTTGTGGAGGTAATCATTACCTCAATAAATTCCCAAAGTGGGGTAACCAGAAAGCTAATCTACATAATATTCAAGAACCCATGACCAGTTTGGAGGGTGGAAAAGAAGAAATAATTCCTGAAGAAACCAGTTACAAGCTGAGATGAAAGGTTAAGGTTATCAAGAGAATAATGATGGAAAATGGAAAGGACTAATGGACGTGATACATCCCTAATAACATCACTTGAAAGATAAAATGTAGTGGTATTTGCATTATTTTTTTTAAATTTTGATTGTATATAAAAGTTATATAGAGTCCATAAGTGTTAGAACAATGACAATAGTTCTAATCTAAGGGGGAGGGAAATGTAACACCCCAGTTTTGAACCCTTGATATAGTAATGTACATCTATATGATGAAATGTCTAAAGCTTGAACAAATCGTATTTTGAAATATTAATATAATATAAAATATAACTAGTAGCAGTTGAGGCAAACACTAAAAGAACTAGGGATTATGAATCCACAAGTGAGAAAGAAAGGGGGATGTAGATGGCCTAGGGAGCTTACAACATGACCCTAGCCTAAACTTAAGCCAAAAAGTGTCTTTATTATATTTTAATTGTTATTACCTTTTTTATTAAGTTTTAATCCTTAATTATGTGCTAATAGGGAATTAGTGCATGGGAATGGACGTGAGCCTCTTGGGAAAGAACACGTGGAATAGGTTGGACACACTACTAAAGCATGCATGTAGAAAGAACTAGATGCACTCTTCCACAAATTCAGACATTCGAACTCTCTCACACGAGGGCTCTCATTCTCTCACTCACACAGACATAGAGGAAAATCTATTGTTTATGATTTTTGTGAGTGAACCATCTTCCTCGTTGGGCATGGACTTTGAAAACAAATTGTCATTCATCTTGTCATGAAAATGGAAAACTTGTTAGTTGTGGGGGCATGAAATGTTATTTCGTACCCTAGCTATTTTATACTAGTGACCCAATAAACTCTTCCTTTGGTGAAAATTTTGTGGCGTTATTTAATAATGGTGGGCCTGAGGTACTGCAATGAAGGGTTACCATTGTTAGGAATTTGGAATAGAAATTGAGGAAGGGTATACATAGTTTGTTGAGGAATTGGTTGGTTCCAAGTTCTTGATGGGAGAATAATTTCATTATTTATTTATTGTGGGTTTGGTGTGTTCCAATGATACGAGATAAGTTGTGGAGATATACCCTGCAACCTATGTACTTCTTTCCCTGCTAAATTTGAGTTTTTTCTTGGTGGATTCACAGTCTCAACTTGGGGGTGTCGCCTTGCTGAGAGATTTATGACCAGGGTGGCCTATGGTTGGGTGGAGTGTGCCTCACATGTAGCCAATTGCCAACTTGTTAATTATTCATATAAGTAATTATGCTTTGTATCAACTTTATTCTTATTTTTATAAATTTCTATGAAATTGGAATGAATGAATAATTTCTGAATGGTTTTTGAATTGTTCTTATTTTGAATATGCAGCTCGTGTTTATTTCTAATGAATTATGTATCAGTCATTTAATTTCTGAGTATGATTTAATGCTGTGATTTATTTAATGAGGGGAATAAATCATGAGGGATTTGAATCATAGTTGCATAGAATTCATTCAGATTAGTACCCTTCTCTGTATCATAATGAGTTATATTAAATGTACAATTAATAAACGCATGGAATTTCTAGGGAACTGCGTTATAAATTTGCATGGGTATGTGAATATGCAGTCTACATGTTTATCCTAAATTAATATGCCTATGATGGGTTTCCTGAATATATATAAAACGAGAATTGGAATGTATCAACTATCATATTCTAATATTTATGTGAAAAAATGTCTAGAACCTGTTATGGCTCAGTTGTCATGTGTGTCATATTTTCATTCTAGTACGAATGTATCAGTGTTTGAGTAGTCTATGGAATATTTATTAAATTCTTGAGGCCTGTAACAGTATAACTTATTTTGTCTAAGGTGAATTGAGAGTAGTTGAGCCCTATGTATGAAGTTCTTGGAGGTTTTTGAGCTCCGTAGTGGCTATCGATAAGCAATTATTTCTACTTGAATTCTATATAAGGATTTATAAACATCTTTATGTATGAGTGGCGTTGTCAATATTAATAGTAATTCACTATGGGTGAGTAATTTCCAAATTGAGTTATGCATTGTGAATGCATGTTTTTTGGTGGGAAATTCCTGTTAATGGACTTAATTGTGTATTATCTAAGTGTAGTGAACTATTCATTTTTGGAACCTTCATCTATCCAACAAAGCATTGCTAATATAAGGTTTATATGTTATTTCCTTTACTTGAAAGAATGTTGGTTGAATTCTATGAACATAAGTATGATTAAGGTTGACTGTGGAAGTTAAACTTAAATTTTTGAACCTTAAGTTTACTGTTAATTCCTAAAAACTAGAATGGTTGATTTTATAATACATCTATGAATAGTTTGAGATATAACTACTAGATTAAATGCAAGTGTCTGTAGAAGTTAACTTAGCTCTATAAGCCTTAAGTTGTAGTGGTACAACCTAAAAGTTGGTTGGTCGGTTGCCATATAAACCCTTATAAATGGTTAATTTGTAAATTAACAGTTCTAAGGAAGGAAATTGTATGTTTCTTTGTTAAAATATTTAACATGCCTTAGCTTGAATTAATGAATGTGGCTATTTTCCAAGTGGAGAGATGGAAATTCCTTCCATGTTTTTATTAAATTTATTAGCACAAGTATGTGCTAGCATCCTGTGGACTCCATGACCTGTGGAATATGTGGGTGTCATTTAGTGTCGCAATGGGGGTACATTACACAACTTCAACATCTTGTCAAGTAGTATGGTTGAAAATACTCATGAATGATTTGGGAAAAATAAAAAAAGATCCAACTTCTATTTTCTATGATAACAACTCGGCCATCACATTGTCAAAGAATCATGTGTTTCACAATAAAATCAAGCACAATGATACTCACTTTCACTTCATTCATGAGCTTGTCAGTAATGGTGATATTTCTCTTCAATTATGTGGATCAAGAGATCAACTAGTAGACATTTTTACTAAACCTTTAGTAAAAAGTGTTTTTGAATTTCAAAGACAACACTTGCGCATTGTAAGTGCTAATGAATGTGACAAATTAGATTAAGGGGGAGTGTTAGAGTAATCTCCCTCTTCATAAATCTCATTTTTTTCTTGTTTGCTGGATGTCCTATTTAGTTGTAGTTAGAGTTCAGTTGATTTTGATTTTTGATTTAGTTTTCTACAATTTCTCAGAGATCCATCGGATCCATATGTAAACTATGTAATCTGTTTAATATTGAGATGGGTATTGAAACCCTAAGGTGTGTTCTCCCACATTTTTATTTTTGTTCAAGTTTGGTTGTTCTGCCTCTCTGAACTTTATCAAATATGCGATCAAATTCCAAATATACCATGGTTTATTTGTAAACATATTATATTACTATCAATAACAAAATTTAAATTTATGTTCAAAGTGGTTGTTGGAATAAACCATAATAAGAATCTATCAATATGGTAAAAGAGAGAGAGATGTTGACATGATCAAGAGCCATATATTGAAATTTTCCAAAGAGATAAGAGCTGAAAAGCCTAATTACAACATTGAATCATGAACAAACCATTGTGGGCTGTAGAGCTTTGAGGCATTCCACCATCTAGATGAAAATTTTGTTGAGCATTGTTGAATGTTTGTGTAGGGATTATGCCAAATACAAACTTATTGATTACCCCATTTATATGGAAAAATTAAAATTGGATTATGCCTTGTCATGTCCCCAATCGATTTGTATAGAAATATGATTATATATATAAAATATAATACAATTTTATGTTGTGTGGGTGGCAAAGTCTAAAATTGTCCAAAATCCATAGCACATTATATGCAGTCAATTTAATCATGAATTTTCAAAATTTTCATGAAAAAATATAGATATTATATATTTTTTTTAAATTTTAAAATAAATTATAAAATATTTTTAAATACTTAAAAATAGTTTATCCAAATAAAATAATACTATAAATTAGATTTTATTTAGATAATTTTATATTATATATGTAATAAAAAAAACAATTATAATTGTAATTATTTATGTATATGGTTAAATTTTTAGAGCATTTTAGATGAGATATGTAAAGCAAAGATACAATTAAAATTATTTATATGTATGGTTTACTATTTTATTTTTTACATTTTATTATCACTACAATTATGTTATGTAATTTTTTACTTTTATTTCTATTATCTTTAATATTATTTACTTTAATTATGATTATAATTATTAATATAATATATATTATTTGTAATATAATTATACAATTATTTAAATAAAAATGTTAAAGATAATTATTGATTAAATGATTTCTATTAAATTATTATTAAATAAATTAAAATTAAAATTAATAAATAAATAATTTTTTTTTATTAAATATAATTAAGTAATTATTTCATTTCATTTTATATTTTAAAATTAAAAATACCTTTTAAAAATTATAGTATTGAAATATATTAAATAATAAAAGTAACCAATTTTATAAACATAAAAAAAATTAAATATTAATAACATTATTTTTTATTAATAAAAAGTGACTAAAACTTAATAAACATTTATACCATACCATGATTAAATAGGAGGATGGGAAGTTTCACACATTTTTAGGAGGATGGGCAAGTTTCACATTTTTATGAAAACATTTTTCTTCGTATTTTTATTTATTACAAAAACATTGTATGTTTTGTGATTTTGAATTCATGAAGGACATTAGTAGTATTGTTATTTTTCATATTTTCTTATGTTCGTTTGATGTTAGTTTAATTGTATAATTAAATAAAAAAAAGATTTGTAAGATATTACAATTAATTTTAAAGTTTATCTTAAGATGTAAAAATATAAGTATTGATTTTGTGAAAGAACAAAGAATCTTTTAGGTTTGTATAACTGTAAACTGTAAGATACAGTGGGCTTTTCTTTTACAGTAACATCGAAATAACAGGTCGATGTACTACGGTTTTTCTTTTTTGTACAGGCAATATCTTTAGGTCAAATTCGTCTTCAGCATAGTTTAAAATAATTGCGTCATCCATATTATAGATATTTGTGGGTATAAAATGACGGACAATTTATTTGTAAATTCCACCCATTCATTGTCAACAAAGGCAAGGCATACATTAATGATAAGTATTTGGGGGCTCTACACAATAATTTATGAAAGCAAGTGATGCTCTTCAAGCCTAAGACAATTGATGTGTGCAAGCACAATACCTAGAAAACATAGGCCATAAGAAAAGATAGCCAAGTGGTTCTAAACAGAAAGAGAACCAAGAAACTTCAAAGGAGGGGAAGAAGAAATGGAAGGGAAAAGATAATAAGAGTACAACCACAACACATCAATACAAGGATCCAAAAATCTACTGTAACCATCGGTAACATTGATGGTTACACTGAAGACAAGTGTTGGAAGCTACATCCAGAGATGAACCCTAAGAACTGCAAGAAGGATGCTAAGAATAAGAACCTTCTAGCTATGGATTCAAGGAAAGAGGTAGAAAGCATCTCAGATGTGGATGAGAATATTTTCTACAATTTAGTGAAGGAGGAGATGAATCTCAATAGCCTTTATCACAAGGAAGAGAAAGATATGAAAAAACTCTTCCATATAAAGATCTAGATAAAAAAGGCAAAGGTTGATGCTCTATTCGATTTTGGTTCATAGGCCAATCTCATAGCATGAGATCTTGTAAGTAATCTTGGGTCGGAAGTACATGATCACCATAGCCCCTATCCATTGGGATGGGTAAATAGAGATACATAACTCAGGGTTACAAAACAATGCAAGATTAAGTTTTCCATAAGTGCAAATTATATTGATGAAGTGGAGGCAGATGTAGTACCCCTTGATGTTTATGGTGTAGTGTTTGGAATCCCTACATGTATCAGAGAGATGTAATCTTCACGAGGAGAGAAAACCAATACCACTTGATAAAGGATGGGAAATATTTCATCATCAACACACAAAAAGGTAAATCAAAGATCTCATTGGTAAGCTCCAACCAAGTGAAAAAGATGACCAATTCAAGTAGAAAGTTTGTGTTGCTTTTCTTAAGACATAATTTACAATAAGGTGAATCTGTAAAAGTAAATGCATCTCTGGAGGGATGTACCAAAGAGGAGAAGCACTAGTTAGAGAAACTTTTATAGGCATATAGAGAAGTGTTTCAAGAGCCTAAATGGAACCTCCTAAGAGGGAATTGGAGCATGAGATACAACAACTACCAGATTCTCCATTGATAAACATCAGAATGTATAGATAGTATGTTCTAGAAGCTTAAGAAGTGAAGAAGCAAGTGCAACAATTGCTAGAGAAGGGAGTATTCCAACCAAACAACTCATCTTGTGATTTACTGTAATGTCGCCTCCATAGTTCCATCATGGTCATTCCACTAATGCATCCAATTCCCACGGGTTTTAGTGGTAATAAATTAACCACAAAATTATTTGGACTATAGTCACTATGCACATTTATTTTTAAATCAATAAAGGGGTGATGTGGGCCTCAATTTGGTAATAATAAGGACCAAATATTCATTAATGAGGTGGAAATATTCTAATCATCCTAGGAGGGCACATAGGATGCTGACTAGGCTCCACATGCATAGTAACTCCCATCCAAGGTGGAAGGAATCCAATTATGAAGGCATCTTTTGAATTGTAACCTCCTGAGCTAAAAATATACCAAGTGGGGCACACTAGAGGGAGAAGTAAAACCCAAGGAATATCATGAATCAGCCCCAAGCTAAAAATAGGAAAAGAGGGTGCACTAATGGAGTGTTACTCCTAAAGAATCTATGACAACCTTTATGATAGTTATAACAACATCTATAACACCTATGACACGTATGATTGAATGACAAGTCCTAAAAATAGATAAGGAGGGTGCTTGAGTTGGAGTGGGCCCAATAGGTGGTTTTAAATCCCTCCTTATTAAAATTCCCAAGGTTTGCTAAGGTCTCATGTGGACAAAAAAACATTAGAAGAGGATTAAAGTGTCATGAATGATTGTTCTCTTATTCCACTAATTCATATTTTATTATTATTATTGGGAGAAATTTTGAGAATAGGGGGGAAAGGGCCTCAATAATTCTATAAAATGGATGCAAGTACCATGGGGGAGATCTTTTGGTCATTTGTCATTTGAGTTGGAGAGTCATAGTGCCTTCATTGCTTGAGAGATGTGCCCCTTTCACTTGCAACTAGTTTCGGTGGTGAAAGATCCCACCCTAGCTAGCATGAGAGGAGAAATCGATTTGATTTCTCATTAGATATTCAAGTGCATGAGTTCATATCCATGTTTTCTAGCTGGTTCAAGTTCATGGAGGAGGGTTCGAATATCATTTGGTAGCAGTTATTTTTGTTGGTGTTTTCCGATAGAATTTTGTGTGTGTGGAGATCTATGGTTGAGGAGGGCACACCAATGAATGTGCAGATATAAAGGAGGTGGTTCCCATGGATTTATTTCTTATTTATTTGATGGAGGAGGATTTGAGGAAAATATGAGAGTTGGAGTTTAAATCTTGTTGATGGAGGGCACAACAGTGAAGCATATTTTCTCATTTGGAGCAACATTCCTCTTCCTTACACTACTTGGTTTTGGACAACCATTCTTCCCCTCTTTGTAACATACTTCTCTCAGTTTGAAGCTATTTTATGCATATATATATATATGTAATATCTGTTATTGTCCTTTCAAAAAAGAGAATACTCAATGTTTTCCATGTTATGTGTCCAATGTATAATCACTAATTTCTTCATATGTAAATCAACATCATTGGCTTTACAATATGAAAGTACTTGCGTTAATAACTATCATAAAAGATGTTTGGCGCCTGTTAATGGTTATTTTGGGGTGATTTGGGAGTATTAGGGACCATCTAGAGCTTTTGCAGTCTAATTTGAGTAGGGTTGACTGTGTTTGGAAAAGCTTGAATTAAGGTGTTTTTTTTGCTGCAATTTTTGAATTAGTTTTTCTCTGTCCTCCATTCTACCTTAATATCTCTTATTTTTAATTGGGGATATTACAGTGGTATCAAAGCATGTTCCTCGATAGATGTGGGATATGAATTTGATAAATGATTCACCTAAGTCTACAAAGTCTACAAAATATTCCTCCTTTAAGCCATAAGAGGAGAGAAAATATTTACTTTGAAGAGGAAATAGGTTCCACTGAAGGTGTAATAAAAAAAAATCAAGGGTAGAGGGAAGTATGGATAAAGTTTCTAGAAAGGTTACTATTGAGGAGAAGGAAAATTTATTCATGAAACGTCTTCTAGAAACCTTAGATAGATTGGCCATGTCACGTCCCCACCCATCAACCCACCAACGAGGGGACATGACGAATTGTGGGGATTCTAAATTTTGCCCCCACGACCATATTAAAAATACATAGTGGAAAATACTACGGTTTCTTTTGGTTTTCTTACTCAATTCTATGGGCTCGCCGACGGGCGAGAAGTTCGGTTAGCTTTTGACCTATTTGTTCCTCCTATCCTGAGCCGACGGGCGAGAAGTCTGGTCTCCTATCTCGATCGTTTCATGAAACGCGTTCCCTCACTCTCCAACCTAATTCCCTCACTCTCGTAATTCCCCGGCAGAGGTTATCACATTTCTGCGAATCTCTCCCTTCCCCTTCCTGCAAACGTACGAAGAGAAGTACAACGACATAACGGAAATTATGATTGATGATATAAATGGTCGTGGACAATGACGAAACCATGAAATTCATATAATTACACCACTTTGGTGACGATTTCATGCAATCGTAAAAGCTTAAGGTCCGCCTTGACCGGGGAGTATTTTTTGTCCGGGTCCTCCCCCGTTTCTGTCGGAAGGCGACATTGAATGAGTCGTAAAGTAGAGGTTGACGAACCGTTTCTTTCGGAAGGCAACATTGAATGAGTACAGGTTGACATAAACGTGAGAGGACAAAACTTTGTGGATGAGATTTTGACAGTGTCAAAGAACTTATTGATATGCCATATATAATTCATCAACAAGTGTATGGTCAACAATGAATATATATATATATATATATATTTTAATCATGGGAATTTAGCAACTTCTCAAGGTTATATCCAACTTCCGGCAAGCCAAATATATTAGTAACTTGCGACTCAGTAGAGGCCAAAATGTTTCGAAGCCCACCGATGTCAATAATGAATATGTTGCAAAGTGAGATTTGAATCCTTATGAGAAGGGTAACAACTTCCTCATAATCAATGAGTTACACCCAATTAATTTCAAGTGGATAAAGCTTAGGATACCATATGTTGCTGATTAGCCAATTTGAGATTAGTCTAGTTGAATATCCCTGCAGCAGACCTCCCATTCAGATTAGCCTCGAAAGACTTTAAAATTATGCTCATGAGTCATCTTGTAAGAAACATGTTATCTTTAGTTAATAAGCCTAATAGAAATCTAGCATAAATTTGAGGCATGATTACAATTTTAGAGATCAACATGATTCAATTTTCAAGTTAAGTGCATGGTGAAATAATAGATAGTTGAGGGTTTTGCCCAATTTTGAATTAACTCAATTGTTAAAAATTAAATTGAGTTCCACATCCATAGAAACATTGACTTTTTGTATTTGCCATAAATGTAATGTGTGTGTGTGTGTGTGTGTTGAACTAAGAGTAGTGAGGTACTCTATAGTTGAGTATGGAGGAGATGTTGGCAAATACAAGATCTATCAAGCAACGCGAGGCCAAAATTCTTAGAGGTAATTTTTTTTATTTTAAATAATTTACACATCAAGAAAAAAAAAATTACACTTCAAAAAATTTGATCCCTCTTGGTGCTTGTTAGATTTGGGTTTAACATGGATCTATGCTATTATATACACATAATATAAAAATTGTTGTAGAGAACTAAAAGAGAGGTGCCATATTTACACATAAATAAAAATATTATAGATTTGATATTTACATAGAGATGTTGATACATATCGCCATTATGAGAAAATATTGGGGCAATTTCTTTGTAAATTCCACCCATTCATTGTAAACAAAGGCAAGGCATACATTAATGATAAAGACAAGCTACCGGATTTAGAGAAAAATTCAAAAGGATTTAAAGATAATGTGGAGGATGGAAATAATTTACAAGGGGAAAATAAATACAAAGCAAGAAGTTAGAAATGGAAGAGGTTGATGAAAATTTTGTGAATTTGTGAGGTCATCTGTTAGAGTCATGAATGGGAGTTGGATAATGCAAGATGAGTTTTTATTGTTGAGATGGAACAATAAATTGAAGTCCTTTTCCAAGACTTATGGGTGGACAATGTTCAACATTGCTTGCTTAAATGATCAATAGGATATGAGATTTCAGAGAGTAGTTTAGAGTGACACATGGTCATGAGATTTCTTTGTTGATGGAATGCCAACTGTATTTGTTGAAATGTATTGGTATTTTTCTTAGTGTGAGTTCTCTATTTTCCCTCGTCATAAGGATGCGCACGAAGTGTTTGATGAAAGAGTTGCATGACAAGTGTACAATGCAATCTTTGCAAGACACGTGTTTGTAGAAATACTTGATCTACTAGATGGATTCCAAATTATGGTGGTCTATCCTTAGTTTTACCATACTATTGTGGGCGACTTCCATTACTTTTGTGATTGATGTCAAGTAGAAATTGGAGCTATCACAAGGGATTTTTGTGACTCATCAATGTTTACTCTATGAGGGTAAACAACTTGAGGACCAATTTCCTTTGTTTGACTACAACATAGTTAAAGATTCAACCCTTATTTTGGTGTTTTGATTGGGGATACGAGTGGTAGGAACTTGAATGCCTTCA
This sequence comes from Larix kaempferi, assembly GCA_027924585.1. NCBI lineage: Eukaryota > Viridiplantae > Streptophyta > Pinopsida > Pinales > Pinaceae > Larix > Larix kaempferi. The sequence continues at coordinate 5,575,551 of BSBM01000597.1, read as the reverse complement.
TTTTCAAAACATATGTCTTCTAGGAATGCAATTAATAAAACTCTACTTTTCAGATGATTTGAAAATTTATCATATTCCCAGTGTGATCTGAAATGGATCAATATATAATTTGTCATCTATTTTGGTGCTTTACGGGTTGAAAAATTGGGTGGATTGGCTTGTATGGCCCATTTCAGGGGCGAGTCTCACTTGAATATTTGGGGTCTAGAACCTTTCAAGGCCCATTTGAGGGTCTAAATGATACTTTTTTGGGGCCAAAAATTCATCGGTTGTGTGATTTGTCTTGACATGATTGCACTATGAGACATTTCTAACGGTCCAATAATCAGCTCAAACAAAGTCCTCATTTCTAGTTGGGTTCTCCCCCATAGTGGGTTTTACCAAGGTATACCTTGTGTTATTTGTGTTGATTGTGTATTTCTTTACTCTAGTTATTTTTTTTACAGTTCCAGTTATTTAGCATTTTATGGAAACAAGTTAATAAAAAAACTAAGTTGTAAGATTTGTTATAACGAACTATTCCAGTGGAATATCCATGACAATTTACGAATCATATTGGTATCATAGAGGTTTTCTTTGGGGTTTTGTGGAAAAATGCATGATCTAATGGTGGAATAAAGAAAAATTCTTCAAACTCTAGCCATGGAAAATGAATTTGGTGACGAAGCGATAGGCGATTATGAGTGATGATTTAGAAATATGGAAATACAAGTCAACAATATCTCATGCAACATGTCAATCCTCATGGTGGTTCTAGAGAGCAAGTTTGGACCTTTTGATGATTTTGGAAGCTCTAACTGAGAGATCGAGTCAGAGGGGAAGTCAAAAAACAAAGGTGACCCATAAAATAAGTCGAGTAAAGAGATCGAGAAAGAGTAGTTGAGTTCCAGTACTAGTATTGCTTCCTAGTCTTTATTCAATATGGAAGAAAAAATTGATGTAAATCCATACCAAGGCAAGATCGATGCTTTAAAGTTGAATCATTGGTTGCAAAACATGAGGCCTATTTTAGTACCATAAGATAGATGACGAAAAAAAATTCATTTGCTCAAATGAATTAGAAGACCATGCATTGGCCTGGTGGGAAATCCACATGGAGGCACTTAAGATGGAGGGTCATTCACTAGTAACTAAGTGGAAGGATTAAAAAACCCTCATTAAGTATTAGTCTTACTCTATCGAGTATGTAGGGGACCAATGAAATAATCAATTCGCATTACATCAAGAAAAGGCAAGGGTAGAGTGTGCAAGAGTACACCAATGAATTCATGAAGATGGCTATTATGTTGGTTATCTCACCCATGAATACATATGTACTCCTGAAGTATTTGAGGGGTCTACACAATCATTTACGGAAGCAAGTGATTCTCTTCAAGCCCAAGACAATTGATGTGTGCAAGCACAATACTTGGAAAACATAGGCCATAAGAAAATATATGCAAGTGGTTCTAAACAGAAAGAGAACCAAGACACTTCAAAGGAGGGGAAGAAGAAATGGAAGGGAAAATATAATAAGAGTACAACCACAACACATCAATACAAGGATCCGAAAAACCACTATAACCATCGGTAACATTGTCGGTTACACTGAAGACAAGTGTTCGAAGCTACATCCAGAGATGAACCCCAAGAACTGCAAGAAGGATGATAAGAAGAAGAACCTTCTATCTATGGATTCAAGGAAAGAGGTAGAAAGCATCTCAGATGTGGATGAGAAGATTTTCTGCACTTTAGTGCAGAAGGAGATGAATCTCAGTAGCCTTCATCACAAGGAGGAGAAGGATATCACAAAAATCTTCCATATAAAGATCTAGATAAAAAAGGCAAAGGTTGACGCTCTATTCGATTCCGGTTAATAAGCCAATCTCATAGCATGAGATCTTGTAAGTAATATTGGGTTGGGAGTACATGATCACCATATCCCATATCCATTGGGATGGGTAAATAAAGATACATAACTTAGGGTTACAAAACAATGCAAGATTACGTTTTCCATAAGTGCAAATTATATTGATGAAGTGGAGGTAGATGTAGTACCCCTTGATGTTTATGGTGTAGTGTTTGGAATCCCCTACATATATCAGAGAGATGCAATCTTCACGAGGAGATAAAAACAATACCACTTGATAAAGGATGGTAAATATTTCACCATCAACACACAAAAAGGTAAATCAAAGATCTCACGAGTAAGTTCCAACCAAGTGAAAAAGATGACCAATTCAAGTATAAAGTTTGTGTTGCTTTTCTTAAGACATAATTATCAAGAAGGTGAATCTGTAAAAGTAAATGCATATTTGGAGGGATGTACCAAAGAGCATAAAAACCAGTTAGAGAAAATTTTATAGGCATATAGAGAAGTGTTTCAAGAGCCTAAATGGCACCTCCTAGGAGGGAATTGGAGCATGAGATACAAAAACTACCATATTATCCATTGATGAACATGAGAATGTACAGATCGTTTGTTCTATAAGCTGAAGAAGTGAAGAAGAAATTACAATAATTGCTGGAGAAGGGAGTAATCCAACCAAACAACTCATCTTGTGAGTCACTGTAATTTCCCCTCCATAGTTCCATCATGGTCATTCCACTAACACATCTAATTCCCATGGGTTTTAGTGGTAATAAATTATCCACATAATTATTTGGCATATAGTCACTATGCACATTAATATACTGTAACCATCGGGTCTCAATTTGGTAATAATAAGGACCGAATATTCATTAATGAGGTGGAAATAGTCTAATCATCCTAGGAGGGTGCATAGGATGGAGACTAGGCTCCACGTGTAGAGTAACTCCCATCCAAGGTGGAAGAAATCCAATTATGAAGGCATCTTTTGAATTGTAGCCTCCCGGGTTAAAAATAGACCAAGTGGGGCACACTGGTGGGCGAAGTATCACCTGGAAGGAATCTCATGAATCAGCCCCAAGCTAAAAATAGGTAAACATGGCATACTAGTGGAGTGTAACTCCTAAATAATCTATGACAACCTTTATGATAGTTATGACAACATCGATGACACCTATGACAACATATATGACACTTATGACTGAATGACAAGTCCTCAAAATAGATAAGGAGGGTGCCTGAGTTGGATTGGGCCCAATAGGTCGTTTTAAATCCTCCTTATTCAAATTTCCAAGGTTGTCTGAGGTCTCATGTGGAAAGAAGAAGAAGAAGAAGAGGATTAAAGTGTCATGAATGATTGTTCTCTTATTCCACTAATTCATATTTTATTATTATTATTGGGAGAAATTTTGAGAATAGGGGGGAAAGGGCCTCAATAATTCTATAAAATGAATGCAACCACCCCAGGGGAGATATTTTGGTCATTTTTCATTTGATTTGGAGAGTCACAGTGCCTTCATTGCTTGGGATATGTTCCCCTTGCACCTGCAACTAGTTTCAGTGGTGAAAGATCCCACTCTAGATAGCATGAGAGGAGGAATCGATTTGATTTATTGTTAGAAATTCAAGTGTATGAGTTCATATCCATGTTTTGTATCTGGTTCAAGTTCATGGAGGAGGGTTCAAATATCATTTGGTAGCAGTTGTAGAACTCTTACCCAACACAACCAATGAGGAAGAACGGTTTCTATACCTAGCCAAGTTAGATTAAACTCGTTGAGACGCTGCACTTGCCAATGAGGCCCATAAAAAGCGTGTCAAGGATCAATATGATAAATCTATCCAACCTCGGGTCTTCAACGAAGGTGACTTACTCCTAACCTATGACCAAATGCGCGATAAGCTAGGTAAAGACAAATTAGAATACATGTGGTACAGTCCCTACGTTGTTAAACATGTGTTAGAGAAGGGAGCTTACGAGCTCGTGGACTGTGATGGTATATATTTGGGAGAGCCCGGCAACGGGATTTACCTTAAGAGATTTTATACATAGCTTCATCCTGTGCGAAACACTTTGTATATAATGTATTTAGTGTGATTTTGCTTCATTTTTTGCGTGTTAGGGCTCTATCTCATGCACAATCATTTATCTCGACTTGTGCTTTTATGTGTAGATGTCAGCATACTTTGGATTCACGGATGGTGCTAGTCGACATACTCAGAACCTTGCTTCTGCAGCATGGGTATTGTATTCCCCCGTCGGTGGGTTGATATCTTCGGGTGGCATTTGCTTGGGCCTCGGAACTAATAACATTGTGGAGTATCATGCAGTCATTGGACTTCTAACTGAAGTTTATTCTCTTGGATTCCATTCCTTTATAGTCTACATGGACTCTCAGCTTGTGGTATCTCAACTAAATCGCGTCTACACCATCTGTGATCCTACACTACTTCTTTTATACATAAGGGTATGCCTCCTTGAAAGATCATTTGATTACATTTTATATCAACATGTACCAAGGGAATTCAACACGGTGGTTGATTCCTTAGATAACTATATGTTGGATTGGCATCTAGCCCACACATAATCAATATATCATAAAAGAACACATGTAAAAATGTAACATACAAGTCATCATAGGTAAATAGTATAGATAGCTCCATATGTATATATCATGTAAAAAGTGTTTTTTCCACATACAATAATATAATGTGTCGAAAGTAAAAAATTGGGATCACAAACCATACAAAAATTGGCTCTGTAGCCTACATATCGTATAAATGCCGCTAACAAACTACTACCTAAAACTAGTCACGAGGCGCACAGTGCTCATGATAGCAAACCACTTCCCTGGAAACGCGACAAAGTAGCCTGCCAATCCGCTCTAGCACACCTATAGTGTGCCTCTGGAGATGATATGGGACCTCCGGCATCCTCATCGGAGGAATGCCCATGGTTAGTCCCTCTAGGTTCCGCTCCACATCGCAGAACCCTCCTGCCTCAACCTCCTCAGATTGGTACTCTGCCCCTTGTCGTCACAGTGGAGAGGATCCTGCTGGCCTCACCGGCCCTCGATCTGCAACATTATACATATATATTAGATTTTCTATGCATTATCAAAACAAAACAAAAAATGACATAAACTTAAAAAATTAAAAAACAAGTTTGAAGGTCATATACCTTACTCATCCCAGTCGTTATCCTCAGGTAAAGATAGATCGATATCGCCACAGAAGTCTACCCCAGCATAGGGATAGTCCTCTATCATTATGATCTGATCCTCGAGCCATGAGAAGAAGTCCTCACCAAATGCTAGGACTTGTGGCCCACCAAGCTGCCCAACATTGTCACTCCATCTCCCCATCCGTGGCTTGGATGCGGGACGAAAAGGCCTCTCTATCTGAGAACGCAGTAGGGGAACCCTATCCAAAAAGAAGGTGACCAGGATACTCCCATACCCAAACTGGTTGATACTTCCATTACTGCATTTAGTCACCTGATTTTTGATATTAATCAAGTCCCCTTCACACTAGTTGAACAAATCGGGTTCCATGCACTCCATGATGTAAGTCATATGAGCTTTGGTTGCATGGTACCCCCCCACACTTCCCGCCACTCGAGCAATACTGTACAGTATCGTTTTCAAGGGAATATCTAACACATCTGCGATGAGCACTTTCCCGCTTTTATTGTGAGCTCCTATCCTACAATACTGAGAAATGTAGGTATCTGTGGTCTCTTCAGTAGCCCGGTCCCCTGATAAAGTGACTCGTTCCCCTCTCTTGGAGAGACCGATAAAAAATTAGATGTCTTCAAGCTCTATCTCGAGGATGTGCTCTCCGATGCGGAAAGCTTGTATACTAGCGTCCCACATTTGGATGATGTGGTTCAATAGCTTTCCTTGTTTCCGAATGCATCTGGTTTTGAAAAAATTCAGTAGACCACACTCTCTTAGTGCAGATAGTGTGTTATCATCATTTAGAAAAGCCCTATCTTCTCCTGCAAATCATCAAGGGAGGCTTCAGGCAGAAGATGAAAACCAATTTTTGTGCCAAGAGGGAGAGGCAAGCTTTTCTTTTTCTAAGTCTGCGTATTTTTGTGCCCTGGGAAGTGCAGGGAGCGTGGCAACTGATAATTTTAGCACCCCTGACACTGCCCACAGTGCGAAATTCTGAGAATTTTCATGCCTCTCGACATAGGGAGGGTGCGAAAATTTTAGGGCACAAATTTTGGTGCCCTAAGGTGATTTCAAATCCCCAAATTGGCATAAAAACAAAAACTTAATGAATGAAAAGAAAGAGGAGGATGAGAGGACTTACCTGCTTCAAACGGTGGTTGAAATGGTGCCTTGGATCTTCCAATGTCTTCAGTTGAATTTTTGTTCCCAACCAAGGTAAAAATCTTGTTTGTGTGAAATGGACCAAGTTACAATGGGTAATTCTCCATTTTACCCTCTTTTATATAGTTATTTTTACCTATGTTTACATTAGAAACCTATGTTGAGAACTTATTCTTCACATATTATGACCTAATGTCTTTTTCTATGGTTTTGACCACTTTTGGCAGGTTCATACGAGTTGTTCACATTGGTGGAGTTGTGTATTTGACCTTCTTTCGAGCTTACTTCTCTCTTTCGTGCTCTGGATCTAAACTATGAAAGAGATTCCAAGTGCTTTTTACACTTCAGTCATACTTGTTAAACCCAAGTAAAAGAGTGTCGAGCTTAGTCCGCTTTACTCGTGCTCGTAAAAAAATGAGGAAAGTATCAAATTAGTATCATTTTCTCCCTTTTTTGGACTAAGGTGATTAACTCATGAAAATGGAACCACTGGAGTTCTCTTTAAGCTCTTTTCAGACTCCCTCGCCAAGAAAAGATTGCCAAGTGCACTTGTCTCTTTCACACTTGTAAAAGTATTTGAAAGGTCGTCTATCGGGTGGTAGGTTATCCCTTTTACAGACCGTTTAGAATATTTACAAGAAAGGTATACCTTAGTTAGTTATGACTAGGAGAGTTCTTATGGATATTATTTTATACTTTTTCCGGTCCAAGGACTAAATTTTATGAAAAATTCATACTTCGAAGTCTTCTTTAGGTTATTTCAGACTCTCTAAATATGAAAAATAGCCAAATCTTCCTTCTTTGGACTCATAAAATTAAACATCAAAGGATCCTTATGGAGTCGAACCTCTCCTTCCTTGGGTTCGTGAAATGTACAAGGTTGGACTCACTTAAAGTGAGCTATATCGAGCATCTGTTATCGTCCTCAAGCTCCTTAAAAAGAAAAGGGGTACTCATCAACCATGATGGGGGAAAATGGGGGAATAAGTAGAGTTTATTCTTTGGGAGTTTATGAGTCGTCACCTTTGAACATGGCATGCATCTACACCTTGTCTTCTTTGGGTATTAAGTCTATATTCAGGTCATAACTACAGTTGTGAGTCATCTTTGTCATTTGAGTCAGCTCGCCTTGTGGTTGTTTTCGTTGTTAATCCCTACTGCCAAGTCATATCTCATGTCGTTATATGTTCAAAGGATTAGTGTTAACCCGAGTCAACCTTCTACAATATTGTCAGACTTTGCTTTTGTGCCAGTCCATACTCCTTTGATCTGTTGCTCCACACCTCTTTCCTATATTGGTTTCGTGTCGATGATGTGGGATTCATTATGGACCTCCTTCGACGAGTCTATTCTTATCGACATCAACTCACTATCCAAGAATTAGGCTTAGGAACCAACCATAGTACCTTAGTGCCTGCATGCCTCAATGGTAGGTTTCCTCGTATTCGACAGTGGTTTTTCATCATTGACCTCTGATCAAATAATCCCTCGAATGTTTGAATTCCAAATTATTTATTCACATTCGTTGGGATGTACTAGAGATACCTTGGGGATGATTGTCATCATTGGTGATTACCCTCGTACTTGTTCATGAATTACATCATTGGTGCTGGCATAGTATTTTTTCAAATGTGAATAAGAATTCGATAACAAATTTTATGTTTGTATAACCCAAGCATTGTGAAGAAAGTGCTCAGTCCCAAAGAAAACTCACCACATGAACGATGGCTAAAATCAAAAGGGAGCTAAAAGGGATGATGAAGCGAATTTGGATGTCATATAAAGAATTGACGGATTAGATTGCAGTAAGAAAAGACTGATGGCGGAAAATATGTTTCGCTGGAGGAGAAGCGAGGTGGATAACGGAGATGGAGTTCGCCGAAATGTCAAGTAAAAGTGCATTAATAGGGATGCAGGTTTGATCACATTTGATCGTCCGATGGATAGATCAACGACCCACACTCATTTCACACTCCCAACATGTGCGATGAAATAAAACTCTTGGCAGTTGCAAAATACCATACCTCCCTCCACACGTCAACACCATATCATTTCGCAAACCAGAAGGGTGGTAAGGAAAACTACCTCCCAACATTGCAAAACCGCTTATAGGGGCTTCTATATCATCCACAAGGTCATATTATAACCCTCATATGCCCAAAGTGCTTAACAAAAATGAAAAAGGCATACTTTTAATATAAAATATTTATATTAATTTTTAAATAAAAAATCCATATCATATCATAACCTTGGCACAAATCTCGAAAAGTTATGGGAAAGTCAAAAGGGAGAATAAATGGGTATTATTTATTTGGCAATGCAAATAGCAAGAAGAATAATACTACAAGAATGGTGTGAAATGTTTTACCGTGGTTTTGGGTTTTACCACGTGTCAATATTATATCATTTAGTTGATGGGATAGGTGGTAAGGTAAACCACTCCCTACAGGTTGCGAAATTGCTTTCCGTAACACAAAAATAATATTTTTGTCAAGTTTTAACCTTATGTTATAATATTGGATTTCCATAATTTATTTGGAAAGATAAGTGAAAATGGAATGCTAAATATTGGAAATCTTTAAATGTAAATATTTTCCAGGCTTTGAAAAAACAAAACCACCGGAACCACCAATGGATGGTTTTTACAGAGGTGGTTTTTGGATTTTGGAAAAACGAGACATGGTTTTAGAAACAGTGAATGGTTTTTGAATTTCATTTATGAAATTTATAAACTATTGAAAAATAAATGGAGAGATGTTGTGAGAGATGGTTTTATGGATGGGAAATCAAGATATGGTTTTAAAAACCACGGGAATTTCCTTTTTCAAAGGAAATGTAGAGATATAATGATTTACACGTTGAGAGAAATATTTGGGAAATATTTTTATCAAAATATATTTCTTCCCAAATGTTTAAAATTGTTATTTCTGAAAATTAATAAATGGCAAGAAATAAATGATTTCAAAATCATTTACAAAGTTCAGAAGGGAGAAGATAATTTCAGATTTTAAAGTGAACACTTGAGGATTGAAATTCACACTTGGTAGGGAAAAATATTGTTTCCAGATTTGAAGGCAGAAAATCAGCAGGTAGCAGAGATCAGTCATCAACAAACTCCAACAACTCTCAACATTTGTGACACTTTGCAAAATGTTCCAACAGTTTTGAATATTATGGAGATTTAGTTTTGTGACAAAAATAGTATGTAATAAGTAGTTATACTTTCCTATTTTGTAGTTATACTTTCCTATTTTTGGAAATAGGCAGTTAGGTTTTGGCTCAAGAATCCTTTTCATGTATAAAAACATATTCTAGCAATGTAATTAGGGTTGGAACCCGAAAAGAGATACACATTTTGTATTGAGATTTTACAGTTTTTTGAATAAAGATATCCAAGCAGAGTTGAAGCACATTTTCATGAGTAAAGATTCTTGTGTTGTCGATTTACAGTCTGTATTTTTCCTCTCCTCATGTGATTTGTTTTTTCTAGTGAATCTATTTCCATTATGTTTTTTCCCTTCATGCTTTGATGAGAGTTTTGTTTAGACCAGAATTCATGTAACAATGCTTTAGTTTAATCGGATCAAAGTACTCACATATTTCCTGTAAAGTAAATGTTAGATTCATCCCTGATTGATGCCTGATGTTGATGGCCTTTCATTCTTTCTTCAAATACCACCTGCCAAACAAGAACTTGATTGTGAAAAGATAACTACCTTGCCTTTACAAAAAATTTCATTGTTAAAACTCTGCTGATTTTAAATGTTATATTTTCTGACTCCATGCCCAATGGTATCTGTATGTTTTAGCCTCTTACAATTTTAAAAATACAATATTTTAAAAAAATTATATCTATTTTTGAGAGAGCCCTCTTTGGTAGGAAAAAGGCTAGGTTTCCTCCTAAATACTGGTTTGAAATAGTTACCTTAGAACTATCCTTCTGCAACCTAAGGGTAAATTCTGAGTGCTAACAATTGGCTGGTAATCAAGTAGTCTATGCCATGTTCAACTTCAACACCTTGTAATCACATGGTCATATTCGTATCGCTCCGGGATTGGGTAGAAGACCCTGGACGGTCCTGATGTTTCTTTAATGTCCAGGCTGCGATGATGATTATTGAGTGGGTCCCTACATAGAAATCATGTTGATGACCTCATTGATATACTATCACAAAAATCCTCTATTGTATTGGTCGTGGTTGTGTCTTTATCTTGTCATGGATCTACACTTGTTCTTAGTAACCATGATTTGTCATTCAATCTGTATCATGTCATGGATCTGCAATGTATTGGTTGGTAGCCATGCTTTGAGTCAGTTGTTCTGAGCATGGGTATGCCCACCTCGGAGTTATTTGACATATTGTTTATGTTTCGTTGCAGCTCCTCTCCAACCTCCTTTCTGCTATCTCCGTGGACTCATTTATTTGTAAAGTGTTTCGGCCATCAGTTTCTTCTGACCTCACACTTAAGGGGGCATTTGTTATACCTCAAAGTCTCACTTTGAGTGCCATTCCACATCTTCATGTAATAGAACCATGCAGAACCTAATGGTACTACCTCCTAACAAGTGTTGGACCTTACTTCTACCTTGTTGGTCCCCTCCTTGGCCTTCCTTGGAGTCCTTGGAGACAAATCCAACTCACCACAACTAAATTCCACGTCACTAAGTCAAAATTCCACCTCATTGAGCACACTTTACTAGGATTTCCATGCCCTTCTAGTGGTGCAAGGACCTACATGTTTGGAGGGGCACAAAAATTACAACATTTTCGCACCTTGCTCAATGCCTGGGGCGCGAAAATTACAACATTTTCGCACCTTGCTCAATGCCCGGGGCGCGAAAATTCCCTTAACTAATCCTTGGCTTGAAAAGTGGATCTTGCCTTCGAATATATTTTCTTGGGATTGTGATTCCCTTCGAATCCTAACTCATTCTCCATTTGTCCTGGTTCAACCCCTTGATCCACCATTCACTCACCTAGATCCACCTTCCTCTCTTAGTAGTTGGCCTCCCAAATCCTATAATAAGGAGGCCATCCATGAGATAAGGAGAGAAATTTGGAGGCATCAAACCTATGGTATTGGAGGTTTTTTAGAGATAGAAAGGATTCCGGCTTGGAAGGAGACACTACTGCTTGGACATCAAGGGTAACATTGTATTCATCTTCTTTGAGCTACTTGAATACAACTTTGATTATTCTCCTATATCATGTTTCTTAGTAGTTTGGATTCATGATATGTTTCATTATAAGTTATCTCTTAATCATTGTATTTGGTACTTGGAGATATTGTGTTTGTCTTTCTTGAACAAGTTCACATCTTGGACATCAAGCTTGGAATTGGAGCTAGGACAACCGGCTGATCTAAGGTAAGTCACAACATCTCTTCTCTCTCAGTGCTTTGATCTTCATACATTGAATTAGATCTAGGAGTTTAAGGTCCCACTTGTTACTTTGATGTCTTAGATTAGACTGATTTGAATGTAGTTTAATCTATGAGTAAGTTTAACTATCCATAGGACGAATTTGCTAGAACAAGGGGTGGCTTTTAAAAAAACACCCCTAAAAGTCAAATTCTCAGGAATTTTGGGGGTGGTTTTTGAAAGACCCCCCCCAAAAGGTGTTTTTGAAGGCATTTATTGAAACCCCCCCCAAAAAATTCCAATTATCAGGACTTTTAGGGGGGGTTCTAAAAAGACCCCCCCTAAAGGTGTTTTTGAAGCCGGTTTTGTAAACCCCCTCCAAAGTCCATGAGAATTTTCTCATGGATTTTTTTTTCGGGGGGGGGGGGGTGTTTACAAAGCCACCTTCAAAAACACCTTTAGGGGGAGTATTTTTAGAACCCCCCCCCAAACAAATTCCTCATTGTTAATTTCTTGGTTGATATTTCATGTAGTGAACAAATTGCTTGTTTGATAGATTATATAGTGAACAAATTACTTGGTAATTACTAACACACACACATGCATATATATAAGGTGTTGGATTAAATAATTTCGTGATTATTGTTTACACAGAGGAAGATTCAGTCCCCGAAGTTGATTTTGCTATCCCTTAGTGGTTGAAGAAGAGTTGTGCAAGATCTTGGGGAACCATAGTAGACTGAGAGTCATTAAGGAAATCATTGACATCAAAATCAGAATCTATGAGGCTATAAATACCAAAGAAGTAAAGGATGACGGATGATCAAAAAATTTTCCACCTTGCTCAGGAAATGCTTTAAACTATGATAAATTTCTAAAAGGCATTGGAAAGATTATGGAATTTCAGACAAAACATAATGAAATGAATCTTCGAGTTTTACAATATTCGATCCATTTGAAAACTGAGGTAAAGGATGTCTTGGTAGCCATCACCAAGGGAAAGGACCAAGACCCTCTGCGGAAGCATCCAACTGTTCGGTCAACTGGAAAATTCCCAAGGTTAGAGGAATTAGAGAACTGAATGCAAATACCCGAAATTTTTGTAAAGAAATCGAATCCAACGATTATTTGTTGGGGTTGTGGAGGTAATCATTACCTCAAGAAATTCCCAAAGCGGGGTAACCAGAAAGCTAATCTACATAATATTCCAGAATCCATGACCAGTTTGGAGGGTGGAAAAGAAGAAATAATTCCTGAAGAAACCAGTTTACAAGCTAAGATGAAAGTTCAAGGTTATCAAGAGAATAATGATGGAAAAGGGAAAGGTCCAATGGACCTGATACATCCCTAATAACACCACTTGAAAGATAAAATGTAGTAGTACTTACATTATTTTTTTAAAATTTTGATTGTACATATAAAAGTTATATAGAGTCCATAAGTGTTAGAAGACTGAGGATAGTCTAATCTAAGGGGGAGGGAAATGTAACACCCGAGTTTTGAACCCTTGATATAATAATGTACATCTATATGATGAAATGTCTAAAACCTAAACAAATTGTATTTTGAAATATTAATATAATATAAAATATAACTAGTTGCAGTTGAGGCAAACACTAAAAGAACTAGGGACTATGAATCCACAAGTGAGAAAGAAAGGGGGATGTACATGGCCTAGGGATCTTACAACATGACCCTAGCCTAAACTTAAGCCAAAAAGTGTCTTTATTATATTTTAATTGTTATTACCTTTTTTATTAAGTTTTAATTCTTAATTATGTGCTAATAGGGAATTAGTGCATGGGAATGGACGTGAGTCTCTTGGGAAAGAACATGTGGAATAGGTTGGACACACTAATAAAGCATGCATGTAGAAAGAACGAGACTCACTCTTCCACAAATTCAGACATTTGAACTCTCTCACACGAGGGCTCTCATTCTCTCACTCACACAGACATAGAGGAAAATCTATTGTTTATGATTTTTGTGAGCGAACCATCTTCCTCGTTGGGCATGGAATCTGAAAACAAATTGTCATTCATCTTGTCATGAAAATGGAAAACTTGTTAGTTGTGGGGGCATGAAATGTTATATGTCATACCCTAGCTATTTTATACTAGTGACCCAATAAAATCTTCCCTTGGTGAAAATTTTGTGGCGTTAATTAATAGTGGTGGGCCTGAGGTACTGCAACGAAGGGTTACCATTGTTAGGCGTTTGGAATAGAAATCGAGGAAGGGCATACATAGTTTGTTGAGGAATTGGTTGGTTCCAATTTCTTGATGGGAGAATAATTTCATTATTTATTTATTGTGGGTTTGGTGTGTTCCAATGATACGAGATAAGTTGTGGAGATATACCCTGCAACCTATGTACTTTTTTCCCTGCTAAATTTGAGTTTTCTCTTGGTGAATTCACAGTCTCAACTTGGGGGTGTTGCCTTGCTGAGAGATTTATGACCAGGGTGGTCTATGGTTGGGTGGAGTGTACCTCACATGTAGCCAATTGCCAACTTGTTAATTATTCATATAATTAATTATGCTTTGTATCAACTTTATTCTTATTTTTATAAATTTCTATGAAATCGGAATGAATGAATAATATATGAATGGTTTTTGAATTGTTCTTATTTTGAATATGCAGCTGGTGTTTATTTATAATGAATTATTTATCAGTCATTTAATTTCTGAGTATGATTTAATGTTGTGAATAATTTAATGAGGGGAATAAATCATGAGGGATTTGAATCATAGTTGCATAGAATTCATTCATATTAGTACCCTGCTTTGTATCATAATGAGTTATATTAAATGTACAGTTAATAAACGCATGGAATTTCCAGGGAACTGCATTATAAATTTGCATGGGTATGTGAATATGCAGTCAACATGTTTATCCTAAATTTATATGCCTATGATGGGTTTCCTGAATATATATAAAATGAGAATTGGAATGTATCAACTATCATATTCTAATATTTATGTGAAAAAATGTCTAGAACCTGTTATGGCTTAGTTGTCATGTGTGTCATATTTTCATTCTAGTACGAATGTATTGGTGTTTGAGTAGTCTATGGAATATTTATTAAAGGACGGAAGCCTGTAACAGTACAACTTATGTTGTCTAAGGTGAATTGAGAGTAGTTGAGCCCTATGTATGAAGTTCTTGGAGGTTTTTGAGCTCTGTAGTGGCTATTGATAAGTAATTATTTCTACTTGAATTCTATATAAGGATTTATAAACATCTTTATGTATCAGTGGCGTTGTCAATATTAATAGTAATTCACTATGGGTGAGTAATTTCCAAATGGAGTTATGCATTGTGAATGCATGTTTTTTGGTGGGAAATTCCTGTTAATGGACTTAATTGCGTATTATCTAAGTGTAGTGAACTATTCATTTTTGGAACCTTCATCTATCCAACAAAGCATTGCTAATATAAGGTTTATATGTTATTTCCTTTACTTGAAAGAATGCTGGTTGAATTCTATGATCAGAAGTATGATTAAGGCTGTCTGTGGAAGTTAAACTTAGATTTTTGAACCTTAAGTTTACTGTTAAATCCTAAAAACTAGAATGGTTGGTTTTATAATACATCTATGAATAGTTTGAGATATAACTACTAGATTAAATGCGAGTGTCTGTAGAAATTAACTTAGCTCTATAAGCCTCAAGTCGTAGTGGTAAAACCTAGAAGTTGGTTGGTCGGTTGCCATATAAACCCTTATAAATGGTTAATTTGTAAATTAACAGTTCTAAGGAAGGAAATTGTATGTTTCTTTGTTAAAATATTTAACATGCCTTAGCTTGAATTAATGAATGTGGCTATTTTCCAAGTGGAGAGATGGAAATTCCTTCCATGTTTTTATTAAATTTATTAGCACAAGTATGTGCTAGCATCTTGTGGACTCCATGACCTATGGAATATGTGGGTGTCATTGAGTGTCGCAATGGGGGTACATTACACAACTTCAACATCTTGTTAAGCAGTATGGTTGAAAATACTCATGAATGATTTGGGACACATAAAAAAAGATCCAACTCCTATTTTCTATGATAACAACTCGGCCATCACATTGTCAAAGAATCATGTGTTTCACAATAAAATCAAGCACAATGACACTCACTTTCACTTCATTCACGAGCTTGTGAGTAATGGTGATATTTCTCTTCAATTATGTGGATCAAGAGATCACCTAGTAGACTTTTTTACTAAACCTTTAGGAAAAAGTGTTATTGAATTTCAAAGACAACACTTGGGCATTGTAAGTGCTAATGAATGTGACAAATTAGATTAAGGGGGAGTGTTAGAGTAATCTCCCTCTTCATAACTCTCATTTTTTTCTTGTTTGCCAAATGTCCTATTTAGTTGTAGTTAGAGTTCAGTTGATTTTGATTTTTTATTTAGTTTTCTACAATTTCTCAGAGATCCATCGGATCCATATGTAAACTATGTAATCTATTTAATATTGAGATGGGTACTGAAACCCTAAGGTGTGTTCTCCCACATTTTTATTTTTGTTCAAGTTTGGTTGTTCCGCCTCTCTGAACTTTATCAAATATGCGATCAAATTCCAAAGATACCATGGTTTATTTGTAAACATATTATATTACTATCAATAACAAAATTTAAATTTATGTTCAAAGTGGTTGTTGGAATAAACCATAATAAGAATCTATCAATATGGTAAAAGATTGAGAGATTTTGACATGATCAAGACCCATATATTGAAAATTTCCAAAGAGATAAGAGCTGAAAAGCTTAATTACAACATTGAATCATGAACAAACCACTGTGGGCTGTAGAGCTTTGAGGCATTCAACCATCTAGATGAAAATTTTGTTGAGCATTGTTGAATGTTTGTGTAGGGATTATGCCAAATCCAAACTTATTGATTACCCCATTTATATGGAAAAATTAAAATTGGATTATGCCTTCTCATGTCCCTAATTGATCTGTATAGAAATATGATTATATACATAAAATATAATACAATTTTATGTTGTGTGGGTGGCAAAGTCTAAAATTGTCCAAAATCCATAGCACATTATATGCAGTCAATTTAATCATGAATTTTCAAAACTTTCATAAAAAAATATAAATATTATATTTTTTTTTAATTTAAAAAAAAATTATATAATATTTTTAAATACTTAAGAATAGTTTATCCAAATCAAATAATGTTATAAATTAGATTTTATTTAGATAATTTTATATTATATATGTAATACAAAGAAATAATTATAATTGTAATTATTTATGTATATGATTAAATTTTTAGAGCATTTTAGATGAGATATGTAAAACAGAGATACAATTAAAATTATTTACATGTATGGTTAATTATTTTATTTTTTACATTTTATTATCACTACAGTTATGTTATTAATTTTTTACTTTTATTTCTATTACTTTTAATATTATTTACTTTAGTTATGATTAAAATTATTAATACAATATATATTATTTATAATATAATTATACATTTATTTAAATAAAAATGTTAAGGTTAATTATTGATTAAATAATTTCTATTAAATAATTTTTTAAAATTATTATTAAAAAAATTAAAATTAAAATTAATAAATAAATAGATTATTTTTATTAAATATAATTAAGTAATTATTTCATTTCATATTATATTTTAAAGTTAAAAAATACCTTTTAAAAATTATAGTATTAAAATATATTAAATAATAAAAGTGACCAATTTTATAAACTTAAAAAAAATTAAATATTAATAGCATTATTTTTTATTAATAAAAAGTGACTAAAACTTAATAAAACATTTATACCATACCATGATTAAATAGGAGGATGGGAAATTTCACACATTTTAAGGAGGATTGACAAGTTTCACATTTTTATGAAAACATTTTTCTTCGTATTTTTATTTATTACAAAAACATTGTATGTTTTGTGATTTTGAATTCATGAAGGACATTAGTAGTATTGTTATTTTTCATACTTTCTTATGTTTGTTTGATGTTAGTTTTATTGTATAATTAAATAAAAAAAAGATTTGTAAGATATTACAATTAATTTTAAAGTTTATGTTAACATGTGAAAATATAAGTATTGATTTTGTGAAAGAACAAAGAATCTTTTAGGTATAAAATGACGGGCATTCAGATTTTTAAAAGCGTTGATATCAGATTTGGATATTCTTGATTTTATAGTGCGTGGGATCGAGTCAAAGCATACGAAATGGGGTTGGTAAGGTCTGGAATTTCACTTTCACCTTACCAGTCGATTGCTAATGCTACGTTAATTTTTTTATCACATTTTATTTTAAATGTCAGTTTGGTGCAATAAAGGTTGACTTTTTTATAAACTATTTATTGGATGTAATGGTTGTATAAGAAAACAGTGGGTGAAAAAGTTGTATTGAGAAAATATTTTAATGAAGTTAGTTGTAGGAGAATTGTGATAAGTGGGTAGGTAGATATTTAATTAATTTTACTTAAAATATAAGATTTCTGAAAAAGTCTACGAATTCAGTTAGGTCAAAGTTTTACAGCACACGCAACTTAATTGTTTATGCAACGCCAATCCATTTGCCATGGTCTTCCAATACCTGTTGAAATGCTATCAATGTATCATTGCGTTTGAGAATAACAAATTAAATGATAGGTAATACATTCTTCGAGAAGATATGTTGCCATTGAGAAAGTTATAAAATTAATTATTATTTACCAATATGAATTTAAATAAAAATATGTTATATTTTCTTTTAAATATTTGGAAATTTTAATACAATTCATTAAAGAAATATTTAGGTCTTAGGGATTTATTTAACCAATACCTTCTTTGCTCACTGTAACGTATTCCTTGCTTTTCCATCGAATAGAATACTCCCAGGTGACTGGTGTTCACACAGCTTTATTCTGCATCAACCCATCAATGTTGTTACAGTGGCTACTATAGGTTGAGTGGTAGGTCAGAGTTAGGTGATATTTCTTTTTTTCATTAGCTCCATGTTTAATGGAGAAGTGCAATGGATTATGTAATAGTTTATGATACACCAAATTTTATAAAACTTAGAATTGCAAATTAAGATAAAGGTTTTGGGAAAAAGATTTAATGTAATAGCATAAAAGAGACCAAATTTTATTAAGTTTAGAAAATATATTTAAATTTTATATAAAAGTTAGGAAAAGTAAGTGAAGTTCATTTGAATATATTATGTCATTTTCAATTTTGAGAGAGTTGAATCTTGATGAAGATGAAGAGGTGAAATTAGCTTTATAGGTAAAAGTTTAATAATATTAAGCTTTTATTTCTTTATGTGTTTTTCAAAACATCTTTTTACTTTTGAATTTGAGATAAGATATTTGTTTTAGTATGTTATATTGAAGTTTTATTCAAAGTTAAGGTTTGATTTTTGGATTAATATTTAAAATCTTTTTATTTTTCCTTCCAAAATCTTGAAATCCACAAATAGTGTCTTTTAAAGTACTTTTTATTTTTGAAATTTGAATTTAAATTGAATTTGGAATGAGATATGTGTTTTAGTATGTTGTGCCATTTTTAATGTTTATATAGTTGAATTGGTGGAATTTTCTATAAAAATTAAATTTTTAATCATTGTAAAGGTTTTATTTTTTTATTAATAATTATGAATATTTTATTTTCCTTAATTTTGGAGTTCAAAAATGTTGTTTTTCAACATATTTTTTTATTTTTTGAATTCAAATATTTTTGCTTCTAAAATTTGGGTTCAAATTGAATTCATTTTTGAAAAATTAGACACTTATTTTGATATATTATGTCATTTTCAATATTAATATTGTTGAATATGTGAAATGGATTATAAATATCAAAATTTTAATTAGTAATAGTAGGATTTTTATTTTGAATTAATAATTAAGATTGTTTTATTTTTCCTTTCAAAATTTTGGAAATTATTGATGATCTTTTTAAATATATCTTTTACTAAATTTGAAATGTGAATTCAAATTAAATTAAAAATGCGATATCTGTTTTAATACTTTATATTATTTTCAATATTATAATAGATGAATAAATGAGATTTTTCATAAATATTCAACCTTAATTAGTATTAAGATTTGATTTTTAGATCTATAAGTAAGAATGTTTTATTATCTAATTAAATAAATAAATAATAAATATCTTATAATTTTAAAATTTATTGAAACATAATAAATCATCTTATAATTTTAAATTTAATGAAATATGTGAAGGAAATTTATGGTAAAAGTAGTTTAAATATTTATTATATATTTTATAAAAAAATTATTTTAATATAAAATTAATTAATAAATTTAAATAAATAATAATATTTTTATTTTATATAAAAGAATATTATTGTTTTTGGAACATGTTAAGGGAAATGAATATTTTAGGAATGCTCATTAAGACTGAGAGTGAAGGTCACTGATGGGTACATGTCTTAAAAAAAATATTAGGAATCCTTTATGGTTGGTTTTGCTTAATAAAATAGTGTGGATACTCTATGAGTCTCCATTTCTTATGTAAAATATTTGAATTTGTATCATATAACACTTGAGTTGGCCATATTTGATTATGTGTGGATTTAAATTGGAATTGCTTTATTAGCCAACATAAATTGCATTACAAAAAGTTTAGAATATAAATTCAAATGGAAAAGGAAAAATAATATTCTTTATTAGATTTTCAGGTGTCTTTATGGATTTTGTAAATGCTTATATGAAAGCAGTTACAAAAAAAAATATTTAGTTTTGCAAAACCAACCTCTAATATCTATTATTGCACCTATCATAAGATTCACATAAGACCTATAGGGGAGTTCGTTCATTATGGTTTTCGAAGTTGATAGGGTTATTACTCTTTGAGTGAACACTTTGTAAACACTTTGTAAGTAGTCTTGAGGTGCGACATGTGACATTTATAATCAAAGTGTAGGATTAAAAATGACATCGCAATTGCATATTTGATCATAACATTTGTTCATATTAAAATTAATTTATAATTACATTCAAATTGTATGAAACATAAAGTTGAATTGTGTATAATTGTAAGCACATTATTATTAAACCAATGTATGTTGGAAATTTCTAATACCCAAGTATTAGAACTAATGGATTAGGGGTGCACACCCAAGTAGGTTGCACCTACATATCTGAATAGGATTGAGAAAAATGTCTCCAATGAAGCTTTGATTATATTATTGAAGTGATAAAAGTTACAAATAAGGGGGAACCCATAGCTATGAAAAATGGAGTGGAACCCTAATTTTAATCCTAATTTTCTAATAAGAATAATTAGATAGTTATTACAAGAAAGTGCCATTTTACAAACATTTAAATATGATCCTTAATGAGTATTTAACATTATTACAAAATTATGATCTTATATATAAAATAACTCATGTATATAGAATCAACGAGCATAATAAATATGGTGTGACTAACTACACAACATGCATATTTATCCAATAATGCCTTATTTAATGTGCAAAAAAGGTTCATAACAAAGGATCCATATGGGTAGTATCATGAAGATCCTTCAAAAGTGTGAACTCTTTGTCATAGTTTGCCTCCAATATAGAGGAATCATGCTCTTCTTTAAAAATTGCATAACCTTCATCAAGAGACAATTCAAATTTCTCTTCCACCACATCAAGTGTTTGGATCTCTTCAAGTTCATCTTCAAACACATCAAGAAAATTCAAATTTTCACATTTCTCATGATCCACCATGTCATGAGAATCCTCCAAACAATCTACCATTTGACAATCTGAAACATAGGAGGAAAAACAAGTATCTTGCAACTTTTCAAGAAGTTGCTCATTTTGAATTGTGAGTTTATGATTATCCTCATTATTCTTCAAGTATGCATCATGTAACAATTCATTAAGCTCAAACAAATGGTTTCTATCAAAAAGCAAAGACATGAAATTACCTTTGATGTGGCACATTGCTCTTTGAATCTTCTCCGTGTCTTCAAGGAAGGATGTTTCCTCCAATGAAGTAGCTCTCCAACAAGAATTTGACACCAATGCTTGAGTGTCATGGAGAATGCTGAGGGACTCTTGGATCTTCTTTTCATTCATCTTTAAGGACCCTTCAAGAAAATGAGGCTCTTGCAAATGAACCTCCTCATCTTCTTCATTTTTTCTTGGACCAACTTCATGAAGCTCAAGTGTGATGGGGAAGTTGATCTTGGTTCTTCTTCAACTGCTACAAGGTCTTCATTATCATGCTTAATGAAACTTGTACTTATAGAAACACTTTCAAAAGTGATCTCTATGTCACCAACATAGAGGTGTGAGCACCCATCAGTAGGTACTCCTTCATAGTTTAAGCATCCATCAGTAGATGCTCTTTGGTTCATGTTTAAGCTAGAAGGTGTCTCGAAATCATCATCCATATTTTCAATAGAATCTTCTTCATGCTCTTGTGATGTCTCTTCCTTTTGCTCCTTAAAGCAAGCTGATGCATTTTGCCCCTTGTTTTCCTTAGGATCAGTATATTTGGAATCTCTTCTTGAATAAATCTCAAAAGCTCTCCTCAAGGAGGACATCATTTCATGCACACATATATGATACTCGCTCCAAGGGTTTTTACAAGAAGGGCATAAACCTTTCTTCACTAACTCCACATCTTCATTTTTGGGCCTATTTTCAAAAACATGTTCCGAAGAGTACTCAAAAGACATGGCATTTTGTGTATTTTTGCTCGAAGCAAGATATTCTTGATATTTTTGATATTGTTGGGGCAAGGTTTTATAGTTTTCTCTCCATCTTTGGAACCCGCTCATAGAATTATCCTTGGTTGGCGTGACACACTCATATTCATCAGATCTAAAGTCATAAGAATAATCTTCATTTCTCTTGAAATTGTAATAAGTGTTGCATGATGGCACCTCTTCCTTGTACCATTCGCATTCTACTTCATATTGCTCATAAGCATCTGCATATTCCTCATAAGAATTGTACTCATAGGATTAATCATAATAGTAATACATGGTTTCCAATTATTCTTGAATGTATGTACATAATACACAGGTGCAAGGACCATGCTTTGATACCACTGTAATGTCCCTTGTTAGGAATTTTAATAAAATGTCAATTTCCACTTTTTTCCCTAGTTCGACCTTTGACTAGTTTTGATTTCTAGGTCCCAAATTTGCCCCAAATGATCCCAAATCTTTTAAGAAGGTATATGAATGAGATTAGAACATAAATATGTGTTTTAGGGATGCCTTTGGACCTTTAAAATACTTCTGCAAATACTCTTTCAATTCTGGCCAATGTAGGGAACTTTACTAGTAATTTGCCTTTGACTAGTATTGGTCTCTAGGTCTCGAATTGACTCCAAATGCCTTCAAATATTCAAGTAAGGTGTATGAATGATATTAGGAATTGAATATGATGTTCAAGGATGATATATGGCCAGCAAAATACCTCTGCAAACTCTCTTAATATTCTGGACCAAGTATGCAATTTTACTAGTAATTTGGGGTTCAAATCCTCCTGGGGTAAGTACTGAAAATGGATTCCCAAATGCCTCCAAAGCCACTCAAATTTCTGAACAGAGGTAGGGAATGTATTAAGGATGTTATTAAGGTCTCATTTGCACCATTAATTGATTATTATATCTATTCCAACCCTCTCCCATTCAATTGAAAAAATCACCAATTCGACCCTTGGGGAAATGGCACTATTTCTTCTCCCAATGCAATTAAACTGAGTAAAAATACTTCAAATGCTCAAGTACAGTACATGAAACTTGTAAAATACATCCATGGAAGTACATTAATCACAAATTCATCAGAGAATCATCCATTCATTCGAAATCATCATCAATACATTGGTTCACAACAAGGTAGTGGGGAAATGGCATTGTTCTTCCATTAAAAATGAGATTTATACATTTCTACTTGGAATTTCGACCTAAAAATTTCTGGAGATGAAGAAAATAGTATTTAATTCATATTAAAAAATAAATGGGGCATTAGAAGCTCCCCCAAAGAGTACAATAGCTCACCCAAAACGCCCTCCCTCAAGGATCAAGAATATGCCATCAAAACTGGAAATGGTTGAAGGAGTGAGCTGCAATAGAAGAAACCATGAGATGCCCTGTAGCTTACACCTACAAATAAAGACTCCATTAAAGATCCAAATGAAAGATCTGAATGGCCTTTCCAATTACCAACTTGGATGGGAATCTTTCACCCTCGAAATTGGCTAAGGCAAGAAACTAGTCATCCACTAGCTCTCCCTCCTCACAAATGCAATTGCAAATTCTAAAAATGTTCAAAAGCTGGTTTCATTCTTTGTTATTGAAATTTATAAAATTCTAATATCCTCCATGGGTCGAATTCCTTCCAAGAGCCTCATGCCAACTCAAGTTTGGAAGAGATTCCAAAGAACGCCACTTGTACAACAATTCCTAGTCTCCCACTTCCACCAAATCACATGTGGAAGCATCTTAGCTGCCCTAACACCCTTGAGCGCCCTCTTGGAGTCTATTTTTAGCCCTGACATGTCATATGTCAGCCTTCAGGTCTGATTTTTTTCATAGGTGTCATAACATCTTCATCATTGTTGTCATAGAGCTAGGGAATCTAGCCCAAGTGTCTCACTAGCTCCAAATTGCCTCTTCCTCTTCCATGGGAGTTACTCTTCCTCTATATTTTGACCTTGGATGAGTCATGCAATGAATAATACCTTTTGGACTCCCCTAAGTATGTTGCCATTCACCTTGAATTCGAATTGGTGAGAGAATGATGCGAAGTGTAGTGGGGAAATCTAGCCATATGTGGGTCCCACTTCCTCCATGTGTCTTCATGATCAAATGCCACTTTGATTTTCACTTGTATATATTTATTTAGCTCATTTATTAACTATTTATGCCATTCTAATGTTCAAACATCATTTATTATCCCCATTATTCCAAATCCCAAAGCTTCCACCCCAAACCTAGGAAACTAGTAATTTTCCTCCTTGGCAATTATTTGACCTTTAGCATCAATTTGACAAACTCTAATGAATAGGGCCAATGTGATTAGGCCATTGTGACCCAATGCCAAATTTGGGACATGACAAATCCTCCCTTCCCAATATTGCTTGTCCTCAAGCAATTTTAAACATGGGTGTTGAAGAACCTGCTTTCTGTATAATTATTTGAAGTTGCCATTGAATTTCCCAACCTTGAGTCTTTGAGTTTCCATGAAGATTTTAGAGAGGAACCACCATGATTGCTGCTGCACTACTCTAATAAAAATCACTTTATTAAGTGGGAAATCCATCTCCCATACTGCTTGTTTCCCCAAAAAATTTGAAACCAATGAGATAAAAATTATTCCCGGGTCCCATTGCTTGTATTGCAACCCAATAATTAAGAGTGCTCTCCAACCCATACCATTAGTTAAGAGGATTCCTGGATCCCATTTTCTTGTATGCATCATTCCAAACATCATGAGTACCAAATATATATAATCAAAGTATATAACAACATAATGAAAATGTACATCAAGGATATGCTTCATCAAAGAGTCATGAAAGTGCTTATACCTCCAAGCAAGTAGACCACGATTTTCCAAGTGCATACAAGCTTCAAGTGACCAATCAAATCTGCTCCAATGACATAGGCGAGGATCCCATGTCCTATAATGCTGCTCCAAAAGGATTTGATATGCATCAAAATATTCGGCCATGTATTCTTTCATCCAAGAAGTGAATGAAGAATCTCCACTAAAATCTGAACCAAATAATGAGCAGAAAAAACAAGGAGACTTCAAATGACTCAAAGAAGTCTCACCCATACATCCCTGAATGTGAGAGTCATAAAGATATAACAAAGTATGTGGCTTGCAACAAAAATGTTCACCAATCATAAATCTATTCACCCAAGTGTTGGATGAAGTTCCTCCAACATCAAATGAATCAAGTGTTGAGCAAGAAAAACCATGAGTCTTCAAGTGACTCAAATGCATATCATAGGTGCATCCATGCAGATGTGCATCATCATAAAGTAACAAAGGATGCTGCTGCAAATGTGAATAAGAATGTGCTCCAACCATATCATCATAAAAAGTAAATCTAGGAGTTCCATACTCCTCAGGTGGCACCATAAAAAAGAACCCTTTCACCCATACTTCATTGAGACTAATGTTGCAAAACATGGAATTGTAGGATGTAGGAGAATGAACCAAATCACCCAAATGATCAAAAAGTACAGAAGTTTCATCATGGTAAGGATCCATATGGGTAGTATCATGCAGATCCTTCAAAATTGGGCTCCAATGTAGAGGAATCATGCTCTTCTTTAAAAATTGCATAACCTTCATCAAGAGACAATTCAAATTCCTCTTCCACCACATCAAGTGTTTGGATCTCTTCAAGTTCATCTTCAAACACATCAAGAAAATTCAAATTTTCACATTTCTCATGATCCACCATGTCATGAGAATCCTCTAAACAATCTACCATTTGACAATCTGAAACATAGGAGGAAAAACAAGTATCTTGCAACTTTTCAAGAAGTTGCTCATTTTGAATTGTGAGCTTATGATTATCCTCATTATTATTCAAGTATGCATCATGTAACAATTCATTAAGCTCAAACAAATGGTTTCTATCAAAAAGCAAAGACATGAAATTACCTTTGATGTGGCACATTACTCTTTGAATCTTCTCCATGTCTTCAAGGAAGGATGTTTCCTCCAATGAAGTAGCTCTCCAACAAGAATTTGACACCAATTCTTGAGTGTCATGGAGAATGCTGAGGAACTCTTGGATCTTCTTTTCATTCATCTTTAAGGACCCTTCAAGAAAATGAGGCTCTTGCAAATGAACCTCCTCATCTTCTTCATTTTTTCTTGGACCAACTTCATGAAGCTCAAGTGGTGATGGGGAAGTTGATCTTGGTTCTTCTTCAACTGCTACAAGGTCTTCATTATCATGCTTAATGAAACTTGTACTTATAGAAACACTTTCAAAAGTGATCTCTATGTCACCAACATAGAGGTGTGAGCACCCATCAGTAGGTACTCCTTCATAGTTTAAGCATCCATCAGTAGATGCTCTTTGGTTCATGTTTAAGCTAGAAGGTGTCTCGAAATCATCATCCATATTTTCAATAGAATCTTCTTCATGCTCTTGTGATGTCTCTTCCTTTTGATCCTTAAAGAAAGCTGATGCATTTTGCCCCTTGTTTTCCTTAGGATCAGTATATTTGGAATCTCTTCTTGAATAAATCTCAAAAGCTCTCCTCAAGGAGGACATCATTTCATGCACACATATATGATACTCGCTCCAAGGGTTTTTACAAGAAGGGCATAAACCTTTCTTCACTAACTCCACATCTTCATTTTTGGGCCTATTTTCAAAAACATGTTCAGAATAGTACTCAAAAGACATGGCATTTTGTGTATTTTTGCTCGAAGCAAGATATTCTTGATATTTTTGATATTGTTGGGGCAAGGTTTTATAGTTTTCTCTCCATCTTTGGAACTCACTCATAGAATTATCCTTGGTTGGTGTGACACACTCATATTCATCAGATCTAAAGTCATAAGAATAATCTTCATTTCTCTTGAAATTGTAATAAGTGTTGCATGATGGCACCTCTTCCTTGTACCATTCGCATTCTGCTTCATATTGCTCATAAGCATCTGCATATTCCTCATAAGAATTGTACTCATAGGATTAATCATAATAGTAATACATGGTTGCCAATTATTCTTGAATTTATGTACATAATACACAGGTGCAAGGACCATGCTCCGATACCACTATAATGTCCCTTGTTAGGAATTTTATTAAAATGGCAATCTTCCACTTTTTTCCCTAGTTCGACCTTTGACTAGTTTTGATATCTAGGTCCCAAATTTGCGCCAAATGATCCCAAATATTCTAAGAAGGTATATGAATGAGATTATAACATAAATATGTGTTTTAGGGATGCCTTTGGACCTTTAAAATACTTCTGAAAATACTCTTTCAATTCTGGCCAATGTAGGGAACTTTACTAGTAATTTGCCTTTGACTAGTATTGGTCTCTAGGTCTCGAATTGACTCCAAATGCCTTCAAATATTCAAGTAAGGTGTATGAATGATATTAGGACTTGAATATGATGTTCAAGGATGATATATGGCCAGAAAAATAACTCTGAAAACTCTCTTAATATTCTGGACCAAGTATGCAATTTTACTAGTAATTTGGGGTTCAAATCCTCCTGGGGTAAGTACTGAAAATGGCTTCCCAAATGCCTCCAAAGCCACTCAAATTTCTGAACAGAGGTAGGGAATGTATTAAGGATGTTATTAAGGTCTCATGTGCACCATTAATTGATTATTATATCTGTTCCAACCCTCTCCCATTCAATTGAAAAAATCACCAATTCGACCCTTGGGGAAATGACACTATTTCTTCTCCCAATGCAATTAAACTGAGTAAAAATACTTCAAATGCTCAAGTACAGTACATGAAACTTGTAAAATACATCGATGGCAGTCCATTAATCAAAAATTCATCAGAGAATCATTCATTCATTCAAAATCATCATCAATACATTGGTTCACAACAAGGTAGTGGGGAAATGGCATTGTTCTTCCATTAAAAATGAGATTTATACATTTCTACTTGGAATTTCGACCTGAAACTTTCTGGATATGAAGAAAAGAGTATTTAATTCATATTAAAAAATAAATGGGGCATTAGAAGCTCCCCCAAAGAGTACAATATCTCACCAAAAATGCCCTCCCTCAAGGATCAAGAATATGCCATAAAAACTGGAAATGGTTGAAGGAGTGAGCTACAATAGAAGAAACCATGAGCTACCTTGTAGCTTACAACTACAAATAAATACTCCATTAAATATCCAAATGAAAGATCTGAATGGCCTTTCCAATTACCAACTTGGATGGGAATCTTTCACCCTCGAAATTGGCTAAGGCAAGAAACTAGTCATCCACTAGCTCTCCCTCTTCACAAATGCAGTTGCAAATTCTACAAATGATCAAAAGCTGGTTTCATTCTTTGTTATTGACATTTATAAACTTCTAATGTCCTCCATGGGTCGAATTCCTTCCAAGAGCCTCATGCCAACTCAAGTTGGGAAGAGATTCCAAAGAACGCCACTTGTACAACAATTCCTAGTCTCCCACTTCCACCAAATCACATGTGGAAGCATCTTAGCTGCCCTAACACCCTTGAGCGCCCTCTTGGAGTCTATTTTTACCCCTGACATGTCATATGTCAGCCTTCAAGTCTGGATTTTATCATAGGTGTCATAGCATCTTTATCATTGTTGTCATAGAGCTAGGGAATCTAGCCCAAGTGTCTCACTAGCTCCAAATTGCCTCTTCCTCTTCCATGGGAGTTACTCTTCCTCTATATTTTGACCTTGGATGAGTCATGCAATGAATAATACCTTTTGGACTCCCCTAAGTATGTTACCATTCACCTTGAATTCGAATTGGTGAGAGAATGATGCCAAGTGTAGTGGGGAAATCTAGTCATATGTGGGTCCCACTTCCTCCATGTGTCTTCATGATCAAATTCCACTTTGATTTTCACTTGTATATATTTATTTAGCTCATTTATTAAATATTTATGCCATTCTAATGTTCAAACATAATTTATTATCCCCATTATTCCAAATCCCAAAGCTTCCACCCCAAACCTAGGAAACTAGTAATTTTCCTCCTTGGCAATTATTTGACCTTTAGCATCAATTTGACAAACTTTAATGAATAGGGCCAATGTGATTAGGCCATTGTGACCCAATGCCAAATTTGGGACATGACATTAATGAATGAAACAAAGGGTTATCCTAGGAAGAGAACTTACTTGGATTTCGAAAAAGATCATTCATTAAAGATGTAATATTTAATTCTA
This sequence comes from Larix kaempferi, assembly GCA_027924585.1. Classification (NCBI taxonomy): domain Eukaryota; kingdom Viridiplantae; phylum Streptophyta; class Pinopsida; order Pinales; family Pinaceae; genus Larix; species Larix kaempferi. The sequence continues at coordinate 5,546,148 of BSBM01000597.1, read as the reverse complement.
GAGACTAGAAGAAACATGTACATTACTTGGATCATTACGTAGTAGAGGGTCGCATCTTTATTTTGTTGCGAGAGAAAACAAGAACGATTTGAGGTCACGATCTAAATTATTCGCATCAGGCTTAGGAGTGATGGATATTTATTCTTATGGATTCAGTCTATTGTATATTTCTACTTTCAACCACAGTAATCTATATCATGGCATCTTGACCATGTCTATCCCTCTATTGTAGAGAAAGCATGGGTGTCCGTATAGCATACCTTGCATAGCATCCTTTTGTTTATTTGACAAAATCTATGTTTAAAAATATGACATTGAAAAGTAGCATTCATGGTAGATGGATTTGAAAGCATTTTCTCAAAAAATGTGAGAATTGAGATGAAATTCCATCCATGGATTTACCATCCACTTTTATACGACATAGTATACTCAATAAATTCCAACATTTCCAAGAAAAGCTATGATTTTTTTGGTAGCACAATGAATTTTTTTGGACAAGATTTTTGTTCTATCTACAATGAATAACTCGCAATAGTTCCCATATCTTTTCCCTTTCACTCATTATTTTCACCCTCCCTTTTTCCATAAACATTGCGTACTTTTGGACTTGTAGAATTTTACACATTTACAAATTGTTTATTCACTTCTCCTAGGTTCCTTGAAAACATCACTTCACATTGCCTTTCCCCATTTCAGATTCCCCATTTATGTTTTGTTCAACTAATTACAAATGAATAAGTAAAATATAAAATCATGCCATTTATGATATAACATCATTAATCTTTCAAATATGATATAGCTAGAATACTTAGTGAAGGAGCATGAGTGAATATGTCGTAATAACTTTCATAAAATGATGCCAATGAGCCCTTTAGTCCTTTAACCTTATTTCCTCACTTGGGATCAATCATTTGGACCTCTATTGAATTTCCTTTTCCATTAAATATTGAGTAACTTTCTTCTTGTAGTATTTAACACATTTTCAAAGAGGTTGTTTTGTTTGCCTAGGTTCCTTTAAAATATCACTTTGCATTACCTTATCCCACCTCTCTTCCTTCCATCTATGTTTTGTATTACTCTTGATTTCAACGAGGATGTCACTATGCAACAACAAAAAAAAACAAGCAATGAAACAATCCTCTATCATTTAGTGAACCAGGTCTCTTAACAATCTAGAATCCCACAATGCGCTTGACTCTTTGTAGTTTCAAAATTATGTAATGTTTGCAGCAATTTTCCTAGGAGAGTATATTATGCTTTATACTTGTAGGATAGATAGGTATAGAAATGAGATCTCGCAACCAACAACTAGAGTAAACAATAGTTTTGAGATTTTGAGATTTGTTCAAATATTTTGGCTCTGGACTTTCTTTTGTTATATATTGTCTTGTTGGATTATTCGTTGCAATCCTACTTCAATACAAATCTATAACCATTTTTGCTTATAATAATAATAGTAATAATAATATAATGTATAATCGGTACAAATATGACCTTGAGTATGTATTGCTTATGACAAAACTTTTGTTTGATCATTTATGTGTGTATGAAAGTTGAATTCATTTAGAAAACTCAACATTTTCACAAAGTCTGTTAAAAGTGTGCAAACAAGAATAATGATCAACTATAATTGACAAGGAAACTCAAAATACTAAAAAATTGTTAGAAAACAAGTTGTTGTTTTAGGTGCACCAACAACATTTTCAAAATAAATAAAGAAATTATTAATCCATACAATTTGCAAAGCACTAAAAAGTGCACTCATGTTTTCGTTGAGTAAAATGCAAACCATTCATGCACTTTAAAGGGATTCCTTTCAAGAACTAAATGACATTAAAAGGTGGTGATACAACCTACACTTTTGAGAAAGGATTGACTGATTAGATGATGCACAACACTACATCTTGCACTTGTTGGCCATAAAAAATGTTTGTAAAATTTAACATAATAGGAAGAATGTTCCTTTTGAAGTACTATGGGATTATTCAAACATATGAGTTAACTTATATAGAAATACATTTTTCAAATCGTATTCTAAGAATAGTTCTTGAGTAATCAAATTGGGTTGATGTAAATCAAATGACGAAGGTGCATGTCTATATCAAATTTTAGTGTGGGTTATAAAACTAATGTTAGTGCTTAACAACCATAAGTACCAATAAGAGTGAGTTAATAGAAAGGTCCAAATTTTAAAATCCATAAAGTTAAGGAAAACACCATCAAAAGTGATGCACTAACACAAGTAGAAAAAAATAGCTTTGATGCAACGAACAACATAGTACTAATCCTCCCTTTTGTTATTTGAGCACTAATTTTTAATATGGATTGATTTCCTAAGTTAGATTTTGTGGTTTGCTTTCTTTGTCTTAGAGATGTTAAGGCCTTAAAGTGGCAATTTATCATCGACTAAGGTGGGGCAATAATTAATTAATCACAACCAACTGTTGTGTTGGTTACAATGTTCATAAACTATGTGCACTGCATCATGCCTATGTTGGATGCAACCTATATGATATTGGTGTTATTGGTGAGATAGGGTCATTGGATAAGTTGGGGGCTTATTTATTGTATTCCACAAGGACCACCCTAATAATCAAGTAAATGACAAAGTGGGAATTGTGTATATAGATTTGTTTTTCCCATGCTTTCCAAGGGAACATAGTGTGAGAATGGTGTATATAGACTTGTTTGTCCCACTGCGAAGAGAATTTCAACAAAGGGATAGAATTAGAGTGGGGAATCAACTCTTTCACAAAAATAACATTCATGATTCAAGATACGAAAGTGAGTAATGATGGCCGTCAACCAAACTCCCTTAGCCATATGACCGTGAAAACAAATTATTTTCCAATGGGATGTTTTTGGATGGAATAAAGCCCAAAAATCCATCTTGATAGGTCAGATCGAAGGACACAATATTTGTTTAGTCATGAGTCAAGTTGTAGAAACAATATGCATATGTTAATTTTTACTTACTAAAGTCGTGGAAGTATTCTTAAAAACATTGTTAGAATATATTCAATCTTTGTCAGATCAGCCATGTATTGTTGCAAGTGTTTTAAAGGATTTGATTACACTATGTGAAAATAAGGTTATTTTTCAATGAGTGGATATAGTTGGTGAGGGTCCCTAGAATGTGATACATCAACACCACAAGGTGGATGATCTCTCCAGAAATGGTTTGTAAACCTACATTAATTGTTGGGGTGGCTCCCACTAGATTGCTTTTTGATTAAAATATTTTGTAGTGATTGCTCATTTCTTATATAACACAAAACTCTCTACTATATATGTCTCTCTCCTTCTATTCTTTTAGGACATTGGCCCATCCTTCTCCATATTGTCAGTTTCAGGTCACATAACAATCCCTTTTCTTTGAAACAAATACTAGTTTTCAATAATGATCTAGGGATCACAATGTGTGGTTTCACAACTCTAGAATGCATGTATTTCAACAAAAGTCAAAATATCTCTACACTGACACTAAGATCTAGAATAAAATAATGTTGTGCTATATATTTTAGAGGATGGACATATGTATGGAGATATCACAACTACACACTTACCAACCAGCATAGATCCATCTTGAACCCAAATCTATTTAGCATTGAGATGGATCTAATTTATTGAGGTGTAATTTTATTTTATCTCAATTTTTTTACACATCAAGAAAAAAATTACCTACCAAGAAATTGGATCACTCTTAGTGCCTCATATATCTCTTCTTAATAGATACATGTTTAAGATGCATCTATGTTGGTTTTAATTTTTTTTTATTATGAGTCGACATGAAAATTTTTAATTTTACTTTTTATTTTTTATTATGAGCCGACATGGGAGAGTCACATTACATAACATGACAAATGTGACAACATCTCCTCCATATTTGGTTGTAAGAAGCTCGCTACTCTTGGTGCAATTAACAAGGAATCATTGAGCCTCTATGTCAAAATGAGATATAACTTATTTATGAGGAAATTTTGGAGGAGAAAGATAATATTTTTCTAGAGTCAAAATTCCCACATATGGTCACTAAGAAAAAGGGATTGGAATACAAATGTATTTTTCCAAACAACCACGAAAAAATATAATTGTAATAAATTCGCTATGTTTAAAAGGAAAATTTTAGAATCAAACCAAGAGATTGCAAATCAGTTAACACCGTACTCCATAAAATATTTAATTGAAACACCCTTAGACCACTCAAACAAAACCATACATCAAACTCTTCATAACATTTATTTTACTGTTTTCTTTTTAACTTCATCACATCTACTTTACTTTCCATTTTTTTTTCCTTTCCGCGTTCCTTTGCACCTTCTGGGGCAATTGCTAGTGCATATTGCAATGCAATATGGAAACTAGAAAATAAATGTTTAGATAATGTATTGAATTCCTTACTTGAAACTCTACATAATGTATTGATAAATCTGGGTCCGAGTTTAATTAACCTTAAAAAATATACTCTTTGAGGCCATGAGTTTATAATTATAATTTATGATTTAAAAAGCATATATTTCATGTTGTTTTATTTATATTTTTGTGTTAAACATTTAAAATTACTTACAACTAAGAATGAATGTTATTTTAAAATTTTGAAAGGGTTTACATACATTTTTAAAATTTTAAAATATAAAAAATAAATGTTTTTATATTTATGAGATGTTTACTTCCATATTTTAGTCATACTAGATTTTTTTTTATTCATACTTCAATCCTTCTACTATGGAGTAGAGCACATGTAGTTTAAATATATAGGAAAATAGAATGGATCCATCTATACTTGTTGTAAATTTTTCTTAGTTGTTGAAATATGGTTATATAGGAAGTTAGAATGCCCATAGATGCATTGCAATGGTATTGGACATTGACCAAAGGGTAGTGCTTGACATGGCATCCTAATTCATGGGATTTGAAGCATTTGTGTGAATTTCCAGCAAGGCTACCATCTTCAATGGAATTTCTAGGTTGAAAGGACTACCATGGTTGGCCCCTGAGAGCGTTGTAGCAGTCTCCTCCTTTGTAGGTGGGTGTTTGGGGATCTACTATGGGTTGAGAAATATTACCACTCAAATCCCCAACATGGTATGCATTAAATTGGGATTTGGCCTTGGCCACAGGCACGAGGAATTCACCTTGTTGACCAATATCTTATCACGTTCATTCATAAAGAGGGGTTTTTACATTGTGAAAAATAAAAATAGGGGATATCCCGTAAAAATAGGGTTTTTTATTTGGAAATATGTATTGGGAGGGGGGGTTAGCAAAAGGATTTTGGTAGGTATTTATCAATGTCTAGTGAAATTAGGGGTACTCTTTAATATCCCATGAATGAAGACGCTATGGCATAGTTTCACTGAGTGAAGATCCCGTGGCCAAAGGACAGTGCTTGGCCCATTTCCATAGTCCATAACATTTGAAACATTTGTTCGGAATTGTACCATGGATATAATATATGGTGGTTTTAAGCTCTATATATTATGAGATTGCTTTCATATTATAATATAGTGTTATCTTTATTGGTTTCCTAGGACCCTAATAGTAATTGTATGTAGGCTCTAGAATTGTAACTATACCCTTTATATCCCACACACACACACTGTAATGTCTCCATTTTGGATGCATCACGGTTCATCACTTGGAACATTAGAACCCAAATGGATCCGAGTGGAATACTTTCCTTAGTGAATAAAGAGGTCAATTTTGACCATAGTAACTTCTGGAAATTAATAAACTATGGTGAGCCTCCATTTTTATTTAATTTAATTTATTTAATAATTGTTTATGAGTTGTCATGAGATTAGGTGGCTCAAGGAGGGCGCATTGGATAAGGATAACTCATATGAGTTGTCCTCAAAAAAATATGGAAGGAAAGAATCCCCAAAATCATAAAGAAGGAAAAAGTAGGAAATGTAGTAAAGCAGGAAAAACAGTAAAAGTAGAATAAAATCAACAAAGCATAAGTTTCCTGATTTTGAAGATAAGTCCCAGTTTAGAAAAAGCATAAGTAAACTAAAAGGCCTCAGAAAAGCTTCAAGGGATAAATTTATCTAGTCGGGGCGAATTCATGAGGCAAGTGGGTCCAAAATGCTAAAGCAACTTGCCAAAGAAACCTCCACTTATCACAAATTCGAATTTCATAGATGGCAAGTCCTAGAAGGAAGGCATAAAAGCTAACAGAGGTCCATAAAAGAATGATGAACACACACATTCATGTCTTTTTTAATACTTTGTGATTTGATTCATGAGAGATATGTACCTCTCTTAGTTCGGGTGATGTGCCCCTAGCTTTCTTTGGGTGATGTGCCCCATTGCACCATTGAACCAATGAAGGATTGTGAGATCTAGCTACTAGTGATTGAGGAAGACGATATCCATTCCTCTTCAGTGAATTTATTGTATCCAAATCAGTGATATTGCAGGTATTCTCATCAATTTTCAGGTCCAACATGTTCCAGACAGTGTGCCAAATCTCCAATCAATTCGAGCATATCTTCACTCAATTATTCTCATGTAATTTTCCGGTGGTTGGTGAAGGCAATGAGAGATTGTGCCCCTAGATACTTGATTTCTTCTCCAATCAGCATATGATATGTAATATCTTTTATTTTGAATGATAAATCATAGTCCAATACTTCTTTGCTGCACATTACGTATTTTTCTTTCAAGTGTATTTGAAACTATGCTCGTTACAATGTTTATTTTGACTACTTTTCCAAAAAATGTAGTATAGTGATATCTTTAGATACAATTATCATTCTATAAGTTTCTACAGGTCCATAAGTATCTGATGAATCCAACCACAACCCTAATTCTAAATTTTTTGACCCTCTGGAGGTGTTTGGAAAAGTATGGATGATGACTAATCAACCAATGCTAGGTAGCACACTTGCTAGTTTAGCCTCCAAACTTTGTTAGCTTGCTAAAAATACTTTGTATTACTGTTGTAGCAAGGAGGGGACCTTTCATATAGTCTACCACAAGTTTTATTATTTCCATTAAGTATCAGAAGCCCTGGGTTTACACATAAGTCTCGTGGACAATTTCCTTGTACCCTTGGGTTTAGCCCAAGGGGTCTACCTGGGTGTGAAGTACCCATAAAAGTAATGTTGTCGAAGTATTGTTGTATTATTCATCCTGCATGCAGCCTTATCATTTCATAAGCTTCATCTTAGGATAATTTAGGAAGATTTTAAGGTTGTTTGAATTTTTCTTCTTGAATCCTAGTCAAATTAGCTAGTCTTTGTCCAAGCAATCGACTTTTTGTTTAATTATGAAAACATTTCTAGTTAATGTACCTTTGATTAGATCAGGTACATTACACACACACACACCAAGTATATTTAGTTTAGAAGGATCTCATCTTGTTTTGTATCTGAAATACATTTTAATGGATGTTTTCCTCTCTAAGAGGTTACTTATTCATTTTTTAATTGCATTCTTAAGGTGTTGGAATACTATCTCTTATTTTTTGTGTTATTTTTTGGGAATTTGGTGCATAACATTTGGTGTCAGAGTCACTCTCTCCATACAAAATTTCTTAGGACGTTTCAGACAATGAAACTTAGAGGGGCATCAAAGGACATATGGATTTAACTATGGTACAATTTTTGGGTCTTGAATCATTATGAGTGTAGAGTTATACCCTATTGAAATTAGGGGTTTTTTACTAGTCCAAAACCTAGTCTCAAACAAGTATTCTAGGAAACATTGTTATATATAAATATTGAAAGATCCAAATTGAGTGTTTCATTTGATAGTAGATGGATCCTAGTATTCATGGTGAAACTTTAAGAATCACATCCAAAATATTGGGCATGTGGCAGGCCAAACACTTTTTCTCTCTTGAAAAGGAAAGAAATAACAAGTTTTCGTAAGATTAACGTAACATTTTCTTGGCACATCAGAATTAGGCTAGGCCCATGGAATTGCAAAGAAGACATGTCAGACTAATACAGAAAAAATAAAAATAAATAAATCATACTCATAAGGGAAGAAATTCAAGAGTTACCTCAGTTGGAAGGTCGGGCAACAAGACAACCTCCAAATAAGGGTTCTAAAGGTATGTTATTTTGAATTTTGCATAAATTTTGATTGGAAGATTTGATTCAGGTGATTCAAAAAATGGGATAGAGAGGAAATTGAGAGGAAATCTATTAAATATTAGTGAGATAAAATTACAATAGGTGGATCACAAATTTCTACTCCCCTTAAACCTCCTAAAGGATCAACTATGAAACATGAGGAGCATGCTGAAGTGAGCTATGAATTGTTCACCTTGTTCAACCAATTAGGAAACCTTGACAAAAAAATTATGGTAAATAATGTTGAATTCCTAAAATTGAAAGAGTATATACAACAAAAGATTGAAAATATGACTAGTAAAGAGGATTTGGTAAAGATGACTAGTGAGATGGCTAGTAAAGAGGATATCCAAGAGGTGAAGGCAATGATGAATGAGATAATACATAACTTTCTTCCTAATTCATTTCGTAAAGAAGAGGATAAGGAGGAGTTAAGGACTTGTTCCAGTCACAGATTGAGAAAGTTGAAAAAAAATTGGAGAATAAGAGGTTTGATTCTCCAACACTTGATCTTTCAATACTCCATAATCCACATCATCACGGGTTCAACTTGGGGTAAAGAAACTAATGGATTCCCAAGATTTGTGAAAATACTCACAGCAGATCTAAGAGATGATGTATAACTCACAAGAGTAATTATGATTAAGCAGGAAAATAGAAGAAGAGTGAACAATACAGTATAATGAGCAACAGAATAATATGGTACAGTAGAACTCAGATAGAAGCAATAATACTTCACACACACTAATTAATTAATCACAGTATGGACAGATAAATAGTACAATGGTAGAGAGGATTCGAATGCCTAAGGTGGAAATTCGAATTAGCCTCTCAAAGTGATCATACGATCAATAGAGTGTCATCGGAGCACAACTAGGTGTCCTCATGATCATCGGAGCACAATTGGAAGTCTTCATCATCATCAGTGGAGTCATCAATGCTCAAGTAATTGTCAACCATCAGTCAAACTAACTCTGGTAGGTGTAACTGAGTGTAACTGAGTGTAACTGACTGTAACTGAGTGTAACTAAGTGTAATTGAGTCTAACTGAGTGTAACTGAGTGTAACTAAGTGTAAATGAGTGTAACTGAGTGTGACTGAGTGACAACTAGACTGGTAGGTGAAGAAGGGCAAGTTGCTCCCTAAAATCAAGGAAGAAGGGTGCATTAAGCAACTAGAGGGCTAAAACTGAATAGTGAGAAGCTCCTGGGGGCTGGCTAACTGAGGGCTAGGTGTTGGACTGATGACTGGGATGCATGCAAAATGCATGCAAACCCTAGAATGCATGCAAACCCTAAAGGTGCATGCATGAATGAAAATGTAAATGATCAAAATACTGGTGGGACTAGGATGGAGTATAGGAATATCCTAACATCCCCCCTTAATCCATCCCGGGCCCTGGTAACTAAGACCAAAGGTCACCCAATACAATGAATAATAACAATCAATAAACCAAGGAAGTGGGAAAATTTCATGGGAAACATACCCCCTTCCTCAAAAAATAGACTGTAAGGCACACATAAAAATAAATGCTCCAAACTCAAGCATGTGTGATGCTTTTTCATATGTCTGGAGTTATCTTCTTCTTGGGAAGAAGTGGATCATGCTCAAAAAGCATGTGATTGTACTTGCTCTTCAGATCGTATGTGATGAGAACAAATCCAACAGTATGAGAATGATCCTTGAACCTGTGATTCGAATCAGCTGAGGTAGGATCAAATCTGTGAAAGTGCATATAGTCTTTTGTCTTCTCCTTCGAACCACCATGGGTGAGATTATGCCAAAAATAACTATTACATGTTTGCTTGAAATCAAAATCAGATTTAAGACTTAAAAAATAGTTTCTTGAGATCTCCTTTGAACCAGCAGGGATGAGATCAAAACTATCATATGCATGAGGAATTATCCCAAGCAGCAATTGCTTAGAATCCAAATTAGATCCAAGACTTGAATCATGGTTTCTTGAGATCTCCTTTGAACCATGAGAGGTGAGATCAAAACCAGTAATTGCATGAGAATTTATCCCAAGCGAATGGCAATGGCCATATTCTTCAATGACCTTCTGAAAGCATGGAATTATGATCATATAATAGTATAAAAGAGGAGATAGCTGGAGAGGAGAGAATGCATTACCTTCAAAAGCTGTTTTGACCTCTGAAATAATCATGTGATCATGATGCAAACCAACAGACTCTGGTGCAAGAGAGGATTTAGGACCTTCTGCAATATCTAGAGTGTGAGCTGGCACAGAAAGAGAAGAAAGTTTGAGCATGAGTGGAGAATCTGCAAGTTCTTTGTCAACAATTTCAATATGAGATGATACTGGTTCATGATCTGAGAGACCATCAAGAGAAGCGAATGCATCACTTTGCTTGCTTTCGAATGGGTTAGGACCAAGTCCTTCATTCTTTCTGCCAAATTTTTCATCCAGGTGAGCCCATAACTCTTTTGGAGTCCATAACTCTCTTGGAGTTTCAACACCATCACGGTATTTGAATTTGAATCTTTGGTATGCACACAAGGCAAGCATCATTGTTCCAAAGGCCATGTCACCTTTATTCAACCAGTCAATATTCTCTTCAGAGGATTCGAACTCTCTTTCAAAATAACAATCAAAGAGATCATGGCTCTTCAAATATGCTATCATTCTTGGTTTCCATTCATTATAGTTGAATGGAGAAAGAAGAGGGATTTCTTCTAAATATGAATCCATTGAAGTTGTAGAAGACCTGCAAAAAACAATAGAGAATAACTGCAACTGCTACTGCTGCATAAATGCAGAAACTGCTGCACTCGAAATCTTGGTAATAACCTGCAAAAAACTCTCAAGAATGGAGATAAACAATACTCTCAACATGCTCTGATACCATGTGAAAATCCTCACAGCAGATCTAAGAGATGATGTATAACTCACAAGAGTAATTATGATTAAGCAGGAAAATAGAAGAAGAGTGAACAATACAGTATAATGAGCAACAGAATAATATGGTACAATAGAACTCAGATAGAAGCAATAATACTTCACACACACTAATTAATTAATCACAGTATGGACAAATAAATAGTAAAATGGTAGAGAGGATTCGAATGCCTAAGGTGGCAATTCGAATTAGCCTCTCAGAGTGATCATAAGATCAATAGAGTGTCATCGGAGCACAACTAGGTGTCCTCATGATCATCGAAGCGCAACTGGAAGTCTTCATCATCATCAGTGGAGTCATCAATGCTCAAGTAATTGTCAACCATCAGTCAAACTAACTCTGGTAGGTGTAACTAAGTGTAACTCAATGTAACTGAGTGTGACTGAGTGACAACTGGATTGGTAGGTGAAGAAGGGCGAGTTGCTCCCTAAAATCAAGGAAGAAGGGCGCATTAAGCAACTGGAGGGCTAAAACTGAATAGTGAGAAGCTCTTGGGGGCTGGCTAACTGAGGGCTAGGTGCTGGACTGATGACTAGGATGCATGCAAACCCTAGAATGCATGCAAACCCTAAAGGTACATGCATGACTGAAAATGTAAATGATCAAAATACTGGTGGGACTAGCATAGAGTATAGGAATATCCTAACAAGATTGACATGATAATTTTGATGGAAATGATCCAATAACATGGATATTCTATATGGAGCAATCCTTTGATCTACACCAAGTGCCAACTTTATCAAAGGTAAATTTTACATCCTTATATTTAGAGCATAATCGATTTGTATGGTACCAATGGTTTTGTGACCATAAAAAGGACTCTATTGTCTTTTGGTATATATTTACAGATGATCTGATTGCACATTATGAAGATATTAAGATCAACACATTCTTTAACCAATTGATAAATATCAAGCAAAAAATTTAGTTACAAAGCACATCCAACAATTTCAGAAGTTAAGTCTTAGAGTGAAGAACATTCCAGAAGATAATTTGTTGAATCTTTTTAATATCAATTTAAAGGATATTATTCACCATGAGGTACGTATATTTGAACCTAAATCATTGGCTAATGATTTTAGCTTGGAAATTAAAATTGAAAGTAAAAATATGGTGCTAGAAGGAGGAAATGGAAGTAAAACTATTGGAGGAGCACCAATTATATGCCAAGCCTTCTAACTGTTCCTTTGGGGTTCATGAAGTGGAATGTTTTGATCATATTGTATCTCACAAATGATTCAAAGTGGATCCTAAAAAAATTAAGTCTATCATGGAATGGCCAATTCCTAATACATTGAAGAATATTAGAGGGTTCTTAGGATTGACAGGATACTACCAAAAGTTCATCAATAATTATGGTAAAATAGTATCACCTCTAACAAGGTTATTGAAAAAAGAGGTATTCTCTTGGACATAAGAAGAAACCAAAGCATTCGAAAAAATTAACATATATATGTGTACAACTCTCATATTATCCATGCTTGAATTCACAAAAAACTTTATTGTGGAAATGTGATGCCTCAAAGAATGGAATTGGTGCAGTTTTAATGCAAGAAGGAAGGACCCTTGCCTTTGAAATTTTCCAACTTAAAAGAATAAACTTACTCAAACCAATTTGTGAAAAGGAAATATTGGCCATACTACACGCAATTAAGAAATGGAGTCCTTACCTAATAGGATGACACTTGAAGGTAAGAACAAATCATGACATCCTTAAGTAATTCTTGGAACAATGATTATCGTCTAAAGGGAAACACAATTGGGTAACAAAGATGTTAGTTTATGACTTTAAATTATCTACAAAAATGGAAAACTGAATGTGGTGGTTAATGCACTTTAAAGAAAATAAGATGACATTGAGGGATTACTTTGTGCTATTTCCATTATTCAAGTTGATTGGGTAGAAGAAGCAAGGAAAGAATGGAAACAAGATCAAAATGCATGCAAGATTATTCAATAACCATAAGAGGACACAAATTCACTAGATAAATTTGTGGAAGAATGATTCACTATGGTACCAAGATCGACTATATTTAGGTATAAAATATCAATTTAAATAGAAGTTCCTTTTGGAATTGCACACTTGTCCTATAGGAGGAAAAATTTCGGGTTCTTTAAAACATACCACAAGATCAAGAAGGATTTCTTCTGGGAATGTCTTAAAACTGATGTCCAAAAGTTTGTGATGGACTGTTTGGTTTTTCAACAAAACAAAGGAGAGACAATCAAGACATCAGGTATTTTTACAGCCATTAGCCATACCAAGCCAACATTGGGAAGATGTCTTAATGGTATTTATCACATGCCTGCCAAAGTTAGAAAGAAAGAATGTAATCATGGTAGTGGTGGATCAACTCACAAAGTATGTCCATTTATGCTCTCTTTCTCATCCTTTTAAAGCAAGTACAGTAGCTATGATATTCATGAAAACCGTTCAAAAGCTACATGGAACCCATAATATTATTGTAAGTGATAGAGATCCAATTTTCACTGGTAATTTTTGGAAGGAATTATTTTCTTGTTTGGGAACTCAGTTGGCTCATAGCTCCTCTTACCGTCCTCAATCTATTGGAAAAACTAAGATTGTTAATAAATTCTTAGAAGGGTATCTTTGTTGCTTTCCATATGATAAACAAATGCAATGGGTCAAGTGTTTTCCCTTAGGAAACTGATGGTACAATACATCAATCCATAGTTCATAAAAAATGTCACCATTTATGGCACTTTGTGGCTATCATCCTCCTTCCATCACATCATCCTTGAAAGAGAAAGATAAGATTTAAGAAATGGAGGATCGCCTAGAGCACCAATAAGAAGTTATTCAATTATTGAAGGCTAACTTGGTTATAGCACAAAATATGATGAAACAACAAGCAAATCAACATTGTAGTGAAAGGGAATTTGATGTGGTAGATTGAGTACTTTTTAGGATACAACCATACAAATAGATTTCCCTCAAGCAACAAAACAAGGAAAAGAAATTAGCATCGAAGTATTATGGCCCCTATAAGGTATTGCAAAGGATTGGAAGTATGGATTATAAATTGGAGTTACCACCAACTTCATGTGTACCTCCATTCTTCCATGTTTCTTGCCTAAAATAGGTAATCGATGATAAGACCCCAGTCCAAACTATTTTACCATAGATTGATGAAGAAGGGGAATTGAAAAAGGAACACGAAACAATGGAATTGAGAGATGCATAAAGAAACTACGAAATAGATAAATTACTAAATACCTCATTAAGTGTAAGAACTTGCCAATAGAAGAGGTAATTTGGGAAGATGCATTCTTCATGCAGAAAAAAATCACATTTAATAAAGTCTTGAGGACAACACTTATTTGAAGGGGAGGGTTATGCTAAGACCTATATATTTTTACATTGCATTTCTATTATCATATTAGTATTATATTTATTGGTCAGCTAGGACCCTAACAATAATTAAATGTAGACTCTAGAATTGTAATTCTACCCTTTATATCACACACACACACACACACACACACACACACACACACACACACACAAAGGAGGTCTAGTTAGAAGGATCTCATTTTGTTTTGCATCTGAAATACATTGTAAAAGAGGTTTCTCCCTCGAATAGGTTGGTTATTCATCTTTGTATTTCATTCTTAAGGCATTGGAATACCATCTCTTCTTGTTTTATGCTATTTTGGGAAATTTGGTGCATAACATATGGGATTTGCGGGTCGAAGGGACTACCATGGTTGGTTGCTGAGAGTGTTTGAGTGGTCCTTTCTTTTGATGTGGGTGTCGGAGGATCCATTGTGGGACAATAATTTTCATAATGAAAGTATCAGGAGAATGTTAATGTGGAATGTCATCCAATCACAAGGAAGGACCAAACACAAGAATTGGTCCTTACCATCCATGGTGGATCTAAAACTGGATTTACAGAAGAATTTGACAATGTACTAAGATTTAAGAAGAGAGGCAAGCATAGAAATAGTGAAACTATATCAAATGCTAAATCAAAATTGTCCAAAACTTTTTATATCATGTGTGACATAAAGTGAAATAATACTAATCACTACTACATTTGGGGTTAAAATTCAATGTTCCAATCGATGATTGATAAAAATGCAACTTTTAACATCGAATATAAGTCGAATGGGTGGAAAATTTGAGGGAAAATGTATGACATGTGTTGACAAACATCGCTTAAGTGACAGTGGAATAGGAATGTCACTTAAGTGATTTTCAAGGGAGAATTATGACATCCATTTAACATCCAATAAGCGATGTTTAGTATGTATGTCCATTTTATGTATACCAAACATCAAATTAACATCAATAGTGTAGCTTTTATGTTGAGCTAACATCATTTAAGAAACAATGTAGCAATCCACATTTTTGGAGAAAGAAAGAGTTAGGATATGAGTTAAAGTCGATATAAGGTTATAAGGGTTAGTGATTAAGGCTTGCATATGGTTTAAAGGTTATAAGAGTTTAGAGTTAGAGAATCTAGGGCTAGTGATTAAGGGTTAAGGGTTAGGAATTATAGGTATTCAGGTCAAGGTTTTAAAGGATTGCATATTATAATGATTATAAACTAAGTGTTACAAAAATGTCCTTGTAGTGATATCTATATTCTTCCTCTCTCTTTGTCTCGGTCCTATAGACAAATTTAGTCTAAAGGACACTCAAACACATTGTCATAATCATTATATTGGTTATATGGTTAACATGCTATAACTGTTATATTTTAAAGGTTATATGGACAAGGGGTTATGGGTTATCATTGATGATACATTAGATGGTATCTAGGTTAGAAGGTTTAAGGTTTAGAGATGATATGAGTTATAAGGTATTTTAGGCTTGTGGTTATAAGGGATGTGGCTTAGGTGTGACAAGTTATATATTTTAGGGAATTTTTTTTATGAGTTTATGAGTTGTAATATTTAAATGTTAGGGGTTAAAGGTTAGGTTAAGATATGAGGGATAAGGGTTAAATTGGATAAGGGGTTTAAATCAAGGAAAATTTTCGGGGTCAAATTTATCCCATGGGCTAGTTTTTGACATTTTTTCCAAAAATCGATTTGTCAATTTGCATTTTTTTCTAAATTGATTCACCCAAATTCCATGGGATAATTTTTTTTACTCTAAAAGTCACAGAAATAGGCCATAAAGTATATAAAACCATTAGAAATATGAATCGTTTTAGAAAAATATCACCCAACATTTTATGGTTGGAAATTTAAGAACTGGTAAGATTCACCAAGGTTTTACACTTTAGAAAATTATGGATCCTTAAAAAAATTTCTGATTTAAATATTAAGAATTATAATTCTCTAGGGTTATGATTAATAGGTTTCAAGTGTTAAGAATTATAGGTAATCTTAACCTCTTAACCCCTAAGCCATAATCCCTTTAAACAAGTTATACAACTTGACGAAAACTTTATACTCAAAACAATAACTCTAGCCATAAAAACTCATATTTTTGTATTGAAAGCAACAAAAGCAACCCTCGATTTGAAAAGTAGTGCTACCAGTAGCACCCTTTTTTTAGAGCTAAAATTACAACTTTTTGAAACTTCGACTCATATTTTTGTGTTAAGAACAACAAAAACAACCCTCGATTTGAAAAGTGGTGCTACCGGTAGCACCTTTTTTTTTAAAGCTAAAATTACAACTTTTTTGAAACCTGGATCGATCTGATTGCAATCAAAACCCTAAATCAACCCCTCTACCAAAAAGTGGCGCTCCCAAAATCACTTTTTTGGGACGAGTGAGTTAAAATTACACCTTATTCCAAACTGCGTCCCTAACAGTTGACATTGTTTAATCAAAACTCCTAAACTTAAAATAAAAAAATGAAAAAATACAAAACAAAGACTTAAAACACATTAAAAACAATTAAATAATACAAATATTTAAAAGACAAACAAAAGGAAAAACATAAAACACCTTAAGAACAATTAAATAAAATAAACAATAAAAAGAATATATTAAAATACAATTATATTAAAAAAAAATTACTTATTCTAAAAAAAATTAAAAATTTTACATTATACTTTAATACCATAACAAAATATTTGGAAAAACAAATAATAAAACAAATTTTAAAAAAACAACAAAACAATATAGAAATACAAGTAATAAAACTAAATTACAAATAATAAAAAATAACAAAATAACAAAACAATAATATATATATATATAATAAATAAAATCTGATGGAAAAAATATATAATAAATAAAATATATTAAAAAATTATAAAAAATACAATAATAAAAAAATAGAACAAACAATATATATAATATAACACATAGTAATATGTTTATTAAAAGAAACAATATGTATAATATAACACAGTAATATAATAAATAGCATAAAATATATTAGTTAACAAACAATACCACATTAAAAAATATAATATAAAATAAATAGTATAAAACATTAAAACTAACCAACAATATATTATAAAATAAACCTGAACGTACCCACCACTTGGAAGCGACGCGATTCCAAGAATCGCCCTCCCCCATTACCCACAAAACCTGAACGTACCCACAAAACCTCAACGTAAAGAACAATGGTATTGTTTGTTAGTTTTAATATTTTATATTATTTGCACATTATTTATTTTATGTTATTTATTATTATATGTTATATTATATTGTTTGTTATTTAATATATTTTATATTATTTATTATATGTTATATTATACATATTTTATTATATGTTATTTCGATTATTGTTTTTCGATATTATTAAATCATTCATTAATTAATTTTTTTGTATTATGAGTTATTTTTATGATATTATGTTTTAATTTTAAATTATTTATTTTTTATACTTGTTTATTTTAATATTTTATTAGGGTGTTTAAATAATTTGATATGGTTTTTAAAGTTGATTAAAAGTATATTGAGGTTTAGGAAGAGAGTCAAGTTGTAGAAAATGTCAATTTCGATGAAGATTTTGAGTTGAATAGTTTTTTTTATTAGTTTCATGTAGTCCAGGAAAATGTCAAATTTGACAAATTTTTGATAAGATAATTTTGTAATGCTTTCACTTTAAGATTTTATTTTGAGAATTAATATTATGATTTTAATATGTTATTTACAAATATATTATACGTTTTCTTGAATTTATGTGAATCATCACTTTATGGAAAGAATGTTAAATAATATAAATTTTTATACATAAAATCTTTGAAAATACATTAAAAATTGTTTGAAATGTGTTTATTTTCTCATTTTCTTACAATTTTGCCCCCAAAAATGACTTGTTTAAGAGAAAAGTTTAGAGAAAAAATTCCAAAATGTATATATTTTTCATTCTAACTAGCTTATAAATGTTTAAAAAATTCAAAAATGTATGTATTTTTGAATTATAACTAGCTACTAAATGTGTTTTTTTTGCATACTTTGAAAAAATGCCCTCGTAAATAAAAGTTATAGTTTTCTTATGACCAAAAAGTTTCAAAATCGCAAAAAAAATGGCTCAAAATGAAAAATGGTCCTACCAGTATACACACTTTTTGAAACGAATGTAAAAACACACATAAAATTGATCCCCCAAAAAACGAGAACAATGACGGGTTTTCATCAAGTTGTATAACATGTTTTAAACCCTAGACCCCTTAACCCCTAATCCATTAATCCATAACTCCAAATCCCCTAAACCCCTAAGCCCTTACGCCCTTAACCTCTTTGACCCTCAATATATTAACATCCTAACCCCTAAGCCCCTTAACTCCTTTATCCTTTAGACCTTAACAATTAAATACCCCAACTCCCAATCCCTTAACCACCTTTACCACTAATACCTTAACCCTTTAACCCCTAATCCCTTAACCCCCTAACCCGTAAACCTGTAAACCCCTAAATCATTAACCCCCAAAACCCTTAATCCCTTATACCCTAATCACTTAACCCTTATCCCCTAAGCCCTTAATCCCCTTAACTAAAGAATATATGTATTAAGGTTTGCTAGGTAGGGGTTAAATAGTGGTTTCGGTTAAGAATGATATGATTCAAGGGTTAGTGATTATGATATAGATGTTATAGATGTGAGGGATTAGGGATTGGGGGATAGATTTTATTGGTTAGGGGCATTAAAATTTAATATTAAAATGTGTTAGTAGCTATATATTTTATGAGATATATAACTTTTTCTTATATGGATTAAAAGTTAAGGTTCTTAAGAATTAGGGTATAAAGTGGAGGTACTAAATAAGTGTTACTAGGTGTTGTGATTTATTCATGTTTAACATTAGTAAATGTTTAATGGTTTAAGGGTATAATGATTATAATTTAAATGGAAGAGGTTGTAATATATATGAGCGAGGGATGATAGGGTTTTATAGTCCAAGGATCAAGGTTTAGAGGTTATATGGATTATGTGTTAGAAAAACGGGATTGCAGAGCAATAACAATAAACAAGATGCAATACAAATTACACAAACACATTACAAGAGAGACACGAATATATCGTGGTTCACCCAATATGGGCTACGTCCACACTGAAATTTCTAGTCCTTATTATTATACCATCCAGCAAATGAAGGGATACAACCTGCAGCACATCCATTGCACTTCCTCTTTACATTCTCACAGTCTCTCTTTACGATCTTAGAGATATTTACAATGCATAATACCTAATACATCAACTGTAGCCGTGTTACAATGTCTTTCTTTTATAGAGGAAAATACAATGGGAAAATACCACAGGTTACCCAAAACCATGGGCCCGTAAACTGTTGGAAAAAATAGCCCCAAAGTGGGGAAACGAGTGTACAGTAAACCTGGGGTACAAACACGGCTGAATAACATCTCTGAATCTAGAATATCAGTCTCCACAACCAACAATCTCCCACTTGGAGATTGATCACAACAACTCCACCGTTGTTGCACTTGCTGGATCTTGGACTTGAAAAATTTCTCATCTTCACCTTCATGCAAGAAGGCCAACTGAAAATTAGTATGAAAATTAGTAGGAACTCAGTTTCTCTCTAGTCACTACCTTTGTGAACATGTCTGCAGGATTCTGGCTAGTATGTATCTTTTCCAGTTTCAACAGTTCATCTTTCAGAACAGATCGTATGAAATGGTACTTGAGCTATATATGTTTAGTCCTGGAATGAAATGTTGAGTTCTTTGAAAGATAAATGGCACTCTGGATGTCACTATATAACCTGATATCCTTCTGCTTGTTATCAAATTCCTCTAGAAACTTTTGCAACCAAATCATATCTTTACTAGCCTTTGTAACAAAAACATACTCTACTTTCATTATTGAAAGTGCAACAACCTTTGGCAGTTTCGAAATCCAGCTTATTGTTGTTCCACCTACAGTAAACACATACCATGTGGTGCTCCTCCTGCTATCCTTATCACCTACCATATTTGCATCAACATATCCCTGTAGAACAGTGCCTGAACCTCCAAAACATAATGCTTGAGTGGTAGTACCTCTCAAATACCTGAGAATCCACTGTACTTCCTTCCAATGTTCTTTACCTAGATTGTTCATATATCTGCTCATAACTCCCACTACATGTGCAATATCTGGTCTTGTGCACACTATGGCATACATCAAGTTGCCAACTGTTGATGAATAGGAAATCTTGGACATGTAATCTATCTCTTTCTGTGTCTTGGGACACATTTCCTTAATTAGATTGAAATGGCTTGAAAAAGGTGTACTAACTAGTTTTGCATTCTGCATTCTGAACCTCTCCAACACCTTTTGTATGTACTCACCCTGAGACAATGCCAATTTGCGATTTTTCTTGTCTCTTGTTATTCTCATACCAAGGATTTGCTTTGTAGCACCCAAATCCTTCATCTCAAATGAATTAGCTAGCTTCCTTTTGAGCACATTTATTTCCTGCATGTTAGACCCTGCAACAATCATGTCATCCATGTACAATAACAAGATAATATAACTTCCATTATCTAGCCTTTTGAAATAAATACAGTGGTCAGAATGACATCTACTATAACCTTGTTATGTCATAAACCTGTCAAATTTTAAATACCATTGCCTTTGAGCTTGCTTCAAACCACACAATCTCTTCTTCAACCTGCATACCAGATCCTCATTCCCTTTGACCTCATACCCTTGTGGTTGCTGCATATATATCTCTGCCTCCAAATCCCCGTGGAGAAAGGTTATTTTACATCTAACTGTTCAAGATGAAAATCTTCTACTGACACTAGACTTAAAATAGTCCCAATTGAAGTCATCTTAACAATATGAAAAAATATTTCATCAAAATCTATAGCTTTCTTCTGTGCAAACCCCTTTACAACAAGTCTAGCCTTGTACCGCTTCTTACCTCCTTCTTCTTCCTTCAACCTGTAAATCCATTTGTTCTGCAATTCTCTTTTACCAACATGCAACTGAACCAAATCCCAAGTCTGGTTTCCTACCAATAAGTCCATATCTTCATTCATGCCTTGATCCCACTTCTTTCTAGTTTCCACCTATATTGCTTATGTCAGAATAACAGGATTGCAGAGCAATAACAATAAAAAAATGCAAATATAATCACACAAACACATTTCAAGAGAGATACAGATATATCATGGTTCACCCCAAGATGGGCTACGTCCACACTGAAATTGCGAGTCCTTATTATTATTCTGTCCAGCAAAGTGAAGGGATACAATCTGCAGTACAAGCATTGCACTTCTTCTCCACACTCTCTCACAATTTCTCTTCTTGATCTCATATATATTTACAATGCATAATACCTAATACATCAACCCTAGTCGTTTTACAACGTCTTTCTTTTATAAGGGGAATACAATGGGAAAATACCACAGGTTACCCAAAACCATGGGCCCAAAAATTGTTGGCGAAAACAACCCCAAAAAATTTTCTCGGGGGCATCGCCCCCGAACCCCCTTTCTCTGGGGAACTAGCTCCCTAGCCAGGGGGGTGTCAACACTTCCCAGACCCCCTAGGGATCATGTCGGGATCATAACCAAACCTGGGGTTCAAACATCTTAGGATATTTAGACACTTAGGAGTTAGTTAAGATCAACTTGTGTAATATATCCGTTAGGGATAGTGTGTTTCTTTAGTATGTATTAGTATGCATTTGTAAATACTTAATCCGACGGTCACGATATGTTTCCGACATAGAGTGATCCGACGGCTCAACTTCTCTTAGATCAAACCTAACCTTGATCCGTGGCTTAACACCCGATTGGTCCATGATCTCTATTTAAAGAGCATGGAGGGTCATTGTTTAGTTGATCGATTATGAGAAGCTCATTTGTAACTTTCTTTCTTTGCATAATAAATTGTCCTGTAGAAGCTATTTGGCCGGGGCCGTGGAGTGTTTCCCTCAAGAGGGTTTAAACCACGTCAAAACATCGGTGTGTTGATCTGTGATCTGTTTGTGTGAAGTGGTTTCTCTTGGTGTTCGGTCCTTTGGTAGTACCATGTGTACCCGAACATGGTATCAGAGCTTTTATGAAGTGCCGCTTCCGGTTATGATCTAGATCTTGAACTGTTGTTGCCGAAACTCGAAAGGGTTTCTAATTCTAGTATTTCTGTGCATTTCTGGGCTGTGGGAGGTGTTCTATTGCGTCCGGAGCGTCGTTTCCATTGGGAAATAGTTTTTGTTTGATCAAAAATGGTTCCCGGTTGCTCCAGAAACGCGTATTTCATCAGATCTGAAGGTATAATGTTACAGTGACGCATTTTTTTTATTTCGTTTTTTAATAAGAAAAAATCTCATATTTCATTTTTTTTACTGTTAGATTTTTTTTGGGTTCGGATTGTTGCTTTCCCGTCTGTGTATGCTATTTGCCGTGCACCTTGAGCGATCTCGGCAAATCAGAAACAGAAAGGGAAAGGGTTTTTCTCGGCTGCGTATGCTCTTTGCCGTGCACCTTTGCGCGATCTCGGCAAATCAGAAACAGAGAGAAAACGTAGACTGTCCGGGCAAGCTAACAAGATCTAACTCCACAAGTGTGGAAAAGTTTTTTTTGTTTCGTTTTGTGGTTTGTTTTGCAGGAAAAAGGGCAAGCACGCAAACCGAGCAAGAAGAGTAAAAAAAAAAAAAAAAAAAAGCCCCCTTCCTCATTCCCATATTTTACATACCTTTTAATCTAGCTCACTTGGTTCAAAGTTGCTTTATTCCTTAATAGGTCTTGAGTTCAAGTCTTAGGAAGTTACTTTTAAAAGGAAAAGTGCATGCAATTTCTATTTTCAAGTTACTTTATTGTAAAAGTGCATCTCACTTAAATAATAAAAAATAAAAATACAAGTGAGTCACTTAAGTTTTTTTATTTATTGTTGCACTATTTAAAAAGTAATATCATTGTAAAAGTGAAATCACTTATTTTACAAAAGTGATTCACTTAAAGCAACTTTTTTAAAGTGATTGTCAAAAGGTTCATCTTGGGAAGAAGGGGGTTCTTTTTTTGCTGGACATTCTCTAGCTGCCACGTCACTATTGGGGACGTCTTCAACAGTTTCTTTGTTCAAGCATAACTTCATCATTCAGAGTCAGTTTTCAGTGCCGTTTTTTTTAAACCACCTATTTTTTCGAGCTCTTCACATCCAGACTATTGGTTTCTGCTTTTACAGCCATTACTTTATAAATATGGCCGCCCATTGTGATATTCTACTTAACAGTTCTAACTATTTCTCATGGAAATCTCGTATGGAGGATGTTCTACGAAGTAGGGGACTTTTCAGAATTACCACAGGGAAAGAAAAAGAACCCACTGATGATGATAAGAAAATAAAATGGGAAAATAGATGTGATGAAGCTCGTGGATTGATTGGGATGTCAATCTCTACTGATTTGCGATTCCACATATCTGGAATTGATGAACCTAATACTGCTTGAGACAAGTTGGAAACTGTGTTTGGTAAATACAATGAAATTCGAGGTCACCAACTCGAAAATGAGTTGATTTCTTTAAATCCAAGTGACTTTTCATGCATTCAAGATTATTTATCTAAGTACAAAACTCTCAAGCTTTTATGTGCAGAATGTAAGATTGAGAGGGAAGACAAACAGTGCATTTATCATATTCTTTCCAAACTTGGACCTGCATATTCTGTTTTTGTATCTACATTTTACTCCATGAAAGCATCCTTGAATGCAGCTAGCTATCAAGAGCCTAGTCTTGAATCCTTTTGTGATTCCTTGATTAGAGAACAAGATAAACTCATTCACCTTGGAATAATCAACAATGCAGATACATCTGGGAAAGCCTTATTGTCCCAACAGAAAGAAAAGTCCAAGCCTCCTAAGAAACAAAATTTTCGCAATAATAAGTCAAACAAGGGTCCCAAACCCTCTCAGTCAGCTCCTTCTTTAAAAAATGACAAAGGATCCAAGCCAAAAGGCAAGAAGACTGAGCGGCATTGCAACTATTGCGGGAAAGATAATCATGATGAATCAAAGTGTTTCAAGAAGATGGCAGCCTTGGAAGCAGCAATGAAGAAGCACCACATCAGCCTAGATTCGCCATCAGAATCTACCTCTCATGGACATGCACTTTGTGCTTCTGGTTATTCTTATAATGCATCTTCTTCTTCTACTTCAAATGAATGGCTCATTGATTCTGGAGCATCTTATCATATGGCTAAGGATCAAGCCATCTTTTCTACTATGCATGAATGTAACACCAAACAAATATTTGTTGGTGATGATAGATCTCTAAGTATTGTAGGAACTGGAACAGTTCCAGTAGATAATGGTCATTTTAGTGATGTACTATGTGTTCCAAGAATTTCCTGCAATTTGTTATCAGTCTATTAGATCACTCATTCTGGTGAAGGTAAAACTGTGACCTTTACACCTCACCAAGTTGTAATTAAGGATTTTAAAGATCCTCAACAGGTTCTAGCTACCGGAATTGTTGATGATATTACCAGGTTGTACAAGTTTAACAACTTTGGGTCATCACCTTTCCCTTCAGTTATTGTTGCTGATAGTGATAACTTGAGCAAACTTTGGCATGAGCGATTTGGTCACTTAAATTATCGCTCATTGCAACAACTATGTAAAGAAAATATGGTGACAGGTCTTCCGATGGTATCTTGCAGAGATGGTGTTTGTTCCGGTTGTGTACTTGGAAAACATCATCGGGACAGTTTTGACAAACGTGCCTCTTGGCACGCATCGGTACCCTTGGAGCTTGTGCATAGTGACTTGTGTGGCCCTCTTCCATCTGCTTCCTTTTCTGGTTTCAAGTATTTCTTAACTTTCATTGATGATTACACCAGACGCACTTGGGTTTATTTCCTAAAACTTAAGAGCGAAGTATTTAACATGTTCTTGGCCTACAAGGCCCTTGTTGAAAAACAATCTGGTCATCAAATTATTAAGTTAAGATCTGACAATGGAGGAGAATATGTTAACAAACAGTTCACTACTTTCTGCACTGAACAAGGCATCCAACAACAGCACACTGTTCCATATACACCACAACAAAATGGTGTAGCTGAGCGGAAGAACCGCACTTTAAAAGAAATGGCTAATTGTATGATCCAATCTAAGGGACTAAGTCTTCAATTTTGGGCTGAAGCCATAAATTGTGCAAATTACATAGTTAATCGCACCCCCACAAAAGCATTACAAGGTATAACACCGGAAGAAGCATGGAGTAAAATTAAACCTGATGTAAGTCACTTTCGTGTGTTTGGTAGTGAAGCATGGGCTCACATTCCGGATGAAAAACGGAAAGCATTGCAACCTAAAAGTGAAAAGTGCATATTTGTTGGATATTCTTAAGATGTAAAAGGTTATAGACTTCTTCAACCACATTCTCATGCTATAATCATTAGAAGAGATGTTAAATTTGATGAAAATATATTGGCCTGCGAGCCTAACTCGGCGAGTGTGCCATCTTTGGCCTGCGAGCCTGATTCGACGTTTGTGCCTTCTTCTTCTTCTTCTTCCAACTTCCTTGACAGGTTTCCAACTTCAGTTTCTGATGATGACAGTGAGGATGAAAATCCACCTCCGCCTGCTCATGTTCCTCCAGTTGCACCAGCACAAGTGCTTCCTCGATGGGTCCGTTCAACATGTGAAGCAGCTGGTGATCTTGCCGGCGATCCTAGAGATCAACGTCGAACACGTTCTCAGTTTCAGCGAGCCTCTTCTCTTTTGGCTCAAGTTTTCGAGAATCATGATCCAGAAACTTTTGCAGAAGCTTCAGGGAATCCAGATTGGGATGCAGCCATGGATGAAGAATATCATTCCTTAATGGCGAACGATACTTGGGATCTTGTACCTCTTCCAAAAGGAAGAAAACTTGTCAGATGTAAATGGGTCTACAGAACTAAGTATGCATCAGATGGAAGTGTTGAAAGACTTAAGGCAAGGTTAGTTGCCAGAGGTTTTTCCCAAGTTGAAGGGATTGACTACAATGAAACCTTTGCTCCCGTCGCCAAAATGAACTCCATTCCCCTTGTTCTTTCCCTTGCAGCCTTACACAATTGGGAAGTCCATCAAATGGATGTCAAGTCTGCCTTCTTACATGGTGATTTACAGGAGGAAATTTACATGGAACAACCTCCTGGCTATGTTCAGAATAACTCTAGCCTTGTCTGCCGCCTTAAGAAATCCTTATATGGCCTTAAGCAAGCTCCTAGAGCTTGGTATGCCAAAATGGATAACTTTCTCCTTGACACTGGTTTTTCTAGATGCCATTCTGACCCCAATGTCTATACCAAGAAAGTAGGAAACCATCTCATCATACTTGTTCTATATGTTGATGACCTTATTCTTACTGGTAGTGACCATAATCTTATAATCCATGTGAAATCCAGTCTTAAACAAACTTTTAAAATGTCAGACTTAGGACATTTGCATTATTTTCTTGGCCTCCAAGTTCTGCAAACCAAAGAAGGAATCTTTCTTTCTCAGTCTAAGTATGCTTGTGACCTTCTTCGTCACTTTCACATGGAAGATTGTACACCAGCCCCTTCTCTCTTCCAGTCCGGAGTCAAACTTTCTGCCACTTGTACTTCACCTGAAGTAGATGCCACCTTGTATCGTCAGCTTGTTGGTAGTCTTTTATACTTGACTCATTCCCATCCTCACCTTTCCTTTGCCATTGGTTGAGTTGCCCGTTATATGCAGACACCTCATGAAAGTCACTGGAAAGCAGCTAAAAGAATACTTCGATATATTCGAGGTACAGTTCAGTTTGGGATTCATTACAGTATAGGGGGGAAACCTTTGTTGGTTGGTTTTACTGATTCAGATTGGGCCGACGATCCTGATGATCGAAAGTCTACTGCAGGTTATGTTTTCAGTCTGGGATCTGGACCTATTACTTGGGCTTGTAAGAAACAACAAGCTCTTGCTCTTTCTTCAGCAGAGGCAGAATATCGAGCAGCAGTTAATGCCAGTCAGGAAGCTTTATGGCTTCGACAGATCCTTTCAGAGTTTGGATTCGAGCAGCAGCAGCCTACTCCACTTTGGTGTGACAATCAAAGTGCCATCAAGCTTGCCAAAGATCCAGTTCTACATCAACGCAGCAAACACATTGAGCTACATATGCACTTCATCAGAAATCTTGTTCATGATCGTGTTCTTGAAGTGCTCTTTTGCCCTACAGTTGATCAAGTTGCAGACATCTTCACCAAGTCTCTTACAGAAGCGAAGTTTTCTAAACTTCGATCTATGTTAGGAGTTCAGGAACTTGTCATTAAGGGGGGATAGGCTCTAATTCCTCCTTCCTTCTCCTAATAGTGTCACTTTTGTAAATCCTTCAATCCTATCCCAAGTTGTTCTTAAGGGGGGATGTTAGGATATTTAGACACTTAGGAGTTAGTTAAGATCAACTTGTGTAATATATCCATTAGGGATAGTGTGTTTCTTTAGTATGCATTAGTATGCATTTGTAAATACTTAATCTGACGGTCACGATATGTTTCCGACATAGAGTGATCCGACGGCTCAACTTCTCTTAGATCAAACCTAACCTTGATCCGTGGCTTAACACCCGATTGGTCCATGATCTCTATTTAAAGAGCATGGAGGGTCATTGTTTAGTTGATCGATTATGAGAAGCTCATTTGTAACTTTCTTTCTTTGCATAATAAATTGTCCCGTAGAAGCTATTTGGCCGGGGCCGTGGAGTGTTTCCCTCAAGAGGATTTAAACCACGTCAAAACATCGGTGTGTTGATCTGTGATCTGTTTGTGTGAAGTGGTTGCTCTTGGTGTTCGGTCCTTTGGTAGTACCCTGTGTACCCGAACAAAACACAACTTAATCATCATCTATGAAACCGGAAGATCAGGCTCCACATTCAACAATCTCCCACTTGGATACTGATCACAGCAACTCCATCACTGCTGCACTTGCTTGACTTGGAGTTGAAAAATTTCTCCTCTTCACCTTCATGCTAGAAGGCCAACTGAAACTGAGCAAGAACTCAGTTTCTCTCTAGTCACTACCTTTGTGAACATCTATGTAGAATTCTGGCTAGTGTGTATCTTTTCTAGCTCCAACGGTTCATCTTCTAGAACAGAGCGTATGAAATGGTACTTAAGCTGTATATGTTTAGTCCTGGAATGAAATGTTGAGTTCTTTGCAAGATGAATGACACTCTGGTTGTCACTATACAACCTGCTATCCTTCTGCTTCTTACCCAATTTCTCCATAAACCTTTGCAACCAAATCATCTCTTTACTAGCCTCTGTAACAACAATATACTCTGCTTCCATTGTTGAAAGTGAAACAACCTTTTGCAGTTTCGAAATCCAACTTACTGATGTTCCACCTACAGTAAACATATACTCTGTGGTGTTCCTCCTATTATCCTTATCACCTTCCATATCTCCATCAACATATCCCTGTAGAACAGTGTCTGAACCTCCAAAACATAATGCCTGAGTAGTAGTACTTCTCAAATACCTGAGAATCCACTGTACTGCCTTCCAATGTGCTTTACCTGGATTGTTCATATATCTACTCACAAATCCCACTGCTTGTGCAATATCTGGTCTTGTGCACACCATGGCATACATCAAGCTGCCAACTGCTGATTGATAGGGAATCTTGGACATGTATTTTGTCTCTACCTATGTCTTGGGACACATTTCCTTACTTAGACTGAAATGGCTAGCCAAAGGTGTACTAACTGGTTTTTCATTCTTCATTCTGAACCTCTCCAACACCTTTTGTATGTACTCACTCTGAGACAATGTCAATTTACGATTTTTCCTGTCTCTCGTTATTCTCATACTAAGGATTTGCTTTGCAACACCCAAATCCTTCATCGCAAATGAATTAGCTAGCTTCCTTTTGAGTACATTTATATCCTGCATGTTAGAACTTGCAACAAGCATGTCATCCACATACAATAACAAGATAATATATCTTTCATTGTCCTGCATGTTAGACCCTGCAACAAGTATGTCATCCACATACAATAACAAGATAATATATCTTTCATTGTCTAGCTTCACCTACCCAAATTTTGAGATCATTTATTTTATTTGCAAAAACATTATGATAAATTATAATTACAAAGTTTTGTAATTATGACCAAATCTGGTCAAGGATGATTGTAATGACATATTATTATTATTTAATACATTAAAATAGGAGACAAACACCCAAGGGAACTGTTAAATGAGTGTTCACAGACCCACTAGGAGGAATGGAAGCTGTTAGAAGGCATGGGACAGGTGTAAGCATTTGCACTCCACCACTAGCTGTTGGTTATGGGACAACTACCCCTAAATTTGTGGCATTATCCCCCAGGTGGGTGGAAGAGAGCTGTTAGCTCATTAATGATAGGGTTAACAACTAAAAAGGCCTAGGCAACCTAGATAAGGCAATTCGAATTGAGTAGGGAGCTCCACATTATTTTCTGCAGAAATAATTCCTAAAGTGTATCAAGTGATCACTAAGAGATTCGAATAGCGAGGCTAAAGGAATGTGCATTGTGAGTCTGCTGAATTTATTCAGAGAAGGAAACTAGAGGTGTTGGTGCAGGTCTCTTTGACTTCTAAGTCTATATGACTAAATGAACTACGTTGTTGCTGCAAGTGGATGACCTAAAGCTTCTACAGATTTTTCTTCCTAGTGGTCCAGTGAACAAGCTCGGGGGTCCTAAGGCAAGTAATTTGGCTATCTTCAGGAGTAGGTTGGGTGGAACAGGCTCCTTCGGTTGTTTGCTTCTCCTACATTCATCAGGTTCTATTGTTCTATCTTTTTATATTTTAGTTAAATGATTTTTTGCATTTGTAGATTTAGTATTTACAGTTATACAAAAGAAACTATTTCAATTTCTGAACTAGGTATGAATTTGTATAATGATGGTGAAGTAAATGAGATGATTGATTAAATATCTTCTCTGCATTTTCCCATATTGTTTCTGTATAGTACTCTAGTACAGGAAAGTAGAATTAAATCAGATGATTGATGGGAAGAATGCCAAGTGAATGGATAGACTGACACTGTAGTGTTTCTTTTAAATTCTGCAATATCAATTATACATGTCTAAACTCAAAAAATAGAACATCATATCATAAAACAAACATATAACATTTTCTTTACTTAGTAACAAAAGTAAAACATTTCATCTCTACATAGAACTAGGTTTTCAATTATCACTATCTGTTTTTGAAAGCTAATGTTTTGCATTCTATTATTGTTCTTTCCAACAGAAAGGTGTTATAATTCCACTTATTTCAGACATCATCATTCCTAAAAATGTAACAACTGCAAATTTAAATATTCTTTTTACATAGAGTTGCTACTCAGTACTTATAACGATAAATAGGTACTTATCATTCAAAAATAATAGCATAATTGTATATTACTATTTCATTTCAGTATTCATTTCTCATATTTTGATTTAATTATCATCTACAATCATTAAATTCAAACACTTTCATTATAGACAGAACCCTAACTTTGTTTTATTTGTTCTTTAGCATTCTTTTGCAATACATTAGACATAGGATCGAAACCCTTAATAAGGAAAACAAATCTTTTATAAAATCATAACAAGTTTAGAACTGGTTCGACAGTCAAACCCTTATATTCGAAATAGTAATACAGATATTATCAGTTTCCAAATAGATTAAGATTTCATGTTCAAACATCGGTGAAAATGTACATAAACATTTAAATGAAAACAAACCATATAATTACATGAACACTATATTTTTATTTCAAAGTTTTCAAATAAAAAACATTGAGTTGGCTCTCGGCCATTACCAAAACGAAGGCATAGTTTTTAGTTAAACATAGAACAAGCAAAACCTACCATTGAAACCTACAGGGTAGGGTTTCCACTGCTTGGAACAAGGTCAAATCCTTTGGCACGTAGCCATTATAAACACACGATAGTTCAAGTATCAAATTATCACAAATCTGGAGCATGGCTCACACCTTTAAATACAAATAAACATTATCATGTTACAAAAACCAAATTCTTTGCATTTCCAGTTGAGCCAAAGGATAAAACCCTCTCAAAAGTTACATTATGTTATAAATGGTCTACGTTGAAAACAAAACTACAGGCTTAACGCCGAGTGGGTTGAGGATTTCATCCTCCCTAGGCTTCCAAACCGCTCACAACTTTTTCGATGGAGATCACTTTCCATAGCCTAGGTTAAACATAAAGTCTCGGTTAAGAATACGTGAAGATCCAACAGTCACCTAACCGAAGCAACAGGGTAACCTCCAAAGCTTACCATTTCTTGCAGCTGCCAATGAACCAAACTCAAGCTTGAAAGCTTAATGTCGAAAGAACCTGCCAAGCAGTTAGGGTACGGTCAAAATGTATCATAATAGAAGTTGTCGGTAAAATGAATTAACATAAAATGCAACAATTAAAAATGGATAGGTTCGAAACCTGTTACATTACATTGATAGCTATTCCTGGAGCAGAGACATCACAGCCTTTGTCAAACCTATCCACCACTTCACTTCTGAACACAGCAGAGGTCGTAGACAACTTAGAAATTCTACCATTCAACATATACAGAAGACCGACCACTAGATTCAACCTACACCCAATATTACCATCAGCCCCAGAGTTCTTTCATTATCAATTCAAGTGTTGTAGCTCTCATCATAAGCTCTGCTCTTTAAACTATTCAAACTGATATAAAAAAAACCAACAAGTCACGAGTTCGAATCATGGAGAAACTCAAAAGAACTGACTAACGAAACCCTGGAGTTTCTCGTCCTGTCAGCCTCTCCATAGAGCCACCTCCCAACACACTGAATGCCCAAGGAAAATAATAACTGCGTAAATGTAGTGGAGTTTAGGGTTAAGACCAAAGTCCAAGACCCACGTATGATCAATGGTGGAGATTCACTTGATCAACACTTCGTATCCCCAAGCAACTACCATATTTATGATGGGAATTAATCACTATTGCCACCATGGAGATATCTAGGACAACCCCCAAGCTAGATCATATACAATTCGACCATGTAAACTGCCTTGTCACATTACCTTCACGTGATATGGACTATGATGGTAGCCACAGTGACATTCCACTGAATCCGGTTGTTGGGAGTATTAAATGCCAAGGGTGGATGTGAATGCTTTCCAACACATTTTCAACTATTTCATTTTATCCAAATCTTCACACGTTGCTAGGTTGAATACGGTTGCCACCCTGTCATAACATGTTCCATGTGATAAGTATAGTTCATTTTGGTAAGCCCTAGTTATATACATGGTATCATTTATAAGGTTCAAGGGGTCATGACGATTGTATCTATGTATATAGTTTACATGTTATAGAAATTGAATAGAATTTGCATATAGTATATGCTATAGGAATTTGTATATAGTGTTAAGTTATAAATAGAACTTGCATATAGTTATAAGCATTGGTAATTATACGTTTAAATAGAATTTGCATGCTATAGGAATATATAGAACTTATGAATAGTTCACAATATAGGAATTATATTGAAGGTGACCTATAGCTTATACTATAGGATACACATATGACATGGCATATAGTTCTTGCACATTAGAAATGCATAATAGTTGCATATAGTCAATATATCAATGTATTTGTATGATAATTACATACAGTTGTATATAATAGAACCAGCTTGGTAATTACATGGATTTTGCATAACATAGGATAGAGCAAGAAGTACATAACAATCATACATATTAACGGAAGAGATCTCACAGGTTGCATTTAGACATTATTCTCTAAAAACTACTAAGACATGTGGAGATTACCGAAACTAGTTAGGAACTCTTCTATCACACTTCATAAACATTAAAGCTCTTACCTGTAATCTAAGAAAGGAACGATTCAAATGCTTTAGCATGAATGTTAAGTAAGCCTCGGGGTACCCTTAGGACCCCTTTCATCATCAAAAGAAGAACAATAGTTAGCACTTGTAAACAATTATAATTGACAGAATATTGACATAAGTATTGTAAAAATATAACTGAATTTTCAAATAGCATCTGAGTGTAGACTTGTCGTCATCATAATTAATTATTAGTTAAAAGAATTAATATTCATTTTATTTCCGCATTAGCATTTTCAATATTTAATTTTATTTTAAAAATTTAAAAATTTTGTGAATTTTCGGGATGTCACATGTGGTATCAGAGCTCATGTTTGAACTCTCGGCTTGAAAAGGTCCAAAGAACACGCAACAGAAAATTTTTATGATAGCAAAAATACTAATTCAAGTTAAATTATTTTGTTATATAGAAAATTGTTTTCTAAGTTACAGGTATGGAAGGATCAAATGAACATATGGAGGACAAATTTCGACCAAACAATCATAACAACAAAAGCACTGGACAACATTATGAAGAAGAGGTCCACGGTGAATTAAATGACAATTCATCAAAATTGTTACGTGCATTTCAGGAGTTGAAAGCAGAGATAAGATCTGTTAAACAGGATAATGAGAGAATTTTGAATGCACAAGAGGAACTGATCCAAACACTGTTCGATCAATGCCCAACTGATGAACATGATAAAAGGGTTGAAGATACATCCAAGATTGAAGACTTACCTCATCAGAACAAGAGTAAGAAAGTGAAAACTGATGATGAGAATAACAATTCAACGTCATTAGGATCTGCAAATGAGATACATAAAATGAAACGTAATTATTCAAGCGATAGCAACGAAGGGGATTACAAACCAAAAAGAAAAAGCCACAAACAGTATGAACATATTTTTGGGGAGTTCAAGAAGATCAAACCCCCAACCTTCAATGGTGAAATTGAAAACGGAGAGACAACTGAAGCATGGCTGTCCAACATGAAGAAATATTTCCAAATTTATGATTATTCATAATCATTGAAAGAAAAGATGGCCATATACAACCTGATTGGGAAGACATACATTTGGTGGCAGGACATCAAAAGAGTGAAGGGCATCAAGGACAAGGATGTCAATTGGAGAAATTTTAAACAGTACTTCAAAAAGAAGTTCCTATCTGAACAATATTACAAAGAAAAGTCCAAGGAATTTTATGATTTAGGACTGGGAACCATGAACATGAAAGAGCTGAACAACAAATTTATGAATTTACTAAGGTATGTGCCATACCTTGTGG
The DNA here is from genome assembly GCA_027924585.1 of Larix kaempferi. Classification (NCBI taxonomy): domain Eukaryota; kingdom Viridiplantae; phylum Streptophyta; class Pinopsida; order Pinales; family Pinaceae; genus Larix; species Larix kaempferi. The sequence continues at coordinate 5,511,606 of BSBM01000597.1, read as the reverse complement.
AGCAGAAACCAAAGATTCATAGGTATCTGAGTTTTCTACCTTTCATCATCAAGGACAGAATAGAGTATGGTAATCCAAACACCTTAGAAGAAGCCATGAGGAAAGCAAATTTCTGCTATGATACAAACCGGAAAAGAGAAAGGATATCTAACTGGAAAAATCATAAGCCCAACAAATTTGAGCTGAAGAAGAAGAATTTCAGGTTCAATGGAAATTCTGGTTTTCAAAAGAAAAACTTTCCAAATCGAAATTTCCAAGGAAACAGTCTCAGAAATAATCAACAACAGAATTTTACAGCTCCTAGAAATAAACCCAATGTTACCAGAACTAATGACCAGAGGACACCTATAAAATGTTTTGAGTGTCAAGGTCCTCATTATGCTTCAAACTATCCCAATAAGAAGCGGACAACCAATAATATTCACTCCATACAAGCTGAACCTACTGTGGGAGACTTGGCAAGAGAGATGCCCAGAATTAATGCAGCTCTAGACAACAGGCAAGCGGAGCATCAAGTCTCTATGGTAGAGATTGAAGGTATGCTGCAAAACCACCCTGTTTCTATTTTGATTGATCCAGGTGCTAGCCTAAGTTATATATCTCCATATATTGTAAAAAAATTTAATTTAAAAGCAAAAAAAATTAATAAATCCTAGTTAGTTAGACTAGCAACAGGAACAAAAAGAAAAGTGTCTGATTTTGTAGAAAGTTGTGTTTTATCTATGAATCAGTTAAAGACATGAACCAAGCTTAATGTTTTACCTCTAGGACCCTATGACATCTTAATTGGAATGGACTGGTTAGAAGCACATCATGTTATTTTGAATTGTTATGAGAAAAGTTTTACCTGTCTAAATGATGAAGGAGAAACAGTAGAAGTGAAGGGTATTCCTAGAAAGACATCACTTAGACAGATTTCATATATGCAAGTAAAAAGAGTAGTTAGAAAATGATGTAAGATGTTTGCAGTGAATGTAGTACATGTTGAGATATTGTAACTTCAAAGAATATTATATTTGTACTTTATTATTCCGGAGATGTTTCATTCCTCCGTGAAGATCTTATTGTATATACAGAGATGTTTATTCCTCCGTCGGAATGTGGTAACTCGGGTTATTAGACTTCCCCAGTGGGGGCCGGCCCCTGTATGTGTTATGTGGGTCAAAGGGTTATTAGACCACCCTAGAGGGGTCGGCCCAGTTAGTTGTAATAGGGTATTTAACCTAATGGTTAAATACGAGCCTACATGTACTTGTGTAAAATACATGTCAGTGTAGTGTATAAATATAGGAGGTATGTTCCTCATTTGACACACTCACTCACTTGAGGATAGCGCACTTGTGGAGGAGAGGTCTGCTATTGTGGAGGAGGAGATCATGTCTCAGGGTTTCATCTTTGTATATTGCTGGTCATCTATATTGAGGAAGCTTTACTGGGTTTTCTACCCCATGAGGGTTTCCCAGGATAAATCTGTGTCTCTTGTGTTTATGCCATGCTTGTTGTTTCTTTAGTGATCCTATATATATGCTATTATTGTGAAATGGAATGTAATGCTGCTATTTTCTGTCTTAGCATATTAAATCTTAACATGGTATCAGAGCTAACCTGAAGGAAGGCAAGGTATGGCACTTACGACACTTGCTTTACTTACGACAATTTGAAGGTTAGGGTTTTACATAGCAAAAACCAGTCATCGTGGCACTTTCGCTATAAATCCATTTCTGCGAAGTTTCAAGGTCTGAAAAGTTTACAGGTCGAAGATAACATCCCCAGGTACCTTGTGTCCAAAGGGAACCCTCAGATTCGTTGTACTTTATGAGTTATGATCAGTACAAGTTAGGGTTTCTGCCTCTTCCAGATCTCAGTCAAAATCAGGTAACCTTGGCAAAAAGGTCATAACTTGGGCTGGAAGCTCCTTAGAAAAATAAGAGTTTAGAGCCTTGGATCAAACCTTTTGATTGGACAGAAGGGTGGGCTTCATCAAACCCTAGTTTGGGTTCCTGTCTAGAAGATCCAGAAGTTTCGAAGGCAATTTTGAGGGGTCAAATTTTGGAGATTTCAAAAGTGAAGTATGATAGTTTGATCAGCTCAGCAAGACACATCCTTCCATCCATTCGGAAGCATGAAATTCAAAGATTGAATTTTTAGGGTTTCTCTAGCAAGCCCTAATCAAGCTCCAAATCAAGTTTCAAGGGGAGTTGAGGCTAAGGCCTTACATAAGAAGACTACAAGAAGTCTCGACAGGTATGACTTAAGGAGGTTCAGGTATGTCTTGAAATATGATTCTTGATTAAGTTCATAATGTGTTTGTCTTCATGTTAATTATTAGTACAATCTTGATTAATGTTAGAATTGTCTTATCACCCTAGTAACAATATGAATGCATGTGAATGATCGAAGACATTCATTGATTAGGGCTATATGATTGTACTAATGCATTATGGTGTTGTATGAGGTTGATGTCATTTGCTAACAAGATACAGGTACATCACAAAAGACAAATCAAGCTCCTTAAAACATGACAACATGAAGACAAAGACTCATCCATAATCTTTGTTCTACTTATGAGGTATGTATGACTTTGTTATATTATGCTTAACCTATGAGACATGCAGGTTCTAGCTCAGGATCTCTAAATCATTGAAGAGATTGTTTAGGTATGTTGTACATAACTAAGTAGGTATACTAATCCAGGTATGTTTTCCTATGACAAGTTAGAATCTTACCTTAGGATCCCTTATATAAGTATACTTGGTATGATTGGTTATGCTTATTCATAAAGTTAGTAATCAAGGGTTTATGCATATTATGTCTCTTATCTTGATGATCTAATTAACCAGAAGAGTACTATGATCAAACAAGAATATGTAGAAGTAAAAGAAGACTTCCTTGAAACCTTGAATATTATCTATAATCATGACTATACATTTTAAAAGATTATTTAGAACTAGAATGTTTTGATAATATTGAGAATATACTAATGAATGTATGTCTGTGTATGAGATCATGAGGATGACATTAGTGCACACTTGAGCATGCACAGTGGTATAGAATGAATAGAAGTTCAAAAGGCATATAGAAGATCAAGTGGGAGGCAACCACACAAACATAAAAGATAAGTAGTTGAGTTGTTATTTGAAATAGTAAATGATATTGCTTGTATGCATATTTGTATTCCTAGAATATATCATTCTGAGTGTAAACATTCATAGAGCATTGAACAATATACTACTAATATGCATATGATTGGTAAGTTGGACAAATATTCCATTGTTGCTTGTCTAGAATGAAACCTCTTTGCTGACATGCTGAGAGCTGTGCACACTCTCAATAGTATGTTCTGGTAGATATGGAAGGCATCTAGATAGCCACTGTATGCATACAGGATATGGGAAAGTGTTGTGCCAAAGTATTGGTCAAAATAGTTACATAACTATGTAAATGATATCTGTATGCATAATAGGTTATCATGTCAATATGATTTGATGATTATGAAGTATTACTAATCATGTACTTAATTTTGATTTGTAGGAAAGATCATGATGAATGATGAACACTGAACAAGCAATGGATGTTCAAACAAAAGGATTTACAAATCAAACACACTATAGAAGGCTTGTGGCTAGAAAATTCTCTTAGAAAGAGAAAGAGAATCATGATAAGATGTTTGCTCCAAGTGGCTAGATAAGACCATTATCTTAATGGTGTAATTAAAGAAGAAGTGTGAATCAGGTTCTATATGGGTACCCAGGATCGATAATCAATTGATGAGCTTAATGATCACCATGGGTGATGAGGATCTCAACCTTTGCTACAAGGTTGAATATTGTTTCTATACACAGATGATATGGTGCAGAAAGGAACCAAATGTACGAATTTGTAACAATGTACTAACCAAACCTCTACCGATCCGATGTACTAACCAAACCTCTACCTCAAGTAAAGTTTTTTGAGACAAACTTAATATAGTTCAGAAGGACCCTCCTCGAAAGGGGTAGTGATGTGATAAATCATGATGAGATTGCCCGCATCGACAGTGAGGTCGATGATGAGGATACCTATATTAGTGATGCCGACAAAGAGGTTGGTGGATGGTCCTTAGACAGGGTCTAAGGTGATAAGAGGATTGCATCATCCTTGAACATATATTCTAAAAGAGGCCGTAGACATGATGTCTCCGAAAATGAAGTCCTTGGTGGACATATAGGATTGCATCATCCTAAAGAGAGCCGTAGACGTATGTCTTCGAGAATGAAGTCCTTGGTGGACTTGAGGGGATTGGATCATCCCTAAACTTTAGTCCTAAAGAGAGCCGTAGATGTATGTCTTCGAGAATGAAGTCCTTGGTGGACTTGAGGGGATTGGATCATCCCTGGAATTCAATCCTAAAGAAGAGCCGTAGACGTATGTCTTTGAGAATGAAGTTCTTGGTGAACATGTGAGGGGATTGGATCATCCCTGGACTTCAGTCCTAAAGAAGAGCCGTAGACGTATGTCTTCGAGAATGAAGTTTTTGGTGAACATGTGAGGGGATTGGATCATCCCTGGACTTCAGTCCTAAAGAAGAGTCGTAGACGTATGTCTTCGAGAATGAAGTCCTTGGTGGACGGTTGAGGATTGAGTCATCCTTGGACATGGTCCTAAATGTACGGTTGAGGATTAAGTCATCCTTGGGCGTGGTCCTAAATGTACGGTTGAGGATTGAGTCATCCTTGGATGTGGTCCTAAATGTACGGTTGAGGATTGAGTCATCCTTGGACATGGTCCTAAATGTACGGTTGAGGATTGAGTCATCCTTGGACGTGTTCCTAAATGTACGGTTGTGGATTAAATCATCCTTGGACAGTAAATCCAGTAATTCCGAAAGGAAGGATAGTCCTAGATGAATTGAGTGGATTAAATCATCCTTGGACAGTAAATCCAGTAATTTCGAAAGGAAGGATAGTCCTAAATGAATTGAGTGGATTAAATCATCCTTGGACAGTAAATCTAGTAATTCTGAAAGGAAGGATAGTCCTAAATGAATTGAGTGGATTAAATCATCCTTGGACAGTAAATCCATTAATTCTGAAAGGAAGGATAGTCCTAAATGAATTGAGTGGATTAAATCATCATTGGACAGTAAATCCAGTAATTCCGAAAGGAATGATAGTCCTAAATGAATTGAATGGATTAAATCATCCTTGGACAGTAAATCCAGTAATTCTGAAAGGAAGGATAGTCCTAAATGAGATTGAGTGGACTAATCATCATGTAAATAGATTGGGATTGCCTCGTCCCTAGACATGGTGAGATGTCTTAAAGTGATAAGGACTAATCATCCTGTAAATAGATTGGGATTGCCTCGTCCCTAGACATGGTGAGATGTCTTAAAGTGATAAGGACTAATCATCCTGTAAATAGATTGGGATTGCCTCGTCCCTAGACATGGTGAGATGTCTTAAAGTGATAAGGACTAATCATCCTGTAAATAGATTGGGATTGCCTCGTCCCTAGACATGGTGAGATGTCTTAAAGTGATAAGGACTAATCATCCTGTAAATAGATTGGGATTGCCTCGTCCCTAGACATGGTGAGATGTCTTATAGTGATAAGGACTAATCATCCTGTAAATAGATTGGGATTGCCTCGTCCCTAGACATGGTGAGATGTCTTAAAGTGATAAGGACTAATCATGCTGTAAATAGATTGGGATTGCCTCGTCCCTAGACATGGTGATATGTCTTAAAGTGATAAGGACTAATCATCCTATAAATAGATTGGGCTTGCCTCATCCCTAGACATGGTGAGGTGTCTTAAAGTGATAAGGATTGATCATCCTGTAAGTTGATCTAGATTGCATCATCCATAGACATGAGAGTTGTCTTGAACCAAGAGGGATTGATCATCCCGTAAGCGGATCAGGATTGTATCATCCTTGGACATATGTCCTAAAGTGAGAGGGATTGATCATCCCGTAATTGGATCTTGTGTGTTGCAGGGTAATGTGCTATTGTGTATACTTGTATTGATGAGGATACTTGTATTGATGAGGATACTTGTATTGATGATGTGTATACTTGTATTGATGAGGATACTTGTATTGATGATGTGTATACTTGTATTGATGAAGATACTTGTATTGATGATGTATACTTGTATTGATGAGGATACTTGTATTAATGACATTTATACTTGTATTGATGATGTTGTTGATCGTGATTATCTAGATGACAATGTTGCTGATCGCGATGATCTAGATGACGATGCTGCTGATCATGATGATCTAGATGACGATGCTGATGATCGTGTGATGACGATGCTGATGATCGTGTGATGACGATGTTGATGATCGTGTGATGATGATGCTGATGATCGTGAGGATCCAGATGTTTATGTTGTTGTAGCTGTTTGAGTACTGTAGAAGATAAAGACTCAGTACTGAATATGTTGATGTTCCAGTAACTAGTTGAGTTACTGATGATGTCGAGAAAGCTTCCAATGATTTATAGATGTGTCATGTATGATGTTGATGACTCCTTGCTCGTGCAGATGCTGTTATAATATCCTTCTCGTTAAGGGGGAGTGTTGAGATACTGTAACTTCAAAGAATATTATATTTGTACTTTATTATTCCGGAGATGTTTCATTCCTCCGTGAAGATCTTATTGTATATCCGGAGATGTTTATTCCTCCGTCGGAATGTGGTAACTCGGGTTATTAGACTTCCCCAGTGGGGGTCGGCCCCTGTATGTGTTATGTGGGTCAAAGGGTTATTAGACCACCCTAGAGGGGTCGGCCCAGTCAGTTGTAATAGGGTATTTAACCTAATGGTTAAATACGAGCCTACATGTACTTGTGTAAAATACATGTCAGTGTAGTGTATAAATAGAGGAGGTATGTTCCTCATTTGACACACTCACTCACTTGAGGATAGCGCACTTGTGGAGGAGAGGTTTGCTATTGTGGAGGAGGAGATCATGTCTCAGGGTTTCATCTTTGTATATTGCTGGTCATCTATATTAAGGAAGCTTTACTGGGTTTTCTACCCCATGAGGGTTTCCCAGGATAAATCTGTGTCTCTTGTGTTTATGCCATGCTTGTTGTTTCTTTAGTGATCCTATATATATGCTATTATTGTGAAATGGAATGTAATGCTGCTATTTTCTGTCTTAGCATATTAAATCTTAACAGTACATGAGGAGTTAATTACTAAATATGACAAACTAAAACTAGAAGATATACCCGTCCTAAAATAATTCTTGGATGTTTTTCCAAAAGAGATTCCTGGATTACCCCCGAAGAGGGATCTAGATTTTACCATTGAGCTGATACCGGGTGGGTACCGAACTCCAAAGCTCCATATAGGATGAATATATTGGAATTAAATGAGTTAAAATCACAGTTGAAGGAACTGATTGATAAAAACTATATAAGGCCCACCGTGTCTCCTTGGGGAGCACCTGCTATTTTTGTTAAGAAGAAGGATGGCACTTTAAGGATTTGCATAGATTATCGCCAACAAAACAAGATGACAATCAAGAATCGATATCCGTTGCCCCGCATCAATGATCTATTTGATTAGCTGCATGGAGCAACAATATTTTCGAAGATTGATTTAAGGTTAGGATATCATCAAGTTCGTGTGAAGGATGAGGATATTTTTAAAACATCCTTTAGAACTCGCTATGGATATTATGAGTTCATGGTCATGCCATTTGGGTTTACTAATTCCCTGAAAGTATTTATGTGCTTAATGAATAATATTCTGCACAAGTATTTGGATAAGTTCGTCATTGTGTTCATAGATGACATTCTAGTATATTCTAAAAGTAAGGAAGAACATGACAAACATCTGCGTATTGTTTTACAACTTCTGAGAGACCATCAGTTATATGCTAAATTTAGTAAGTGTGACTTTCACAAGGATAAGATAATCTATAAGGAAGGAATTTAGTATTTAGGTCACATAATCTATAAGGAAGGAATTTCGGTTGATCCCGATAAGATAAAAGCTATTAATGAATGGCCGGTTCCTAAGGATGTGTAGGACGTACGATCGTTTATGGGGATTACAGGATATTATAGAAAATTCATAGAAGGTTTTTCAAATATTGCAAACCCCATAACCTCCTTATAGAAGAAGGGGAAGAAGTTTGTATGGGATCAAAAGTGTGTAGACAGTTTTAAGAAGTTGAAGGAATTACTAACTACAACACCTATTTTGAGAATTGCAAATCCTAATAAGGATTTTATAGTATGCACCGACGCATGTAATGACAGACTCGGTGGAGTCCTAACACAAGAGGGACATGTTGTTGCATATGAGTCTTGAAAGTTGAAAATACATGAGAAAAATGACTATACATATGATCTGGAATTATAAGCAGTAATACACGCCTTAAAAATGTGGCGTCACCATCTTATTGGTAGAAAATTTACATTGATGATAAATAACATGGGGCTGAAGTATTTACTAGATCAAACGAACTTGAATGCTAGACAAGCTAGATGGCTAACTTTTCTAAGTGAATATGATTTTGAAATTCAGCATATAAAGGGCAAAGAGAACAAGGTTGATGATGCTTTAAGTCATAATGCAAAGTTAAATTTTATTTCATCCATCAGTACATACACAACAGATTTAGAAAATCAGATTTTCGAAGGGATTAAAACGGATGAAGAATACCGAAATTTACATGAAAAGACAGTAGAAAGTAATTCTAAAAATTCTATGGCAGATTTCAGGTTAAAAGAAAATGGCTTGTTGTTGTACAAAAACAGATTATATGTGCCCAATGTACCGAAGATACAAATTCTGATTTTATATGAGACGCACAAAAGTCATTATGCTGGTCATCTAGGTTATCAGAAAACCATAACTATGTTATGGAAAGATTATTATTGGCCCATGATGAAGGATGAAGTAGCATAATATATAGCTAAATGCATTGACTGCCAAAAAGTGAAGGTTGAACATCAGCATCCGGCTGGACTATTACAACCATTACCTATACCTAGTTGGAAATGAGAGATCATAAGCATAGATTTTATTACTGGACTACCTAAGAATCAGAAAAAAAAATGATTCCATCATGGTGGTAGTGGTCAAACTCAGTAAGGCAACACATTTTATACCAATAAAAACTACTTGTAAGGCTCCAAATATTGCAAAAATATTTATGAAATAGATTTTTCGATTACATGGAATACCAAAGGTGATAGTTTCAGACCGTGATTCTAAGTTTACTGGAAACTTCTGGAGATATTTGTTTAAAGGGTTGAATACAACCTTAAACTTTATCACAACATTTCATCCACAAACGGATGGACAGATGGAAAGAGTAAATCAGATATTGCAAGACATGCTAAGGATGTATGTTAAGGACTAGCCTAGTAAGTGGGAGGACTACTTGCATTTAGCAGAATTTGCATATAACAACCATTATCATGCATCAGCCAGGCTTAGCCCTTTTGAAATTATTTATGGTGGAAAATGTAATACACCAGTTTCTTGGAATGACCCAGTTAATAGAGTTATATTAGGACCTGAATTGTTGAAGGAAATAGAACTAACTGTGCAATAGGTACAAAGAAATCTTAAAGCTGTCCAAGATAGGCAAAAGAGTCAAGCAACTCTTAAAAGGACTCATAAGGAGTTCCAGGTTGGTGAGCATGTTTTCATTAAGGTAAGACCGAAGAAGAGCTCATTAAAATTGGGAAGCTGTGCCAAAATAACACTAAGGTATTGTGGTCCTTTCAAAATTTTGTCAAGGGTAGGACCCGTGGCATATCAACTAACTTTGCCACCAAATCTAAAAATACATAATGTTTTTCATATTTCAGTTTTAAAGAAATATGTACACGATGCTACTCATGTTATAAATTGGAGTGATGTACAGGTGGAACAAGATGGCAATTTTCAGGTGGAACCAGGCTGTATCCTCTAAAGGAGGGAAGCTCTACTCCAGAATCGCACCATTTGGGCAAGTAAAGGTGCAATGGAAGCACCTTAGCCCAGAAGAGGCAACCTGGGAGTTGGAGAATAGTATGTGGGTAGCATACCCAACTCTGTTTTAAGAACACTCATAAAATGAATGAACAACATCGAGTACGATGTTGAGACTTAAAGCAGGGTGTATGTCACCTACCCAAATTTTGCGATCATTTATTTTATTTGCAAAAACATTATGATAAATTATAATTACAAAGTTTTTTAATTATGACCAAATCTAGTCAGGATGATTGTAATGACATATTATTATTATTTAATACATTAAAACAGGAGACAAACACCCAAGGGAACTGTTAAATGAGTGTTCACAGACCCACTAGGAGGAATGGAAGCTATTAGAAGGCATGGGACGGGTGTAAGCATTTGCACTCCACCACTAGCTGTTGGTTATGGGAAAACTACCCCTAAATTTGTGGCATTATCCCCCAGGTGGGTTGAAGAGAGCTGTTAGCTCATTAATGACCAGGTTAACCACTAAAAAGGATTAGGTAGCCTAGATAAGGCAATTCGAATTGAGCAGGGAGCTCCACATTATTTTCTACAAAAATAATTCCTCAAGTGTATTAGGTGATCACTGAGAGATTTGAATAAAGAGGCTAAGGGAATGTGCATTGTGAGTCTGCTGGATTGATTCTGAGAAGGAAACTAGAGGTGCTGGTGCAAGTCTCTTTGAATGCTAAGTCTATATGACTAGATGAACTACGTTGTTGCTGCAAGTGGATGACCTAAAGCTTCTACAGATTCTTCTTCCTGGTGGTTCAGTGAACAAGCTCATGGGTCCTAAGGCAAGTAATTTGGTTGTCTTCAGGAGTAGGTTGTGTGGAACAGGCTCCTAGGGTTGTTTGTTTCTCCTACATTCATCAGGTTCTACTGTTCTGTCTTGTTATTTTTTAGTGAAATGATTTTTTGCATTTGTAGATTTAGTATTTACAGTTATACAGAAGAAACTGTTTCAATTTATGACCTAGGTATAAATTTGTATAATGATGGTTAAGTAAATGAGATGATTGATTAAATATCTTCTCAGAATTAGAATTAAGTCAGATGATTGATGGGCAGAATTCCAAGTGAATTGATATACTAACACTGTAGTGTTTCTTTTAAATTTTGCAATATCAATTATACATGTCTAAAATCAGAAAATATAACAACATATCATAAAACAGACATATAGCATTTTCTTTACTTAGTAACAAAAGTAAAACATTTCATCTCTGCACAGAACTAGGTTTTCAATTATCACTATCTATTTTTGAAAGCTAATGTTTTGCATTCTATTATTGTTCTTTCCAACATAAAGGTGTTATAATTCCACTTATTTAAGACATCATCATTCCTAAAAATGTAACAGCTGCAAATTTAAATATTCTTTTTACACAGAGTTTCTACTCAATACTTATACCGATAAATAGATACTTATCATTCAAAATAATAGCATCATTGTATATTACTATATCGTTTCAGTATTCATTTCTCATATTTTGATTTAGTTATCATCTACAATCATTAAATTCAAACACTTTCATTATAGATAGAACCCTAAGTCTATTTTATTTGTTCTTTAGCATTCTTTTGCAATACATTAGACATAGGATTGAAACCCTTAATAAGGAAAGCAAATCTTTTATAAAATCATAACAAGTTTAGAATTGGTTCGACAGTCAAACCCTTATATTCGAAATAGTAATACATATATTATCAGTTTCCAAATGGATTAAGATTTGATGTCCAAACATCGTTGAAAACGTACATAAACATTTAAATGAAAACAAACCATATAATTACATGAACACTAGATTTTTATTTCAAAGTTTTCAAATCAAAAACATTGAGTTGGCTCTCGGCCATTACCAAAACAAAGGCATAGTTTTTAGTTAAACACAGAACAAGGAAAACCTACCATTGAAACCTACAAGGTAGGGTTTCGACTGCTTGGAACAAGGTCGAACCCTTTGGCACGTAGCCATTATAAACACATGATAGTTCAAGTATCAAATTATCACAAATCTGGAGCATGGCTCACAGCTTTAAATACAATTAAACATTATCAAGTTACAAAAACCAAATTCTTTGCATTTCCAATTTAGCCGAGGGATAAAATCCTCTCAGAAGTTACATTATGTTATAAATTGTTTACGTTGAAAACAACACTACAGGCTTAACGCCGAGTGGGTTGAGGATTTCATCCTCCCCAGGCTGCCAAACAGCTCACAACGTTTTTGATGAAGATCAATTCCCATAGACCAGGTTAAACATAAAGTCTCGGTTAAGAATACGTGAAGATCCAACAATCACCTAACCGAAGCAACAGGGTAACCACCAAAGCTTACCATTTCTTGCAGCTTCCAGTTAACCAAACTTAAGCTTGAAAGTCGAATGTCGAAAGAACCTTCCAAGCAGTTAGGGTATGGTCTAAATGTATCATAATAGAAGTTGTCGGTAAAACAAATTAACATAAACTACAACTATTAAAAAGGGACAGGTTTGGAACCTGTTACATTACCTTGATATCTATTCCTGGAGCAGAGACATTGCAACCATTGTCAAACCTAGCCACCACTTCACTTCTGAACACAACAGAGGTCGAAGACAACTTAGAAATTCTACCATTCAACATATACAGAAGACCGACCACTGTATTCAACCTACACCCAATATTACCATCATCCCTGAAGTTCTTCCATTATCAATTCAAGTGTTGTAACTCTCATCATAAGCTCAGCTCTTTAAACTATTCAAACTAATATAAAAAAAACCAACAAGTCATGGGTTCGAATCGTGGAGACACTCAAGAACTGACTAATGAAACCCAGGAGTTTCTCGACCTGTCGGCCTCTCCACGAAGCCACCTCCCAACACACTGAATGCCCAAGGAAAACAATAACCACGTAAATGTAGTGGAGTTTAGGGTTAAGACCAAAGTCCAAGACCCACGTATGATCAACGGTGGAGATTCACTTGATCAACACTTCGTATCCCCAAGCAACTACCATATTTATGACGGGAATTAATCATTATTGCCACCGTGGAGATAGCTAGGACAACCCCCAAGCTAGATCATATCCAATTCGACCATGTAAACTGCCTTGTCACATTACCTTCACGTGATATGGACCACTATGGTAGCCACAATGACATTCCACTGAATCCGGTTGTTGGGAGTATTAAATACCAAGGGTGGATGCGAATGCTTTCCAGCACATTTTTCGCTATTTCATTTTATCCAAACCTTTCACACATTGCTACGTTGAATACGGTTGCCACCCTGTCATAACATGTTCCATGTGATAAGTATAGTTCGTTTTGGTAAGACCTAGTTATATACATGGTATCATTTATAAGGTTCAAAGGGTCATGACAATTGTATCTATGCATATAGTTTACATGTTATAGAAAGTCAATAGAATTCGCATATAGTATATGCTATAGGAATTTGTATATAGTGTTAAGTTAAAAATAGAACTTGCATATAGTTATAAGCATTGGGAATTATACGTTTAAATGGAATTTGCATGCTATAGGAATATATAGAACTTGTGAATAGTTTACAATATAGGAATTACATTGAAGGTGACCTATAACTTATACTATAGGATATGCATATGACATGGAATATAGTTCTTGCACATTAGAAATGCATAATAGTTGCATATAGTCAATATATCAAAGTTTTTGTACGATAATTACATACAGTTGTATATAATAGAACGAGCTTGGTAATTACATGGAGTTTGCATAACATAGGATAGAGAAAGAAGTACATAACAATCATACATATTAATGGAAGAGATCTCACCGGTTGCATTTTGACATTATTCTCTAAAAACTATTAAGACGCGTGGAGATTATCGAAACTAGTTAGGAACTCTTCTGTCACACTTCATAAACATTAAAGCTCTTACCTTTAATATGCGAAAGGAACGATTCAAATGCTTTAGCACGAATGATAAGTAAGCCTTGGGGTACCCTCAGGACCCCCTTCATCATCAAAAGAAGAACAACAATTAGCACTTGTAAACAATTATAATTGACAGAACATTGACATAAGTATTATAAAAATATAACTGAATTTTCAAATAGCATCTGAGTGTAGACTTGTCGTCATCATAATTAATTATTAGTTAAACGAATTAGCATTCATTTTATTTCCGCATTAGCATTTTCAATATTTAATGCTATTTTAGAAATTTTAAAATTTTGTGAATTTCCGAGATGTTATCGGACGTGTCTTGATAGACATGTTGACCTACACTAAAGACTCTTGAGAAAGATGATAGAACCTACCCATGTCACATTGCATGCTCTAGTTGATAAAATTTGTTTCCACTTATGTTATCAAATTCATTTGGTCGAAATTTTCAATAACCATATATACCAATAGTCCTATAAATTACCCCAACTCATGCCATTTGATATACTTTCCTATGTTTAGTTTATGTTTTATTGCACAAGGACACTTTACGAATGCTTCATATCTTATTAATATAATGGTATCCAAATGCCTAGAAACATAATTATGTTAGTTATTTCTATGTGTTGAACAACCATTTTTTTAAATCCTCAAATTTCTTGGAAAATGAGATGAAGTAGGCTCTTAAAGATAACCATGGTTCAATTCCTATCATCCACCTTTTCAAAATAAACAATGAACCTCTTAGAATAACAATGCATGAGTCTTTTATCTAATTATCAATTATTAATGCACAAGGGTTGTACTATTTAGCCATTGATTATTAATATATTTTCTAATTAAGGAATTTTTTTGGGTTTTGAATTTGTATGAGGCATCATTGAAATGAACCTAACAAACTTGAGTATTTTATGATCTTTTAATAATAAATCTTCTTATAGATGAAATTTTTTAGAGCTTAGAAATGTGTTGTTGACATTTGATTTTGAATACATTACTATATCCCTTTGAAAAAGACATGATAGTGTCCGTTAAGGTAGGAGAGAACAAAGGTGGAGCTATAATGTTATAATGTTTTAGAGTATATATATCATTGTGGATGGGAATATTGTCATAATCACTTGTTTTAATGGAGAGTGGGCCATAAGAGTTGTAGGGTTCCTAGAAATCCATATGCATGAAACATTGCTCAAGACACTAAGCTTGGAATTGTCATTATATGAGGGAGGGGGGAACTTTAGTTGTTTCCATATACATCATCTTACCATATATTTATCATTAAAATGATAGTAACGAAATTTACTTGAATATATTCCATTCTTTCATGATTTCCTTATTAGTCCCTACCACTGAGCAGCAACGACGATAGAAATAACTTTGTGAAAAATATTTAATCATGCACGATATCATATGTTGTTTAGCCTAAGTTTTTTTAGGCCATTTGTGTTCTAGCTAATCAACTATTTCAATGCCTTATTTGGCCTCTTTTCGAAGCGGGCCTAATACGAGGATTTCTATCAATGCGTCGCTCCATTTGTTGTGTTGAATGGAAATCGTTTCTATAGGCACCTAAACCATGGTTCAAAAATTGGAGCAAAATCCAGGGTATCAACTTAACCATGTCGAAAGTTTAATGTGCATAATCCGCGCCTCCGCCTCCATCCCACAACTAACATCCATTAACTCAAGCTAGTGATCAACGTCCACTTGGCACTATTTGTTCCTATAGATCAAATGGCCGAACTTTCCAGACCCATGTTTATTATATTGGGGGTTGTCGAAATTCAGTGTCATTTATTTTGTTTTGAACTTCTGTTCATAACATTCTACCCAACATTAAAATGTATCATATTTAAGAAATATTCTAGGAATATTTCGTATTTTGGGCATAAATTTTCGTTCGTAACTCAGAATTGGATGGACTTTGGACTGTTGGAAATATATTGAAATTCTATACAACTTTGATGTTTTGGGTTTTCTTTGATTCCTTACCATTTGTGAGATGTAGGAATTTTAGTAAAAAAACATCTTTCAAAAGATGCTTTTAAATATTCCAGGAATCTTTCATATTTTGGGAATAACGTTTATCTCGTAACTAGGAATCGGGCGGACTTTAGACCGTTGGAAATCTCTTGAAATTATCTACAACTTTGATGTTTTGAGTTTGCTCTGATTCCTTACCTTTTGTGAGATGCGGTCATTTTAGTAAAGAAAACATCTTTCAAAAGATGCTTTTAGAAAAACATCTTTTGAAAGATGTTTTTTTTACTAAAATGCCCACATCTCAAAAACCTTAAGGAATCATAGAAAACTCAAAACATTAAAGTTGTAGAGAATTTCAATAGATTTCCAATGGTCTAAAGTTATCCTAATTCCGAGTTACAAGCGAAACGTTATGCCCAAAATGCGAAAGATTCATGGAATATTTACATTTTTTCTTATTTATGATACATTTCGGCGTGGCTAATTCCTTATGGTTGAGGGTTTTGACTCTACATATCAACAAATCTTCCCTTGTTTGTTTATGCTAGAAGGGCATAGTTTCCTTCTTGTTAGTGTATAATTTGTTAGGGTTCCATGGCTAGAGTGGTACCATAGCTTGCCTTATATTGTAGGGTTCTTATTTCCAAAATCTTCTCCCAAGTTTCAAAGGATCAGGCCTCATCTGCCTATGCTTCCAATTTTCCAGTGATAAAAAATAGAGTTCCTATCACGTTCAACTTGGCTCTAGCTCTGCAACTTCCGCTCACCATTTTCATTAAGGGGAAAGGTAAATGTAGGAACTCAGACTCTTCTCTATAAAGTATACATTGTTTATATCCCTATTGATGAAGATTTATTAACTTGGATCCTTCACTTTAATGGAAGGTTACGTGGATCCTGTTGAAATTGCAGTCCAATTGAGGAATTTGATCGACCGTTGATAATTATCATTTGTTATTTGAGTGTCGCTGGATTTTAGACACATGTTCATTCATTTATTTTTCGAGCTCCTTGCTACCCAAATGTGCATGACAAACATTTAATGCAACTAATGGCAGTGCACTTTTGTTGTTTGGGTTGGTCAAATTTGCGTTCGGTGCCATTTCCTTTGAAGCATTAACTTTATCCTGCCATTTTGAAAGAACAGTTCAGTTTGTTAATTCTGGCAAGCGTTCTGAATTTTTGTTGGCTCGAAGATCTGTTGAAAAGATGGAACTGGTGTACCACGACCTATCCATAGCAAAAAGAATAAGCCCAAGTATGTACAGTGGCTAAATGATTTACCTAATGCATTGTTTGCTTGAATTTGATTGTTTTGTTGTCATTGTGTTTCCCTCCACACTTTGTCTCCTTTGTCCAAGCTATATATAAAAGACTCAGTTGTCTCGAAGATATAATTTAGTTATTGAAGTTTCACGTCGGCACAATCATTCTTGACTGATAGCCTTTAATTTTTCATTGAAGAGTTGTAGCTCAAGGTATGGAACCAATGTGATGGAGTTTACAATCATTTTATGTTTC
Organism: Larix kaempferi; assembly: GCA_027924585.1. NCBI lineage: Eukaryota > Viridiplantae > Streptophyta > Pinopsida > Pinales > Pinaceae > Larix > Larix kaempferi. The sequence continues at coordinate 5,494,198 of BSBM01000597.1, read as the reverse complement.
TTATCTTGTTTTCAATTGATATTAAAGAACCATTTTTGTTCTACGGTGATATAGATGATGGAGTGATAAGTTTGAAGTTGACTTTTTTTTTATGAAAATTTGGTCATGCTTGTCATTGTTTGAATGATCTCTGTCCAAGTTAATGCAACGTCTAGTTTTATTTGTTCAGTGGCTGTGAATTGATCCTTCCAAACTACAGATAACGAAATTTTGCTTCCTTTTATTTTCGAAAATTTACTGTCATTTGTTGAAAAGATATTGTTGAAGGTGTTTCGAAGATGATTATAATGGTAACATATGTTGGAAGAAGAAATATATGCTACGATGAAATCATTTTAAAGAACCGTTTTTTGTATTCTGTTAGAAATGAAAAGAAGCTACTTTGTGGAATAAAGTCGAACCCTAAGTGATTTCTTGTACATGCTTGGATTCTAAAATTTGAATAAATATTTGGAGTGATGTGGGCCTTCCTTATTAAGCAACTTAACACCTTAAAACCTGTATGAGACAACTGGTAATTAATTTTGAAGAGTTTTTGTTTGTGGATTTTCAGAAATGAAGTTAAGAGTCATGAATTCGTTGGGAAGTTATGAAAGGAAAAAGAAAACAAATTTAGAAGCTTTCATTTTTCAGATCTCTAACTTGTTTAAGCCAATCCTCTCAAGCCTTTGATTTACCCTTGAACATGTTCTTCATCTCTGTTATTTTGTCTCCGAAGTCATCTTTTTGTGATCAATCTTAACATTGTCAAAATCCTATTCTCACACAAACTGATCATTGTTAATTTAATCATTTGCACGACTTTTGTGGTCAAAGTCTACCATCCTTGAGGATGGAATTCTTCCATTTGAAAAACCTCATCAAGTAACATTGTTATTTGAAGTGGTGTTATAAGGTGAATGCCATAAACGTTTCCTCGAATGTTAAAACCCTATGGTTCTTTTTTGTCCATCATTCAATTCCCTATTTTCCGACCCATTTCAACTATTTGATCTTCATTATTAGTATTTATATTTAACTTGTTCACTCTCATCTATCGACATAACTCTATCACATTTCAAGCGACCTTGTCAAAATATTTGGTCATTCCTCTCACATTTTGTTGTCTTTTAGGTGAAATAAGAGAATTTCGACAGTTTGTTGTCTTTTGGGTGAAATAAGAGAATCACGATTGTACATTTCATGTTTATGAGGTTTTAGACTGTTATAAGGGTGATATAAGTCGAGCAAGATGTGTTGTTTAAGAAAAACTCATGTACGATTGTAGTCATCTTTTGTATTCAATAAATTTTATTGATCTTCAAGAAGCTCTACCTCTGCTAGGTTCTTTATTATCGAATATCGAGTGATTGTCTCTCCATTTTTTAAACAAATTCTACTGGTAATAGAATAAAGATGCAATTAAGTGAACATGATGCTTATAATATATTTCAATGTGTTGAGATGGTAGCTTCGTTTCATGATTGATGCATTTAAAACAGTTCTTGATTATTTTATATGTCGATATAAAGGTTTGGATGATGTTCAAACATTAATGATAGAATTAATTGAAATTAAGGAATATCAGTTTTGCAAAGGATGAATTTGAAAGAGACAGTTGTTGTATTAATAGAAAATGGTTGCAGATTTTATAAATGGAAGTCCCTTCAAATATCATGTTGTCTTATTCTTATTCATTAACCTATTCCTTGTTGTCTCTTTCTTGTCAACACTCTGACAGTAGTTGCATGATAATGGGAGTGAATTTATGCTGATAGGTATTAAATAGATATGAGTAGTTGAATGTCACTGTACATTTTTCTAAGCTTTAAAGAATGATTTATTTGATATAATGGATGCTCACATTTTATTGTTATGTTTAAACAGAGATGAGTTAGATCAGTCAGGGGAAAGGGTGATAGAGGTCAATACCTTTGACAAGAGGGAAGTAGGAAGATCAAATTTTATGTACATCCAATAAATTTAATCATATGGAAAGAACATGCCACCTCTATTTAGGACCTCCCCCTCCTCATGCTGCCTTGTTTTACCAGCCTCCACCTGCACATCTGTCTTAGGTTCCACAACCTCGTCCTAGTTTAGTTGAGCTATGTCACCATCATTCTGTACACAATTTTGGTTGGGATTTTAGAGCCCCTTCTCCATAAGGAAAGGGTATTGGATTGGAACCCTATTATCCCCAACCTAATATACAATCTACAGCTGTTGGTAGGCGGTTTGGTGAGTTAGCATCGCGGATGTTGCGCAAGGACAAAAGGTACCACGAAAGGAGGAAAGAAACAAGCAAGGCGACAAGTATTTTTGTATTTTTGGGACATTTGGACCGCGTCATGTATATTTTGAGTCATTTAAACCGCACTATGGGGGTTTTTGAGTCATTTGACTGCATTTTGCGGGATTTTGGGTTAGTTTTTGTAGAAGTTTGTTAAGAAGTAGTTAGGCAGTTGCCTAAGTGGACCACAAATGTAAATGCGTAAGCCTATAAATAGATGTAGGTTTGTAATTGTTGAGAGATAATATCAGTGTGGAGAACATGAATGTAAAATCTTGATCTTGATCCGAAGCGGAATACTGATTATCTTGTTGTATTTGGGTTTTTGTGAAGATAATATGATGTGATAGAGCTTTTGAGCAGAATTCCCGTGTCTTTCTTGTTTATTTGTGGTAGTGCATTTTGCAATATAAATACATGAATGATGCGATGTTTCCTTGCTGTGATTATTGCTTTACTGTTTTATTTGTTGCAATAATGGTTATGTTCCTATTGAATGGTGTTGCAATTATGATTAATGCTTGAGTTGAATGCTTAGATCTATTTCTGAATGTTGCAATAAGTTAGTCAATTGATCACACCATCCTCCTTCATTCAGAAGAAACATGGTTCTGTCAACTCTCCCTTGAACATCTTGGGTGAGACCTCATCTTCTCTCCAGGTGTTGCTAGATAGGGTAAAACCTATCTGGGCCAATGCTCAGGGAGATCGCGGTGGTTTGGGTGTCGATAGTGTCGGGAACCCTTGTCAACTAGGTTTGTGTCAATAGCATCCAACTGTGCCTCTTTAGATAATGTTCCTAATGCTTCCCCTATGCTAGAACATCAGCCACCATCTGCAAATCAAATTGAAAAACCAGAACCTGTAGTTGAAGATGATCCACTTCCTTCCCAAAATCAACATTTAGAAGAGTAGAAAAAGGATGAAGAAATTCCTGAAGCTTCAACTTTGGAACCTAAAGATCCAGTGGTCAAGGAACCTATTTTAGCATTATTTGGCTTGCACCTTCCTTTTAGACATTTTATTCATAAGTTTTTTAAAGATTGCCATGATTTTGGGTTGATATGACTATTATGGGTAGATCTATTTTGACTTATCGATATACAGTTTGTATAACCTATTTTGACAGCTTGAATACTTTGACTATGACAGGATTGTATGTTTTATGCTATGACTGGTTTTAGACAGACTTTAATATATTCAAGTGTTTCTCATGTTGTGGATAGATATGATGTTTTGTTATGGATATGTTTTGCATACAGGTTATAAGGGATGCACAAGGAGTTTTACATCGAGTAGTGTTTTTATTACATTTTAATATAAATATTAGATTGAATGGTTTTTTATAAAACTTATTATATTATTAATATACTTAATTAAATTGTAATTTTTTGATAGGTTTTTTACACTTTGATATTAATTTTTATATTTGTATTTGAATTCACATCGATTTGTTTATAATATTTTGTAATTTTATGATTTTTTAAAAACATTATATCATTATTAAATTTAATCAAATTGTAATTTTCTAAACTATTATTTATAATCTAATGAATATTTTACTATTTCATTATTTTGATATTGATTTATGCTTTAGTTTGTAATATTCTAAGTTGTATAATTCAAATGAAGTATTTATCAACCATGAATTTGGATGATAAATTTTTTAGTGGTTTATTTTATAATATATAGATTAAAATGATTAATTTTATAAGTTATATAGATTAAATTAAGTTTTATGTAAATTTATAGTTTATTTATTCTATAAATTATATAATTTAAATGAGATTTTAAATTAATCAAATTGTTAATCATAAAATTGTAAAGAATATTCTATTTTCACGTTAATGAAAATGATGATCATAAATCTTTGATACATTCTCATAGTCCCAAATTCTATTACACCCAGGCAGGGACTTGCAGCATTGTTGCTATTTCTCTTGCTTGAGCATGCATCTTGTTCTTCAACTTCTAAGTACAATCTTGGTGAATTCCACCGCTATGGCTACTATTTTCTATGTGTCATTTTGAATATAACCTCCACTTTTTCTACACTAATAATATTCTATGATGAGTTTTTTATTTTTTGTTACATTAATAATATTCTATGGTGAGCTTCTTATTTTTGTTAAGAAATAAAGTTTTGTAATCATTATGAGTAACTGATATAGTTATATGTAAAGTATTGGAGAAGAGAATACCATATTCATGTTACATGCTCTATCTTATCAAATGGGTCTCTATCCATGTTATCAAATTCATTTGACCGAAATTTTCAGCAACCATATATGCCAATAGTCCTCTAAATTACCTCAAAACACGTCATATGATATGGTTTCTTATATTTGTTGTTTTAGTGTACAAGGATACTTTTGGAATGCTAATAAAATGAATGGTAAATAATCTTCACACCCAAGTGATAATGGTGGATAACTTTAGTATGAAAAGCATTTATATTTGGGTCTTTAGACTACTCACAAAATCTTTAAACGTTTTATAATCACAAGGTTTTCAACATCAAACTCTATTTTCACCACCAAACACCATGGACATAAGTCTTCTATTTCAATATTCAAATCACTTTTCACCTCTAGGCACACTAGGAGTCTCGCTATTTATTGTACAATTTTTTCGATCTTAACAATGTCCCGTTATGGGAACCTGCCTACATGATCTATCGTAGCCACTTCCAATAATTATAATCAAATTGATCACTCTTAACAATATCCCCATAAAACTTGGATGTGACTAACAAAGATAATAATTCTTGTTATCTAGTCTACCAAATCAACACGTTAATGAGGAATTACGACAAAAGTCAACTATTGATTGAATTCACCTTTGGATTGAAGTCAATTTTGCTTAAATGTCAATTTTTGAATGAAGTCATCTTTAGATTGAAGCCAACCATAAAATGAAGTCAACCTTAGAGTGAAGTCAAGTTTAGATCGAAGTCAACCATGGATTGAAGTTAACTTTTAATTGAATTCAACCTTGCTTAAAGGTAAACTATGATTGAAGTCAAATATGGATTGAAGTCAACCTTGGTTTGGAGTCAACCTTGGATTGCAATCAACCTTGCTTAAAGTTACCTATGGATTGAAGTCAACTATGGATTTAAGTCAACCATAGATTGAAGTCAAGCATGGATTAAAAATGTGGTTGTGGTTTCTTAATATGGTCAAACAATGATTGGCCATGTTTTTCTCATTATGTCAACCATGGTTAATGTCAGCCATTGTCTTGTGGTTATGTCAACCATGATGCTCTAAATTCAACCATGTCTAAACAATGGTCGACCATGGTTCAAAGTCTACCTTGGTTTAAGGTCAACTACGAATTAAAGTTAACCATGCCGAAACATGGTATAAATAATTGAACTTATATTATTATTACTTATTTAATTTTTATTTATTCATATTATTTAGTTTCTATGTTTTCATTTATAAATAAATTTTATAATAATAATAATTCACTATCGCTTCCTGCACATCCATGTCAACAAGCACAACCACATTCTTAAAAGTGGTTGAGATACGACGTATATTAACCATCTTTAAATATTTAGCCATGATTGATATATACACATCAACATATCTCAACCACTTTTAAAAATGTGGTTATACTAGTTCTATGAGCTGGCTGAGTAGAAAGAAGTTAAGTTGGCCTTAGACCTATTTGTATTCAATTCCTGACCATTTCATGAAATGCGTTCAAACCTCACTCTCGTAATTCCCCGGCAGAGGTTCTCGCATCTCTGCGAATCTCTCCCTTCCGCTTCCTGCAAACGAACGAAGAGAACTAAAATTATGATTGATGATATAAACTGTCCGGGACAATGAATTCCGGGATAATTTCAATCAATCATAACTTTAACTATGAAATGGTTAAGGTTTGCCTTGCCCGGGAAATATTCTTGCTGCCCCGGTCCTTCTGCTATGGTACACTGTTTCTTTCATAGGGCAACATTGAATGAATCGTAAAGTAGACGTTGACATAAATATGAGAGGACACAACGTTGTGGATGAAGTTTCGAATAGGTCATATATAATTTATAGATATTTTGAGAGTACACAACCTTGGGATAAGTTTTGAAAGTGTCACTAACATATTAATTTAATAGGTTATATATAATTCATAAACAATTTTAACCTGATTGAGAAAGGTAACAACTTCCTCATAAAAATTTCAAGTGAAAAGTGCTTAGATTATCATATGTTCATTTTAAAAATGTATATGCTTACTTTATAGCACATCTATCATGTCTCTAAAATCCTAATCTATGAGCTTGATTTAATCAGGTTTAAAGTTTCTTTCTCCCAACCTTTTAATTTATTTCTTCTCTATTTTATTTTAAATTGGTTTTCATTAACCTTTTTACTAAAGCATTTTTATGGGATATGGCCATTAATGCTTTTTCACTAAAGTATTATCAATGGATATTGTCACAACATACCTTTTGAAACCCATTGAGGAAACCCATCGACGATCTTGAATTAACAAGAGGTACAAACTCTTTCCTCACAATATTGATTATAATTTATTTATTTATTTTAGTATGAACAAGTCACCATATTTACCAAAAACATTTCATAGGTGGAGACCTAACAAAGTAATTGTAGATAGTCTTTGCAAATATATATAATTATTAGATAAGCATGAGGAAGAAATACAATCTAAACTTCAAACAAAGTGAGAGGAAATGTTTGATAATACGTTTGCATCATTAGAAGACAAGATTCAAAAACATATAGACATTAAAATAATCAAGTTGGAAAATAATTTGGAGAAAATGGAGATGAGATTAAAACAAATAGAACTACAAAGCCAAGAAAAGAAACAATCAACCCAAGAAAGAGAGGTTGATAATCTAGAAAATCATAATATGAAAAATAAGATTAAAGAGTTAGAAAATAAATAAATAAATAGTGATTTGGATCTAAATAGCTTGGAGGGTAAACTCGATCTCAAACCAATCAAGGAGGAAATGATTAAGTTTATAGAGTTAGACCATGAGAATAACAAGAGAGACTTGAACCTCATAATTTCTGGTTCGAAAGAGGAGAAAGAATAGTACACACTAGCGCTAGTTAAGGAAAAATTACAAATTGAAACAACTTGTCTTATAGAAGCACATAGGCTGAGCAAAATAATTAATCACAAAGATAAGCTAATTCGTGTTAAGGTTAGCTATAATGATCATAAATATAGAATACTAAGTAAAAACCCAATTCTAAAAGGGTTAGGAATATTATGAAGGAAGATTGCATTCCAAAAAATCAAACTAAATTATGAAAGGAAGTTCAAAAAGGTAAAAGAAGCTAGAAAGGAAGAAAAATGGGAAACGGGGAAAATTTTAGAGGCGAAATTTAGCCCATAATTTTTGAGGCTTTTTTCCAAAAAAATATTCATAATTTTCCATTTTTTCTAATACGATTCACCCAAATTCCAAAGGATTAAAATGTTTTACTCTAAAAATTGCCAAAATTGTCCAAAAACTATATAACATCCTTAAAATTTTGAATATTTTTTTAAAAATATCCCCAAACATTTTATGGTTGGAAACTTGATCATTAGTAAGATTCACCAAGGTTTCTACACTTTAAGAAAATTATGGATCCTTAAAATTTTCCCTAATGGGAAACTATCAGGAATACAAAAACTATTATTAGGGATAGAGTCCAAAAGGATAACAATAAATAACAATTTTGGGGACTCTGGATCCTCTCTTGGAGGTGTCGTGGCTTTCTATGGAGCTAGGTCCTTATGTTAAGCTAGATTCTGAGTGAAATTGATAGTATATTACTTGTTAAAACTTGGGAGTATGAAGATTATAAGGCTATAACGTAAAAGGACTTGTCTTCTGTTCAATATGGAATAAGAGATCTCATTGTAGAAGGATCATAGGAACAAATTGTTACAAAAAGAAGAACATATTTCCTCATATTAGGCTTCACAAGAAAGATCATTTCAATTAGTACACGTGGATGGAGATTTGATATATCAATGCTAAGAAGATTTATGTAATTCTACCTTTTATAAGAAGCATGATATAGATGAAAATTGTCCTTACAATGGCTTGGAATAAGATATTTCCGGCCTAATAAATGAAGGAAATATCCTCTTTCTAGGAGACTTTAATGCTAGAATAACAACTAACAAGATATTATCTTAGGCAATGATTATAGCCCCAATCCTCTATGGCTAGATGAGGACCTTGTTTTAGCTAGCTCATACAAAAGAAACTGTGAAGACTTGGTTGAGAATTTGTTTGGTACCAAGCTAATTAAGCTTTGTAGTTCTCGAGATCTAATAATTTGCAATGGTCTTATGAAGTGGTTGAAATCCAACCAGATGACTTGTATTCATTGTTTGGGTAGTAGTGCCATAGGTTATGTGATATATGATATTCATGTATTCAACCAAAATTTAGTAAATTTTGACATGTTAAATGACCATGAGACCGACCTAACCATATACCTTTAACCGTAATCTAAACTTTGGCAAGCACATAAGCTTGATAACATAGAATTATAATAACCAAAAGAATTTTATCTTCGATAAAAATAAAATTGATATATTTTTAATGGATTTAGATAATGAATTAAATATATTATTAAATAAGGACAATATTGAAGACCTTTATCATAATTTTACCTTAACAAGTTCTCTATCATGGTGTCACGTAAAAAGGAGAATAGAACAAGCAACCCTTGGTATGATAAAGAATGCAACCATGCTAAAAAATTCATTAGGGATGCTTTTAATGATTCCTTAAAACTGACAAGATCTAGAGATTTACAAATCTCTAATTGAACTGAAAAAATTGTGCTATATAAATAGAAAACAAGAGAATCTTTTGCACCTCTCTAAGGTAGGTCCTATGAAATTCTAGAGGAAAATTCTAAGTCATACAACTAAAGAATATAACTTGATTCCCTTAAGGGACTAGAATTCGTACCTTAAAATATTTATGAATCCCTTGATGCCATGCACAACATTCAAACCCTTTATATAGAGGAATACATTTTCTCATTAGAATACATAGAGTTTGGGGTTAAGTGATTTGAAAAAGGGAAAGATAAGGATATTAAATGATACCAAGCAGAAACATTTAAAATTGGTGGGCCTATCCTCATCACTCACATCCACAAGCTCTTCAATTTAGTGGTCAAGTAGGGCTTCCCCAAACCCTAGATAGAAAGGCTCATTGTTTCTATTTTTAAAAGTGGAGATAAAAAGAATTCTATTTTTAAAAGTGGAGATAAAAAGAATACATCTAATTATATGACCACTATGATTAACCCTCTTTTAGCGAAATTTATATGGAATTATTCTGGAAAAGAAGATCAACAAATGGCTAGAAAGTCATAGAAAAAGAGATAAATTCCAGGAAGGATTTTGGAGGTATCGTTAAATTGTGAACCACCTTGTTACTCTTATGATCATTGCTGAGGAGTGCCATAATAGTAAAACCAATATTCTAGGTTCCTTTGTTGAATTTAGAAAATCATTTGACATAATGCCTAGAACTAACCTTTTGAATACATTAGATAAGCTAGAGGTCCATTTCGAGTTGAGCACTATTGTGATAAGGCTATACAAGAAGGTTATTTCCATATTTAGGAACTCTAAGGGTTGGTCCAAAAAATATAGGAGTTAAGCAAGGTTGTCCTCTATCCCTTGTCCTTTTTGGTATTTACATCAACAAGCTAGAGGGTTGTTTGAAAGAGACATGATGTGCTGGCACAACTGTGGATGGTATAGTCATCATCCTTCTTCTCTATGTCGATGATATTGTTCTTATGTCAATCAGTCCCTATGATCTCGACAAGCAACTAAAATTTATCAAGGATTTTTTCTCTAGTATGGGTATGAATGTTAACCGTGAAAAAACAAAGGTTACGATAATCAAATTCCAAAATATCACTTATGATAATTTCATATATGAATTTTTTTTAGGAAGTGACTTCATACAAATTTCTCCAAATTGATATTCAACATAAGTTTAATTGAAACTGTAGAATCAAGAAAAGGATTAATGGAGAGAAAAAATATTATTATGGACTCGAAACAATTGTAAATCAACATATCTCTCGCTTTGGGATAGGAAAAAATTCCTCTTTGAGACTCTCATCACTCATGTTATCTTATATGGATTTGAATTTTATGGATATAATATCTCTAGAGATTCATGTACAAGGATGGAGCATATCCAAAAGAGCTTTATAATATCTAATCTCAAAATTAAAGGAAATACACCCAATACTCTCCTCCTCATAGAAGTGAGTCTCTCCTCGATTGAGAGCATGTCTATGAATAGGTACCTAATGTACAAGAACAAGATAAATATGGGAGACAAGAGGCTTCCTAATATTGATTCATACTCTAATAAAAACCACCTATGAATTATGTGAGGTTGGAATAAATATGCCAATTTGTTGCTAAATCATTGGGATGTTGAGAAAGATGTAACTTTGTTGAATAGTGATAACGTCAAAATTATTATTACATCTAAATTGAAGGAGAAGATGTTATGCAATAAAGAGTTAGAGGATAAGATAAAATTAAGATATTATAAGGAGGTAATTAACCTTAATATAGAAGATCAAAAGTATCACTCTATTTGAACTGGCATAAAGAAAATCAACTTTGCTAAAATAAGAACAAACTCTCACAAGCTCCATAGTGAAACAAGGCACTCAACCCCCCCATGATGGGTGATCACATCATAGTAATACAAGCTGCAATGAATGACCTAAGTAAATCCAACTGGTCTCACCGAGTAAAGGGAATGTGTGGAAATCAGATCAAGGGCATCTTTAAAACTTGACGAGAAAAAATCATTCAGGGGTCATCTGAGAGGTATGATCCCAGATCTTGCGCTAGGCCTCAAGTACTGTTCTATGTCCTTTTCATTGTGCGATCCTTCATGTCCACCCAAGATGGTTCACGTCATGATAATTGAATGGTTAATGAAGTTACATGGAGCACTCATAGGCTATATCGATGATGCATGCTGCATTTTGAAAAGGAAATATTGAGAAGGCTCTTTTTCCCTGAGGATGAGTGAACTGCTAGTAATCTGCTTCAACCTATTGAAGAATGAAATCTTGCTCAAGCTTCTACCCTTCAGTGCAAGCAGGATGGTGAGAATTAAAAACCACCAATCAGGTACCACAAATGGCCCCAAGAGAACCCATATGCCGAGGGCTCTCAGGGAACTAGGGAAAGGGCAAGGTTTCTTTGAAAAGGAGCTCCACCCTTCAACTAGGGCGTGGGTGGGCCATATGGAAAGGTAGATGCATACCAATACCCTAAGCGTTTGGAGAAGGAATCGGGATCCACTCGCACACGAGAAACCTATCACGCCAAGACCCTGAGCGTTTTCTAGACAGTAAATCTCCCATGAGTATGGCTTTGGATGATTGCATTCAAGGGAATTTCAAGGAAAGTTCAAGATTTAAAATTGGTGGGCCTATCCTCATCACTCACATCCACAAGCTCTTCAATTTAGTGGTCAAGTAGGGCTTCCCCAAACCCTAGATAGAAAGGCTCATTGTTTCTATTTTTAAAAGTGGAGATAAAAAGAATACATCTAATTATATGACCACTATGATTAACCCTCTTTTAGCGAAATTATATGGAATTATTCTGGAAAAGAAGATCAACAAATGGCTAGAAAGTCATAGAAAAAGAGATAAATTCCAGGAAGGATTTTGGAGGTATCGTTAAATTGTGAACCACCTTGTTACTCTTATGATCATTTCTGAGGAGTGCCATAATAGTAAAACCAATATTCTAGGTTCCTTTGTTGAATTTAGAAAATCATTTGACATAATGCCTAGAACTAACCTTTTGAATACATTAGATAAGCTAGAGGTCCCTTTCGAGTTGAGCACTATTGTGATAAGGCTATACAAGAAGGTTATTTCCATATTTAGGAACTCTAAGGGTTGGTCCAAAAAATATAGGAGTTAAGCAAGGTTGTCCTCTATCCCTTGTCCTTTTTGGTATTTACATTAACAAGCTAGAGGGTTGTTTGAAAGAGACATGATGTGCTGGCACAACTTTGGATGGTATAGTCATCATCCTTCTTCTCTATGTCGATTATATTGTTCTTATGTCAATCAGTCCCTATGATCTCGACAAGCAACTAAAATTTATCAAGGATTTTTTCTCTAGTATGGGTATGAATGTTAACCGTGACAAAACAAAGGTTACGATAATCAAATTCCAAAATATCACTTATGATAATTTCATATATGAATTTTTTTTAGGAAGTGACTTCATACAAATTTCTCCAAATTGATATTCAACATAAGTTTAACTGAAACTGTAGAATCAAGAAAAGGATTAAAGGAGGGAAAAAATATTATTATGGACTCGAAACAATTGTAAATCAACATATCTCTCGCTTTGGGATAGGAAAAAATTCCTCTTTGAGACTCTCATCACTCATGTTATCTTATATGGATTTGAATTTTATGGATATAATATCTCTAGAGAATCATGTACAAGGATGGAGCATATCCAAAAGAGCTTTATAATATCTAATCTCAAAATTAAAGGAAATACACCCAATACTATCCTCCTCATAGAAGTGAGTCTCTCCTCGATTGAGAGCATGTCTATGAATAGGTACCTAATGTACAAGAACAAGATAAATATGGGAGACAAGAGGCTTCCTAATATTGATTCATACTCTAATAAAAATCACCTATGAATTATGTGAGGTTGGAATAAATATGCCAATTTGTTGCTAAATCATTGGGATGTTGAGAAAGATGTAACTTTGTAGAATAGTGATAACGTCAAAATTATTATTACATCTAAATTGAAGGAGAAGATGTTATGCAATAAAGAGTTAGAGGATAAGATAAAATTAAGATATTATAAGGAGGTGATTAGCCTTAATATAGAAGATCAAAAGTATCACTCTATTTGAACTAGCATAAAGAAAATCATCTTTGCTAAAATAAGAACAAACTCTCACAAGCTCCATAGTGAAACAAGGTACTCAACCCCCCCATGATGGGTGATCACATCATAGTAATACAAGCTGCAATGAATGACCTAAGTAAATCCAACTGGTCTCACCCAGTAAAGGGAACGTGTGGAAATCAGATCAAGGGCATCTTTAAAACTCAACGCGAAAAAATCATTCAGGGGTCATCTGAGAGGTATGATCCCAGATCTTGCGCTAGGCCTCAAGTACTGTTCTATGTCCTTTTCATTGGGCGATCCTTCATGTCCACCCAAGATGGTTCACGTCATGATAATTGAATGGTTAATGAAGTTACGTGGAGCCCTCATAGGCTATATCGATAATGCATGCTGCATTTTGAAAAGGAAATATTGAGAAGGCTCTTTTTCCCTGAGGATGAGTGAACTGCTAGAACACTAGTTATCTGCTTCAACCTGTTGAAGAATGAAATCTTGCTCAAGCTTCTACCCTTCAGTGCAAGCAGGATGGTGAGAATGAAAAACCACCAATCACATACCACAAATGGCCCCAAGAGAACCCATATGCCGAGGGCTCTCAGGGAACTAGGGAAAGGGAAAGGTTTCTTTGAAAAGGAGCTCCACCCTTCGACTAGGGCGTGGGTGGACCATATGGAAAGGTAGATGCATACCAAGACCCTAAGAGTTTGGAGAAGGAATCAGGATCCACTCGCACCCGAGAAACCTGTCACGCCAAGACCCTGAGCATTTTCTAGATTGTAAATCTCCCATGAGTATGGCTTTGGACGATTGCATTCAAGGGAATTTCAAGGAAAGTTCAAGAAAGTGATCCATATCCACTCGTATTGTGGGGATGGAGGATGGGATCTATGCATTGGATCGAGACTAGAAATTGGAGTTTGAGTGCATCAATGCAAAGTTGGAGGCCCTTGCTCATGCTCTTACTGGGAAAAATTTCAGCCGACCTCAGCACAGCATACCATCCGAGACTTGGCTTGTTTTTCATAGAAATCCTAAAGTTGTCTAGTAGGAAATAAAACATGAAACTTCAGGTACTGGTCCCTCTCATGTTTTTGTTTCAGATGATGATTAACTAGTATTTTAATTTAGAGAATTCTTAGGATAATTGGTGTTGTTTAGGGAACCTTGTTTTCTTAGTTTTTGAGGTCATAACTCTCGACTTGTGGGGTAATACTACTCAGACTCTTTTAGATGAAAAAATTATGTCATAGTTTTTAGCTGGAAGGTTACTTTTGCAAATTTTCTATTAGCAGTGGTTTTTCTCAGCTGGGTCATGGTTAGAACATCTTTTCAATCTAGTGATAACATTGGACATGCTCTGTAATTTTTTGTTTGTTTATGGTTTAATATAATTTTCGAACTTTACAAAAAAAAGAAACATGGCACTAGAAATTTCCTAAAAATCCATGGGATGAAAGAATTTGGAATCTCTATGAAACCAAGAGATTTGAATATTAAAATCACTTCTTGTAGAATGTCATGCATACACCCACATTAGAGTGCAATCTCAAAATATTTGCTACAATATTGACCTTCCTAACCTTTTAACTCAAAACAACTATGGTGATTTAGGAATGTCTCTCTTAAATATTTTTTACTATAGAATTTTTTTTTTAAAGAAAACCAAGTGTCTCCTTACATTTTTAAGGTGTGATAGACCAAATTTGGTCTTAGTGGACATTAATAAGTATCTCCACCATCATCAATAGTAATAAACCTAATAAGAATCTAGCATAAAAATTAGGAATGATCATTATTCAGACTACTGTATGTGCATGGTGAAACAATAACTAGTTGAGGGTTTTCCCAATTTTGAATTAACCCATATTGTCAAAAAATCAATGGAGTTCCACATCCATAGGAACATTGAATTTTTGTATTTCTACAATCCACCATTGAAATAATTTTGATACAAGATTAGGTGGCTCCCCATTAATAAATACAAATAAAGATAAAAATATCTCTATATATGAAATATATAAATTTGATTGCACCAAGAGTAGCAAGTTTCTCTACAATATGGGGAGATGTTTTCACATACATAACATACATGAAATAAATAAATAAAGTTATCTGGTAACATACGTTGGCTTAATTTTAAATTTTACACAAAACTTAAAAAAATAAAACTAGCATAGGTCCATCTTAACCTCAGATCTATCAAGCATTGAGAGGTCAAAATTCTTAAGGTGCAAATTATTATTATATCTTAAATGTTTTACACTTCAAGAAAAAAAATTACACCTCAAGAAATTTGATCTCTCTTAGTGCTTGATAGATTTGGGTTTAACTTGTATCTCTGTTGGTATATAAACATAATATAAAAACTACTATACAAAGAGATAAAAACAAATACCATATTTACACATAAACAAAAATACTAAATTTTTTATATTTACAATTAAATATTGATGCATGTCGCCATTATGTGCAAATGTTGGGGCGATTTCTTTGTAAATGCCACCCATTCATTGGAAACAAAGGTAGACAATGGAAATAAACATGAGTTGCCATATTAAGAGTAGGGTTCAGAAGGATTTATATATAATGTGGATGATGGAAATATTTTACAAGGGGCAAAAAAAATACAAAGCAAGAAGTCGCAAATGGAAGAGGTTGGTAAATATTTTCTGAATTTTGAGAGGTTAATTTTTAAAGTCTTGAGTGGAAGTTGGATAATGCACAATGTGTTTTTATTGTTGAGATTGAATGGTAAATCGAATTCATTTTCCAAGGCTTATGTGTGTGTAGTTTTCAACATTGCTTGGATGATCAATAGTATAAGATATTTTAGAGAGCATTTCAGAGCGATCCTTGGGCAAGATGTTTCTTTGTTGATGGAATGACAAGTATTTGTTGAAATGTCTTGGTATTTTTCTTAGTGCGAGTTCTCTCTTTTCCTTCATCATAAGGATGCATGCTAATTGTTTTATTAAATGGTCGCATACCAAGTGTGCGATTAAATCCTTGTAGGACAAATGTTTGTTAAAATTCATAATTGTCAAGTGTTTGTAGAAACACTTGTTCTACTAGATAGATTTCAAATTATGGTAAAGTTTATCCTTGGGATTACCATACTATTGTGGGTGACTTCCATCACTTATGTGATTGATTTCAAACAAAAATTGGAGTTATCAAAAGGTATTCTTTTGAATCATTAATGTTTACTCTACAAAGGTACAAAGGTGAGAAATTTGTGGGAATTATTTTCAGGTGCATATTTCAGAGGATCCACAGTAGCCATGATTGTTATCGACGTTTCGAATCCAAAATAGGATTCATCATCAGGATGATTCGTCAAGTTATGAAAAGCTGCTAGATCAAAGATATTAATATGTATTGTTGGAATGCAAGGAATGAGAGTATGTCAATTTCTAAAAAGTAAGGTTTAGGGTTTCTTTTTTATTGATATGTTAATGTATTTCTTAAGTTAATTAGTTTGTTTAGATAATTTACATAATTATTTAATAGTTATCTAATTCTAATATTTACTATTTAAAAATTATTTTCCATTTTTAAAAAATTTAGATAAGGTTAATTGTAGTTAACAAAAATTCTATTAGATTATTAAGTTTAAATTTAATTGTTATAATATTATAATTAAAGAATTTTAATAACAATGTTATACTTGTAGTTTATTAAGATTTTTAATTTTAATTAGTATATAGTTTTGTAATTAGGTTTTCATGTTAATGTATTTGTTGGAAATTCAAATGTTCTTTGTATTTTAAAAATTATTTTATTTGATTATTAAGCTAATTGTTATATATTAATATAATTATAGTATTCAATTAATGATATTTTAAGTGTAGTTGATTACAATTTTAATTAGTATATAATATTGTGGTTATAGTATTTGGTATATAGTTTTATAATTAGGTTTTTTGGTTCTCTTATTTACATGCTAATGTGTTACTAGAATTTTATTAATTCGAATAGTTTTTTAATAAAAATTGGAAAGGTTAGTTTGTACAAAATTTTATTAATTATTGAGTTAATTGTAATATAATATTATTATTATGGTGACCAATTAATAATGTTGTAAATATAGTTAATAACATTTTTTATTTTATTATTAGAGTTAAATTGGTAAATAATATGGTAATTATAGTATTTCAATTATATATTGTAGGTTTTCCTTTTTATTAAGTAGTAAAATCATTAAGGGGTTAAACCTATTATATAGATTAGTTTAGAATTAAATTTCATTAGGGGTCAAACTAGAATCCTGCGAAGGTCATATTAATGTTAGTGGTGAATGAGGACTTAAAGGTTTATTATTAAAGATCTTAGTTACTCTGTTTTAGGTTTTTGGAGCAGGGGGAGCCAACTAGTACTTACCTTGAGGTCCCCATCCCTATTAAGGTTGTTGGGAATGTTTTATTATCTCCAAAGCTTCCCTAAACTTTCTTTTTAGATAATGGTCGATGACAATCATGGCTACTGTGGATCCTCTGAAAAATGCACCTAAAGGTAAGAAACTTTGGGAATTATTTATTTTCTTTGACTACAACATAGTTAAAGTTTCATCCCTTATTTTGGTGTTTTGTTTGGGGGGATGAACAATATCCACTTGGATTACTTCAACTTCAAAAATATGTCTTCTAGGGATGCATTTAATAGAAATTATACATTTCAAATGATTTAGAAACTTCTCATATTCCTAGTTCCTATATAGTGGAGCATGCTAATGAGGTGTTGTTGGCGGAGGCCACAATGTTGAAGGTAACTGATCTACATTCAATGTATGAAAAATATATGGTTATTTGAATAATTAATGGGTGATTCCTTCTAACATTGGCTTTGTACCGGTGGATTCACTTGACCCGGGTAAAGAATTGTGAGATCTCTCTTTTCTCCAAAGGTTTTCATATTGTTCGTTTTTTATAATTATGTTGATTATCAAAATGTTTGTGAGGAAGGCCCCTAATTTTGGGGAAGTGTAGGACCTTTTATAACTTGTTGGTTCCCATATTTTGATATGAAATATATTTTAAAAACTAGAATATCATTTTATATTCACCTTCCTAAATCACTATTGCATATATGTATTTATCAATTTTTTAGGGTATTGGGAATACTTTGGGCACTTACATAAAAAAAGGAAAAAAAGATGAGAGTGAGCGAGAGGGGGGGGGATTGTGTGGATATGCTTGTATATGTGTTGAAGTAAGACTTAGTAAGGGATTTCTAGGAAAAATGATTCTCAAATGGAAATGCTTTGATTGCACTTAGATATTGGATTATGAGAACACAACATTCAATATGCACTTATACTTTTGTAAGGGTAGTACGCACATGCACTCTGTAAGTGCAATATGAAATTGTACTTTCTTTGAGAACTTGAGTAATGTGATTTTTATTATATAATGAAATAGAAATTGAATTTTGTTCTTTGAAAGAAAGAAAAATAATATTTGATATAATGCAAATATAAATATATTAACAATAATAAAAATTGCATTTTTACATACCATAACTCCATAAGTTATGAGTTCTATGTTCTATAGAGTGAGATTACAACTAGCCTAGCTGCATCATAATTGATTAAAAAAATTACATCTCAAGAGATTTGGAACCTTTGAATACGTGATAAATATGTGGTAAAAATGGATCCATATTGATATATTTGAAGCTTGTTTAGATACAATCAATCTTCAAATTTAGAAGTCACCTCTATTTGAGTGCCTATATTTTAATGTCATGCCTATATTTATTACAATACTATATTTTACTTTATATTTACATTTATATGTATTTGATGTTATTAACTATAGTTTTAAAAAACACTTGAAATTTTTATATTTAACCATAAAATTCCAACATTAATTAGAACTCCTTTCAACATTAAACACAATCCATCAAATTCAAATAGTGAACAAAACCCTTCATATGTTGTGATTCAAATTTGAACATTAAAGTCACTAAATACTTTTAGACAAAAAGGTCAAATACTTCCAAGTCCTCCATGTATACCATGTCACTCAATTAACAATTGAGATAAGTGATAGTAAAAAGAAAAGACCTTTTAGTGGAGGTTTTGTGGAACCTCCCCAAAATGTTTATCATTTATCTGTTTATGTTGGAGATTGTGAGTGGAGGATGGAAATTAAAGGTTTTAGTTGTGGTTTTTTTTCTTTCTAGTGCTTCTAAATTGTAATAACACATGGGTGCATCGACATATTATATACATTAGTGCACCGAAGTATAAAATGCATCCAACATCAAAATACCTCGTTACTAGAGGAAATGATATTTTTATTTTATGAAATCACTCATTGATGCATCTAACATGACATAATGCACTGGAGCATTACAATGTACAACACATCAATGCCTATCAAATACTTATTAATAAATCTGAGTTTTTATATTTAAAAAAATTCTAAAATTGAATGGTGTATTAAATGGAAAAAAACACATAAATGTCCCAACATATGTGATGTGCATCAAATTTTAACGTTTATATGACTAAAACAGTGTGCTAAAGATAAAACAACACACCATTGCATTTAAATCTATGGAACACTGAAATAGGATAAAACATTTAATAATACAATATAGGTATTTTATTTTTAATAAAATAATATAATTATCCAAGGAATTTACTACATATAAATGCACTAAAGCACATGTATATATGACACACCATCTAGTTCAACTATTGGAAATAAAATATAGTTTTATTTCCACAGCCTGGTAGAAAATCAAACTTTGCCAATCCACTTACAACCTCATGGGAAAGTTTTCATATATGACATGTGTGATATCAAATGCTTGTATATAATTTGGTAATCATTCAAATTATAGGTCATTCAACATCTAGGTAACTACATTTATTAAATTCTAAGGAGAAACAACATAAGATAATAATATCACCTTATATAATATATTTCTACCATGTCAATATCCTTTCTCTCTCTCTCTCTCTATCTTGAGGAAATGTGAATCTTCACATGGCTATTTTTCTTATCTAAATCCAAACATCCTTATAAAAAGTTAAAAAAAATACAAGAAAACGTAAAAAAATTAGAACCCTAAAAGGACAAAGACGTAATAAAATACTAAAGCACTTGCCCATTTATAATTATCATTATCAGAGGATTGGATTTACTTGGGAATTATATTTTTTTAAAGATATCACATAGGTTTCGATGTGTTGAGGACCTCGACATTTCCAATAGCATTTCCTATAATTGGGGGAATGTATCCACACATCCTGTAGATTCGTTTCCATGTCCCACTTCCCCTAATCTTTGAACACTGGGATTTTCTACCCCATTTCATAAAATCTCATCATTACATATTATGATTGTAAACCATGCCTTTAAAACACTAGTAATATTCAAATCTAAGAAATTTAAGATTGGAATTTGGGATGGATAAGCATTCATCCCTGAGAAAGGTAAGATGCATCACAAATGTCTATGGTGCACATAGCCCCAATATAAAAATGCATACAATGAAGCACCAAGAAGCATCGTATTCACAAAACCAACTTCTTATTAATATTATAAAAAAACATAATAGTTTTTAATCAAAATAACATGACATAATAATTACACCAAGAGGCGCTTCTACTGACCTGTATCGGGGAGATATTGTAATGTTACTTTACGTAATGTAACGTTCCCAACCATGATGGGGGAGATGTTGTCACGTTACATACTATGTAACATAATGTTCCAACATAGTAATAATTGAGTCGACATAAATTTTAATTAAAAATTTAATAATAACTTTTAAAGAATAGGAAAAATTAATAAGTAAAACAATGTAAAAAATTAAAAAGAAAAACACTACTAAATAGTTAAAGTATCTATTTAAAGTAAAACAATGTTAAATAGTTGAAGTAAAAAAAAATCAAACATATCCAACAAGAGATAAACAATAAAAAAGGTTTGCACCTCTAGGGATTTGATTCCTCTCGGTGCATGTCTGAAATTATAAATCACAACAAATCATGGAGCTGATTATACCTCACATAGAAAGAATGAGCAGAAAACATGAATTAGAGTGAAAACTGCAGTAAAAATGAGCAGACAATTAATCATGCATGAGAACTCGGATAGGCACAGAATAATGTCACATGATCCAATAATCGGTATAATGAACAATGATGTTACAATGGAGAGAATTTGAATAACATAGGAGAGTTCAAGTCTCGGTTGATATAGCATAGTAATTGTCACCTCTATCAGTGATATGGAGCTCCCAAACTCAGTTAAACTCAACCAAAACTCAGTTAACTAAAGATACAATTAGTTAACTGACCAAGGAGGGTGCATCAGTGATTTTGACATGCAAATCACTCAAGAAAAGGGCACATGAGGCCACAATCAGTGGCATTCAGAGCATAAACCCCCCACAAGAGTCAACCGACTCAGGTGGACTGAACTAGAACAATGAGTTGGCTCCTAAAAAGTAGGGAACTGCCTCTAGTGGTCCTAAAATAATGCATGCAAGGCACATTAGGTGGATATTGAGTCCTAGATGACATCTACACACCACTAGGGGGGAAATAACATCACTAAGTACTAGAAAATGGTAAATAATGTAAATAGGACAAGGATGGAGTATTAAAATATCCTAACACCCCCCCTAATCCATAGTTTTCCATCATGTGCCCTAGTTACTAAGACCAAAGGGAACCCATACAATCAAATAAATGATAAAAAATAAAAGAACTGTCCATGAACGAAGGAAATGGGAAAAAAAATCATGTGAAAAATATCCCCCCTAAAAAATAATAGCAGTAGGGAACTCAAAGAACCTTCATACTAAGAAGAGAAAGAAAACAATTTCCTAAGTGAAATCCTTTTCAAAAATATTGGCAATCTGCTCCTATGTAGGATACGAATGCAGGTGCTAGATATGGATATGGATATGGATCTGGATCTGCTCCTCTATTGTACCTCCCACTGTGTAGAAGTTGTATTTTCCAAAACAAGTCTTTCAGGAGCCCTTCTTACTACTGGAGTGAATGGCTCATTGTGGTCCAAATCATGAACCTTTGCGTACCCAGTTTGTTTGACAACCGAGATTTGTACGTGGTTGTAGATCCCCCTTAGCAATTCTCTTCAAGGGATTGTGTATTAAACCCCACCATCATGTAGCACCTCTCTAAGAGAAGTGGATCTTCATGAGATAGTGCAAGGTTTGCATGATACTGAGATCTGGTGGTTCTATGGTCAGATGAATCCGCAATTGTGTTCCTAGCAACTACAAGGACTTTGTCAGCCCATATTGGCCTTGGCCATGGATTGGGAGCATGTGTTGGATATGGATCTGAATCTCCTTGAACTTTATTCCCAACATCAAGATCTTGATCCTCATCTTTATTAGAAGAGACATCACTATGATATTCATCAGATGCCAATGGGGTAGGCATAGAGTATGGAAAAAAATGGGAGAATTCATATGCCTTGGAGGCATGGTTTGCAAACCCTTTTGCTATAATCTTCCTAGAAGAGATATCTGCAATCGCAATTGTGTCAGGACCAAATACCACTTTCTTCAGTGAACCTGTGTGAGCCATCTGATATAAAGGAAACAAATTTGTTGACAAAGAAGGCACAAATAGAACATTTTTTAAAATTCCATGCTCCAAATGTACTGTGCCCTTCCCTTCAACAGATATATGAGAGTTATATCCCATGTGAATAATCGTACCATATTTGATATCTATAGAAGAAAATGATTCTTTGTAGGAAACCATGTGGTTAGAGGCTCCTGAATCTATGAGGAAGGATTGTGATTTTGAAAATCCTCCCTTCAGTGCATGGAATCTCTCATGACCATCAGACTCACTTCCATAATCAATCTCTCTTGCGCCTTGTGGGAGCGAAATGTTATGTTGTTCAAGGATTTTGGTCATCTGATATATCTTTCTTCTGCATGAAAGATCTCTCTGGGTGGTTTCCTTTCTTACAATAGGAACACTTGGATTTCTCAAATCCTTTTTTCTTGTACTTCTTGGAGATGGAGGATCTTTCCGATGGACTAGACATGGAATTTTTCTTGGGTTTAGATTTCCTCTTTTCTTTTCCCTTGTTCTTCCCTTTGGAATTCTCACTTTTTGACTCTTCGGCCATAAGATCTTGATTTTTGGAGGATTGCAAAGCACCCATCTGAATCAGTTTGTCTTGTTCTTGGATGACAGATTCGATGAATGCACCTAGAGATGGAATTTTCCAAATAGGGATTGACAATCTCCTTGAATGGAAGGTAGAAACAAAGATGGAGAACTCAAGACCTATCTTGTTCGGAATGGATAGAACCAACTACTCATCCTTCTTCTGAATGCCACACTAATTGCATTGCATGACCAAATATTTGAATTTGGAAAAGAATTGTTGGATGGTCTCAAAACTGCTCAGTTGAAGAGAAATCAACTCATTCTCCATAATATGGCCCCTTAGCTCATCTTTTTTGTCAAAGAGGGTCTCCAACTTAAACCATACCTCTCTTGGAGTCTTCAATCCTTCGAGGTGGAAGAGTATATCTCTCAAAATATGAATACACATGAAACCAAATGCTTCATCCAATCTATTCAAATACTTGGCCTTCTCAACAGCTGCTTGAGGTTCAACCTCATTTCCCATAGTTACCCTGTACAGTGAATTTTTGTGCAATACCATCTGCATATCAATCCTCCAATCAAGGTAATTGAAGGGTGCCAGGATCCTGAGAGAGAGAGAGAGAGGAGAGTTTGAATTCTCCATGAGAACTACTTGAGCGATTACAAGGTGAAACTGCTGCTACTGCTGCACTAAAAACAAAATTCAATAACCTGCAAAAAAATCTAAGTTTTTGGAGATAGACTACTACTAAGCACTACTTTAGGAAAATAGAAACATTTTTCTAGATCCTTCACACCCGGCTAGACCTCAAAGGATTTATCCAATTAATTTAATGCAATGGCACCAAGATTTGCTGTGGAAATCCATAAGCTTCTGGTGCACTATTGAAAGTAGCTGCTCAACATATGCTCAGATGGATCTGATACCATGTGAAATTCTAAATCGCAGTAGATCATGGAGCTGAGTATACCTCACAGAGAAAGAATAACCAGAAAATATGAATTAGAGTGAAAACTATAGTAAAAATGAGCAGACAATTAATCATGTATGTTAACTCAGATAGGAACATAATAATGTCATATGATCCAATAGTCAGTATAATGAATAATGATGTTACAATGGAGATAATTCGAATCACCTAGGAGAATTCGAGTCTCTGTTGATCTAGCATAGTAATTGTCACCTCTATCAGTGCTCCAGAGCTCCCAAAATCAGTTAAACTCAACCAAAACTCATTTAAGTAAGCATACAATCAGTTAACTGAACAAGGAGGGCGCATCCGTGAGTTTGACATGAAAATCACTCTAAAAAGGGCGCATGAGGCCACAATCAGTGGCATTCGGAGCATAAACCCCCCACAAGAGTCAACTAACTCAGTTGGACTGAACTAGAACACTGAGTTGGCTCCTAAAAAGTAGGGAATTGTTTCTAGTGGTCCTAAAATTATGCATGCAAGGCACATTAGGTGGATACTGAGTCCTGGATGACATCTGCACACCATTAGGGGGGAAATAACGTCACTAAGTACTAGAAAATGGTAAATAATGCAAGTACGAGAAGGATGGAGTTTTAAAATATCCTAACAACATGGTAGATATGGATTTTAGATGTATATAAGCTAGTATCTCATAATCCAAATCAAAGTGATAAAACCATGGATGATGTGTCCACCAATCATAAAGTATAAGAGGTGATCTCAATTATAATTTAATAAAAAAGAGGGTTTTTTTTTCACATGATGAAGGTATACAATGAAGAGAGAACACCTATAGGTGAAAAATAGGTAATCCCAATAATACTTTAATTTAAAAAGACATGTTTTCATATGATGAAGATACACAATGAAAAGAGAACATCTATTTGGTGGGAATAACTTCCCTATAATATAGTATAAAGAAAATGAAAAGTGATGTAAAAAAGTAATGGAAATAGTAGAACATAATACAATAACTAGATATCTAGCTAACAATTATGCTTATCTTCTCAAAATGGTTTCCTATGGAGATGGATAACAACAATCAATTAAATGCTTCAAACATTCCTTCTATAATTGTATATATGTAAGCTTAGAATCCTCTTAGACAAATACTGTAAAGGATAAATGGCTATGAAAG
Organism: Larix kaempferi; assembly: GCA_027924585.1. Lineage (NCBI taxonomy): Eukaryota > Viridiplantae > Streptophyta > Pinopsida > Pinales > Pinaceae > Larix > Larix kaempferi. Next base: position 5,468,744 of record BSBM01000597.1, on the reverse strand, counting down.
TAAAAAAATGATAGCTTTTAAATGCAAGAAACAATAAGATATGGGGTTGGCTAGCTATAGTAGGAGTTAGTTCCTTAGGCCAAAATGCAATTGAAATGCAAATAGGTATGGAAAAGAAAGTAAGAGGTGGGTAGGAATGGGGCCAATTTTTTATATATTAATATTTCCATATTTGATGGTCGTTTGCATAATCAATTTGTTGTGCCTAGCGTTGGATATATTGGCCCACACCTTTCTATTCGTCATAATAAATCTTGTTAGAATTTTCCCTTGAAAATAAAGTTGGATGTAGATACCCACCAATTTTCGCCCCACATTCTTTAAATTATATGGTTTTACATGTCAGAGTCAGGATCCCACAAGAGTGTAGTCTAGTGGAAAGAAACAAGATTATTGAGATTGTATTAACATGAAAACTCAAGTTCAAAACCACCCAAGTGGGTGTGATTGAGCCCAAGTACAAGTCCTAGGTGAGTTTGATGGCATGGATACACCCCTCATAGCACAACGACTTATCCAAAGGTTCTCTATGTGAAGTATTTTTCAACAAACAAAAAAATCAAGGTTAGTCATAAGGAAAATACCATTCAATGGATTAGGAATCAATGGGTTTTGATGTTTTATAGGAATTTTTCCTTTTCATTTCCACATTTAGTTTGTTAACATGAAATAAATTTTCAGGTGTAATTTCTTCCTTTGATATTACATGAATCACCAAGTTTTTTTTTTGTGTGTGTGTTAAATAGTATACCTCAGACAATCTTCTACAACACTATTTACATGTGTTGTTGATTTGGTTTCTTTTATGTTACAACAACATCACACACACAACACATTCATATATCATTGATTTCCATGTTGTATGGTCATTTGCAATATTGGTTATTTCCAAGGGTTTCCAAGTGTTCTTTTCCTTTCTCTCTTGCTAATATGGTATTCATTGTTTTTTTGTCACTATTATCAAACTAATATGTCAAACAACCATTTTCTTTTACATTCTTGTGTTTCATTACAAAACTTAATGCGTGACATATTTAATGAAATATGGCATTTAACTAATAAGATACCTAGTAGCACTACTACTAAGGTGACCATGGATATCAATGTTTGAATAGAACTAGGGTTACCCTATTTGCTTCAAGATCCAAATTAAGCCCTAGAGAGGTGAGGTTTCACCACCAATGGGTTCCTGGCATTGTTCCCCTGGAGGGAACATCTTGGAGGAAAACATCCAAATCGACATTGATGTCATGGAAGAGTTTCTTCCCGGGTATAATGAAAAATAAATTACATCTCATTTCTTCAGTTGAAGGGAGATGGGTTGCTTCCATGGAAACAATTGAAGTCAAGATTCAAATATTAATAGGAAGTGATATTTACCTAGAAATTCTATCCTCTTTGGCAACTCCACATTTAAAATATCCATAATTTCAAGGATAACATCTTATACTTTTCCTTTATTCAAACAATCCAATCTAGTTGAAGAATGGGATCATTGTTCAAATCCATTTACTCTAAGAAGAGATCAAGGAACTTGAAATGAATTAGAAATATCATGAGCTAATAGCTTAGATCCTTTCCATCATATAAGATGTGCAAGACACTGGAAGATATCATAATTCTATTTGGATGTGCAATTTATCTCATAATGTTGATAGTTTTGATGGTGAGTATGAAGACGTTGAAAAATAATTTTCTAAAGATATCTAAGAGATATGTAATTCCATACCATCCAATAACATTGAGGTGAATATTTTCCTTAATTGATTTTCAAGAAGCCTTTTTTGAAATTCATCTATGCAAGGAAAATATTGTTGATTAAGAAGAATATCATGAGAATATTCTTCTTCAAAGAATATGGTATGTTCGGTGATTTCAAGTTTGATAATATTAATGTTAATTTCTTCTCTTTCCTTTCACAAATTATTGGGACTTTAGAAGAATTGGGAAACTATGGTAGTGAAGAGGAAATAGAGCATGATTTTTTAACTTCTATCGTTGCTAGTCCTTCAAAACCCATTAATGATTATTATCACATATTAATTTTTGAAAAAAAGATCGATGTGGATACCTATAATGCACCCAGGCAATATTCTAATCAATCTTAGAGTTTAAGCTATGGTGATGATGATCCCACACATGAGACTCATGATGAAGCTATAAGGTGTATATATAGTACCACTTATAAGGTGCATATAATGACCACTTTGATGAAAGTTATACTTTTTTATAGGACCACATATAAGCTAGTGTTTATAATGTCTATTAACAATGACTATCAACTACCAAACTAGATGAGATCCATCAGAATGAATTTTGATATTATTACCTTTGTAATTAGAGATGTTTAACCTATTTTTAGTTTCGATATTGAGTTGTTGTAGCATCCCTCTTGCATACTAAAAACATAGAATTTACTATGTTGGTTGTGGAACCTGATTATCTTCATGATTAAGAGATATTATTTTTCATTAGTGTTTGTACCTCAATTTTATATGCTTTGTAGGTGGATTGTACACACCTCCTAGCGGAGGGGGTCTGGGGGGCACCACCCCCCAGCTCGGTTGGGGGGTCCGGGAATGGTCCCGGGGCAACGCCCCGGAAAGAAAATTTTGGGTTGTTTTTTGGTATGATTTTTTTTTGCCAATGGTTTATAGGCCCATGGTATTTTACTATGGTAAGCCCTATTTAAAAAGAATTCATTGTATTGCGGCTATGTAGTATTGTATGGTAGTATTATAAAGATCTATATAATTGTGTAAGAGAGACTCTGAGAGAGTGAAGAGGAAGTTGCAACACATGTGTTGGGGGTTGTATCCCTTCATTTGTTGGATAGATTAATAAAAGGATTGAAAATTTCTCTGTGGACGTAGACCAGATTGGATGAACCACGTATATTGGTGTCTCTCTTGTATTTTGATCTTATGTGTTTTATTTCCACATTCTGTTTATTTTATTGCTCTGTGATCCTGCTTTTTCTAACATACTCAATATGACCTCAAGGTATATAGTGAATATATTACACATAGTCAATAAAATAGTGTTGATATATTAAGACCTATGCTCACAAATGTTTGACCCCCGAAAAGACCATTAAAGACCTCAAATGGGTTGCAGAAGGTTGATTTTTAACATTAGTAGGTTAGAAAAAATATTGGGGGCACCAATTGTGTTAGCAGCACTAGTTACACCCTATAAACGCATGGCCCTTTGGGCTTGTCTAGTAAGGAAATACAAATTAAGTGAGTACTTTTCACATAGGATACAAGTCAGTACAATGTAAGTCCTGAAATCAACTTATAGTTTACATCTCTTTTCCGATGAATGATGTGTATGAATAGTCTTAGTAACTAGCAAGACATATGTTGATTCATATGATTGAAACTTGAATTTTTTTATTTGACATTAATTGTAGGGACAACCGAATAGATATCTATTATACATTGATTCAAATAGAGATGGTAATTTTGAAGAAAAAATGAGAAGGAGAAACATCAAGCAATACTTCAAGCATCACTAGAGGTTGTAATCTCAAAAGAAAATTTAAAATAAATATGGATTTGTTTCTTGTTGAAGGAGTGGCATGCTCTTATGACAACGAGACTAACAAATACAATGTATTTCCCTTGGGATATAAGCATTATGCGAACGAGGAACCAAACCTAGTTTATGAGTTGGACATTGCTTTTTGTATCGATGGGAGAACATATTAAATTGCTACATTTAGTTTATATTGGATAAGGATATTTTCAATGGGATAGTGTAAATGTTCCATATAACTACGGAGTTGATCTGATGGACTATGTTGGCTCAATGTATGCTTATCAATGTTGGTAATGGCTAGTCTAGTATCTAATAAAATAAAATAAAACAATCAACATATATATATATATATGAAAGGCCAAAAATCCAAGAAATATTGCTAGGTTTATAAACAATTCACGTCCTGGAAGCATGAACAAGCTACCCAATTGCATGTTTGAGGAGCAGGATGAGAATAGAGTTATGGTTTGTGCAATAAAACCAATAGTTGTAGGGAAGGATTTTTTTATCAATTACAATTTGAATAAAATTAATGAATCAGGTAATTGTGACTAACCGACCGCTTATATTTAACATTTCCTAAAGAATGTTTGAATTTGATCATTTGCAATAGGTTTATCTTAAGAATTGGTGTATATAATTAAGATACCATCATTCTATATATTGAAAATTGGAAATGTTATTTTCTATATTGAAAAATATTTTCAAATATTTCCTCTTTGCACATTAGAAGAAAAAGAAAAAAATTGCAAAGCCATCATGATTGAATTGCCACCAAAGTCCTATTATGTGGATTGTTTAACTTATTATGGTTATGTTGATTCAATGCATGTTCTCTCCATTCAAATCAACCATTGAAAATGGGAACAAAAAATAAGTATGATTGCATACATGCTTTTTGAACTGTTCACGAATAAACCATGAACTGTTCGTAGTGAAGGGATTAAAACTCCATGGTCACTATAGAATTTGAACCCAAAATCCAACGGCATATATGTCGGATTTTCTACATCTTGCTGTTGACCATCAGACAATCTCCATCTTTTTTAAATGTCATTCTAAATTTGGCTAAAATCCGACGGTAGGACGTCCCGTCAGATATCTGACACATACCACCGACGACCAGGCAGTCGGTTATCCGACGGTCCACACTTAATTTGAAGTCGGATATCTTAGACGTGTACGTTGGATAACCGACGACATCACAATGCAAAAAATCCTACCATCCGACGTTCTTAGCCGTCGGTGGTATGGAAAAAACGTCGGGTACTTTATCCCGTTGAAGTGAGATAACCGACAACATCACAATGCAAAAATGCATGCCATCCGACGTTCGTAGCCGTCGGTGGTATGGAAGGAACATCAGATACCATAGCTCGTTGAATTCAGATATCCGACGACATCAGAATGTAAAATGGAAGCCATTCAACGTTCTTAGCCATCGGTTGTATGGCAAGAACGTCGGATGGTTTAGCAATGGAAGTCAAATATCCGATGTCATTGTGGAATAAATAAAAAAAACAGTATTATGTTGTGATCAAATTTGTAGGGTGGGTCTTATTAATTAGAGATTGTCTGGACAATTAATTAGGTATTGTTGTTTGCACGAAGGTCTCATAAAAGTCTAGGCAGGAGGTAGACCTTGTGGGTGATTCAAAGCTGACTCTTCATCCTCATCATTTTACATCTATACGAGTCTTGTTACGGTTACCTCTAATTCAGTCACTTCATCCTATGTGAAGGTGATGCCCTTGAGGAAGTTCATATGATAGGAGGAGTAGTTGAAGCAAATGAAATAAAAGCAACTTGATGATCAGAGGATTTTCTTTTATGAATTTACTAGATATAATTGACAAGTATGAGTTCAAGAAATATGGCACAAATTATATTCATCAATTGGTATTGAGTGATTGGTAGAATCCATGGTAGTAAGCTATGCCTTATGGAAAAAATAGTAGCATTCCTCTCAACTCTAATGTGTAAAGTGTCGATCAGTAAGCATATACATGGAAGCCTTAAAATTGTTCAAAGAATGAAGAATGTTGAAGGAGATAGTGGACAAACTCGAGATTGCTAGAAGTTATCGATGCAAGGAAGACATCGTTAGATTGAATATTACACATATCTAAGTGCTCATCATGCTATAACATAATTGGAGAAGTTCAAATCAGTTTTCAGTAAGGATAAAGTGGACAAGCTCAGGCTTGTTACTCTTGGCAAAAGGAAGCTTCAGTGAAGCAATGTACTAGAGATTGTTGAAGAGAATATCCTTTAAGCTTGATTTGACAAGAAGTATGACTGAGAAATGATATGATTGATAGGGGGAGTATGGAATGATGATGCATGCTTACCTTTTATGAATTTACTAGACAGAACCTTGTTGAAGTTTGAAGTAGCATAAGGGGGAGCATTTTAGCATGAAAAAACCAACAACAAAATTTTGATGAAGATGGCAAGGTACAAGGATAATTTACAAGACACAATATCAAGCTCAGTCAATAGGCGGAGTAGTTGAAGCAAATGAACTTTTACTTCATTTGCTTCAACTACTCCCCCTATCATATGAACTTCTCCCACCGTAACCATTTCTTACCTTGATTTCAAGAGGCGGCTGTGAAGATGAACTGTCATTAAGAATCGTTTCATATATCTCTGGTTTTCTCAAAAATCTATAATGAACATAAAGAGGATTTCCACGATAATATATTCCATCCAAACCTATCAAGTGCACTTTTAGGTCAGCAATATTGTCGTCTTTGAACTGTGGTAGCTCCTTGGCCATTTTCACCCTGTAAATTGAAGGATTCCTGCAAACAAAAATCACTATGTTACGCGAACTTCTTTCAGGGAGTTGTTACATTTGCTTCTAAGATCTTTCATCGCTTTGTTACAAGAATGTTACTGACCTAAAAGTACACTTGATAGGTTTGGATGGAACAGATTACGTGGAAATCCTCTTTATGTTCATTCTCGAGTGACTCGATATTAACAATCCCCATTATAACAATGGGATACATAAAGTTGGCAAAGGAAAATAAAGAAAACATATAAAGGGATACGTAAAGTTGACAAAGGAAAATAAAGAAAACCTATAATTTGCATCGAAAAAATAACAGGGTATGAACTGAACTGAGGAGATTCGAACCTACAACCTATGTCTAGTCCCAAGGCTACCACCTTCAAGCCTGACCTTATCAATCAATTCCCATCGCCATTTCCTCTCATACGATGTCCCACAACCATTTCTCTCGACACCCAATACTCTTCATTCATTCTGCATGCATTTTAATATGCAATCGTCTCAGATTCTCATAGCATTTTCCCTCAATTAGTTTCTCAATTAAATATGACCCACGCCCGTCGTCCAAGGAGTGTTGCCAACGGTCTTGAGTTTCATCCTGACAACGGTGATGATTCATGGTATTATGTTTCCCTTCAGCTGCAATATGGAAAACTCATAGTTCACTGCGAAGGTTTGTCTGACAAATGTGACAGTTTAGGTTCCTTTACCCCAGAGCAATTCCTCAAAGTGTCCCTAAACGGCACCAGGGTTATGGAACCCAAACCATCACATTTGTCAGACAAACCTTCGTAGTGAACTTTGAGTTTGTCATATTGTAGACGAAGGGAAACATAATACCATGAATCGTCAGTATTGCCAGGCTGAAACTCAAGACCGCTGGAAACACTCCTCGGATGGCGGGCATGGGTCATGTTGAATTGAGAAACTAATTGAGGGAAAATGCAGTGATAATTTGAGACGGTTGCATAGTGAAATGCATGCATAATGAATCAAGCGTGAAGGTGGTATCCCGCCGTCTCCCACTATGAAATGCATGCAGAATGAATCAACCTGCTTGAAGGTGGTCTCCCATTGTCAGCTGCACTTCAAGCTTGAAGGTGGTAGCCTTGGGACTAGAAATAGGTCGCAGGTTCGAATCTCCTCAGTTCAGTTCATATAACCCTGTTATTGTTTCAATGCAAATTATATGTTTTCTTTAATTTCCTGTTTTCTTTAATTCCCTAGTGTAAGAGGAGCCATTATGGGCAAGTTGCAGCCCTAAAAAATAATGAACATTGACAACAAGCAAGATGTTTCTAATTGTTGTTGGTGTATGTTAGATTAGTTGCAAATATCATGCTTCAAAAGCCATGCTTCAATGGTAAATATACCATTTGGGAAGGGTTTATGTGAGGTTAAGGATATTGATTCCAAGGAAATTAAAGAGAAGGTTAAGGATATTGATTCCAGTGCATCATTTACTCAGCCTTTGAAGTTGTAGAAACTCGAAATTGGTTATGAGGAGCAACCAAACATCACAACAAGCTCCAAGAAATTGTCAAAATTTAGATGACACGCGAGTGGGTTGTAGAAAGCCAACATCATAGCCATTCATTGAGCTCCTCTCTGTTTCAAGAATAATTTAATATTCTCTACTGAATAGGGCCAACCACGTGAAGATGGAAGCTCTTATGGCCCCTTCCCCCCCTCACATCACTCTCAATTCCCCATACCCAATGCATGTACCTGAAAAAAAAATTATGTGCAAATTCATGTATACTTCATCATGAACTTTCATCTACCATTCATTCAATAAAGGTTAACATTCATTAAACCATTGTTTCATTCAGTAAACACATTCATTCAATAAAAGATAACATTCAATAAACCATTCATTCATTCAGTCAACACATTCATTCAATAAAGGTAACAGTTTACTACAATGAAACATTAAACCATTAAGCCATTCATTCATTCATTAGGCCAAAAATCATGGACGATATATTATTATAAAAATGATTAGACGATGTTTTCCAGTCACTTATTTTTAGTTTTTCTTCTCTTTTGTTTTACCAAAAATTCTATAATAAGACCATCTTGATCTGGAATTTCTCCTCCAGTTCTTGGTTCTTCATCAGGCACTTGTAGTGATGTCTGCATCCTAGAGTGTTGATCTAGACGTGGATTTTGCGGCAAGGGGTTCGGATTCGCTGCAACAATGTGAAAATGTTACATCGTTATATATTTCTATTGTAATGACAAGTGTTTCATTTAAAAAAAACATTACAAAGGTGTTTTTTAACCTGCTGTGGCCACATCATGTTGTTCATGTTCTTGTCCAGGCTCAACCTGTACAGTTCACCCTCTACATGCTCTGCAGTTGAAATATGGTGAACTATACTTAATGTTCACAATTTGCAAGGCTATACATAAAATTGTAGCATATGAATAAATTCTTTACCAGGATTCAAAGCATGATATTCTATTTGTTGTTGTCCCTCCTCGACATTAGGGGGATCATTTCTTTTTTGCTCAAAACATAGTCAATATTTTATGTCAAGTATTTATAACGAATAGGTTGCACAAGAAATAAATCTTCATTAAACTATATAGATTTTATAACCTGTGCACCGGATGGATTGGTACCAGAAGACTGTGTTTGCCCAGATAAGATTTTTCGGTGTTCAACAACAGCTCCAAAGCCGTGCTGGAAGCCAAGCTTCATGTCTTCCGCAGTGGGAATTTCATTGAATCGGTCGGCCTGCATATTTGCATAACGTCGTTAATTAACATTTTGCGGTGCAATAAAATTAAAAATAATTTGCAATTTATTTTTTGTATGCATTATTGGTTTTTCGAAACTTACAAATCGTGCCGCCAAATTCGAATAACCACCAGGCCCAAGCTTGTGCTAACCTATTTTTTCCAGTCTTTCCTTTTTGGCCTTTGAAGTGTTTGACAACATATGCAAGTGTTGAAATACGTTAGATGTTCCAAATCCGATTTAGAAATCAATAATAATAAGGTTTAGAATTACATTGCAGAAAGTATTGCATACCTCCCTCTTCCTGGTGGTATATTTCCTTCTTTTCTCCGAGCCCTCTCATTTCCATCGTCCACTAGAGCTTTCCACTCCATTGCTATAATCATTGGAGGGCGCTCATACCTAGGGTTTTCTTCGAGGTGGGTCCTATATTGGTCTCGGACAACCTTCATATGTTTTCCAACCTTTTTCAGGACCTTGGATTGATTGAAGGTCTTGTCTCCAAACAGGCCCACTAATCGATTAGAGAGGTCATATTTCAAATATTTCGGTTGTTTATTCAACCTTGTTCGGATGGTGGGCCCAAAGATATCCAAGGATGAGTCATTCATTTGTTTATAAAAACATCATTTCCTGCAAAACGATCATGCCCTGATCATAATTATTTGAAAAAAAACGTTTTAACAGTATATTACAATGAAATTATAAACACTAACTTGATCAACATATATTAATAACCTGGGATCTTCTCGATATTTATTGGGACAGAATTTTTGTCCACCAAAAATGTTTCCTCCATTATTCCCGTGCTAGTGACACGGGAAGATCCTGGAAATGCAGCTAGGGAGATATCAAAATTACTAAGAGTCTTGGTGTCGATCGTTTCTTCTGGACAATCTGGCGTGCATCAATCACTAGCGGTCGGTGCACTCACAGCTGGGGTTCGTGGTGTTTGGGAACGTGTTTCTGACTGTTCAGTCGACATGAATGGAAAAGGAGTCACAGGGGCCAACACCGCCTTCACCACTATTGTGTGCTCCCTGATAATTTTGTAAATACAAACCACATTTTATACGTTTAGTACTATCATATAAAAGAGAAAATTATAAAGTTATAAATGAATTATTTTATGATTCAATATTCCTCAACTTACTCGCAAGGTTTCAGATCTCTGTCCCAACAATTCAATCCTTGCTCTAATCTTGCTTGTCTGCGGAACCCTGATTAGCAGAGAAATGATTTCCGCACTATATTTATTCAACATTTTTTCTATCATCTTAAACGGGCATATGGCTTAACGAATTTTGTCAGTATCGTTAACTAGCATCTCAGCCACTTCAGGATCTATTGAATATTCTTGCGATGTTGTTTCATACAGCAATTCACTAGGATGCAACAAAAATATATAAAACACTACTGAGTTCTATCATGATAGATTCCTAAAATTATATTAACAAAACATATCTATCATGATAGATTCCTAAAATTACAACTACGTTTACCTGATGCCTGGACTATGGTGTCATCTGATCCACAGCTATGGACTTGCCCTGATCATCGGGCCCCTGCAAAAAAAAAGTAGAAAAAATTATCATAACGAAACCAGTATACAGACGAAAAATACATAACAAAATAAACATTATGTTACGTATTGTATTGGTACAATTCGAATGAATTATACCTGCAACCTCGAGGATCGTGATCCACTCATCGGATCAATGGTCATAGTTGACCTACCCCGATCTACTAATATCTGGGAGCTGTCCCTTACAAAACCCTAAATCAAAAACATAGTGAAAGTCACCTAAACGAATCCAAAACTATTCATGAAAAAACACATAAAAAAAACTATTATTCATATAATTATAGTTTTACTATTACAAAGATGTATACCTGTTGTGTCGAGGTAGGTATGGTATGGTCTACTATGACCCTTACAGAACCGGCCTGCATAAAAAACATAGAGAAAATTACCTAAACGAAACCAAAATATTCATTGAAACATTAATATAATGAGAAAACATTGTGACATATTTAAATTGTACAATTACAATCAGGTTTACCTGTTGTCCTGAGGTTGTTGTCGTCTGTCGATGAACTATCGAGTGGCTTTCCCGATCAACGTTCTGCATAAAAAATAGATAACATTATATTAAACCAAACCAATATACTAATAATGAAAAAACAAATAAAAAAAAACTCGTTTTTCTTATTATATTTTTATTATTACAAAGATGTATACCTACTCCCTCGAGGAAGATGCACTCCTCCGACCATCTGCTAGCTTGGATTTTTCCCGATCACTAGCCTACGAAGTAAATATGGAAAATTTAAACGAAATAAACTAACGAAAAATCCTTAAGATGTTAAATTCATTAATAAAAGGTTGGGTAAATTGTTATATGTACCACTCCCATAGTAACCGTGTTTGTATCTACTCGATTCAAATTATAATTAATAAGCAACTCTTCCCCTGCAGATATTGATTTAATGGCACATACAAAAACACAGTTTCCTTCACGCCCCTCAAATTCATAGTTTGGTTGCTTATTTGTAGATCTTGGTTGTGTACTGTTTATAAACCCCGCAATATTACCTATGGCCTTTGGCCTTCCGTCCATGTACAACGTTGCTCCTTTATTTTGATCTTTGTCTTTCAACTGTAAATAGTTTGCTGACAATCCATATCTACGCATACTTTTTGTATATCGGACCAGGCGCATCCAATCATTGTAGTTGTAACAGGGTCCAACATACTCCATTAATTATGTACATGTGATGTGAGGGACCTTTATGCCATCCATGCAAAAAAACCCGAAACCATGTATTGACAATGGTGCAATTCGATATATCCTCTCATACACAAAAAAATTTGTGTTCGATTCAGGAAGATCCTTGGGTACCCATTGTTTCACTAAATGTCTGTACCTCAAGGGCACCTCGTTGTCTCCTATTGTCTCATCATCATAGGAACATGACCCCCCTTGAGCACGATAATATTCCATGCATTTATGGAATTTTCTTCTGGTCTTTTGACATCTAGTCGATAAAACTATTGTAGACCTACTGGATGTCTCTCTTTCCTTTAGCGTTCCTAAACTCCCCTTGCTTGAGGAAGACAGATCTGACAAATACCTGTTTGGTTCTACCTGCACCATGGGAAAAGTTTTTAGATAGGACCGCAAGGCATAGCGCCTGTTAAAAGGTGACATCTAGCGCCTTTTATAAGGTCACTTGTACCGCATTCCATTTCTCAAAATGTAGGCATTCAAGTGCCGAGGAAGAGGATCACTTTATCTTTCTTAGGAGTATACATTCATACAATTATGAGTTGTCTTTTATTGATCCTTTGGGTCTTGAGTCCCATATCACACCATCTAACTATCAGCTTTGTTGTCATGGCCCTAAAGTCTCTCTCATCCCATCAGTTTGGGTTCATCACCTCAGTAATTGAAGTACACTCACATTTAGTAAGATATTTATATTTAGCAATAATAATATAAAATAAAAATAACTAACCATTATGGAAAACTTCTAAAAGTTTTTATGATTTTCAAAAGTAAGATCTTTTAGGTGGTTAATAAGTGTTCACAAATATTCAAAAACAATATTTTATATAATGTTGTGGAACTTGTATAATCTTATTCAAAATCTAAAATGAAATATTCTTAAGGAAAAGGATGAACTCATTGAATATTGGAAAGACATGGGTAGTTTTGTAATCAAGCATGGTCTTCTTAGATAACTGAAAGTAATTGAATCAAGCAACAACAGAACCATAAACATGTAAATTCTTTTAAAAAATGGTAGCTTTCAGACCTACTCCCAACTAATGCTGCTTTTGGACAATTACTTGTAATATTGACCTAGGGTATTTATTGCATAACATAGATTTTCAATCATATTGACACAGAGAAAAGTAGGGCTTTCTTTATATTATCATGACATAGTTACAAAGACTTTCTTTTCAATCTTTATGACAATTTGAATGGACAGGCCCCACTCATAGCCAAATACTGTTGAGATATTTACAAATCATCGGAGTATGGGGGACCATATATTTCTCGAAAGACGTTGGATTCAGTGCTCCATGCCTTTGAATAAACAAAACTCAGGACCACGCGTCAATTGTGATGCATGTGGACGTCTATGTGGGTTTTGACAAGTCATTGTTCTTTGTATTTAATGTAGTAATCAAGGATTTTATCCTCAGTAATATTTGTCTGCAAAATATCTTTGACTTGTTCGATAGATTCCCCAACGTCCCATTTTAGATTATAAATAACAATTGGTTCCAATGCTTCCAGGTTGATGCCGAGTGATTGCCACCAGTCTCTCATCCAATCAGGGACGAAGTAGAATGTAGTTGGATCCTCATGGATATCATGTGTACTTTGAAGTCCAAACTTTAGCATGGTATAATATGTTATACCTGTATTTTCTTTTCTCAAGAATTACCACCATAATTTTTTATATTTTTCATAAGTGTGTGTAGTACTTGGAAACCAGAGACTAGCATCTTGATGTGGCCATGCTTTCAAAGAACGTATCCGGTTAATACATTAGTATTGATGGTCTAGTTGTATCTTGGGCTGATGTGTAGAGACCTCTGTCATGATTAAGTTAATATCATGGTAGAGGTGTGTTAACCAATTGCTTGCATCAACTTCTTTTCTCAGGGAGTTGTTGTAAATCATCTCTAGTACAATACTGGATCCCATAGGCATTCTTCTGAGTTCTGGCACTAGTCTAATAAAAGCATCAGATCCCTGTAAGTTAGCATCTAATACTTTAGTATGTCTCAACTCCCACCTAGGTTTCCAATCTTGTGTATAATCCAACCAACTAATATTACCATCAATAGTATAGATCTGATGTTTTCCTCTGGTCTAAGCAGATATTTCCATGTTTACTTGTGGGTTATGGGCCCACTAGATTCTGCTTTGAGCTTCTACGCTCGCTTTCCTCGGGCTCGCTTGTTTTAGGATCGCTTGCTTCAGGCTCGCTTGTGAAAAATTAACATCATAATTCTGTGTCAAATATTCTCTTGTTAAAATGTTAGGAATGTTTTTTTCTTTCCCAGCAATGTGCTCATGAACAGTACAGTTATAACATCAAAACAATGCTTGCCATCTTGCTAACTTTCCTTTTGTTGTTGCAATTTTTAGTGTGTTGTTTAGCACAAATGGAAGACTAGAGCAATCTATTCTAATGATAAATTCATGGTTCAACAAATGAATCTGGAACTTCTCTATGCATCTCAGTGCTACAAGGATTTCTTTATCGACAATGGCATAGTTCTGCTCAGTTTTATACCAAGTTCTTGATGCAAACTAGACTATTTCCTCTTCTTTAGGTTTTCTTACCTGTTTTAGAACTCGTCCCCATCCTATGTGTGAAGCTTTTGTTTCTATAATGTTGGGAAGGTTATAATCGATGACATGCAGTATGGGTAACATTTTTACCTTGCTCTTATATTCAAGACTTTTGTTTTTCAAAGTGTTCACATTCTCATATGTGCACCAATTCCTCTTGTAACAAAAGGATGATCTAACCTAAGAAAGGAACCTTGCGATGAATTATTGTAAAATAGTGTATGCTACCCCATGTGTTTCCCATTAATCATATACCTTCTTAGTCCCATGTCCCTATCATGTTGTAACATCTAAAACTCTCAAGTTTAGTGCAAAACTCTACAAATCCATTCTCCACCTCTCAAGGATGGCTTTGTCCTAATATATCCTATTAAATGATGGAATTTTAATGGTTTTCATTAAGTCACTCATCACTATAGTACTTGGTGATTGAAGGTGTACAATTATTTTCACACCTAGTCCCCAGAATATCTCATATGTTGTTGAATACATATTTGTTGTTGTCCCGTAGTCAGGACACTTATTCTCCAAGATAATTTTCCTCACAAGTTCAATCGAGTAGTTCCACCACTCTTAAAATTCTTTACCAACAATATAATTTGATTACCAACAATTTTGTCTGACAGGACAAGCCTTAACTACTTAATTCAAATTATTTACCACATATTTGATTACCAACAATTTGATTACTTAAGTCTTATAACCAACACATATTTGATTACCTAGGTGTAGACGTTTCCTGTAATATACTCATAAGAGTTACTTTCAGAAATGACTGTGCCTCTTAGAGGCTAGTCAACTCTAGGAACCAAGTGACCCTATTATAGGGTTAGTACAAACCAAAGAGAGAGATGACTGGGCTATGGTACGGTCAATCAAAGAAATTCAATGATAGTCAAAAGGCTCAGTACAATCACAATAAAGATGAGCTGACAGCTAACAGACTGAGGCCAAAGAGACTCACGACCTCCAATAAGGTACAAGGACCAACCAAAGGGTACAAAAACCAACCAGTAAGGTACAAGTAAAAAAGAAAAGAGTGGGTATAAATTAGACTCATAACCCTTGAGACTAAGGGGGTGTGCTACCTCAAATGTGGACAAACTACCATAGTTATACCCACAAGACCAAAAAAATAAAAGGCGGTACAAATCAAAAGATAACTCAAGATGAGTAAAAGACCCAAAAGGTGAGAGGCAAGGTACCACAAAAAAATCAAAGGACCAAAATTAAAGGACAAGCTACCACAAGACATCTAAACAACAGGGTGTAAGGACCAAAAGTAAATCAACCATTGCGGGGAAGGTACAAATAAGGTCAAATATATGTTGCAATAGCTCCTTGTAACTACCTGTTATTTGACATGCCAAAGAGATGGAAGGTCAAATAATGTCAAATATATGCAATAGCTCCTTGTAACTACCTCTTGTAACTCAAATAGGACCACGGCCAAAAGGTATGATATCAAGCAATCTTCCTAACTAAGGTCTCGAGGGTGGTACGAAGTGGGTATAAAGACTCATAACAACTTGGACAAAGGGGGTGTACCTCAAATGTGGAAAAACTACCATAGTACCCACAAGACCAAAAACATAAAAGGTGGTACAAATCAAAAGATAACCCAAGATGAGTAAAAGACCCAAAAGGTAAAAGGAAAGGTACCACAAAAATATTATCAAAAGAATGAAAGGACCATAAGACAATCAACTAAGGTGGGGTACAACCAATCATCTCTCTCTCAAATGTACCATTGTTCCATATAACCTGAAAATCCATCATCACGGTAAATGGAAAAGTCCACACGGATGATGTGATCAAGTGATCCTCTAGACTACTCCTAAGGTCAAGCATTAGTGGATCCATCAAGGGGTGTTCAGTCCCTTGATAAGACCATCTAACTAAACCATATCAAAGACCTAGGAGAAGAGGACATCACACATCATTAGATAATTGGTAACTGACCGTGTAAGAACTCAAAAACCCTAAAGCAACCGAGCCTACAGAAGGGGAGCTAGGAAATGACAAGGCTTGCATGACAAAAAAGAAATCTCAAAAAACTGTACTGGGACCGGTGTCACAGTAAGAGAGCTGAAACAAAAGTGGCCAGAATGCCAACAAGCAGCACTAAAAAAAAAAGACCCTCTAAAAAGGTGAAATTGCAAGCAAACTTCCTAACTAGGAGTCTGAGACCTCGACAAATCGTATCCTTCGCAAGGTGATGAAATCCAAGTCGAACAATACGAAATGAGAGACCAATAATGGAAGGATATCCCTCTACCGAAAGGGATCCTGGGTAAAAGAGCCCTAGAAGAAAAGTCACCAAGCTACCTCGTTCATGACACGTCGGAAAAGGTTTTCGGCACTTCTATCTTAACGCCCCTGTATCACCATCATGGTAGAGTACAAGGAAGACAATGGATCGATATGCCTTAGGTGCTAAGTGGAGTACGGCATTCCACAAAGTCCATCCGGAATCAATCCTCGCGGCTTAACCCCCGAAACAATGGGAGGCCCCTCCACAAACTGGTCGATGACCATGTCAATAAATACTAGAGGATTTTAACACCCTAGAGGACAACAACTATGTCTCAAATGAAAATGACAAGGGGGAATTATTTGGATGCCTATCCCCAGTGTGCTACCTAAATACCAAATTCTTTTTATCCTCACGTGAGGTTAAAGTGTGTTGAGTTAGCAAGTTAAATTTTAATGGTTGTATTAATCAGTCGAGTGATGGAAGTGAAACTTGTGGTGTGATTTCTGACTCAAACTATGCAAATGCATATGAATCAAATAATCCTTTCCTTTCAATGAATGCTAGCTAATGTAAGGAGAGAGTTCTTTCAAACTATAAATACTCTTTCAAATTAAATGAATCCAACAATAACTTTCTTCTACTTCTAATGAGTAAAATGCATGACAATGTTTAAACCTTAGCAAGCATAAGCATGACATTGTGATATTGTGCATAGTCACCAAAAGATGAAAACCTCAAGAATTGCAGGCATTCAATGTAGAGTCTACGTAGTTGTATCAACTGAGTTTTTTAGTCTACATGTTGAGTCAATAAGTGTCATCATGATAGAAGTTCATGATCAGAATTTAGAAATGACAGAGTTTTGTCCTCCTATTATTTTCAATGTCTTTGTTTGTGGTCCTCTCATCCTTCAGATATCCCATGTATGGATAATCCCATCTAATAGACAATTTGAAAGGCAAAGGAAGAATCTACAACTCAAGATTAATGTTGAGGTTTCTATAGATATTGGCATCCTAGTGACATCACTACAATGGGAATTTTGCATATTATTAGAGAATGAAAAAGGAAATCACCAGTTTGTCAATTCAACAAGGAAATCACCAGTTTGTCAAATAAATTGACCTCCTGTCACCTTTAATTTTCATTTACTGGATTGATGATTCAATGGGTTTCCTATCTATATTGAATGATTCATGGTCTAGACAATGATTGGCATGAAAAAGCAAGGATATTTAATCTAATAAATAGTTTAAGGTATGCTTGATAATAATCTCCATATCAATGATTGGCATGCAAAAGAAAGGACATTTAATCCAATAACTAGATCGTGGCATCCTAGTTAGAAATAATAAGGTGAATTATAAGGTATGGATACCCACGGGGGGTTCATTCAGTGAACTTGTTACATAGCACGATCGTTCACATGATATTAAAGAACACCCCTAATTTCACTAAATATTGGAAAATGCATCCTAAAATTGTATTGTTAAACCCCCCTCCCAATATTCCTTTCCAATTAAGAAAACCCCTAGTTTCACCAAATATTGTAGGTATCAATTTTTATCAACCCATTTTTAACACCCCCTTTATATCATATTATCAAGTTGTAACAAATAGGAGCCCTAACACATCTTAGTATAAGAAAACAAGATGCTAAATAAAATAATTTAGTATAATGCTAATAATTATCCCACTAGGATTGCAGGGGCGATTGATCAATTTGTAGCATTGGATAGAGGAACACCTAAAAAAATAGTATTGGGGAAGGAAAAATGCATAAAACACAACCTAGTCAAGAGATCAACATAACAAAGAATTTAAAAGACCAATAGTCCAATTGTTTGTGCAATGCTTAGAAAAGATGAGAATTATAGATGTTTCACACCGCAACCTGCCAATCTACCAATTTTATATCATGTAAATACAAATATAGCCATAGAGAACTCGTGTTTTCTATAAGCTTAATAAATTAAACTCCATACAAATACAAAATTGAAACCCTTTTGTGGATGGACGCCCCTACCTTCCTATCAAAACAAACATCATTGATGTTTGAACCCAAATGAACATAGAAAAATTCCTTTTACTTTTCAATAACACCATATGATCATGTGCATAGCTTGGATTTGGGTTATTCACAAGATCCAATGAATTTCCTCCACTTCCTCTACATTTATTCTTGCAATCAAACGAATTAACAACATTTAGTTCCCTTTTCTTGGGTTATATCTAGTTTTTTTAATCTTTAAAGGATAGGGGAAAATCTCCATTGTTAGGTTTCAAGCATGCAATAGTTATAAAGATACACATATGGTGAAACTTATATGACACCATTTCATGGTAACGATAACACATAGGGTATGTAAATAAGGATTTATATTTTCACCTATGTTCATGTTAATTCCAATACAATATTAAGACAGATGACTTACATATAAGAATTGAAATTACAACTATGAATGTGCCAAATATAACTCAATCTAACAACTGTTCCTAACTGGTAATGTGAAAATATTAAAGAAGAATACAAAAATTTGAAAGAAATAATTAGTCAAGAAACATTGATCTAACTTTTCTTGATTCCAGTGAACCAAGAAAGATGGATCTCACTTTTCTTGGCTGTCATGGAGCAATGTTTAATTTAATATCAATGCCCACCTAAACCCCAACCTAAAAATTGAAGAGTTAAATCTTTTACTTGAATGCCTACAAAAAATACAATACAATTGTTCAAGTCTGGAACTCCCGACTCAACTACATCTCTTAACTTAAAGATGGAAAACAATATAACATCAATTCAAACCAAGCCTAAATAAGCTATAAATGAGGATTGCTCAAGGGTAATAATCCAAAAAGACTTCCATCGATATTATCCTTGGTACATTATTATCAGATTTATGCAAAACTTGGGATCATAAGCAATATCAAATAAAAATGGAAGGTCCTTAAGTTTTGGGTGGGTATGATTGAGCCCGTGATTTGGAGGTATGAATCCATCCCACAATTTGGAGGTTATTCCTCAGCACACCCAAATAAAATAACCCCCAATATTTATATTACTATGTCAAATTAAAAACCCCCTTTGACCCCTTAATACAAGGTAATATATTTTTGAGGTTTTTAAGAGTATTCAACCCCCCAATATGAATGGACGTGATATGATATTGCCTCACCAGTGAACCCCCCGTGTGGATACCTTGTCTTTGAGTTTTTGAACCCTCGTGACTATACCTTCATCTAAGCAACTTCACATAGGAAGGATTATTGGAATTTTAATCCGAACCATGGGCTCGGAGAAAATGTTAAAGCCATAGTTTATAAGCAAGGCCTCCATCTTAAGGCTGGAGATGCTTCGTTTGTAGCAATTATGGACTGGATTTCTTTTGGACTAAGCTCAAAGTTTGATTGTCTACATTCCCAGTTGCCACTGATGCTTCTAAATTTTTTGGAATCACAACAGGGTCCTTTGTGTGATATTCTTGTTTTTTCATAAATTTCACATCATCTTTGATCAAAGAGTAGTTTCCTTCATCATTGGTCTACTGGATATCTTGAAATCCAAATCTTAGTAACTGATAAAAATCTATTGAGATTTCGTATGAAATTAGAGACAGAATCTAAGCACATGTGTGCAGAGATGAATGAAGGATAGCAAAGAAAGCAAAAAAAAAATCATGTATAGTTGGTTACATGTTGTCAAACATTTACATAAATTTGCAGTAGCCCTATTCTATGATCCTTATTTTTTGGACCTATTTCAAAACTAGCGTAGCAAGGTATACATGATATGCAAACTAACTATAGGAGGATGAGATGATGGTGCAAGGTTGACATATTGAATTGTAGGAGGAGAAATTGAATATGGTGGTTCAAGTCATCATTTGAAGAAGGAAAGAATCATCATTTAAAAAAATCATCGCTCAAGATATTGTTTACCTTTCTTGATGACTATAGATATTCCTTATATTTTGGACTAAGGCTAGGTTGATAAGATAATGGGTTACAACACACTAATCCATTGTGTTATTTTTGTTGACGATACATGGTTATTGGTTTCATGATGCTACTCTTGATTATTATTTATTCTGTCCATTTATTGGCTTCCAATGTGCCCAAAGATGTTGTCCCTATCCACACTCATTCCCATAATTCATCATTATATGGTTTGTACTATGCCATAGACCACCCAAAAATATCAAAAACATTACCAGATTTTACAATGAGAAATAATATCAAAATTGCACTGGGTTGGCAGGTGTGGGAGGAGTTCTCTATGAATCCGCTGGAAATAAGATGAAGGACTACGCCTGGGGTATAGGTAGAAACATGAACAATAGTGCAGAATGGCTAGCCCTAACAAAAGTTCTGTAGATTGCAAGGGAGGATGGCATCACCAATTTAGCAGTTTGTGGTGACTCAATGTTAGTCATTAGGGAGGCAAGGAATCTGATTATGAAAAAAAAAATCCCCACCTCCAAAATCCATAGCCTTCTTAAGTACCTTGTCAGTGAATATGAATCTATCAGCTTCTATCACGTCATGAGATCGAATAATCAAGCAGCATAAAAGATGGCAAATGAGGATAGGGGTGTCCTTGTTAGCAACCTTTCATTTAGAAACAAAGTTTGGATCCCTTAACATATTCAAACCCCCACATTATCTATGCTTCTAAACCATGGGGAATTGTCTAGGTCTCAACCCCTTGCAGATTTTGCTCTTCATCAAATTTTAGGGTATGGTTATAAACCCAGCTGGGTTTTACGAGGCAAGGACACTTGCATGAAGGCTTCACATGGTGTCCACATGGGGCGCATGGAATCTGTCTTTTCAAAAGTTCTTCGCAGCTCCAGCTATATCAAGCAGTTGGGTGAATGGCAGGCATCATCCTGGGTTCTTTTGTGTTTGCAACTCCAGTTTCCATGTAGCTGTGCAAAAATGGAAAATTCAGGTTTTCCTCATCGCATGAGTACCATTACCATTCTTGGCAGTGCTTCTCTCGATTTTTGAAATCAATTCCCCTCCTGGCCAGGGAATCTAGATGGTTTGCAGTATAGTGAGCAAGCTCAGGGAACTGTGAAGGAAGGTGGTAGAGTTGTTTACAGGAAGCGTAAATATTCCTCATTTGGAGAAATTGATGGTGTGACTTCTAGTTCGAGCATGGATCCGTCTCAAGGCTATGGTCCATTTGAAAAGCAGGGTTATGCGGCCTCCGTAAGCGTCATGGATGACTGACTGGAAATCTTAGAAGTGTAGGTACATGTTCTAAGAATTGAGGCAGCGGAATTGAAGAAAATTGTGTACCACATGTCTAAATCATAATAGGAAGCAAAGCTGGAGGTTCATGAGCTTATGGAGAAATTGGAAGCCCTGGAAGTGGCCATGGAGAAAGGATAAATCCAGGATACAGCTCTACTCAAGGAGATATGAGGCATTGCAAAAAAGGTTGACGAAAACGTCAAAGAAATCTGCGACGAGAGCATGGAACTGAAGCAACTTCTGCTAAACAAGTTTGGCGGGAACGACAAGCTCTGAAGTGAATTTTGGGAATCTATCTCTTCTCAAACTTCTGGAATTTTTTTTGTATGTTGTGTGATTATGAAGACCTATGAATGTAATTTCCTTTTCCAGAACCAGAATGTAGTATACTAGGATGGTAAAGAACATTTAGGTAGTCATAGTACTGAGGCTTTATGTCTGCAAGTCTGTAAGTCTGTTAGAGAAACTGAGGCTATATGTCTGCAAGTCTGTATGTCTATTAGATGGCTATATGTTAGCATTTTGGACAAAGATGATGGTAGAGTAGTGGCATCCCAACACTGTTGGAGTGTAGTCCTGCTCATATACTATGTATTCCAGTTTCTTATCTTTTTTATATATATATAAAAAAATCTGAACCGTTTATGTTAAAAAAAAATTAATATCAAAATTGCTTCATAGAGAAAAAGGGGCAACTTTTAGGTCTAGACTTTATTTTGCAACAATTTCCTTCATAAATTTCCTTACTGCTAGTTGGAAATACAATAATAATGCTGACTACTACCTTTATCCTTATCATTCTAATTAGAATGAGAACTAAGGTTTGTCCTCATTTACTGATATATGAAGAAAAAAATAGCTTTATAACATGATCGAGGTACCCAAAATCATGCTCATACCCTCTGTTGCAACCCGTCCTCTGACTAACCATCAACCAGTCACTACCCTAGACTAAAAACAAATCATTCAATGGAATGCATCCTTTCTACATTTTCTTATTATTTTACGGGGAAATAGTTCTATCACAAATCTAACAACAATATCACTGATTTTGTTATTACAACTCCTCTTGTGGTCGTTCTTGTGCTATTTTTCAGGATTCTTTCATAACCAACTCCACTATTTTACTATTATTGACTTGTCTCATGGAGCTAGTTATGATCTAGCACTATTTTATTGATTTATTTGGAGAGAAAAATGGATATAAACAGTTTTATGCTATATTTGGAGTGTTTTTTTGAGAAAATAGTGGATCTAGGAGAGGAAACTATTATTTTATTGTAAAGTATGTTGAGCGAAACTCTCCATCAAGAATAGCCCTTCCTCATTCATTTTCACGGCAAATACTTTTGGGTTTCTAATTGTTGTTGGTGTATGCTGTATTAGTTACAAATATCATGCTTCAGAAGCCAAGCTTCAATGGTAAATATACCATTTTGGAAGGGTTTAATGTGAGGGATTATTGTAAATAGACTTGTAACCAACACTTCACCTTACTCCACACCAAGATGTCGATCACCATACCTACAACAAGTCTGCAATGAACACTACCTACTCGCTGAAATCTCAACCCTGCAACTTTGTTTTCAATTTTGAAGTGAAATGCAAAATTATCCTATTCAACTACAATTCCAAGTCCAAATCGCATCGCATGGGTGGTTGGAATTTATTGAACCCATGTGACTGGAAGGTGCTTGGGGCATCCAACCGGGGTTTATTAGGGTTAATTGGTGTGGATGGTCAATGTGAAAAAAATGCTTTTGATTTTGAAACCATGGTTCATTGGGGTTTTGGTTGTTCATTTGCACCTTGTGGGAGAGGGAAGCTTGGGAGATTTCCTTGATCTAGGTTAAATACTTGGCAACGCAATAAATCAATCAAATAACTAAATCATTCATGAATTCAATAAATCAAAAGGTAAATGAAATGGGTACTGACCTCTTTGGGAGGCATTACATCCTCTGTGGCTTCTTGACCTCCTCAACAACCTCCTTCACCTACTCTATGACCTCCTCAACCTATTCGACCTCCACTCTAACCTCCTCGACGACCTCCTTCACCTCCTCTATGACCTCCTCAACCTATTCGACCTCCACTGTGACCTCCTTGACCTCCTATGTGAATTCCTCTACCTTCGCTGTGACTTCTACAACCTTCTCCACCTCTTATGCAAACGGTGTGACCTTTGGAAGCTATGGCATGAGAGTAGAAAGGTGAGAATGTGGCTATGGCGAGAGGGAGAATAATGCCAACGCCTGATAGTGAGCAGTTCAGCAGAGTTACATTTGAGACGGATGCGGGTGATGAATCCTTACTATGGTGGAGTCGTATCGAATGAGTCCCTAATTTGAGAGCAAAGAAAGAACATGGAAGAAACCAAGCAGTGTAGTGTTAATTCAAACAATTCATATTACCCCTAGTTTTTTATCTAAATATATTTAATATAATATAATTGAGTAACATTGTTAGGATGTACATAGGATATAAAAAAATATTTTCAATAAAAATATTAGAATATGATTCAATAAATTTTCATGTTACTGGTTGTGTAAGTTAGGGTTTTCATTTAGTCCTCAAACTACATGTAAACATCTAGATTTAGTAAAATAGTTATATATAAAGATTTCTAGCCCAAAATATACTGTCATTGGTATAATTATAAAATAATACAAACCAAGGTTTTTTTATCCTACATTTCAAACATGTGAAGGAAATATTTGCACCATGGTATTTGTGGAAGTTTTATCTCTTGAAAAGGTTTTTTTTTTCAGGGGGGTGGGACCAATGGGTTCTTATAATTCCACCATCATATTTTCTTGGATGGTCAAAGATGAATGGTGTTAGTGGGATAAAGATATCATTTCATATAACATCTTGTATATATTTCATCAATAGAGGATTGAAATTGCTATATTTGTAGTAATTGTAAATATAGCTAGTAGAGTAGTCCCCAAAATTAGGTATTTACTAGGCTTTTGAGGAGACCCAAATTTATTCTTTTTTTTTGCAACAATTAGATTGATTAGTATAGAGAGATTTACCAACATACTTAAACATTTATATTTTTTCATTTAGCAAGTATAAATCCAACTAAGAAGTATGCACACAAAAAATACATGTGGGGTACTCATATTTGGATGCCTTTGGATTCCTTTGCTAGTACCTAGAGTATATCAAAATATCTAGAGGTATACTTGATACAACACTTAGGTATCATTTTAATAGTTTGTATCTATAGTGCAACAAGTTCAACACTTTTGGAGATCACTCTCAATTAGTTTGGATTTGGATAGTACAACTAAGGACATGGTCCATTTATCTTAGTTAGAGCTATGAAAGACTATTCAAGTACTAATTTTGGAAACCAGATGGTGGATCAAAGATTTATACATCCTAACACTCTGTTAGCCATAAGACCTTAGTACAAAGTCCTATGACCATCATTTCTAAATTTAATAAGTAAAATAAAATCCTAGAAATGTTCCTAAAAGTTCATCCTCAACACAAGAATAGAATGAAGAGGTGAATTTTAGATTTTCAAGTAGGAAGAGGTAATAAAGAGTCTAGATTCTATAATGGTAAATAAGATTAAAATTCTAAAAATGGTAACTAAAACAACACTCTAGATTTTCAAAGATAATCTAAAAAATGGTCTCCAATGTAATATGAAAGAGAATCTCAAAGGCATCATGGAAAGTTTTTAAAAATAATTAATATGCCTCCTTACTCTAAATTTACCCTGTCAAAAAGAGGATAAGGAAAATAATATTTTCTAGTCCTAGACACCTAATAATTCATCTCTCTAAGGTCCATATCATTGTGGGTTCAAATTAGATAAAGGAACTACTTAAATCATAATATTGATATGAGTAAGTTTGAAATATCTATGATCCAATAACATGAACATTCCATATGAAGAAATTATTTGGTCTAAAAAAAGTGCAAAATTTATAAAAGGTAACTAAACCACTTATACTATGAAACGAGAACTATATACTATGAACGCGAACTCTACCCATAAAAACGATGATTTTTGCAAAAAAAACACCAAAAACACCCCCCAAATAGAAAAGTGTTGATACTAGTATACACGTATTTTTTTTTAGGGTAAACAATAGAGCCATGGCCTAAACATCCCATATTGTTGTTTAACAAAACTTTAAAATCAACCTTAAATTGGAAAAAAAAAAAATCTTGAAGAGATAAATTACAACTTTCTGGAAAATTGCATATTAAACAAAAAACAAATTTCTCTAATAATTTTACCATTATAACCATATAAAAACAAAGAAATTGTGATGCAATTCATAATGAGATAATATATTAGACCATACAAGAACAAATGGTTCAAATAAATATTCAAAAAATCCTCTAGAGTTTCAATTACAAAAATCATACTAGTAAAAAGCATCTAACTGCTTCTTCAATTTCATCCATGGATTCTGACACCCCATCATCAAAAACTCCTCTAGAGTTTCAATTACAAAAATCATACTAATAAAAAGAATCTACATTGCTTCTTCAAATTCATCCATGGATTCTGACACCACATCCGAATCTACATTTTCTACAGATGAAGGACTTGATGAAGATGTAGATGACCCATACTCTTCTCTATTATCAATGGGCGCACCATCTGAGTCTACATCTATGTCCATCATTTCAGATGTCATATTCCTTCGGGATCTACGGCTTGGTTTAACAGACTCCCATCTTGCAACTTCTGGCTGTGGCAGCAACCTCTTGATAATCTCTATAGTCTTGGAGCAGAGAGTGTATTTCTTTGTCAACTTGAAATCACAAACAAGTATATCAACTTCCTCTAATTTCAAGATGTCAATGCGGCGGCGATTTATTTTTTGACCCTTTCTTTTTCTCTTTCTTCAAACCTTTTTCTCAACCACCATCTCTTCCTTGTACACACCATCAAATGGGTGCATATCTGTTGCATACCAATGTACTTCTACTGATACTACTTCTTCATTTTCTTTATTGACCTTCATAGCTTTTGCAATCCAGAATGGATATTGACATGGATCATCTGTAGCCAAAACTGCAATCATGCAACCCTCCTTGATATCTTGTACCAAGCCTGTGTAAAGGTCTTCCATCTCTCGACGCTTTGCAGATGATATTCTAGAGCCAATATACATTTCTCTTTCCTCTACTTGAGAAAACTCAACAGCTCGAGGTTCAACATTTGTTACCTCATTTTCATTTGATAAACTCTGTGGCCAAGCAAATGGAGTCTTAAAAAATATATCTCCATTTGTAGAGTTTGAAATTATGTCACTCTGCTCCATGAAAAAAGACTCCCACCAAACGGAATCAGCAACATCAAAGTACTCATATGTATCTTCAATAGACTTTTTGATTTCTTCCAAGCATTGAGAAGAATCAACATCTCTACTATGTCGCCTTGCATTATGAATCTCTGTAGATGATTGCAATAACAATAAATTTGAAACATACATTTGATGACTTGGGATGAATTTCAAAAATGCCAAACCTGATGAAGGCCCCCATTCTGTGCTAGTTGAGTACTTCTTTCCCCACAATAGTGTTTTTCCATCAATCTTTTTTATACGAAATTGATGCTGAAAGCTAATGTCATTAAGTTTTTCAATGCAGCTTTCTTCACCATGCGATCCAAACAGAAATCTTCGCATTTCAACAGTTTCTTCCAATTTCTATACAGTAGGCTCCGGATGGTATGCTTTCCCTATAATTTCAATCAACGATGGTAGGCTCCCGACTTTCTTCCTCCTCAATGTCCTTACAAAATGGCTGAACATTTGATCAATATGATCATCTGTATGCCCAACAAGAAGGAACCCAACTTTTACCTTCTTAAAAATTCCCAATTCCACAAGCATGCTTAGATAACCAAACACGACCTAGTTTTTGTTTTCCCGGCTTGTGTTGTCCAATTGTAGATATAGAACTTTTGGAAGATCACCAAGCCAATGAGTAATGACATGGTGAATTATGCTGATGGTCAAATTTGCATCATTGTGAATATTTGGAGCTGTAAAGTAAACCCTTGGAATCATTTCACCATTAAAAACCATACACCCAACCAAGTGAAACTGAATAAAATTCTCCTCCTTTAAATTCTTTGGCACACGGAAAAAATGTGGCAAGAGTGTTTTTTTCTGATCCATGCCATCAATTATCAAACCCATATACTTATGTGGAGCATCGTAACACTTCTTGCGATGTTTGTACAATTTTTTTCGTTCATTTGATTGTTGATTGCGATGTTCTTGCAGTGCATTGATTATGGAATTTACAAACAACATAACAAAAAAATATTGTTAACTAGCTTCAATAATTGACATTTATCTATTTGTTTTTTTTTTTTGTAAACATACCTCTTTCTATCCCTTCTGATCTATCCCTTATTTCTTTAAGAGAAGCACATGTACTGCAGACCCCCATCCTTGACCTCTTTGGAATGCGGACGTTGTTGAACTTCTTTTTCCATACTCTTGTGAAATATGCATATCTGATGAAGTTGTCATTTCCTTGACCACCTTGAACATAATCCTTGTATAAGTTGTAGATTTCCTGCCTTGTGAAATTATCTGGAATGTGTATTGTTTGTCTATTTGGCATACTCTCTCCATGCTTGGAAAAGAAATCATGCATCCATGATATTGCAATGTGTGTTGATGGCCCAGTGATTCGTCCCTGATAATCGTCAGTTTAAAATGTAGGATCCTTTTCTAGTCTTGTTTGGATTCTTGATAATCGAAGATTACCAATTGAGTGAATCCGTTTGAATGCCTTTCTACAAAGCATAATTCTTCCAACGCGATAATCATAGCCTGTCCTAGTAGAAATCATGCACCCCACTAAATATGAATTTTGCATGCTTTTGTTCATTGAAAGATACATCTTCCTTCTCTCCAAGACATAATTGTAGCCTAAACGTTTCAAACAATTTTTGTGGCAACACTCACTCAAAATCAAATGAGTAATGGAACTTGGACTTGTGAGAAATTCTTTCCTAGACCTTGTATAACTAGAATGATTTGGATTGACATAAAAAGGTCTAGTCCTACACTTAATCCTGCTCTGCATTGGATTCTGTCGCTAGATCTCTTGGACCATTATGTCTGCAACAACATCTTTAACAGGATGATTGTTTTCATTGTGATGCATATCACCCCCCTCATTGAAAATTTCATCACCAAATTCATTATGAAAATTATTGTCATGATCACTTGTTGCTAGATCAATGTGACCATCAACATTATTTGTGCCACTAAATTCTTCACTGAAAGGGAACTCTAGAGATTCAACATTCTCATCATTGTTTCCTGTAAAATCCTTACTTAGAGGAGAATCACTGTCTTCATCATTGGTTCCTGTACCATCCTTACTTGAAGGAGAATCACTGTCTTCATCATTGGTGGCTTGATCATCAATAGAATGATCATCGGTGCCATTGAAATCCTCGCTCGGAGAGGAATCATCATCGGTTCCATTGAAATCTTCACTCGGAGGAAAATCATCATTAGTGCCATTGAAATCCTCGCTTGGATGATAGTCACCATTGTTTCCATTGAAATCCTTGCTTGGAGGTAACTCATCATTGGTGACATTGAAATCCTGGCTTGGAGGTAACTCATCATCGGTGCCATTGAAATCCTCGCTTGGAGGAAACTCATCATCAGTTCCATTGAAATCCTTGCTTGGAGGAAACTCATCATTGGTGCCATTGAAATCCTCGCTTGGAGGAAAATCATCATCCGTTCCATTGAAATCCTCGCTTGGAGGAAACTCATCATCCGTTCCATTGAAATCCTCGCTTGGAGGAAACTCATCATCTGTGCCATTCAAATCCTCGCTTGGAGGAAAGTCATCATTTGTTCCATTGAAATCCTCGCTTTGAGGAAAATCATTTTCACCGTTATTGATGTCTTCTTCCTCACCAGAATCATCATCCGTTTCATTAAAATCCTTGCTGGGACGAATATCATCATCAATCCCACAAAAATCCTTGCCGGGAGGAAAATCTTTGCTTGAAGGAAAATCATCGTTGGTGCCTTGAAAATCCTCGCTTTCAGGTAAATCATCATTGGTGCCTTGAAAATCCTCGTTGGGAGGAAAATTGTTATCATATTGTTTGTTGTCTTTAATATCCCCACTTGGAGGAACCTCTTCATCATCATCACATTCTTTCTCTTCATTACTAGTGTCTTCAAAATCTTCATAACTAGGAAGTTCTCGAATAACATGCTTGATTACATTGCTTGCACTGCCAGTATCTTGGCTAAATGAACTGTACATTTCTTCATTGACATTGGAATTTTCTTCAGATGAGTCCATGACTTCTCCCTAAAAGATAGAATTATAGAAAAATCTGTATCGCTCAACTGCAAAGAAATTTTACCACAGTCCTCACCAAAAAGTAGAATGGTGCAACTGTCGACCGACAATCTTATAGCTATGAGAACGAAAATATCCCTCCAAAATATTCCCTCCAAAAATTCCCTCCAAAATTTTCGTTCAAAATTTTCCCTCCAAAATTTCCCTACAAAATTAAAGTGCGCATTCATATGATATTAAAAGAATTGAAATAATATAATAACTAATTACATATTTCTATCCAGACATTTAAGACTAATAAAATTTCTCACAACATTTTTTATTCACAATTTGTAACAAAACTATGATTATTTTCATTTGTTTTACCCAACATTCATAACATTAGTAATTATTTAATTTTAACCTATCTTATATAAATTTAATAATAATGCAGTAACTACTTTCATTTTTTTATCCCACATTGGTAAAAAAGTAATGTTAAACTTACTCTACGCTAAATAAACATTTTAGATTTCCTACTATTCATCATCTATTTTGGAGCAATTTAGTAACACTTGCAAGGTTAGTAATTATTTTATTTTTTTATTAATTTAGTAATGATTGTTTTATGGCTTTATTAATTTAGTAATGTGTTTTTATTGCTTTATTGCTTTATTCTTTTACATTTTTGTTTTTTTAACATTCTTAAGAATGGTAAAATTAAACCTAATCTATCTTATTAATACAGGATTGTTTAGTCTTTGGAGCAATTCACGAAGGTTTTCAAGAAGAACGGGATTATTGTAGAGAGGAACTTCTAGCACATTCAACAGAGGAGGCTCTACCACTTTCCGGGTTAGTTTTATATTTTTTTTAAACATTTTTTTTTTAAATTCATGTATTATTAATCGAGGCAAGGATTGCCCCTTATTCCACAAGGCTTGCCCCTTATTCTAAGAATATTCGCTTTGGGTTTAAAATAGAAACTAATTATTTTTACCAAACCTACCCATGCCCCCTTCCTTATTTTTTTTTACCCTCCGCCCATGTTCTAAATTTTTTTTATCATTAACCCCGCCTCCCCACCCCCTAAAAAAGATTAAAATTAATTATAAAAAAAAATTTAAAAACCCTCACCTTCCCCCTCCTCTTGGACCCCCTGCTTGGGAGCCAAAGGGCGGCCCTCACGGCCCCCATCGATGCCCAGCATCGAGGGGGCCGTGAGGGCTGCCCTTTGGCGCCCAAGTGGCGGACCTCCGCCCGCTTGGGCGCCAAAGGGCGGCCGCCTCGATGCCGAACATCGACGGGGGCTGTGAGGGCCACCCTTTGGCACCCAAGCGGCAGAGCTCCGCTCGCTTGGGCGCCAAAGGGAGGCCCTCATGGCCCCCTCGATGCTGGGCATTGACGGGGACCATGAGGGCTGCCCTTTGGCGCCCAAGCGGAGGACCTCCGCTGGCTTGGGTGCCAAAGGGCAGCCCTCACGGCCCCGGTCCTCTCCCTTGGGCGCCAAAGGGCGGCCCTCACGGCCCTCGTCGATGCCCGGCATCGAGGGGGCCGTGAGGGCCGCCCTTTGGCGCCCAAGCGGGCGGCCCGGGAGGAGGGGGAAGGGAAGAGTTATATTTTAATTTTTTTAATTAATTCTAAATTTTTTTTGGTAGTTTAAATATTTGGTTTTTAACTTTTATTGTATTGTCTTTTTAATTTTTTTTTATATTGTTTTTTTAATTTTTATTAGTGGGGTTAGTTTTAATTTTTTTAAAAACTTATGTATTATATTGCTAGGTGGGAGGGTTACTTTTAATTTGTTTTTAAATATTTTATTATATTGTTAAGGGGTTAGGGGGTATGAGGTTGGTTTTAAATTTCTTTTTTAAAATTTTTATTATATATTTATGTGGTAGGGGTAGGTGTAATTTTTATTTTAAAATTAATTATTATGCTCGTTAGAGGGGTAGGGCGTAGGTTTACATTTTTTTTTTTAA
This sequence comes from Larix kaempferi, assembly GCA_027924585.1. Classification (NCBI taxonomy): domain Eukaryota; kingdom Viridiplantae; phylum Streptophyta; class Pinopsida; order Pinales; family Pinaceae; genus Larix; species Larix kaempferi. The sequence goes on along the minus strand of BSBM01000597.1, from coordinate 5,436,466 downwards.
ATTTCAAAACGTAAAAAACAACGATTATGAAGATAAGAATATTTTTAAATTTTTTAAAACGTTTGTCAAATACAGTTTATAGTGAATATTGATGTTGATTTTGTTTAGATTATAAATTTTTGTTGATTTATTTTAAAATTCTACATTTTGGATATAGGTACAATGGCATCAAGGCGAATATCTGTAAACATTTCTGGATCAAGAGAGGCAATCATTGCATCGAAAAAAATAGTTGAGGCATTTGAGAATGTTGAGACTCAAGAGAGAGTTCTTAGCTTTGAAGAATTAAGAATGAAGAATGCTAGAGAATAGAAACATGCGGCAGAAGAAGACAGAACAGAGTATCATTGGCATCTGAAGGAAAAAAATCAAGGAAAACCAGAAAGCATTCTCTTATTTTTTTTTGCAGATCCATATATTCAAGCAGATTACAATCTATTGGGATTGCTGAGAGATATATGTGTAGTGTCGGGTACAGATATTGTTTATGCACAGGTGAAACAAGCCAAGACCTTTGCAAAAATAATATATGCTTTGAAGATTGCAAAATATAATGTTCAAGAAAATTTCACATATTTTTGTCAAGGGTCATGGATGAAATTGAAAGCGAGAGAGTAAGTTTGAATATTGATATTATTCTTAAACTGGTTTTCTTATAACTTGGATATCACAATGTAATAGATTTAATACGATAATGTTTTTATTTTGCAAGATTTTTCCATTTCGATTTCAAAAAAGTTGAATGGAATTTATTATACAGAGGCCGATCCTATGGATGTCATTACTGTCGCTATTCAAAAGGGACCAGAAGCAAGGAAGAAAAAACAAGTGTTAAATGTTCAAACTGAAGAAGTACAAGAAGAAAGAGGAAAGAGCATCCGACAATCAAATCAGGTACCTAGAAGGGTTATATTTAAATCTTCATCTCGTCGAACTGAACATGATGAAATTGTTGCAAATGAGCTTGTTACTCCTACTAGTAAGAGTAGCAAACAATCTCGTAAAAGAAATATGGTTGAGAGTGCCTCGATTCCTATTGAAGGCATTGTAGATTTAGAAGGAACCCCTTCAAATCAAAAAAGGAGGAGATCTGTTGTTGTTGAAACCAACATTATTACTGAATCTAAGAGTGAAAATTCTGGTGGCAGTAGGGAAATCATTACTCCAGGTGCTGATTTAGAGGATGGCATTGTCAAGACAACACAAAATGCCATTCGAGATCGATTGCAGAGGGATAAGTTGGTTAACAATGGACATACATTTGATTTGATTGTGAATCAACTTTATAAACCCACAGAAGGGAAATATCACTTTAGAATTAGAAAACCACATCACTTACATATTCACTTGAAAGCATTGATGAGGCACAATCCCTATGCACATGTTGTTGACTACCTAGTCCTTGTTGACTCGGAAGTTGTTCCTACTAGAGATGAATTTGATGAAACAAGATGTTTTCATTACAAATATTATGTTCTTGGAGGGAATCATTCTGCAGAGGCAATAAGAGAGTTGATGCAAGAATATCCCAATAACCTTATTTTTGAAACAGTTAAATGCATCATTTATGCTGGTTTAACAGATATTGAAGCAAAGTTGTTGGCATGGGATCATAACAAAGATAGTGAATATAGGTTGAAAATTACATGTGTTCAAAGGGTGAGATTTATACACAGTGAATTTGTGCAAATATGTGGTGGGGAAAAATCTAGAGTTGATGGAAGTTTTCGGAGACAATGTTGTATGGAAATAGGTCTCCCTATTAAAGATGATATTATGCTACAAAAAAGTTCTAGAGGAAGTGATGCATTCAGGCCTGTAGATGCCTATTTCCAGTAGGCATTCAGAGTTGGGAAAACATGGGATTTGATTGATGACATATTTAGCTTGTGGGAGAATATTGGCATAAAAAACCAAAAAGTGAAAAAAGGTAGAGTTGTTCCATGGAGCGGTGGTAAGGCAGGTCCTGACGTCAAGAATCTGCTAGAAGACATGACTATTACACCTTGGAGAACAATGCAAGGTGTGAAGGATGAAACATTAATAGCTATAATACTATCACGGGTAATGTCAGGTGAATTATCCATGGAGGAAATGTGCAGCGAACTTGAGAAGTAAGTTGAGCATTTTTTTGAGTTTAACATATTTGTTATGTTCTAGGTATTATGTTATATTATTATATATGATTTTAAACATCATTTATTGTTTCATTGTCTATTCATAAGGTCTACATGAAAATACAAGAGGAGATGGTTAAAATGTTGAGTGAGAAGAGTTGGGATGATGTCAAATGCAACTATCCAGACTCAAGCTCGATAGAAAGTTTACAACAATTTTTTGTTGCATTCAAGAAGGTATGTTGATCTATGATACATCCTATTTTATTTATTTTCTAATTCAATTCATTTCTATTTTATTACTTATAGAGATCATTTTCATTTGAAGATGTCAAAGAGGGGTGGAGCTGGAGTACCGAAGTCCTTCAAATCCATATCCAAAGAGCCAAAATAGAACGACAAAGGAGACAATGTCTTGCAAATGTTGAACTTGATGATACACTTGATCATTATATTTGGAATGGGCTTGACACTGTGCAATATAGAGTCATTTTAGGTGACTGTGCAAACATTGCAAATCTTGTTCCTAAAAAGGAGTACGCACTAGTGATTGCAGATATCCCTCATGGATACAATATCCGAAACACTACTTATGATTGTGAGCCTTATACTTACCAATCATTTAGTAAAGTGGTTTTGGGATTTGTAGATGTCACAACATCACCACTATGGAGATTTGTTGTTTTCCATTCAGACACACAATTAGGGGGCTTGTTGAAAGCCTTCAGGGGTAAAGGAAAAAAAAGGAAGCAACTTCATTGGTAATATATTTGCACTATATTATCAAAATTTTGAATTTATAAATCAATTATATTTATTGATAAGTTAATTAATAGTTTTATATTTTTGTTACAGGCAAAAGCCTAATGTTCGTAGCTCAGGCAGCGATCCATTCCTGAGTGATGCTGAAAGCATACATGTTGCAACTTGGACACAGGAGGATGCTTATGAACCTCTTTTAATCAATGAAAAGAGAGGAGGAAAACATAGTCAAATATTGAGTTATAATGCCGTGGTAAAAAAATTAACATGTGAAGAAAGGGATTTGAAAGGAGTGACTGTAAACATCTATCAAAAGCCACAAGCATTGATTAATTATCTCATAGATACATTTTCAAGATAAGGAGATTGGGTCTTAGATTTGTTCTCGGGTTCAGGTAAACTTTCTCATATTACATATGAAATAATATATCAAGTTTTATTGTATGTTTTATCCTTCATTATTTTATTGTTTTAAAGTATGCTTCTTTATGCTATTTGACTTAACTTTAATTTTGTTTTTGGTGATTAGGTACAACAATAGCATGCTCCTTACAGAAAGGAAGAAATTGCATATCGATTGATAATGATCCACTCCAATGCAATTACATAAAACAAAAAATTAAGGCTATTCAAGTTCTTCTAGATGAACTGCAAGAAGTTGGTTTGAAGAAAGGAGAGTTTAGTGAAACACTTGTGGCAAAGATGTCAAAAGAGCCCCAACCCCCGTTAGGAGGGGTGTTTGGAAAGGAGCACTTTGGGGATCTTGCAGACATAGAAGACCCAATGGAAGAGGACATTGATGTCCCTGAGGAAAGTCAAGCTCCAGAAAATTCCAATGTCGATGAAGAATTTGGCATGCATGATATTGTTGAATAGTTTCATGTTTTGAAGAAAATGTTAATTTTGACAATTTTTGACAGTTTTTGATCAGAAATATTAGTAATGTTTTGACTTCCAGACTTTATTTTAGAAATAAAATTTCTAAATATAATGTTTTTAATATTTTTTTACAAATAATTTGTATATTTTTTCTTGAATTTACGTGAGTCGTCACTTTTCGATAACTAATATGAAATATGATCATTTTTAGAGAAAAATTCTCTGAAAATTCATTGAAAATGGTTTTAAATGTCTTTATTTTCTGGAATTGTTTACAATTTTGTCAATAAAAATGTCTTATTTTGTCCATAAAAATGTCTTATTTTATAGAAAAAATCGTAAAATGTATATGTTTTTCATTATAAATTGCTTAAAAATGTATGTTATTTTGTTATATTTCAAAAAACACACTTGAAAATAGAAATTAAAAATATTTTACAACAAAGATGATTCAAAGGCCCCAAAAAATGTCTCAAAATGAAAATGTGTGATACTGGCATCAACCATTTTTGAAACGGGGGTAAAAATAGCTACTAAAATTAGGAGAGAGAAAAACGAGAACTGTGTCGAGTTCTCGTTTCATAGTATAAGTGGTTACTATTGCATCATTTTTTAGAACCTAATCAAGTTGTGTGTTACTAATGGATCATTGATGTAGAAAGTGACTCTTCTTTATTGGTCCTTTTTTGCAAATAGATTAATAAAACATTGTGAGTATATTAAGAGAAATTCAAACTAATAAATATCAATAAAAGAGGTCAAGTTACAAAGCACAATTAACCATTTCAAAACTTGAGTGTTAGGAGTGAATAAATTTCTAGATATTCAGGAACAGGAACCCGACGAGTTTTGGTATCTATCCATAGGGTTTTACGCAGAGAAAACATGACCAAGAATGGATGGTCACTGTGTGTGTAGGAGGAAGTTCGATGGTGCAGGATTGGTCGACTAATAGAATCCTGCAGAGTGTTTGGATAACTTGGCACACTAAGATAGATACTCGGGTATGGACAGGCCTTAGTCTTGGGCCCATCATCACCTACCAATCTAGAGGAAAGGGAACATATTCTTATTGCAAATATTAGATAACATTTTTTAAATCTCACTTATATTCACTCGCTAGCTTTTGTCTCATTACTCTTTAAATTTTTTCTTTTAATATAGTATCTTTGGTTGGAGCCATTTAGTTTTTTTAAGGTCATCTTGAAACCGGATAGTACTAATTTCTTCACAATTCAAATGTTACATAAACCCTAGGAGGCTCCTTCAGTACAACATGTGTAGTCACTAGTGTGAGTTCTTAATCAACATGATATTATGTCTAATCTCAATTCAAAATCTGTGTCAATATTGTTTTTGAATATGACCATGGATGATGGTGATGGGTTTATATGTACTTCATTCTTAGACGTTATAGAGCAACATCAACGGGCCATGCTAACCCAACAATGCCACTTTTTACTCTTTTGTGGCTTAGCAAGATTATGCCCAATTTTTATTTTCGTGTGGAACACCTAGCAATACCAAGTGGTTAAGAACATGGTCTCATCAAAACATCCCATTTCAACCATAAATTGATCATAAGGAAAGGGGAATAACTATTTAACTATGTAACACAATGATGATGACAATGATTCATTATGATGATGGTGATGATGAAGATGATGATTATGCTGACATGAGGATGATGAAGATGGTGATGATGATGATGAAGAAGATGATGATCATGATGATGATGAGGAGGAGGAGGATGATAAAGATGATGATGATGATAATGATGATGATCATGTTGATGATAGTGGTGGTGATGGCGACGACAACGTCAATGATGATGATGATGATGATGAGGATGAGGATGATGATGATGATGATGAAGACGATGATGATGAAGATGATGATGATGTTGATGATGATGATGACGATGAAGATGAAGATGCCGATGATGATGGTGATGATGATGATGACGATGAAGATGACAATGCCGATAATGATGATGATGATGATGATAATGATGATGATGAAGATGATGATGATGAAGATGATGATCATGATGGTGATGATGATGATGATGATGAAGATGATGATGCCGATTATGATGGTGATGATGATGATGACAATGAAGATGACGATGTTGCTGCTGCTGCTGCTGATGATGATGATGATGATGTCAAGGTACTAAATGCAAGCTAAAGGGGAAATGATTAGTATTTCTCATGATGCTCCATAGTAATCCATTCTTTCTCTGTATTTTTCATCATTGATATGAGAATAAAATAACAAGGAACAATCTTATGCAATAAAGTGTGAACCGCTCAAAACAAGAGTGATAAGGTTTAAACAAGTCATGATTGAAAAAATGAACAAAAGACACTCAATTTGACCAAGTAGGTTCCTAAAAGAGCATGCTTTAATGGATTATGGACATTTGGGGTTTCCAAGGGAGGATACTCAACTAACGAAGACCCCATTTTGTGCACAAGGTCCAAGTGAGATCCTAATTCGGGTTTGAAGTTTTGGTGTCTCTTTGCGGCGCACATAGAGATGTTATGTTATATACCCTCCAACAACTAGAGTCTGCATAGGTCCACGAGATTAGAGCCCGACCATTTCACATACATTTGTTAAATGGAGATGAATCCGACGACAAAAATAAAGATCACAAAAATAAATGCCATATATTTCATGTGTATTTTGAAGTAACACAACTTTCCAAAACTAATGCGACCCTTTAAAAAAATGAATCTGCATTAAAAATAATTTTTAACTATATATATTTTTATTTAATTTTTACTCCATGTAGTTTAAAAAAAAATATTAACACCTTTATTCATATTTTATTTTTAAACTAGCGCTTTAGGATTTTTTACTAAGTCTTCATGTTCTTATAACACTAATGCTTCATCATTTGACTTTGTACTAAGTCTTCATGTTCTAATTATAACACTAACGCTTCAGCATTTGACTCCTCTGCCATGTCTGCCACATATGAATGATCATCATCCACGTTTTGTTGCAGCCTGATGCCACGTTACTGTCCACACCAACAACACATTACTTCCAATTCACCATCCACCTCAACGCCACGTCAATGCCACATTTTCCAAAAGGATTGAGGGCCTGACAAGTCGTCTCGGGCTCCGGGATTGTGAGCTTCTCGTGGAGTCCAAACACCCAGAGCCCCCACCAAGAATCCTTTGCACTGCGCGTCGAAGTGAACTACTCAGACTTGGCCTTATAAACGCCAAGATACAAAAATCCATGGTCAATGTGGGATATATCCCAAAACCAAATGCAACTACAACCGTCGATCATCATGATCGGATGGTCCTTGAGTCTCCGCCTGCAATTTTCAGGTTTTATCCACTAGGAATTAGCTTCGAGTGATTTCTTTCACCTCGAGCACGAACTCTCCAATTTCTCTCACACCTATGAATGCTGAACAACCTTCCTAGGTAACCACGATCCGGTGAGCGACTTCTTCTTACAACAATGCTTGGACAACAGACTTCCTCTACGTCCTTACCTCAATGTTTCTTTCCTCCGCGAAAGATACCTCTGTATTACGATCTTATAATCTAGGTATGCTTCCCAAGACACATCTGTATTTTGAGACAAGGGAGCAAAACATTGTATTACAATACTCTTCCTCAATCAAATCCATCCTTCATCATAGTTGAACTACTCCAATCCTAACAAATTCAATAATTTTAAGCATAGTTAAACTTCCAATAATCCATGAATGTTTATGCCATTACACTAGTACAAAAAGAGAGATAAGTGACAAAAAAATGGACCAAAATCCACATATAAATTACCACTTTTGAGTTGGTGACCACTGGTAGCAAATTAGTGGCCGTATATCATGCGACCAAAAATGTGGTCATATTTAGCTTATCTTTTGGTCATATATTTGGTCGTATATTTGGTCATTAATTTGGTAATATATTTGGCCATTAATGGTCACGTGATAAATGACCGCTAATTTTCTACTAGCGATCGCCAACTCAAAAGTGGTCATTTATATGCATATTTTGGTCACTTATCTCTCATGTTGTAATGGTGGTCGTTTATATGCAAATTTTGGTCATTTTTTTAGTCATTTATCTCTTTTTAGTGGTTTCTGTATTGGATAAAACTCACTATGGCCTGGGAATACCACAACAGACAGATGACTACCAGAAATCTACTCAATTCTCAAAACAATGCTATTATAAATGACAATGTTAAAATAATGGAGAAATGTAACCAACCTCAATCCAACGTTTGATGTAGATCCCCATTGGAGCTTTCAATCCGCGCACATCCAAGCACTTGTAATCTGCAAATTAGTCTTGACAACCAATATCTAACAAGTACATGTGATATATAAATGAAATTAACATTATCAATAACAATGGTCCATAATATCATAAGCAAATGTAACCCAATGTATAATAAATGACATTCACACCATGAATGGACGAGAATATGAGTATTTCTATTAATGAACAAGAAGAAGTACAAAGTGATACGACCTCTTGCCAACAACCAATCTGAACCAAGATCTAGATCAATCCACTTGTGCCTCCACCACTTCAATCCTCCATGAAAGGCAAACTCAAACTAGCAAGGAGTTTGGAAGGTGAACATAACTGGTTCACAACTACAAGGATCAATGAGTGCAGACTCAAGATAGGGAAAAAGTCCACTAGAGTGCCTTTACTATTCTCTTCTTCCCCCCGTCCATAAGCCATATGTGCTCAATATATAGTCCTCTCAAAGATAGGTGAGAGGACTCATCGAGACGTTACTTGGGTAGATGGAGAACCAAAGGTCACCCAATGACCACTTTTTGGGAGTAAAAAGTAATAAAATAGTGGTTTTTACCATTTTACTTGATACCCGCGGGCTATAGGGATGCAACTCGTGGGTACGCATGCTATAGTGATGCAACATGCGGGTAGGAACAAAAATAGGGTAAACTGGTATCACTGAAGGATGAAAATGGATCTTAGTCACTGAAATGGATCCTACAGGCCAAAGAATGTTGATGCTCATAGGGTGGAAGATTTCTGTGTAACAGTTTCAGAATATAAATAGGGCACGGTGGAATCGAACCACCAATCTCCTGCCTATAAGGCAGGTGCTCTACCATTGAGTTAGCACCCTTAAATAGAATTCCTTATGGATTGGTATGAGAATAAAATTTCCAATAGTTAACACCATCTTGCCAAAGGTCAGAATATTATAAACAAAAATTGATGAAGGGGATGGCATGACATTAAGAACAGATTCTCCTTGAAAATAGTTTTTCCTAAGTTCTACAGGCACATGAACAACAACAAATTATTTTTTTGCCTTGAATCGTGATGTGTATATCCATGTACTCTTATAATAACTATATGCTTGAGTTTCAATTCACAAAAATACCATCTACAATATAAGAAAATAACAGAAGAGGAAAGCTTCTAGTTAAAATGGCAACGACCAAGTGCCAAGAACATAGATAAGAGACATTGCGAATTGATTCAGATTAATCCGTTTGCCAGTTCGACCTTCTATTCTACATATGCGGCTCTAAGTTGCTACCGGTGCTCATATTTCATAAGATGTCTCACATATTTTTGTTAAGGTGATACGGTTGGACATCCAGTTCAACATTTGCAAATATACAAAAGGGTGATAGAAGGAGACATGATATCCAAGAATTCCTCAAGCATGCCACATAGCTTCCTAGCAAAGTTTGAAATTTGGCTTGGATGGTCTGTAAGGATCAACCTTCACTTCACATTATAGCTTGTCACCAACAAGATTAAAAGCAATTCCCACATTTGAAATAATGTTAACAATTACAAAAAAAATAGAATTGAATATTTTTTGCACCCTTTTCATCATAGAATCTTTTTCAAAAGATTTACATCTAGGATATAAGAACCAACACCCAGGTCCCACACATATGTTGCTAGATTTTGTTAGGATTTCAATCGATCATTGAGCTGTATCAAAATTGGATTCATGTTCAAAATAGATATGGGAGGAATTCATACGGGATGCAACTCTTGTACATCTGAGACATCGTCAAACAATGGATACAAAAAATGGTATAAGTAGTAATATTAATTATAATAATAATAGAAATAATGCGACTGACAAACAAATGCAGCTTTTCCTTGAATGAGGTGCTTTTCAATTGTTTGCAAAATGTTAAGAGATCAGCTTAAACCCAAATTTGGGAGTAGTGGGACTAAGAGATTTGGAATATTTTAGGTTTTGGAGGACATATTTTTCTGGATTAAGCATATTTTTTTGAGCCAAGAAGATATATTTAGACTAATATTTTTCTAGACTAAAAAACGATTTTCCTGAGCTGAGACTTAATTTTAGGAATGAACATATTTGAAACTCTAGAGTCCCAATAGGAGATTTTTTTTATTCCTGAGATTTTCCATTTTGTAGATCATGGGGTCCATTTTCTACTGCTAGCCCAGCCATTACAGGAAAGCAAAGCCAATAGATCTACTTTGGAAATTTATTGTTGTGAGAGGGGAGATTGCAGGGGGCTATAGCTGATTATGGAGCCAATTTTCCGTTGCTAACCTAGCAACTAGAGAAAAGCAAATCCAAGTTGACAAAGAAGTAAGGAATACAATAGCCTAAACACCAGGATCAAATCCCATCTATGTGGCATGCTCAATGATAAGGCAATGACGCAATAAAATCAGTGGGTTCAGCTAATGTTCTCCAAGCCATCATGGATAATGACAAGATTTTGCAAATGTATTTATCCATTGCCACCTCACCAAATTATAAGGATTCTAGCAAGACATGGAAAATATAACCAGAGTTACCTAATTTGGACAAGGACATATCCTTGAATGCAATTCCTCAGCTTTATTTTGTAGAAAACAAAAACATAACATAGGTTTTACCCATGTTAGTTTTTGTATTCAAATCTAATTCCACTTACCTTACAACATTCTCATAACAATGGACAACATTAATGATGCGGAACTTCAATTCCAAGATGTGACAACAAAAATGTCCAAGATGCCAGTAACCTCCGGCACTCCATGTTGAATAAATTCAAGAAAGTCCCACTAAAATCCAAGAACAACATAGGCTCCTTTTTATGTAACAAAAGCATTCATGCCTAACTATTTCATATTCCACCTCATTTGTTGGCATTTCCTTGCAACCTATATTGCCTGGATAATATTTTCCAAAACAATAATCAGAACCGTATGTTACAAAATTTCATGTTAATTCACACAAGTTGGAAAACATGAAAGCATGTTACTCTTAAATTTGTGAAAATCCTCATAGCAGATCTAAGAGATGATGTAGACCTCACAAGAAAGTAATTGATTAAGCAAGAAAATAGAAGAAGAGTGGTCAATACAGTATAATCAGCAACAGAATAATATAGTACAGTAGAACTCGGATAGAAGCAATAATACTTCACACACACTAGTTAATTAATCACAATACGGACAAATAAATAGTAGAATGGTAGAGAGGATTCGAATGCCTAAGGTGGCAATTCGAATTAGCCTCTCAGAGTGATCATAAGATCAATAGAGTGTCATCGGAGCACAACTGGAAGTCTTCATCATCATCAGTGGAGTCATCAATGCTCAAGTAACTATCAACCATCAATCAACTAAGTCTGGTAGGTGTAACTGAGTGTAACTGAGTGTAACTAAGTGTAACTGAGTGTAACTGAGTGTAACTGAGTATAAACTGAAGACAACTGGACTGGTAGGTGAAGAAGGGTGAGTTGCTCCCTAAAATCAAGGAAGAAGGGCGCATTAAGCAACTAGAGGGCTAAAACTAAATAGTGAGAAGCTCCTGGGGGCTGGCTAACTGAGGGCTAGGTGCTGAGCTAATGATTGGGATGCATGCAAAATGCATGCAAACCCTAAAAGTGCATGCATGACTGAAAATGTAAATGATCACAATACTGGTGGGACTAGGATGGAGTATAGGGATATCCTAATACCCCCCCTTAATCCATCCTAGGCCCTGGTAACTAAGACCAAAGGTCACCCAATACAACGAATAGTAACAGTCAATAAACCAAGGAAGTGGGAAAATTTCATGGGAAACATACTCCCTCCTAAAAAACAGACTGTAAGGCACACACAAAAATAAATGCTCCAAACTCAAGCAGGTGTGATGCTTGGTCATATGTATGGAGGTATCTTCTTCTTGGGAAGAAGTGGATCATGATCAAAAAACATGTGCTTGTACTTGCTCTTCAGATTGAATGTGATGAGAACAAATCCAAAAGTATGAGGATGATCCTTGAACCCGTGATTCGAATCAGCTGAGGTAGGATCAAAATCATGAATATGCAGATAGTCTTTTGTCTTCTCCTTCGAACCATCATGGGTGAGATTATGCCAAAAAGAACCATCAAATAATAATTGCTTGAAATCCAAATCAGATTTAAGACTTGAAGAATAGTTTCTTGAGATCTCCTTTGAACCAGCAGGGGTGAGATCAAAACTATCATATGCATGAGAAATTATCCCAAGTATTAATTGCTTAGAATCCAAATTAGATCCAAGACTTGAATCATGGTTTCTTGAGATCTCCTTTGAACCATGAGAGGTGAGCTCAAAACCAGTAATTGCATGAGAATTTATCCCAAGCGAATGGCAATGGCCATAATCTTCAATAACCTTCTGAAAGCATGAATTAATGATCATATAGTAGTATAAATGAGATGATTGCTTGAGAGGAGCGAATGCATTACGTCCAATAGCTGATTTTACCTCCGAAATAATCATGTGATCATGATGCAAACCAACAGACTCTGGTGCAAGAGAGGATTTAGGACCTTCTGCAATATCTAGAGTGTGCGCTGGCACAGAAAGAGAAGAAAGTTGGAGCATGAGTGGAGAATCTGCAAGTTCTTTGTCAACAACTTCAATATGAGATGATATTGGTTCATGATCTGAGAGACCATCAAGGGGAGCGAATGCATCACTTTGCTTGCTTTTGAATGGGTTTGGACCAATCCCTTCATTCTTTCTGCCAAAGTTTTCATCCAGGTGAGCCCATAACTCTTTTGGAGTCCATAACTCTATTGGAGTTTCAACACCATCACGGTATTTGAAATGAAATATCAGGTATTTAGGCAAAGAAAGCATCATTCTTGCAAAGGCCATGCCACCTTTATTCAACCAGTCAATATTCTCTTCAGAGGATTCGAACTCTCTTTCAAAATAACAATCAAAGAGATCATGGCTCTTCAAATATGCTATCATTCTTGGTTTCCATTCATCATAGTTGAATGGAGAAAGAGGAGTAATTCCTGATGGATACATAGAAGCTGTAGAAGACCTGCACACACAATATAGAATAACTGCAACTACTACTGCTGCAAAAATGCAGAAACTGCTACAACTGCTGCACTCGAAATCTTGGTAATAACCTGCAAAAAACTCTCAAGAATGGAGATAAACAATACTCTCAACATGCTCTGATACCATGTGAAAATCCTCACAGCAGATCTAAGAGATGATGTATACCTCACAAGAAAGTAATTGATTACGCAAGAAAATAGAAGAAGAGTGGTCAATACAGTATAATGAGCAACGAAATAATATGGTATAGTAGAACTCGGATAGAAGCAATAATACTTCACACACACTAGTTAATTAATCACAATATGGACAAATAAATAGTACAATGGTAGAGAGGATTCGAATGCCTAAGCTGTCAATTCGAATTAGCCTCTCAGAGTGATCATAAGATCAATAGAGTGTCATCAGAGCACAACTAGGTGTCCTCATGATCATCGGAGCACAACTGGAAGTCTTCATCACCATCAGTGGAGTCATCAATGCTCAAGTAACTGTCAACCATCATTCAAACTGAGTCTGGTAGGTGTAACTGAGTGTAACTGACTATAACTGAGTGTAACTGAGTATAAATTGAAGACAACTGGACTGGTAGGTGAATAAGGGCGAGTTGCTCCCTAAAATAAAGGAAGAAGGGCGCATTAAGAAACTGGAGGGATAAAACTAAATAGTGAGAAGCTCCTGGGGGATGGCTAACTGAGGGCTAGGTGTTGGGCTGATGACTGGGATGCATGTAAAATGCATGAAAACCCTAAAAGTGCATGCATGACTGAAAATGTAAATGATCAAAATACTGGTGGGACTAGGATAAAGTATAGGAATATCCTAACAAAATGGATGAATAAATATCAAGTGCCAAGTCTGCAAAAGAGGATCAGGACAATAATCTAATTATGGAAAAATCCTCCTACAATGGGATTTGCTTGTCACCTTGCAACAGTGCAGTGAATTTAGACCTGAGTACGGATTTCTTCAATCATCTCTATGGTGTGAATGCTGCCAGAGTGTGAGATCATAGCTCAAATGACAGGGAACATGCTATATGAAAAGAAAGCTTTGCAAAGGGAAAAATGTAGTGCCATATAAAAGAGAAGCAAATGAAGAATATATATTTGGAAAATTCAATGGTGACCTTCAGATTGGAATACTATGAAGAATTTACCATGACAGACTGTTATCTTTCATTATACAATAGGGTATACTGAAAGGGAATCCAAGAATCAGATTAAATTAAAAATTTCTTTGGAAAAGCATCAACTTTAAAATTACTAAACTTTTATGTATTGCCTTAATCCGGACCATACATTCCTTCATGAAATGTAGTCAACTCTGCGTTGAGCAAGAAAATTATAAGATTCAATAGTCAATGAAGCTATGTCTTCTAAGTTCTGAGTTGTCTCACTAGCTCACGTAATAAAATTCTTGCAACTAAATCATAATCAAGTTCCTGTGGTTTTCCTGTGGTAAACATGAAAAGTCTTACACAAATATGAATCCCAAACCAAAAATATCAAATGTAAAAAATCCCAAAATTCAGAAAGGAATCAAGAAAATTGAAAAACCAATTATTAAACTCCATGGAATTATAATGTGACTGTGGCTTTAAGAGAAAGATATAACTAATGAGGTTGCTTGACTCCATGGACAAAAAGCATCACAAGATAACTGCTCAAGTTTTAATTGGCTAAGCTTGTATTCTTCCAAAATCATTCTTTCTTTCCCATCTAGTTCTCAAAGCCACTGAGATATTGACAAAGAGTAGGCAGTCAATCGATCCTATCTAGTTGTCGAATGAACACTCTACTTGTGTATGGTAGAAGTGTGTATGGATTATACCTTTTGTTGCACTTACAGATCGTATACAGAACACTAATTAGACAGCCAATCAATCAACCCTTAGCAATTTGGCCCCTATCAACCCATTGGCCCATAGGCGTTCCAGCTACTGTAACAGTTATTGTGTCTAATAGAGACTACTACTACTGACGAGGGAAGTGATGCCATTGCCCGTACAGTTGAGTTGTTGTTGTTGATATTTTTATTTTTTATGGTCCATCCTCCTTATCCTTTATTTCTCTAAATCCTCTGAATTAAGCTTCATATGAATCCTCAGGGTATTTTAGGGTGGTTTTTGTCCTGGTTACAGTTGTTTTCTGTACAGTGCACCATGGGTATCTGATATTATCCACGGTGATGCTTATTGCTCACATATATATTCCAATTAGGTATTGATATATATTTGTGGAATTATATCTAATACTGAAATCATTTGCTTGCTGCTACTGATGTGATATATTACTATGCTCTGTATATGGATAGTATAGATTACTCTTACTAATAACTATAAGAAGCCTTTGTTGCTGCTAGTTTTTGTGTTTATGTATCAATATATATCTTATTCTACTCATGTTTTATATTTTTGCTTAAGTGGATGAGGTTGTGGTGATACTATTTCCTTCAAAAAAAAAAGTTGGTTGGGCCCCCACATAACTAAACAGAAAGAAAAGGTAAAACACAAATTGTATTAATTCAGGCAATAATAGTAATTTTCTACTGAGTTTCTCCATCCCTGTTCCAAGGCAATATCTGCATCGTTTTTGCTCTTGCTCCTTGACATTGTTGATCTCAACCACCATTAAAGTTGATATAACACCTGCTGCTCCCCCTGAGAACGATGCCACTATGGGATCAACCTGACTGAATGACCAGCATGCAACAGTTCAATTGAAAATCATATTCAAAAGAGAGGACAATCAGGAAATGAAATCTTGTACAAACTTATACAATTGTGAGGTCACACGAGAAGCATCAATACATCTAAATGAAGAATTGATTAGTATGTTAATGGTAAGGTAGAGATTACCACTCCAAATCTAAGTGTTGTTGGAAGATCAAGAAAGCTTAGATAGCCACTTATTCCATCTTTTTGAAAAAGGAATAGTAAAGTTTGAAATGGTTAAGTTTGAAAGCAAAAAGAGGTAAAGGTATTTTTACATTCCACTTTAGCATGTCAAATTTCTCATTTCATTGGAGCACGCTACTCTAATTTCTAAATTTATTGGTACCATCTTGTGCCATGTTGAGATGGATTCTCACAAGAATTTTTTTCAAAAAATACTTCTTATATTATACAAGAAAAAATATAGCTAAAACAAACAACGAATACTAGCTAATTGCGGTCAGAATTGTAATAAGGTCAGAATAAGCATAAGCATAAATATTTTTTGCATCCTTAAACAACAAGAACTCCTTAGAGTTAGTTTCAACAGCTAACTCATAAAAATTTCAACATTTTAAAAGATTCAATATTACCTATCAACTCGTAAAAAACATACTTACATTGCATCTTCCGAATTGCATACTATGCCAAAACACAAAGACAATGCAAGAAGCCATGGAAGTGACAAAGGAAAACTGATTTTCAATCCCCGAACAGAGTTTCACTCCAATGAGTGGTTCCCTGAATGACTAAAGAGAATCTGTTCTGGACTGCTTCCCAACAAAATTTTGCAAAGATACACTCCCAAAGGATGTGCTTGACTCTCTATTTTCCACAATGGAGGCATTTCTAATCACTTAATCTAGTCTTGGCTAACCTTGACTTGAAGGGAAACCGTTGATGCAACACCAGCCACATGAACACACCGATTTTGTACGATCACACACTACTTACTAGAACTACGTTATAAACATCGGGATAATTTATTTTGTGGACTCTACACAACACATTACATAGTGACAGGTGCATATGCCCAAAAGGCATGTATTTAATATGATGAAATTTCTGTGTGAATTTCAATACATAGGACACAAGGTCCATATAAAATGAAATATTGAAAGGGTTGTGACCTATCGACACCCATATATATATGACCTGTTAGCACTTGAAACCATCCAGTAACAAGGTAACTAGGAATTTGACCATTGTCACGATTGTTTGGCTCCTCTGCATCTTGAGCTAGTGCATTCCAACCACAATAATGTGTTAGGATATTCCTATACTCCATCCTAGTCCTCCAACCTTTTCTGTCATTTTCATTTTCAGTCATGCATGCAAAATTAGGGTTTTCATGCAATCAGGGTTTGCATGCATCCTAGTCATCAGCACCAGCACCTAGCCCTGAGCAAACTAGCCCTCGGAGCTTCTTTCAGATCAGTTTCAGCTCTCCTAGAGCTTAGTGCGCCCTCCTTTCACCTACTGCATGAGAAGGGCACCTTTCTTCACCTACCACTCCAGTTTAGTTCAGTTATCTTCAGTTCTTTCCTTGATTTAAGGATTAACTGACTGCTAACTGACCTTACCACTCCGATGGACCTCCAGTGTGACTATACAACCTGTTCTGACTCTAGTTAGCTCCATTTGTGCCCTTCACTGAGCCTCCTTCACTACATTAGTGCTTCCATGTACCAGTTACACCAACAACACTCAGTTAGACTTAGTTTGACTCCCGGTTGACCATTACTTGTGCATTGATGACTTCACCGATGAGAAGGTGGACTCCTAGTTAGGCATTGATGACTCTCCACTGATTATGGATCTGTGCATGAAGGCCAGTTCGAATTCAACCTAGTGAATTCAAATCCTCATACTCAGCATTGTATATTTACCAGTTTATTATTCTATTTAATGAAACATGTGTAATTATTCTGCCTCAATCAGAGTTTCTTTGGATCTAAGTTCTATTGCTTGTCTCTTCTTCTATTATTCCTAAATTCTTTCATTGTGAGGTTTACATCATCTCTTTGGATCTTATGTGGGCAATTTCACATGGTATCAGAGCCATTTGAGAGTATATTCTACCTCCATTCTTGAGAGTTTTTTGCAGGTATTTCGAAGTTCTAGCAGTTGCAGCAGTTTCTATTTGCACTTGTTCCACCAGTCAAAGATGAGCAGTTTGAATGCTTCTTCTTCTCTTTCTCCCATGATCCTCACTCCTTTCAATTACTTTGAATGGAAGAGTGAGATGAAGATTCACTTGATGAACAAAGGGCTTGATGTTGAAATATTGTAACTTCAAAGAATATTATATTTGTATATTATTTATTCCGGAGATGTTCCATACCTCCGATGTGATTATACTATAAATACGGAGATGTTTATTCCTCCAAGTTGGTTGTGGTAACTAGGGTTATTAGACCCACCATGTGGGGGTCGGCCCAGTCAGTTATAATGGGTTATTTAACCTAATGGTTAAATACGAGCCTACATGTACTTGTGTAAAATACATATCAGAGTAGTGTATAAATAGAGGAGGTGTGTTCCTCATTTGACACACTCACACACTTGAGGATAGCGCACTTGTGGAGGAGAGGTCTGCTATTGTGGAGGAGGAGATCATGTCTCAAGGTTTCATCTTTGTATATTGCTGGTCATCTATATTGAGGAAGCTTTGCTGGGTTTTCTACCCCATGAGGGTTTCCCAGGATAAATCTCTGTCTCTTGTGTTTATGCTGTGCTTGTTGTTTCTTCAGTGATCCTGTATATGCTATTATTGTGAAATGGAATGTAATGCTGCTATTTTCTGTCTTAGCATATTGAATTTTAACATGGTATCAGAGCTAACCTGAAGGAAGACAAGGTATGGCACTAAAGACACTTGCTTTACTTACGACAATTTGAAGGTTAGGGTTTTACATAGCAAAAACCAGTCATCGTAGAACCTTCGCTATAAATCCATTTTGGCGAAGTTTTCGGATCTGAAATTGTTACAGGACGAAGATTAAATCTCCAGGTACCTTGTGTCCAAAGGAAAACCTCTAATTCGTTTTACTTTGTGATTTATGATCTGTACAATATAGGGTTTCTGCCTCTTCCAGATCTGAGTCAAAATCAAGTGACCTTGGGAAAAATGTCATATCTTGGGCTAGGAAGCTCCAAATGAAATTTCGTAAAAAGTGACAGGTAGTACACAGTCTGTAATATCTAAGAAAACGTTTTCAGAGGCCGAAGTTGAACCAGTGACACGTGGCACTCCGTACAAGTTCGCTCTCCTGTATTATCCCATAAACAGGTCATGTTGCGACACTTGGCATAACTCTCTCTCAGAGAGTCCAATTGAGGTCAGACCTATCAGGATGGAAATATAACAGGCCGAGCTACCTCAGGAAATGTTTTCAGAGGCCGAAGTTCAAACAGTGACACGTGGCACGCCGTACAAGTTCGCTCTTCTGTTTTATCCCAAAACAGGTCACGTTGCGACATTTGACATAACTCTCTCTCAGAGAATCCAATTGAGGTCAGACCTGTTAGGATGGAAAGATAAAAGGTCAGGATATCTCAGAAAACTTTTTTTAGACCCCGTGGATTGAAAAGTTTGGAGTTACACCAGAAACAATCAGGTACATATTTCTGTCAAAACAGAATTATTTTTGAGTACCTACATTCATGGCTTCCGGAATTTAGGGCTTTGAAGAAAGTTGGAATTTTTGTAAACGGAGACCACGGCTGAATGCTACTCATCAAAATAGAAATTTAGAGACCAAGATCATATTTTTTGGTTGGGCAGAAGGCCGGTCTTGATCAAACCCTAGTTCGGGACTTTGATCAGAAAAGTGGAAAATTAGGGCTTCTGTAAAAATGGGAATTTTTTAAATCTGTGACCATGGCTGGAAGCTCCTCAGAAAAATAGAAGCTTAGAGATTTGGATCAAACATTTTGATTGGGCAGAAGAGTGGGATTCATCAAACCCCAGTTCAGGGTCATGTCCAGTGAATCCGGAAGTTTCAAAGGCAAAATTGAGGAGTGAAACTTTGCAGTTTCCAAATTCTGAATATATCAGTTTGATCAGATCATCAAGGCGCATATTTCTATCCTTTCAGAAGTTTGAAATTCAAAGTTTGAATTTTTGGGGTTTCTCTGACAAACCCATATCCAGCTCCAGGTCTAGTTCTTGCAAATCAAGTGGATAGGGTTAATCCTAGAAGAAGATGGATTGGTCACCTGCATAAGTGAAGGAGTTCCTGTTTCAGAGGGAGATGAGGCTAAGGATTTACACAAGGAGATTACAAGCGATCTCGACAGGTATGACTCATCGAGGTATGTTTTGACATTTGTTCATGATTAAGTTTATGGTATGTTTGTCTTCATGTTATTACGGTTAATACAATCTTGATTTTAGATTCGTTGTATCACCTTAACAAAATTATGAATGCATGATAGAAGATATTCATTGGTTAGGGTGTTGACACTTATGATTGTACTAATGCATTATGATGTTGTGTGAGGTTGATGTTGTCTGCTAACAAGATACAGGTACATCACAAAAGACAAATCAGGTTCCATGACCATGAAAACATGAAGACAAAGACTCATCCATAATCTTTGTTCTACTTACGAGGTATGTATGACTTTGTTATATTATGCTTAACCTATGAGACATGCAGGTTCTAGCTCAGGATCTCTAAATCATTGAAGAGATTGTTTAGGTCTGTTGTACATAACTAAGTAGGTATACTAACCCAGGTATGTTTCCCATGAATCTTACCTTGTGTTAGGATCCCTTATATAAGTATACTTGGTATGATTGGTTATGCTTATTCATAAAGTTAGTAATCAAGGGATTATGCATATTATGTCTTTTATCTTGAGTGATGATATGCATGAGTAAAAGAAGACTTCCCTGAAATCTTGAATACTAATGTTTATTAACTATAATCATGACTATACATTCTCAAGATTATTTAGAACTATAATGTTTTGATAACATTTAGAACATACTAATGGATGTATGTTTGTGTATGAGATCATGAGGATGACACTTGAACATGCACAGTGGTACAGAATGAATAGAAGTTCAAAAGACATACAGAAGATCAAGCGGGAGGCAACCACACAAACATAAAAGATAAGTATTTGAGTTGTTATTTGAAATAGTAAATGATATTGCCTGTAATAGGTTGTATGCATATTTGTATTCCTATAATATATCATGTTGAGTGTAAATATTCATAGAACATTGAATAGTATACTACTAATATGCATATGATTGGTAAATTGGATAAACATTCCATTGTTGCTTGTCTAGAATGAAACCTCTTTGCTGACATGCTGAGAGTTGTGCACACTCTCGATAGTATGTTCTGGTAGAGATGGAAGGCATCTAGATAGCCATTGTATGCATACAAGATATGGGAAAGTGTTGTGCCAAAGTATTGGTCAAATTAGTTGCAAAGCATGTGATGAGGTACATAAAGGATACGATAGACTTTGATCTATGCTATCTTGGAGATCATGACTTCAGATGGCTACTCAGATGGTGTTTGGGAAGAAAGTGTATCAGACAGGAAGAACACATCGAGAGGATGTTATAGTCTTGAATCTGCCATGATCTCATGGTTCAGCAAGGAACAATCTAGTGTGGCTCTCAGTACTGCTGAAGCAGAATATATATATAGCTGTTTGCTCTGCCAGCTGTGAAGCAGTGTGGCTTCAGAAGCTATTATATGGAGTGTTTGACTTAGAAATGAATCAAGATAGAAAATATTGTATTCCACGATAAGTCAATAACACATAGAGATCCGATACTTCTATATACGAGATATGGTGCAGAGAGGAGCTATCAAGCTCGAGTATATAAGCACTGAGGATCAGATTGCTAATATCTTGACTAAACCTCTGTCTCGAGTAAACTTTAAATACTTTCGAGACAAGCTTGGTATAGTCCAGAAGGACCCTCCTCGAAAGGGGGAGTAGCATAGTATCTGATAACAAGTCTGTCTCATCAATGATGAGGTTACCTATTTACTGCACTTAGCTACTTAGAATTATTTAGATTTAGAACTCTTATATATCTTTTATTTTAGATGTATACATGTTTTTGATGTGATGTATACATGTTTTGATGTTAGATGTATTAGTGAGAATACATGCTAGATGTATACATGTTTTGATTAGTGATGTATACATGTTTTGATGTGATACATGCTCTTGGATATTTGTACCTGTATAGATGAGAATACAGTTGAGGGGATTGGATCATCCCTGGACTTTCAGTCCTAAAAAGAGCCGTAGACGTGAGGTCTCCGAGAATGAAGTCCTTGGTGGACTTGAGGGGATTGGATCATCCCTGGATTTTCAGTGCTAAAAAGAGCCGTAGATGTGAGGTCTCCGAGAATGAAGTCCTTGGTGGACTTGAGGGGATTGGATCATCCCTGGACTTTCAGTCCTAAAGAGAGCCGTAGACGTGAGGTCTCCGAGAATGAAGTCCTTGGTGGACTTGAGGGGATTGGATCATCCCTGGACTTTCAGTCCTAAAGAGAGCCATAGACGTGAGGTCTCCGAGAATGAAGTCCTTGGTGGACTTGAGGGGATTGGATCATCCCTGGACTTTCAGTCCTAAAGAGAGCCGTAGACGTGAGGTCTCCGAGAATGAAGTCCTTGGTGGACTTGAGGGGATTGGATCATCCCTAGACTTTCAGTCCTAAAGAGAGCCGTAGACGTGAGGTCTCCGAGAATGAAGTCCTTGGTGGACTTGAGGGGATTGGATCATCCCTGGACTTTCACTCCTAAAGAGAGCCGTAGACATGAGGTCTCCGAGAATGAAGTCCTTGGTGGACTTGAGGGGATTGGATCATCCCTGGACTTTCAGTCCTAAAGAGAGCCGTAGACGTGAGGTCTCCGAGAATGAAGTCCTTGGTGGACTTGAAGGGATTGGATCATTCCTGGACTTCAGTCCGAAAGAAGAGCCGTAGACGTATGTCTTCGAAAATGAAGTTCTTGGTGAACATGTGAAGGGATTGGATCATTCCTGGACTTCAGTCCGAAAGAAGAGCCGTAGACGTATGTCTTCGAAAATGAAGTTCTTAGTGAACATGTGAGGGGATTGGATCATTCCCGGACTTCAGTCCTAAAGAAGAGCCGTAGACATGAGGTCTCCGATAACAGAACGATAGGACTGGATCATCCCTGGACCTCGGTTCAAAATGTACGTGACAAATCCTAGAATTGCTCTAGGTTACATCCAGCATGAAACAGGGCTGGCTCTGTAGTTGTGATACATCCAGCATGAAACAGGGCTGGCTCTGTAGTTGTGATACATCAAGCATGAAACAGGGCTGGCTCTGTAGTTGTGATACATCCAGCATGAAACAGGGCTAGCTCTGTAGTTGTGATACATCCAGCATGAAACAGGGCTGGCTCTGTAGTTGTGATACATCCAGCATGAAACAGGGCTGGCTCTGTAGATGTGATACATCCAGCATGAAACAGGGCTGGCTCTGTAGTTGTGATACATCCAGCATGAAACAGGGCTGGCTCTGTAGATGTGATACATCCAGCATGAAACAGGGCTGGTTCTGTAGATGTGATACATCCAGCATGAAACAGGGCTGGCTCTGTAGATGTGATACATCCAGCATGAAACAGGGCTGGCTCTGTAGACGTGACACATCCAGTATGAAAGAGGACTGGCTCTGTGGCGGTAAATCCTAGATCTGATCTAGGTCACATCCAGTATGAAAAAGGACTGGCACTGTGGTTGGGATTAGATCGTCCCTAGACATGAGACTTGTCTTAAAGAGATAAGGATTGATCATCCTGGAACTTGATCTGGATTGTATCATCCATGGACCTATGTCCTAAAGAGAGCAGGATTGATCATCCTGTAATATGATCATGTGATGACGATGCTGATGATCGATGCTGATGATCGTGTGATGACGATGCTATTGATCGTATGATGACGATACTGATCGTGTGATGACGATGTTGTTGATCGTATGATGATGATGCTGATCGTGTGATGACGATGCTGATGATTGTGTGATGACGATGCTGATGATCGTATGATGATGATGTTGATCGTGTGATGACGATGTTGTTGATTGTATGATGACGATGTTGATCGTGTGATGACGATGCTGATGATTGTGTGATGACGATGCTGATGATCGTATGATGACGATGCTGATCATATGATGACGATGCTGATGATCGTGTGATGACGATGCTGCTGATTGTGTGATGACGATGCTGCTAATCGTGATATGACGATGTTGATGATCGTGTGATGATGATGCTGCTGATCGTGTGATGATGATGCTGATGATCGTGAGATGACGATGTTGATGATCGTGTGATGACGATGTTGATGATCGTGAGGATCCAGACGTTGATGTTGCTATAGTTGTTCGAGTGCTGCAGAAGATAAAGACTCAGTACTGAAGATGTTGATGTTCTAGTAACTGGTTGAGTTACTGATGATGTTAAGAAAGCTTCCAATGATTTATAGATGTATCATGTATGATTTTGATGACTCCTTGCTCGTGTAGATACTGTTATAATATCCTTCCCGTTAAGGGGGAGTGTTGAAATATTGTAACTTCAAAGAATATTATATTTGTATATTATTTATTCCGGAGATGTTCCATACCTCCGATGTGATTATACTATAAATCCGGAGATGTTTATTCCTCCAAGTTGGTTGTGGTAACTAGGGTTATTAGACCCACCATGTGGGGGTCGACCCAGTCAGTTATAATGGGGTATTTAACCTAATGGTTAAATATGAGCCTACATGTACTTGTGTAAAATACATATCAGAGTAGTGTATAAATAGAGGAGGTGTGTTCCTCATTTGACACACTCACACACTTGAGGATAGCGCACTTGTGGAGGAGAGGTCTGCTATTGTGGAGGAGGAGATCATGTCTCAAGGTTTCATCTTTGTATATTGCTGGTCATCTATATTGAGGAAGCTTTGCTGGGTTTTCTACCCCATGAGGGTTTCCCAGGATAAGTCTCTGTCTCTTGTGTTTATGCTCTGCTTGTTGTTTCTTCAGTGATCCTGTATATGCTATTATTGTGAAATGGAATGTAATGCTGTTATTTTCTGTCTTAGCATATTGAATTTTAACACTTGAAAGATTGGTTTATGAAAGAGATGCCACACCGCATATAGCTAGAGAGAGAATCAAGCATCTAAACAAATTGGATGAAGCCTTTGGATTCATATGTTCAAAGATCTATTGTTCCATGTTGAAGGATTGAAGTCTCCAAAAGCGTTATGGACCAAATTGGAGAGTCTTTTTGGCAAACAAGATTGGTTAAGAGGCTACATTCTTGAAAATGAATTGGTTTCCCTACAACCTAGCAATTTCGAGAGCATTCAAACATTCTTCTCAAAATTTAAAAATTTGGTTGTACAATGCAAGCATCGTGGCATCACTAAGAGTGATGAGCAATTGGTGCTTTCCATTTTGAGCAAACTTGGATCTCAATTCTCTGTCTTTGTATCTACTTTCCACTCTAGACGAATGTCAATCCATGGATGGAAGTTTCCTACCTTAGAAGCCTTCACTCAAGCCCTCATTCAAGAAGAGGAAATTTTTTTTCAAATGGATGCCATCAAAACCTCCAAAGATCTAGCTCTTTTAGCTAGTGTAGCAAGTGGAGCGAATGCAAAAGGGAGGCAAAAAGACAAAGGAAAGAAACCTTCAAGATCCAAGAATGACAAACAAAAGAGACCAAATTGTACCTACTGCAAGAGAGGAAACCATCCTGAGAGTGCTTGCATGCACAAGAAGATTTATCTTCTAACCAAGCTTCTTGAACAAAACCAAATTGTTGTTCCAAAAGAAGCAAAGATGTCTGATTCTGGAAGTGGATCTGATGATTGTCATGCATTGATGGCTAGATTTTCAAAGACAAAATCCCTCCTCATAGATTCTGGATCCTCCAACCACATGATTGCATCTAAAGAACCCTTCTCCTCTTTGGATCTCCAAGATGGGCCTACCATTCACATGGGAGACAACTCTCAGATTTCTGCCAAAGGATTGGGAACAGTTCATATGGAGCATGGTAAGTTCAAAAATGTCTTATTTGTTCCTTCTCTTATAGCTAATTTGTTGTCAGTATATCAAATGACTCATACAGGATCACCAAAGCAAGTAATTTTTGGTCCAAACACAGTAGAGATTATAGAAATCTCCACTAGAAAGGTTATAGCGAATGGGATTGCTAATCATGCCTCAAAGGCATATGAGTTCTCACACTTCATGCCTTTCTCTCCAACTATTCCTTCAGATTCTGATGAAGATCACAGTGACTCCTCTTCTTCTAATGAAGAAGAAGATCAAGATTTTGATGTTGAGATCATGGTTCAAGAAGATTCAGATCCAGAACCAACACCTATTCTCAGTCTAGATTCAAGGTCAATATGGGCTCACACAAACCTTGCTACTACTGAGAACACAGTTGATGACTTATATGTTCACAGAACTACTAGAATTCAACATCATGCCAACCTTGCATTATGCCATCCACCTCTCCATGAGAGATGCAGCATGATGATGGGGTTCTCTCTTCCATCTTTTGGGAAGATTCGTCATGTTCCATTCGCTCCAGATACAGAAAGAGTTCCTGAAAGACTTGCTTCATCCTCCACACAGTGGGAGACCTTCCTACAGGGGATCAGCTTGCCAAGTCTTTTGCAAAAGTTTTCACTGATGAAAGCTTCTTTCTTTTCTGCATAGTATGATGGTTCTTTGAGTTTTATTGTTCTTTTGAGGGGGGGTATTTTTCCCTTGAGGTTTTCCCCATTTTCTCAGTTTATGGACAGTTCTTTATTTTTTATCATTTCATTGATTGTATGGGTGACCTTTGGTCCTAGTTACCAGGGCCCAAGATGGATTAAGGGGGGATGTTAGGATATTCCTATACTCCATCCTAGTCCTCCAACCTTTTCTGTCATTTTCATTTTCAGTCATGCATGCAAAATTAAGGTTTGCATGCATCCTAGTCATCAACACCAGCACCTAGCCCTCAGCAAACTAAAACTCAGAGCTTCTTTCAGATCAGTTTCAGCTCTCCTAGAGCTTAATGCGCCCTCCTTTCACGTACTGCATGAGAAGGGCGCCTTTCTTCACCTACCAGACCAGTTTAGTTCAATTATCTTCAGTTCTTTCCTTGATTTAAGGATTAACTGACTCCTAACTGACCTTACCACTCCGATGGACCTCCACTGTGACTAGACAACCTGTTCTGACTCCATTTAGCTCCATCTGTGCCCTCCACTAAGCCTCCTTCACTACATTAGCGCTTCCATGTACCAGTTACACCAACCACACTCAGTTAGACTTAGCTTGACTCCCGGTTGACCATTACTTGTGCATTGATGACTTCACTGATGAGAAGGTGGACTCCTAGTTAGGCATTGATGACTCTCCACTGATTATGGATCTGTGCATGAAGGCCAATTCAAATTCAACCTAGTGAATTCGAATCCTCATACTCAGCATTGTATATTTACCAGTTTATTATTCTGTTTAATGAAACATGTGTAATTATTCTGCCTCAATCAGAGTTTCTTTGGATCTAAGTTCTATTGCTTGTCTCTTCTTCTATTATTCCTAAATTCTTTCATTGTGAGGTTTACATCATCTCTTTGGATCTTATGTGGGCAATTTCACATAATGTAGAGGAACAAATATGTGGTGACAGTTGTTCGATTCCTAGTTACCTTGTTACCAAAATAAATATGAATGAGTTAAGTTTGTATAACTCAAATTATGTTACTATCTAGGATTGTAAATAATTACTCATATAATAAATGGATATTGCTGTCCATACTTTAGCATATCTATTTGTATGGAAATTATTTTTAGAACACAAACAGATTCTAATTCTTTTGCATTACATTTAACGCTCTTGGCCTCTTATTGTTATAAAAACACCTCTAAGCCTCATTTTAACTTAGTGCATGTTTTGGTTGCATGCATGCTAGCCCGCCTGCCCACCCACCCACATGCATGCTATCTCCTCTGTTTTGAAGGTTTAAAAGTGGTGTTCCCAAGACTAAATATTTCCTCTTTGAGGTGGTTTAGTTCAAGACACTTCATTTCGATCCATAAATCAGCCCAAATGTATTCAATACTGCCTCCCAAAGGAAAATCAAACTTGAAAGGACATCTCCAAAAATTCATTTCACTTCATACATACTTGTCTTTTGTCTCATAAAATTTTCCACAGATTACAACTCCCCAAAGGAAACTAAATTACCAAGATGTAAAGATGGCCTAGTATGGAGGAAAAAATACTTTGGTCAAAGTTTCAAACTGTCAACAATGAAGAGAAACAATAAAATAAGTTTTAAAGGTTTGATCAGAGTACAATGAATTTAGGCAGATTTTCTTTTAAAATAGAAAAAGAGACCATATACACAAATTTGTTCTGATTTGACCCAAGCCTGTAGCCAATTTATATCTAAAGGTTTCTACGAGTGCTAAAAATTCAACAGCTTTACATCTTAGGTCATCAAAATTCACTTTTTGGCAATGATTTGCATTACATATTTCCCACAAATAACAACAATCTAATACATTCATGTACAGACAAAAATGCTAAAGAAAAGTTGAGCCATGTGAAAGAATCACTTGTCATGTAAATAAAGTCACCTTTGCAACTGAGAGAACATTTAGTAGATTACAAGGGAGAAAACATTAAATGAAAAGTAAGCAATAGATGGGCACAGAAAAATAAGCAATAGATGGGCAGAATCAGATTTCTAACAGCAGTCAATGGGGTTGTGGTTCACAGGTGAGAAAGTGGAATGTCAGGCCACCCACCAGGGTTCAATTCCCTAGAGAAACTAATAAGTAGTTCGAGGCAGGTGCAAGTCCTAGGAGAATTCCCCTTGTCAATATAGTTTGGCCCAACAAAAGTTCTTGTGATCATCAATTCACCCCTCAAGGGCCATTTCCTAGATGAAAGTGAGCTGCTTTTAGTGCTCAGCCTCTTCAGGTCAACTGCACTGCCTTTGGGCTAATTGTAGCTCTTATCAATTTTAAAGGATGCAATTTCAAATAAAAGAATTCTAACAGCAATTATGATATTAACACATTCTTTCTAACATTTCCAAAGAAGACAACAATTTCAACCAACTATTATTCCAGATACAAAGTCAAATACAGTATCAACAAAGGAATGATGCAATCCAACTATAGCTACTAGAAGGCTTCCCTGCAAAATAGTTTAGCGTGTGTATAAACTTATGGGATGACAACATAAGGCCAAAGAAAATCAACAACAAATACATATCGACCCATACCTCAAAATGTAGAAAATGTGACCACATTATAGAAACTTCAATACTTTATGCAAATGCATATTGCTATATTAGACTGTCATAGCAACACCTCTGCCAAGCTTGCAAGTTTTGAATAGCTTTATTTATATAAAAACTAAACTGTATGTAGGACATGAGCAACTGAAAAATCAATAAGTAGAATTTAATTGGGAAAAATGATTAGCAAGAAAAAAGAAAAAAATAGAAATATATTTCAACTGTACACAAAATAAAGATCCAACAAGTGGGTATGGTCTGTGAATTAAGAGTAACCGAGGATCAAGAGGCTGAAGCTCTGAGAAAAATGAGATGTTAATGTTTATCTTTATGATGCCCTTTGAGACCTAAATTGGTTTTCGGTGGATTGTCGGATCTATGTGTGAAGAAGATTTTGTTATTATACATCAAGTTTTTTTGCATGATCAAGCAAGCAGCGCATTTTAATGAGTTGTGGCATTAACAATGGCTATTCTTACAGTTTGAAGGAGCCTTCCATGCTGTAGACGTTAAAACAGCAGTCTTGTTGTCCCTAATATTAAGGGATATTTTTATGAGCTAATTAAAGCCGAGGGAAACAATGGAAACAAATCTCTTAACGCTCAACAACAATCAGGCTGCCATGATGTTGTTGATGACTATTGTGGCAGTTATTGTTGTTGAGTAAAGAACAGACCCCAAAAAATAGAAACAAAAGATCAGTTTGATGTTGGTTATCCTTGAGGCAATTTGGTTATGACTGTAAAACTGAGGACATTGGTTGCCAATGGATTTGAGTCAGAATGACTACATGACAGTGGTTATAAGATGATCGAGCTCTGGTTGTGGTGATGAGTATATGGCATCCATGGTTATGGATTTTCATGGGAGTGTTTGTTTGATCAATATATGACGGTCTCTGCGTATTGGATGAATATTTCACAAAGGCTTGTTGAAGGAGTCATATGATTTACATTCATTAAAGGTAGAAGAAAAACATCTATGTAGCTCTCTTGTTTGGGATCAAAATGCCGAAGATCATGAAATTAGTTCTATCCCATAGAAGTGTATTGGTGAAGGTCTGTTTTAGAATAAAATGGGTAGTGTCATGAAATTTCCTGCGGAAGATGCTGAGAGCGTCAGCGAATCTGGTATTGGGATTGTGAAAGAAACAACGGGCTTGATTTAAACATCTCTAGTTCTACTAATTGTTTGTTTGGATGTAAGGTTACAAACTTCATGTACAAGGATGGATGATTCTGTGGACAGCTTGATAGAAACAACCATGCCAATGTCATTTTCCATGGACAACTGCACTAGTGTGGAATCTTTAGATTGTAAGGCTAGATGTGATAAATGTGTTGCTTCTTCCCTTGCTTTCCCTCATTCACCAACTGTAATGCCCGCCTCGGTACTTTAACTGATTAGACTAATGAGGGTACTAGTTTTGAAATGAACCGGCTAAATAAAACACGAACCATTTGAATTTACTTTGAGAATGCTTTAAGATGATAAATGACGAATAATTTGTATGCCTGACTGACTGAGATACTAGAATGCATGATGTAAATATTTTATATAGTGCAACGCTACTAATGTGTGCTTGATTTTGTGCAGTGGGAGGTAAGACGATATACCAACTGACCCACAATGAAATTTTAGGGGTCGTAAGAACGAAAAGAACACATAGGGGTACGACGACTGACTGTCGACCTTGGATTAGCAATCCATGCACGGGTGAAGCCTTCTCAGCTCACCCGGGGAAGCGTATGCCGTACAGGCAAGGCCATAATGATTTGGTCGCGTACGATGAGTTGAGGGGCGCGCAATAAGGAGAGCCTTATCCCTCAACATCCTTTAGTCTCCAAGGAGCGTAGTTGAGAGATCGTGGTAACGGTTCCCGGTCGCCATGCAGTACTCCCCATAAGAAGGAAGAAATGAAACTGTCAGAAAGGCCCACCGAAGAGGTACCTAGACAAGAACGAGAGG
Organism: Larix kaempferi; assembly: GCA_027924585.1. Classification (NCBI taxonomy): domain Eukaryota; kingdom Viridiplantae; phylum Streptophyta; class Pinopsida; order Pinales; family Pinaceae; genus Larix; species Larix kaempferi. The sequence goes on along the minus strand of BSBM01000597.1, from coordinate 5,405,332 downwards.
AAGAAAATTAATCAATGGTATAAATGAAAATTTCACATAAGATTTAAGAAATACTTTATTTTCATTTTGTTCTATTTTATTAATTTGAATAATTATATTCAAGATTTTATTTTTAATTGATTTCATTAATTTGAATTATTCATTTTAATTGATTTTATTAACTTGAAAAATAATTGAAGAGATTGATTTTTATTCAATATTAAATTTGATTAATTATGCTGATTGAAAAAGATTAATAATAAGAGAATTATTTTTATTCAAAGATTTTAATTTAATAGATTTTATTATATTGAACTATCCTATACAAATCCTATTCTTGATTTCATTAATTAAATTTCTTTTTTAAATAAATTTTATTATATTGAAAAGGGGTTAAAAGATTGACTTTATTTATATTAAATTGGATTAATTTTATTATTAAGAAAAATTATTATTTATTCAAAAGATTTTATTATTTTAAATCATTCTATTAAAGATTCTATTTAATTGACTTCATTATTTTGAGAAAGAATTGAAATAGATCATTAATAAAATAATTGTTTTTCTTTTATTATTATTCAAGATTTTTTTTTACTTTAATTAATTTTTCATTTAAATTATTTTATAAAGAGGAAATTTAAAATAGATTATACTTTTTGTAAAAGGAATTATCTTGTAATTCAATCTTAATATTAGGAAAATAAAAAAAAAGTAGAAAGCAATAAGTCTAACTAAAAGATTGTTAAGTAAAGTAAATGAGAACCAAAAGAGAAGTAGAACTCTTCTACACCTAACTCCCACTGATCTAGGGATTTAGGTGCACATTAAAGACATTAAGAAGACACATGTGTTTGAGAATATTGGAAATTAAAATATTAAATTAAATTAAATATGTGCATGGACAGACACATGGCACACAGGCTTTTGCTATATAATGAGGGAGGAGAAGGAGAGAAGGACATCTTTGCTCCCTCATGCTGGATGGTCATCATAATCTCGGATTATGTTATGATCCTTGGAGTTGGGATTAGTCGGAATGGGGATTGGGAGATCCTTTCGGGAGGCTAGCTTGTGTGTTCTTACGACCCCATTAGCTCGGAGGTTCGAGGTGAAGAAGAGTAGCTTCGATATGGTAGGGTGGTCAACCGAGGGGTCACTTGGTACTTCGTCAGGAAATTGGATTGGATCGTGTGGAAACCACTTCGAGGACTCCATCGATCCGCTGGACCAACCGTCGAAAACAGGTTTGAAGTATTTATTTTATTTATTTTGCTAACTCTTGTGGTGGAACGAATAAATCTGGGTATATAGTTTTATCTATTGACATTCATGTACTACAATAGATAGATCTAGATCTGTGGAAGTCTTTTGTCTTTTTGGGGAACTCGAAATGGGGGCTCCTACATTTGGTATCAGAGCCGGTCGAGCCTTGAGGGCACCAGACTCATAATTCAACCGAGGGGTTGTCGGTATCTTCGTCAACGTTGGATTGCTCCGAACAGCTGATTCAACCACTACTACCACGGTTTCTCAAGTTCGACGACCCAAATCAGGTTCAATATATTTTAAGTTTTATTTTTGTGTTTTTCTTCTTTCAGTGTTAGGATGGATATTCTAATTTGGTTTCAAGAGGAATTGAAGGTGCGATCCAGTTTTTAAGTATGAATATTGCTTTCTTTTGTTACGCAATTTATAAATATAGGTCCTGTATATTAAGATGGGGAAAAACGAACCCTTGGGGTACGAACATATCCATTCTTTCTGTATTTAAAACTCTGATTCAGTCTGCATGTTTTAAATCGCTGCATTATGGATTGGTTGGCATGCCAATCTCAGATTTTAGATTGAATTTAATTTGAATTTTAAAAGCATCTAAGTTTCCTATTTCTCATGGCGAGCTCTGATTTTGCTTGGCTTTTAATTTGAACTTAAAAGTTCAGTGATTTCTCTGCATTCACATTCCATTGAAATTCGATTTCGGATTTCATTATTGTTTTAACTCTTAAAATCCTGTCATATTGATGCCGATCTGAGCAACGATGCGTTCAGTGATTTGTCTGCATTCACATTCCATTGAAATTCGATTTCAGATTTCATTATTGTCTTAACTCCTACAATCTTGTCATTATTGAGGTCGATCTGTGCAATGATGCATTTAATGAATGCTCTGCGTTTACATTTCATTGAACTTATTTTTCAGGATCTTATTATTATTTTAAATCTTAAATTTTATCACAATTTCTTTACATCTCAGCGACAGACGGGGCAGGGAATACTCTACATCCTTCTTTTACGGATTTCAATCCAGGTGCGTCAATGGACTTAGAATTGTCATACAGTTGGTACGCAGCTGGTTTGTTGTGTAAAGATCTATGGAGCATTGTCGTGCATAAATTAATCATAAACAAACTCTGTTTTCTTTTGTGCAAAGACAGATAAATCACTGTTCGGTTTAATCTGCATTTCTTTTCTAGACTTGGTTGTTTTCTACGTAGGGATCGAGCAGTGGGATCTCGGCATGAGTCTTTTTCTTTTCCTTATAGCGATTTCCCATACTCTGCAAATCAATCGCTCTTCTGGATATGAGATCACTGCACCTTTATTTATGACATCGTTTAAACCCTGTATTCTGCTTGGGTTTTATTTTGAACTTAAAAGTTCTGTGGTTTCCATTCCACATGACAATCTCAGGTCCTAAATTGATTTAAATCCGAGTTTTAAAGAGTCTCTGCGTGCAATTCAGAATTTGGAGGGCTTCTTCCCAGATTTTATATTATGTTTCTCGAGTTTAAAGAGCCTTTGTATTCATTTTCCATAGTCTTGATCTCAGTTCGGTGTACTCACCTTCTTCCCTATAAATGTTGAATTATGCTCAGCAACTGAACCAAGTCAAAGATCTAGGTGGTTAATGGTTGATACCAGATCTGTACATCTAATTCCTCCTTTCTTTTAATAACGGATTACACTCAGCGATTGAACCAAGTCACGAATCTATGCTTGGAAGTTTGATGTCATATCTGTACATTCAATTCCTACTTTCTCTTGGATTTGAATTATGCAGTGAAGTTAAGTTCCCAGATTCCTTCTCGGTCGATGGTTCCGATTTCACTCATTTGTAAATTAACTTTAATTCTCTATGCATTTTTCATTTCAAAAATAGGAAGGGAAATCTAAGAGATCTGTATTTGTATTACCATCAACTGTGACCAATCCTTACAAAGCCTTTGTATCTTCTATTCTGTATGACGAATCCGATTTCTATTGCACTTAAACTCTACGATTTGATGAGGCATCTACAGATCCCATAAGTTTTCTTAAACTTTGCGTTGATTCCATTTAAAATGGCATTTCCAGAACTGATAAATTGAAACATGAATCACTCTGTAACATCTGCGTTGATTTCCTTTTTATTAACTTTTCCAGACCTAATTAAAACCTCTATATTCTAACTGCACCTATTCGAAGTCGAATGGCATATTGTTCTTTAAAAATTTCTCTGAGTTTTTAATGTCAAATTGGGAAGTGTTCTGCATCTCCAGTTTGAGGCGAATTGTAACCCAAACTTACCTTCTGCGTGCATCTTGAATTTAATCGTGACTCTGCCATCCATTATCCAATCTCTGTGTTCAATTCAAATAACGATTGGCGTTCCAGCTTCACAATCCTGAATTCGTACCCTTCCATAGCCATAGTCCAATTTGAAATTTGACCCAATTTTATTGACGTCCCCAAGATCTTGAAACGAACTGTAATTTGCCAATTAAAAACCGATGTGGAACCATTCCAAAAATGGTTGTATGTTTTCAGAATCCTCAAACGAATTGAATTGTTCCTTAAAATCTGTGCAGACCCATTTTTGATGGCATCCAACCGAGATCTGTAACATCTCTTTCCTCTGCGTGATGGCATTCAACCGAGATCTGTAACATCTCTTTCCTCTGCGTGATGGAATTCAACCGAGATCTGTAACATCTCTTTCCTCTGCATGATGACATCCAACCGAGATCTGTAACATCTCTTTTCTCTGAGAATTCCACTCTTGTTTGGCCATGTAATTGCATGGTTGGAAAATATGTCATGGAAACCAATATTCGATGAAGGAGATCATTGCCACTAACGCTTGTCCACTCTCTAGATCGCAAATAAATGCCACATCTACCGAGACTCAGAAGAAACCTTAGTTCGCTATGTACTAATTATATCACAAATCTTCAATCAAATATCTGATTGAAGAAGAGATACTGCCAATTCATTAGTTGAGGTGATGTATTAGTAATTAGAGGGCGATATTGTGTAAACAATAAGCCCAAAATCCATACTGCTACTACATATCCAAATTATATGCCATTCTGAGTTTTGCAATCAATTCACCATGCTAAGTTTTGAAGATTTGATACATTAAGCTCTTTGTCTCCCACAATGAAGGAATTGGAGGAGAATGTGACAGCAACAATAGAATATCTACAAACCAAATCCCATTTCCACCTAATTACAGAAGAGAAAGGAACTAAACTCGGCAAGGATTTCGATTTCTTACTGCCCTCTACAGATCTATGACAAGAATTTTCTCTGTATGTTTATTCGATTTCTAGACTTGACAGAAAAAAGAAACGAGGCTGCTATACCCAACATCTCCTTTTTCTTTTATTTAAATTATTATTAACCATGGCTTGAAATTTTGTTGACTAGACATCAAATGCTGATCGTCGTTTTTCCCCAGGTTTATAATCCATTGTTATTTCGACCTTAAAAGATCTCTGTAGTATTTGTGCTAACTGGATGAGTGGGCATGCTACAATTGATATTAATATACCCTAGTTAATATATCAGAGTTATCTTATGCTGTGAATAATTTGGAAGTTAGTGGGTTTACGACATAAGTAACATGCCACGATTTGGGTAAAGATGCAGAGTTAACATGCTGCCATGATTTTAGAACTAGCAATATATTCTTTCTGAATAATATTGATGCCAGTATGTAACCGACAGGTTTTATTTATACACATTATAATTATAGAAGTGAGTTTATGTATATCTATACAGGTCTAATGTTAGATCGACTTAGAACAGTTCACTGAAGTCGTATTTGTGACCTCCTGTCTCATTTCGTCCATTGTTAACTTTATATAGGTATGAATATAGGCTCTCGGTTGATATATAGTTGACAATGGCCAATAATAAGAAGTTAATAGTCCTATTTGCTTCTTGGCATCATTATTTATATGTTTATATAAATACCATTTAAATCATGCAGAAAATCGTATGAGTTAAGAAGTAATTCAAGTAATTATGTTGTTGGAATTTAGTAAGGAGATAGCGGTGGTGTTGTTATTAGATTGGATTCTATGAATGTTGCCCATTAAGTGAGAAAAGATCCTTATGAGAACCCCTTTGGAATGGAGAAAATAGTTCTAATGACAAAATGTCTTTTAAAAAAACATAAATTTATGGAATAATCCTCTTATATATTCATATATGTATCATTAGAATAATTCCTATATAAGTGTGCAGATTGTATGTGTATCATATGCACCAATAAAATAGTTCCCATATGATTATGTAGATTGTATGTGCATGGGATGCACCAATAGAAAGGTTCTCCTTATATAATTATATATGTATTGTATGCATTTAGTAAGTTAAATGGTTGACGAATTGCACATGTATTGTTATATCAAACAAATGCTAAAGTTGTGATGAAGCACACAGAAGTGCATATGTTAATATAAAGGAGTAGTATATTAAGATGTATTATTGACATATACATTATTAGAGTTCGCATTACTTGATTTATTACAGGGTGTAAGTAATATTATATTTTATTCAATATACACATGGATAGGTATTACTTTGCATTTAAGAATTTTTTTATTAGAATTTTAAAGGTACTTATTATAGAACTTCAATTCCACATTATATTTCTTATGGTTAAACTACATATGCTTTTAACATTACTTGATTTATTCTAGGTTCCAATCCTAAGAGCTAGTAAGTTAAAAGAGAAATGATGGTATGTGCATTAAGTAAATTGTTGAAGTTATGGCTCAGGGTAAATAGATCCTAAGTTATGGTTGATTATTGTAATTATTATTCTATAATAAGATTGGATACAAATGGTGATAATTGTCTTCTAAAGCTAAGTTCATGACATACACTTACTATGAAGATTGTTAGTACAATTTTTATTTTTTATTTTGCTCACGATGAGAGACCCTACATTTGGTATTTATTTATATTATTTGCAAATGAAGGAGACATGTTATTAAATACACATTAAGAAAAGGGGACATAGGGATGTATCCTCCCTTAATATGATTATGAAAGTAGTACCATTCGTTTTGTATGCAAGAACTAGCATGCTATATTTTTTGTAAGTCCTAGTAAAACTCCTTACAGATGTATTCTGGATAGGATTTATCTAGTTAGGAATGAAAGAGTCATAAGCTACACCAGAGTTTTAGAGAGAATCCCTTTATAATATTTCTTTTCATTTGAATGACCAATTGTAAACATTGTATTACTATGCTAGAAGAATGGGAAATGACTAGGAAATAATTATGGTATCTAAATAATTGTGTACTTTACGTAGATGGAATGAAATCATTTATAGTGTATCTCTCAGATAGATGTTGAGTGATGAAGCGCATGATGTACTATGTGTAATAAATTTCAATGATGAAAAGGATGTATGAATCTTGAACGACGGATTTTTACTTCTTCTCCTTCGGCAGGGATACTTCCAACTCTCAAATAGGTAGAATTATTCTCTTCTAAATTTGCTAGTATGTAAGTTTGAATGGTATTCAGGGTTCATACACTTTGATGAGGGGTTTTGTGTCAAGAATTTTATCGATTGGTTGTAAATGCTTATTCTCTGAAATCAAGGCGATGACTTTGCAGGTATGCACTACTAGTTTGTAATCATGCTTTCGATTGTGAAAGAAGAGAAGTTAAACTTACATTGAATTATAGAATCTTAGCTGTACTTGAGTTAGGAAGAGGAGAAAACCTTACATAACTTTGTTTATGAAAATCTGAGATTATACTTTTAGCTATACTAAGTAAATGGCATGCTAGTATTTAATTATACTTTGGATTATGAGAAGAGAGAGGTTGCTTGTCAGATTAGCTTATGAATGGTTAAGGTATGTGTTGAAGAATAGAATTTGGAAGGCCAAATTCTTCTTTTGAAAATCAAAATATTGTTTTAAATATATGCTAGTTATGCATAACTATAGAAAAAGGAGAAATTGGAATTGAAGATTTTATCCCTTATGTTCAAATGTGTTAGTGCTTTATGGATTTTCGTAAATGATACATTTATGGTTTTGTTGAACAAAAATAATTTGTTGTGGATGGTTTCAATTCTGGTTACAATTAGCGAGTGAAGAGAGAACTGTTGTGGGGATTGCTACACTGTGAAAGGTATGATTTAGTTAATCATCAATTATGAGATGTATACTTATATGATGGTAGAAAAGAAGAAATGAAATGTTATTATCAATTGTGGTTATGTTGAAGAACTGAATGTGAAAAGAAAGTGAAAACTCACTGTGGAAGTACATGAGACTTAAAACTTCGAGACGATTTTTTAATAAGAGGGGGTGTATGTAATGCCCGCCTTGGTACTTTAACTGATTAGACTAATGAGGGTACTAGTTTTGAAATGAACCAACTAAATAAAACACGAACCATTTGAATTTACTTTGAGAATGCTTTAAGATGATAAATGACGAATAATTTGTATGCTCGACTGACTGAGATACTAGAATACATGATGTAAATATTTTCTATAGTGCAACGCTACTAATGTGTGCTTGAGTGTGTGCAGTGGCAGGTAAGACGATATACCGACTAACCCACAATGGAATTTTAGGGGTCGTAAGAACGGAAAGAACACATAGGGGTACGACGACTGACTGTCGACCCTAGATTATCAATCCATGCATGGGTGAAGCTGTTTCATCTCACCCGGGGAAGCGTATGTTGTACGGGCAAGGCCATAATGATTTAATCGTGTACAGTGAATTGAGGGGCGCGCAATAAGGAGAGCCTTATCCCTCAACATCCCTTAGTCTCCAAGGAGCATAGTTGAGAGATCGCGATAATGGTTCGCGGTCGCTACACAGTAGTCCCCATAATAAGGAAGAAATGAAACTGTCAGAAGGGCCCACCGAGGAGGTACCTAGACACGAACGAGAAGAAGAAAATTAATCAATAGTATAAATGAAAATTTCACATAAGATTTAAGAAATACTTTATTTTCATTTTGTTCTATTTTATTATTTTGAATAATTCTATTCAAGATTTTATTTTTAATTGATTTCATTAATTTGAATTATTCATTTTAATTGATTTTATTAACTTGAAAAGGAATTGAAGAGATTGATTTTTATTCAATATTAAATTTGATTAATTATGTTGATTGAAAAATATTAATAATAAGAGAATTATTTTTATTCAAAGATTTTAATTTAATGGATTTTATTATATTGAACTATTCTATACAAATCCTATTCTTGATTTCATTAATTAAATTTCTTTTTTAAATAAATTTTATTATATTGAAAAGGGGTTAAAAGATTGACTTTATTTATATTAAATTTGATTAATTTTAGTATTAAAAAAAATTATTATTTATTCAAAAGATTTATTATTTTAAATTATTCTATTAAAGATTCTATTTAATTGACTTTATTATTTTGAGAAAGAATTGAAATAGGTCATTAATAAAATAATTGTTTTTCTTTTATTATTATTCAAGTTTTTTTGTTTTTTTACTTTAATTAATTTTTCGTTTAAATTATTTTATAAAGAGGAAATTTAAAATAGATTATACTTTTAGTGAAAGGAATCATCTTGTAATTCAATCTTAATATTAGGAAAAGAAAGAAAAGTAGAAAGCAATAAGTCAAACTAAAAGATTGTTAAGTAAACTAAATGAGAACCAAAAGAGAAGTAGAACTCTTCTACACCTAACTCCCACTGATTTAGGGATTTAGGTGCACATTAAAGACATTAAGAAGACATGTGTGTTTGATAATAATGGAAATTAAAATATTAAATTAAATTAAATATGTGCATGGACAGACACATGGCACACAAGCTTTTGCTATATAATGAGGGAGGAGAAGGAGAGAAGGACATCTCTTGCTCCTAATGTTGGATGGTCATCATAATCTCGGATTATGTTAAGATCCTTGGAGTTGGGATTAGCCGGAATGGGGATTGGGAGATCCTTTCGGGAGGCTAGCTTGTGTGTTCTTACGACCCCATTAGCTCGGGGGTTCGAGGTGAAGAAGAGTAGCCTCGATATGGTAGGGTGGTCAACCGAGGGGTCACTTGGTACTTCGTCAGGAAATTGGATTGGATCGTGCGGAAACCACTTCGAGGACTCCTTCGATTCGCTGGACCAACCGTCGAAAACAAGTTTGCAGTAATTATTTTATTTATTTTGCTAACTCTTGTGGTGGAATGAATAAATCTGGGTATATAGTTTTATTTATTGACATTCATGTACTGCAATAGATAGATCTAGATCTATGGCCTCTATAACTTCATTTGAAAAATCGTACTGGAAGTTCTGAAATTAATTATATTATATTTTCAAATTCCGTGGAAGTCTTTTGTCTTTTTGGGGAACCCGAAATGGGGGCCCCTACACCAACTCACCAATATGATGACCCCTATTCTCAATCCCTTGCTTTCCCTCATTCACCAACTCACCAGTATGATGACCCATGTTCTCAATCCCCTGCTTTCCCTCTTCAAACTAAGAAAAAAACTCAAAATATCCTGACTCAACCAATATTTTCCAATTTATCAGGATATTCTGCCAATATATAACAATACTTTCAAAATTTGAAAAAAACACAGAATTTTTATGGCAATAATATCACCAAGCTGAGAGAATCACAAGATATCATGATGTTGGTGATATTTGCAACACTAATCTTGATAGAGTAGCTCAAGTAGATCTGGCCAATTACATCTAGGTTTTCAATCAGGGACTTGAAAGTGCCCGCAGATTATTCACAGATAAGTTCTTTACAAAAAATCACAAACATCAACAATGCTTGCAGAAGTAAACTAGTCCTCAGTTCTTCAAAAAAAATTTTATCTCCATGTAAAGCATTCCCAATCTCAAGCAATTCCACAAATAAGTTCTGCAACCATTTCCTATCAACCAAGAAAGCTGATTGTATAAGAGTTGGATACAATGTTTGACTCACAGCCATAAAGACCATTCAAAAAAATTTCTCCAAACTAATTTTTTCCTCAAGAATTGAGTTGACAAAAATAATGGCATGTTTCCATGACCACCCTTTTCTCTGGGACATGAGTTTTCCTTTGTCAAACTAGAACAACATTAAAACGTACTTTCTGAATTTTCCCTCCATTACATAGAAAACTTCTTATAATTTGCTTCATAGAATTTACAACTTCTAAGGTCACCATGAACTTAAAAAAAGAAATAAGGACAGGCTCCCATAACATACAAGGTTAAGCCATCTCAAAGCCTACCTATACACCTTGATTTTAATATCTAAGCTTATTCAAAATTCACTCCAGTACCACTGTACCAGTTAGACCTAACCCTTTAAGAAGACTGATGGAGATAGATATTAAGATGACCCCAGTTGACTCTCTGAAACCCTATCAGCTGACATATATTATGTTACATCAAATTAAAACTACCTTGGTCAACCTGTGATGCACCTGCAACAAATAATTAATAAGAATATGCGAAATAACAGAAATGACAGAACTCAGAATCACTTTTATATTGATCATAGGCCACTTCGAGGGGGCAACCTCCTATGAGCAAGCTCAATACAATTAACTTCACGGTGCCTTCAATGACCTCAACACACACTTATATACTAAGTCTATGCCCAATACTATGAGTCAAAACCATGGGACATATAATACTACGGGACGACTTACAAAGAATATGCGTCCAATACTATGGGTCAATACTATGGGCTAATATAAACTACGGATCAACAAATACTACGGGACGACTTACAAAGCATATGCATCCAACAACAATATACTAACATAGTAAAGAGAAGGGTTGACATAGGTTCCTAACATCCCCTCTCCCTTAGAAAAAGCTTTGTCCTCAAAGCTTTGGTTGCAGAAATTGTTGCAGAATCTGAAGGAGTGGTTCCCCGGTAGCATCCTTGGGTTGCATTTCGGGCCACTGACGCCTTTGGAGTGTCAAGGAGGATTGCTTGGAAGGCTATAGATGAAGATGAACCCTTTCAATTGCGTGGAAAATGCACTCAAAACGGTGTTGATCATCTTGTTTTTTCAGGCGAATTCTGGCCATGTGCAGATTGTCTTGCAGAATGAGAAGAATCTGATTGCGGTTTCGAAGAACCGAGTCAATTTCCTAAACTGGGGAGCTGCTAAGGGTGTATGGAAGAAGAACTGGCGGTGTTTTTCCATAGACTGCTTCATATGGTGTCCTTTGAGATGTGGTATTGTACCACTAGAGCGCTGCTAGGAAATCCATAGAAATAGTTGGCCAAAGCTATGTATGGATGGGAAAGGGTTTGAGCAATCCCGAAAGGAGTGTCATTTCCCCCTTGTTGACTTGGAAAGTATCATTGTCAGCCACCATCTATTGAATTGTCATTTTTAGTCCCTGCCAAAAGAAGTTACATTGTTCCCGGTCATACATTTTGCAGAACCCAGAGTTCCCTGTTGATGAAGAAGCATGGAGTTCATAGAAGAGATAGCCCTGTTGAACATATTGCAACCAATTTGGAACAAGCAGAGAAAGAGTTGTAAGAGAAACTGGGTCATCAATTGTGCGAGAAGGAGCATCTTCCACCATATTGTCCTTACCCTTCTTGTAAGTGATCACATAGGGATAACCCATGAGTTGGATAACCCATTTCAGGTGTGTTGGGGAGGAGACCCATTGTTCCAGAAAATTTTCCAGACTCGGGAGATCAGTCTTGATGCAGAAATAATTCTCTAATAGGTATGGCTGCCACTTCTGTACTGCATGCAAAATAGCCATCATTTCCTGCTGAGAGGTAGATGTGGCTAAATTCCTACCGGAAAGGTCTCTTAAAGGCAGCAAGCACATTGGTTCAACAAAGATACCTGCATATCTATCCAAGGAAGTAGTGGAGACTGTTGATGGGTGCATCTGAATGGAATTGAGTTGAGCGATGACACCATGTGAATTCTTCTTAAGGATTTTTTCCAGGCGATGTGAACTGATGATGCAGAGAGACCCTAGTGGTAAGCCCATAAATTTGTGTTGTGCCCCGTTGACTTTAAACTGCATCCAAAGTTCAGCAAAATCCCATAAGATGGGGCCAAGTGTGCGTAACCATTGAACGCCCAAAACCAAATCACATCTGCCTAAGGACAAGGAAAACATGTCAGAGCATAGGTTATAATCTTCCATAGAGATATGCACATTGTGACACTTCCCCTTGCAAGGTAAGTGCCCCCATTGGCAACCATGACTTCAAAGTTGGAGCAAGGATGGACAAAACAATCAGCCTGTTTGGCAATCTGAGGGTCAATGAAGTTATGAGTGCTACCAGAATCAATGAGTATGGTAAGAGGGAGCTTCTTGAAGTATTCCCTGACCCACATTGTTTGTGGGGTGGTGACGCTGGCTACAGCATGGAGAGAGATCTCGGGTGGGTCGTCCTGAGATCGGGTGTCAACAGGCGAGTGTTGAATGTTGACCTGATCATCTACTGTATCTCTAGCTTCTTCACCAAGTTCTAAGGCAGGCAGATAATCCACATCCAAGAGACAGAGCTTTTGTTGAACACATCTATGTCCCGGAGTGAATTTCTCATCACAATTATAGCAAAGCCCTTTTTCTCAGCGTGCCTGCATTTCTATTTCAGACAAATGCTTGATAGGAGTTGGTTGAGGAGCAGGCGTGATGGGAGGTTGTTGGGAACCCATATTTCTAAAGGGAACAAAGGTGGGTTTGGAGCGTTGTTGAGCTGCGATCTTGTCCTCGGCCAGCTTAGCCAACCCTAGGACTTCCATCATTTTGTTGGGACAAAACATTTTGACCTCTGAGCAGATTTCATCCTTGAGACCACTGATAAAACAACTCCTGTAGAATTCATCAGACAATCCTTCTATGTGATTGGCCAATTTCTCAAATTCTGTCTGATACTCTCTCACTGTGCCAATTTGGTGAAGTTTAGTGAGTGCTCCTGTGAAATCATCAAAAGCACTAGGACCAAATCGTGGCAAAATGAGTTGGCAAAAATCTGTCGAGTTTGGCTCGGGATGAGCTTTGATGTATCAACAGTACCATTGAAGGCCTTCCTTTTCCAAATGAAAGGATGCAAGTGGAACTTTCAGGGCATCAGAAGTATTATGCAGACTGAAATATTGTTCTGCTCGATATATCCATCCAGTCGAATCAGTACCATTGAAGCGAGGAAAATCAAGCTTCGGCCCACGAAAATTGTTGGAAAAAGAGAACCTGGTGGCTGCAAAAGATTCTGGCTGTCTGGTATTGTTCATGGCTGAATGCTGAAGATGGAGGCTGAGAAATTTTTCATCCAGATCTTGGAGTTTGGTTTGGATGGCTGCAAGTGCTTCCTCCATGGTGTGTGCTCCTGCATGGGTGACAACCATAACCAGGTTTTTTTTTTTTTTTTTTTTTGGAATGGGTAGAAAAACACAAACAGAAGCTGATTTAGTAAAGGGAAATTTGGATTGGGGAAACAATCTGATGGGTAATTGGGGTTTGACTAGATTTTGGACATTGTCGAAAGGACAAGAAAGCAAAAAGGGCGATTTCAGAAGCGGGATAATAAAATGAGAAAATTTGGCAGAGAGGGACAAAGAAGCAGAATTTAGAAAGGAACTCTGTGGTAAAATTTGAAGATGATTGGGTGAAATCTGAGGAAGTTATGTCAAACCCTAAAAATAGACAAATGTGGGATTTCGGGCTTTGGGAAGGGGAATTGGGGATAGGGTCCTCAGGAATGAAAGATTCAGAATGGGATGACAGGGGTTCCATGAAAATTTCAAGGGAAACAGAGTGAAAACAAGGGAGATATGGAGAAAAAACTGAATAAACTATTGGATCTGAAACGACGACTGGATCTGGAACGACTTTCAGAATAGATCTGAAACGGATGGATCTGGAGCGAAATTGATCGGCAACTGTTCAACTGAAAATAGATATGGACCCCAGGTATGTACGGCTTCCTAACAGTTCAGGTCTTTCACTCGGCCACCAATGCTGTCTGACGGCTTGCGTATTGGGGCAGTACCCCTCACTCCACGGCTCGGGTAAAATTGATAACCGCTTTGCCACAAACGACAGCTCTTGGTTTACCTCACGGGTGGGAACTAGTCAATCAGGTAGGGGTTGTTGCCTTTTTCACTGGCAGGTCCTCTCAATGGGCCAGCTACTTTGGGATTCCTGTGGTACTCCTCACAATGAGTTTTAGGGCTTATGCCCAAGTACTTCCCACAGTTAAGCAGATAGGGATTATTCCCAAATTCAAACCTGCAACAGATACGAAATTTTTTTTTTGCAGAAATTCCACCCAACGAGCCCAAGAAAGTGCTCTGATACCAGATGTGATGCACATGCAACAATTAATTAATAAGAATATGCGAAATAGCAGAAATGACAGAACTCAGAATCACTTTTATATTGATCACAGGCCACTTCGAGGGGGCAACCTCCTATGAACAAGCTCAATACAATTAACTTCACGGTTCCTTCAATGACCTCAACACACACTTATATGCTAAGTTTATGCCCAATACTATGAGTCAAAACCATGGGACATATAATACTACGGGACGACTTACAAAGCATATGCGTCCAATACTATGGGTCAATACTATGGGCTAATATAAACTACGAATCAACAAATACTATGGGACGACTTACAAAGCATATGCATCCAACAACAATATACTAACATAGTAAAGAGAAGGGTTGACATAGGTTCCTAACACGACCATGCACTTTAAGTTAGCTTGAACTGAGAGAAATCTAAGACTACAGACTAAATTTTCCTGGCCATTTGCAGGGAATCTCCTCCCATTAGAAGGGAATTTTCCTGGCCATTTCCAGGGAGTCTACAGTCTACAACAAAACATGGTTTGGCTTTTCCTTCAAAAAATCTCCACTGCAATAAAACGTCCTACGACATAATTTAGGGATCTTCCCATGGGACTGGCTAACAGGATGTAAAAATATGGGAGGAAGTGCACATGGCACATAATACCCTCAGAAGTCTCCACAAAAAATTTTACCATTTAAAAGGGATGAAAATCAAGGCACTTCCATTTGCATCATCATTCCAGTCGACCCCAAAAATTGGCATGTTAAAATGTGTCTCCAATGTGCTTTGCAAACGTTTCAGCCATAATACTTGCAATTTAGTTTGACATACATGCTTATTTTACACAACTATTTCATGGCAACTGTGGTATCAAGAAGGCTATAGCTAATTTATCTAAATTAGATATGGATGGGTATAATTCCATTTTTTACATTGAGAGTGAACTAAAGAGAGATTAATACGAACCTTAGAACGTCTGCTTCTATCATAATGGATTGAACACCATTTAAGCTCGCCAACCTCTGAAAAAAGTTGTTGCAAACATCCCATCTAGGAGACATTCTGGTTCTCTTAATGAAAAATTATCCCCTGCCTCACAAAGGAGATTTAGGGATTTCAAGTAGACAAGGGAAACCATGAATAAATGGATCTAGTAGGTCGTAAGACTATTTCTTACCACATAGATCCAAACCCCAGCCAACATTTATATCAAACACAATGAAAAATAGAGCTTCGGCAAAAGGGTTTCACCAGCCAAAAGATAATCCTTGGTGCCATCACTGTTGTCCTGAAGATTATACATAACGGTGAGGGAAGCTATTTCTCAAAATCATTAGATGTAAAGAGGAGTTTAATGATCTTACTCAAATGGAGACTTGAACCCAAGCATATCAGGTGCTCAAGAATAACCCTATGGATGCAAGCTCAATATTCTTCTCTTCGATGGCACATTCTTCATGTAGATTTCCAAGCGGCCTATGTGAACCCAAATTCATCAAATCGAATCTCTTAATGTCAAATTTCAACCCTCATAAAAAAGGCCATCGGATTGCCATTGCAAAATCCCTTGGACTCCAACCTGAATATTTGAGATTTGAGATTAATATTTCATTACATTTCACTAATAGAAGGGGAGTTGCCAAAATATCCAAGGATGATTAGATACATGGAGCTAGTTTTGAGCCTGAAATTTATGTATTCATTTCACATGCCCTAGCTGCCATACAATGTTGTGATTGACTTTTCCGCTAGCACCTAGGTTATTTTCATATGCATAATGCGAATGAGGAAAGGAAGTAGCATGCGGGACAGACAAAGGACTTGTCTGGGCCACCATCTCGATGAATTTTAAATCATTGATATCGGTGTTTATTTTATTTTGTCTTTTTATTTTATTATTTTTACAATTTTTTCTATATTCCAAATCCTAATTTCCATATTAAATTCTAAACATTTTTATACAAAATATTCAACCCATTCCATTTTATTCATATTCCTTCAACATAAGTGTATGATATTCAATTTGTTCAGCATTGGTAATACTTTCTAATGGGTAATGATATTATCACACATTTTAATTATAAACTTTACATGTTTAGTATGTTATTGATATGTGCAAAATACCTTTATTAACATTATGTGCTCACCTTGAGAAAGGGCTCATAATTAGATATTCCTCCATTGAAATGATTTTGATTATGGCCAGATTATCATAATCGCGGTATAAATTATGAAATGAAATTATTATGTAGATATGTAACTAACTAAACTTAACTAAAATGAGTAAAAGAGGTCAAAGATTCAATCAATAGCAATGGAGATAGTGTATGGTAAACTAGAAATGAACCTAAGTTAAAGCCTCCAAACTCCTGCCTGAAGTGGGATGATCCAATTGTTGGGTACACTTCCATGTTATACAACTAGTGAGCTGAAATGATACCTGATCAATGATATAATATTAGGGAGCATAGTGTACTAGCTAAAGCATATCCAAAATTAGAGGCTATGAGTAAGCAAGAATAGCCCATTGAGAGACTCCTTCCTTCACGTCAAATGTTAGGCATGTATATGATAAGAAAATTTGAAAAAAAATTCATCACTTCACCGTATCAATCCGATCTTCCACAATATTTCCAAGATTGAATTCATAACCAAGTGCCCAGTAATGGCCCTGGGATCGCCAAACTATTGTGTGATGAGGGGGGAGAACTAAATGTTGGAATGTGTGTTGTTCACGGGGGGTTCACTCAGTGAACTTGTTACATAGCACGGTCGTTCACATGATATTAAAGAATATCCCTAATTTCACTAAATATTGGAAAATATGTCATAAAATTGTATTTTTGAACCCCCCCTCCCAATATTATTTTCCAATTAAGAAAACCCCTAGTTTCACCAGATATTGTAGGTATCCATTTTTATCAACCCATTTTTAACACCCCCTTTATATCATATTATCAAGTTGTAACAAAAAAGAGCCCTAACACATATTAGTATAAGCAAACACAATGCTAAATAGAATAATAGTATAATGCTAATAATGATCCCACTAGGATTGTAGGGGCAACTGATCAATTTGTAGCATTGAATAGTGGAAGACCCAACAAAATAGTACTGGGGAAGGAAAAATGCATAAAAGGAAACCTAGTCAAAAGATCAACATAACAAAGACTGTAAAACACTGATAGTCCAATTGTTAGTGCAATGCTTAGAAAATATGAGAATTGCGGATGTTTCACACCACAGCCTGCCAATCTACCAATTTTATATCATGTAAATACAAATATAGCCATAGAGAGCTCATGTTTTCTATAAGCTTAATAAACTAAACTCCATAAGAATGCAAAATTGAAATCCTTTAATGGATATGCTCCCCTACCTTCCTATCAAAACAAACATCATTGATATTTGAACCCAAATGAACATAGAAAAATTCCTTTTACTTTTCAATAACACCATATGATCATGTGCATAGCATGGATTTGGGTCATTCACAAGATCTAATGAATTGCCTCCACTTCCTCTACATTTATTCTTTCAATCAAGGGAATTAACAACATTGAGTTACCTTTTCTTGGGTTATATCTAATTATTTTTATCTTTATAGGAGAAGGGAAAAAGTACATTGTTATGTTTCAAGCATGCAATATAGTATATAGATACACAAATGGTGAAACTTATATGATACCATTTCATGGTAATGATAACACATAGGGTATGTAAACAAGGATTTATATTTTCACTTATGTTCATGTCAATTCCAATACAATATTAAGACGGATGCCTTGCATATAAGAATTGAAATTACAATTATGAATGTACCAAATATAAATCATTCTAACAATTATTCCTAACTAGCGATGTGAAAATATTAAAGAAGAATACAAAAAAGTTGAAAGAAATAATTAGTCAATAAACATAATTTGATCTATCTTTTCTTGGTTCCAGTGAGACAATAAATATTGATCTCACTCTTCTTGGTTTTCGTGGGGCAAGGTTTAATTGAATCTCAATGCCCACCTAAACCCCAACTTAAAAAATGAGCAGTTAAATCTTTTACTTGAATGCCTACAAAAAATACAATACAATTGTTCAAGTTCTGAACTCTCAATTAGCTACATCTCTTAACTTAAATATGAAAAACAATATAATATCAATTCAAACCAAGCTTAAATAAGTTATTAAATGAGGATTTCTCAAGGCCAATAATACAAAGAGACTTCCATTGATATTATCATTGGTACACTATTATCACATTTATGCAAAACTTAGGATCATAAGCAATATCAAATAAAAATGGAGGGTCCTTAAGGTTTAGGTGGGTATGAATTGATCCCATGATTTGGAGGTATGGATCCATCCCACGATTTGGAGGTTATTCCTCATCACACCCAAATAAAATAACCCCCAATATTTATATTACTATGTCAAATTAAACCCCCCCCTTGATCCCTTAATACGGGGCAATATATTTTTGAGGTTTATAAGAGTATTCAAACCCCCAATATGAATGGACGTGATATGATATTGCCTCACTAGTGAACCCCCCGTGGTGTTGTTCTTGGTTGTCTTTCTCTTTGCAGTAAATAATAAGCATTGCAAGAGTGCGTGGATTTAATCTTCACATTGGTTTCATTGCATATTTTGCATATTCTTCCATCCCAAGGGTTTTTGGGTGTAGTCAATAGACCACTCTTGCAATTACTTGTTTCATCTTGTGTCTCTTCAAGGGACTTGTTTTGGCTGGTCCAATAATATTTTGACTTGGAAAAGTTGTTACCCTCATTTACTCATTGGCTTAAATGTTGGTGCAACTACTACATGGATTCCAAGTGTTTAATACCAAAATTTTTATGAACAAATTATCACAAGTATGGGTTATTGTATGCTTCTTGTAGTGAGAGTTACATTATTGAACCAAATACAAGAGCACCTCTATACTTGCACCACATAAGAAAACAAATTGACTTGATCCCTATAGGTTTTGTCCAATGGCCTGGTAGACTAAATATGGTAACTCTATATATGAAACCCTTGTACAACATTTCACTTTTGTTGTCTCAAACCCTCATGTTATGTTCTAGGTCAAATGAGCTATGGTATTAGTTTTCAAACTCTAGAAATATGTAGACATACTGAAGCATGCTAGGAATCCTAGACTTGCCTTGCATTGGCCTAGGTGCCTTGCTTCATTGCCTAACCCTACCTAGTGTATTGCATAGTGGCTACTGATATAAGGCTATAGTTAATGTTAAAATAGAAGAGCTTTCATGCACTAATGTTCAATTGTACTCTTGAACAACTCTCTCTGCTATACACCATGTGTTGTATTGCCTTATGATACTAGTGCGTTTCAATGATAATTATAGTTCGATGAGTTTGAATCACTCAAACAAAGGGAAAAAAAACTTGTACAATAGTTGATGTACTTTGAAACAAGGCATGTGGTTCTACTTGAGATTAATGGCAATTCCTAACTAGATATGAGTTCATTCAAACTTTGCTACATGAAAATCAGAAATCAAATCACCACAACAATAAATTGGGCAAGTACAAGTACAATAATATAGTCAGCAATAGTAAAAATATAACAACATTTAACACAATGAACTTCAAGGGTGAACATCCAGCTAACAATAGTTATAATTTTGCAACAAGAACCAAACTATCGCAGAATCTTACATTATTATGTAATAGGATAAGGAAACCTACCTTAAGAATTGTATGGATGATAATTCTCAGACATCCTAACAAACTTTCTTCATTGAATTGCTTTGATGCAAAGCATTTGTAGTAGTACTTCAAGTCTTTCCTGTGTAACCTCTTTAGAGGGAAAATCCTTCGACTTAATGAATTATAAAATACTTTGACATTACACTATTCCTCAATTTCAACATTCGATTATTAATTCCTATGTTGCACCAAGTTTCCTATATCTAGGGATATGCACCCAACACATTGTAGGTTCATAGACCTATTAAGTTTCCCATGATTGGGTCCTAGACCTACACATTGTAGGTTCATAAGCCTATGATTGTCCTAGCTTGTACCTTTGTACCTTCGTAGTCTAGGTACAATTTCTAGCACAAACAGGAGGTGCATTTCCTTAGTACTTATAAGCTTCTCTTTGTTTCAAGAAATATTTAATATTCTCTACTAAACAAGGCCAACCACATAAAGGTGGAAGCTCTTATGGACCCTCTCCCCCCTCACATCACTCTCAATTCCCCATAACTTGACAAAAATATCTATGTACAAAAAAATTAAATGTGTTTTATGTCATACTATATAACAAGCAATGTTTCTAATTATAACATACATGAAAATGGAAAAAACACTAAGAAACAATTAATTTATTATACATACAGGAAAAAAAAATCAATATTTCTATCGCAATATTAAATATTCCAAATATATGGAGTAGATATTATTACACTTCAATGGACTTCATTGTCTTCTCCATCTGATTCATCATCTGTATCATCCGATGATCTAGATTCAACATTGTAAGGATTGGCCATATCATCATTGTCGTCGATGTCAGTTACGATCATCATGTCATCGTCGATATCATCTTCATATACATAATTTGTCTGATACATAATCTGATTCAAGAAATTCTTTGACATCTTCTTCTGGAACATGATCATCTAACTCATGTTGATCATGATCATCTTCAATGACGTCTTCTTCTTCATGAACTTCTTCATTACCTTCCTCTACGTTATACTTTACCGGCCTTACCCTTGGATCGTGTCTCACAGCAAATGACCAACCCGCTCTACCTGTAACCTCAAAGTAAAATACCTATTCACATTGGGTTGGAAGAACATAGGGCTCTGTTCCTCACTCAAACAACCTTGTTTTTACCATGGTAAATCCATTATCATGTTCAATAATTGTTTTATCGGGATCTCGTGGATTCAATCGACACCTACACCATTTGACAATTAACAGAATCACCTTGAAGGAGTTAAATTCACACTGAAGAATGTCTTCCGGATACCCATAGTATCGATTTTCAGAGAGTTCTGGATGTCTGTCACTTCTAGAAGAGACATTGGTCACCTCAAAGACTGCAGATATCCCACAATCCGATGTTTTCTTCATGTCATCCAACTTTTTGATGCGATATCTACAGCCATTGTATCACATAGCCTTGTGGTGTTTTACCTACAACAAGCCATACAGTAAAATATTACATAATGATCCAATATTTATGATTAACTAGTGCATGTTTATAATGCCATATAACAAGGAAAAAATCAGCGTGTACAATGACAATATTTTTTACAGAAAAATAAATAGTGTGGTTGATTAATATGCTTACCTGTTTATCTTTTAAACCTCTTGCTAAATCGATTTCCCTTTGTGTTAGATTGGTATCTCCATTGGGATGTGCAGCTTTAACCAATGAAGCCACACCTTCCCATGATATTCCATGATCAGATTGTTCACATCGTTCGATCCATACCTTCATCCAATCAAGATTGTTTGTGATGTATAAATGAATTGCATCCCACTCTCGACCAACTATTTGATGACAATAAAATTAAAATTCAATACAAATGTATAGTCACTTAACATGAAAGCATATTATTACACCCTAAATTCATGCAAAATATTGAATATAAAAATAGAATATGTATGATATATATACATAAAAATCAATAGTCAAATGTGTTATATTACCTTTCACCTTCTGCGATCTACCTTTCCCCTTTGAGTACTCCCCTTTGTGTTAGATTGGTATCTCCATTGGGATGTGCAACTTTAGCCAATGAAGCCACACCTTCCCATGATATTCCATGACCAGATTGTTCACATCGTTCGATCCATACCTTCATCCAATCAAGATTGTTTGCGATGTATAAATGAATTGCATCCCACTCTCGACCAACTATTTGATGACAATAAAATTAAAATTCAATACAAATGTATAGTCACTTAACATGAAAGCATATTATTACACCCTAAATTCATGCAAAATATTGAATATAAAAATAGAATATGTATGATATATATACATAAAAATCAATAGTCAAATGTGTTATATTACCTTTCACCTTCCGCGATCTACCTTTCCCCTTTGAGTACTCCCCTTCAAAATCTTTATTGGAGTATGGATCATAAATGCGACGTAAATTGAACTTTGATGCTAATATAGGAAGATATTCACTAATATAAAACATGTTTTGGTATACCATATATCCCTCCATCATAGAACCCTCAGCATATGCTCGTTGTCTGACCAAACCCTTCATAAATTTCAAGTGCCTCTCAATGATCCACATGGACCTTGAGTGCGTAGGTCCACACAGTTCAATCTCCTCAACTTGGTGTATGAGGTAGTGTTCCTGTGCATTGAAAAATGCTGAAGGTATATGCTTTGCATTTCACACATGAGACGACGAATTTCTCTCCTCCAATACTTTATGTATTCTTTATGGAATTCTTTAGATGACAACCATCTACAAGTGACATGACAACCCAATCAAGAGATTAAAGGAAAAACACATTATATTACGTAACATGAATTAGAGAACGAAAATCAAATATACGTTCTATGTTGAATCAAACAAACACTAGTAAGCGCATGGAAAAAATCACCACTTACCTCATGTAATTCCCTAGACTATATATTATTTGCTTGACATTGTTGTCGAAGTTGTCCGGGATAGAGAGAGGTAGAACATATTGTAACAATAATATACAAATCATTTCATTTTGTCAACAAAGAGTAGACAAAAAAAAATACCAACCATATTCACTGGAATAGGAAAAAAAAAAATTAAATGCATACCATAATAATTACCTTCATGAAGACATGCCAATCGTGCATTTTCACCCCCGCGAAATCACCTTTCTTTGTTATGATATTCTTCATGTTCGCACAAAATCCAGTGGGAAATTTAATTTTTCGAATGACTTCTTTTACAAGATTAATTTGTTGGTCCGTTAACATCCATGGAAGTGAGTTTATATTAATTTTCTCTCCGTTGCTATGAAATTCAATGATGTATTTCATTGCATGGTTTCTATCTTGAATGTCTTTGCAAATTTTGACAATTTTTTCTCTATCACGCCTTCCATCCAATATTCTCCATAATGTTTTAGTCACATTCTTTTCGATATGCATTGTATCAAATAGATGAGCAATTTGTAGGTTCTCATAGTAGGGCAACCTACTAAATTGTCCAAGATAACTTTTCATTCCTCGTGGAATCCCATTAATGCCTTCATGATCACATGAACGACAATCATGAAATTACATAAATCAATGTCAATTATAATAAATAACACACAATAAAAAAATACAATATAACATTTCAAATACAATGATTCACACGTACCTTGACGATTTCTATTATATTGCAACTTCCATAAGTGAGTTGTCACTCTCTGCAGTTTTAATGCAGTCTCTTGCTTGCCATTGAACATATTTTTTTCGGTAGTTCAATACCTGTGATTCTTAGAGAGGAAGTGCATATACTCATCAAACACCTCCTTTCCTATGCTTTTTGAATGACTATATTTGATCTTAGGACCACAAGCTGGACATGCAAATTTTCCCTTTGTCTGAAGACCTACATAAAGAGATGGAATATCTATGTGATCAGTTATAATTCTATACAAAATTACTTGATTATTTAGAAAAACATGAGTGCGTAATATATTAACTAGCTAGTTCATAAAATTAAATGCAAATAAAGTGGAACTTATAATTATATACCTCAAAAATGGGTTAACCCTGGGGCATCATGTATTGTCCATGCAAGCATTGCATGGAATTGAAATTGCCTTTGGCATATTGGTCTAGATACGTCATACATAGTGATGCCATTCCAAAACTTTAGTAGCTCGTCAATAAGAGGTTCGATATATACATTCATATCTTTGACTTGGTACTTACCTAATTGATTTGAACATATAAAAAATATAATTATGAGACGTACCATTTAAATATATAAACAATATTGCACAATAGAAAAACATTAAATATATATATGACATTATGCGACAAAATACGATTAATGAGATACCACTACATTAAAAAAAAATGTAGACACAATATACCTGGAACAATCATCGGCATCATTATGTGCTCCCTCTTTATTGTCAACCATGGAGGAATGTTATTGTTGATAACAAAAATAGGCCACATGGATTAAACGGATCTCATCTCTGCAAATGGATTGACACCATCTGTTGCCAAAGAAATCCTAATATTACGAGGTTCTTCTTTAAAGTGAGGCCATTTTTCCTCCATATCTCTAAATGCAGACCCGTCTGCAGGAATCCAAAGGGAATCCATAAATTGCGCTATGTTTTTGCACCTGAACAGTCGTTGCAAACGTGGAATAATGGGAATATAATGTAGAACTTTGCGAGGCACCTTTTTTGTTACTTGATTTGTTCGATATCTACTGATATGACATTTGGGACTTTCTGTTGCAAATTCATGCTGATTATAATATAGAACATGGTCATCGGGGCATGCATGAATTGCTTCATACTGCATTCCAATTTATTTAATGATGGAAGATAGATCTCGATATGTGCGGGGTAAAATATTTGACGGTGGTAACAAATATTCACCTATCATGCTACAACAAATAAAAATAAAAATCTAGTAGTTAATATAATATAGAAATAATATTAATGAAACACATTTCATATTCCGTATTAAATTGACTTATGAATTAACAATAAAATTATTAGACAATCATATATATTATGTGATGGAATGTATTACATACTTTAACATCCATGTGACTGATATGTTTGAAAGACCATTCATAACCTTCAAGTTCATTATCAACAATATAGCAGAGAGAATATTTGTCTTGCAGCCTTCATAAAGTGGTTCATATGCCTTCTCAAGAAGAGGTATATCATGAATATCATCAAAATGATCATCATCATCCTCATCCATTCTAACATTAAATAAATCATGGATCAAAGTATTTGTAACATCATCTTCAACTATGTTATCAGTATGATCAAATTCTTCAATATGATCATTAACTTGTTCTCCATTAATATTCATAGCTCCATGTTCCTCCGGTACTTGTTCTAGAAGCACTTCCTTCGGACGAAATGCAGTAGGATGTCTTTTATTTATAATTACATGAAACCATCAATAGATAAAAGTTATATAAAAAATTCAAACGCAAAATGTAATAACATCAATGATTTTGGAATAAAAGAAGTAAAAAATTGACCTGTTGGTCAAATAGGTGCATCCAAACTTTCCAAGAAACATAAAAATTGACCCAATTACTGAGCAAAGCTACTCAAATATAACTCAAAATTTCCCATACTGTAAACTAAGGTAAGATAAACGATGCTATGGTTTCTATAGAGAAAATAGAAGAGAAACAACATGCCAATATAGTCGTTATTTCTATTATCATGGAAAGTGACACAAATCTAGAGAGCTGAGTGCTTTCCCCGATGAGTGGGTTACTCTCACTAACGAACAAATAAATGAGTTATTCTACTATACCCTAGATTCAACATGCACACAAGAAAAAAATAATATAATATAATAAATATTAAATATTAAAATAAGATTTATTGTCCATTCTAGTCTCAATCTATTGAAACCATCAATAGATAAAAGTTAATATAAGAAATATTAAAATAATACATACATTTACAAAAGCAATCAAAATAAAAACATATATAATGCAAAACTTACAAATGGATGATATTCATGTCCCCCCTCAGCGTGTCCATGTTCCCTACAATGTTTTCTGGCTATTGTGATCAAAATTCTTCTCCTCTTAAAGCCCCTGCATTGACTACATGGACAATAACATTTCCCATCACCCCTTCTTTTAACTCCTTCCCATCTAGCAAGTAATTTTCGATTTTGTTTCTCTGGATCAGGAATATTGCTAGTTGACATTTTCTCGTAAAGAGCTTGAATGAATATTATCGATCTTAGAAAATCAAGCTTCGTGACTTCGCTCCCTTTAATCACAAAAACAAGAGAAATAATGAAAAACAGTCCGCCAAAAACAGTCCACAATCCGTCACGCACTTATATAGCAAACATGTCGGAATGTTTCAGAATTTATAGGTTTTATAATATTACATATTGTCAGATTTCTGATGACCAGAATAGATGTTGGATATTCGCCATACTAGGGCAATATCTGACGTTCCTGCCATACCACCGACGGCTAAGAACGTCAGATGGCAGGCATTTTTGCATTGTGATGTCGTCGGTTATCCGACTTCAATGGGATAAAGTACCCGACATTTCTACCATACCACCGATGGCTAAAAACATCGAATGGCAGGAATTTTTACATTGAACAGTTGTCGGTGATCTGACGTCCACGTCTAAGATACCCGACTTTAAATTAAGTGTTGATCATTTCCATATAGTAGGGAAATATTAAGCCGGATATCCTTTGGCAATGGTCAATATTCATCGGAATGTCATCGTATATCTGACGGAACCCTGTATCATTTTTAAAAAACTCATCAAATTTCATAAATTTGAAGGTGAAATCCGACGACAAAGTCCTTTTCGTCTGAGGTCGTCAGATTTTGGGTTCAAATCCACTAGTGAGTAATTACTATTCCATCAACCTATTTTCATTTTATACAATGAAAAATATTTTTATGTTGATCTTATATATCCATATTCATAATTTATATGATTGCAATTCTAGGGAATAACTTTTTTTTAATCAAGAATTGCAAGAAAAAGCATTTGCTCTTTTTACACCAACAATTAGAAGAAGTTATAAATATCAAAACAAAAACTTGGAAAAAGTGTTGATAAAACACATGACCACATTTTTTGTCTTGTATTCAACCAAAATTTGGTTTAAACCATGGCAAAGAAGTAATTGGAATCAATGTAGGACAATTACCACACTAGTCTTAGTCACTACCCCACACCAGGGTATTTTTTAAGGACTCTAATATTATACTTAAGTATGGTATTGTAAGCGATTATTTTGGATTGAAAAAAACATATATATAGATAAGTAGGTGAATATTAAATATGAAACATACAATTTACTTCTTTGGCGAATATTATGATAAAAGAACATTTTTAATGTAAATATAGGCAATATTAGAGACTAAAAATGACCAAATAGCGAATTTATTTTTTGAAAAAAAGCCCAAAAATAGACAATTGACAAAATTTCACCCCTAAAAAATATCCTACCCCACATTGGTTTTCTATCATCTAACTAATGCAGGAATATCTCGACCTAGCATTACGGAAATGTATATTTTATTTTCTCTTGTTATTTATATGGTGTACTTATATCAGTATAATGCACCAATGCACTGAAACTATTTGAGTAGCACACTAGATTCCCAACATAAAATGTGAAACTTTATTTTTTTATTCATCTTATTGTTCATATGGTGTGATTGTATTAGTAAAGTGCACTAGTTCCTCACTTGCACACCGGAATCCCATTTTTAAAAAAAAACTACATGTGTTTATCATCAATAGACCGAAATATCAAATGAAAAAATGAGTGGGAATTTAATTTTAAGATAATGAGCTTATAAATAAAAGAAAACCCTAATACCTACATATTTTTTGGACAAAATTTTGAGGAGACTTATACCAGAGAGATTTACCATAGAAGAGTTTGTAGAGACAAATTTATTTGAAGATAAATTTTGTAAGGGATTAGTATGGACACAAACAACTTTACAAAAAATACATTTTGGGTAAATTTCCCGCAATATATTTTAAAAATGACAAAAAAAATCTTTTTTTTTTAAAGAAAATAGAGGATAAAATATTTACCTTCAATGTTACAAACCCTTTTGTTCTTCTTCCTTGAGAGTTGCCTTCACTACTACAAACCCTAGGGTTCTCTTTGCTTTCTCTTTGTTTTTTATTTCTCTTTCTTTTTCACAATAAGATTTGATTCTTGGATATATAAATTTCTTGGTTATATATATATATATATATATATATAAGCATAAATAGCTTGGATCGGTCTTGGTCTAAGATCATGATGTGAGTCAAAACCGACATGCCCAAATTATCGTTGTCAGAATATTTTCAAAAACATTTTCGTAGTACATAGTGTGCACTATACATAATAGATGCACTGATGTGTTTATTCTTGTCATGTGCACCATTGTCATAGATTTAAATAATACTACATGTTAACCGGTGTGCATACTATAGGATATACGCATTGATTCTTTTATCTATGAAATACACACAGTTTAGATTTAATTTTTTTAAATGTTAATAGATTTAGTGGTGCACCATTTACAAAATATACGCACTGACACCACTTTTTACATAAAAAGAGCACCCAATCGTTATTGTATAAAATCCACACTGGTGCCAAGGTGCTATATTGTGCACACCAATTGACGCAAATTCTTTTTTAACTGAAATTCTTTACTTAGTGTGTAAAAAAATATTCCATAATTTATGTGTTGCATTATGTAGGGTGTTTATTGATAAAAGATGGTTGATAAAATATCATGGATTAAAAATCACTTGGAAGGGAGTGAGAGAAACACTTCTGAAACAAAAAACATAGCAATTGTTTTGTAATTTTAATATAAATATAATACATTTGAATTATTTGTATGTTTAAATGACGCGTAATGATTTATACATGTCATGTGGAGAAAAAATTAAGGAAACTCTATAAGATTGTTCATGATCTAAGTGAAGAAGAAAAAAAAGCTTTAATAAATTATTGGAAACATAGGAATTATGTGGATCGAAAGGTGATAAACATGAGGTTTGTGTTTGACTTCTTACTAGGAATGCTTCTCAACAATAATTGCTAACATGTTTCAAACTTTGGATTTTGGATTTGTTGAATGTTGTGTAGGGATAGACATCGAGAAAATAGGATTCCCTAAGAAGATCAAATTTAAAAAGAATGTAAATGATGATGATTTTGTCATCAATTCAATTGCAGTGGTGTTGGAAGTTAGTGAAAGTGGGAAACCGTTTTATAAAAATTTGAGGGATATAGTGGAAAGAACGCATAGACGTACTTTTCATTTACAATACAAAAATAAATCCAATGACCCTAAGAATCAGGTTATAAGTAAACTATAAGAAGCATTTCTAGAGTTGTGGAAACTAAACCAGTGAGAGTTGCAATGGAAAAAAGATACAATAACAAAAATGAATAATTTAAAAAGTATTATTGCTAAAATGTTTTTCTATAATATGTATATACTAGTCCAATAATTTACTTAATATTTTTGCTATGCTTATTTTCATATAAATATTAATCGATTTTTTCATCATGTTTTTCATCTAGGAAGATTACTAAAATTTCAAAGGAAGAACGAAATGATATCCAAAAAATGCCAATAGAGATGTTAAAAAAGGTGTATCATGAGATGGTCAAAGAAATGAACATAACCACATCGAAGGGGGAGGGGGCGATCCCAACAACAACATGCATCAAACGTATGCAATCATTGCTTTATTTTTAATGTGTAGAAATTTTAATTATCACATAAAATGCTAATTTTCAATTGTTTTGTTGTTTCAAAAAATAAATTAAAATGACACCCATTTAGATATAAGATAGGACAACAAGTAAAAAAAGGGTTCATTGCAAATTTTGTGAGTACGTGTGGTTTGTTTTAGATTTCATATTTGGTGTGAATTTTATATTTTAATTAATTTACAATCATACATGGATGTTTTCTAATATGTTCTAACATATGGAGAAGGGTCATCCAATCATTTTATTGGCATTGGATTAAGTAAGGGTTGTGAGTATATGTTGGGGTATCAAGGGTTAATTGAACAATTTGTAAGTAGCTATATTGTTTTACATCCCTAATTTTATAAT
The DNA here is from genome assembly GCA_027924585.1 of Larix kaempferi. Taxonomy (NCBI): domain Eukaryota; kingdom Viridiplantae; phylum Streptophyta; class Pinopsida; order Pinales; family Pinaceae; genus Larix; species Larix kaempferi. The sequence goes on along the minus strand of BSBM01000597.1, from coordinate 5,374,926 downwards.
TAATGGAACAACAAGAAAAACTTTAATATTATATATTCTTTGTCATGGCATATGAAACTCACGGGAAACAAAGTATGGAGTGGAGCCAACAAAGGAATTTTTGAGACACGACATGATTAATGGTTTTGAAAATACGTGTGAATTTTATTATCAACTCATTGCACTGGTACATCACTTTTTAATTTATGTAGTCATGTATATTATATTATCTATAAATGTAGATATACTCAATACATTTTATTTTTATGCTTGTAGATGGAACATGAAAATATGGAATGAAATTGAGTAAATCAACAAAACATTTCAAATAACTCAAAAAAAATATCCCCTGAAGGTGATGAAGAAATGAGGCACAAGTGACTATAGTATTTCAAGTGATGAATGATGATCAATACATTTGAATGTTATTACCACAAGTTGTATATTTTGGAATTTTTATCTATGAAAAAAATACATTCTATTCAATGTGGACATATCATCCCAATTGGATGAAGATAAGTTATAAATAATTGTAACAATTTCAAAATGACAATTTGATTATCGAGGATGTTTATGTTGTCCCATATTTTGATTCTTATTTGTATATAGTAAAATGGTTTTTTTCTTCTATTGCATTCTCAAATGTTGCAAAATGTTGTATTGATTAAATATGTGAATAATTTACATTGTGACAATGAACAAATGTGTAATTAGCATGCTTATCGAAACACAATAATTAAAATATTAAAAAAATATTATTAACAAAATTGATTTTCTGATAATTAATTCAAATGTTAAATATATGAATGATTTATATGGCTACAATGAACATATGCGTAATCAGCTCGTATATCCAAACATAATAAATAAAATATAAAAATAAATATTATTATATAAAAAATTATTTGATTCTAGAATGATTAATTGAAAATTGATTAAAAAAAACTATATTTACAAATTCACAGCATGGAAAAATTCACTACCAAACCATAGCAAATTTTACCTGCTTGTGCTTTTTTACATATAATAATCATTGGTTCTCTTCACATAAATAGAGCATTGGTGCTCTTTTCCAAACATAAGAATCCATGCATTTTACAAAAAAATACGCACCAATGATTTTTAACAAACCTTCTGCACTGATGCTTTTAAATAAACTTTACAAACTGATGTTATTTGGGGATGATATGTTGGAATATTCTCACCATCATATCTTGGTTTTGCATGCATGCATTCCATGCAACACTCCATGCATCCATGCATCAACAGTTGAGTCTCCAGCTAGCACCTAATCCCTATTTGTCCTCCCCTAGAGTTTGTTTTTGGCCATCATTAGCCCTCCTAGCCACTTAGTGTGTCGTGTTTCCATCACTGGAGTTACAATGCACCCTCATGCACAGATTTAGGAGATGTAACAGTCAGTTTCATGATTTAGGGAACCTTGTCACCTTGATTGCTTAGTTAACTGACTGTAGCTCCTAGTTGACTGCTACTAAGTGTAGAAGCTCCCTCCTTGACCAATGACAGCTATTTATGCACCCCCTTGGAGTCTCCTCCCCTATGTTGGGGCCCACATGATCCAGCTGTGCTCAGTCCTACTCCAGTTGATTGATTATTCATCATTGGTAGCCACTAGACCTTATCGGGAGATGGTTCCAATGCAAACTAAGCCTAGACTTGAGCTGAATTTGAATCCTCCCAAGTGCATCGAATTCATTCTATTGTAACATTCTTTGATTTCTAGCTTACAGCTGTTTAACATATCATGTTCAACAGTTTTTCATGTGTGTTTCAGTTTTATGAGTGAATTGATCCATGTCTTTGTCTAATTCTTCTCAATAATAACAATGTGAATTAAATTGTGAGGTTTGTTCAAGCTCAGTGATCTACCCCTGTATCAGAGCTTGTGAGATCACTTTGAGAGAACTAATACCCAAATTTCACATGGTATTAGAGCTTGTGAGAGCTTTTCAAGTTGCAGCAGTAGCAACAGTTGCAGCAGTTTATTGAGCAGTTTTTTTTTTAGTATTTCACTAGAAGCCTCTGGATTTCACAACAAATCTCAGACCCATTGCATTGAATTCATTGGAGAAATCCTTTGAGGTCTATCCAGGTGTGAAGGATCCGGATAAAAGTGCCTACTGTCCTAAAGTAGTGTTCAATAGATTATGTAACAATCCTCTAGATAAATTTCCATTGTTTTTGCAGTTATTCCATCATCAGAAGAATGCACATTTAGTTAGCTACTATGGATCACACCTTGATTCCCAATCTCACTTCCTTCAACTTATTTGAATGGAAGGGACAAATAAATATATTCATGCTCAGCAGAGGTCTCTATAGAGTGTTACAAGGAACTGAGGTCGAACCAAATGGTTCTACAAAAAAAACAAAGTATCTAAACAAACTTGATGAACTAGTTGGATTGCTGTTCCTCAGCATTTACAAATATCTACTCTTTCATCTCACCGGTCTGAAAACTCCCAAGTAGGTTTGGGAAAAGCTTGTGTTGTCACTGAACCTGTCCTACAAAATTCTCAAATTTTAGTAGCATCCCCAAAGGCACTGTGTTGTTGAAAGACTTTGCAAACTACTTTTAATGCATGAACTATCCTTGGACAAAGTCATCAATTAATTTTGTTGAATTTAAAAGACATGAATTTCACTTGCTGGTAAAGAATTGCTCAAAACCTTTTAATATCTTGTGACTATTGCATATTTTTGTATGGAATGTATTCAAAGTTGTGATATGTTTGTATGGAAAGTATTGTTTCCAGCAATGCTATTGTAGCAATTCTTCTCAATGATCATTGAAGATGCTTTAGCTAACCTGAACATAGGGAAAGATTACAATGAAGAATGGAGACAGAGTATTATTCAATGCCACGAGGATGTCCAGAAGTCATCATCAAAGATAGAAATCACACATCTTTTCTTTGCTTATGTGATGAATATCTCATCATCAAAAGACTGCAGTATGTTTGTAATTAATGTCCTGGGTAGACAATACCAAGTTTTGGATTTTTGATGACGTGGTGGTAAGTTTTGGTAACTAAGCATTCAAATGAAAACACCTTGAGAAAGCTAGATGATCATGCTCTGATGCTATATTATTACTCTGCGAAGTTTTACAGCCTTAATGCTATTCTAAACACATGACAATCCATGGTTTTCCCAAGTGTGGGTAATATGCAACAGGAGGTTAGGTCTTAAAGAGAAGATGGATACTACCAAATCAGTGATAGTGACCAAAGTCCAGAGGATACAACTTGTGTACAAAGTGTTGATCTCTCGGTTTGGGATCTGATGTATTCACGATCCTCTCGTCCAATTATGCTATTGTTGGATGGTGGCCCTCAGGTTGTTTCGTGATTCAATCCAGTTTATAAGATGATAGTTAAGGCTTATGGTTCCAATGTAGAGCATTCCCATGTCATGAATTCCACACTTCTAGCCAGTTTCGGTTGCAAGCCACCATATCTGGGCATGGCTAACTCCAATATTACCCTGTGGGATTTTACCTGTCCTCAAATAATAGCCACGTCTGAGTTTGGGAACAAAGGATGCAATATGAAAAGAGCACTGGATGATGCAATAACATGCCCTAAACAGAGCTCAAGCAAAATCAAGAAAGGTGTTATAATACCACAACCAGTTAAGCCAGTGGGTTCTCATGTTAGCATTGAATATATCAAGGACACCGATCTTGAAGATTCTCCTGTTTACAGAAGTATATATGAGATTGAAGAAGAGATGAAGAGTCAGAAGTCTTGCACAGTGTGCAGTTTAAATATGAGATCCTCACTCACAGGTTAAAAACTCATTTGCTGGAGATTAATCCACCCATTAGCTAAGTGTCATGCAGAGTTTTGAACGCTTGTCAATTATGGGACATCAAATCTGCTTAAACATATTTTTATCCCTATATTATACAGGTGGTAGAGCGTGTGGCATCAAGCAGTTGAATTCTGGAAAGAACATTTCAGGATAAAGATCGATGGTGAAACTATATTCCAAACTAAACGCCCAGGTGTCATATATCAAGCATAATTATTATTTTTTCCAGATCTTTAGGGAGAACCTCGATTGACAAAATACAATTGGAAAAGAGAAGTGGCATAGCATTTAAATAACTATGGATACATGGCAAATCGGGAAGATTTTTCATGATCCTGAATTCTCTGCAATAAATCTAAACTTGTTTTTGTTCTATGCATTGAACTCGATCCCTAAGAACTAGCAACAGTTTGGGTATTGTAATCTTTATAAATTTCATAATGTGTGATCTAAAAGGGTAGAGTTCCAGCCGAGGGATGAGGTAGGGGGTCAGTCTGATACAGCACTGTACATGCATGTATTTTGTCTCTCATGTTAATCTGTTGCAGGCATGATTGTTTATGAAATAAAGTATGATCTTTGAGCCTATTCTGTTTCAATTTATGAAGTGTATGCTTTTGGTATTCTGTCCATGCATGGTCTAAATTTCATTCTATGATTCTTCCAAATAGTATATAACTATGCCCCAATCATGACATATCATATGATCCTCTTATATTCGTAGTTTTATGATCACAGACATCTTCTGTCCATGTTTCAAAACCCATGTACTCCCTGTCATCTTATTCTTGAGTTGCTTGATCTCTGTCATATACTCAGCTGCCACCAGAACATCATAAAAATTACTGAGTAGATGTCTAATATCTACTATCTAAGATTTCTCTAAGCTTGACCCTAGCAGTCAGGTTCAACTTTAGGGATAACAACTTGAATCCTTATTTGGGAAACAAGACGATTTGAGAGGACATCAATTGGAAAATGAGTTGATCTCACTGAGCCCCAACAATTTCAAATCCATCACATATTTCTTCACAAGGTTCAAGAACTTGGTTGTGCAACTAAAACTATGTGGAATTGAGAAAGAAGACAAGAAGTTGATTCTTGCTATTCTTTCAAAATTGGGACTAGACTATTCTATGTTTATTTCCACCTTCCAAACAACAAATGTTTCTATCCCAAACTGGAAAATTCCCACTCTAGATGCATTCATCCTCTCTCTCACAAAGGAGTAGGACAAATTGGTGCAGATAGGAGTAATAAAACCAAAGAGGGATCAAGATCTTGCTGCACGAGAAGGAAAGAATGGAAATGGAAAAGTGAAGCAGACGGGTAAGGAAAAGAAACCTTACGAGCATAAGTCAAATGAGACTCCCAAACAGTCAGAAGGGACCTCGAATCCAAAGAGAGGCAATCAAAACCAGAAAGAGAAGACCAAATGTCCATACTATAACAGAGGTTTTCATCCAGAAAGTGCTTGTATGAATAAGACCATTGATCTCATGGCCCAACTTCTAGAGAAAAATAATCTTCCAGTACCTGCAAATGCTAGAAGAAAATAAGTTGATCTTAAATCATAGGCCAAAGAGAGGTGTCATGCACTCATGGATGGCACTTCGAATGAAACCTACTTCATCATAGATTCTTGAGAATCCAGAGACATGTCTGCTTCCAAGGATCTATTCTCTGAATTTGAACCCACTGTTGGGCCCTCCATCCTGATGGGAGATGATTCTAAAGTTTCTTCAGAAGGGATTGAAAGGATCAATCTAGATCATGGGTACTTCAGTGATGTGCTATGTGTGCCTACTATGGAAGCTAACCTCCTTTCTGTTTACCAAATGACCCATACAAGAGTTCCCAAGAAATTAATTTTTACTCCTAATGCGGTTGAAATCCAAGAGATCTCTTCTAGGAAGATCATTGCACAAGGCATTGTAGATCACCATTCTAAATTGTATGATTTTTCTCACTTATTTCCTTACTCAGAACAAATTTCACTTCTTACTCATGCAAATGAAGTGAGCAAACTTTGGCATGAGAGGTTTGGAAACCTCAACTACAAATATTTGCAAGAACTGCACAATCAGAAAATGGTTGAAGGGATTCCAAATATCATATTTGCTAAAGGCACCTATGAAGGTTGCTTGATTGGTAAGCATCATGAGCACAAGTTTGAAAATGGAAAGGAAAAGAGAGCCTCATATCCTCTTGAGTTGATTCACAGTGACATATCAAGACCTCTTCCTCACCTATATTTGAATAATGCAAGATACATCTTAACATTCATAGATGATTATTCAAGATTCATTTGGGCATATTTTCTAAAGTTGAAGTCAGAATTCTTTGAATACTTCAAATTGTTTAAAGCTTCTGTAAAAAAATTCACTGATAAGAAGATCAATATCCTTCATACTGACAATGGAGGAGAGTATGTGAAGAATGAGTTTTAGTTATTTTTTGCAGATGAAGGTATTGATATGCAGCACATTGTTCCTTACACACCATAGCAGAATGGTGTAGCAGAGAGAAATAACAAAACTTTGAAAGAGATGGAAACTTGCATGCTTAAGTCTAAAGGATTGGCTCGTAGACTTTTTGCAGAAGTTGTCAACTATGTTGCATACCTCCATAATATATTTCCTCACAAATTTCTACAAGGAAAAACTCATTTCGAAGCATGGATGGGATACAATCCAGATGTGTCTCATATGAGAGTCTTTGGATCCAGAGCATAGGCAAGGATTCCTTCCAAGAAGTGGAGATAGTTAGAGCCACAAAGCAAAGAGTGCATACTGGTTGGTTATGCACAAAATGCAAAGGCCTACAAACTGCTAGATCTATCTACCATGTAGAAATTTCTTGAGAGAAGTGTCAATTTTGAGGAGTGGCCATTGCATGATTCCCACCATGTCAATGAAGACAGCTCGCCAACTAATCTACCACAACAGATTTAACAAGATAGTGAAGCATCCTCTCATGAAAGTTCATATTTTGACTCCAAAAGTGAAGATGAGCGAATGTTAGATCCAGATCCACAAGAAACTAAATATATAGCACCTGAAGATCCACCTCCTCTTCCAAGATGGGCTTCCAAGACCCTTGAATTTGCCAGTGATCTTGTTGGAGATCCACAAGATCCAAGAAGAACTAGATCTGAGTTTCAAAATGCAAGGTTTGCACTCTCTCATACAGATCCCTTTCTTGTTGACATATGTTTTCTTATGATTGGATCAAATCCAAAAAAATTCTTTGATGCCTCCCAAGATCCAAGATGGATATCAGCTTATATGGATGAAGAGTACCAATCTCTTCAAATGAATGAGACTTGGGAGCTTGTTTCTCTTCCTCCTGGTAGGAAGCTTATTCAATGTTAGTGGGTAGACATAACAAATATGGACTCAGATGGAGTCACAAGAAAGTACAAGGCTCGCTTGGTTGCTAAAGGTTTCTCACAAGTTCAACGGATTGACTATTCAGAGACCTTCACTCATGTTCCAAAGATCGAATCCATCTTCCTTGTTTTGGCTCTTGCTGCATCCAAGCACTAGGAAGTGCATCACATGGATTTCAAGAGCGCTTTTCTTCATGGAGATATACATGAAGCAACCTAAAGGATACATTGATGATCCTTCAATAGTATGCAGATTGAGGAAGTCCTTGTATGGGCTCAAGCAGGCTCCCCGAGCATGGTATGCTAAAATGGACTCCTTTCTACTGTCACAATATTTTCAAAAATGCAAGTCTATTTCGAATGTCTACATGAGACATGATGGTAAATATCTACTCCTTATTTTCCTCTATGTTGACAATTTACTGATTACAGGGAGTCTATCTTCATGTCTTAGATCTATCAAAATAGCCTTGCACAACTCCTTCTCTATGTTAGATTTGGGAATGCTAAAGCAGCTTCTTGGTCTTGAAGTCTCTCAGAGTGATTCGGGAATCAATATTGCACAGTCCAAGTATGCATCAGATCAATATTGCACAGTCCAACAACATTTCCTTTTCTTTCAGGTATCAGTCTTGAGGATGGTTCTTCTTCGCCCTTGATGGATAGTACTTTGTATCGGCAGTTGATCGAGAGTCTTTTGTTTCTTACACATACTCGCCCTGATATATCCTATGCAATAAGTGTCATTTCCAGATACTTGCAATAGCCTCATGAGCTTCATTAGAAGGAATCCAAAAGGATCTTGCACTTTGTGCAAGGGATGAAGACCTATGGTATTTACTATGCAACTGGGTCTCCATTGAAGCTAATTGGGTATACAGATTCAAATTGGGATAGAGACATATCAGATCGGAATTCTACATCAGGTTTTGTCTTCATGATTGGATTTGTTCCTATCTATTGGTCAAGCAAAAATCATACTTCTCTAGCTCTTTCATCGGCTGAGGCCGAATACATAGGTGCAACGAATGCATCCACATAGTGCAGCTGGTTGCGGGGCATCTTGCCAGAGTTTAGGATTCGCTACAGTACTCCACTAGTCATCTATTATGACAATCAGAGTGCTATCAGGATTTCTACATATCCAGTTCTAAGACAAATAACCAAACATATTGAGATACACATGCATTGCATCCGAGGATTGGTGCATGATCGTGTCATGTCCCCATATTTTTCCATGGTCCATGGGGTAATTTTGGCCTAAGTCACCTATGAAATAATTATTTAATTAATGAGCAAGTATGGAAACTACCTTATGGAAGATGCCTAAGGTTGTATTTGAGAATTAAATGGACAAGGAGGGCCCCCCATGCAGTTATTAACCCCATGACTAAGTCCAAGAGATTGACTAATTGAGAAATTAATTAATTGGGGAAATTTTGAGGCATTACACCATAATAATTAATTAATTATTGGATAATTAATTAATTGCTAAGTTAAATTATTTCTGAGTTGTATTATTTCCATTTAAATGTTTATTGCTAATTAATGTGCCAAGTGGTTGATGACTTGGCTAGGAAATTCGAATTGGTAAGTGAGCCAAACTTTCCTAAGTGGTAAAGTCTCAGAAAAGCTAAGGAATCTAGTGGAGACAAGTTGGCAAGATGAACCCAGAAAGGAAACTGGCAAAAGCTAGCAAAATCAGACAAAAGCAGGAAAGAGGAAAGTAAAGAAAGTGGAAAGATTTAGAAAATCTTTCTGAAAGAAAATAGAAACAACGAGAAAATCTACCTAAAGCGCACTTGCCCAAATTCAGTGAAGGAGGTGAAGGAAAGAAAGTTTTGAAAGCTCAGAAGTTGCTATTCTCCTCAAGAAAGGCGCCCTCATGGCTTTCGAGTAGAATGGGCAAGTGGGTAACCTACTCTCATAGGTCACCAAGCCAAGAACTTGTTCAGTAGGTCATCATGAATTTTATAAAAGAATCCAACCAACTCCATTTGACAACTTTTGATCATTATTGGAATTTGTGAGTGAGAGCTCTAAGCCCTCCAAGTTGAGTGTTGTGCCTCAACAAGTTATGCTTGGGTGATGTTCCCCAAGACCCCTTGAGTTTCCTGAGAGTGTTATGCAGGTCCAGCAAGAAATATTACAGCCATTAACATCCAGTACAGTTCATCCATGAAGATCTAATTTCATATTGAAGAGGACCACTATTGAAGGAGATTTGCAGCTAGATTTGGTGGAAGAACACTAGTGGAAGAATATAATTATGGAGAGATGTTCTCAGGACCTCCAGTGAATTCTATCAGCTGAATTTGCAGAGATTAGTTGCTGCTATATTCTAGAATTCAATATCAAATTGAGTTTCCACTCCCCTTCTACCTCTACTACTCCCACGGCTAGATTTGGAGGTGATTCCACTGAAGAAGAGAGCTAGTTGATGATGGTGCCCATTTGAAGATCATCCACTCAGAGTGCAGCAAGATCAGCCATATAATTTGTATATGGACTGATATTCACTTCCAGAATAGAGCCACGGTAACTTCTTACTTCTCTTCTCTATTCTCCCAATATTGTAATCAAGAAATTAACCTGTGAGGCACTATCATTTGAAGAGCAAGCAATTAAATAAAGGAGTAATGTTCTGAATGAAAGATATTTTGTTTTATGTATGGAACATATCATATCATATCTAAATAATCATTAGAACAGAGTTTGGAATTTATAAAAGCAGTTTGCCAATTTAAAATTCAAGACTAGCTAGATTGATGCCCATTCTAGACTAGTTTTACCACTTTCACTGCCATTTCCATTCTAAGCAATATTTTTACATTCTGTCAGTTGGAGTAGGTTATTAACTCAGTCTAGTATCCATATCAGTCCTTAAATCCATAACTATGAATCCTTTAGACCCTATTTGTAAAGTTTGGGAAATTACTAGCTCAGCAATCCCAGGAGAGCCCAAAAAACCCCAAATATTTCCAAACTCTCACAAGTCTGCAAAAATACCTTCTTGAACATAACCAACACTCATTTAAATGATATAAACCCTTTCATTAACTCCCAGAAGCCCCACCTGTCTAGTATGCATATACCAGCTACCCAGGAAGCCTCGAAGTAGGCAATAAACTAGCTCTATTGTTGAAAAGTGAAAGGTACTGGTACATGGTGCATAGGACATCACCAATCTGCACATTTTGACCCACTGCTGCACCTAACCTCATACATTTTCCAGAATTAAATATTCATCCCACCATGCTCATTCCTTACCTCAGTACCCCTCACTTACCTCCTGCTCGGTTCGAAGGAATTGACAGAAATTTTACTAGTAAAAAATTATAAAAGTTTTTGAAGTTGAGTTAATATCTGGGTCAGATCTTGCCTAGGATATTACAAATCGTACCATCACACTACTCTATTGTCTTATAGAAGAGCATATTGCAGATATTTTCACCAAGGATTTTTTAGTGAAGAAGTTTACTCATCTCTGATCACTTCTTGGGGTGAGTGCTACCTTGGTTGATTAGTTTTTTTACAGACTATCTTGAGGGGGGGGTTTCCAACAGGGTTTTCCCCTTTTCCTCACTTTTTTTAGATTGATTGTACGAGGTGACCTTTGGTCTCAGTAACGAGGGTCGTATTTTTTCAATTATTTTTCCTCATAGTCCGGCTTAAGGGGGGTTGTTGGAATATTCTCACCATCATATCTTGGTTTTGAATTCTTTTCCTGCATTTTGCATGCACGCATGTATTCCATGCAGCACTCCATGCATCCATGCATCAACAGTTGAGTCTCCTAGCACCTAGTCCCTATTTTGGGCCCCCCGGAGCTTGTTTTTGGCCATCATTAGCCTTCCTATCCACTTAGTGTGCCTTTTGTCCATCACTATAGTTAAAATGTGCCCTCATGCACATATTTAGGAGATCTAACTATTAGTTCCATGATTTAGGGAACCTTGTCCCCTTGATAGCTCAGTTAACTGACTCTAGCTCCTAGTTGACTGCTACTGAGTGTAGGAGTGCCCTCCTTGACCATTGACAGCTAGTTATGCGCCCCCTTGGATTCTCCTCCCCTATTTTGGTTCCCACGTGATTTAGTTATGCTCAGTCCTACTCCAGTTAACTGATTATTCATAATCGGTGGCCACTAGACCTTATCGGGAGATGGTTCCAATGCAAACTAAGCCTAGACTGGAGGTGAATTTGAATCCTCCCAAATGTATTGAATTCATTCTATTGTAACATTCTTTGATTGCCAGCTTATAGCTGATTAATGTATCAACAACAGTTTTTCATGTGTGTTTCAGTTTTATGAGTGAATTGATCCATGTCTTTGTCTAATTCTTCTCAATAATAACAATGTGAAATTGTGAGGTTTGTTCAAGCTCAGTGATCTACCCCTATGGAATTTCACATGATAAACACACTTCTTTTTATATAATACAAAATAAAAAGTAGTGCATATATATATTACAACATCAACACATGCGCATTTATATATTAAAAGGATTGGTGCTTTTATATAATACATGATGCACTGGTGCTAAGGTTTGTATAAGAAAACATGTCAGTTCTCATGTTATATGCATCGATGCAGTTACAATATAATCTAAGCACTGGTATGGCTACATTTAAATATACACATCTGTGCATTGACAATGCATATACACAAAATTTCTTATTATTTATAACAGGCGCATCGGTGCGCATTATAAACTTAGGAGCACCCAAAAAAAACTTCATTATAACCTCCAATCGCTCAAATTTTTCTAGTTATAACGAATATCCGTTATAACCTCCGCCAAAACCTCTGCTACTAGAAATAGAGGTTGTAGAAGAGGTTTTTTCGATAATTTTTTCCAATCTTGTAACACTAAAAACATCTGCTATAACGTTTGCTATAGGGTGTTTTCCTTATAGTCACATATCTAGTACTATGCATTGGTTAAGGTTTTGGAAATATAACCATGTAGTTGTCAATTTGGTAACATACTCGAGGCCATGAAATGTGGCCAACAATTGTTTGATGTAGTCTAGCATGTTGACATATCCAACCTTCCAAGAGTAAGGATGTCTCGCTTGAGGCACATAAGATAGTTGCCATTAATTAATGTATTCAGTATAAAATATATAGTGGGGATCGCAGTCCTTGGAGATTCATTTGCATTCATTCCTCCATTATAACTAACAATATTTAGAGTAATTATAAACACATAGATATCATCCAAATACGATACAACTAAAACACATAAGCACAATAGTGATCCATTGTGTTAACAATATGCATGAGATTAAATCACTTCCATGTAGAGCAATAACCAAGATCTCAGAACAACAACCACCTCTCTTAAGTATAGTACAAGCCTCATATATAGGCAACTAGAGGGTTACAAAATATTATGGAGTATGCCATGGAATTTCCCAAGTGTAACCCACTCATACAAACATGTTAAAATACAATTTATGTCCTAAAAACATACACAATGTATTTGGAAAACTGAGTATGAAGACTATATGTGATGAATCGTTAACTTTGAGTACACAAGAATTTGTGGAACCACCTCTGGGGCTTCTATGTTTTCACTACATATCCATCTTCTACCTAACTCTTCTCTACTCCATACTTAGTCCAAACTAGGCCACAACATTAAACCATCAAATTGATATCACAATGAAAATGTTGCTTATCTCCACACATGCCTCACCCATGCAAAATAGCGTTGTACACCATATACACTAATCTACATGGCCCATTGATGTGGGTTTATGAAGGAAGACCACTACTAAATTCCCTTCCCTAATGCATCTATGTTTATAAAACCCCAAAAGCCCTAACATATACATAACTACTCATATGCATATACATAACTACTCGGGCCTTAAAGTAAACTTTTACCTAGGGACATGTCTTTGATATATCTTACCAAACTCAACGCTGTTTGAACGTTACCATGAAAAGCATTGGTCTCGGTGTTTAATTAGGACTACAAACATAGCCATTAGAAGTACATACAGAGCTAAACGAGCGTTTTATCATAGTTACAACTTAATGTTTTTTCAATACTTATTTCTCTTTTCATCTCTGCCCACTACATAAGCATTCTTGCGATTGTTCTCCCTCTAGGTATGGTCTGCCTGTCTTTTACCCGCAATTTCATGGTGATAAGACTATTGGTCTCTTGCTTGGTGTTCCTCTATTGTTGAGCTTGAAGGGACGGTGGAGGCTCCGAAGGATTGAGAACTTAAAGTTTTCTGTGATTTGCCAATTTATTTTTTCCAAAGCTACATTGTATTGATGTTTTATTATAGTGATGTTGTTTTACCGTTTGTGTTTCTTTTCTCTAAAGAGTGTTGTGTATATGTATTTATTGTAATTAATGTTTTTAAAAAATATGTATTTATTATTATTTGTCATATATATTAGTTAGTAGACACCTTGGGTAGGCCACCACTCTTATTAGATGGCTAGTGCCCCAAGATCTTAGAAAGACCAAATGTATTTATCCCTTCAAAAGTAGTTTATAGACTTTCTTCATGTCAAAAGTGAGAGTGGGAGTGGTTTCATCTGTCTCTCCTTCTTGGAATCCCTTTTTCCTCTTTAACTAGGTACTTTTAGATTGCTTGAAATTTTCAAAACTAAATTTACTACCATACATTACATTAAGAGGTAAAATCCCTATTACAATACAAGGACATGCCAAGGTACATATTATTATTCATGCTTATTTACAAAACTACGATTTTTTATATATACCATTTTTCTATTTATTTAGATTAAAATAATTTTTTTAAATAACTCAAATGATATTGATAATATTTTTAAAATAAGTCTACAATAAATATATAACAAGTTATAATATAAAGTTGTAGTTGTCACTCAATATAATGATTTAATGTTAAAATCAATATCATGATTTAATGTTAAACCAATGTCATAATTTAAAAATGGAGTGAGGTAAGGTAAAGTTTCACTCTAGTTTACTTAAATTTTTTAAATAAATCAAATATTTTTTTTAATAAACTAAATATTAATGTAACATTGGTTTATTTATTTTTATTTTCAAATGTAAATTTATGATTTATTAATTTTATGATTCCATTTCCTATTTTTTTTAAATTTATAATAATTTTTTTTAATTAATTAAATAAAATTATAAATCTAAACAAATTTCTTATAAAATATGAAAAAGAATTTTCATAAAAATATCGATTAAAGTTATTTAATTATCAACCTACTTCATTTAAAAATGTTTAAATTGAATTAATTTAAAATTCTTTAAAAATCAAAATAAATATTTAAATATTAATAAATAAATAATAATTAATATAATATTAAAATTCAACATATTATTACACCTCAAATCAATTTAAAATTCTTTAAAAATCAAAATAAATATTTAAATATTAATAAATAAATAATAATTAATATAATATTAAAATTCAACATATTATTACAATTCAAATCATTATATAATTCAAAATTAATAAGTTAATAGAAATTTAAGACTTTCTTTCTAATAGATAAAATATTAAATAAATTAAATATTGATTCATGCTATAAAAAAAAATAACACTCCCAATATATCATTTGTAAATTTAAACTTTCTTATTAATAAATATAATTGAAACATACACACTATTCCAATTGATATTATAATGGTTATTATATTAATTTATTTTTACTAAACCCACTTTTAAAAAATTAATATCATTTTTATAATTAAAGATCAATTTTATAATTGTTACCTTGACTTAATGATCACTTTTACATTTTATTATTTTTTGGAAATTTACAAACTATATTATTATGTATACTTTTTACATTCAATGAAATGTCTTATATTTATAAATTTAAAAAAATAATATATATATATATATATATATATATATATATATATATAATTAAAATAAAATAAATATATAAATATAATTATGAAATAAATTTATATTAAAATTTACAACTCAATATTAAATAGATTGTAACAAATTACTCCATAAATTAATTAAATATAATATTTTTAAAATGTAAAAATAAAATAACAATAAGTTCAAATTTCATTGGTACTTTTTTTATTGCTTATAATCAACAAATTGATTTACAAAGAGTAATTAAATATATAATATTTTTAAAATATAAAAATAGAATAACAATAAGTTCAAATTTCATTGGTACTTTTTTTTATTGCTTATAATCAACAAATTGATTTACAAAGAGTAATTAGATGTATGTATAATCATATGCCCCAAAATAATTAAGTGCATTCATATCTATGTGTTAATTAGGTATATTTATGTTAACTTTAATTTTCAAGTATTAAAAGGGGATAAATTCTTGGAAGTTCAAAATATTTTAGAGTTAATAAATACAAAGTTAATAGACAAATAACTTATTTCTTAAAATTTAAATGAACTATCATATTATCTTAAAGATAAATTTAAATTTAAATCCAACATTATAATATTAATTTAATGATAATCTCGTACTAAATTTAAAATTTAGATTTAAAGTTTTAATACGAATAATCTCTTACTAATAATCGACTCTCAATTGAAATCATAAAACGTTTTAAAATATTTTTATATAATTTTTTATGTTTTCTTTCTAAATTTAACTGAAAAATAGATTAGGTGGAGTAGGATTTGTATTTTAAAATATTTTTATATAATGTTTTATGTTTTCTTTCTAAATTTAACTGAAAAATAGATTAGGTGGAGTAGGATTTGTATTTAGATTATTTATGAGAAAAATAGATTAGGTAGAGTGGGGTTTTGTATTTAGAAAGTTCAAACTAATAATAAATTTGAAGTTTAACAATATAAAAAATTAAAATTTGAAGTTTAAAAATTTAAATTTATTTAAAATTATATAAAACTTTTTGAAATATTAAAAAATTTAATATAATTTAAATCTATTTAAAATTACAAATATTTTAAAAAATATTAAAAAAATTTAAACACTTTAATGATGATGATGATGATTAACATTTATTGAGATCAACTTTTGTTTACCCGACCGTAAGAAGGTTAGTACTTGGTTTGCTTTAAAATTTTGTTCCTATGCTCAAAAAACTTAGAAAAAAGCTTTCCAAGATCATTATAGTTTTGGCAAGTCAAGAGGTTAGAAAGGTTTGTATTGTAACAAATACTATGAAACTCATACCTAATGTGGGTGTAAGCAAGGCACTTTAAGAGAAAGTGATTTTCATCCTCAACGCTCATAGACTCACAAATATGGCAAACCGTTTCCTCCCGCGGATTTTTGGGAATAGACAAACGGCTTGTTTCGCTATGGAGCTCATGAGAGTTTGTTCTAATCTTGGCTATATTCATTTTCTTCTTTGAACTAGTTACTATTGAGAGATAATTCTGATCATCCAAATTAAGGTTAATGACCTCCTTATAGTATCTTAGTTTTCTCTTAATCGCTACATTTTCCTCACACCAAAATTTCTCTTTAAACTTAGAAGAAATAATATTTTTGACATTATCGATATTCTGCAAAGTGTCATTTTCGTCAATGCCTCAATGGTTTAACCAAGCCATCGTATCTTTACACCAACTCCGCTTGAGGCGTAATTGGTTTTTACTTGAATTTAAAGCACTTTTAGGAAGTCTCTCATTTTCCATGTTATTTATATTGTGCTTGTACACCGGGTACCTAGTCATATCCATGCTCTCGATGGGGGAAAGACCCACTTCTAAGAGGAGAATAGGATAAGGTGTGTTGCTTTTAATTGTGAGGTTATAAGTTATAAACCGCTTCTGGATTTGCTCAATCTTTCTCCAAGATTCTCTAGAAATGTTACACCTCCATACCTCACAACCATATAAGATAACGAGGATGACAAGAGTTTAAAAGATGAACTTCTTGTTATCCCACATGACCAGGTTGGCTGATTTACAATTATTTTCAAGACCAAAAGAAGCTTTCCATCCTCCATTAATCCTTTTCTCAATGTTTTGGTTCCAATTGAGCTTGGTATGAATATCATAATCATAACTTTTGTCTTGTCGGTGTTAACAATCATACCCATGTTAGAGCAGAAATATTTGAGAATTCTTAATTGTTTATTGAGATCAAAGGGGCACTTTTCCATAAGAACAATATCATTGGCATAAAGCGGGATGATGATAACTATCCCAACTAAGATCGTATCGGCACAACTTGCTTCTTCTAAACACCTTTCTAGTTAATCGATGTAAATGCCAAAAACGGTAGGGGAGAGGGGGAAACCTTGCTTAACTCTATTATTACAGTTTATATCTGTTGACCATCCCTCGTTAAATTCTTAAACTTAGCAATAACCTTTTCGTATAACCTTATTGCGACAACTCTCAATTCAAAAGGAACATTAAGCTCCTCCAGCCTATTCCACGGGTTATTTCTAGGCGTTGTATCAAAAGCTTTCCTAAAGTCCACAAAGCAACAAAAAAGATCCGACTTATTATTACGATAATCCTCTGCAATGATCCTAAGCATAACGAGGTGGTCTGTGGTTGAATGATTCCTTCTAAAACCTGCTTAGCCTTTAGCCCTCTTACCTTCCATCTCTAGCCATTCGTCAATCTTCTTTTCTAAGATAATACTATATAACTTGGCTAGAGGAAAGAAAATCATAAACATCCGATAATTAGAAGAGTTGTTTTTATTGCCACTTTTGAAAATAAGAATAATAAAACTTTGAGTCCAAAATGTAGAAAACCTTTGTATCGATCTATCAATCTTTATTGAGAAAGGATTTTATCTTTCCTTTCTTTTTATATCATAAACAAAATGTTCACTTCAAATCACTCCTAGTTCTAATCACTCCTACTTATGTCCCCTTAATTGAAATATAAACCTAAATGTGAGCAACCACCACATTCTTGGAGATTTAATATTATACAAAACTCTTTAAAATATTAAAAAAGTTCAATCACTATAATATTGAGGAATGGTCTCATAGTTTCCTTTCTTTTCATATGAGAGACAAAATGGTCTGTTCTAATTAAAATCAAAATGATCACTCCTACTAATGTCTCCTTAATTGAAATATAACAACCACGACAATCTTGGTTGGTGTTGGAGGTATGCAGTTAACCTAACTAACAACTTGATGAGGGTACAATGGGAAAAGAATTTTATGGGGCCGCCGGACGGTTGCGTCTTGACATCATCTTTTTTGCATTCACACCTTAAAACAAAAGACGAGTCTTGAATGTCACTCTCCTCACCAACTCTTCCCAAACTAAATTGCATATATACATTCCTCACTCTCGTAATTCCTCGGCAGAGGTTCTCACATCTCTGCGAATCTCTCCCTCGCTACATTAATTAGATGGCCATGGCTTTGAGATCTGTGTTTCTTCCAACTAATGAGGCGCAGCTCTTCAGAGCGCGGGACGATGCCTTCGCCGTCTCCCGTTCCCGTTCCTGCAAACGCATGACATTTACTGTAACCAATACGTTGCCGGCTAAGGAAAAAATGAAGCCCATCTTCGATCCGGCGTTGTTAGATCGGCTGGAACGCCTTTACAAGGAAGGGGTGTTGCTTCCCATGGAACCCTTCTGGCCGGGGCCTTTGTTTGAAGGGAAGCCGGTGAGAGTGGCGTACCAGGGTATGCGTGGGTCCTATTGCCAACAGGCGGCGGTTCGAGCCTTCCAGAGGTGCGACGCCCTTCCCTGCCAAGGGGGAATGGAAACCGCCTTCGAGGCGCTGGAATCCAACGCCGCCGACCGGGCGGTCCTGCCGGTGGAGAACTCGCTGGACGGAGTGATCGGGAGGAATTACGATCTGATGTTACGCTACCCCAACCTCCGCGTCGTGGGCGAGGTACTGTTGCCCATAAATCATTGCCTGCTGGCGGTGAGAGACAGGCCGCGGCGTTCTGTGAAGAGAGTGATAAGCCATCCGCAGGTACTGGCTCATTGCCAGCGGCGCCTCGCGGCTCTTGGCTTGCAGGTGGAGGCCGTGGACAACGCTGCCAGTGCGGCTCGTTTCGTAGCGGAAAACCAAATAGACGACACGGCCGTCATCGGCAGTAAGATTGCGGGGCGGGAATACGGGCTTGAAGTGGTGGAAGAAGAAATACAGGATAACTCCTCCAATACCACCAGATTTCTCATTCTCGGCAACCCGAACAACAAAAACAGTTTCTCTGCACAGCCCGGGTCAAAGACGACGGTAGCCTTCTCGCTGAAAGAGGGAACTGCGGATCTGTTCAAGGCGTTGTCAATATTTGCCCTGAGAGACATAAAAGTGACAAAGATCGAATCCCGCCCTCAGCGCGAGAACCCCCTGCGTATGGTGATGAACGAAGAGCAAGCCGGGGACAGTTCCAGGTGTTATTTTGAGTATGTTTTCTTCGTAGATTTGCAGGCGCCGGTAGCAGATGATCATCCAGGGAGCGTGCAGATAGCTCTGGATTGTCTTCGACAGATTGCTAGTTTTGTGAGAGTCGTCGGAAGTTATTCCACATTCTCCATCGTTTCGTAACTATTCCACAGATACAAAGTTGCCAGACGTGAAGGCTTGTATAGCTGTAAAGTGTAAGATACAATAGGTTTTCTTTATTGGAGTCTAAATTATAACAGCCAGTACCCATTAAACCTGTAAAGTGAATATATTTATGGTCAAATCCATGATAGTTGAATATTGTCAGACGTCATCGATGACGTCTCATATGATATCGTAATAATTATTTATTTCATGTTTTTATTGGAACATTTCGTCAAAAGCTTAAAATGGGGTTTTTATTACACGTACACATATATTCGATTTGCCGGGGGCGGAGTAGGTGTGGTTTCTGTGTAGCTTGGTGGGTAGAGTGTGACGAATTTAAATTTGTTTTGTTTGTTTTCAAAATTTTAGACGTGTTATGGTTGACTTATGTTTAAGGAAATTTCAAAACTTTTAAAGAAAGTTTTAATAGATTGATGGTGTTGGAGTAAGACTTCTTATTGTCTTTTTATTTAATATTTTTTATTTAATAGACATGATGAGAGCATTTTTGGATAGTAATTACCGGATTTTGATAATTGAGTTATGATAGGTTTTGTTATTTTTGGGAAAAAAAATATTAAAGTTAAAAATTAGATAAGTTTCTCTAGATAGGATTAGTGGCCATAATGAGACCAAGAGCTAGGACATGTGGGAAAGGTAAGGACAAGTGACGACACTGAGAGGATGACGACATGCAATGATTTTTGGGAGGTGCATACTAGGCTTGCTCCATGTATAGAGCACTAACATGATGGAATTGTTGAGCTCTTGGATGTCATGCTAGATCAAAATTTTAATGATGGATAAATGTTGAAATTATGATGGCTCGTGGTTTTTGTATGAGTTTATTTGATGAACTTAGGACAAGGTATTTTCAAAACATATAGTCTTCTCATGTTGTGTTCAGGGCTACAAGAGTCGCATTGGTATACCACCAGCATAGATCCATCTTAACTCTAGCTCTATCTAGCGTTGAGGGGGATCAAATCACTTATGTAAAATTAATATCTAACTTATTGTTTTATTGTTAACTTAATAATACATAATCAAATATATTTTCCATAACAATCATCCTCCTTCCAACTATTCCAGTTTGGAATCTTAAACAATAACATGTAAATCCTACAAATAGGCCAAAATTGCATTCATTCATTCATTATGAAGTAAAATATTTATTTACCCATTTCAAAAAGTGGTCAAGTATACCATATAATATAGAAATTGAAAATTGAAATTGAAATATGATGTATATTTATGTAAATCTATTTTGCAATCTAGCCAATTTAAATTTGGATCCGATGTATGCTTAGTTTTATAAAAAAAATATATATATTTAGTCTTTTGAACCTACATTTTCCACATTAGCATGACAGACGTGACACATCTCATCCAATTTGAGCTGTAGAAAGCACCTCTCGGCACAACCACCCCCTTCTCATTCCTCTTTTGATGATTATGTTCCCTAGTTCAGGCCCATGCAACAGTAAACCATGTCTAGTGGTGTCTTGGAGTGAGGGTTATTGCCTATACTTTTGTTACCCATTAACAACACTTGACATCATGTTTGGTTGCGCTAGAACTAGGAAAGAAGGAAAAGGCGAATGTGATGCTAGAAAGGACCCTCAAACTAGAGCAATAAGGCAAGCCAAAGAGGTGGAGGAGCTATATTAGCACCATACTCTGCTAAATGTAGCAAAGGATAGTGAAGACATGGAATCTTGGGTCAAAATCAAACAGGAATACATTCGGCCTGAGGAAATTCAAGAAGAAATGAAGCCATGGGTTCGTGATGTAGGTTTTTCAAATTTGCGGGGGACTAAGTATTACAGGAACCTTGATTTTTTTTGGCAGTTGAAAACACTCTTAGGATAGGCCTTGAAGACCATCAAAGAGAAGCACAATGAGGTATTGCTACAACTAGATGAAGCTTAGGAGCAAAGGAAGAAAATGGACATGAAGCTAAACATAATTCTCAAGGCTACTAGAGGTCTTAAGTTCGCTCCTGCTATAAGAAAACCTACGAATGGGAAAGAGGTGCTTCCTCTTTTTATTTCAAATGATGGCATTGGACCATATGGGCCAGTCTTAATCTCTTCTTATTTTGTGTTATTCTCTAGCTTTTCCGTGTTTTACTTACTCAAGGTTAGATATCATAAATTTTACAGTAGTACAAAGTTTACTATCAACATAGACTTTAAGACTAAAAGATTGAACAATGTTAATATCCTTTTTTGTTGTTGGTCCAGAATACCTAGGCCAAACAATTTTTGCTATATACAGTTTATGTGAAGCAATATCATCTTAACTAGCTCTCATATATATATATATGGTCAATTTAACTTTCCAATAAATGTATATTTTTGTAAAATAAAGTTTTATTGCATTTTTTAAATGGATTAAAATCCTCAAGGAAAAATTTTCATAGTTTAAATTCTTATCGATCAAATCAAATGGAATTTAAAACTTTCAACAAAACTTTTATAAGAAGAAAAATGATTGTTAAGAAATGAAGAAATTAATTAAGTTTGTCCACTTTTACATATTTCAAAGTTTTATAATAAAAATTCTTATCAATCAAATGAAACTATACTTTTAAAAAAAATATAAATTATAAAAATATTGAAATTATTTTACTCTATATGTGAATATTCTACACTTATTATCTTACTCCATATGTAAATCTTCTAAGGAGAAAATAAACTAAAACATGGGTTCATCACATCACATGGAGATTTGAGTACAAGTGTTTGAGCACACCATATATGACTTAATACATTTCAAACATTCACGATGTAAATAAAACACTTTCTTTCCACCATCTAACAAATGCTCAACAAACATGGCCCATTGTGAATACTTTGAATCTTTCCAATGACTTGAAAGCATATTTCCAAAAATTGTATAGGACCAAGATTGCCACGACTACCATGGATATATTGAAGCTTCTATCAAAGCATTCTTGAGATGGGACGGAGTTATCTAATTTTCTTGTAAATGTTTTCTAGCTGTGAGAATTCAACAATAGAAAAGTTAGAGTTCTCATTGACATGAAATATTAATGAAATTTTTAATGATTTTTTAGTTGATTCAAAATTAGATAAGATTCTTAACAACATTGTTCCATGATGAATGGACTTTCGATCATGAAATTTTTTTACTTTTACTTGAGTCAAATTTTAATCAAAGTCATAACAAAAAAAGTCCATTTATTATAAGATCAACTCACACTTTTCTAAAATTATAAAATTTAATTGAAGGATAAATGAGCATTGCATCCAAACACATCTTTTCTTTACTTCCAAAAACATCCTTTTTAAGCTTTTGATAAAAAAGCTCTAATGATATCTTTTTTTACAATAACATTTCTTATTTTTTGGTCGGAGTTGAGGACTTATATTTTATCATTTTTGGGACATGTCACTTTAAGGATTCTCATTTTTAGATGTTAAAGCTTCCTCACTTTGAGAATCAAACCTGGGTTAGTGATAAAAAACTCCCATGAATTTACTGCTTGACCACAACTGAGTCGACAAAGATACTTGAAATCGATATTTGAAAGCTCCAAAGATACTTGAAATTGAACAAATCACTTGAAGTTCGAAACAAGGATTCAAACTCAAAAAACCGATGTGAGCCTACCAAGATCACACTCATGTATCTCTTATATCCATGCACATTGGATCCTCCCAATAAGAGATGCCCCACATTTAAAGGAATCCTTGATAGCACCCAGATCTAGAAAGAGAAAAGGGGTTTTTTTTTTTTTTGACAAGAACGATTAGGCTGCATTAAGCGGCATTCTGGCAAGCCATAATCAAAAAGTTACAAATCTGAAGAAGGTTGGTGACCTCTAACAGTGCTGCCAACCTTCTTGTGAAAGTCTTGGGAGACAAATCCCATCTGCTTCTTGAGCTAATTCGAGAAAATGACAGAAATAGCTTATAAGAGTAAATTCTCACAAACTGTGAGCAAAGTAGAAGACAAAAGCAAAGCATTTAAACTGAGGGGGATGAAATTTGCCCCTTAAAGTAGGGATCCAACTTTTTCTGAGATCCTAAGGAGATGTTGGAAGCCGTCTCCTTTTCTCTACGCGCTTTGTTGGTCCTTCGCACTCTGGTAAGGGGTGGAGACGGGACTGAAATGTCTTCAGGTTCAATAGTTTCCACAGAGCCACTGGAGGGGACTGAAACAGCCGAACTTGCAGGGGCAAAGGGTTCAGGATCTGAGGCCCTGGCTTCCCTCGCATCTACTAAACCAGGTAGGGTGGGATCTGGAAGTCTTTCGTCTTCCTTAACTGTTGTTGCTTCAGGGTCTAGGGCTTCATCTTCTTGCAGTGCATCAAAGCTGTTTTTAGTTTCAAGAGTTGCCTCCACTGAAGGAGTGGCCTTCGAAGCATGGGCTAGTGGATCCTTTCGCCTTGGCTGCCTTCGCCGGTTAGTTACTGGCTGAAAGTCATCTTCTTTAACTGGTTCTGCAACCTCAGAGGCTTTGCGGCAGCTTTTTGCGAAATGACCGTAAGCATGGCACCAGAGGCACTTAAAAGGAATCTGCTCGTAGTCCATCTCTTGGATATGGGGCCATTCCCCCAGGGAGAGCTGAATGGCTTCCGGGAGTCCTTTCTCGAGGTTAACCTCAACACAAACACGAGCACAGGTAAATTGATCCCCTTTCGGCTCCACACTGTCCAGGAAACGCCCAAGCTTATTTCCAATGTCCTCCAGAGAACTTTTCCCCCACAGATGCAAGGGAAGATGAGGCAGAGGCTAACCCAAACAGGGGCTGCAGTGATCTCAGCTCCAGGATTAAAATCAAGAGTCCAGGGGGCTAAGAACAGCCCCCTCGGCCCCATGAAATAGGGTCCAGATCTAAAAACTAGATCACGGTCCTCTTTGCTCGAGAAGCTGAAAACAAAAAAGCCCCTGCCTACTGCACATAGAGAAACGTTTCCATGTATCAGCGATTTCCAGCGTTCTTCCATCCAAGCCTCCACCGTTTTGGGGCTAGGCCATAACCCCGTGAACTTTTCGATGAGGGCCTTTTCTGCTAGAAGGAGGGCAAGATTGCATGGCTCCTCTGGAGATAGCTCCAGAGAGGGGATCTCATCCATCTTCTTAACAAACTTAGACGAGAGAGAAGGCTTGGCTTTAGGTCCTGCCGAACGGACTAACGCTAAGAAAGCTTCCAAAGGGTCTTTTTCCATCTCAGCAATCGGATCTGGGGCCATCGTAGCAGGGCGGCGACCACCAGCAATCAAGAAGACGCAGCAGAGCGAGCAAGTCGCAGAGGCAAGCCACCGACTACTGCTCCAGAACGCAAGCAAAAACGCAGGCGAAACTTGGGAGGAACGCTCAGAAAAAACTACGTTCCGCTGCCCTGCAAACAAAGGAGACGAGAACACAGCAAGGGGATCCGTGAATTGCAGCTGCAAATGAAGACCGCGCCCTTGCAGACGAAAAACCAGAGCAGAGGCGGCTAGGGTTTGGGCCCTAGCCGTAGAGAAAATCTGCCTCGCTTCATTCGCTACCAAAATTGGGGTGTTACAAACACAAAGATCACCTCAATAAGAGAAAAGGGGTTGTTATGATTTGGATTTTTTATTTTTTTCTTAAAATTTAATTAAAATTGAGAAGAATAGTTAGATTTACAAGTATAGATTTATGAGATTGCAAAATGCAAGTGCAGAGTATTTGAGGGTGTTGAATTTATTTATGCTTTTAATAATGCAATTTAAACAATGAAAAATTGCAATTTGATAAAAGATTGTATATTTAGATTTGTGTGATGATAATTGGGAAAAGTGCAAATGTATAATGTTTAGACTACTTTAGAATCATTTTAAATAGTCATTCATATACATGTAAAACATCATTATACATGTATTTATATATTTTTAACAAAACTTTTCACATAACCTTTTTTAAACTACAAAGTATGTAAAAATATTATTAAATTTAAGTAAAACCATGATAACTAAAATAAATTATTAAACTACAAAATATGTAAAAATATTATTAAATTTAAGTAAAACCATGATAACTAAAATAAATTATTAATGATTTGTAAGAGAATAAAGTTTCATTCTTAACATGAGTATTAGACCACTACCTTATTTTTTACATGAGTCAAGCTCTTAAGTAATAAGAAATTGTCTCTTTTATAGTTCCATTTGTAAATTACGTGGATCTAGGCCTTAAACACATTTTCACACAACTCTTCCATGGTCCAAAAGCCATGCCATATGCAAATTATAGCTACCATGAGGAATATGAAATATATATATATAATCTAAAATTTAAGAAAAATAAATATATTTAAATTAATGAAATAGTAAACATTATATGCTTACATTATATTAAAGAGTGTTCAAATTTATTTTCATATTTAATAGAATAATTTTATTTATCTAAAATTTCAATTTTGGAAAAAATTACATAGCGAAATTTGGATGTTAGTAAACATAAATTCATAGAGCGTTTAGCCTTCTTTCATATGAAATAATGATTAAGTGATGTCAAAAATAACGCTTATTGAACACGTGTCCCAAGAACGTGCCCTTAATGTTTTAGTGATTCGAAGAACTCAAATCTCGTAGTTGTTACACAATGACGTCGTTAATAGGTATCTAGTGGACGTGTTTGTGGGTTGATTGCATTAGATAATAGTTCCTAAGAGATGAACGTTAAGACAATGTAATTTTGAACTTGGTGGTAAGGAATATGGATTAAGGGTTTGGGTTGAGAATTAGCCATAGGGGAACACTTTAATCATTCATTGCTCATAGTAACTTCTCGCTAAGAGTTTGAGACCTAATTAATTAAGAGTTTGAGACCTAATTAATTCCCATACAATGTAATTTTAAAATATATAAAATTAAGAGTTTGAGACCTAATTAATTCCCATACAATGTAATTTTAAAATATATAGACAAGAATGACATTATAAGTTTTTATTTGATTTTAGATTGGTTTTTAGTAATCGATTTGCATCGATGTGTGGGATTTTACAATTTTAATTAATGATATAACAAAATTTTCATTCATGTACAAACATTTTCAAAGTTAACTTAGAGGGAAATGTTTTTGTTTGTTATGTGGACTTATCTTATGATTGAACATGACTCAATTTTAATATCTACTAAGTTAAACTATGCTTCAAACGAACTTCTCTACATTTAATTGAATATTAATATTCATGTTCTAACATTGGTTGGTCGGTTTTTAAGTATTAGTGCTTGGAGAATTGACTTACAATGAATTCATTTTTTTTTAAATGGTGGTTCATCGTTTGTTAGAGGGCTAGTCCACCGAAGAAATGTCAATACCTGCGATTCTAGCTAGAGAATCAAGGTATTGCAAAAAATACAATCATTACAATAGGGGCTCAACAAGAGCCACATGTCGCTTACAAGAATTGACCCTGGGTGGGGAGGGCAACAATCATTCCTCCCAACCACCTGAGCTACAACCAATGGACACTTACAATGAATTCATTGCTTAGTACATTTACTTGAACATTAATTTTTTTAGCTTTGACTGCCATGACCATCACCATTGCCATTGCTTGGTACATCTATTTGAATATTAAATGTTTTGGTTTTGACAACCACCATCATCACCATTGCCACTACCTTTCCATGCCAACTTTTGTTGCAACTACAACTCTAAAGTTATACGAGCAAGCATATCTTCTAGGCATATCTTCTGGTTGTGTAAAGTGAAGGCATGACTAAGCACTAAAGTGGCTCTAGAATTTGTAATGGTAGGAATTGTAACTAAGTTGTAATGGTAGGAATTGTAACAAGAGGTTGAATAGTTTCCTAGTTTGACAATTGGAAGCCTAACATATAGATATATCTATCTATATTAGACTTTTTGAATTAGTTCCTCATAGACTTACTTCAAGGAAAGCATCCCCTCCTTTAGTGTGTGGTTTACCCTAAAACAAACAATGTTGTTTAATCAATATGATCTGTACAAAATGGGTAATAAGTGACTAAAAATCAACGATAAATGACTAAAATTGGTCACATGACTGTTGGTGACAAATGAGCAGTCACTTATCTCCCAACCAAATTGGTCATTTATCACTTGGTCATAAATTTCTTAAATTGCTTCAAGCGTTGGTCATATATTAAGTCATTTATTTGGTCATTAATTGTTGTTATTTGGTCATTTATTTTTTCATTAATTGTCATTATTTGGTCATTAATTATTGTTGCTTGGTAGTACATTTAGCCGTTTATTTAGTCATTGATTTCTATTAACTGGTCATCTATTTAGTCATTGATTGTGTTAACTGGTCATTTATTTAGTCATTGATTTCTATTAACTGGTCATTTATTTAGTCATTGATTGTTGTTAAATGGTCATTTAATTAGTCATTGATTTATGTAGATAGGGAATAGAGGAATCGAACCTTGAAACTCCTTCCTGTAAGGCAGGTGCTCTTCCATTGAACTAGCACTCTTAAATATAGGACTAAGAAAAAATGGGTTTTTAAAAACACATGAACTATGGCAAATCTAGAACTTTAAATATAAATATAAAAATAAAAACTACAGTATACCTCTACATAGGAAAAGGAAAACATTTCCACATCATTGAATAAAAAATGGAAAATAAACATAACATACCATTAAATATGGAAAGAAAAAAAATATTTATAAGGCATACCTCTTATGTATCTCTATTGTTTGTTAGAGGCTTATTTTCATTGTTTTCCGAAATGATATGATGGAGATTAGAATTTGCAACATCCTTTATGATATTCCACTTCACTGGGAAGAACCCACTCCATTTGTCCAGTCACCAGAAATCCATGGTACTTTTGGAATACAAAGGACCAATCATCTCAACTATACCACAGAACTGGCCACTTGCATTAACATGTACAATGATTGCATTGCAGACATCATCCCATATGATCCATACAAGGAAGAAAGGAAAAAGAAACAATAAATATATATTCAGTCAATCATGAGCAAGAAATCCTCAAAATAAAAATTACTTGTAGAACTAACAAGAAATACAAGACTATCACACACAACTTATCGAGAAAAATAAGAATATAGGACTATTTCCTATATTTCCTACTGCTCTGCGCTATGCATCATGATAATCCCCATTTAATCTCTTATTACTATTGAGGGTGCTTGACCATACTTTTCATCTAACGGTCTTATGGACATCATCCTCACTATAATTATTTATCACAAAAAATACGACAGGATCATAACTAGTAGGAAAATCAACACAGTTATACTCATCTATCATACTTACAGGATAATAACCTTCATTATTTCCTACCACTTGCTATGTTCGAAAATTTGTGACACCAGTGGGAGATATCCATTGGTTCTTTATCCTGTTAATACAAGGAACCCAGTTCTATTCACTTAACACGCCTGAACTGCTATTACCATTTCAGATGAATAACTGATTGAATCTAGGATCAATGCATGTAGATTTTGGAAGCCATAGCCTTCAGGATATCCACTTTAGGTTGGACCTTGGACTGTTAATTACAAATACTTATCCACTTTCCTCTGAGGTTGTCCCAATGACAAAATGAAGCAACAACATGCAACAATTGCATAACCCTCAAGGATGGATTTGATGAGGAATCCAAGAATTTTCGTCATGGAATGTTTGATAAATTTTTCTATTTAGTATCTCAATATCTAGTTTTTCTTTGCGATATTTAAAATTTTGATTCTGAACTCAGGAGAATATCTTGTAGCCATCTTTGTAATTGGGAGGAGAATGAGCAACTGTGTTTTGTGAGTTGTATATACATGGACAATGTTGTATCAAAAGAGATAAAAGTTGCAATTAGAACTCCATTAGCTCAGTTCAAAGACATAAAATGAAATACATGAGTTTGGAATGAAAAGTACCTAAACTCATAAAGTCTTGGAAAATATGTACTATGTAGTTTTCAAGTGAAGCATTTTCATCCTGCATAATATGAGAGAAACTTCAATGAGATTTTGTATGCCAAAAAAACATTTAAAACATGAGATCTATATGTCCATATATTTCTAAGTTGTAAATAACATGCAACTATTTAGGAAACAATGTCAAAAGCTGTATACATGTGTGTAGTTTCCTTCATCAATTCTAATGGGATTTTATGCTGGAATATTAAGGTGTCATACATATTCAAATATTCATACTTCCAAGCATACAAATCCTTGAATTCTTTATTCACATTTTGGTATTTGTGTTGTACCTTCGATTCCATTTTCATCATCTTTGGATGTTCTTTCCTCTGACAATGGATTTGATTATTGGTTGTTGCTCAAAGGTTATTTTTTCGTGTACTATTCACATCTAATGCATGTGAGAGTTGTACTTGGTGGTATGTCCTTGAAAAACTTTGGCCAAGACCTTTCCAAAAAAAATCGATTCTAGATACTTTATTGTGTTGTTTGATGGGGGATGCCTTAATGCCTCCCTTCCAACATATCTCTTCCCATCAACTTCAGCTCATTTTTCTCTAGGAATGGGATTTAGAGACCTTTTGGTACCTTGGGGATTGCAATTTTCATTGGAAACTTCCCTCACTATTGACAGTGAGAATACACCAATATCCCTTACTTGATAAATTATACAAGTGTTTGTCTCCAAAATTTCTATTCATGCTTGCTAGAATGTGCTAAGTACCTTGACTCCCATTATCATTATCAGTGGGTTGTCTCATGTTTTTTAATGATATACATCAATAACCGATAATAAAATATTGTACCCCATGTTTACATTCAAATAATCTACTCACGTGGTAAGGACACATACATATCGACTACTTGGATGGAAGACCTTGGGATATAGTAGAACTACCCCATTGTCTGCCTAAGTTGCACATGATTGTACCATACACAATATAACATTGGTACCATGGGGAGAACCAGTTTGTAATCACCTTAGTTCTAGTTGGTCTCTTGATATATGTTGAGAGATAAATACATTTTTTATCTTCTCATGGATATTATCTATTTTGACATGGATCCAATGTGTACCTTTAATGTGGACATAATTTAGCATCTTACATACGTCATGGATCCATAGTATAGTCGATTTGGTGTCCATACTTACTTACATCTGAAAATGGGTACATATGCCTTAGAAAATAGAGATTATCTGACATATTGATATGTATTGTAGGTACGTTCTTAAGCCAACATCCAGGAACCTTCACCTAAAATCACTTAGATTCCCTTCCCAAGTATTATAATGCATTTCGACCATCAACTTCACTTCCAACCTCACGCTTTATAGGCATTTTTTATAGCACTAATTGACACTTATGTAACTATGATGATATATGGATGACCCTAGTCCCAAACGACATTCAAGTGTCCCTAATCATCATCTAAAAACACCTAATATCACTGGGAGAGATCTTAATAGTTGTCGATGACCTTGAATTACACATAAAAGTCATCCAAAATTTTGGTAACCTCCTCAAGTAAATATCCCAATTCCTTCTAACGCAAAATCCATTAAAAAAATGAAGTTTCTGAGACCCCATGCACTATATGATCCTTGAGAAAAATGCATGGCCACACACCTTTCCTTCCTGCAAGGCATGTGGGACCAAGAAATGTACAAAACATATATAAAATTCATGAAATTCATGAAAACATAAGGTTGGGACAACAATTTCCTTAGTGATAACTCCTCAGAACTACCTCCTAACCATCTCAACCATGAAAAAAACATATAAAAAAGGAATTCATGGGAGATAAAAAGGAGTAGAAAAAACTCATACTGTTGCTATGCTAGAAGAACTATCCTTTTATTCTGATTTTTTATTCCCATCTTCCCCTAGTCTTAGAGATCCCTTCCTATGAGATCTCATCCTCCCTTGTATGTTGAATTCATCATTCATTAGTGACTTCTTCCATGTATCCAAGCAAATTTCAAAGACTTGGGAAGCATAGAGCGTGAGTGCCTTATTTTATAGAGGAAATTAGGCATCAGTTTCGGGAGGCGCCGGCAACAAAGATCGGGTAACATGTACTTGTTCCTCTTCTTTTGATTAATAGAGATTTATCCTATCCCCCTCGCAACTTTGTGTTCAATGTTTTATGCACATTTGATAATAGTTGATTAAGGAGGATTAGCCTCCTTGGTAGGTTAATTAAGACTACTAAATGATAAAGTTGATTTATTTAATTGATTAATGTTTTTTTGATGTCATAAGCTATGAGAAATGTACTTCTTTCTTGTGTAAATTTTAGAGTCACTTAGTTGGGTTACATCAAGCTTTGAGAGAGGGAGAAAATCTATAATACAACCATAAAAAACATGTACTTCCCCCCTTACCCTTTCTTGTTTGTTACTCTGCTTGCTTTTAGTCATTAACATGATTTAGATTAATAATTCTAGGGGATTTAGGTTAATTGTATTTCCTATCGCTCTATTAATAGTCAGTTGTAATTATTCATGAGAATTTACCATTAATGCCAAGCTAATTCAACATGTCCTTTCTGCACCCTAAAAATATATCCCCCTAAAATTTCTTTCAGAAACAAGTCAAGAGAAAATGGTAAGATGAATCATTTAAAAAATCCAAGCCTAGGATTGTCTCCGTAATACCAAATATTATGTATGAAATAACCCAATGAATATCAACTATAATAATTTAGTGATTCCACACCTAAAACAAGTGAACAAATAAATAATAAGTCACTTTAAAAGGCCAACCTCCAATTACAAGATACCCAAATATATAATATGAGTTCACTATTCAAATCCAATCTTCTTCATTTATAAATAAGAGATACAATGACATGATGTATCCTACATACTAGGCCAACCTAACTATAACTAGTATAATAATAATGGGTATGCGTTATGACCCTAACAAGAACGCTGTACAAACCTAACCAGAATGGTGTACAAAGGGTACTTCAATGAAAGAAGATTTTATGAATTCATTTTACAAAATAAAAATGTTCATAAAGTTAATAAATCCACAAGAAGTATACTTTCATTTCTTATCACAAAATAATAATATTGTCCCAATAAATAAGGCCACACGAAACCAAAGTTTCATGAATTCTTATTATAGAATAATTTTATGAATTCATATTACAAAATAAAAATATTCATAAAGTTAATAAATCCACAAGAAGTATACTTTCATTTCTCATCACAAAATAATAATATTGTCCCAATATATAAGGCCACACGAAACCAAAGTTGAATTCTTATTATAGAATAAAAACAACAACCTAGTAAATAAGGCCACTAAAAACAAGTGATTCATGCATTCTTATAATGGATCCGTGTAGAAAATAAAGCTAATAGAAATCATTATATTTCTATGTCATACATTCTTAATATAGGAGAATAACATCATCCTAGAAAATGTTGCCATGGTAAATAAGGAAAGTATAAACTATAATTTCATGAATTCTTAGTACAAAAGAATAATAATATTGTCCCAATAAATAAGGCCACACGAAACCAAAGTTGAATTCTTATTATAGAATAAAAACAACAACCTAGTAAATAAGGCCACTAAAAACAAGTGATTCATGCATTCTTATGATGGATCCGTGTAGAAAATAAAGCTAATAGAAATCATTATATTTCTATGTCATACATTCTTAATATAGGAGAATAACATCATCCTAGAAAATGTTGCCATGGTAAATAAGGAAACTAGAAACTATAATTTCATGAATTCTTAGTACAAAAGAATAACATCATGTCAGTGAATTAGGGAAGTATAAATCAATTGTAGAGCCCCTCCTCTAGGGTCCTTCCTGTTTAACCTGAAACTCAGCCACTTGATACAAAAGAGATTAGAAAGCATAATGACTGGATAAATAAACTAAATAAACGAATAAACTAGCAAATTTAAAACAAACCATAACCATAACCAGCAAAGCTCGTTTAACCGTAGGCGAAGCAACCGTTAGCTTCACCACCCAACCATAGGCTCATGCTTTCAGTCGCATGGCCTCCCCCGAGCTTTGGGTCGTAGAGCTCACACACGTTTTTCAGAAATCCAGCTTGGGTTTCCCTTCCCACCAGGATTTCTTAGCCAAACCCATAGATAGCAGCAAGTCTTTGAGGCATTCGAAAATTACGACAATCGTCCAAATTATGGGCCCCCCTTTACCCATTCCCTAAGCCTTCCTTATAAAGGAAAATCTCCTGCGACACATGTCGCCTCATGCATAATTAAATATTTTTATTTAATTATTTAATTAAAACACTCACCCATCCAAGTGTCAGTTTTTCTGGGAAGTGCACCTACATCCCTAAGTTTGCTCTAGTTTGTCCCCCAGATATTTTAATCAACTCCTAGCTTTTAGTTGACTAGGTGTCTAATCTTAGGATTCTATTTTGATTCTAAATAATGATTTCTATTATTTTAAATGCTCAACAAAAACAACTACTCAAGTGCAAATGTCTAAACTATTTTTTTTATGCATTTGCTAAGTAATAATCTAGAGTTATTCTCCTAAGTTTTTATGCAGTTTAATTTAACAATCAAACTCACTAGGATCACGGTGCCGCGCCGTTGGGCTCCTGGTTCCTTAACTTTAATTCTCTGACATGGCACCACTCCGTCGGGTCCAGTCATCCATGGTTTCCATTCCTCGGCATGGTACCACATCGTTGGGTCCTTGCGTCCATTCTTTCATTTCTCGACAGGGTACCGCATCGTCGGGCCCTTCTGCCACCATCTTTCCGTTTTGACTTGCGGGAACTCTTGTAGGGATTTTAGGAATCGTTACCATCCATCCTCCGTCTACATGCTATCTAGGGACTAATGGCGCTGAGGAGTGAGTCCGTTCTCACTGCGCGCCCCTCAACTCGTACGTGACCAGCTCCGTCGTGGCCCACCTCGTACGCCCTCACGCATTCCTCTTGAGCAAGCGGATCAATGCTTATCTGCTCATGCGTGGTATTCTTGTCGGAAGTCGACATCGTCGTCACTCCCCCTGTGTGTGATTTACCCGTACTCTACGACCCTTCATATTCCTTTGTGTGTCCTTCGGTGAACCGTTTCACCTGTCGCTACACACATTTCTCACAAACATAAATCATTATTTTATTGATTTACAATCAATCGTAATCATAAATATACTCAAAATAAAAGCAAGTGCCCTCAATGTCTACAGTAGTCTAGGGGCACTACATACACCCCTACTTATTTAGAACTTCGTCCCGAAGTTCAGAATAAATGCGGAAAGCTATGACACATCTTAGTTGCGTCCTCCCATGTCACAAAGCTAGGGTTGTAGCTATCCTACTATACTTTGACTTGACCAATCAAGGCTAAGCATTTAAGCAAGAACTGATTAATCAATTAACCCAGTCCACACATATAATTCAATTCATTAATTTATTTATCAACTATAGTCATGCACATCATTTTCATTTCAAGTAATTTCAACCTTCATCATTTTCCATTCTAAAGCATTTTCAAAGTAAATTCAAATGGTTCGTGTTTTGCTTAGCCGGTTCATTTCAAAACTAGTATCCTCATTAGTCTAATCAATTAAAGTACCGAGGCGGGCATTACATACAACCCCTCTTATTAAAACTTCGTCCCGAAGTTAAGTCTCATGGGCTTCCATGGTGAGTTTTCACTTTCTCTTCACATTCATTTCTTCAACATAACCACAATTGATAATAACATTTCATTTCTTCTTTTCTACCCTCATATAAGTATAAATCCCATAATTGATAATATAACTAAATTGCACCTTTCATACTGTAGTAATCCCCACAATAGTTCTATCTTGACTCACTAATTGCAACCGGGGCTGAAATCGTCTACAACAAATTTTTTCGATTCAACAAAATATAAGTATATCATTTACGAAAATAGTGAAAGTACTAACATATTTCAACATAAGGGACAAAGTATTCAATTCCAACTTCTCCCTTTTCTATAATTACGTATAACTATCATATGTTCAAAACAATGTCCGAATTTCAAAATAAAAATTTTCCCTTTCCAATTCTGTTCTTCAATACATACCTTAACCATTACTAAACTAATCTTACATGCAACCTTTCTCTTCTCATAATCCAAAATATAATTAAATACTAAAGTGCCATTTACTTAGTATAGCTAAAAGTATAATCTCAGATTTTTATAAACAAAGTCATGTAAGGTTTTCTTCTCTTCCTAATTTAAGCATAGTTAACATTCTTTAATTCAAGTAAGTTTAACTTCTCTCTTTTCACAATTCAAAGCATGATTACAAACTAGTAGTGCATACCTGCGAAGCCATCGCCTTGATTTCAGAAAATAAGCATTTACAACCAATCGATAAAATTCTTGACGCATAACCCCTCATCAAAGTATATGAACCCTGAATATCATTCAATCTTTCATACTAGCAATTTTTAGAGAAGAAGAATCCTTACCTGTTCGAGAAGCTGGGAGTATCTTTGCCGAAGGAGAAGAAGTAAAAATCGCAGCTTCGATTTTTCTACGTCGATCTTCGTAGCAAGTGTATGTCATAAACTTAGCTTAGAAGACAATTATCACCACTCGTATCCAAGATAAAGATCAATATTAACAATGTCATAGATATCATCAACACAGAACGGTGATTGCGAAAAAAAAGGGAATACAAACTCTACCGACAGCAAATGTAAACCAAACCAGCGAAGCAACCGTTAGCTTCACCACCCAACCATAGGCTCATGCTTTCAGTCGCATGGCCTCCCCCGAGCTTTGGGTCGTAGAGCTCACACACGTTTTTCAGAAATCCAGCTTGGGTTTCCCTTCCCACCAGGATTTCTTAGCCAAACCCATAGATAGCAGCAAGTCTTTGAGGCATTCGAAAATTACGACAATCGTCCAAATTATGGGCCCCCCTTTACCCATTCCCTAAGCCTTCCTTATAAAGGAAAATCTCCTGCGACACATGTCGCCTCATGCATAATTAAATATTTTTATTTAATTATTTAATTAAAACACTCACCCATCCAAGTGTCAGTTTTTCTGGGAAGTGCACCTACATCCCTAAGTTTGCTCTAGTTTGTCCCCCAGATATTTTAATCAACTCCTAGCTTTTAGTTGACTAGGTGTCTAATCTTAGGATTCTATTTTGATTCTAAATAATGATTTCTATTATTTTAAATGCTCAACAAAAACAACTACTCAAGTGCAAATGTCTAAACTATTTTTTTTATGCATTTGCTAAGTAATAATCTAGAGTTATTCTCCTAAGTTTTTATGCAGTTTAATTTAACAATCAAACTCACTAGGATCACGGTGCCGCGCCGTTGGGCTCCTGGTTCCTTAACTTTAATTCTCTGACATGGCACCACTCCGTCGGGTCCAGTCATCCATGGTTTCCATTCCTCGGCATGGTACCACATCGTTGGGTCCTTGCGTCCATTCTTTCATTTCTCGACAGGGTACCGCATCGTCGGGCCCTTCTGCCACCATCTTTCCGTTTTGACTTGCGGGAACTCTTGTAGGGATTTTAGGAATCGTTACCATCCATCCTCCGTCTACATGCTATCTAGGGACTAATGGCGCTGAGGAGTGAGTCCGTTCTCACTGCGCGCCCCTCAACTCGTACGTGACCAGCTCCGTCGTGGCCCACCTCGTACGCCCTCACGCATTCCTCTTGAGCAAGCGGATCAATGCTTATCTGCTCATGCGTGGTATTCTTGTCGGAAGTCGACATCGTCGTCACTCCCCCTGTGTGTGATTTACCCGTACTCTACGACCCTTCATATTCCTTTGTGTGTCCTTCGGTGAACCGTTTCACCTGTCGCTACACACATTTCTCACAAACATAAATCATTATTTTATTGATTTACAATCAATCGTAATCATAAATATACTCAAAATAAAAGCAAGTGCCCTCAATGTCTACAGTAGTCTAGGGGCACTACATCAATTTACCTTCCATTTATTTGTTAAAAAAATCAAATCCATGAAATAATGTTGCCATTCTCATTCCTAACAACATGTTCTACTTACCATGTGGTCATTATCCCTAGCATGAGACTCTTACATCCACCTTGTTCATTTCTACCCAATATTGTACAAATGTACTCTCACACCTAATACTATTAGTTTCAACATCAAATCTACTTTCAATACATGCAAATTTTCTTTGATTGGGTTATGATTTGTTAAATTATTTTTTTTCTAAAATATATATAAATATCTATATATATTTTAATTTAATCTAGTTATAATTTAATGAAATGAAAATTCAATATCTTTAGAAATAAACAGCTGAAAATCTGAAAATTTTATGTTAAGTAAGCTGGTATTATCCTCTTCAAGAGGTTAATTTTAGATTTTTTAGATTTAATTGAAAAGTAGAGAAAAAATGCCGCTCACCAAACATGCATATTTTAATCAATGTTTTCCAATAAATCCATTTCACAAAATACAAAAGATTATCATATACATCCATTAAATACCAAAAAAATAGAAGTGCATTAGTGAGTTCATTTAGATTGTCGTAGCATATATTTTTTCATAAACAAAACTTTTAAGGAATAAATTGTGGTCTCATAACATGACTAGTTATCAATTCCTTCATTTTTAGAGCATATTATCAAACAATTGCTAAATTGGCACATTAGCTATCAATAATGAATACAAAGGAAACAAAATTCCTCACGAGTTATGTTTTTACCACAAAGTGAAACGATAAACTCAAAATTAAGTTTTATTTGTTGGAAGTTGAAGAACTTGTGAAAATAACATTTATTTTCTAGAAAAAATACCAACCAAGATTCATGTTTCCACCCTTATAGTAAAAATATTAAAGAATAAATTTAAAAAATATGATTCAATAAAAAAAAATTAGAGTACGAAGAAATCACCTTGAAAAATAGTTAATCATTGTATGACATTAAACCATTTCAAAATTTTGCAATCAGAATCCAAATTAGATGATTTTATACAACTAGAGTTAAACATTTTAAGACATCTCAAGTTTAATTTAAATATAGATAAATCACTAATAATGTCAATCATTAAGATACACATCATAGACATAATATACATGAATGATAGGATGAAAATCAATATATATGTCAAGTATACATCTCAATTCAAATGTACATGTCAAATATATATCACAATAATCAATATACATGTTAGCTACTCCTAGCTAGGTCCACCATCAAAGCAAAAGACATTAGTACCCTCACCACTAGAGCTAGAGGCATCATACCTCCACTAGATATTGATGAAACTACAGTTTGATATATCTATCTAGTGTGCTATATATCACCATATAAGATCATATAACTTACAGGATCAATAGCTAGTGTAGTAGATGAAGTAGTAGATGGATTGGAGGATAGATCAATAGCCAGTGTAGTCGCTGGTGCATGTAGAGAAATAGACCAACAAATGGATGGATCGGTATTTGATGTAGCTAGTGGCATATGTGGATTAGTAGGTAGATCGGTGGTTGGTGGAACATGTGGAGAAGTATACGGATCATTAGATGGGGTAGCTAGTAGGTAGGTGGAGGAAGATGCGGATCTATAATTGGTGCAACTAGTGCTACATGAGGAGGATGAGAAGGAGGATTCAGATGTGGGGGAGTAGCGTCCTTAAAAGATAAATCATATACGCATGTATCATACCTCATCACTTGTCCCTAGTGACTAGGATGGGGATATTAACAATATGACACATCAATAATGTCAAACCATAAGGAATGTTCACATAGACATTTCCAAACTCATAGTCATGTGCAACAATTGTAGGTCTCACTAGCACCACTCTGTATCTAATTATCAAAGTACACAATCAATGTATGACCTTATGAAAAAATATTTGTTATGGTCCATGTGGCATGCTAAGTCTATATGGTTGAGGTAGCTCACTAGCCCCCTCTCTACATTAGACTAAGGATGAAGCCCCTCACTATCATATGAGCCAATATTTGAAAAATATTAGATAACAATAATTAGACCATTTAAATAAAATATCGTAATAAATTATGTGTTCCTTAAATAAAACAAAAAATATGCAAATAAAATAATTAAAAAGTAATGATAACATTACTTCACACATCTAGTGGCTCTCCTGTAGTATAGTAGGATTTTTTAAACCCTCACCCGTCCATCCCTCTAGAATTATATTTTACAATATTAAGGATGATATTTTCCTTGCTACCTAAAAGAGCCAAAACATCCACACCCATTGGCCCACACAAGTAATTCAACTAGACCATCTTGTGTAACATCTACCCCCACATGCACACATGGACATTAGTGATCAACCTAAGGATTTGGCAGTCGATTGTGATATGTACAACATAGCACATATATTGTGTTTCCCATTCTTAGCATGATGTATTAATATCACAATGAAAAGGCATAAGTCGCATCTAACCTCATTTTATATGAAAACATCTAATCTTAACTAGCC
Source organism: Larix kaempferi (assembly GCA_027924585.1). Taxonomy (NCBI): domain Eukaryota; kingdom Viridiplantae; phylum Streptophyta; class Pinopsida; order Pinales; family Pinaceae; genus Larix; species Larix kaempferi. The sequence continues at coordinate 5,334,837 of BSBM01000597.1, read as the reverse complement.
CTTGATAACATATAAGTCACTAGGGTTAATGATGTACACACTAAATTATCTATGGAAATATACCTTCTATATCTTTCTAGAAACACTAAGTGGTAGATCGGGGAAATGGGTAAAATCCATCACTTCCACTTTCCTAGATAAGATAATAATGAAATGAATATCCTCCTATATTGGTTGGTACCACATATCAATACCAAAATTGAATGCATGCCTACTAAAATCAAACACTAAGATCGTGGACTAAGATCATGTGTCAATAAGTACTTGTTCCCCTTGAGGCAGTTATTCTCCTCATAAAACTTGAAGAGTCCAACATCTATCAAAAGGGGGCAAGTTTGAAATGTAATGGGATGAGAAAATAAATCTTTTTACTTCTCTTGAGCCTCCCACACACATTAAAAATTATATGGGTGGACCTGATGCTGATGTTGTTATCATTGATTCACATTCAAATTTCATTAGAAAAATACATCTATAAAATAAAAAATCTATACTAATTTAATATTTGTAATATCCATGCAACATTTAACTTTTGATTTTTTCATAAAACATTTGCACAATTAATCGATACATAATATTTATTTAAAATAACTATTAATGGTGTATTCAAATTACAAAAATGTATTGATACACTGCACTAAATTTATAGAAATGCACCATTAATTGTGCCCTTAGGAAATATTTCATACATTGATTAGACCAATAAGTTTGTAAATATTGTTGGTTATTCATGTGAATACAATATGGGTGCATTGTGTTTAGTTCAATGCACCATCTTTGGAATGCCACCATAATTTTAATTGCACCACTACATGGTGCATACATACATTTATTAATGCATTGAGAGTATCAAAGTTCACTGGAAAAAATGTTATGTATTTCTAGTGTGCTTATAATGTATAGAATAACCATAGACGGGTGTGTCCCATACATGCACCATCCATCGGTGTGTGAAAATATGGTGTTCTTACAATGTGCACCACTAATAGAGCCTTTGTACATTCATTTTTGAACTATAGAGCATGGAAATTCAATGTTAAAATATAATATTTCTAGTGCATTATGATGTATAGATGCACCACATTTTGCTTGTGCGTTGTTGTTAAGCACCATAAGTCAGTATCGAAAACTATGGAATGAGTATATATCAATATTCACGCCACAACCCTTAAAAAGGTATCGAAGTATATGTAATGATTCTAAACTTACTTGGAGCATTCCCAACATTGTTCCCATAAATCTATTAGTATGCCAATGGAGGGCAAGGAAATCTTGTTGAAGAAGGTTATGATTGATGTCAAAATCAAAGCATAAGTTTATATAAATCCAAAGTAGTCCCCTTATGGCATAGATGTTAAGCATGGCTCTCACAGTATGAGATAGCATGTCGTTATTTCCAAATGCCCACTTTGAGTGGTACACATTCCACAAATGGAGAAGGCCCCTAAAGCTATTGAAGATGCCCCTAAATTGATGGTGATATGTCCACATGACCATGATGAATTGAAACTTGAAGAATCCCCTTGATTAAGACATGAAGTGATCAAGAAGACAAGTCAAATCCCATTGAATAATTAAAGCAAAAGGCCATGAAGATGTCAAAGACAGGGGGAGTCTCATGAGAATTATGATGCTAAAGACAAAAGGGGAATTTTTCCCCATAAAGGTATCTCAAATGAAAGATCAAGTTCCATACTCATATATCCTATTCTAGGACCTTTCCAATCATAGGTGGCATGATTACTAACTCCCCGTGGTTGAGGAGAAATGAAGTTTTCATTGTACTGAGCCAAAATTTGGTTAGGGTCGACCTAACATGAGGCTAGAATTTGGTTAGGGGAGACCTAACCTAAAGTAACTTCAACAGTGTCTTGGAAATGTATAAATAAAGGTTGAAACATTTCATTTGAATCATCCAATTTGAATACATCTTAAGCGCAAGTTCAAGGAGGACCAAGATCTAGTTACACGAAATTCAAGAGAAGGATCAAGTGAAGAAGATTGACAAAAACTTGCACAAATTTCTCATACAGTATCCGAATCACAAAATTATTATCTCATTATAAAGTTTGCTGCAAGGGATATGCGATGACATGATATAGGGTTTATTTTGGTGAATTAAATGGTGCATGACTATGGTTGGTCTCTTTCTTTCTTATCTTGAAAAAGGAATGGAATAGGGTTTATCTTGTGATCTTGGTGCATGGATTAGGGTTATTATGGAATGATATAGAGTTCCTCTCTTGGAATGACCTAGGTTATTATGATGATGATGATTTAAAGGGATTGAATGAGCCAAGGAAGAGATGAAGTCTATCGATGACTATTTCTAGGGTTTGTTGAAGACAATGACAGTGACAGTGATAGTGACAGTGACATATTGATACTCTTACTCATATCAAGGTGGCATGGTGGTTCCAGGGTAGGTTGGAGCCTATGATATTAGGGGGTTGTAACCTCCTTCTAGTGGGTGTTAGAGAATATAGGGAGTGGGTTATTCTTTCCATTTGGAGATGGTAAATCTATGGCGTTGTGGCCTCCTTTGAGTTGGTGCTCATAAATCGGAAGTTGGTGCTTCCTATGAATGTAATGTGGTAATCCTAACATATTATAAGAAAAGAATTCCATGTAATATATCTCATGCACTGTGTATGATTTTATGTTTTGATTAATGGTATTGTTAATGATTAATGTTACGTGATATGCTTGGAGTTTTAAAAATGGTAAAAAGTTCTCAATACTAATTCAACCTCCCTCTCAATATTGGTGATATTTCCAACAAATCTATTATGTTACATATGGTTCTATTTGGTGTGCTTAAAATGTGTTTCATCACCACCATATGGTGCAGGGTGATTCCATGAAGATGGGTAACTCTTTTTGGTCAAATATGACGGTGAAAAATGGAAATTTTATCCATGTATTAAATTGAAACTGTTGAAACTCATATTTTCCAAATGAATTTTGACATGCGGTTGAAAAAATAAATGTAGACAATTATGTTGTCTTTCCAATGATATTTTTTTTTGAAATATTCCAATGTCATTTATCGTGTCGAATTTTCATTTAATGAAACGTGTGTACTTAAAAATTTGAAGAGCAATTAACAAGTAGTTTGTGTTCGTGCACGATAATTTAATGTTAAAGTAATAATTAAAAAAAATGAAATATGTGAACATGATCTAGACAGAATGCACTAGGGCTTACATATTTTTCTTTTAATTTTTCTCGAAAAAATATATTTATTATTATTTTTCGAAAATGACCAATGAATATTTCAGTCGCATTTTGCACACATGTGTGTTCGTGCACCAAATATTTTAATTTTTTACATAATTTGAAAAAATAAAAATACCCTTTTGAAGAGGATGCGTTTATCTAGGGAGTGTGTATTTTTTCAAATTTTTTGGATGTGTATTTTGAATTTTGTGGATTTATCTTTGAGCTCAATCGAAGTTGTCGGCATGGTTTTTTAGGACAAGTTTTAGTAGAAATTTAAAAACAAAAGACATATGAAAATAAAAATTTGTAAATTTTATATATCTGGATAGAGGATTCATTGATGAATCCAATGGTATCAAGTCCGCTCATTAATGAGCATTTAATGACATGGTTTAACTCTGTGGAAGGTAGACAAAGATTTCATTCTGCAGTGAAAAGGGCTCTCGGCCTGTTTTTGAAGCCCTTGATCGAGGGTTTAACAACACCTCGATCAAGGGTTTAAGAAGACCTCGATTGAGGTATTTTAAAACCCTCGATCGAGGGCTAAAATGAGCCTTTTTCTGTTTTTCAAAAGCTAGATCGAGCTTTTCAAAAGCTAGATCGAGCTTTTCAAAAGCTTGATCTAGCTTTTCAAAAGCTTGATCGAGCTTTTGCGAGCTTTTCAAAAACTCAATCGAGGTTTTGCAAGCTTTTCAAAAGCTCGATCGAGGGTTTTAAAACCCTCAATCAAGGTATTTTAAAACCCTCAATTGAGATTTTAAAACCCTCGATCGAGGTATTTTAAAACCCTCGATTGAGCTTTTAAAACCCTCAATCCATCTTTTAAAACCTCGATTGAGGGTTTGAAAATACCTCGATCGAGGGATCAAAAAATAATTTTTTTAGCTTCCATCCGCTAAAAATGGTGAACCACCTTCATGGAATCACCCTGCAACCTATAAGGGTACCGATATATAAGGCAAGTCGAATACCATGGATGCATCAATAGAATGTTTACAAAATAAAAATTAAAAAACAACAAAATTAAAACTAAATTCTAAATTTTAATCCATAGAAAATGTAAATTGGGTGATTAAAAAAAAAACCTAGTTTTTACTCTACTGAGAAGGCACGATTTCCTCATAGAGATAAATGAAAATTTTGGTGCCATTTGGAAAAATTCCAAAACAAACGCAAGTCTATTACGGAAGCGAAGGAATTGAGGAATCGATTAATCCAATAACATTGAGAAATGGGAAGTCATAAGAGATGGTGAGCATTAATGCTTGTATGGGTGTGAAACAAAGAGTTAATGGTAGAAATGTTTTTTTTTTAAAATTTAATCTATCATTGTGTGCATCATGTCTCAATACATTAATGCATTAATGGTAGGTATCAGATGCATCGATTTTTTATATACTTGAACGAATATCAGCGTGGTTAGTGTTTTTACACAGTGTGTATATATATATAATGTGAAAATTTTGATAATTTAAAAAAACCTATAATTAAAAAAAATCTACCTTAGTGCATGTGGAAGGGTTACATACCAATGCTTTTTAATCTATAAAATGCAATATTTTTTTTAAAACATGACCCATTTTTTAAAATATTTATATTGATGATTTTTTAGTATATACTTTCACGTAATTTGGTGCATGATGGTATGTAGGTCTATGCAGTTCAATATAATGGGATCATTGCAAATGTTTCTTCAATTTGGTTATCTTCCCATGTAGCTTCTTCTAGAGGAATCTTCTTCCACCGTATTAGGCACTCTATAATGATTCTATTTTGAAGAGAAATACATTGTTGATATATAAATAATTTATTCTAGTTCACAAATTTCTTTTTCTTCTTCATCTATTTCTATAAGCTCAACATTTATAATATGTCCAACAATTATTTTTAGGTAGGAGACATGGAAAACCTTATGAATGTGTGAAGAAGGTGAATCTAGCTCATAAGACACTTCTTAGATCTTGTAGGGTCCATAAAATTTTGGATCTAGTTTATGATTATTATTTTGTTTGAGATTGCTTAGATGATGGATTGCTTATATGATTGGAACCACATATTTATCCAATCCCCTACCTCGATTTGTCTTTCATTGCATTGTTAATGTGCTTGTTTCTTCATTGTATTTGGTCCACTTAAAGGTTTCCTTTTATTATTTTCAAATATTCTTGATTCTTTTTAATAAGATGTGATAATAATTTTACTACATATACTTTGGATGGTCCTATAAATAAGACGTGATAATAGAATTTGGATGTCGATAAAGAGATTGAAATGAACACATCTTAATAGTTGTGTGATAGGTTGTATTACATCAACATTCTACTAGAGGAATCCCTCTAGTTGACCCATTAAGATTATTTGTCTAAATAATAGTAATGAAGATAAGCCTCTAAACATGTGTTCACTATTTCAGTTTGACTATATGTTTTTGGATGATATGTTTAACTCATGGATAATGTTGTCCCTGTTATTTTCCATCAATCTTTTTAAGCATTTCTAATTAATTTTGGATGTCTATCACTTACTATTACCATATGAATACAATAAATATTATGAATTTATTTCACGTAAACTTCTGCCACTTGGGTTCAGGTGTATGTAATTTGAATTCCTCCAAACTATGCATATTTGTTAGTCTATCTACAACCACAAAAATAACATCTTTACCTTCTTATTTTAGTAATCATATTATGAAATCCATTGATATGTATTCCCATTTTATTAGGTATGTGTAAGGATTGAAGCAATCCTAGAGTCTCGATAGTATCTCTTGTATTTCTTTGGCACCTTCACATTCTTTTGCAAGATTTTGAATATCATTCTTGCTTCCTTCTAAAAATAATTTTTTTCTATCATTTGATATGTTTTAAGGAACAACAAATGTCATTTCATAGGAGAATTACAAGCCATGGGGGGTTCACTAATTGGAAAATATTATAACATATGATTTCATATCGAGGGATTTAATATACTCTAAAAAATGGAAGAAATATATTGCCTAGTATATAAGGGCCAAGGGTTATTTTAATATACAAAAAACATATAGATATTAGTGTGGATTATAATTATTTATCTAGGTAGTTGAATAGGGTGTTAGGGGGCTTGAATATGTATTCTATGTCTAATGTTCATGTGAATTCATTGTGTGTGAATTCAAGTTAGTGGTTGAATAAGTATGATATGTGTGTGAAAGTGGTCTGGATCCAATTGTGTTTGGAGTGAAAGTGGTGTTTGAACAAGTATGATTTGTGAGTGAATGTGGTGTGAAGCAATTTGGAACAACTATCTATGAATTCAATATATGTTCAAGGACTTGTTATGCATCTTGAAATATGTTCTCTCACTAATATTTCACATTTACCCTTGCAAGGTTTCTAGCAGTTATAAGAGTTGTGCTATGTCACCATACTAAGGGTAAAAAAAAAAAAGGGGTATTCAAAATGCCATGGAAAAAAAATGGATTCCTATGATATCTAGTGAAAATAGGGTTTTTAATTAGAAAGTTGTATTGGTTGGAGGGTTAAATGAAAGGAATTTTGAAGGAATTCCTTAATATCGGGTGAAATTAGGGGTATTCTTTAGTATCCTACGTATCCATGTACTATGTCATAGGTTCGCATAGTGTATCCCCGAAGTTTCAAGCCTCCCTTAGTATTTATTGTTTCATTGTTTGTATTAAAGGTGTAAAATTATTATATCCTTGTACTTAAGGGTATCTCTCTTCCAATCCAAATTCTCTATAGATTTATTTCCTTCTTTTAGACAATTCTTTTCTATTTAATACTATTGTTTGTTTTCCATGCATGGAAATATTCTTCCAAAAACCTAGGAATGGAATATGTAATGGCATAGAAAATGGAAGGTCCTTCTATTCACGCGAGGTCATTTTATATAACATTATACTTTCCTTTTTTGTATATTATTTCAAAATAAAAACCTTTCATTTTAGTTACTGAATTTAGTCTCTCTTCTAAAGATAATGTTTTCTCCAAAAATAATTTTAGGTTGGCATGATCCATATTGACTTTAAAGTGCCTTTTGGTGAGATATTGTTGGCATTTCTTGATAAAATAGTCGGCATTTTGTTTCCATAAGTAGACTTCACCAAATATTTTACCTTGAGTTATTTACTTTCAAAAACTAGTGGTCTCCCTAATTTTATTAATATTTCTCTAATTCCTTGCATTGATGCATCACATTCTACTATGAATGTTTTACCAAAATTAGGTGTAGATACCAAAATTAGGTGTAGAAAACACTAGTGTAGAGGTCATAGAATCCATTATGTTTAAGAATTCTAAGATAGCCTCTTCACTCCACACAAATGAATTCTTCTTCAAAAGATATGTGAGTGTGGCTACAATGTGTGCATAATTATTAACAAATTTTCTATAATACCCTCTAGGACCCTTGATGTTCATATCCATGGACCATATTATGATAGTACAAAACTTTTGAGGGCCAATTTTGATCCCTTAATTTCAAACAATATGACCCAAATACTCACTTCTTGTTTCCCAGTAGCACACTTGGACCTTTATGGATACAATTCATTGATCTCAAATATTTTTAGGAATTTATCCACATCTTTAAGGTGTTATTCCCATGATTTTCTATAGATAATTTTATATCATTAGAGAAGAACGGCAAAAAAAAAAATAATATAAAGTTAGAAAATATTTTTCATAGGTCACTGAAAAGTTAAAAAAGCAATAGTAAACCCAACATGAATGACCAAGAATTCAAAGTGCTTGTCATTTGTTTTAAAGGTTATTGGTTATTTTATGAATGTCATCTTATCTAAATATGGTATGATGGAATTTGATTTAATATCTAACTTTGTGAAGTAATTTACCCCATGATGCTCATCCAATAGATCATTACGGGAATGTGTATTTTATCCTTGATGTTGAATTTGTTTATATTTCTATAATCATCACACATCCTCCAACATATATCCTTTATTCTCACCATCACTACTTGGGATAAAAAGGAACAAATGCTTGGTGAATAATACCAACATCCATCATTCCTTGAACCTTTTTCTAAATCTCACTCTTTTTTTGAAATGAGTATCGATTCAATCTTCTATTAGGTGGTTTACTTCTACATATGAGCTCAATTTGATGTTCATGATCTCTAGATGGAGGTAGACTCTTAGGAATTTCTTGGAAGAATATATGATGGTTTTCCAAGGTATATTTTAATTCTAATGGAATTTTTCACCTTCCTACTTCACTTCCATAGAATCAATTCCAGCAATAACTCCACTACCACCCTTTTTAAGGGTATTTTCCATTCTATTTCAACTGATGATGATATGAGAAGATTGATATTTTAGTCCATTGAGTTCATATTTAATTTCATATAGTTAAAATCATGAATAATTCGTTATGGTTTGTATCCCTATGCCCAAATTTCTTAACCACTAAAACACTTGACTCACATCTACTCTTCTAGTAGGAATGACATTCCGGGGGATCGATAATTTATAGTCTCCCATACTAAGTTTAATATTATCGATTTTTCTCCATAATATTTCCTCCATTAGTAATCAATAGTTGTGAATTTCCATTGGATATGTTGATGCTCAAAATGACATGGTTCATACAACAACGCCGAAAACACCCTTGGAGGGCTGGTCAAGGGGAAAATAAGAGGATGGAATCCCATGTTGCATTTGGAGCCCTTGGATAGATTGGATATTCCAATATTGATCATTGACGTTAAAATCATAAATTAGTGACAGCGGGATATGATATGCGCTATTGAATGCAAGAAGGATTTCAAAATGAGAAAGTTAGTCCAGTAAGTAAACAAGATGCAATTATATATAACCATTTGTGCATTAATTTATGAGAATGAAATAGATTAACTAATTAATTGATTTATGCAAAAAAATATTTACATATAAGAAATTTTTTTATGCAATTAATTAAAAAAAAACTTTAGTTAATAGTATGAAAATGCATCGATAATTATTAACTTCCTGACACATGTGTAAATGAAAGTAGCTTCTTCTTGCACATCATACCTTCTTGGAAATATGATGCTTCTTGCATGTCATATCATCAAAGCTACTAACTTTATAGCAACATTGATGGATGGCCATGACATTGAGACTTTGTCTACTCCATCCGATGAGGATGGCCATCCTCATTATCCACCTCCTCCACCTCCTCCTTCACCTCACCAAGTTGACCAGCCACCATCTCATCCAGATCCTCCTCCACTTCCTCTGTCACCTCACTAAGTTGACCAACCACCATCTCATCTAGCTCCTCCTCCACCTCCTTCATCACCTCACTAAGTTGAACAACCACCATCTCATCTAGCTCCTCCTCCACCTCCTCCTTCACCTCACCGAGTTGACCAACCACCATATCATCCAGCTCCTCCTTCACCTCACCTAGTTGACCAACCACCATCTCATATAGATCCTCCTACACCCACTCCTTCACCTCATTGAGTCGAAGAACCACCATCTCATCCAGATCCTCCTACACCTCCTCCTTCACCTCATTGAGTTGATCAACCACCATCTCATCCATCTCCTCCTCCTCACCATGAAAAACGACCACCATCTCCTCGTCCATTGGTTGGTCAACCACCCTCTCCTGCACACACAAATGACCCAACAACATGTCTATTGAATCCACTACATGTCAAATGACCACCCTCTCCTCCATGTACAGATGACCATCCACCATCTTCTACTACAAACATGGCCTTGAATATTCTAGATAGGATGCCTCTAGCTAGTGGAGGTATTGATTTATTTGGCTTTGTTGGTGGAGGTACCAATGCCTCTGGTTTTGGACGTTGACCAAATATATATGATATAGCAGATATTTAACTTGAGATGTATATTTGACATTGTGTATCATGAGTTTGATATTATTGTTCACACACACACACACACACACACACATATGGTGCATTTTTCATTTTCATGTTTACGTACATTATTTATATGTTGATGTTGATGTGTATATTGTTAGGTCATGTTAGATATGTTTTCTATATGTGTATGTTAAATGATACTTGTTAGATGTGTGTGACGATGATGTTAGACAATGCTTGTGTTTTATTAGACGTGAATTTTATATTTATATGCTCGTTTATATGTGTTAGATGTTTTAGCTAATTTTTTAAGTTTATGTTAGATGGTGCTTATCATATTTGATAGGTGATCATAGATGTGTATTTTATATGATGTTAGCTAATTTTAGATGTGTATTTTAGATGATGTTTATGTTTGTTATATGGTGATGATGATGATGGTACGTTAGATGATGTTAGGTGATTTTAGATGTAATTATTAGATGTTTATCTTAGATGGTGGTAGGTGACAATATTAGATGTGAATGTTTGTGTTGATTAGATGTGTATGTTAGGTGATGTTCAATGTGTATTGTACATTATGTTTTTAGGTAATGGTTGTTTTTTAGATGTGTATGTTAATTGTGATTGATGCACTTATGTATGATTATGTTAGATGATGATTATCATGTTTGATAGGTGATGACAAATGTGTATTTTAGATGCTATTGGTTATTTTTTATGTGTATTTTATATTATGTTTATGATTGTTAGATGGTGACAATTTGGTACATTAGATGATGTTAACCATTATCGTCATATCATCATCATAAATTATATTGTATTTTTTAATTTAAAAAAACACATGATATTATAGTGAATTAAAAGTAATACATGGATGTAATATATTATTATAAAGAATTAAATGTAATAAGCTATATAAAATATAATGGATAACACACACACACACACACACGGATAATAATTAATCTTGGAACCTTTACAACCATTACAATAATATATTTATTATGAATTCAATATATCAATTACGAGATTAATGATTAGTGATATCATGGTTAATTTCATAACTTTATTTGTACAATTTTTTTTTTAAATATTTACATTTCTTTTGTTTATCCTTAAAAACATACAAAAAAATTAAAGCATGAAAAATAGGGAAAACATGACTTTAGGAAAAATTCTTAAATTACTTATATTGAAAAAAGATATAAAATTCTTTTTGGAAGATTGAAAAGTAAAATAAAAATCCAAATTTTTAAAAATAATATAACAATTAGTAATTTATTTAGCAAAATAATCATTAACAAGAAACTATAAAAAATTATCTATTTGAAAAAATAGTTATTATTAAAACAACTCATGATGAAATAATAATCAATTTTGTCCATTTTTTGACGTGAATCTTAGTGACAAAAATGCAAGTTGTCCCCTATATTTGTGTTGATGTTATGTGTAGGTCCACTTAAAAGAATGAGAATTTTGGCATATATTTAAATGACCAAATCAAAGATACATTGCATGGTATGAAATCCAACCACTAGTAAGAGAAGAAATACTTTCTTGGTATAAAAAGGGAACCCCTTTAACCAAAGCAAAAATGGCCTCCAACACTAGAAACTACCATTACTAGCCTATCTTGGAAAAAATCAACTACCTAGAAAAAAGGACTTGGTTAAAAATGAAAGGTTATTTCAAAATTTAAGCAAATAACACACCAAATCCAAACTGAAACCTCCTGCAATAGGAAATCTCAACTATTGAAAACATACCTTCAAAGAGTAAGAGAGGATAAAGCACTTGTGAAAAAACACAAAAACATGAGGATATGAGTAGAATTAGAAATGATTTATGTATTAATTTGTTGTTTTTTTATGATGTATAAGGCCACTAGATAACCTAACTCATGTGGGATAATAATTCTTATGATTTATAAACCAAATAACATAGGAACTAACCTAAGGAGTTAAGGTACAAAATAATTTCCTTACAACATGAGATAATTAACATTGATAGAGTTGAAATGTTTTGAAGGTAAACCTGCAAGTATAATGCATGATTTCTAGCATTAAAAATTAGTTTTAAACATCTTAACAATGGTTGCACAACCTTCTCTCTAAAAACATGTATCAACATCTTTTACATAGGACTTATGAGTGTACTAAGAATCACTTATTGTGCATTCAACATAGGTCCATGAATCATATAATAATCAAGTTCATATGTCATTCTTCTATTGTCTATGTGGGACCATCTATTAGCTTTGGAAAAAATTACATCCCCTAGATTGTGTATATGATTGAGTGCGTCTTGGATATGCAAGATTGAGGAAATTGTGGTTATCACAACAAACTTAATCATTGACAACCTTTTTTTTCCAAAAAATATATTTAAGAATTCTACACACAACTCATGAGTTCATTATCTATTTAGAAATTTCATAATACTAGTTTGACATAGAGCCCTAAGTCATAAACTATATAGATTATTAATTATAACTAGCTTCATGAACCCTACTTCATTCTTTGTTGGGGATCATCCAATATTTTTTTTTTAAATCCCATAACCTAGAGATTAGATGATTGGGCTCCTCTAATACTTGCAACATTGAGGAAGCTCTACATATCACAAAAAATATAATCATGACTCAAACAAACTTCCATGCAATTCCCACTAGAGAATGTAATTTGGGTAGCGGTGAAAGGCTTTGAAGTCTACCTTAACATGTCTAATTGAAAACATCTTAATAATGTTAGTTTAATTATTCACACGAGGCATTCCATGTGTAAGTATAACATGTCACCTCAACCACAAAAGTGATTCAATGTAATCACAGTCCTTCTACCCCTGACTGGCCACCATTGTATTTAAATATATAAAAGCGTCATTAAAGTGACACTAATTCAAGAGAGTTAAAGTGACCTCACACATAGATCTGTTAAGATCTTCAGAAACAACTGAAGAATTTGAATACCAGAGTATCATTACAACCCAAACACAAATACAAACTAAACATAAAATCAAACTTTGAGATGAATATTCCATTTTCTATTCAAACATAAATTTAGTTAAAAAATTTAGCATAATGGTGCACTTCTAAACTTAAGATGCACCAATGCCTTTGTAATGATAAGAAGCATCGGGGCGGCAGAAAACAACCACACCAATTATGAACATTCGCTAAAATATCCGCTAACTAAATCTTCCAATATATTTTTCAATAGATATTTCTATATGCATTTTTCCATATTGTAAATCTGGTGCATGTAATATACATTAGTGCACCGATGCTTCCATTTACTAATGGCACATTGGTAACTGAGAAATTATAAAAAAATTACATGGAAATCCTTTTATATGTTTATTTGAACATATTATGTCTATTCGGTGCGCTACACAATATTGTTGGAAATATTGAGAGGGGGTTGAATCGGTATTCCATGCTTAAATTCAATTCCAAACTTCAACCACATTCACTACTTATTTAATATTATATAAGCCATTCAATGAACTGATAACATGGACCGTACACATAAAATTTATTAGTGGAAACCCAATAGGGAGAAAACGACTTTTCAAATTTTCAATGATAATTTATTTTATAGAAGCATTTACATTTGTGAGGGAACCAATCCATCATATGATTCTACAGAATATCCTACACTTGTGATGGACATTAACCCCTCATATGATTTTGCAGAATCACCAACCCCTGTGAGGGCTACCAATACCTCAAATGATTTTACAAGTGCCTTCAACCTTTGCGAGGGACACCAATCCCTCAGATGATTTTACAAATGCCTCTACTCCTTAATACATGTAAGGTCCTTGCCGTTAATGAGAACAATTTTTTATTTTTTTTATAACTATAATTCATGTACCTAGATTAACTGGTCATTTTCCCCACTTCTTAATACTTATTTCATCCCTAAGCGTAAATATATATGTAAACATCTACATCTTGCTCCTTCTAGAAATTTTATGCAAATTATATATATATATATATATACTTACTTTAACAATAATTAATATCTTTTAAATATAAACATATTCTCCTATGTATTTTACCTTTTTTGGATATCTTATTCATTAAGGATATTTATGTTATACTAACTAAACACTTTAACATATTAACATAAATGTATCAACACCTAAGAAGACTAATATAATCTCAAGACCTCACATGCAGATATATCATGTATCTACGTAGACAAAACCTAGACACCTAAGATAACATGTGTTATTTTTTCGATAATTTCATTCAATATTATCTAGGATCACTAAGAGAATAACATGTACACCATATCAATCATAAACAAAAGAGACAATCGACACAAATTTTCCTCGGGGAAAACCAAGAAGGTGAAAACCCCGTAACTTCCTCAGAGATAGAATAAGACATAATACAATATCACAATGATCAAACCCAAAGAGATGTCCCTAGCAGATACTCCTCCTCCTCCACTTGTGCGCAACTCTCTCTCTCTCAACTATGCGAGTTGGAGAAGTGAGTGAATGAATAGAATGAGAGAGGCACACCCTCTATTTATACACTGACTTGACCTGCCAATAAACTAACAGGACCGACTTCCTAAGGAAGTCTAATAACCCAACCACATGACCTAACTAGGGTCGACCCCACACTGGTGGTCTAATAACCCATCAATACAAATGATGACACTTACAATGTAACTTGCGACACTTGCAAATACAAATGATGACACTTCCAATTAGAGGAATAATACATCTCTGTTGGATATACAATAAAGTACAAATGTAATATACAAGTGAATATCTTCCAAAGTTACAAATACATCAACACTCCCTCTTAACTAGGAAGGTATTCTTCCGACACAGGTCATCAATACATATCGGCGCAAGGCTTCAATTCTGGAGCTGGATCATCATCACTGGATCACGGAGCATCATCATCATCACTACTGTTGTACTCGACATCTCGATCACTGGGCTATCTCATAATTCTTCTCGTCATAGGAAGTTCTATAGAGCCAACCCTTTTTCATGTTGATTGTAGGCCTATCCTCCTGTGGGTCTTCATCATCTCTGGCCATACTATGGAATCCTCGGGACTTATTACGTGCGTCAACAAAACCTTGAAAGAGAATCCTAGCTCAGACTATAGGATCTCCCAGGATATTTTACATGTTGACTATCACAAAACCTTAAAAGAGTGTCCTGCAACCTGCAAGAACTCTAAAGAGCATCCTAGCACAGACTATAGGATCTCTAGGGTTTATTACATTTGACCCCCACCATAAAACCTTGAAAGAGCATCCTAGCTCAGACTATAGGATCTCCCGGGATCTTTTCTACGTGGTTAGATAAAACCTTAAAAGAGTGTCTTGCAACCCGCAAGAACTCTAAAGATCATCCTAGCATAGACTATAGGTCTCCAGGGCTGATTACATGCCTCTAGTAGCAAAACCTCGAAATAGCATCCTAGCTGAGACTATAGGATCTCCCGGGATCTTTTCTATGCTACATGCACAACTTGTCCACATCCACGAAGTATCAACTTGATACTCATGATCATACTGATCATCATCATATAGTACATCATCCTGATGCACATCATCATCACATGATCATACTGATCATCATCACAACATCATCCCGATGCATATCATCTAGAGCATCATCTTGATACTCGTCACATATGATCATCCTAATCATCATCATAGCATCGTCCTGATGCATATCATCTTGAGCATCATCCTGATACTCGTCACATATGATCATCCTGATCATCATCATAGCATCGTCCTGATGCATATCATCTGGAGCATCATCTTGATACTCATCATCATTGTATAATCAAACTGATCATACAAAGCATCCACCTGATGCATATCATCACACATGATCCAACTGATCATGTAAAGCATCCACCTGATGCATATCATCACATATGATCATCTTGATCAACATCATGCAGAACATCATCTAGAGCATCGTCCTGATGCTCATCACACAACGCTTACATCCATAGCCATGGGAAGGACCCTCCTATGATCATGTTGGGAATGGATCCTGCAAATGTGTCCCATCACTTCTTCCTCGAAGTATCTTCTATCCGAAGAACACCAAGCCTCTCTCTAAAGTATTCAAACTTCACTCTAGCTAGTGGTTTAGTCAACACATCTGCAACCTGCTCATCTCTCACAACATACATGAGCCTCACTGCTCCTCTCTGCACCATATCCCTGATATAGTGATATTTGATCTCAATGTGCTTCGACCTGTCATGGAACACTGGGTTCTCAGACAACTTCACACAACTTTGGTTGTCACAATAGATACAAGTAGCATCCAACGAGAGATCAAATAAATCAGACAGTAGCTTCCTAAGCCATACTGCCTCACAACTGGCCGAACAGGCTGCGACATACTCTGCTTCAGCTATACTAAGTGCTACGCAGGACTGCTTCCTGCTAAACCAGGAGATCATACCTGATCCCATACTAAAGTAGCACCCCGAAGTTCTCTTCCTATTTGCAACACTGCCTGCCCAATCTGAATCAACATAACCCTCCAGGTTAAACTTTTGAATCGCATCATACTTGAGCCCATAATCAACTGTACCCTTCAGGTACCTCAGAATATGCTTCACAGCAATCAGATGAACATGTCTAGGATCTGTTAGGAACTGGCTCAATGTGTTCACCGCAAAGAAAATATCTGGTCTCGTGTTCGTCAGGTACATCAAGGACCTAATCATCTGACGATACACCATCACATCAATCGGCTCAAATGAAGCATCACACAGAAGCTTCAGGTTCGATGCCATAGGTGTGGCCATGGCCTTGCAGTCCATCATCCCAAACCACTTCAGGATCTCTACTGCATACTTCCCTTATCCAAGGAAGATTCCATCTACACTCTGCCACACCTCCATGCCTAGAAAGTAATGCATCGTACCCAAGTCCTTCATCTCGAAATCGACAGCAAGCTTCCTCTTCGTTTCAGAAATCAATCTATCCTCACCTGTAGCAAACAGGTCATCCACATACAATAGTAGTATCACTAGATTGCCTTCCTCAACCTTGTAGTAAAAGTTGGAATCCGCTTTACTCTTGGTAAAGCCTAAACTAGATAGGAAGCTGTCTATCCTACCATACCATGTCCTGGGTGCTTGCTTCAAATCATACAAGGATTTTTTCAATCTACACACATATGACTCCCTGTCATGTGTCTCAAAACCGAGTGGCTTCTCCACATATACTTCCTCTTCGACTACACCATTCAATAACGTTGTCTTGACATCCATCCAATGTATCTTCTATTTAAATACTGTAGCCAGAGCAAGTACTGTTCTTATGGAAGTGTATCTAGCTACAGGAGCAAAAGTCTCTTCATAATCTATCCCCTCTTTCTGGGAGAAACGATGAGCTACAAATCTTGCCTTGTATTTCTCTATGCTACCATCTGCAGCATGCTTGATCTTATAGATCCACTTGGAAGTCACAATAAACTTTCCTTCTGGTCTTAGGACCACATCCCAAACATGATCGACTGGTATTCCTCAATCATGGAATTCTTCCATTACTGCATCTCGGATCCTGGGAACTTTAGATTCTTCAATATCTTCAATAGATAGTTTTTCTTGAACTTCGTTGCTAGAACAAATGTTGTAGTCCTTCTTTTGTAGGTGATTGTACACGATCTTTCCTACAGGACAAGTTCAATTGCATGATTAGAAACATCTCATGGATTTCATAACAAATTCTTACACATAAATACATATGTCATACATTCATGCAATTATCTTAGCCAATGCTTCAATACAACATTTATCCATATCCTATATTCATACAGTAACTTTATAGATGCCTTCCATCTCTACCAAAACATTGTTAAGAGTTTGCACTAATCCCAACATGTCAGCAAAGAGGTTTCATTCTAGATAAGTAGCAATGGAATGTTGTACAGTGCCATAGGCCATTTACCCATTACATGCATATTAGTAGTATACTGTTCATTAATGCAATTATTCTAATATGCATAATACACAACCTAAGTCTAGGAACATACGTAAATACATCATTGAACAATATTATTTAAACAATCAGATATACAAGAAATGACAATTCAAATACTTATCTTTGTTTGTTTGTTGGGTGGACTCCCTCTCAATCTTTGCTTCCCAGCAGGAGCTACTGGAGTCTGACTTTGAAGTAGCTTCTTCTACTCCTTTCTAGTGTGGATTGTAAGGAGTGGTCAACTCCCTCTTAATCCCTGAATCACTGCATAGTATCTTTGAAGTCTGCTGAAGTGAATTCTCCACCATTGTCGGATCTAAAGATCCTGATCTTCTTATCAAGGCTTTGAATTCCTTGAATTTGTTGAATACTTCATCTTTGTTCTTCAAGAAATAAATCCAAGTCTTCCTAGAGAAATCATTAATTAAGGAAACATAATATACATACCCACTCAGAGAACTGGATGACATTGGACTGTATACATCAGAGTGGATAATTTCCAAGATTCCTTATGCTTTGCTTTCACTGCTTGGAAATGCCTTCTTTGTGTTCTTTCCTTTGTCACACCCTTTGCAAATACCTTCATGCTTTGACTGGATTTCAGGAAGACTCTCTACTACTTTGCTTGCAATTGGAAGTTCTCTATAGTGCATGTGTGCAAGCCTTCTATGCCAATGTTCACTTGGATCCATGGATTCATGTACCATGGCATGTTCAGGTTGTCCCTTCAACCTGTACAATCCTCCCTCTTGCTCTCCAATCACCACCGCATCATCTATTTTCTTACCCTTTGGCCACATGAGTACTTGGCCATATATAAATGCAACTCTCATTCCCTTTGCATCCAAATATGATATGGAGAGAAGATTCTTCTTGAGTCCAAGTACATATAGAACATCTTTCATCTTTAAATACTTCCCAGAGTCTAACTTGTAGGAGGCTTCACCACTTCCTTTTATAGGATATTGATAGTCATCCCCAAGTTTCACCTTATGAGGTGACTCATGTTCAGATAGGTCCATAAAGGATTCTTTAAATCCTGTCATATGTTTGGAAGCCCCACTATCAATAAGCCAATCATCACACCCATGTGAAATAGTACCTGTGAGAGCAGATATTAAGACATACTCTTCATCACTTGAAGAGTCTTCACTTTCTACCTTAGTATTCTTCTTGGAAGGTTCATCATCCTCAATAGCAATATCATGATATATTTTCTTGTTGCTCTTCTTCTTCTTCTTGTGGTTGTTATTTTTGTTCTTGGGACAATCTGAAGCAAAATATCCTTTCTCATCACAAATGAAGCATCGAACATGAGAGAGATCTTTCTTCTTTTTATGGAAGTGAGAATGTTTCTTATTGTGAGATTTATCCCTCTTAAACTTACTTCCCTTAGTGTGTGCTGTGAAGGCTTGGTCTTCACTTCCCATCTTTTCTTCTTGGGCCAAAAGCCTAGCTTCTTCTTGTGAACATTCCTCCCATAGTCTACTGAAAGAGATCAATTTCTTTCTTGCATAGATTCCTTGGATGAAGGAGTCCCATGACCTAGGTAGGCCATTCAATGTGGTCATGACAACTTCTCCATTCTCCACTACTTCATCCACATCTTCAAGTTGTTTCTTGATTTGAGAGACCTTAGTAAAGTAGGATTGGATGGTCTCACCATTCTGGATCTTTACCTCTTTCAATTGGTTCCGCAGAGTCATCTTCCAATTTATGTTCTTTCCTTCAAACAACTTGGTCAAGGATTCAAACATCTCTTTAGGTGTCTTTAGGGAAGACACATGGGGAATGAGATGGTCCTTAATAGAATCAGCAATGATTCTCTTGGCTTTAACCAAGTTCTTCTTATGTAAGGCCTTAGCTTCTTCTCCCTCTCGAACTGGAACCTCTTCACTTATGTAAGTGTCCAACTCATTTTCTTCTAGGATTAACCCAATCCTATACTTCCAGGCTCGGAAGTTATCAGGTACTTCAAGCTTATCCTCAAGATTGGTGTGGTGAGACATCTTAAAGAGTAATTCAAATGGAAATATAAAGTTTTAGGTCTTACCACTTGATTTGCTGAAAACTGGATCTGGAGCTGGATTAGGGTTTGTTAGAGAAACCCTAAAAATTCAAACTTTGAATTTCAAAATTCTCAAATGATAGAAAGATGTGCCTTGCTGAGCTGATAAAGCTGGTATACTCATATTTTGAGATCTGCAAAATTTAGCCCCTCAAAATTGCCTTTGAAACATCTGGATTCACTAGACAGGACCCCGAACTAGGGTTTGGTTTTCCCGGAGCTTCACCCAACCATAAAGTTCGATCTTGTGCTCTAAAATTTGATTTTTCTGAGGAGCTTCCAGCTGTGGTCTCAGATTCCAAAAATTCCAACATTCTCTGAAACCCTAATTTCCCGCAGTAGTGACGGGCCAAAAACTGAAAATGATCAGAATTGAATTCTATCTCGACAGAAAGATGCGCCCTTGCTAGGAGAGTCAATCTAGCCTCCTTCCTTCGATGATCTATGGATAGAAACCCAAAAATTAAGAATCCCTAGCTTCCGCAGCTGCATAGTGCCTTCTTCTTAGGTCAGCTCTGATACCATGTGAATTTTTTGATAATTTCATTCAATATTATCTAGGATCACTAAGAGAATAAAATGTACAACATATCAATCATAAACACAAGAGACAATAGACACATAGTTTCATCGGGGAAAACCAAGAAGTTGAAAAACCTTGCAACTTCCTCAAAGATAGAATAAGCCACAATACAAGATCACAATGATCAAACCCAAAGAGATGTCTAAAGCAGATACTCCTCCTCCTCCACTTGTGCGCAACTCTCTCTCTCAACTATGCGAGTTGGAGGAGTGAATGAATAGAATGAGAGAGGCACACCCTCTATTTATACACTGACTTGACCTGCGAATAAACTAACAGGGCTGACTTCCTAAGGAAGTTTAATAACCCAACCACATGACCTAACTAGGGTCGACCCCACACTGGTGGTCTAATAACCCATCAATACAAATGACAACACTTACAATGTAACTTGCGACACTTGAAAATACAAATGATAACACTTCCAATTAGAGGAATAATACATCTCTGTTGGATATACAATAAAGTACAAATGTAATATACAAGTGAATATCTTCTGAAGTTACAAATACATCAACAATGTACGTGGCCCATAAAGAACTGTAAGATCATATTCAAAATATTTTCCCGATTTTAACTTACTTAAGTGTTATATATATATAACTTAAGTATATATATAAACTTATGTTATATATACATACATATGTATATATAACTTAAGTTTATATGAACATAAGCAATTCATCATAAATATATGAACATAAACAATTAATTCATGAAATTCATAACTTTGAAATTTAATTAAATACTTATATGTCCTACCTCTAATATCATGATTGCCAATTGTTTATATTCTACACCATAGCACTCCATTAGAATATTAAAACAATGCAAGTATCATTTCTTCATAGTGTTCCAAACTTGAGCTTCAACTAAGTGCCACATGCTCTATCGCTTGGACAACAGGTTTGACAATTAGTTATATCTTAATAAAAAAATAATCACTCACAAATAGAAAGTAAAGTACAGTCCATGTATAACTACCATTCTGTAAACCACATACTACATATATATTTGTATAATCATTTTACTCATCCACTTAATAGTATATTCTTGTATAATTGTATGTAAATCATAATTATGAGTCTATATATAAATCCATTTATATAACCCATTCATTTAAGCACATAACACGCTTTTATACATATGGTTGTATTCAATTCATAACACATTTAATTATAATTTACCCCCTTTATAATAGGTTCAACTTACTGTTGGGTCCTAGAATAGCCCTTTTTTACCACACTTATTACCTCTTTTTTTCTTGTCTTGCTTCATTTCCACAAACTAGATATATGCCTTTTCCTCAAGTTGAGCATGAGTCCTGACACATATGATTTATTATTGCCTTACTTTATTAATGCCTAAGATTGGTATGGTTATGAATTCTATCCTTTGATTTATGTTAACTTGTGTTGATTTTATTAAGATAAGCTCAAAGCATTGAGAGACATAGGTACGATTGGTGCCAGTTGTTACTCCTTAGTTCCGATTCCATACATTGAAAAGAAACAATGTGATCATCTCTCCATGTGGTAGCTGTAACAAGACTTCGCTGCAACAGATAGAGGACTTCCCGATTAGTAGGTCCGTTGATCCATTGATAGCCAAAGTAACAATGCTCTTCACATCCAACGACTTCATTCAATTCCATTCATGGCTGTAACTGTTTTTGCTGTAAATTGGAAGCCTGAAGATCATAGATCTTCATGGTTGCACGAATTTAGTGGATCAGGATTGTATCCTGCATGTATAAATACGGGAAGGCATTCAGAGCCTGGGGTTGGTTGATTGTGAATTGTATGAGCTGTAACAGAGTGCTGTAACTATGAATTACCATTTTTAATACAAGGAGCAGAGTTCTTCATATTTCTGTGCTTTAATTTGTGTTAGTTCACGACATCTCTGTTAGAAGGCCAGGGCACGCCTTCTCACAGAGATCGTCGAGTTAAGTAGGTACCTTAGTTTTTTTATGTTGTGTGGTGTGGATTTGCAGTAGATACGTTTTACAGAGAAGCTGCAACAGTAGTAATTGATAATTGCATTTCCCTTGGTAGTTAATGATTGCATTTTGAATTGTTGTAGCTGCGTGGTGTAACAGTCGATTGTGTAGGTTAGTTCCTTTTATGCAAGTGTGCTAGTTAGCTGTTACAGTCAAGCTCAACTCTAGTTTATTTATGTTATTCATATTTCTTGGAATTTATTGGATTAGTTAGATTATGATTGCAATTGGTTTTGATTTCTTACTATCATTTATAATTTGCAGATTATATAATTTAGAAAATTTATGGTTAATCCATTGTAGTCTAATATCTTTAGGATTTAACTTCTTGCAAAAGTAAGTCTAGCTTAATTCTCCTTAGATCAGTAATTGCTGGAGTGATGATTGTAGGAAGGTAAATGTATTTTGAATTCTTAGATGGATAAATTAGATTAGCTTTAGCCATGAGATGAGTTTGAATGAGCAGATAGGTAGGATAATTGATCTTCATTCATTCAATCAACTACTTGAGTGTTTATGAATAGATTTTGCTAATTACCTTTGAAATAAAAGACTTCCCTGGGTTGACAATTCATATTGAGCATTCTGTGTGTTAGTTGTAATTGATTAGCATATATGGTGACCAACATTTTGGTGCCGTTGCTCGGGATGGTAATTGATAGACATAGATAGTAGTTGATTTTTTTATTTCATTTAAGCTATGAGTATTTGAAGCATGCATGAATACAAGAAGAAAAACTCGGGAACCCCCCCAAAATACTAACATTGCAGGTGGAAGAGGTTGTGGTAGTAACCAAGGTTTGGGAAGACATACATACATTGATGAAATAATTGCCAGAGCTGATTCCTCTACCAGACTACCGCGGGCATCTTCAGGAAGAAGAAACTTCATTCTCCCTAATATTGAAAGCTCTGCATCAATCGTGGAGAACGCAACGAGACCTTCAAATCCCATTCTAGAGAAGAAACCTCCTGAAGACAAAGGAAGTGCTGCAGGTGCAGTGGGCCGAGAGGAGATCTATCATATTAACGGGTGCAGAGTCACTAAAGAAGAGTGGTTGGAACATTGCCAATAATAATAATAAGAAGAAAGAAGGCGAGAGGAAGAAAGGAGGAGAGAAGAAGAAGCAAGGGCAAAGGAAGAAAGAGCGAAAGAAGCCTTAAAATTTTGGACCCACATGGATAACGAAGAACATGAAGGAAATAATGAACACCACAATAACCATGAAGAGGAGGTGGAAGATAATCAACATGGTGACACCATTGCCACACTTGAATTCCATATACTCCAAACATCAGGGACCCCCATGAAGAATATTTCACCCTCGGTTCTATCGAATTTCCATGGTAAGTCCTCTGAAGATTTAGATGAATATCTCTTCGAATTTGATGTCCTTTGTCGCAGCTACAACTATACCTCCAATGTGAAGAAATTGAAGCTATTTCTTGCCACTCTCAAGGGAAATTCCCTACATTGGTTCATGATTTTGGGTCATGAGACCATTACTACTTGGTATCAAATGAAACAAACCTTCCTTTCCAAATATCAAGAGTATTGTAGAACCAGAGATAGGAAGGAAGAGTTGTTTAAAATGGTCCAGAAGGAAGAGGGGAGCTTGGAAGATTTTGTTGAGAGATTGTTATAAAATTTACAAAGGTCTGGTCATGCCGATATTGGGAAATATGTACTCAAGATAATCTTACTCCGTGGGATCAGAGAAGATTTCCTAGACATGCTGAATTTGTTGGGAAATGGGGATATCTCAAAAGAATCCTTTGAGAAGATTATCGACTTGTGTCGAAGATATTCGAGGGGATCCTCCAGAACCAACAATCGGTACAAAGAACAAGATCATCCAATCGAGGGGATCATCCAATGAAGGTGCCATGAGGGCAGAAATAGGAAACCTTCTGGAGAATTTTAAAACATATATGATGAGCTCCATCTCCTCAGAATTGGATGTCTTGAGAGAAAAACAGAGGCAGGTAGTAGAAGATATGGCACTTGGTGTATTCTGTGCCAATGCGGGAAGAAGCACCCACTGAAGGAATGTCCACTTGAGAAGGTGGAGGTATGTCGGATATGTGAATTTGATCATGAAACCAAAGAGTTTCCTTCATTACCCAAATTCAAAGAAATCCTGTAGGTATCTACTTCAGATGTGGAACAAGCTTATTTTATCGTTCAGAAGAAGCCTTGGAAGCCTCAGAATCAAGGTATGGACCCAGATCCATCACCTTTATGGAATAATATGAATACACAATTCCATTCACATTATTCTAATAACCAATGGCATCCATCTCAAACTTCAATGCAAAATCCTAACCCTTGGATGCCATGGGCACAACAATCAAACCAACAAGCTCCCTAGTCTCCCAGATGGATAAATTCCTACCCAGGAAATAATTTTCCTCATCACCAAACTCCTTATCAACAGTATCGTCATCCGTAGCTGCAACTTCAAAACAATGCGGCACCTATGAACGTACCACTACAACCACAGCTTCCTACTCAGCCTAACCCCAACCCGAATAATTAAGCAGTTCATTAATTTGAGACTGCCAACATGCCTGCTTATTCCATTTCCCCAATTCCCTGCAATGACATACACTTACGATCAGGGAGGGTATTGGAACCCATCATCATTGAGGATGTTCCATCCTCTATGACTGAAGCAAGAATGGATCAGCAATTCGAGAATTCAGTTAACACAACAATCCCCATTCAGGATGTTGAAACTCCTATTGAAACACCAGTTGAAACACATGAATAAATATACATTGAAACACAGCCTACACAACCGACAAGAGAACCACCATATCTTGAATGATTGTCCCTACAAAAGACAGTGGAACAACCTCAGTTCAATCTCTTAGGGGAATTGAATAATTTATATGTCAAAATTCCACTGTTATAAGCCCTTCATGATGTGGCCATCTATTCCAAGACCATTAGAGATCTATGTGTAAAAAAACCAGGAAGAAAGCCTAGGGATCCTCCCACTGTCCATGTAATGGGAAAACTCTCTGAATTAATAATGGGAAAGACTCCTTTGGCTAAGTATGATGACCCTGGAAACCTTACCGTTACAGTGCACATTGGACACACTCAGATACCTAATGTTTTCGTATATTTAGGCGTAGCTATCAATGTTATGACCATCGAAACTGTGAATAAACTTGGACTCACTAATCTTCTGCCAACCCCTACCATATTAGAACTTGCTGGTAGATCAACAATCAAGCCCGAGGGAATCTTGGATGACCCCATAGTCTCTGTCGATTCGTGGGAATACCCCGTGGACTTCTTGGTTTTGCAATCGAAGTCATAGTTGGGGGGACACTCGCTGATCCTAGGAAGAACTTGGTTAGCCACAACAGATGATTGCATCAGGTTTCGGTCAGGGTCCATGACTATCTCAGACGGGCTTGACATTAAAAGCCTGACTTTATACCCTCCAGCTCGACCAAGCTTAGAAGCTGAAACTCCACTTTGGGTGGAAATAAAGGAAGAAGAAGGCGTTCAAGCATTATTAACGATAGGGAGAGCCTTAACCTTTAAGGATGAAACAGAGGATGACACTATTAATAGTTTCATTAGTGAGCCCACATCTATCACTAATCATGACTACCAAATTCTGAACAGTACTTTAGGTGAAAAAGAACACGAAAATCTAACGGAAGAGACTCTAGTCAGTGATGCCAACATAATTCTAGTACTTAAAAACTCGAAAATCATTCCAGTGGAAATCGAGTTGGGAAAAACATTGAACATTAATCCGAATCTCGCCCCCGATGAGATGGAACGCCTGATCACTTTGCTGAAAAAACATAGGGGAGCCTTCGCATGGGAATACACATATATGAAGGGTATCCCCTCTAATCTGTGTACCCACCACATTTACATCAAAAGAGACTCCAGAACAGTGTGCCAACCACAACAAAGGATGAACTCGAATTTAAGGGACATTGTGAAAGATTAAATCCAAAAAAATTGGAAGCAGGATTTATATACCTAATTTCAGACAAAGAGTGGGCTTCTCCACTCGTGATCGTACCAAAACAAAATGGGAAATGGAGATTTTGCGTAGATTACAGAGAACCAAATAAAGCAACGCAGAAAGACCACTTTCCCCTACCTTTTATTGATCGGCGTTCTTGACACCTTGTCTGGATGGATTCAGTGGTTATAATAAGATCCAGATTGAGCCTGAAGACCAAGACAAAACCACCTTCACCTGTCCCTGGGGCACCTTTGCATATAGGGTACTTCCTTTTGGGTTGTGTAATTCATCGACTACATTTCAAAGAGCTGTGATTGGGATCTTTTCTGAGATGGTAAATGACGGTATGGAAATATTTATGGATGATTTTACTCCATACGACAGTAGTTTTGAGGAAGCATTGAAAATTTTAGAAAGAGTTTTAGAACGCTATGAACAAACCCAACTATCTTTAAGCACTGAAAAGTGCCATATGATGATGAGAGAGGGTGTAGTTCTAGGGAAATTTGTCTCTGCTGATGGTGTCTAGGTAGATCCATCCAAAATTAAGGTAGTTGAAAACATACCCACTCCTGGAACACAAAAAGAGGTACGTAGATTCCTAGGGCATGCTGGTTACTATAGAAGATTTATAGAAAATTTTTCCAAGCTAGCTTCTCCTTTATTCACCTTGTTGATGAAGGATGTACAGTTTGATTGGAATGATGCATGCCAAACATTGTTTACTAAACTTAAGAAAAAGTTGTCCACAACACCTATCTTACGGGGGCCCAATTGGGCTCTACCTTTTCATATCTCCTCAGATGCTTCAGATACTGCTATTGGAGTAGTTTTGGGACAGCAGGAAGGTCATGCTCCATATGCAATTTATTATATCAGCAAAAACTTGGCCCCTACTGAATTGAACTACACTGTTACAGAGAAAGAGTTCCTTGCCATTGTTTATGCCATCAATAAATTTAGACATTACATCACTGGATACTCCACTTTTGTGCACACTGATCACTCAGCCATTAAGTACTTAATGAATAAACCTATCACTAATGCTAGAGTAACTAGATGGTTGTTATGTTACAAGAATTTGACATTACGATTATTGACAGACTAGGGAAGGAAAACATTGTTGCTTACTTTTTATCTCAACTTACTAACAATGATGACAGTTTACTAGTCAAAGATTCCTTCCCTTATGAACATTTGTTTGCAGTCTCAGCTCATTCTCCATGGTACGCAGATGTTGCTAACTATTTGGCTGTAGGAAAGCTTCCAGCACACCTATCAAAGAGAGAAAAAATAAAGATCATATAGCAGAGTGCTAGATACTACTGGATAGATGGAAATATCTTCTACACAGGTCCCGATTTGGAAATCAAAAGATGTGTAAGGGAGGATGAAATTTACAGTATCTTGAAAGCTTTCCATGATGAGCCCTGTGGGGGCAATTTTTTTGACAAAAGAACTGGTCATAAGGCATTAAGGATGGGATATTTTTGGCCAACTGTGTTCAAGGATGCGAAAAAATATGTTTAGGCTTGTGATAGCTGCCAGAGGATGGGCTGGCCAAATAGAATACATGAAATGCCTCTTCAGCCACAGCTGGTGGTTGAACCTTTTCATAGATGGGCTCTGTATTTTGTAGGGCCTATCAACCCTCCCTCGAAGCTGAAAGTTTATATCCTGGTTTACACATATTACATGACCAAATGGGTGGAGGATGTAGCTTTGTTCAAAGCTAATGATCAAGCTGTAATTGATTACCTATATGAAGAGATCTTAACCCATTTTGGAGTAACCAAAGAGATCGTTAAAGATGGAGGACTGCAATTTGTGTCTCATAAATTGGAAGCTCTATTGCAGAAATATCACATTCAACATAAGATAACCTCACCATATCATCCACAGGCCAATGGTCAAGTGGAAATCACTAATAAGGTAATTGAGGCTATTCTGACAAAAACGGTGAAGACTCACCATAAGGATTGGGCTGCAAGACTTCTAGAGGCATTATGGGCATACTGTACCACATGGCGCAACACTATAGGTTTCTCCCCATATGAATTGGTGTACCGTAAGAACATTGTCTTTCCCATTGAATTTGAAATTAAAACTGTAAAGACAACCATAGAAACAAACCTGGATTTGACAGAAGCACAGAGGAATCGATTGAATCAATTAAATGAACTTGACGAGAAGAGCACAGCTATTGTGCATCAGACAGCGTTAATTCAACAATAACGTTCTAAATGGAACGACAGGTTCATACAGAAGAAAGTCTTCTGCGAAGGAGACTGGGATTTACTGTATGATTCACAGTTTAAGAGGGATTTCAAAGGAAAATTGCGTACAAGATGTCTAGGACCCTACCAAATCGACAAAGTGTTTGACAATGGAACAATACACTTGACCACAATTGATGAGAACCAGACACCATTATTCATCAATGGTCATCGGTTGCGACTGTATCATAAACCGATTTCAAAGAATGCATTCATTTCGCATATTGCAGCTGATCCAGATTATCAGTTAACCCAAGGGAAGGAATCTTTTTCGGCCCCTGTGAATTTTTAAACTGCAATTTCCACACAGAAATTTGTACATCTATAAATTGTTGTTTTGTTTTATTTTTATTTATTTTCTTTTACGCTTTGATCGGTTTTTTTTTAAGAAATGTGTACAGGAATCTACTTGAGGAGCAGCGATTATGACTGGGCCAGATGATTGTAGGAACCCTAGCTTATTTTCCTGTTATGAATAACTGCTTGAAGAAAATGAACAATTCGGTAACATTAACCAGTCAGCCGAATATTTTCCAACTTCCATTTTTCGCAACTGCGACTCTGCCAAATTCTGCCTATTTCCCTATTCACGCAACTGTGATTCCACCAATTTTTCCCATTTTCCTTATTTGCGCAGCTGCGACTCCGCCAAATTTTTCCCATTTTCCCTATTTTGTGTAGCTATGACTCCGCCAAATTCTTCCTATTTCCCTATTTTGCACAGCTGTGACTCCGCCAAATTTTGCCTATTTTTCCTATTTACGCAGTTGCGAATCCGCCAGATTTGTCTTCTATCAGCCGCGACTCCGCTAGACTTGGCCTATTTTTCCTATTTTTGCCGCCATAAATCTGCTAGATTCCTCTTATTTATTAGCTACAACTCCACTAGATTGTCCATTTCTTAAATAATCTCATCGTCAACGACTCAATTGGGCTCCAAATTAGCCAACTCACTTCACAGCTCCAACCACAGTTCCGCTAAGAATGAAAAAAACCATCGGACTGTCACGGATGTCTTCCAGCATGGAGGTACTTTCCCACTCAGTTGGCAGTGGCCAACTCATAACAACACATGGTCAATTATTATTTTTTAATTAATGGACATGATGACGAAGTCGGATCATTGTGGAAACTTAAGGCTTAGATCATATTGCAAAGGTACGAGTTCTAACCATGTATATGATTAGGCATAAAATTAATGTTGCAATAATAATTATGCTTTGTCTTTAGTCCTCGTTAGCAACCCATACCGATTTAACCGCCATGGAACATGTCAGAATTAACACTCGTATCAATTACATGCCTATCACCTTTACCCAATCTATACCAAAACCTACCAATTATTCCATTTTTCATAACTGTATCACCTTTCCTTGGGTTGATAAGTGTGCCATATTTCCTGAAATACCCAATTCCAACTTCGGTTGTTCGATGAATGTCCGTACGCTACAACTTCGATGTCCAAATTGGTAATCTCTGTATTCGCCATCAGAATTACAAAGGAAAGGTGATATGGGTAATCCAGTCTGACATGAACTTGAGAATACAGAGGCCCTGCGTGAAAATGCAAAGGTTTCTGCCATCTTTGAAGTAGTTGGGTGGACTGTGTATTTTCAACAATTAAATTTTTTTCACACAGAGACAACATTACAATCTGCTCTTAACCTGATCGATACTCATTTTGAGGTCAAGGGATTGCACATAGATGTTATGGAAGCAATTGTGGTGGAAGTTACTTGTTTGCCTCAAGTTGGGAGGAAATGGTTTGGACGAAAGGCGTAGAATGCGACTGCGGTGGCATATTTTCTTGCAGCCGGTGAAAATGTTCATCTAAGAGGTCGTCGAATAGTGCTGGAATCATTACCTCAGCCCTGGGATCAAGTTGCAATCTTCCTAAAGAAATACATCTCCTGTGAAGGCAGGTACAAAATTGTCTATCTCTCTGAATTTCCCATGTTATCCCATTTACGCCATGGTAATCTATTGAACATGCCATTTTATCTTTTAAGAGCCCTACATCACATGGCTGGTTATGTGAGAACATCCCGACATCCAGTTTCTTCTATCACCAATCATGGCTTAATTAAACTATTAATCTTAAGGTCACTAGCACAATAAAACCATACTTGGGCACAATTTCTTGCTGGGGCTGGGATAATTCAAGAACCTGTACTAGAGATGGGAGGTATTGAAGTAGAGGAAGAGGAATGGACTCC
The DNA here is from genome assembly GCA_027924585.1 of Larix kaempferi. NCBI lineage: Eukaryota > Viridiplantae > Streptophyta > Pinopsida > Pinales > Pinaceae > Larix > Larix kaempferi. The sequence continues at coordinate 5,303,626 of BSBM01000597.1, read as the reverse complement.
CTCATATTCAGTTGGGGGGGAGGATGAAATGTCGGAAGATCATGATCAGAGTGTTCAGGGGGGACCTGTTACAACAGAAAATTTAGCAGAAACCATTTTAAATACAGAAGTTGCAGCAGCAGTAGCTAAGGTTGGAGCAGTCGTTGAGGCTACGACAGTTGAAGTTGTGGCTACAAAGGCTGCATTATAAGAAGAAATGCAGGAAACAAACCCTCAGTATCAGAGTGGGAGTCCGGAACACCAACCTGAGTTAGGATAGGAAGAATATGCAAAGGTTTTTAACATTGAATCTTCACTTGAATTGAGAGGAACCATAATTGAGGAAGAATAATTGGGGAGTGGTCCCTCTGTGCCAGCCTCAGAAAATTTGGAGACCCCTTTGTCACACCGAAAGAAGAGGAGATCGAAAGGGGGATGTCAGCCATCTGGGCAGGAGAAGAGAAGGAAAAGATCAAAAGGAGAAGGCCAGCTATCTGGGAAGGACAAAAGAAAGAGAACTAGATCTGTTACAGCAACATAAGCAGCATGTGCAACAGGGGCAAGTATTGAAATTATTATTCTTACACCCCGATCACCCGTTGTTCCACAAGAACCTGCTGTGGATGAACCTCAAATTGAAAATCTACTGTATGAGAACGAGCTGTTAAAGGAGGAAGTACAAATTCTTAAGGATGAATTGAAAAAGTGGAAAGAAGCATGTAAAAAGCAGGCAGAAAAAAAATTGGATACTCTGGTTGAGGCCGCAGATCAGTTAGAGAATTCACCTTTTGTTTTGGAACTGATATGTTCAGCATGTGGGGATGTACTTAAAATTTCATGGGTTAAAATCACAATGATGGGAGTATCGACTTGGAAATTGGCACAAGCAAGGAAAGGAAGGGAAGAAATACCTACAGGGGAGCTAATGGAAGAAAATGAGCCAGAAGTGGATATAATTCTTGACCATGACTCAGAGGACCTTGACATGACCCTAGAACAGTCTCAGGATACAAAATTAGTCCAAGGAGAATCTCAGCAACCTAAAAGCACTGAAGTCATCGCAGAACAGGAGGTTGCTACACAAGAACCATCGCTCCAAGAGCTTGTTACTGAAGCAACAGCTCAAATAGTAGGCACTCCAAGCATTTCTCAGAATTTGGATGTTGTTACACAAAAACCAACATATTCAAAATTCTTTGTCGAGGATGCAACTCAAATAGAGGAGAATGAGATTGGAACACGGGAAGAGGGTGTTGTTACACAAGAACCAACACCCCTCGACTTGGTTATGGAAGCTGCAACACAAACCGAGGTAATTGAAACAAGGGATGCTTCTACACAAGAACCAACATTTCCAATTTGGCTTGTTGATGCAGCCACGCAAGTGGAAGATGCTGTGACTGATGAAGAATAAGTTGCCAATCTTTTGACTCAAGACAAGCATGCTGAGACATAGGATCAGATGGCCCAGGTCAAGCTTTGACAATGGTGCCGAAATATAAAACAAAAGTGGTGGAAGCTTAAGAGATCATTGAACTTGACAGTGATGAAGAAGGTGATGCAAGTGATTAAAGAATACAGGAATTACCGCGGGAGCTTTCATTGTTGAAACTTGAGTTAGTTTAAAAATGGAAAAAACATGTTGATCAATGCAAAGAAGGGATGGTCCCTCTTTATGAATACAAAAAGACTATCAGGGAATTGAGAGAGAGATGGGCCGAGGAATTGGCTTTCTAGAAATCCCAGTGGGACAGTGTTTAAGAAGAATTGGAAGAATTGAGGAAATTCAAGTCCATGCAACACGAAAAAGATCAGATGTATATTCTTTCTTAGGAATTGTTGAGTTGTAGGGCTCCATCTCCTTCTTACCCTGTATTTATTTATGAACAAATGACTTTATTCAAGTTGAAGGCATTGAAAGAAGGAAGACCGTATCAGCTGACAACTTCCCCCTAGTTCTTGTAGAATTTTATGGAGAGTGATTTTGGGGATCAAAACTTGTTGTGTGAATTATATTTGCACGATAAAGCATGCTATACTAACTCTCATTCTAATCATGTGCCCTATTTGGGGGATGTTCAGCTAATAGCATTCACTTCTTTTGTCACCAATCACATGCAATGGTGGGATGCCTCTCAGACTATCAATAGGAACGAGGATAATTCTACTCTTTGGATCATAAATGAACCTCAACTTCCAAGAGTTCTCATTGAAAAGCATGCAAGGTCTCTCAAATATCCTATGAAGACTCAGCACTTGAAGGATCTGTAAAGGACAGTCATCACTACCTGTGTCCAGACAATCTCCAAACAACAACAGTATGCCCTGAAAGGTAGTGAGCATAGATGGCTAGCTTCTTCCCCATGTTTGAGGGAAGGGGATCCATATTGTTTTGAGAATTTTAAGCAAGCTCTTCTTAGAGTGCCTGGGTATGTTAAATGCATGGAATCATGTGGACCATTGTGGTTGGGACTAAGATTCAGTTTTCCTCTCAGATGACTACTTGTGATCCCATACATAAACAATTATGTTTTGACTAAGAAGGAGGAGAAGCAATGTAGGAAGAGGTGGGTTTCCTATAATGGATTTGTGCAATTGGGGGAAGCACCTGAACTTGCCTTCAACCTCACCAATCTCCAAAGATACAGTATGGATTCCGATTCAGACTAGTGGAAGTTGTTGCATGGGGACATGCAATCGGACAGTTGGGGGGATATGTTGGGTCCTGGAATAGCCCTTTTTTATCACACTTATTACCTCTTTTTGCCTTGTCTTGCCTCATTTCCACAAACCAGATATATGCCTTTTCCTCAAATTGAGCATGAGTTCTGACATGTATGATTTATTATTGCCTTACTTTATTAATGCCTAAGATTGGTATGGTTATGAAATCTATCCTTTGATTTATGCTAACTTGTGTTGATTTTATTAAGATAAGCTCAAAGAATTGAGAGACACAGGTGTAGCAGCTCGCTAATCCCATGGGAGGAAGGTACGATTGGTGCCAGCTGTTGCTCCTTAGTTCCGATTCCATACATTGAACAGAAACAACGTGATCATCTCTCCACATGGTAGTTGTAACAAGACTTCGCTACAACAGGCATAACACTTACCAGTTAGTAGGTCCGTTGATCCATTGACAGCCAGAGTAACAACGCTCTTCACATCCAACGGCTTCATTCAATTCCATTCACATCTGTAATTGTTTCTGTTGTAACTCGGCATCCTGAAGATCGTAGATCTTCATGGCTGCACAAATTTATTGGATCAAGATTGTATCATGCATGTATAAATACGGGAAGGCATTCAGAGCCTGGGGTTAGTTGATTGTCAATTGTACGAGCTATAACAGAGTGTTGTAACTGTGAATTACCATTTTTAATACAAGGAGCAAAGTTCTTCGTATTTCTGTTCTTTAATTTGTGTTAGTTCATGACATCTCTGTTAGGAGGCCAGGGCCCTCCTTCTCATAGATATCGTTGGGTTAAGTAGGTACCTTAGTTTATTTCTATTGTGTGGTGTGTATTTGGAGTAGATACGTTTTACAGAGAAGTTGCAATAGTAGTAATTGAAAATTGCATTTCCATTGGTAGTTAATGAGTGCATTTTGAATTGTTGTAGCTGCATGGTGTGACAGTCGACTGTGTAGGTTAGTTCCTTTTATGCAAGTGTGCTAGTTAGCTGTTATAGTCAAGCTCAACTCTGGTTTATTTCTGTTATTCATCTTTCTTGGAATTTATTGGATTAGTTAGATTATGATTGTAATTGGTTTTGATTTCTTACTATCATCTATAATTTGCAGATTAGATCATTTAGACAGGTTATGGTTAATTTATTGTAGTCTGATATCTTTAGGATTTAACTTCTTGCAAAAGTAAGTCTAGCTTAATTCTTCTTAGATCAGTATTTGCCGGAGTGATGATTGTAGGAAGGTAAATGTATTTTGAATTCTTAGATGGATAAATTAGATTAGCTTTATCCATGAGATGAGTTTGACTGGCAGATAGGTAGGATAATTGATCTTCATTCATTCAATCAGCCACTTGAGGGTTTATGCATAGATTTTGCTAATTACCTTTGAAATAAAAGACTTCCCTGGGTTGACAATTCATATTGAGCATCCTGTGTGTTAGTTGTAATTGATTAGCATATAGGGTGGCCAACATTTACCATGTAAATATGTGTTTTAGAACATCACACTTTCATTTTGTTTACCTTATTAACATGTAACTGAGCGGGTGGCACATAATGGATGTAATCTGACATTCATTTAAGAACAATTATATTAAAACAATAATTTAAGAAGAAATCTCTATGGTTATAACACCCATTATATACTCTTCAAATAAGTATCGAATGGGTACTATCTTGGCAGCATGGCTCGACAGTCTAAACGACTCAACTCTTCGAGTTACCAATCACTGTTCGATACACACAATTAATGATTGAGCTGGGTATCATAATTATAATTTGTCAATATTTAAGATTACGCCGACCATTCAAGAATAGAAAGCGGTTACTATTTCTAGATTAGAAAACATATAAGTATTGGATCTACAAACTACAGATCTTCAACAAACAAAGAAATTAACAATAAAAGGAAGGGAGGAAACATATTTAAGAAGAGGGATTCAAGGGAATAGACCCATTTTCTGCGTAGGAACTTGTAGCTACTAACTGAGAGTGATGACGCAGATTGTGGCGCGATTCAACAAGGTCTACGGTATGCTATTAGGAAAAGGAGTGCGAATAGTGAATCCATAGAAGTCTAAATCAAAAGAAATTTAAAACAGGGGATTTTAGCAATATAAAACTAATAGAAAAATGAATCAAGTTTGAATTCCAGATCTGAAATGCATGAATGACAGGGGGCTATATTTTGAACTTCTTAAGTAGATATCACTCACGTAGGAGTAATACGCAGAGATAAAAGGTTTAATTCTGGTTTACTTGATTACCTGAAGTTTTACGGACCCATTTCCAGGGCTTAGAGGTTAATGAATGCAACGATCAATATCTACCTCTGAACAAGATCTGAGGGACAATTAGTTATTTCATCTTAATCCATCAACCCGAGACACAGTAGATCAAGCTACTGGCGGATCGTTTCTCTGGAAATGTTGGATAAGCATAACGCGTGGTTCAAATTAATATCTTCGTTGTGCACGGTAAGAACAATCTACGGATAGATTGTATCACCGAAATGCTAGACGCATTGCTAGAAGTTAATCTAATCGATTGGCATAATTGCTAATTTATGAACAACAATCTATTCTTGTACTGGAGGAAGCAAATTTTAGTTTTTCCATTGCATTTTATCATGAATCTAACTTTAGTTCGTAAGGACTAGTTTCATCCAGGACACTTTTCATGTTCTAAACATGAACATAATTTAAATAAGATTTCTACACTAAAACAAACTCACAGTTTGAACCAAGATCGCAGATCTGTTTGGTTTCTACTACCCACAGACATTTTGATAGATTACACGGGATGGAGAATAGATGTACGGGACCTAAAAGGAATATCCTTTTAATTGAATGCTCAACATAGATTATTGCTGTGATTTTGTAGATCTTGTTAAAACATAATAAATCGGATTGAATGTTCAATAGAGAATATTACGGTGATTACATAAAAGAGTTCGTAGATCTTGTCAAAATATAAGAAATCGGATACAGGTTGTGTAATACTTAACTTAGGTATCTATATGCATATCAGGTTTATTTTCTTCACAGGAAAATCGTTGTATCAAATCGTAAGGAAACACAGGTCCTCTTCAAGTAGGAATCTTAGATCTGATCAAACTTCCTATCTTAATAGAATCTGATTTAAAATTTCAGAACAGTTCTATTGCATAATATCTCCAAGCTTCAATCGGAGCCAAGGAGAGGGACGGTCGATTTATTTTACAGAGTCTACCCATAGGGTGCTTCAGCAATATAATTCCAAAATTCAAATTACAAACAGAACTTTATAAAATAAGGTTGTGATCTTGCAAGTTAGCCACAACCACCCAAAGTTAATTAAAAGAAATCTGTGCCTATATAATGAGTACAAAAAGGATATCGATATTCCTCCATGAAGTTCAATACGTAATTACTCATTACACAAATTATAAGTTACAAACTACTGATAAAAGAAAATATAATGAAAGATTAATTACCTTGCTGAACAAGTACGACCAAGCTTCTCGTAGCTTCAATCCTATCGTGGATCTCCACGAATCACAGACGAACACCTCGGTTAACCTCCCAACCTTGTCAGGAGTACTCTTCTTCCTCCTGAACCCCCGAGCAATTCGGGTCGTAGAGATCACATGCAAATCTAGAGACTCGGAAATGGGTTCCCCCCCACCAAAATCTCTTGCCAAACTCGAATAGCAGCAAGTCACTCTCTTTACAAAAATTACGATAACCATCCAAACCTCAGGCCCCTTCCCTATTCCCAAATCCTTCCTTAAATAGGAAAATCCATTGCGACACATGTCGCTTCATGCAAAAATGTTCAATTTCTTATTATTCAAATGTAAATTAGCTCACCTATCCATGTGTCAAGTTTTCTAAGAGAGTGCACCAACTTTCCTAAATTTATTCAAGTTTGTCTTCATGATCAATCTAATTTCTATTTTTTTGGGTGTAAGTTGTGTTAACTAAAAGCTCAAACCTAGTATTCCATTTGCTCCTAAAATAATAATTTATATTATTTTAAATACTAAAAATGCATTTTCTTGTGCAAATGGTCTAAAATAATAATCTCTATTATTTTAAATGTATTTTCCTATGCAAATGGTCTAAATGCATTTTAAAAGTTTTTATGTATAATGTTTAACAATTACTCCCTTATAGGACCTAGATACCACACTGTTGGGCCCATCCGTCCTTTATGCTCTTCTGTCAATATGGTACCACTCCATCGGGTCCACTCATTTGTCGTTTCTGTTCATCGGCAAGGTACCACATCGTTGGGTCTTTGCGTCTGTCATTTCCGTATATCGACAAGGTACCACATTGTCAGGTCATTCCACTGATATCCTTTCGTTTCATCTGACGTGCGGGAACTTCATGTAGGGATTTAGGATCCGTTACCTTCAATCCTCTGTCTACACACTATTGGCGACTAATGGCGCTGAGGAGTAAGTTTGTTCTTACTGCGTGCCCCCCAACTCGTACGTGACCAACTCCATCATGGTTCACTTTGCACGACATCACGCTTCCCCTGAGTAAGTGGATTAGTGCTTCTTTACTCATGCGTGGAATTTCGTTGGAAGTCGACACCATCGTCATTCTTCCATGCATGATTTATTCGTACTCTACGACCCTATAATTCCTTTGTGTTTCCGTCGGTGAACCGTTTCACCTGTCGCTACACACATGCTCACAAATACACATTAATAGTCCTGTCCTCATTCATCATAATTTATTTCATAATCTACTAATCGTTAAGCAATTGTAGTCCACTCATAATATCATATAGTAAGGCATTAAGTCAACATGTATTCCTTTCGTTCACAACACATATTTCATCATACTACTAATTGTTTAAGCATCATATTCATGTATACATAACACATTTTTCACAATCGTAGCTAATCATTAAGTAACATGCAATCATTCATCAAGTTTATAAAGATTATCCACTTCCACTAATGCCATTCAATTCATTTCCATTCATCAGTTGTCGTCATGCACATACTAATTTTTTCTTCAATTATTCATAAATATAAAATCAACGGTTTGTTTTATTGAAGTTTTAATCCGTCAGGTCATTCGACAAGTACCCTCAAAGTCTACAACAGTCTAAGGGAAGTACAATACATTCTTGTAGTTTTCACAATGTCATAACATCATAGTTACTTTTCGATACAACCATGCTAACACCACTGCACTGTCCTGGTGAATAAGTCTTCTACAAAACATCAACAATACTATGCCAAGATAAACATCTAAGTCTGCACATAAACTATTCTTCACCAACCTTAAATCATACTATGTTTCTCATAGCATCAAGCTAGTCTCTGTTTCTCTGTAAAAAAATTATTTACAATAAAAGTATACCTATGTAATAGACTAACTAACAAATGTACTATGTTCTTCCTCTATCTTCATAATGAATCCTCATACATGTCAATTGATGTATTCAGGAGTACTCTGCAATTTCTTATTGGATCAACATGTAGCTTTATCTTTCTTACGTTTTGCATTTCATTCTTTTCATCGCAAAATCTACCCTCAAATCATTTCCGTAACTAGTGTTTTTCCTATTTAAAGAACCTCACAATTCTCCTTAACCTGGTAGTTTTTAAAAAATACACATAAGGGATTACACATAGACATCATTTTGCACAAAACCCATACCATAGAATCTTGAAATTCATCTTCATCTATTTAGAAATTTAGTCGGAAGTTGACTGCGTTTTCATCTCTGTGATTTGATAAGAATCAGTCATTCTAAACACTTTTCATTCCATCAATCATGGAGGATGCCCAGTGTGAATGTGCCCAACAATTTCATCTATCGTGTGACTTGCAATCACAACCCATAGAAAAGATAACCCATATAGTATTCATTTGCTATATTCTGTGCTTGACTAGAGATTCCAGAAATCACTTGCGTGGGTGACTGAGTATGTGCCCTAGTGAAAAAGATATGCCATGCATTTGTCAATATTCCATGCATTTTTTGTTGAAATTCTTATTATATTGAGAGAGGGGGTGAATCAATATTAAGTGCAGTTTAAACAAATTTTCACTTCTACCAATTTCAACAGTAATTATATTAAGTAGCATAGATCATAAACAATGTCATTCATCTTCACACAAACCAGACATAGTGTACAAGATATTAAATGTGGAAACCCAAACGGGATAAAACCGTTGAATGATTTCTTATATAGTAAAGATTACATTCATAGGAAGCACCAAATTCCAAGGTTATCCAGCTCCGACTATAAGGAGGGTTCAACCCCCTGATTTACAGGCTCCAACCTGAAGGAAGCACCAACTCCCTTATTTATCAGCACCAACTGAAGGAGGCATCAACCCCTTGATTTACAGGCTCCAACTTGAAGGAATCTCCAACTCTCTATCATTTCCCCTTCCTACCACCTTGATATAAAAGTAGAAGTTCTTTTGTCTGCAGCCTACTGGTTCTCACGCACAACTTCAAACTTGTTCTGCTTGCTTCTTTACTTTTCTTTGCACACTACTGCTATGTACTTCATCAGTAGTTCTGCTAAAATTTACTCACTAAATATGTTCTGCTTCAGTATTGCATATTGGTTATCATGCTTCATACTTATTCATAATTCTGCACACAGTTCAACATACTGCTTTGTTTATGCACACATGCATATTCAACTGATTATGTGCATCATCTACTGTACTACTCTTCTGTACCTGAACACTTGGTTTTTAGGTGTATCATACTGCGCATCATTTGCTATACTTCTCTTATGTTCTTGCACACTTGTCTCTCTGCTGTATCATCTTATTTCAGATCAACGAGCTATTGATACCCCAATAATTTAAAGCTTTCCAATTTAGAATACTATCTCTTGTCCATCTTCAAGATTAATTTTCATCTACATACTTCACTCTTAGTTATACTTAACTTGTTCAAACAATGTGTCCACATGTTGGAATTATCTAAATAGTAACACCCCTTCTTCCTTTCTTTATAGTAAAGCTTACCAAGCATCTGGCACTTGTCTTAACCCACGCAAATGGGGTAACATATCTCAGTGGATCTTATGCACACTAGATCATTGGCTTAGTGGGATTTGCGCACTAGACTACCACGACTAGGTGGGATTAAGGACTTGCACACATGGTTTTATATATTTCTTCAAATTGGCACATTGACACCAAGTCCTCTTTGACACCAACTTTGGAGTACCATGACTATGTGGGATTAAGGACTTGCGCGCATAGTTTTGTGTACTTCTTCAAACTGGAACATAGACACTAAGTCCTATTTGACATCAATGACAACCAAATTTCAACAATCTCCCCCTTTGGCATTTATGTCAACTCCTTATGAATCTATGCTCCTCCTGATCATGAATTTCCATGTTCTTCTTGCACACAATACAGTGCTCCCTCTATGTTCATGATATTTTGGTTCTTTTCTCTGTCGCATAACCTTCGATAAGTAATCATATGCAATTTTCATCGTGATTCTTTTGCATGATTCATAGTATCTGTGCTTCCTGCGCAGTTCTCTGTCACTGATACATGCATCATAGTATCTCTCCCCCTTTGAAATCAATGGCAAATAGATGTTTCCCATGCACAATTGCAAGTTCTATTTTGAACTTATATTCTGACTTTGTGTTGTTTTTCATGTTGACCTTGTTTAACTTGTCTTGTCACTATTTATTTCAATTACTCCCCCTGGATTTGTGCTTTCATTTCCTTTTTGTTGCTTCTTTTGCACTACACTGAGTTCTCCCGCAACATGTACATATATCACTGTCTTTGTAGCTGTCTCAATCGTAGTTACTATAAACATGCTCCCCCTGAGCGATTGCCTATTATTCTCATGCCTCGTGTTTAACTTCTAGTATCAATGTGTTGCAGCAGCAACCTGATCCCCAAAATTTTGTAAAATTGTCATTAAGAGAATTTTGAGATCTAAAATGGACCTTAAAACAAAAAATGTACTATCAAAATCAACTTTAAAAGAACCAATCACATTCTAGAGAATGACATCATCTATTATAGTTGAGGTGGCATTGCATAAGTTAAATATACTTACTTATCAAATTCCAAATGGTAGATACAAACTCATAGTTAACCATACTGAATAAAATAATAAATAGTCATACATTACTTTTAAATATAATATTTATATAATATTTATATACTTGACACTTCTAAATATTTATAAAGTAAAGTTCTTCAAAATACTGTCATATATAATAAATACTTCAATACTTCAATATATTATTAAAATCAAAAGTAAAACTCAAATTCAAACTTCATTCATTTATGCGTACTTCAATTTATTCACGTACTTGATGTACTTTGATGTAGTGAATATGATTAAACTTCCATACTTGTGTACTTCATAACATCTCTATATGAATATATGGTAGTTTTAATCTTATATAATATGTTATATTAAAAGTCAAACTAAGTCAAACTTCAATTCATGCGTACTTATTTGATTTAATGAATATGGGTAGTTATTTTATATATATTATATTAAATTTGTTATAATATCATAGAATATAATAATGTTATAAAGAATTAACTTATTATGATATATTTTTATGATAACTAAATATTTTGTATAAATTTAAATTTTAAATTTTAAATATATATAAATTTAACTTCTACTTAAATTAAACTAAATTAATAATTACCCTATCTAATTTTATTTAATATTTATTTTTTTAAATTTTAACTTATAATTATAAATTTAAAATTTATTTAATAAATATAAATTAGATTGGATATATATATATATATATATATATATATAAAAGTATAACTTAAATTTAGAATTCAAAACTAAAGTATTTTACTTTATTTTATTTATTAGTACTTTACTTTAGTACATTTATATACTAAAAGTACTCTTATTTCTAGTCATATCAAAGATAATTTTTTATTAATTTTATTTTTGGACATCTTTTCAATTTAACTCAACCATAGTTAAATAGATTGTAGTGCAAAAGGTGATTGTAGATATACTTTCCCCACAAAATGACTAACTCATAATATTTTATTATATCTCTTATGAGGCCCATTTAAGACATCAAAATCCCCCTAATGAGGGACCCCCCTTTGATCTTACTCAGATTTTGTTTCATCTTACCCCTGACACTTAGTTTTTCTTGAAAAATAACAAAAGAAAACGCATTTTCGCACTTCCACATTTCTAAGTTCCACATCATGCTTTTTCCACATTTCCATATGTCTAATGTCAGGTCGCAGATTGTAGATTGCATCTCCAACCGTTTGAAACTGTATATGCAATCCCGCAATTCCGCAATCCCGACCTCCTGCCTTCCCGCATTTCCAATTGCGGATTGCCGATTGTATTTCCGAATTTCTAAATTTGTTTCCGCAATCTCGCACTTCTGCAATGCTGCAATCCCACTTTTTTGCAGCTTTGATAGGGGATTGCAGATTGCAGATTGATTTTTTAGTTTGTTGAATGGTCTCCCGCATTTTCGCAATACGCATGCTCGCAACTCCGTGTGCCCGCTGTTAGAAAAACAGGATCGCAGAGCAATAACAATAAACAGAAATGCAAATATAATCACACATACACATTACAAGAGAGACACAGATATATCGTGGTTCACCCAACTTGGGCTACGTCCACACTGAATTTGCCAGTCCTTATTATTATTACCGTCCAGCAAGTCGAAGGGATACAACCTGCAGCACAACCGCTGCACTTCCTCTTCTCTGTTTTACAATCTCTCTCCAGATCTCAAAGATCTTTACAATGCATAAAACCTAATACATCAACCCTAGCCGTATTACAATGTCCTTCTTTTATAAGGGAAATACAATGGGAAAATACCATGGGATACCCAAAACCATGGGCCCGCAAACAGCTGGCGAAAACAACCCCAAAAATTTTCTTCGGGGGCGTTGCCCCCGAACCCCCACCGGGGGACCGCTGGCCCCTGGACCCCCCAGCCAGGGGGGATGGTCTCCCCTGGAACCCCGTGGGGGGGCAATGCCCCCCCACACCCCCCCGCTGGGGTGAGTGTACATTCCACCTACATATCATATAGAACTGGGGTACAAACACGACTAATACAATATCATCTATGAGACTAGAAGATCTGGCTCCACAACCAACACCCGCGTTGCCGCATCTCGCTTTTCTGCATCCCACAGTTCCGCAATTCCGATTACGGATTGCATTTTTGAACGTTGGAAATTGATACCCACAATTCCGCACCCCGCAGGCCCGCATTGCGGATTGCCAATTGCGGAAGGATTATTTTTTTGCCATTTTTTAAATCCTTTTTTCACTTTCCGCCTCTGTTTTAATTATCATTTTCAGGCCAAAAAATAAGATCATGGAAGCTTCAATCTTTTGATTTGTAAACAATATTGACACTCATATCTATGCAATTTATGTTATGCTCGTTATCACTTCATTTGGAATTATTATATGGAAATGAGTTATTCTTATACATTGATTTTGGTTGTTTCCTCAGGACATGTGGAAGCTGAAAATCTGTGATCAGAAGAAGCATGGGAACAAATGACAGATTGGGAAATCCAAAAGACGTAGAGGAAGTCAAAGTGATCATCCATGATGTGGTGGAAGATGAAAGGCTATGCATAGAAGAAATGGTAGACACTAAAGACAAATTTGGAAAGCTAAAGGACGCAGAGGAAGGCGAAATGATGAGTCATTCAAGATAAATTCTCTTGTAATATAAATATGGGGGAAGGTTACTAGATAAAATGACTTTTTCTAGTGAATTAGAGACTAGATATATTGTGTAAGAGAACTATTTTTCTGCTAATGAGGAAAGACCTGTTCACTGGGAAAAACTTGCACTAGTTTTGTGTGGAAAGTTGTGGTTGATAGAGCAGAACTATTTATTCTTCTGTTTAATTTCATGCTGTGAGATCTTTTTTATTCTGTTGAACTATTTCAATGATGGTGAACGATTTCTTTATCTATGCAAATGTCTATGTGTCAACAAAGTAATAAATTGTGTTAATTAAAATCAAAGCTATCTTCGGTAATTTTATGCTCCGAGTATGCATACTTTATATTAATAGCTATCTATTAAAAATGTATTAGCATTTTGAGTTTATTACTCTTATTTAAACTCGCTCCTTGCAAGGATAGTTTAGCTGAGTGTAGAATAGGGTTAGATAATTGATAAGGTAGAAGTGGTAAGATGAGAGGTAAGAACCTACACATCACTTGTGAGGCTTCTGCCTGTCAGTTTTAGGTTAGATGCATTAGTTAGATTAGAAGAACTTGCATATTCATACCCTTAAACATAAAATATAAACGGTGGACCAGGACGCAACCGGTACATAAATTAAACATACACATCTACGGTATCCAGACCGTTAACCGGATGGATTCCCCATACCAAATAGTGAGTGATCTAATTGGGATTATTCATTGGGGAGAATCCCTACTATCGATGCTAGGATTTTCTGGGTATCAACAGTTTTGGCGCTAGAAGGAGGGTCTCCAATACATGGCTAGAATAGGAAATCCATTTTCAAGAGGAAATTTCTCTGGGTCTCCATTGGAAACAAATAAACTAGAAGAATTAATTTCTGAAACTGATTATCAATAAAAGTTGGATTATGAAACTGATCATAACGAACGTTTATATGATGTTACTCACACAGAAGTAGATAAATTTAGGAGACATACTAGATCTTACGTGAGGAAACTTAGAGGATTATCAGTGGTACCTTTACTACCCAGAAGGAAATATCCTAGAAGACAAGTTGTGCAAACTAGGGTTTCTGTGCTTGTGAAATCTTTGGAAGAATTAGTTGATTTATCATTACAAGATATACCAGATCCCATTAATCAATTGAGCCATAATTCTCCAGAAACAAACACTACTCCACGCACAGAGACTCATACACCACCACATACACCCCCACATTCTCCTAGGATTATTGCTAACATGGCTCACAATGCCAATAAATAACCTGCATGGAGAACTAGAGGACCACTCAACCTAGTTTCTCCTTTGCATGACTTACCTAAGCATCCAGAGCGAATGCTACCTAAGTCTGAGCCTGGAAAAGGGATCTCTGCTGAATATCACCTAAAGAGATTTTATTTGGCATTGAACCTATTAAATGTGGAACATGAGGATGTAGTGTGCAGATTGTTCCCTTACACTTTTGAACCAAGAGCATCATCCTAGTATTTTAGCTTATAGGATGATTCTATAGCAGATTGGGACAGTTTTTTTTTTTTTTGAATAAGTTTGGTACCCAAAAGACTATGGCTTCACTTATGAAAGAATTATTGTCTACGCGGATGGAAAAGAAGGAGAAAGTTCAAGATTTTAATCAAAGATTTACTATTATTTTGAATAGTTTTAGCGCTGCAACTAAACCTACTGAAGAATCATTGGTAGAATATTATACTACATCGCTTCTCCCATCCAAAGCCATGTTTTTCAAAAGAGCTGTTAAAACTACTTTAGCAGAAAATTATGAAGAGGCACAGAAAGTAGAAGCAAACATGGATAGTATCATCAAACATTCTTTGGATTTGGAAGTGAAACTGAAAGTAAACAAGAAGCCTGGAATATTAACTAGACCTAAATAATATTCTTAAAATGAATTAGAAAATGTGGTCAAAATGGTTCAAAAGTTGTCCAACAAAATAGTAGATTTGAAAAAGGAAAACGGTGCTAGTTCTTCAAGAAAACCATTTAAACCTTTCTATAAAAAAAGGAAGAAAGCACACAACCACAACCGCCCTTAAATAATTCTGTTGTTTTTAATTTGAATGAAGTTGGTATGGATCCTGTTTGCACATTTCATCAAGACAATCATTCTGAGAAAATATGCCCACAATGGATTAATTCAATGACCCTGGTAATGAATCAATTATTAGATACACAACTAATAGACCAGGAAGATCAGGAAGAAGACCAATCTAATGAACCAAAAGATAAAAATGAAGAAACTACCTTGGTATTATGGGATTGGGCACCAAATTTGGGTTTATATGAAGAAGAAAAAGTGGAAGAAATACAAATATCGTCTGTGGATTATGCCACCAAAAGTAAGGGACCAATAGAAGAGAAAAGCATGGTACTTCCCAAAATGAGGATAGCCAAGGAAAACATAAAAAAGAATAACAGTATAAATCAGTCACAACCAAAAGTAAATTCTGGTGTTGTAAAGGAAACAAACCCATTAAGCAATAAACAAGTAAACCCCGTAGTCAACAAATCTGATAGTGGTAAATGGGTTGGAGGAAATCATAATATGGGATATGACATTGTAGAAGATATCAAGAAAAATAAAGCAAATATATCTCTGTTTGAATTGTGTAACCTGCCACAACGTAAGAGAAAATTATTAGAAGCTTTTGATATAAAATCAAGCAGTACAGTAAATAAACAGTCAGAAAGGGTTGAGTCTGACACCGAAATCAACGAAGCAAGTATTGGTGGAAAATCGAAATCTCAAACTCCTCCGTTCCTTTTGAATTTTGAAATCTTCAATTATAATGTGCATAATTGTTTGGTAGACTATGGGGATTCATCTAACATCATGCCACTATATATTTGATCCCCTTCTCGGATAATACAACTAGGTAGATTTGATGTTAAATTTATTGGGGAAATGAAAAATGTATTGATCACATTGGCTGCAGACCCAAGAGCATGTCAATTTACTGATATTATGGTAGTGGATATACCAAAAGCTTATGGGTTAATACTGAGTAGAGATTTGTCAAATAATTTTAATGGTTATTTCACAACTAATTGGTCTCATTTATGGCTTCCATATCAGAATACGCAGAACCAAATCAAGGTATTGAGGGAACCTCATATGAAACAAAACGTGACTCAGTTAGGAGAAAAAATTGAGCTAGTGAATTTTTCATCTTCAGTTTTGGGAAATTATTTTTTAGAAATTGATCCGGGGAACTATTAGGCAAAAAATGCTGGTCATGATTCAGACAACCATTCCGATCTCCTTCAATTTGCACGGCTGATGATATTGGTTGTAATGTAGTAGAATCAGTTACTGACTTAGATAATCATACTAACATAGTTGAGTTAGATGATAGATTTTGTATTTTATACTTTGATGGCTCCAAAACACATGAGGGAGCAGGAGCTGGTTGTGTTCTTGTTGATTGTCGAGGGAACGGACAATTTCTCTCTTGTAGATTAGAATTTGAATGCACAAATAATACTGTTGAATATGAAGATTTAGTGCAAGGATTGAAAAAAGCCATTGATTTGAAAGTAAAAAAATTAAAAGTTTTTGGTGATTTAGGAATAGTTTTTAGGAAAATAAGAAACACCATTCATTGTGTATCTCTACACTTGAAAGGGTATCAGTACAAAGTATGGAATTTAATATCAAATTTTAATGCTTTTAACATAAATTCCATTCCTAGATTAAAAAATGATGTTGATTTACTATCCACTTTTGCTTTATGGTTAGTACCAACTAACAACAAATGTTCTATTGAATTGCTTTTCAGGCCATATGTACCTGACAACATTACAAATCTGAGAGTGTTCGATGATGATGAGAAAAATATCAGTTTCTGACAAATGAGGATACCTTCAAAGAATCCATTATTGAAGAAGACGAGCACCAGTCAAAATTGCAAAATGAGGGTACCAGCAAAGGAAATTTTATGCCAAAGGGAGTGCAAACTCTTGAAGGATTATTTGAATTACAACACAAGTTCAAGAAGCCTCCAAATGTTAAGACAAACAACTCTTCAATGCAATATGATTTGGTGAACTTAGGGATAAGAAATGAACCTAAATATGTTAATTTGAGAAAATATTGCTCACGTGGCGAAATATGCGAATTTATTAAACTATTTCAGCAGTACAATGACATTTTTTCTTGGACATATGAAGATTTGAAGACTTATGATACATGCATCATCCAGCATGTGACACCCATCAAGCAAGGAGCAAAACTATTACACCAACAAATTCAAAAGATGCATCCTACGCTTGAACCATTAATACAGAAAGAATTAAAGAAGTTGTTGGATGCTAAGATTATTTTCAAGGTCAGACAATCTGAATGGGTGGCCAATTTTGTGCTTGTAAGAAAAATATTAGGAGAAATAAGATTATGTGTTGATTTTCAAAATTTAAATAGGGCATCAGATAAAGACAACTATCTAGTCCCACCTATGGAAAAAATCTTACAAATGGTAGTTGGCTCAGAGATTTTCTCCCTATTGAATGGATTTTCAGGTTACAATCAAGTATTAGTGGCTGAGAAGGATCGACTCAAGACCACCTTTCACACAAAATGGGGAAAATTCGCTTACAGAAGAATGCCTTTTGGCCTTATGAATGTTGGAGCCATATTTCAAAGGGCCATGGACATCTCATTCCGAGGTTTAGTCGGTCACTGTGTTGTTATTTATTTAGATGATGTGACAGTTTTTTCTAAGAAAAGAGAAGATCATGCTTTCCATTTAAAACAATTTTTTGAACATTGTAGGAATTATGGTATATCTTTGAATCCTAAGAAAATAATTTTGTTGTTCTCTAAGGAAAACTGTTAGGGAACATCATCTCTAAAAGGGAATCTCTATAGACCTAGAAAGAATTCAAGTTATAACCCAAATTCCCATGCCCCATAATAAGAAAATTATGCAATCATTTATGGGCAAAATAAATTTGTGCGAAGGTTTGTACCAGATTTTGCACAGATTATAAAACCTTTGCAGCAGATGGTGAAGCAAAGTGTGCAGTTCAAATGGACTGATATTGAAAAGAACGCATTTAAGGATATACAAAATGCCATTGCTCATGCTCCTTCATTGAGCAGTCCAGATTTTAGAAAAGATTTTATTATATATACATTTGATTCAGATCGTTCTCTTGTAGCAGTGTTCACATAGAAAGGAGAGAAAGGAGATGAATACCCAGTATCTTTTATGAGCACTGGGTTACAAGGAGTTGAACTGAATTACCCAGCTGTAGACAAACAACCATATGAAGTTTTCAAGGCAGTGAAACAGTTCAGAACTTACATTTTAAAAAATAGAACAAAGGTTATAATACCTCACCCAACTATCATATCTATATTTATTCAGAAGGAGTTGGGAGAAAGACGAGGAAATTGGGTGACTGCACTACAAGAATATGACCTAGAATTTAAACTAGCTAATATCATCAAAGGTCAAGGGTTATGTAAGTTGATTACTGAAAATACAATTGATGAATATCATGGATGGGAAAATGAATAAAAAATGAATCTAATTGAAGTATGTTCCACTTTCACCACTCCAAAGTCTTGGTATAGAGATTTAGTTTATTATCTTCAAAATGGATATTTTCTGGAACATTGGAACTTGAAGCAAAGAAGGGCACTTTGATTGAATTCAGCATCATACCAAAGAATAAATGGAGTACTCTTTAGAAAAAAAATACGATGGAGTTTTTCTCAGATGTCTTGAAAAGGATGATGCAAAGAAAGTGGCAAAGGAGTTACATGATGGCCCTGCAGGGGGACATTATTCTAGAGACACCAATGCTCATAAAATATTGAGAGCTGGATATTATTGGCCCACTGTTTTTAAAGATGCTCATGCTTATGCAAGGAGATGTGATGTATGTCAGAGAAGTGCTGGTAGACTACCAAAATCAACAAATCCACTACAACCAGTTATAATTTCATAACCATTCGAGCAATGGGGTTTAGATATCATTGAGGAAATCAATCTCAACTCTTCATTGAAACACCAGTACATTCTCACTGCCACTGATTATTTCACAAGGTGGACTGAAGAAACTCCTTTACACAAAGTAAATGAAGATGCAATCATCATATTTTTGCAAGAAAACATCATAACTAGGTTTGGGGTTCCAATTTATTTAGTTTTTGATAATGCATCTTATTTTTCTTCTGCTAAGTGAAGTACATTTGCTATGGAAAAAGGAATTAAATTACATTATTCATCTAATTAGTATCCTCAAGGGAATGGGTTGGCAGAATCCACCAATAAAAATCTCATACGAATATTGAAGAAAACAGTTATTGAAAAACAAAGAAATTGGCATGTAGCCCTTCCAACCACTTTATGGGTAGATAAGGGAACTCCAAAAGACTCTTTAGGGGTTTATCCTTACACCTTAGTTTGTGGGAAAGAGTCTATTCTCCCCCCAAACATACTATTCCCTTCCCTATGGTTAGCTCAGGCAACTCAAGGATCAAATAGCGAAACCATGCAGTCACGAATTAATACTCTGTTGAAACTTGAGGAAGCACGACAAAAGGCCAAAGATATGTTCAACCATCACCAAGACATTGTTAAAAAATGGTTTGATAAACAGAAATATGGAAATAAAACTTTTGAGGTAGGAGACCTAGTTCTAAAGTGGGATCATCCTCACGAAGAAAAGGGTAAACATACAAAATGTCAATAGCTCTGGCTTGGTCCTTATCAGATTGTGGAGAAGCTTGGCCCAACAAATTATAAGCTACAAGATTTGAAAGGGGAGAAAGAAAACCTCCCTGTCAACGATGTAGCAATCAAACACTACTTTTCTTAGATTTAGGGAAACTTGTTGTACATAAATAAATTTATTGATTTTATCCTTTGTTTTATTTCATTTGTTTTCATCTTAGGATAGCTAGCTTCAGCCTTATCTCAGGTTGTGTTGATTTTGCTTTATTTTCTTGATTGAAATAAACCTCAGCTCAACTTTCGAAGTAGCATAGCTTTTATTTTTCTAAGCTTGCAGAATAAGAGTTTCACTCACATAGTTTCTTTGCATAGGCTAGTTGCTAGTTATTCGTTAGGTTTTTTTTGATAGCTTAGATTCCCCCCTCCACTATCATTATGTCCCTTTGGATATTCTAAAATGAAGATGATACCCTTATTTTATGCATATGTTGGAATGAACTAAACTTTCATAAGGTATACACAAGAGATGTCTTCATTGGTTGCATCTAATTGTTTTCATGAGAATGAGTATGAACACAGATGTGCTTTATGAAGGAGGCCACATTCAAAATCTATCCAAATTGAAGAAATTCTAGGTCTGTAGAATTATGGAAATACATTCATTGATTTTGAATGCAAGATAAAAGTTAACAGCGTAAACAAAAAAAGAGGGAAGATAATTTTTCATTGATAGAACAATAACTCATAAGAAGATATTTAGGATAAAGGAATTTAATATTTTGAAGCCTCGTAGTTACTAATTCGTAAAGGGTACTCAGTTAGATTTGAAGCATTCCTATGAGTACAATTGGGTAAGATTACATTGGACATACTCTAGCGAACTTTATCATAATTTAGGTGATTAGGGAGCAGGGTCATCTTTCTATTTGGTTGATATCTCTTACTGTCCCATAAATGTGAATGACACCTAAAAACATTTTTACCATTTGAAATGCATTATGAGATGGAATTTATGAATATGGTTTGAAATGTTTCATTAACTAACATGGTAATTTTTCAATAGGGTTTGATTATTAGTGCTCGCCAGTGAAAGATATTTGCTAGAATAATATGCACCGGCCAACTAAAGACTAAGGAGATGTCTCGCTCAGATTTACAGGGAATTTTTTGATCACTTAGCAAACTAATCCCTAATAATTTCATTTCTATTGAATATTTTGAAACTGTATGATTCTTGTTTTGACAAACTTAATGAATATGATATCATGATGGAACATACAACAATCAAACTACACATCAAACCCCTTATCTTTGTGCATAATCTTAAAAGGTGCTCCAAAATTTGAGGTATTGAAATGCCTTCTAACCCCTGACAACACTTTGGCTTTCCTTCTCATTTTCCACCTTAGAAGACAGTTTAATCTTGACCCCACCAAATGAGATTAGTTTTATTCCCGTTGAAACAACCCTCATCCTGAAGCTATCAGAATTGGTTTGGGAAGTAAGTGATGGCACACTAGGGAGACCTATTGTACATAAATATTTTTTGTTGATTCCTAACTTTCTATTTGATTTTGTTTATTCTCTTCTTAGCTTAGTTAATTTTAGCCTTATCTCATTTTAGTTTGATCTTGTTTTGCTTGACCATTTTTTTCTTAATTGAAATAAACCTCAGCTCAACTTTCAAAGTGATGTGCAGAATTACAGACATATGAATAAGCTCATGTGAAATGCTTATAATCATAGAAGGATTAGAACTGGCTTCATAACAAAAGGAATTATGTTTGTGAAAAACCCATGTCATTAGTGGTTTTAATTGTTGCTTTGTTTTAAAAAGGGAAACCTGCTTCATGTTTTATGTTGTGTCAATGTAAGCCCTGTGAAATAACCAGGATCTATGAATTCTAAATTACTATCTTGGGGTTCCAATCACTTACACATAAATAACCATATCAGGTAGGCTGCTATAATTGACCCAAGGAAAGGAAGCAAGTCTTGCAGATGTATGGAAATTAAAAAGATCCCATGTTACGAAAATTACAGCCAAAAGGCTTATAATGAAGAGTCAAATTTTCTGAAAAGTTTCATCTCCATCAAAGAAATGGTTTTGAAAAATAAATACCTCTAATAAAGAAGATTTACCATATGAGAATTCCAAAAGGTTCTTCTCCATTCGTAAGTATGACAAACAAATAAAAATCATCACTCATACAAAAGGACATTATGGATGGAAGAACCCACGTCAAATGTTGAGGACTGAAGAAAGCTATTTGTGAAAGAATCAAACGATAAAACTCATCAAAAGAAAGCATATAAAGAAATGATGATAGCATGGGAATGAAGAACAAACAAATACACCTATTTGATTTGTTACGATCCCAAGGAGTCATTTTTAGAGGTAATCAAAAGATGGGATTAATAATGAACTCTATATTATGGCATCAAGAGAGTGTTTAGGAAATCTGGTCCAGGTTTCCCTATTTCCCAAAATGAATGACCAATATGATTCAAGAAATATCCTCTCCCTGCATAAAACTTTATCCTTTTAAAATCCTGGTAAAATGATAAGGGAACAGTTTTACAATCAAAATTAATAAAAGACAAGCAATTGTGATCCTAAAACGGGTTGTTCAGATATTTGTGTTCACCAACTAGTCGCCAATTGTTTCAGCTGCAACCTGATCCCAAAAATTTTGTAAAATTGTAGGGCCCCTCCTTTGATCTTACTCAGAGTTTGTTTCATATTACCCCTAACACAGTTTTTCTTGAAAAATAACAAAAGAAAATGCATTTATGCACTTCGACATTCCTAAGTTCTGCATCATTCCTTTTCCGCATTTCTCCATGTCCAATGTCGGGTTGCAGATTGCATCTCCAACCATTTGAAACTGTATCCACAATCCTGAATTTCCTCTTTCCCGTGTTTCCAATTACGGATTGTGGATTGTATTTCCGAATTTCTAAATTTGTTTCCGCAATCCTGCACTTCTACAATGCCGCAATCCCGCTTTTCCACAAATCCGATAGTGAATTGCGGATTGGAGATTGATTTTTCGATTTGTTGAATGGTCTCCCTCATTTCCGCAATCCGCATGCCCACGTTCTCGCTTCTCGCTTTTCCACGTCCTGCAGTTCTGCACTTCCACAATTCCGATTACGGATTGCAGATTGCATTTTTTAACGTTGGAAATTGGTGCCCGCAATTCCGCACTCCCGCACCCCGCAGGCCTGCATTATGAATTGCGGATTGCCAATTGTGGAAGGATTATTTTTTGGCCATTTTTTAAAGCCTTTTTTGAATTTCTGCCTTTGTGTTAATTATCATTTTTAGGCCAAAAAACAAGATCATGGAAGCTTCAATCTGCTGATTTGTAAACAATATTAAAACTCATATCTCTGCAATTTATGTTATGCTCATTATCACTTCGTTTGGAATTATTATATGGAAATGAGTTATTATTATACATTGATTTTGGTTGTTTCCTCAAGATGCATGGAAGATGAAAATATGTGAGCAGAATAAGCGTGGGCACAAAGGACAGATTAGGAAATCCAAAAGACACAGAGGAAGTCGAAGTGATCAATCATGACGCCGTGGAAGCTGAAAGGCTATGTGCATAAGAAACGATAGACACTAAAGACAAATTTGGCAATCTAAAGGACGTAGAGGAAGTCGAAAATGATGAGCCATTCAAGATAAATTCTCTTGTAATATAAATATGGGGGAAGGGTACTAGAGAAAAGGAATTTTTCTAGTGAATTAGAGACTGGATACATTGTGTAAGAGAACTATTTTTTTGCTAATGAGGAAAGTCCTGTTCGCTGGGAAAAGCTTGCACTGGTTTTGCATGGAAAGTTGTGTCCGACATAGCATAACTATTTCTTCTTTTGTTTATGTTCATGCTATGATATCTTTCTGATTTTGTTGAAGTATTTCAATGATGGTGAACGATTTCTTTATCTATGCAAATGTCTATGTGTCAACAGAGTAATAAATTGTGTTAATTAAAATCAAATCTATCTTTGGTAATTTTCTGCTCTTAGTGTGCATACTTTATATTAATAGCTATTTGTTAAAATTGTATGAGCATTTTCAGTTTATTACTCTTATTTAAACTCACTCCTTGCAAGGATAGGTTAGCTTAGTGTAGAATAGGGTTAAATAATTGATAAGGTAGAAGTGGTAAGATGGGAGGTAAGAACCTACGCATCACTTGTGAGGCTTCTGCCTGTCAATTTTAGGTTAGATGCATTAGTTAGATTAGAAGCACTTGCATATTAGTACCCTTAAACATAAAATATAAACGGTGGGTCGGGACGCAACCAGTACATAAATTAAACATACACATCTATGGTAACGGACCGTTAACCGGACAGATTCCCCATACCAAATAGTGAGTGATCTAATTGGGATTATTCATTGGGTAGAATCCCTACTATCGATGCTAGGATTTTCCGGGCATCAACACAATGATACATTACATAATTGTATTCTTGTGTTGACTACTTCTATACTGCACGTTTCCTTGTCTACTAGTCTTTGCATACAATGCTCTAATGTAGTCTCCTGGTTTCATTTTTCTCATTTCTTTGATTTGATTACGCCATATTTATTTCATGTCACCCATTTATTCTAGTTGCTTCCCTTATGGTTGTCTCCTTTTGATGGCATTTAAACGTGACCAATTTGGCTATCATAAATGTATTGCTACCTTTTAACCTTACTTATAACACTTTTCAAACACTCCTCGATGTAAACCATACTGATTTGACATTTGACACACCTGAAATGTGCGAAAATGTTTTGGTATATCATTTATGACCCATGTATGCACACGATTCAGTAGGATTTTTTCCTTGAGTGCAATCTTCTTAATTTATGTTGACAAGAATTGTTAGGCAATTTGTGTTATCCTTCATGACTGTAATTAACTTCGATGCCCCTTCAATTTTCTTTGAACCATGCAGTCATGAATGCAATTAATTTCATTGTCCCTTAGTTTGCTTCGAGGTGTGCAAGTTGGTGATCTTCCAATCTATATATGAGTTACTCACCATTCACAAAGTCACCGAGCTTTCCTATCTTTGATCATTGATGTCTTTCTTCTGTCGCAAATGGATAGCTCTCTTCAACAAGTTAATGTAGCTATTGGTAGGATTTTTGAGTTAGTCCAGTCTCAGTGACAATATTTCACAGCCAATTTAGAGAGTCGCATGTCTCAAATCAGTGAGTTGCATATAGGGGAGTTGTATGTCCAGTCTCAAGTTAATCAAAGGAATGTGCATGAGATTGAGGTCTTGAAAGATCGAGTTGGATGTTTGGAGTAGCAAAAGGAGTGAACATTGATTCTTCTGCAGCAGTTGCAAATGAATCATAACCAAATTTGTCTTACCAACCAATTCCTGTAGGAGCTCAACTTGTACCAACCTCTGTAGACTTCCAGTTTCGAGCAGTGTTCATCGGATCTTGAGCTTAGGTTATATCTACAACCATCCAACCATGTTGTGGATCCAAGCCTATCCAACCATGTCATGGAGCTAGACCTCTAGCTTCAACTTTGATTTTATTTTGTAACTCACATATATGCCCAAGATATAAGGGCACATATTGTATATGCTACCTTTTGTAATGACATTGCATTTATATAATATAAATCAATTTGTGCGCCTTTCACATGATTTTCACTTTTCTACGATATGAATGTACATTCAAATGCACTTCGGTTTCATCCTAGCAGTTCAACACTTTTTTCTTTATGCGCATATTGTTAGTCATTCTTTTTTTCATCCTTTTCTTTGACATCAACGAAACTTCTTGTATCTGCCTCATGATTTTGAACGCTTATTGTGACTATTATGTTGATGTTGAAAAAAATATTTGCCACTTGAGATTAATAAACCATAGCATTTTTATATATGAACATGATCATGTGACTTTTGGAAACACTTTTCTAATTTCCTTGAATTCACATAACCTTTTGAATTCAAGGGTTTTATCTACACCCTTTGAGAGTCATTAGAATAAGCAACAATTATATGCTGCCAGAAAATTATCTTCATTGTTATCATCAATTGCGCATGTCTGTGAACATTTCTTTACCCATTTTTATGTGAGCATGGGTGTTTGTTGATGCTTTACAAAACTATTCTTACTTTTTGCAATATGTGTATTGTTCATGTCTGGCTGTTTTGCTAATCTTTCACAATTTTGAGCTTTGTGCCCAAATCTGTCACAAGCATGACATCTTATAGTATAACAATACTTTGTAGTGTGACCATAATAATTGCATCTTTATGAATTAAACCTTCTTTTATAACAAGGAACATTGTAATAATTATCATACCTGAGTTTACTTTTCTTAGATGACCCAACTTGTTGATTCGCAACTGGAACATGCTTGTTGTCACAGACATTTTCTATCTTATTATAGCCAAGAGAAAATTTGTCTTCTGGTGACCTTTGGCTATTCAATATCTCATCCAAAATTAGTGATCTATTCTTAAATTTATCTTCCACTTTCATGTCAGAATGATTTGTGTCATCATGTGGATCTAAGCAATCTTGAGTTTTATTCTTAAACCCATTTATTTCAAAGGAAAACTTCCTTGGAATCTTTAGACATTTTTCTTATTTTCTTGATCCAGCTAGTTGTGTTGTCAACAACTCATTTTCCTGTTTTGTTTCTTCCACTGATTCTTGCAACAACAAATTCCTTTCTTGAAGCTTCTCAATTTAATTTTGTGCATAGGCTAGCTATTTCTTAAGTTCCATGTTTTCATCTTCGGCCTCTTCAAGTGCTTTGTTCATAAGTGATTCTTTGGTTCTTTTGGATTTGATTGTTCTTTCAGCTTTGAGTAACTAATCCTTCTGTAGTTCAAAAGTATTTTTAAATTTATGCAAACTATCCTTTAGAGACCGATTTTCTTTTCTTACTTTCCTTAATTCATCCAAAGCGTTGATCAATTAAACTTCCTAGTCAACTTTTGTATTTTTGTCATTCTCAGAATCAAGAATTTCTTCTTTTCTCTCAAACTCTAACTGACAATTGTTCATATCAGGAAGATTGTAGGAATCAACACATGACTCTGAAGGTGAAAAGGAAATCCCATTATAGAAATATTTACAAAGTGTTTCTGTAGTAGGATATTTTTGTCTTTTGTGAGACTTATTCAAGACAACCTCCTTGCTATATGATTTCCTTTTGATAGAAGAGCATAAATGATAGGAGAGTATCAAATTTTCTCACTTATCTTGCTCTATTTTGTTCTCGATAGATGGGTGGATCTGGTTTTCAATGGATTATTTCTTTGTTGTAGACGTCGTTCTACTCATAGTCCCTCCTTGCATTCAAATTGAATCATATGGCTTATGTTGGCATACATCCAATGTGTTCTCTTCAAACAGGAATGTAATCAATATTCTAACTATCGGATCAATAGATTAGTTCTTAATAGATCACAATTTGAAAAGATTCTCAGATGGTTTCCAACTTGCACTGCTAACAACCAAAAACCCTTGGTGCCGAGAATACCTCCATTCATTCACAACGGAGAATCGACCTCTCTATTGTTGAGAGATTCCACTAATTCGATTGAGATTCACCAATGATTAATATGACAAATTTAACAACGAATACGATTTACCCATAACGCATTCACACTTATAGAAATTATGCGCAGAAATTGAACTCTCCACCGTTGATTTATCTAGTTAGTCTGTGCCCCTTCCAGAACTTGAAATTCCTATAGGTTCTTAGAAATTCGACTAAATTCAAGCATCAATTGTAAACTAATGAATAAATTTGACTCAAAAAAACTATAATTATTTGATTTTCCAGTGAACTCGAGGATCTACTGTTAATTCAAGAAACAAAATAGCGCACGGGAAGATTTCAACCATGCGAATAAGAAGTTCTTTATACTGAGAAGGAAATTTATGAGATCTCTGGCCCAATTGGTTCAAATACACAATAATACACAATAATACACATAAAATTCCTCTTTATTTATTCAGACTAGTTACTCAGAGCTTGAAATACACATATTGATCGATCTCATAGAGTACAAATGCCACATTTTTTATCTCTGTTTGCTCAAGGAACCACCTGTTCTGAGCCCATCCTCTCTTGACCCCTCCAAGCTGCTGAAGTTGTCTCTAGCTCTCTAGCTCTCCAACAGCCTATTCAAGTTTCCTTACAAATGATTCTAACAGAGATGAAATACAAACTAGTTCGGTTACAAATCCATGAGAATAGGATTGCAACTCTTAACAACCTATGACTCATCTCTTTTATTCCTAAGATTCTGGAAACTCAACTAATTCTAACAAACTTATCCTTATCTAATCCTATCTATTACAATGAAGGATCAAGTCCTTTTTATTCAAATGTGACTTCTATTTTTAAATCAAACATAAACTTACGAAAGAGACTAATCTCTTGGAAACTTCTAATCTAACTCATCAAAGTCATTGATGACTTGATCAAGGAGCTCATGCTCCTGCATCAAACTCCTCACCTTGAAATTGTTCATGGGATCTTGTCCATGAATCATTTATCTCTTGTTTTTCTGTAACATTTCAACAAATATTCAAGGCCTTTTCCTGAGCATCTTCCTCTTCTTGAACAGTCCTTCCAGGCAATCTTTCCAGCCAAGATTTTTCAGTCTGCAACAAGTTCATTCCTTGACTCGATTTCCCTATCAGGTGGTTTGTATATTCTGATTTTACAAAACAGTTATGTTCATCATCCTCCTTAATATGAAATGCAATTGACCATTTTATCTTTCTTGTCACCGAAACAAACATAAAACACAATGTTAGGAAAATTACTAACAACCAAGAATTCGTTGAACAAATTATTTGGCCATTCTCCTCCTTGCTTGCTTACGTTTTACAATTCTCTATCACATCACCTCCCTTTGCAATTTATTCAAGCTTATCCTCTTCACCTTCCTTTATAACTACATTCTGTTGTGCTTCCTCCACCATTATATAATCTACATTTTAATAACTATGTTGATCTGTTCTCTCTATCAATGTAATGTCCCCATTCAAATAATTGCATAGTAAGACAATCCCATCAATCCCTAGTTTCCTAGGTTGGATGGGCACATTTGGAATTACAATAAGGAATCTAATAAATGATGTTTAGACATTAGAAGGGTTCAAGTATTTAATAAATAGGTTGAATAAAGAAATTCAAGAGAAGTTCTAGGTGGCAAGTGGTTTTGAAGACATATGGAGGATGTGGGACCCACACTAGCTTGATTTTTCAAGGACACATGGCATCTCTCTCTTGCCAATTCGAATTCATGAGAAGGTGAACACTCTTGGGTGATTTGGTAAGTCATACACATGGCATTGAGCATCTTAGGTCGAATTGGGATGGATTGGTAACCTCCATGGGAGAGGAAGAGTCAAATTGGAAGCTTGTGGACACTTGGGCTAGATTCCCTAGCCCCTATGACAACAATGATGGAGCATCTATGAAAAATTGTAGATATGAACTCTGAAATCTTACCATTATGACATGTCAGCCCCAAAAACAGGCTCTAAGAGGGTGCTCATGGGAGTTGGAGAAGCCAAAGAGAGCCCCACTCGAATTGGTGGAAGGTTAGGAAAGGTAGGACACATGGCAAATCTTGAGCCCTTGCCCTAATTCGAATTGGAGTGAGTCTATGGATGGATTGGGAACATTAGAAGGCTAAGGATTTTTATTAAATACAAGGATAAACCGAGACAAGGGCTTTTGATCATTTGAGAAAAATTGCATTTGTGAAGAGAGAGCTAGTGGATGACTAGTTTCTTGCCTTAGCTAATTTCGAGGGTGAAATATTCCCATCCAAGTTGGTGTTTAGAGAGGAAAATCAGGTATTTCATGGAGTTTGTATTTGCAAGTATCATCTACAGGGAAGCTCGTGGTTTTGTTTAGTGCAGCACTTTCTCTCAACCATTTCCAGTTTTGAAGGCATATTCTTGCTCCGCGAGGGAGGTCGTTTTTGGTGAGCTATTGTACTCCTTGGGAGAGCTTCTCATGATGTATTTCTGATTCTAATAAGCTTAATATACTCTGTTATTCATCTTCAGAAATTTTCAGGTTTAAATACCAAGTGGTTGTATGTAAAAATGATTATTAATGAGCCAACAATGACCATTTCCCCACTCTATTGATGTATGCCTTTGTAATGTTGAAGATTTTGAATAAAAGATTATTTATCTGATAAATTTATGATCAATGGACTTCTATGGATGATTTTTACAAGTTTTATTTCCAACACTTAAGCATTTGAAGTCATTTTACTCAGTTTATTTACATTTGGAGAATATTTGGTGCCATTTCCCCAAGGGTCGAATTAGTGGTTTTTGCAGTTGTTTGTGGGGAGGCTAGAACAGACTTAATAATTGATTAATGGTGTATATGGGACCTTAATAACATACCTGAGACATCCCCTACCTCTGTTCATAAATTAGAGTGGGTTTGGAGGCATATGGAAATCCAATTTCAGTCATTACCCTGGGGGGATTTGAACCTCAAATTGCTAGTAAAATTACATACTTTGTCCAGAATTTTAAAGGAGTTTGCAGAGGTATTTTGGTGGCCATATATCATACCTGAACATCATAACCAAGTACTATTATCATTCATATACCTTATCATAATATTTGAGAGCATTTGGGGCAAATTGGAGACCTAGACATCAAAACTAGTCAAGGGTCGAAATTGGGGAAAAAGTGAAAAATTAGGCATTTGAATAAAATTCTTAAAAAAGGGACATTACAAGTTGTATCAGAGCATGGTCTTGGAACTTTATGGTATTAACAAGAATTCAAAAAAATAGACCACCACCCTTGGAACCAGAAGTTGAAGGTTTTGTTGTTGAGGAAGAAGCAATAGGTGAAGAAGAGTTATTTGTTAAAACCATGGGTAGAGAGGAGGATGAAAACTTAACATAAGGAGGAATTTGTTGCAGCCTTAAAACCATAATTTGAACAAATTTCCATGGGTATGAAAAAAATAAGTAAATCAATGACAAAAGGATTCGAGTTGATGGTTAGCCAACTTAGAGGTAAAGGGAAAATAGTAGGAGGCAGCAACAGTTCTCATAGTGAGGAAAAGAAGCCTATGGGAGAGCATATTTTCTCAAGCACCGGACCCCATAATAGAGCAAATGAATTTCAGAGCACAAAAAGGGCTATTGCACCTAAATTTCTTATCCCCAAAGAAGAGCCTGACATTCAAGTGTATTTTACTACAATAGAAAATGAATGGAATGATTTGAATGAAGATTGTAAGAGAGGTCTACCATTTAGTACATACCTTGATACTGTATAGAAACTAAAAAAGAAGGATGAAAATAGGGCTCTATTCCAAAACAAAGAATTAAATTGTGCTATTGGTAAAATGTCATTTCCTACTTTTGATGGTTCCTCTCAAAATTCTGCTAACACTTGGGTGCAAAAATTAGATGTGTATTTTCAGCTGAATCCTATGGTAGAAGTGGATGCACTAAAAATGGCCATTTTGCACTTGGAAGGAGATGCTAATGAATGGTGTTTTCATGGAATGAGAACTTTGGGTCATGATCAAGTTAAAACGTATGAATAATTTGTTGACAGGGTACTTGAGAGATTTGAACACAAAGATCCAGAATTTCCTTTCAAGGAACTAGCTCAATTAAAGCAAACTGGGACCCCTACTGAATATATGCTGGAATTTCAAAAATTATCAGTCAAGGTGGTTGATGTATCTATGGGAAGGTTGGTATTGCTGTTCACTGAAGGTTTGGATGAACCCTTAAAAGGTTTGGTCAAATCCCACAAGCCAACTACATTAAAAGATGCAATGAGCTTGACTAGGGATCTCCAAAATGTGCTTCCTAGAACGAGATTTCCTCCCAAGCTTGACTTCAGAATTGAAAAGAAACCTTGGAAAAGAGATGTATCTGATAAGAAGCCATGGAAAGAAGATGAATATGGAAAGGATAAGAAAGAGGAATTAAGCAAGGAAGAGCTCAGAAGGAAGAAATTGTGTTATTCATGCTTCCAACTGTGGGTACCAGGACATAAATGTGCTAAGGGAAAGGCCCAATTCATTGAAGTATTTTGTGATGATGGGTATGAAGGGGGCATGGAGGAAGAAGGACATACTTCGGCCCAAGAAGAGGGATATACTACAACAGAAGAAGGGAAACAAGAAGGGAAACAAGAAGTGAAGCATCCCTCACCCACCAAAGTAAGAATGGCAGTACTTTCAACAATACCTCGATATCACACAATTCGATGCAAGGGTGTGGTACTAGGACAAAGAACTTCAGTTTTGGTAGATGGAGGAGACACACATAACTTCATTGATGCAGACATGGTGGAGAGGAGGAAGATACCTATTGAACCATTCGATGGCTTCATAGTTATCATTCTCGGTCACAACACAATGTAGTGCAAAACATGGATTCCACATCTGCAAGTAACCGTAGGAGAGCATACAGTAAATTATCAAATTACTGAAATTAAATTCCAAGATTCAAAAGGAGTGCTAAGGGTTGTGAGAGGGAAACACACCTACCCGAATTAGGTAGTTTCTTCCCACATCGTGAAGCACCAGAATAGAAACTTTTTGGGAGACATTCCTCATGGAAGGCCACTTGATAGAGGAGGGACAAGTTTGTAGCATGGTAAATTGAGATTTCTTGAGGGCAAGCAATTTTAGGTGGGTAGGACTGTAATCTCCCCATTCAAATAATTGCATAGTAAGACAATCCCATCAATCCTACTAGTTTCCTAGGTTGGATGGGCACATTTGGAATTACAATAAGGAAGATAATAAATGATGTTTAGACATTAGAAGGGTTCAAGTATTTAATAAATAGGTTGAATAAAGAAATTCAAGAGAATTTATAGGTGGAAAGTGGTTTTGAAGACATATGGAGGATGTGGGACCCACACTAGCTTGATTTTTCAAGGACACATGGCATCTCTCTCTTGCCAATTCAAATTCATGAGAATGTGAACACTCTTGGGTGAGTTGGTAAGTCATACGTATGGCATTGAGCATATTAGATCGAATTGGGATGGATTGGTAACCTTCACGGGAGAGGAAGGGTCAAATTGGAAGCTTGTGGACACTTGGGCTAGATTCCCTAGCCCCTATGACAACAATGATGGAGCATCTATGACATCTATGGAAAATTGCAGATATGACCTCTGACATCTGACCATTATGACATGTCATCCCCAAAAATAGGCTCCAAGAGGGCGCTCATGGGAGTTGGAGAAGCTAAAGAGACCCCCACTCGAATTGGTGGAAGGTGGAAGGCTAGGAAAGGTAGGACACATGGAAAATATTGAACCCTTTCCCTAATTAGAATTGGAGTGAGTCTATGGATGTATTGGGAACCTTAGAAGGATAAGGATGTTTATAAAATATATGGATAAACCAAGAGAAGGGCTTTTGATCATTTGAGAAAAATTGCATTTGTGAAGAGAGAGCTAGTGGATGACTAGTTTCTTGCCTTAGCCAATTTCGAGGGTGAAATATTCCCACCCAATTTGGTGTTTGGAGAGGACACTCAGATATTTCATGGATCTTTAATGGAGTTTTTATTTGCAGGTATCAGCTACACTGAAGCTCGTGGTTTTTTTTAGTGCAACACTTTCTCTCAACCATTTCCAATTTTGAAGGCATATTCTTGCTCCTTAAGGGAGGGCGTTTTTGGTGAGCTATTGTACTCCTTGGGAGAGGTTCTCATGATGTATTTATGATTGTAATAATATTAATATACTCTTTTATTCATCTTCAAAAATTTTCAAGTCTAAATACCAAGTGGTTGTATGTAAAAATGATTATTAATGAGCCAAGAATGACCATTTCCCCACTCTATTGATGTATGCCTTTGTAATGTTGAAGATTTCAAATAAAATATTATTTCTCTGATACATTTATGATGAATGGACTGCCATGGATGATTTTTACAAGTTTCATGTTCAACACTTAAGCATTTGAAGTCATTTTACTCATTTTATTTACATTTGGAGAAGATTTGGTGCCATTTCCCCAAGGGTTGAACTAGTGGTTTTTGCAGATGTTTGTAGGGATGTTAGAATAGAATTAATAATTGATTAATGGGGCATATGGAAAATTAATAAAATCCCCGAGACATACCCTACCTATGTTCTTAAATTTGAGTGGGTTTGGAGGCATTTGGAAAGCCAATTTCAGTCATTACCCTGGGGGGATTTGAACCTCAAATTGCTAGTAAAATTACATACTTTGTCCAGAATTTTAAAGGAGTTTGCAGAGGTATTTTGGTGGCCATATATCATCCTTGAACATCATAACCAAGTCCTATTATCATTCATATACCTTATCAAAATATTTGGGAGCATTTTGGGCAAATTGGAGACCTAGACATAAAAACTAGTCAAGGGTCGAAATTGGGGAAAAAGTGAAAAATTGGGCATTTTAATAAAATTCTTAAAAAAGGGACATTACAATCAACCATTCATTTTAAATTTCATGATTCATCATAATCTCGAATTCATTCAATAAACTTGCTTGAGAAATTACATTTACCTTTGTCTTTGTCATGCTTAATTCCTTCAAGAACTCCTTTCCCTCTAACATCAACAACTTATTTTTGTCACTGAACTTGTCCTTCTCACCTTTTAATGGTTGAAGGTTATGCCTCTTTCCTTCCATTTCAAAAGAATATACATTTTTTTCCCTTCATGCATTGCATTCCTATCATACTGCCAAGGTCTACCTAACAAAATATGACAAGCATCCATATGAATGATATCACACATTACCTTATCCTGCTAATTCCCAATCTAGAATTCAACTTGGAACTGCTCATCATCTAGCACTTGATGACCCTTTTGTATCCATGAAACTCTATTCGGGTTTGGGTGTACTGTCCTCTCCAAATTCAGTTTATCCACCATCTTTGTAGACACTAAATTGTTAGTACTTCCACTATCAATAATTAATTTGCAACACTTACCTCTTGCTTTACAAGCTGTCTTGAATAAAATCCTCCTGTGGACTGATCCACCAACACCCTCATCTACTTTCCTCAGTATCAAGGCCTCTCTTTCTTTTGGAAAATTCTCAGCCACTTCTACTGCCTTTGGAGATTCAGTTTCAGCTTGTACCACTTGTGATCCTCTCTGTTTCACAACATTTTTTGGGAAATCCCAAGATATATGACCAATTTGACCACATGTGCAACATCTTACATGTCCACCCCTGCCTCTGACTCTTCCTCTTGAAGAAAATCTTCCTCCTCGATTATCATTGAGTCTATCAGGTTGTGTTTGTTGACTTGAACTTCTAGATTCTCCCTTTTGTTGTTGTTCCTTTCCTCTGGAGCCTCTTACCTTTGTTCTTTGACTTTGCTTCCTCAACAACTTCTCTTCAACCTTTAATGCAACCTGATATGTTTCTTCAACAGATCTGAATGAAATTAGAATCAAATCATCTTGAATATCAAATCTCAATCTATTTACATACCTGGAAAATCTCTTAGGTGTATCCTCAGTGTGACTTGATCTAATATTCACCTTATAAAACTGAGTCTTCTATAAATTCCCTAACTGTCATCATCTTTTGTTTAAGATTCTTCATTTTCCTAAACAAAATTAATTGGTAATCTTTAGGAAGTAATTTACCTTTTAGCTTGGCAGTCATTCTGCTCCAACTGTTGATCTTGGCTTTGTGCTTCAATACTCTTTCCTCCTGCACTCCATCCGACCATAGAGATGCATGCCCTCTCAACTTCGTGACATCAAATCTCACTTGCTTCTCCTCCTTCACCTCAGCATAGTCAAAGTTCTTGTTCAAGGAATTGATCTAATCAATCATCTCCTCTAGATCCAAACTTCCATTGTAAATCGGTACCTCAGCCTTTGAACTTGAACCTACACCAAAGATTGACTTTAGAAGCTTTACCTCTGTGGTTTCTACAACTGTCTCCTCTTCATCCTATTCCAGTAATTCCTCATCTCTAGTATCCCCTATGTTCTCATGATGTCTAGAAGCTTCTAAGCCTTCAATCCTTGCTCATAAAGTCCTTATCTCATCTCTCAACTACGCATTAGAAATATGTCGACCTATCCTTCCACGAACTTTTCCAACCCTGACATCCATTTCCTGGCACAACAATTCACCTCTGGATACAACCTTCTTGTCAGTAGCAACCTGTTCTCTTTTTGTTAGCAAATTGGGAGTAAAAAGAATTTTGCCTTCCATGCAAGAAGAGAAAACTCATAATCTAACAGATTTAACCAATTTCAGAAACAAACCTGCTTTGATACCAAAGTTGATAGCAGAATATCGACTGTTTTCACTTACCCTGTTCTATTTTCTTCTCGGCAGATGGGTGGATCTAGTTTTCAATGGATTATTTCTTTGTTGTAGACATCGTTCTGCTCATAGTCCCTCCTTGCATTCAAATCGACTCATATGGCTTATGTTGGCATACATCCAATGTGTTCTCTTCAAATATGAATGTAATTAATCTTTTAGCTATCAGATAAACAGATTAGTTCTTAATAGATCACCATTTGAAATGATTCTCAGACGGTTTCCAACTTGCACTGCTAACAACCAAAAACCCTTGGTGCCGAGAATACCTCGATTCATTCACAGCGAAGAATCGACCTCTCTATTGTTGGGCGATTCCACTAATTTGATTGAGCTTCACCAATGATTAATATGGAAAATTTAACAAGGAATGCGATTTACCCATAACGCATTCACACTTATAGAAATTATGCGCAGAAATTGAACTCTCCATCGTTGATCTATCTAGTTAGTCTGCGCCCCTTCCAGAACTTGAAATTCCTGTAGGTTCTTAAGAAATTTGACTAAATTCAAGCATCAATTGTAAACTAATGAATAAATTTGACTTAAACAGACTGTAATTATTTGATTTTCCAGTGAATTCGAGGATCTACTGTTAATTCAAGAAACAAAACAACGCACATGCAAATTTCAACCACACGAATAAGCAGTCCTTTACACATCGAAGGAAATTTATGAGATCTCTGGTCTAGTTGGCTCAAATACACAATAATACACATAAAATTCCTCTTTATTTATTCAAGCTAGTTACTCAAATCTTGAAATACACATACTGATCAATCTCACAGAGTACAAATGCCATAGTTTTGATCTCTGTTTTCTCAAGGAACCACCTGTTCCGAGCCCATCCTCTCTCGACCCCTTCAAGATGATCAAGCTATATTTATCTCTCCAACTATTCAATCTTCCTTACAAATGATTCTAACAGATCTAAAATACAAACTAGTTCAGTTACAAATCCATGAGAATAGGATCGCAACTCTTAACAACCTATGACTCATCTCTTTTATTCCTAAGATTCTGGAAACTCAACTACTTCTAACAAACTTATCCTTATAAGATCATATCTATTACAGTGAAGGATCAATTCCTTTTTATTCAAATGTGACTTCTATTTTTAAATCAAACAGAAAATTACAAAAGAGACTAATCTCTTGGAAACTTCTAATCTAACTCATCAAAGTCATTCATGACTTGATCAATGAGCTCATGCTCCTACATGAATAAATAACCTTCTCCTCTAGGCCTTTATATTCAATATATTCTACCATATCCACAAAGAATACCTCTCTTTAATTGTCATCACCTTCATCTTCACTGAGATGGGCTATTGGTCTCCTTTGAATACAAACTCTTATTTTTATGTTAAGCCCTGGATTGTTGGTGTGACTTTCTTCTTTCTCTATAGTTAAGCTCCTCTTCATTGTCACTATCCTTGGATTCCTTGTAGGGACACTTAGAAGCAAAGTGACCTGCTCTACCACATTTAAAACACTTGAAAGGTAACTTACCTTTGTATTTTCCATGACCTCTTTTGATATTCTTCACAAAACTATCTTCTTCATCATCTAATGCATCATAGAGACTTTTGTTGGACTCTTCCTTTCTTTCTCTTGTCTTCTTGGAGGCCTTGAATGTAGTGCCCCGTTTTTGTTATAGGATATATGTTTTAATTATGACTGTTCGTTAAAGGAATCTAGTCATGAATGACCCGATTATGTGTGGATTAGATTATGTGATGTTTATGTGACATTGTTGATGATTCCATATGATTGTATTGTGAGGGATATGTTATGATATCATTGATAATTATGCTATAATTATGTTATGATTTCACTAATGATTATGCTATGATGTTGATGTATATATACAACTCATATGATCATGATATGATTTGATGTTGATCAAATGTTATATGTCTATGTTATGATTTTGAGATGGTTTAGATGTCATATGATTTGATCATGATTCAATATGATCAAATGAATGTGTAATGCGACAGTGTTGATTTATGCGCATGCTTATATATATATATATATATATATATATATATATATATACATATATCATGTACTATGATGAGTTGTCGAGTGTGACATGTATAGTAGGTACATGGGACACAAATAGGCGATGATATGCCATGGAATCAAGATGAGTCGCAAATCAGTAACATGTATTGACAACCTGGTATATATATGTGATTATGTGGAAATCTTGGAAAAATATTAGATGCACGTGATGTGCATGGACTCGGAATGAGTCTGATACATTGACAGGTGATGTCAAGCTACGATTAATGTTTTATTTGAAATCTTATTTTATAATATTTGATGTGCGTGGTGTTTACGTGCAGGTGTTGGATGCGATTGCTAATTGATCCACATTAGGGGATGGGGTTGACTCTGATACAACTTAAGTCTAGCCAATGTCCACGTGATGAGTTCGTTTAGAGCGAGAGAGGCCCTGACTCATCATATGCGTGTTGTCGTGAGGGTCGCATGTGGTACGGTCACTCATGAGGTATGTTGCTGGGGGGCGTGCAATAACGACTCGGCCTTATTCCCCAAGGAACCACTAGTCCCTCAACAGGGTAGATGGGTTGAGTTAACGATGTCTCAATGGTCGTATCATATTCCCACTTAAGGGAATATCTGAAGGGCATGTGAGAAGCATGGTGCCTTGATATCCTTGGTTGAGGTGAAAATGCAACGATTAATTAACTAATAATTCATAATTGGCAAAGGGAAACAAAAATTAATAAAATATTAAGTACAATGAATTAATCAAGCAAGTAACTAATAATAATAATAAAAACAAGATAAACACATAATAATAATAATAATAATAAACATTAGAAATACTAATAATAATAATAACAACAACAACAAGATAAACATTGGAAATAATAAAAATAATAATAATAATGATAATGACAACAAGATAAACATTATAAATGACAATAATAAAATAAAATAAAATAAAAAATGGGGTTTGAAAATAAAGCATGGATGGCTATAAAAGAAAGAAGGAAGGAGCTTGAGATATCTATTCCTTGCAAAAGAATTTTGGAGGCAGCTTGGGTTGTGGCTCCTGTCTAGGTGACTGTTGGAGGGTGTTATTTTTTTAAGAATTTAATTCATTCTATTCTAGGATCTTAACTGAAAGAAAAACATGTACAACATATCAAGCATAAAAGACAATAGACAAGAGACACAAAACATTTCACCGGGGAAAACCAAGAAGGTGAAAAACCCCGCAACTTCCTTAGAGATACAATAAGCATCAATACAAGGATCACCATGATCAAACCCAAGAGATAAATATCTTTAGCAGCATGCTCCTCCTCCACTTGTGCGCATCCTCATCTTCTCTCACTAATGCGAAGTGAGTGAATAATAGAATGTGTAAAATGAGAGAGACACACTCTCTATTTATACACTAACTTGACTTGACCTTTACTCAACTAGGTCGGCCTCAACTTAACCACTAACATAATGTTGACTAGGCCGACCCCCACTGGGGTGGTCTAATAAACCTTTGACCCACATGACTCATACAAGGCCGACCCCATCAAGGTGGTCTAATAACCCATCAAGTATAAGTTACGACACTTACAATATAACTGATGACACTTCCAATCAGAGGAATAATACATCTCCGTTGGGGATACAATAAAGTACAAATACAATATACAAGTGAATATCTTCTGAATTTACAAATACATCAACACTCCCTCTTAACTAGGAAGGTATTCTCTTGATACAAGTCATCAATACATATAGGCACAAGTCTTTAATTTTGGAGCTGGATCATCGTCACTGGATCACGGAGCATCATCATCATCACTGTTGCTGTACTCACCATCTTGATCACTGGGCTATCTATGAATTCTTCTCATCATAGGAAGTTCTACAGAGCCAGCCCTTTTTCATGCTGGATGTAGGCCCACCACCTACAGGTCTTCATCATCACTGGCCATACTGTGGAATCCTCAGGACTTATTATGTGTGTCACAAAACCTCGAAAGAGAATCCCAGGACTGATTACGAGCTTACTGCTCAACCTGTCGGATCTCCCAGGGCAATATTAAATGTGACCACCACAAAACCTCGAAAGAGCATCCCAGGACTGATTACGAGCACACAGGTCAACCTATCGGATCTCCTAGAATCTTTTACATGCAACTGCACAACCTGTCCATGGCCACAGAGTATCATCCTGATACTCATGATCATACTGATCATGCCATCTCATCGTCCACAAAGCACAACCCAGATGCACATCACATAACACTTACATTCACCCACATGGGAAGACACACTTCAACCATCCGTGAAAGGCTCAACACTTATATCTACGCCATGGGAAGACACACTTCAACCATGCAAGAATGGCATCGCACTTATATCCATAACCATGGGAAGACAGACTTCAACCATGCTAGGAATGGCACAACACTTATATCGCAGCCATGGGAATACACACTTCAACCATGCTCGAATGGCACAACACTTATATCGCGACCATGGGAAGACACACTTCAACCATGCTTGAATGGAACAACTCTTACATCAACGAACATGGGAAGACACACTTCAACCATGTCGGAATGGCCCCAAACCTTATATCTGCACCATGGGAGGACACACCTACCACCATGTGAGAATGGCTCATGTGCATGTGTGTCTTTGGAACTCATCACACATGATCCAAATGATCATACAATGCATCCACCTGATACATATCATCACATATGATCGTCCTGATCATCATCATAGCATCGTCCTGATGCATATCATCTAGAGCATCATCCTAGTACTGATCACACATGATCATCCTGATACTCATCACACATGATCATCCTGATCATTGTCATTGCATCGTCCTGATGCATATCATCCAGAGCATCGTCCTGATACTCATCACACATGATCATCCTGATCATCGTCACTGCATCATCCTGATGCATGTCATCATACATGATCCAATTGATCATACAAAGCATCCAACTTATGCA
The DNA here is from genome assembly GCA_027924585.1 of Larix kaempferi. NCBI lineage: Eukaryota > Viridiplantae > Streptophyta > Pinopsida > Pinales > Pinaceae > Larix > Larix kaempferi. The sequence goes on along the minus strand of BSBM01000597.1, from coordinate 5,262,163 downwards.
TATCCAAAGCAGTAACTGGAGCATCGTCCTGATGCTCATCACACGGCGCTTACATCCACAACCATGGGAAGGATCCTCCTCTCACCATGATTGGAATGGCTCCTGCAAATGTGTCCATCACTTCTTCCTCGAAGTATCTTCAATTTGAAGAACACCAAGCCTCTCTCTGAAGTACTCAAACTTCACTCTGGCTAGTGGTTTCGTCAACACATCCGCAACCTACTCATCCATCGCAATATACAGGAGCTTCACTTCTCCTCTCTGCACCATATCCCTGATATAGTGATATTTGATCTCAATGTGCTTCAACCTGCCATGGAACACCGGGTTCTCAGATAGCTTCACACAACTCTGGTTGTCACAAAAGATACCAGTAGCCTCCAACGGGAGATCAAATAACTCAGATAGTAGCTTCCGGAGCCATACTACCTCACAACTAGCCGAACAAGCTACAACATACTCTGCTTCGACTGTACTCAGTGCTATGCAGGACTACTTCCTTCTAAACCAAGAGATCACACCTGATCCCATACTGAAGCGGCACCCAGAAGTGCTCTTCCTATCTGCAGCATTGCCTGCCCAATCTGAATCAACATAACCCTACAGGTTAAACTTTTGATTCACATCATACTTGATCCCATAATCAATTGTACCCTTCAGGTACCTCATAATGTGCTTTACAACAACCAGGTGAACACCTCTGAGAGCCATCAGGAACTAGCTCAATGTGTTCACCGCAAAGCAAATATCTGGTCTCGTGTTCATCAAGTACTTCAAGGACCCAATCATCTGACAATACACAGTGAGATCAACCGGATCAGATGAAGCATCACACAAAAAATTTAGGTTCGATGCCATAGGTGTGGCCATGGCCTTGCATTCCATCATCCCGAACCTCTTCAGAATCTCTACTACATACTTTCCTTGTCCAAAGAAGATTCCATTTGCACTCTGCCACACCTCCATGCCTATAAAGTAGTGCATCATCCCAAGTCATTCATCTCGAACTCGGCAGCAAGCTTGATCTTGTAGATCCACTTGGAAGTCAGAACAGGCTTCCCTTCTTGTCTTGGGACCACATCCCAAACATCATTCTTCATGATCGACCGGTACTCCTTGATCATGGCATTCTTCCATTACTACATCCCGGATCCTCTGAACTTCAGATTCTTCAATATCTTCAATAGATAGTTTTTATTTGATCTTCATTGCTGGAACAAATGTTGTAGTCCTTTTTGTAGGTGATGGTACACAGCCTTTCCTACAAGACAAGTCCAATTGCATGATTAGAAACTTCTCATAGTTTTTCAAAAACACATTCTTATGCATAAAGACATATGCCGTACAGTCATGCAATTATCTTGGTTAATGTTTCAATACAACATTTATCCATATTCCATAACTTTCTAGATGCCTTCCATCTCTACCAAAACATTGTTAAGAGTGTGCACAACTCCCAACATGTCAGCAAAGAGGTTTCATTCTAGATAAGTAGCAATGGAATGTTGTACAGTACCATAGGCCACTTACCCTTTATTTGCATATTTAGTTGTATCTTGTTCATTAATGCAACTTTTCTAATATGCATGATACATATCCTAAATATAGGAGCATAAATATGTATATGACTGGACAATATCATTTAAGTAATCATGTATACAAGAATTGACAATTCAAATACTTATCTTTGTTTGGTTCTAGGGTGGACTCCTTCTTAATCTTTGCTTCTTTGTAGGAAATTTTGGAGTGTGCTCCCTCTTGATCTTTGATACCTGGATTACCTGTCCTTGAACTTATATCCATCCTGGACCACTATGCATTCCTAAGTGTGCACTAGTGTCATCCTCAAGATCTCGTACACAATCATACATCTATTAGTATAATCTCTATACTATCAAAACATTATGTTCCTAAAATATGTATGGTCATGATCATAGGTAATAAGTGTTAGTATTCATGGTTTCAGGAAAGACTTATTTTACTCATGCATATTCTTATTTGACCATAGGACTCTTCTGGTTAGTCATATCATCAATCAAAGTAAGAAATATAATATGCATAAAACCTTGATTACTAAAACTTCTAACTTCAAGAATAAACATTATCATTTATACAAAAGTATAATATCCTAACACAAGGTAGGATTCTAATCTTGATATAGGAAAAACATACCTGGTTATCATGTTTGCTAGTTATGTCTAACATACCCAAACAATGTTTTCTTGTTCTCTTTAATGACTTGTGCTTAGTAACGTGCATAAATCATAAGTTAACCATTGTAGAACCAAATTATACATACCTCATAAGTGGAGCTTCTATGTGATCCATGAGTCTTTGTCTTCATGTAACCATGGTCATATGTTCTTGATCTAGAACTTGATTTGTACCTTTCATGTTAGCGGACAACATCAACCTCATACAACACCATAGTGCATTACTACAATCACAAGTGTCAGTACCCTAATCAATGAATGTCTTCTATCATTCACATGCATTCATACTTTTACTAGGGTGATGAGACAAGTCTAAGATTAATCAAGATTGTACTAACCTCAATAATATGAAGACAAACATATCATAAACTCAATCATGAAAAAATTTCAAAACATACCTGTATCTATTCAAGTCATACTTGTAGGGATTGCTTGTAGCCTTCTCATGTAAATCCTTAGCCTCATCTCCCTCTGGAACTGGAAATTCTTCACTTATGCAGGTGTCCAATTCATTCTTTTCTACGATTAACCCAATCTACTTTGATTTGCTTGAAACTCGATCTGGAGTTGGATTAGGGTTTGTCAGAGAAATCCTAAAATTTCAAACTTCTAAATGGATGGAAATATGTGGCTTGCTGAGCTGATAAAGCTGGTATACTTCAATTTTGAAAACTGCAAAATTTGACCGCTCAAAATTGCCTTTGAAACTTTTGGATTCACTAGACAGGATCCCGAACTAGGGTTTGATAAATCCTGGTCTTCTGCCCATCCAAAAGGTCTGATCTTGTGTTCTAAACTTTGATTTTTCTGAGGAGCTTCCAGCCGTGGTCGCAGATTTCAAAAATTCCAACTTTTACAAAAGCCCTAATTTTCCACCTTTCCGATCAAAATCCCAAACTAGGGTTTGATCAAGCCTGGCCTTCTGCCCAACCAAAAAATTTGATCTTGGTCTCTAAATTTCGATTTTGATGAGGAGCATCTAGCCATGGTCTCCGATTCCAAGAATTTCAACTTTCTCTGAAACCCTAATTTCCCACGGCAGTGACGATCCAAGAATGAAGGTGCTCAAAATCCAAATCTGTTTTGACATAAATATGCACCTGATTGTTTCTGGTGTAACTCAGAAATTACGAATCCACAGAGTCTGAAACTTTGTCCTGTGGTAGAATGACCTGTCATATTTCCAACCCCATAGGTATGACCTCAATTGGATTCTCTGAGAGAGAGTTATGCCAAGTGTTGCAACGTGGCCTGTTTATGGGATAAAACGGGAGAGCGAACTTGTATGGCATGCCATGTGTCACTGGTTCCATTTCGGCCTCTGAAAAACTTACCTGAGAAAGTACATTCCGTGCCCTACTTTCCACATTTTATGAAATTTCATTTGGAGCTTCATAGCCCAAGTTGTGACCATTTTTCCCAGGTCACCTATTTTTTACTGAGATCTGGAAGAGGCAGAAACCCTAGATTGTACTGATCATAAAGCACAAATTACAACGAATTAGAAGTTGTGCTTTGGACACAAGGTACATGGAGATGTTATATACAACCTGTAAAGGTTTCAGATCCTGAACCTTTTCCAAAATGTATTTATAACGAAAGTTCTACGATAACGGGTTTTTTCTATATCAAGCCCTAGCTTTCGATTTGTCACAAGTGCAACAAGTCTCATAAATTCCATAGCATGCCTTCCTTCAGGCTAGCTCTGATACCATGTTAGTTTTTTAAGAATTTAATTCATTATTATCGATGATCTTAACTGAAAGAACAACATGTACAACATATCAAGTATAAGAGACAAGAGACAAGAGACACAAAACATTTCACCGGGGAAAACCAAGAAGGTGAAAAACCCCGCAACTTCCTCAGAGATAGAATAAGCATCAATACAAGGATCACTATTATAAAACCAAAGAGATAGATATATTCAGCAGCATGCTCCTCCTCCACTTGTGCGCATCCTCCTCTTCTCTCACTAATGTGAAGTGAGTGAATAATAGAATGTGTAAAATGAGAGAGACACACTCTCTATTTATACACTAACTTGACTTGACCTTTACTCAACTAGGTCGGCCTCAACTTAACCACTTAACATAATGCTGACTCAGCCGACCCCCACTATGGTGGTATAATAACCCTTTGACCCACATGACTCATACATGGCTGACGCCATCAAGGTGGTCTAATAACCCATCAAGTATAAGTTACGACACTTATAATATAACTAACGACACTTCCAATCGGAGGAATAATACATCTCTGTTGGGGATACAATAAAGTACAAATACAATATACAAGTGAATATCTTCCAAAGTTACAAATACATCAACAGAGGGTGGGGTGCTTCACTATTATATAAATGGGTTTAGGATCCCCCTCAACAGAGAGTCTGGTATCATAGTTCATTGCCTAGCAGAGTATCGTCAGCCCCATCGCAGCTCGGGGGTCCCAAGGGAAGAAGAGTACAATTGGGTATGGTAGGGTAGAAATAGGTGGATAATATGTGATTGGCAATCTTGAAGACTAATCTTATGGTGGATTTGGAGACAACACAACCTTCAGCTTCGTCCTCAACCTTCGGCAATTGCGAGATTTGACAAATATTTTGCAATAATTATTTTTGTACATTATAATAGGATTGGTTGTCTTTTAAATGTTGAAAGTTGGATTTATCGAGTATAAGAAAAGGTATTATAGATTTTATCTGATATATATTTTAAAAGGGAATAAAATATTTTTTTGTGAGATTTGATTTCAGATCTATTTTGTGATTAATAAATATGTGTAAATGGGCACTACATAGCGAGTAACCACAATGCATTTCCTCATAGCATGATCTACACATAATCACCCATGGTAGAAGGGAAAAAAATGGGGGGTGGGCATTGAATATTCTTCTGCAGTTCGTAGTCATGTGCATAGACATGCTGCCGGAAAGATCCACGGCATCGCATGAAAGGAATCACTTTCACAACTTAGGAGGCATGCAGAACATATTCTCTGTAGCAAATATGGAAGAGCACCCAACAGGCCATGTGCATATAACAGTTAGTCATTTGCATCATAGTGCAATACTTCCACGTGTTTCTCATAGTGCAAGAATCGATGTCTTCATGGGTGCATGCAATAGGCGTGTGATAAATGGAAATCAAATCGCCCCCTGCCGGCGACGAAAAATTTTCTGGCGAGGCACAGTTCCACCCCTTATCGTTCTTGTTTTGGAATTTCAACGATCTGGTTCATCTTAAAATGGGACAAAACTCCTAGGAGCACAGTTCCATGGCATAGTTCCGCAGTAAATTGGGTGGAACTACGATTCCACTGGTTTTTATAACCGAGTCTAGGGAACAAATCACCAGAAAAGCGGGGCGATTTGAGTTCCAGTTATCCCACGCCCATGCAATATTCCTCCTTGGGAATTTGGATGGTTCTGAATTCCATGGAAAGAACCATCCATTAATTATCATGACTTTATGTGGTATACATATAATAATAATCGCACATTTAAGTGAACTTTCATATTATAAGTATAGGACCAAACAAATATTTCACACCAAGTGCACGAAACACTATCCAATTACTATGAAATTATTGTCGAGTTGTAAGCTCTATGAAATAAACATATAAATTATAGGTTTCCTATTAGCTAGGAACTAAAGCTATAAGTGTGTGACATCCTATAAAGTGGTAAGTTCCTTGCCATAACTTATGTATTTTTATAATATGGAAAAAGTAATATCTTATGAGAAAAACTGTAAATTATTTAGCATAAATAGACTTGTTTTTCTTTTAAAATCTAAATAAAAGTGATTACGTCAATGTTACACTAAAAGTATAATTTTTTTTTTGGAAATGAAAAAATTGTTTATTTATGTGAGGTAGTTGATTAGCACATATATAGATTGAGTGGAACACACTTACATTTAGACACCACTTCTTGTACCTATTCACTTCTCTTATGAGACACACCCAATATTTTATTGTGAGTTGGTTATATCTCACTAATGAAGAGTGAGTGTTAGACATTATTTACTATTCTCATATTATTTGATGTTGAAGCAATATTTTATAAAGTGGCATATCCTTTTGGGAGCATTACTTGATGAACATCTTTATGTATGAATTTGATTGTTATAAGGAAGAAAAAAAAGACCTCGTGGTATTTTAAGGTTCCTTCGAAATAAGTTAGATGGTTAGGAAGTGGGTTAGTGAATTTTGGAAAATAATGATTCCATAACTTTTACTCCTAATGGAATGTCTATATGCTTGATTAAGAAGTATTCCATGTTTTTTATGAATTTATATATATTATGAACTTTAAATGGTTAATAAAATTCTTATGCACAAAACATTCCTTAGAAGATTCACATGAGCATGGCCAAGGCTCATCCTTATAATTAGTCTGTAGTTAAAACATTGCTTGTATTTATTTGTTAAAATATGTCTAATTGATGATAACATTTGGCATTAGAGACGTTGACATACTACACAAAATACATCCTCAATTACAATCTTTGAGAGAAATGTTTTGAAGAGAGAGAATATATTCTTTGAAAGAAATATTTTTGAAGAGTATGTAGTAAAGGGGTGGGTAAATTTTTCTAGTACCTAGGGATTAGATGTCCAGTGAGAAAAACATCAAACAAATGCATTGGGAAAATTTACCAAATGCCGAGAAATTAACATTCTTTTAGCTAGCATGACAGAATAACACATGCTGAGACTTCCACCGAGTGTGAGAGGGTCAAATAGTAACAGTTTTCATAAAATAAATTGGAGATGATCAATGCTATAAGATGAACACAATAAGGTTGACTACCTGATATAGTGTTTCCCTCATGTAAATATGACTAGTCCTCAAGACAAGACTCGATTAGAGTATGACAACACATACGATGTGACTTGGCAAGTCTGCCGAAGGGGGTCATATGACAACGGAAATGATAAAATGAGGTATGGACATGATGAGCTCCTTGATTTGGACACGATGTTATTGACGAAATGACTAGGTGGTTAAATTTAATATGTTGATATAAGTCGCTAAGACCCGACACTTAAGAATCATATCGATGAAGAGGGTAAGCATGAAGAATACATATGGAATATAAATTAGCTGATTATATTGCATTTGTACCTATCTATAAATGAATGGTTAGCATTTTATGTTAACTTCAAGACGAATTTACTTGAAAATGGGAGGTATGTAATGTCCCATTGTAGCTAGACTCATGACATGGGTAACATTTTGTGTGTACAGAGATGATCCACGAGATGGATGAGTAGATGTAATCCAGCTGACATGGATGAAAGAGGCCAAAGACAGATGTAAAATTTATGTCGATGCGCATTGGGCGTAAAAGAACCATGAGTTTAGAGGTAGAATTTTCTTGTGGGTAAAATCGCAGAAGAGTTCTATCAATTTGGAAAGCATGCCAAATTGTCACCACAGTTTGTGGGACCATTTGAGATCAGTGAGTGATTGGGACAAGTTTTCTTACCATCTCGCTTTGCAAGCATTACCAATTTCATTGTGTGATAGTTTTCAAGTTCTTCTATGCAACATTATATGTCAGACCCATCTCAAGTCGTTGACTTGAGTAATTCCTAGATATTAGACAGGGGAGCCTTAGTGGCTGAGTCGATTCATATTTTGGAGTAGTTTGAACTCAACAGATTTGGCGTCGATTAGTCAATCTGGTCAAGATTCGACGGGATAGTTATGTTCCCAGTTCTATAACCTGATATGATGTATCAATGATGCATGTAGAGTTCCTTACTTATTCTAGAATTTCAGGACGAAGTTTCCTAAAGTGGGGATGTATGTAGTGCCCCATTTTTGTTATAGGCTATATACTTTAATTATGACTATTCTTTACAGGAATTCAGTCATGAATGACTTAGTTATGTGTGGATTAGATTATGTGTTGTTTATGTGACATTGTTGAAGATTCCATATGATTGTGTTGTGAGGGACATGTTATGTTTTGATTTCACTAATGATTATGCTATGATGTTGATGTAGATAGACAGTTCACATGATCATGATATAATTTGATGTTGATCAAATGTTATATGTCTATGTTATGATTTTGAGATGGTTTAGATGTCATATGATTTTATCATGATTCGATATGATCAAATGAATGTTTAATGTGACAATGTTGATTTATGCTCAATCTTATATATATATATATATATATATATATCATGTACTCTGATGAATTGTCGAGTGTGACATGTAGAGCAAGTACATGGGAAACAAATAGGAGTCGATATGCCATGGAATTGGGATGAGTCGCAAATCAGTAATAGGTATTGACAACCTAGTATATATATGTGATTATGTGGAAATATTGGAAAAATATTGGATGCACATGATGTGCATGGACTCAGAATGAGTCAGATACAATGACAAGTGATTTCAAGCTACGATTCATGTTTTATTTGAAATATTATTTTATAATATTTGATGCATGTGGTGTTTACGTCGAGGTGTTGGATGTGATTACCAATTGATCCACATCAAGGGACACGGTTGAACCTGATACAACTTAAGTCTAGCCAATGCCCACGTGATGAGTTCATTCCAAGCAAGAGAGGCTCCAACTCATCACATGCACGTTGCCGTGAGGGTTGGTCATGGTACGGTCACTCACGAGGTATATTGTTGGGGGGTGCGCAATAAGGACTCAGCCTAATTCCCAGGGAACTAGTAGTCCCTCAACAGGATAGGCGATTTGAGTTAACGATGTCTTAACCGTCGTACCATATCCACACCTGAGGGAATATCTGAAGGGAATGCGAGAAGCATGGCATCTTGATATCCCTGGTCGCGACGAAAATGCGACGATTAATTAACTAATAATTCATTATTGGGAAAGGGAAACAAGAATTAATAAAATAGTAACTAAAATGAATTAATCAAGCAAGCACATAATAATAATAATAACATTAGAAATAATAAAAATAATAATAATAATAAAAACAACAACAAGATAAACATTAGAAATTATAATAATAATAATAAAAACAACAACAAGATAAACATTAGAAATGACAACAATAAAATAAAATAAAATAAAAAGGGGGCAGGAAAATAAAGAAGGGATGACTATAAAATAAAGAAGGAAGGAGTTTGAGATATCTCTTCCTTGCAATAGAATTTTGGAGGCATCTTGGGATGTGGATTCTGTCTAGGAGTTGGGGAGGTTCACTATGATATAAATCGAGTTGGGTGGGGAGGTTCACTATGATATAAATGGAGTTGGGATCTCTCTTAGCAGAGAGTTTGGTATCATAATTCATTGGCTAGCAGAGTATCGTCATCCCTGTCACAGCTCGGGGGTCCCAAGGGAAGAAGAGTACCCTTGGGTATGGTAGGGTGGAAACCGGTGGATCATTTGTAATTGGAAATATTGAAGACTAATCTTGTGGTGTATTTGGAGACAACACAACCTTCAGCCTCATCCTCAACCTCCAGAAACTGCGAGATTTGACAGGTATTTTGCAGTAATTGTTTTTGTGCATTATAATAGAATTGGATGACTTTCAAATGTTGAAATTTGGATGTGTTGAGTATAAGAAAAGGTATTATAGATTTTATCTGATGTATATTTTAAAAGGGAATAAAATATTTTTTTGTCAGATTTGATTTCAGATCTATTTTGTGATTAATAACTATGTGTAAATCGATTTAGTTAGGCCCTGAAGGCTGAGAGGGGCACTACATTGAAAGTTGCTTCTTTTCTTGTAGGAATTTCTATTTTCAGTCCTTATCTCATATCAGTTATATAAAATAAAAAGAATATATGAAAAGTCGTTACTTTTTGGTTATTGGACTTGTATACTATTTATTGGTGGTTTGTTGGATTGGAGAGGCATTGGAGGATTTCACAAGGAAGAGAGTGGGGATTTGGGTTACCATATAAGTGAAGGAAGTTTGACCATGTATGAGCACATGAAGGGTTACCATGGATCAGGCTGAGCTCAAGTCTGACATGTGATTTTACCTCCCAAGTCTGGCATGTGATTTTACCTCCCTGTCAAAGTGAACCAGTTCCCTCCAAGAGACCAACAACACCTGCATAAAGAGATAAGTTTTCATTTCCTATCAGTGTATATTGTTCAATTTTATGAAATAATATATTCTTAAATATTTACATTGAAATATTGTTACAATTTAATACTATGTTTTGATTACTTGTTATTTAGAATGGTTGTGTAATTCAAGAATGAAATGTGAAATTAAATAAATAAAGATCAGGCTTTATATGTTGATTTATAGAATAGAAAGAAAATTCTCTTGAATTAAAACTAGTTTCTGGCATTTGGTATCAGAGCCAATGGCTCCGATTTCTTAATTGGAGTAAATGGGTCCTGAAAAAAAATTAGAATAAAATTATCGAAACGTTCCCATTTCATTATTTCTAAATCGATCAAAACATCCGAGTTTGAATTCTATGTTCCTCCCACCAAGACCGCACTCGCCCAGAATAAGATATTAACTGTATTTTTACAAACCTGCAAATTGTGATCATCGTTATTGCACCAAGTGAAACGAGGTGCTCTACATCCTAGTATGGGGGAGATGTTCTAACATGTATGTAGTGTTACATCTAATAAAATGTAAAAAGTGATAAAAATAATTAAAAAAATTCATGTCGGTTCATAAAATAAAAAATTATGGAAAGTATTTAAAAAAAAATCCATGTTGGTTCATAAAATAAAATATTATGAAAAGTAATTAAAAAATAGATGTTCGTTTATAAAATAAAAACTTAAAACTTAAACCCGGATCTATCAATCAAGAGAGATCAAATTTTTTGAGTTTAAATTTAAAAAAAGAAATACACCTCAAGAAATTGGATCCCTCTCGGTGCTTGATAGATACAAGTTTAAGATGGATCTATGCTGGTGCAACTCCAGAGAGAACAACCGTGTTAAATACTCGCATTGTCTATGATCCCTTCATGTGTATTTTATAGGCATCCATGATTGTTGTAGTCTAGGAAATACTCACATTGTCTCTGATCCCTTCACGTACATTGTATAGGCATTCATGATTGTTGTGGCCTAAGTTATGAGAGTTTTCCTTTCTTAGGTTTTCTTTGGAAGGATTCCCTTCAACTGTGTGCAACGGCCCCTCCATCGATATGCTTGAACCCGTATATGGAGTGAAGCCCACATCATAGATGAAGCAACATAAATTGCGGAAAGATATGCTGAACTATATCTAAAGAACAAAAAGATGAATGGATTACCACGAGATAGCATTAAAGGCTATTTATTCCAAAGTAGAGGGAATGCCCTTAGATGCATTGAAAATAAGAGAACCATTGAAAGAAATATAAATCAGAATCCTAGGACATCTTTAAATTCTTTGGACTGTAAAGTTGCAGAGGGGACAGATAACAGAAGATTACAATGTTTTGAATGTGGGGGAAATAATTTAAGGAGAGTATGCTCACAATTAAAGTGGAGTATACAAATCAATAACATTTCTGAAAATATGCCCACCGTGGAAGCATTGATTAAAGAAAAAAAACCTCAAATGAAGATTTATGCAGCCATAGATACAGGTATGGTCCATAAATAAATATCTTTGGTAAAAGTAAAAGGTAGAATACAAAATCAAGTTGTTACCTTCTTGATAGATTCGGGGACTAGTCATAATTTTATTTATGTTAAATTAATGTCTAAATTAGGCTTAGAAACAAAGAGAATCAAACCAATTCTGGTGGAATTGGCTGATGGATGAACTGTAAAACAAATAGGGGCAATGATAGAAAAATTAAAATTTGAGCTATATGATAACCAAACCAGTGATCAATTTCATGTATTAAACTTAGGAAAATATGGTGCGATAATTGGTATGAAATGGCTAGAAGCCAACAATGCCTATGTAGGTGGTAGAGACAAGCAAGTATTAGTGCATGAAAGTTCTAACAGAGTTAGAATCTTAAGGGAGGAAGAGATCCATAGAAATAAATATCATTTCAGAAATACAAATAAAAAGAAATGAAAAATGTATTGTGTTGTTGTAACTCACGGGGAATAAAGAGATGAAACTAACCCTAGGGCACAATTTATTATTCAAGGTTTTAAAGATGTTTTCCCAAAAAATTTGGAAGGGCTACCTCCTAAGATAAATCAAGAACATGTATTAGATTTAATACCTGGTGTAGAAAAAGGATGGAACCATGAGGCTATGTATAGATTATCGATAGTTAAACAAATTGACCATAAAGAATAAATATCCCATACCGAGAATAGATGATTTAGTTGGATCAACTTAATGGATCCAAACATTTTTCCAAAATAGACCTACGATCATGATACCATCAAATTCGAATTAAGGAAGAGGACATTCCAAAAATTGTGTTTAGGACACGCTATGGACATTATGAATTTGTAGTTTTTCCTTTTGGGATAACTAATGCCCGTGCCAACTTTAGGACTTTGATGAATGACATTTTTCGACCATATTTAAATGTCTTTGTAATAGTGTTCTTAGATGATATATTAATATATTCAAAAAGTGAAGAGGAACATGAAAAACATCTCAAATTGGTTTTGGAAATTCTTAGGAAAAAATAATTGTTTGCAAAATTGAGTAAATGTAAATTCTTTAAAAAAGAAGTATCTTGTTTGGGACATGTGGTCTCCGAATTGGGTATAACCCCTGATTCTTCTAAAATTAAATCTATCCAGGAGTGGGATAGACCACAAGATGTACATGAAATTAGAATTTTCTTAGGGCTATCAGGATTTTACAGAAATTTTATTAAAAATTACTCCAAAATTGTTGCACCTCTAACAAATTTAACTAGGAATAATATGCCTTTTAACTGGACTACTAATTGTGAGGACGCTTTTTCCAAACTCAAGGAATCTCTAACAACGACACCTGTACTTCGTATACCAAATCCTAAGGGAAGTTATGTAGTGGTCACTGATTCCTGTAAATCAGGAATAGGTGGTGTCTTAATGCAAGAAGGAAGGGTTATATGTTATGAATCTAGAAAGCTTATAGGATCAAAGCAATGCTATGCTATTCATGACTTAGAGTTACTAGCAATTATACATGCTCTAAAAATTTGGTGACTTTATTGGTTAGGAAATAAGTTTCTTCTAAAAACGGATCATCAAATTTTACAACATATTTTTAAACAATCCCATCTCAATATAAAAACAACGATGGTGGTTGGAGATACTACCGAGATATGATTTTGATATACAATATGTTCCAGGTAAAGAAAATAAAGTAGCATATTCCCTTAGTAGGAAGATATTTTATGTAAACAATATATATTTAATTCAAACTGATATGGAATAGATAATTAAGCAGCAACTACCTCATGATCCAAACTTTAAGATGATATACCAAGACTTAAATAATCCTTAAGAAAAGGCTCATCTTATAGAAAAATCAACGAATTATATACTAGATAATAATGGACTATTGTATTACAAAAACAAGCTTTGCATTCCTGACATTATAGATATAAAACAATGATCCTTAAATATTCTCATGATATACCTATAGCAGTTCACTACGGATTCTTCAAAACCTACTTACTTATAAAGATAAATTATTTTTTTCCTATAATGAAAAAGAACATTTGGGAGTATGTACAAAAATGCGTGTCTTGTCAACAAATCAAGGTAGAACAATGTACAACTCCTGGACTATTACAACCCTTATAGGACATTTGGGAGTATGTACAAAAATGCGTGTCTTGTCAACAGGTCAAGGTAGAACAATGTACAACTCCTGGACTATTACAACCCTTATAGGTTCCTAATTGGAAATGGGAATCAATAAGTATGGATTTCATAACTGAGCTTCCAAGGAATAAAAAAGGACACGATACTATTCTAGTTATAGTAGATCGATTAACAAAAATGGCACATTTGATACCAACCAAGATCAAATCCACAGCTTTAGAGATAGCTCAATTTTTTCTTAAGAATTTTTTCCGAATACACAGAGTCCCTAAGGAAATTATATCTGACAGAGGCCCATGTTTTACTTTGTCTTTTTGGATTTTTTTTTCAATAATTAGGAACAAACATTAGTCTTAGTACTGTGTAACATCGAGAAATAGATGGGAAAATAGAAAGAGTGAATAAAATAGTAGAATATATGTTGCGAATGTACACCTCTGAAAATCTTGGCAAGTGGTAAGAACATTTGCATTTAATTGAATTTGCCTACAATCAAAGCCATCATTCTACTACTAAAATGTCACCATTTGAGGCTGTGTATGGTAGGAATTGAAATACACCTTTTTCTTGGTCTAATCTAGTCCATAGAAGATGGTATGGGAATGCAACTATTAAATAAATGGAAATAATAATTGAAACAAAAAAAAAAGTAACATGAAATCGGCACAAGGTAGGTACAAAAGTTGGGTGGATCTAAAAAGGTCCATCCACAAATTTCAAGTGGGTAGCCACATTTTTGTAAAGGTCAAACCTAAGAGGAGTTCTTTTAAGCTAGGGAAATATGCTAAATTATCACCTTGTTATTGTGGTCCTTTTGAGATTAAAAGGAAAGTAGGAAACTTAGCCTATGAATTATTACTACCTTCTCAACTAGGTAGAATTCATAATGTGTTCCATGTTAGAATTCTTAAGAAATATATTCTTGATTCCACACACATAATTAATTGGGAAAGCATTGAAATAGAACCCAAATGTGAATTTACGGTTGAACCAAAAAATAGTATAGATAAAAGAATTAGACATTAAGAAATAAAAATATTAAGGAAGTGAAAATTAAATGGACATATTGTAATGAAGTAAATGCAACATGGGAAATTTTGATTCGATAAAAAAACAATATCCTTATCTAATTATTAATTTTGATGATAATTTTGATGCAGGTAAAGATAAGGCTACTGAGGACATCAACAACTAAAGAAGGGGAGAATCTCAGAGACCAATTTTCCATGTGGAAAATAAGCTATTAAAAAAAAAGAACATTATGTAAAAGAAATTGTAAATTGTTAAAAGATGAGTTATATAAAATAAAAAGAATATATGAAAATTCGTTACTTTTTGGTTACCAGACTTGTATACTATTTAATGGTGGTTTTTTGGATTGGAGAGGCATTGGAGGATTTAACAAGGAAGAGAGTGGGGATTTGGGTTACCATATACGTGAGGGGATTTTGACCATGTATGAGCACATGAGGGGTTACCACATATATGAGGATCAGGCTGAGCTCAAGTCTGGCATGTGATTTTACCTTTCTGTCCAAGTGAACCAGTGCCCTCCAAGAGACCAACAATGCCTGCATAAATAGAAAAGTTTTGATTGCCTACTAGTGTATATTGTTCAAATTAATGAAAGAATATATTCTTAAATATTTAAATTGAAATATTGTTACAATTTATTATTGTATTTTGATTACTTGTTGTTTATAATGGTTGTATAATTGAAGAATGAAATGTGAAATTAAATAAATAAATATATCTTTATACGTTGATTTATAGAATAGAAATAAAATTCTCTTGAATTAAAACCAGTTTCTGACAGATACCTTGGGATCAAATCTTGTTGGCAATGACCTTAGTACCTTTTCCACAATTGCTTCTACAGCGATTTGTACTCCAAGTCCTTTGATTTCATTGATAATCTCATCAAATCGAAGGAGACAGATTGCAATGTTTTCTTAAGTTCCTTCATTTTGAGGGTTTGAAATTGTCCTGATAAATTTTGCAGTTTTTCTTTCTTAAATTTATCATCTCCTTCATAGACGTTCTTGAGTTTGTCCCATACCTATTTGGAAGGTATACACTACATAACCTTGGTGAATTTTGAATATGTTAATTCAGAATTCACATAGTATTGCATTTATATCCCTCACATTGCATTCATACTACCTCTTGTCAGTTGCATCATCGAGAGGAATGTTGGAAACTTTGTAACCAATTATGACTGATTTCCACACATCAGCTCCAAGTGATTGTAAATATACTTCCATCCTTATGCTCCAAAATATTTAGTTATATTGGCACAAGGTCGGTCCTGACATGGGGCCTCTTACTTAACAATACACACAACAACACACAATGCTCACATAGACTAGGTATGAACTGGATTCCATAAGCTGGCTTCTATTAAACTGAATCAAATTAAAATGTCTAAATACAAAACAAATGAACTTGTCGGCCTTAGCATATCACAATTTACAGAAATGAAACTTTGTCTCTCTCTAAGTGTGTTCTCAGATGTGTGCGATCTCATCCCTCTCCTAGTTCTTTGTTGAACAATGAGCAATGGATCGGATCCCTTTCTTTGTGCCTTCGCACTGCTCTTCTACCCTGCTCTGTTGTTGTTGCTCTTCCCGAGGTCACTTCGTTCCCCAATAAACTCTTCCTCTGTCCGTTGAATCCTCCCAATCCTGCAGACCTACAGTTGTCAGCGCCCTCTGGTCGTGCTGCACAACCTCTTCCTGTGGTGACATCTGTCGTGATCCCAACCACCTTCATAACTACTCATAACTTCCTTAACAACCATGAATGGATACCAAGTACGTCGCTTTGACTTCTGCACTCTCTAGCTCTGCTACAGTAGTCGGCCCAATGTCTTTCCTCGACTACACTTCATCATCCTTTGACTTTACTTGTCAGCTCCACTTAGCTTATACGGATTTTCCAGTCCACCCTGTCCTCCATGCTTGGCTTTCGCCACAATCCATCAGTGTTGCGGTTTGACAACATGTCGAACTTCGACTTATTCATTCTGGATCCCATCGTCTGTCGATATCAAACTTGTCGACTCTCGACCTTTCACTCCTGTCGACTGTGTATCGACAAATTCTGCTCGACTACTTGGATTCAACATCCAATATTCCTTTCACACCAGTGGTCATCGGTAATCCCCCTGGTCGACTTCTCCTGTCGATTAATGTCGACTATTTCCCCTAGGTCCTGATGCTCTTACATCAGAATCCCTAGGTGAAAGAGAACCTGATTGCTCCGCCAGTCTCCCGTATTCTTCTTCATAAATCGATTTCTCCTCTTGAAAATCATCATCTCTACATCAGACTAAGTATTCTTTCTTTCACAAACTTCACGTGCGTCCAATTTCGCATTCCTCCAATGCTTCGACGATTTCCTCTTTGTTTCGATCTGGAATCCGCACTGTCTAGTCGATGTTCGACACTTTCGCGCTACTGTTGGTTGAATATTCCTCAAATTTGTATAGATCTGAGACATTGAACGTAGGTGAAATGCTCAATTCCTTCGGCAGCTCCAACACATAAGCATTGTATGAAATCTTCTTCAGAATCTTACATGGTCCAATATTCTTCATCTTCATCTTGTTATGCGTTCCTGTTGGAAATCTCTCTTTCCTCAAGTGTGCATATACTAAGTTTCCTTCGATGAACGACTATAGCCTCTTCTTCCTATTGGTTCTTAACTTGTATGGCGTGTTACTCCTTTCAATGCTCTTGCACACATGTCCATGCACTTCTTTCATATGCTATGCAAATGATTCTGCATCCACACTTTTCTTGATTTCTGTCGATAACTCTACCAAATCTACCACTCCATGTGGGATTCGTCCTTGAACAATCTTGAATGGGACCAAACCTGTCTGTCGACCGATTCACAGAGTTGTTATATGCGAATTCATCCTGCACCAACACATTCTCCCACTTCTTGGGTCTGTCGGCCATCAAACACCTCAGAAGGTTTCCCAAACTTCTGTTTACCACCTCAGTCTGTCCATCCATCTGCGGATGATATTCCAAGATGAACTACAACTTTGTGTCCAGTTTCTTCCATAGGGTTCTCCATAAATGTCCCATAAAATTGGTATCTTTGTCCGACATTATACTCTTCGGCAACCCATGCAATCTGACTATCTCCTTGAAGAATAGTACAATAATTATTGTGGTGTCACTTGTCTTCCGACATAGAATAAAGTGTGCCATATTCAAAAATATGTTGACTACAACAAAGATTGAGTCACTTCCTTGCTGCGTATTTGGAAATCCTAGCACAAAATCCATGCTCAGGTGCTCCCATGGGGTATTCGGTACTGGTAATGGTGTATACAACCTGGTGTTCTAGATTATTCCTTTTTCCAACTGGAAAACTTGACACTGTCGTACCCACTTACCGACATCTGTTGTCATTCTTGGTCAATAGTACTTTTCCTCAACCA
Source organism: Larix kaempferi (assembly GCA_027924585.1). Taxonomy (NCBI): domain Eukaryota; kingdom Viridiplantae; phylum Streptophyta; class Pinopsida; order Pinales; family Pinaceae; genus Larix; species Larix kaempferi. The sequence goes on along the minus strand of BSBM01000597.1, from coordinate 5,243,767 downwards.
ATGCCTTGGTCTTGTCGATGCTAAAATGACCTGCTAATCCGTCACTATGCAGCTCTCGGATTAGGTTCTCTCTTACGGATCCTCTATGAATACACAACTATTATCCCCTGAATATGTATCCCTCTTGGATGAAATAATACAAGTATGGTGTTCTGTCGACACTCCATGGCTTGCGACTAGCTTTCCATGCTTTCGCAAAACCCTCGTTGGTCTCATACTTTGTCTTCATCGACTCTATTCATGTTTCCTGAACTATCACCGTGTTCAGCAATGCAACTCTTCGACTCAGCGCGTCGGCAACCTTGTTCGACTTTCTCAACTTATGTCGCAACAAGAAGGTATATCTCTATAGGAATTCGACCCACTTCATGCGCCGCTGATTCAACTTTGACTGAGTCATCAAGTACCTCAGTGCTTGGTGATATGTGTACAACAAAAATTCCTTGGGAAACAAATAATGCCTCCACTTCTTCAATGCTTGGACAATAGCATATAAATCCTAGTCGTAGACCGAATATTTCCGCTTTGCATCATCCAACTTCTCACTAAAGAATGCAATTGGTCGGCTCTCCTGGCTCAACACTGCTCCAATTACCATTCCGCTGGCATCGCAATCGACTTGGAAAACTTTGTCTAAATATGGGAGCGCTAACACTGGGATCTTTGTCACTTTCTGCTTCAACATGTCGAAATATTTCTGGGCATCTTTTGTCCACTTGAACTCACCTTTCTTCATGCACTCTATCAAAGGTGCACATATCCGATTGAATCCTCTGATGAACTTCCTGTAGAAACTAACAAGTCCATGGAAACTTCACACTCCTATAGTGCTTGTTGGTTCTGGCCACTCCAATATAGCTTTTACCTTCTCTGGGTCCATCACTAACACTTTACACTAGATTACAAATCCCAAGTACACCAGCTCTTCCTTCATGAATAAGCATTTCTGCAGGTTCACCATCAGCTTCTCTTCCTGCAGCTTCCACAACACTTGTCGAATGTGCTCCAAATGTTTGACCTTGGTTCGACTGAATATCAATATGTCATCAAGGTACACTACGATGAAATTTCCCAAGAATTGTTTCAATACTTCATTCATCAACCGCATGAACGTACTGGGTGCGTTAGTCAATCTGGATGGCATGACTAACCACTCATACAATGTTTCCTTCATCTTGAAGGTTTTTTATCATTCATCTCCTTGTCTAACCCAAATCTGGTGATAACTACTCTTCAAGTCGATCTTGGTGAAGTATCTCTCTCCACTCAATCAATCCATCAAGTCATCCATCCTGGGAAATTGAAATATGTACTTGATCGGGATCTTGTTGATAGCTCTAGAGTATGTACACATCCTCCATTCTCCACCCTTCTTTGGTGCTAGTACTACTGGTACTGCACAAGGGCTCAGACTCTCTCTGGTCAATACCCTATCCAACAACTCCTGGACTTGTCGATTGAGTTCATGACCCTCTATCGAAGTCATTCTATGTGGTGCCTTGTTTGGAAAACTCGATCCCAGAATCAAGTCGATCTGATGGGATATTCTTCCTGTTGGTGGCAATCCCATCAATGCTTCGTTGACTAATATGCTCTAGAACTCGTCGAGCATCTCTTCGACTTCTACCGGAATTCTCTCCATTGTCAACCTCTCAACACATGGTCCCTTCGGAATGATGGTGAAACATCCCGACTATTTCTCCTCCTCTGCAAGGAATTCCTTGGCTAAGCATATCAGCACTTGCTTCTCCCAATAGTTTCTCTCACCCCACTTGCAGTCGGCTTGGTCCTCCTGCTTTGGCTTCAGCATCCTCCACGTGCAATTTTTCCACACTATGATTATGTTGGATCGACCATAATAGATCATCTTTCGATCATATTTCCATGGTCTCCTTAACAACACAAGACATGCGTCCATCGGGATTGCGTCTCACAGTACACTGTCTTCAAGTTTCCCAACCTTAATGTTTATCAAGCACTGTCTGGTTACCTTGACATGATGTCCTTTCTGCAACCATGAGATCTTGTATGGGTGTGGGTGTTCTTGACATCTCAAACCCAACTTGTTGATGACCTCTGTTGACACAAGATTCTCTGTACTACCACCATCGACTATGGTCTTGCAATACTTGTCGTCGATCAACACTCTGGTTCGAAAGATAGCCTTTCATTGTGCCGACTCCTTCTCATCGCATTGGTCATCTTGAACCAGCATTCTCCTAGCCATCATGGTTTGACCTTTTCTTCTACCATGTTCACTGTTGTCGGATGTCGATTCCGCCCTCTCGTCAACTTTCTCCCCTCTTTGATGTTTGGGTTTCGACTCCTCTATAGTGTGTATGTTATATGGGCACTCATATGCCTTGTTTCCAACACCTCAACATTTATAATAGACTACAACTAGTTTTTCGGATCCTTTTCTGTCGATTGGACAACCTCGACCAAATGCACCTCAACCGCGGGTCTCTCGACCATCTTGTTGGTTTTCCTGCGTTTTCTCTTTAGTCGATGTCCCTTCCACATGTCGGTTATCTTTGATGGCTTCTCTTCTGGTTCCGCTACTTTTCCCCTTTGCAGAAGCAGTCTTCGCACCTCAACCAATCATCCCGCCTCTAGTCAACGCGGCTTTCCTCGATAGCTTCTCTTCTTCCTTCAAAGCTAACTAGCAGGATTCACTGACTGCTCTGAACCTCGACAGGCTCAACTCATCCTGTATGGCATACTTCAAGCAATTCACATATCTCGTAACAGATTCTTCGCCTTTGTCAGTTTGTCCCGACCGAATCGACAATCTATAGAATTCTTCCATGTACTCCTTCACGGTCATCTCTTTCAGCCGAAATTTTTGCAACTTCTTGAACAAGGAAATCACATAGTCGTTAGGAAAGAACTTCCCCTTCATCTTGGTGACCATCCTGTTCCAAGACTTTATCTTTTCCTTTCCTTTCTTGAATTTGTCAGCATGTACATTATCCCACCACAATGAGGCATGGCCCTTCAACCTCAGACATGTAGTCTTAACCCGTTTAGGATCCTCTATTTGATCTATGTCGAAGTATTTCTCCATTTCTATGAACCAGTCTATCAAGTCTTCTGGATCCAGAATTCTTGAGTAGGTAAGTACATCCATCTTTGTTCAACCTCTCATCTCCGTCAGAAGCTCGATGAGTTTGTCTTTTGGTTCCTCGACTGCTTCTTCCCGTGCTTCCACTTTGACTTCCTCGTCACTGTGGTCTAGTGCATCGAGAATGCATCCACGCCTTTGGCTTTCCTTGATCATTGCGACCTCACTGGTCAAACTTTGCATTGTTTGCATGCACACGTCAAACATTTCATGATCAACTGTGATGGCAGTGTCACGCGCTCTTCATCCTCAGACATTAACGCCTCTATGAGCCATTTTCAATAGCATCTGAAACTCCCACTCATCTAATCACAACCATACTTTCACAACTCTACCCACCCGCAGCTCGAGTTTTTCACACCTTCAAATATTCTTCCCTCTCACAGGATTCTTCTTCTCAACATTGGATTCTCTCCAGTTCTGATACCAACTGGCGCAAGGTTGGTCCCGACATGGGGCCTCTTACTTAACAATGCAAACAACAACACACAATGCTCACACAGACTGGGTATGAAATGGATTCCAGAAGCTGGATTCTATTAAACTGAATCAAATTACAATGTCTAGATACAAAGAAAATGAACTTGTCGGCCTTAGCCTATCACAATTTACATAAATGAAACTCTGTCTCTCTCTAAGTGTGTTCTCGGCTATGTGCGATCTCCTCCCTCTCTTAATTCTCTGTTGAATGATGAGCAATGGATCAAATCCCTTCCTTTGTGCCTTCCCATTTCTCTTCTACCCTGCTCTGTTATTGTTTCTCTTCCCAAGGTCACTCCATTCCCTGAGACACTCTTCCTCTCTCCGCTGAATCCTCCCAATCCTGTAGACCTGCTGTTGTCAGTGCCCTCTAGCTATGCAACACAACCTCTTCCTGTGGTGACAATTTTCATGATCCCAACCACCTTTATAACTACTCATAACTTCCTTATCAACCACGAACGGATACCAAGTACGTCGCTCTGACTTCTGCACTCTCTAACTCTGCTATAGTAGTCGGCTCCATGTCATGCCTCGACTGCACTTCTTCATCCTTCGACTTTACTTGTTGGCTCCACTTAGCTTCTACAACTTTTCCAGTCCGCCCTGTCCTCCACTCTTGCATTTTTTCATAATCCGTTGGTGTCAGGGTTCGACAACATGTCGACCTTCGACGCCTCTGATTTGGATCCCATCGTCTGTGAACATTAGACTTGTCGACTCTCTACCTTTCACTCTTGTTGACCGTGTATCGAAAACTTCTGCTCGACTACTTGGCTTCGACAACAAATCTTCCTTTCGCACCAGTGGTCGTCGAGAATCCCCCTGGTCGACTTCTCCTCTCGATCAACGCCGATTGTTTCCCCTAGGTCCTGATGCTCCTACATCATAGACCCATCGAATCTTGGTGCCCTATTTTTGGAAATTCCTTCCGCCTCCCCATATCTGCGCAATGATATTTTATCTTCCGGTTGTTAAACTGTTACTGAAGAAACCTGCTCTGCTACCAATTGTATTCTTATTAATACTGAGAGGGGGGGGGGGGTTCCGCTTGATACACACCTGGGTAACGTGGCAAAAATATTCAAGCCACTTGGTGTGTCCTTGGGGAAAGTCTCAATTCAAGTGCTATCACTTGATCTTGACTCCTATGTTTAGGCTAAATCCTAATGAAGCCAAGGGGGGTAGACTCTAAGAAATGTTACTAAGGATTTTAGTTCTTAGATTTTAAAATGAAAGTAAGTTTTTTGGGAGTTTTTTTGATATATAATACTGAATCAAGGCAAGCAAAAAATGTATAAATCAGATCAACAACATAGCATATAAAGATATAACATAAACAATACTAAAAATATATTAATAAAAAATGGATTGTTTTAAATTCGATCAGTACCAAATGGAGTCAAAATGAATGCTACTAAAAATGAAATGTTTTTCATTTGTATCTTCGTCAGTTTTAGAATTCTTATGATGAGTGGATTATGGGAAGGGGGATCTGATATACCATAAGGTACATGGAACAAAGTATGGATTTTACTAGATGTGGTTTCACACAAGAGGAAAGGCTAGATCGGAGTCATGGGGGGGTATCCAACACCACACCAATAAAGGGTGTTTCCTGACGGGTCCCCACGGTCATTACCTAGTAGTTCCTTTCTCTTAGTAAAATTTACCCACATAAAGCAAAAGGCGTGACGCCGGAATTTTGTCCTTTAAGGTAATTAATTTTAATTTGGTGTGTTTTTAATCCAATGTGAAAAGTTATAAAATTCAAGACCCCATTTCTTATTGTTCCAAAGGTTCAACCAACCGAAACTAGCCTACGATGGACAAGAGCATACACGGAGGGTAATGCCAAATATTCGTTTTGATTTTGCAAGTAAAATAAAGTTTTGATGCAAAAAAAGTAAAAGAACTTGTAAAACAAATAGTGTTGTACTAATTACTATTGACTAAGGTCACTTTTTTTTATCATCCACCACTAATCGGCAAATCCTTTAGGTGGTGGCGAGAGCATACTTTGTGAACACAAAATTGGGTTCATTACTTCATTGAAAATATAAATTAATCTAAATCTTAAAAAATGAAACTAAATTAACTTACTCTTACAAAAATGAAACTAAACTAACTTGCAAAAAAGGAAACTTAATCTAAGGGTTATTATCAAAATATCAAAGCAAAAAGAAAAATCACACCGAAAAGGAGGTGATACAGGTCCCCCCAATGGGGAACTGGCTGTGGGCGCTATGCATCCCTCTTGATTCTTTTATTACTAATATACAATGATAAATATAAGAATCCTTTTTATCCTTTATAAAATGGGATCAAGGGTTTACAAAAAGTTGGAAAAAAGGCCCTTTTGTAGAGGGATTTGACAAGGTGCTTTGGAAGGCTCAAAACTTCAAAATTTCGCCAACACTTTCGCTTGTATTGGAGATACATGACAAAATCCAGCAAACTAAAAGAGTCAATGGTTAGTGGATTAAACAAACTGAAATAAAATTTTATTCCTGCATAGCACTTGGAAAATTATTGGAAAAATTGCAGCTAGAAGTACTAAACTAAATTAGATCTAAGATCATGATATTAACTTTGAAATGTATCCCTTTAGATATAATTAAACATATAACAAGTATGATTTAAAATATGAAACCTCAAAACTGATCTATTCTTGATACCTTTTAAGAAACAATAATCGGAAATCAATTTTGATTTTAAAGAAGGAAGATGAAGAGTCCCAGAAACTTGAATTAAGAAGCTTGGAAGTTTCACTTTGGTGGAATGAAGAGGGTTTATATCCTTGAAATATATTGAAAATGAGGAGGATGCAAGTAAGCTCCAACCCTTATCTAAGTGAGGCTACCATAAATCTTAACAACACTTGAATAAACAAACAGTTAAATGAGGGTATTTGTCAAAAGTAGAAAACCAGAAAGCATACAAATCAAACAAGAATGCATGCATCTCCAATAGATATACCATTAATAAACAATACGAGCATAAATAAACCTAGAATACTCTCTTACCCTACTAGGAGGTATCTACCTATGTAATCCCACAACTATCCAATGAAAGTAAGATAAAATTATGATAGATTATACCTCATAAGCATTTGAGGAAAAAACACCCACAGATGAAGATTACTATACCATTGATGAGCCTCCAAAGCCTTCTTTATTCATAAGCAATAATACAATGATCATACAGAGTTTTTGAATGGTTTCACTACTTCCCTCTTTAATAAGAGGAACAACTTGCTTTTATAGTGTAATTGGCCTTTAAACCCTAAGAGGGCACACTTCCCAAGGAGATTGCTGGATTGGTGGTTCTAGAAATCATGGAAAGTGTCTTGTGTGCAAGAGGGAAGGGTTGCCAACTCTCATGGGAGGCTTCCACCTCTCCCAACCAACTACAAAAAGAGAGACACATGGGGAATTGCACCCTCCTTTGGAGAGAATGTGCCCCCCTCATGTAAGCACATCAAATACCCCTCATCTTGTTGGAAAAGATGCTCCAAAAACTCATTTATTGACCTAGACAAGATACCAACCAACATGGACACATTAGAGACAAGATCCCTTTGATTTATAAATTGGATTTTCTCCATATTTCCCAATTATTTGACCCAAAATGTCATTTTCAAGAAAAAATCAAAATTAGTAATTGAAAATCACCAATTTGACTCTCAAAAGTGGGTTTAAGGGTTAAGTGGGGGCTCTGGGTCAAAAAACGAGCATCCCAATGACAAATTTCCCCCCCTAGACCCACTTTTATGACTTTTTGAACTTTTACAATTAAAATACACCTTATCGATGATTATATTAAAAACTGAAAAATTACAAAATCCTAGGGGGGGCTTAGCACATGTTCATGAAACTTTGGGATTATAACTAGCATGGTAATATACATAGACTCAAGCCTTGAAAATTCAATAACATAGGATTTAATAACCCTCATAAGGCATAATCATCACTTTCAACACCCCAGCTTTGGAGGATTTTGAGTGAAAAAATGGAAAATTATATGTCACTAAAAGGTGTCGCATAATTAACAAGGAAAAAAAATTGTAGGGTGATTAGTTTGATGACTAATTCCTAGGAATTCCAATCCTTTTACAAAAGGTCATCATGCTACATCATTTATTAAAAGTCCCCCAAGGGGGCGTGAACATGCAATAAAAACATAAAAGGGCCAAAAATTGGCAAGCTTGGATTTCTAAATTCTAGTGATGAACAAATAACTTGTTCTCCCTTTTCCAACTCACTCTAAATCCAACTAAGTACTACTTAGGTGGTAATAGGGGGATGAATCAGTATTAAGTACAGTTTAAACAATTATTCACTTCTACCAATTTCAATAGTAATTATATTAAGTATCATAGATCATAAACAATGTCATTCATCATCACACAAACCAGACACAATGCAAAATATATTTAACGTGGAAACCCAAACGAGAGAACACCACTAGATTCTTTCTTCTATAGTAAAGATTACATTCATAGGAAGCACCAACTTCCAAGATTATCTAGCTCTGATTTGAAGGAGGACTCAACCCCCTGATTTACAGGATCCAACCTAAAGGAAGCTCCAACTCCCTGTCCTTGCCCCTTCCTTCCACCTTGATATAAAAGTAGAAGTTCTTCTTTCTGCAGTATACTATTTCTCGCGCAAAAATTCATACTTGTTATGTTTGTTGCTTTACTTTTCTTTGCGCACTACTACTATGTACTTCATCATTAGTTTTGCTTATATTTACTCACTTTATATTATGCTTCAGTATTGCATACTAGTTCTCATGCTTTATACTCATTCATAATTATACGCATTGTTTAACATACTGCTCTGTTTCCGTGCAAATTCATATTCAACTTATTATGCACATTGTCTATTTTACTACTATTCTATCCTTGCGCACTTGGTTCTTAGGTGTATCATTATGCGCATCATCGGTTGTACTTCTCTTCCATTCTTGCACACTTGGTTGTCTTTTGTATCATCTTCTTTTAGATCAACGAGCCATTGATACCCCAATAATTCGAAGCTTTCCAATTCAGAATACTATCTCTTGTTCATATTCAAGCTTGCTTTTCATCCACAAACTTCTCTCTTATTTATATTCAACTTGTTCAAACAATGTTTCCACAAGTTGGACTTGTCTAAATGGTAACACCACCCCTTCCTTTATTTACGGTTAAGCTTACTAAGCATCTGCCACTTGTCTTATCCCGTGCAAATAGGGTACCATGAATCAGTGGAGCTTGCGCACACTAGATCATTGGATTAGTGGGACTTGTGCACTGGAGAACCATGACTAGGTGGGATTTAGGACTTGCGCACATGGTTTTATATATTTATTCAAACTAGCACATAGACACCAAGTCCTCTTTGACACCAACTTTGGAGTACCATGACTAGCAGATGCGATTAAGGACTTGTGCACATAGTTTTATGCACCTCTTCAAACTAGCACATAGACACGATGTCCTCTTTAACATCAATGACAACCAAATTTCAACAATTTCATAGGACAAAGAAACAACTAGTCACCCACACCACCAATCCAACGATCTCTCAACTATATATATATATTTTTATACCGAAACTATTTGAACTCAAACTTGATCATGTATGGAGCTGGCATGTGATATGATTTTGACTCTTCTTATTAAATATTCAAATTGATTTAAAATAATTAAAATTTATGTCCAGTGTGCAGTACGTCATGGCTTTCAAATGAATTTTTCTTTAAATATGGTCTAGATGTGCTTTTGAATGCACTTGTGAAACCAACAAAATGATTTCAAGTGTATTTTTGATCCCATGGTGTTCACGATCCTTGACTCGACATTATCTTGGTTGATCATCAAAACCTGTAGAGCAATTTTCAGATTCTTCAAAACTACCACCTACCTAAAATTACAAGTTTTTTTGGAAAACTTGTAAAATGAATTTCTTTGAGTATCTACGAGGGTGCAAGTGGCGATTCAACACATGGAGCAAGTTTCTTGATTTGTTTACTTGCTTTATAGAGCCTGGAAAACTATCAATTCGGTCTAGAACTTGCTAAGAAACGTATTTCATAAAATCTTGTAATTACAAGTTTTGCATACCAAGCCTTGTTGCAATACCAATACCGTCCATATTGTCCATACGATAAGTTTGTAGATCTCAACACAACACAATTCAACTCAACCATGCCACCATGCCACAACAATACACTTTGATTACCAAACCATAACTATCCTTGACATCAATGACAACATTATCCAATATATATATATAGCGGTTTGGTGCTCTATAACTCAAAGTGCACCAGAAAACCGAAAATTAAAACAAAAAAGCCCGATTTTTTATGTTTCCAATTGAAAAAATAGCAGGATTTTTTTCTTTCGAAAAAGTAATTTCATAAAGTGTTTTAAAAACTTAAAACCTAATCACTATTTCATTATTTTGCCAAAATTTTGAGGGAGGAGTTTTGCAATACAGACTTATCAGGGAGGACTATGGAGAAACTGGATTATTTCGAAGATCAGAATTTGAAAGGTATTATGTATCACTCAAAACTCTACATAGAAAAAAAATAGAATTTTACTATTTATCTCAATCATAGGAGTTTTTACTATTTGTTTGTGTTCCTATTAAGATTTAAATTTTTACTATTTGTATTCCATTTTTTTAAGTGTCTGCAAAATTTCACCTTAGGTTTTATCTCCATCTATAACTTGACAATTTGAGATTTTCATTTTAATCACTTTAGATTTAATAGTTTTTTGCTTCTATATATAAGTTGTTTGGAATATGATACAAGGAGACCACTTATTGCATGATTGGATCCCAAACCTTGTCCACCCTATCGGTTTTGTTTTCTAAAAAATGCTTTTGGCATTTATGGTGTGTCATGTGTCATTATAAAGCACTGATACGCTTACTTTATAAGTGCACTAGTTATGCACAATTTTTTTTAAATTACACAGAAACTGGTGTGTTAATTAAATGAAGACGCACTCGTGCATTTAAAATCAACATATCGCATAGGAAAATGTGGTAACATACTATTTAATCTATGATGTGGCATAGACTTTTATTTTCATTTTTTCTTAGTTTAGGTCATACGCAACCCCATATTCATTATTAAAAACATTAAATTTTAATAAAATAATTAATTTTGTTTCTAAGAATAAAAAATACTTATTATCCAATCCAAACTTAACTCCCTTAACAACATAACTAAAAATCTCCGCTATCGGTGCGCTATTGTCTGAAAATTATTTGATTTATATGTAAATTATATTTAATAGCTTTTGTATTGAATCATACATGTTGTATATTGATAAAAAAAATGTGTGATAAGAGGTAAAGTAACAATAATTCCAATTGGAACAATGGCACCACATCCACAAAAATGAAGGCAAGTTCTTTATAATTTCTATATAAAATCAATATGTTTAAATTATATGTAAGTTTAACTAATATGTATTGGTTAATGTGTGCCACGAAGATCCAAAAAATGATGAATATTGATAAGATTCTTTTCAATATAAGTGCAGAAGAGCGTAAAACCTTGATGGAAAAATTCCATAATGATGAATCTGGTGAATCAAAAGTACTATTCAATATGAGTTATTTTATTGAATATTTAGTAATAATATATTTAATAATATTTGATAACATGTTTCAAACAATCTATTTCACATATGTTTAATGTTCTCCAGGGATCGACAGCAAGGGAATGAAATGTCGTCCTAAGAAAATAGAAATTATGGAAGATGTAAACGATGATGAATTGGTCCTTAGCTCATATCTACATATATATAAATAATTCAACATTAAATAATAGTTTTCAATTATTTTGTTGTAGAAAAGAAAAGAAAATGGAACCCATTCAGCACATAAGACAACACGACAAGGAAGAAAATGGGTGATACCAAAGTTTGTGAACAATTGTGATTTCGTTATAACAACTTAAGATTTTATATTTTTTGTAATATTTATATTTTATTTTATTTTACACTTACCATCCTTGGATGTCTTCAAATAGGTGTTAACATACAAAGAAAATCCATCAAAAGATTTGATTGACATTGGGGTAAGTATGTGTTGTGAGAATATGTTAGCGTATAAAAAATTAATTGTGGACTTTGTAAGTATCTATGTTGTTTTACTTATCTCAATTTTTAATTAATGGAACAACAAAAATACCTTATATTAAATATATGAATTTTTTATGGGGTTTAAAACTTGCAGGAAAAAAAGTATGAAGCGGAGCTAACATAACAGTTGTTGAAATAAGGCATGATATCTGGTTTTGAAAGAATGTGTATCATTGAGGACACAATTCTTTCCTTGGTACATTTTTAAATTTACATAATGATCATGTATATTATCTATTTTAGTTTGCATTATGTCTATGAATGTAGATACACTCATTGCACTTTATTTTTATGTTTGTAGTTGGAAGTTGAAGTTGAGGAACAAAATCGAGGCAATCAATAAAACATTTGGCCAAATAACCCAAGTCATGCAAGTAGCTCGAGCACTGACAATAGTTCCAACCAAGAATGATGTAAATATAATTGGATTTTAATGCAAGTTGTTGTGTCTTTTAAAATACTTGTCTACGAAAATTAGACATTTTGTATAATGTAATGGACATAGTGTCCCAATTGAAATACAACTAGTTACCAATAAGTGTAACAATTACATATGAAATTTTGATTATTGTGGAATTTTATGTTGTCCCACTTTCTATGGCAAAGAGCTTCTTATTCATATGTAATAAAATATTTTTTTGATTTTATTGCATTGCCCAATGTTGTTGTAAAATGTTACATCATTGATTAAATATTATAATGAAGAGGTGCAAAATATGAAGATATACAAAATTAACCCAAACATCATATCCAAATGCAATAATCAAAATTAAGTTTATATGAATACTATTATAAGAAATATGTCAATTTATAATAAATAATCAATTTTAAAAAATGCATTCCCATCGGTGCATTGACATTAATGTGTAGCACTAGTGTTTCTATGAGAAAAAGGCCCGAAGACTCACAATGGTGCTTTATTGTTATCAATACGCACTGGTGCATTGTATAAGGAGAATCAGTGCACTATCATAAATAAGCAACACCAGTGTGCTATTATTACCATGTCTAAAGGCACATGCACGGTGTGTTATTTACCTAGTTCTGCACTAGGGATTTCATAACTATAAAAAGAAATGGTGCGATATTTATATAAAGCACTAATGCTTATAATATTGTAAAGAAAATTGGTGCTTTAATTTGTATAACGCAATGATGATTGTAATGTTTTTAAATAATCGGTGAAATTTTTAGTTTTATAGAACCAGTGCATGTAAGTTATAAAGCATCAATGCTATATTTGTTTGTTAATCACCAGTGTTGATTTATTTGTAATGCACCTGTGCATTTTTATATAAAACACACCGATTTCGAAACCTACGCTAAAACCTCTAGTTGCCGCATTTTATTTAGTTATAACAAATTTCCGTAACAACCTTCGCTAATACATCCGCTACTAGTAATGGAGGTTGTAGCAGTGATTTTTTGACAATTTCGACCAATCTTGTGACACTAAAAACCTTCTCTATAACCTACGCTACAAGTTCCTTTCCTTCTAGTGTCAGTTCCTAATATTTTATTATGTTGCTTGATGGGGTATTCCTTAATGCCTCCCTTCCAATAGATATCTTCCCATTGAATTCAACTTATTTTTCTCTAAAAATTAGATTTAATGACCTTTTAGTACCTTGGGTCTTGTAGTCATCGGTGGCAAGTTCCCTCACTATTGAAAATGGGAATACACCAATGTACCTTTCTTGATATATTCTACAAGTGCTCCAATACCTATATTCACACTTGATAGAATGTGTTAAGTAGCTTGACTCCCATTATCATTTTCATTGGGTTGACTCATGTTTCTTAATGGTATACATCAATGACTGGTAATAAAACAATGCCCTCCATGTTCGAATTCAAATAATCTATTCTCATGGTAATGACACATACATATTGATGATTTGGATGGAAGACCTTGTGATATAGTAGCACTACCCCATTTTCTTCCTAAGTTGCATATGATTGTACCATGTACACTATAAAACATTGGTACCATGTCGAGAACCAGTTTGTACTCACGTTAGTTCCAGTTGTTCTCCTGATATATACTGAGGCATAGATACACTTTGTATATTATCATGGAACTGATGTATTTTAACACGAATCCGATGTGTTATTTATCATGGCAATAGTTTAGCATCCTCTATACTTCATGGATCCACAATGTACTCGATTTGGTGGCCATGCTTACTTACATATGAGCATGAGTATGTCTGCCTTAGGGAAGCGCGATTATCTGACACATTGATATGTATTGTAGGTACCTTCTTGATCCAACATATGATAACCTTCTCCTAAAACCACTTAGCTTACCTTCCCAAGTACTATAATGTATTTTGGCCATCAACTTCCCTTATGGCCTCACACTTTACGAGGAATTTGTTATAGCGTTAATTGACACTTCTGTAACTATGATGATATATGTATGACCCTTATCCCAAATGACACTCAAGTGTCCCTAATCATCATCCAAACACCCATAATATGAATGGGATATCCCTTAATAACTATTGATGACCTTGAATTCCACATCAAAGTCATCCAAAATGATGGCCATATCCTCAAGTAAAGATCCCAATTCTTTCTAGCCCAAAATCCACTAAAAAATGAAGGTTTTGAGACCCTACACACTACCTCCTTGATAAAAATGCATGGCCACTATTGGGTCTAGGAAATGTACCCTTTTTGTTACCTTTTTGCATTGTTTTGAAGATATCCGAGTCTCTCTTTCCATCCTTTTGATGGCATATCATCCATGATTTTGTGATTTAACTTCAAGTACAACTTTATTTGTATATTGTTTTATTTTAATTAATAATAAGGTTATTAATGGGTTTAATAACTAATCAAGACTACTCACAAAGTATTTGTGTAGAATATTTGTTGGAAGGTTGAAAAGATTGATTGCTTTTACTCTTTCATAGTCATTGGTTGTTGTTACTCTCTCACAGTCACAATGCTACTATTGTTGAATGATTATGGTTTTTTATTACTCCAATAGAAATCCTTGTTGTCACTTGGATATGTAGTCTACGACCAATACTCATGTATAGTAGTAGAGGCATCTCCAAGAGATATATGTGGCAGTATTGAGTCAATCCCCCCATGAGGGAGGAAACTTAGTTGTCGCAATGATTCAATGGGATTAATGAAAACATTTTATTAGAAATCAGTTGTAACAGCTTAACGAATGTATGAATTAACGCTATCCTAAGTATTGTTAGGAATATGTTATTTAATTATTTAATTATTTTCCTTAGGAGGCCCATTTTAGACCTCAAAATGACTCTAATGGAAAATGACACTCGATGAATAATTTAAAGGAGTCAATAAATAAGGTCACTAGAAACCGAAGTTTCACATAATCTTATTATAGAAAAAAACAACAACAAATGAGTCATGCATTCTTATGATGGATTTGTGTAGAAAATAAAGCTAGAAATCATAATTTCATACACTCTTAATATAAAAAAAATAACATCAACCTAGAAAATAAAATCATAAAAACAAGCATTTCATGATACAAAAGAGATGAATTAGGCGAGTGGAAATCAAATTTTAGGCGAGTGGAAATCAAATTTCATTTGTTTATAAAATATCAAATCAATGAAAAAATGTTAGTGTTCGTAACAAAAAGTTCCACTTATCATTTGGTCATTATCCATAACATGAAAAGCTCACATCCACCTTGTTCCTTTTCACTCAATATTGAACATTGAGGAAACCATCATCATGAATTCAATGCCACTAATTATGAAGATGTTTTGAAAAGCTCACATCCACCTCGTTCCTTTTCACTCAATATTGGACATTAAGGAAACCATCATCATGAATTCAATGTCACTATTTATGAAGATGTTTTAGTTTAAAATATCTCTTTTTGATGTGGGAGAAACACTCATGAATTCATTTCACTTCAACTATTTAACATAGCTATCAACTATTTAACATAGCTATCGTGTAAATTTAAGTTGGAGAAATACCAAACAAAAAAGAAATATTCTTCCCAATTTTCTCAATTCATAAGAAGCTTCTTATGGACCATTAATCCTCTTATCAAAAGAGCACCGTTATTTAAGAGATGAAAAGATTAAGTTAGATCCTAACATCTAAAATATAACACTCCTATGAATAGTTGAACCCACATTTAAAATTAATATGCATATGATATAAGAAATACGGTGGCATGCTACCATTGGCATTTTCATTTCAAGTAAAAAAAACTAAATTCAGTATGAAAAAACTGGAAGACATAATAACGTGAATGGCTCGAAACAAGAAAAAACGTCAACTTTAACCAGTAATGGCTACAGGTGACGAGGAAAGATGATGTATTACGAGACCGAGTCTTAGTCCTGGCCTTAGTCCCAAGACTCAGCACATAAACAATGTTTGGTAAATTTAAACATTTTATAAAATTACTTATTTGAAATTCAGTAAGAAATGCATGAGTTTTGCATTCCCTTAATCCATTCAAATCATTGACCATATAATTTTGTTGCCCTAGTCCCAAGACTCAGCACATAAACAATGTTTGGTAAATTTAAACAATTTATAAAGTTACTTATTTGAAATTCAGTAAGAAATGCAGGAGTTTTGCATTCCCTTTATCCATTCAATTCATTGACCATATAATTTTGTTGTGGTTGTGGGGATGATTTATATCTTAATGATAGCAATATTATTAAATGAGGAGTAGGGCTACTCTGGAATAAGTCTAAACATTTTACGATTATTTTGTTAATCTTATTATTTTTTTATATCTGGATTATGAGTTGTTCGAATCATATTTTTTTAAATATATAAATGGATTTAGTACTTTTGAATATAAACACTTTCATTAAATAAGTTTAAAAACTATTTTTAAAGATGTTAAATTTTTTAATCAATTCCGTATCAAAATTTATTATTTGACTCTATACATACTACTGGTCATAATTCTATACATACTGCTTGTCATAATTATCAACTCATAAATATAGCAATATACACCCAACATCAATGCATTTAATCTTCTTGCTCAACAACATTAAATGCCTAATTACTAAGTACATATTTTGCAATGAGGAGAGATACTATTTCCATGTCCACTTATTTTAAAT
Source organism: Larix kaempferi (assembly GCA_027924585.1). NCBI lineage: Eukaryota > Viridiplantae > Streptophyta > Pinopsida > Pinales > Pinaceae > Larix > Larix kaempferi. The sequence goes on along the minus strand of BSBM01000597.1, from coordinate 5,226,912 downwards.
CTTAAAAAGAACATCCATATAGAAGAACATGAATCATAGGGTAAAAGATCATCTTTTAGAATCACATTGATATACAATAGTGTTGCTGGACATATATCAACCACTTAATATAGTTGTACAACTTAAATTTTAAAAATTAAAAAATTATATATATATTCCAATGATTGGATTCGAAACCAGCGTTAGGGTTTATGAAATTCTAGAAGATCATAACATACACGTGCACACCGATTATTTGTCAACCGTAGTCGTCATCTATACTATAGTTATATCGTATAATGGCTTGCCCATCATCATTTATGTACGTGTTAATGGCCGTTTGGATTGTTTAAGATTAAGAGGAACATAAGACTAGTTGTTAGCAACGCGGGCAGAGGTAGCTGGTTCACCTAACCAGCAACTTCACGAGGGGGTTCAAAAACTCTGAATTTCGGTTGGTGCTTTGATATATGCAAATTTGTGCTACCATTCTTGACCGTTTTGCATTAACATACGTTGATGAAGAATGTGAGGAAGCAACGAGGCTCACGCGGTAGATACCACTCTCCGCCACCTACTCTTCCCGAACTAAACTGCATATATTCTCTCATCACTAAAGCAATTCCTGGGCGGAGGTTCTCAGATATCTGTGAATTTCTCCGTCACAGCTACCCATGGTCTAACCGGCCCGTAGGCATCTATACATTGATTAGAGGGCTATGGCTATGGCTTTGAGATGTGCGTATATTCTCCCAACAAGGGAGGCGCAGCTCTTGAACTCCCGGAACGATGGCTTCGTTGTCTCTCGTTCCCGATCCTGCAAACGCACGATATTTACTGTTACCAATGCTTTGCGGGTTACGCGGATCACAACGAAGCCCATGTTCGATCCGCTTAACCTTCCTGCTATAGAACGATCTGGCGACTTGGAGACGGAGTTGTTAGATCGGCTTGAACGCATTTACAAGGAGGCGACGCCTGGTAAGAACGATGTGTTGCTCCCCATGGGGCCCCTCTGGGCGGGGCCGTTGTTTGAGGGGAAGCCGATGAGAGTCGCATATCAGGGAGTGCGTGGCTCCTATTGCCAAGAGGCGGCGGTTCGAGCCTTCCAGAAGTGCGACGCGCTCCCCTGCGAGGGGGGAATGGACTCCGCCTTCGAGGCTCTGGAATCTGACGCCGCCGATCGGGCAGTTGTGCCGGTGGAAAACTCGCTGGACGGTGTGATAGATAGAAACTACGATTTGATGTTACGCCATCCCAATCTCCGGGTCGTGGGGGAGCTGTTGTTGCCCATAAACCATTGCTTGCTGGCGGTGAGAGGAGCAGGGTCGAAGAGACCGCGTGCGGTGAAAACCGTGGTGAGCCATCCGCAGGCACTCGATCATTGCCACCGCCGTCTCGCGGCTCTTGGCGTGCAGGTGGAGGCAGTGGATAATGCTGCGAGGGCGGCTCGTTTCGTAGCGGAGAACGGTATAGACGATACAGCCGTCATTGGCAGTGGGATTGCCGGGCGGGAATACGGTCTTGAAGTGGTGGAAGAAGAAATACAGGACGACTCGTCAAATGCCACCAGATTTCTGATTCTCAGCAAGCCAAACAAGAACCATAATAGCTCCTCGGCTCTCACAGGCTCGAAGACGACGGTGGCCTTCTCGCTCAAAGAGGGAACAGCAGATCTGTTCAAGGCGCTCACCATATTCGCTGTGAGAGACATAAAAGTGACAAAGATCGAATCCCGTCCTCAGCGTGAGAACCCCCTGCGTATTGTCAGGGATGAAGAGCAGGACGGGGGCAGTTCCAAGTGTTATTTCGAGTACGTTTTCTTCATAGATTTGGAGGCGCCGGCGTCTGATGATCAGCCGGGCAGTGTGAAAAGAGCTCTGGATCAGCTAAGGCAGATTTCCAGCTTTGTGAGGGTTGTGGGAAGCTATTCAACCATTTCCATCGTTTCGTAGCTCTGAACAACCAAACATATCGTCGTTATCTGCAGATGATATGTATATGCAGGTTTGTACAGTGTATGATACGGTAAATGCGTTTTTTTTGTTTTTTTAATTCTGTAATATGAAGTCGAAATAACAGATCGATAATGTAGTACATTCAAAAGTGGTGTCATAAATATGTAGAGTCATGCGGAACTTCACGATTGTCAAATTCGTGTTCGGCTCCGCGAACAAGTTAGAAATTTGACAGTCCTTAGCTTTACTTGTAAATAAATAATATTTACAAATAATAGAGTGGCTTCTTTTGTAAGCATTTTTATTATTTACAAATAATAGAGTGGTTTTTTTTAAATAGTTATATGATATTTGTTAATAAAGTGGAGACTGAATAATGGGGAGGAATGTTGTCCTTCTTTTTACTGGTGTTTAAATCTGGTTTTAAGTGAATTGACCATATCTTGATTCTTTAGAATATGTGTTGGCATCAATATAAAAGTTTGGAAATTTTTTTATCTTTCAACATTATAAATAAAAGTTTTACAGTTTTCTTTATTTGTTATGATGGAAAGTATGAAATCTAAACTTATTTCACAAGTAAAATGGCCCATTAAGCTATCAAATTCCAACTTTGGTTGACATTTTTCGTTGATTTATATATATATATATATATATATATATTTAAATATTTAAATATATATATGATATTTAAATATGAATGGATTTGCCAAACTTTATTTACCAGTTTCCTAAATTTTATATAATTTAATATTTTGGGTTAAATGGTTATAGAGAAACTATGTGACAACATTTAATGTTTTATTAAATTTGTTATTTAAATTTTAATCATACATCTTCATATCATTTTTAATTAAAAATTATAATTATTCACAAACAATTTTATAGAAGGTGAATAAAAACTTGTATTCTTTATCACAATTTGCATATGGATTTTGCTTATAAACCAGTTGAATAAAATGACGAACAATGAATTTGATTTGTAAATCAATCATAACATAAAATGTTATAAAACTCTATTAAGTTAAGTAAAAAGATGAATATTAAATTTTATTGTTGCAAGATATTTGTGATTGCTGATTTTGGAAGATCTTAGAGAATCTATAGTGTCCATGTTTATAGTAGAAATTTGAGGACGAATTGTATTAAATTTTATTGTTAAATAAATTCTAATTATATAACATAAAATAATATTAAAAAAATCAACATAATCAATAATATTAAAAAAAACCAACATAATCAATAATAGATGGTAATAACTCTTAAAGTATAATAAGTTATTCATATTATGGAATAGCTTTTGTAATATAAAAATCATTATTAAAAATTATTATTATTAAATCAGTATAATCCATCTTAAACCTGTATTTATCAAGCACCTAGAGGGAAGTTTTAAGTTTTTATTTTAGAAATCAACATCTATTTTTTAATTACTATTCATAATATTTTATTTTATAAACCAACATGGATTTTTTTAAAACACTTTCCATAATTTTTTATTTTATGAGCCCGACATGATTTTTTTAATTTTTTTTAATTAAAAAAATTACTTTTTACGTTTTATTAGATGTAACGCTACATATACACGTTACAACATTTCCCCCATACTAGGCTGTAGAGCACCTCATTTCACTCGGTACAATTATATTACAATAATAATTATAAATTTTGAAAAGGTTAAAAATATAATATTAAAATTTAAGTGTACTAAGTTATATAATATTAAGTTTGAAAAAGGTTAAAAGCATTATTATCAATTATCATTATAAAATCATTATAAAGTTTTGAAAAGATTAAAAGTATAATATTAAAATTTGTTAAAAAGATAACAATATAAAATTGATAATATATTGTTCAATAAGTGGTTTTACAATATTAAAACTGAATCAATTGGCATTTATCTTTAGTATATTTTAATCAAATAGAAAATTATAATGGTGGAAAATATTCCTTTATCATCACTTAGGGGAGGAAGCTGTAGGGAATTCATCTTTGATTCTTGAAGGAAATATAATCTCTTTTTATGCTTGGGATTTTGGGAAAAAAAACCAACAACTAGGATGTATGGGCAACCTTATTGCTAGGCATTGAAAATCTGGCCAAGCTAGGACTTAACTCCTATCAGGTCTTTGGTGATTCAAATATTGTCATCTAGATGCATCAAATCCAAGTTGGAAAAGATTATGGCTTGAGTAGGGTTCGGAAAATAATTCCCGCCTTCATTTTTGAATTGACAAGATACAACTCTTTCACGTCAAGTGTCAGAACAATTGTGAAGCAGATGTTATGGCCAACAAGGGATCCAGGTTGCGTCAAGGGGAATTAATAGAAAATAACATTTCTTCATCTTTTAAATGGATAGCTTGCTAAATTTTGATCGAGACCACCCTTCCTTAGCGTATCCCCTTGGGGGAGAGGGTGGTGTGCTTAGACCACATCAAGGTTTCCACGGAGACATGTTTGAACCTGCATTTCGGTTGACAGTTGGTAAGCGAGAGATGACAACCATAATTGGGCCATTAACGGTTGATCCCTTCCATACCTTAAGGGAATGTTTCACTCGAGCCATCTCTTTAATTTCTTGGCAAGGAAAAGAATGGGCCTTTACCCCTCACCCTCCCCTGTCAGATGGGACCATAAATATGGATCACTCTTAGGTTATTTTACACATTCCGGAATGCAGCTTTTCATGTCTATAGTTGAGAATTTGTGAAGGAAACAGGTGTACAATGAAAAGGAGATTTGCAACCATGAGAAAGGATATGGAAAAGGTTCTAGGCGAGGTCAGAGATATCAAAAACATAATGTCGGATAACATGAATGTGGTGTGTTGCACCTACGAGTTTGCTCGAGCTGCTCTAGAGGAAGGCCAAAAGTGAAAATCCCAGGATTTGATACATTTGGACTCTCGTGTTTAGGATTTAGAGACCCATGCTCGGGTGCATATTGGTGAATTAGAGGACGCCAAGCACATTGTCAATGAGATGGATAAAGTCCATAAGGAACAACTGGAAGCTCTAATGTGTGATCTCGTAGGCCTGAACTTCCAACACCAGGAGGTTTCCATGCATGAGAATGAGTGGAATGGGGACCCTTTTTGTCAGCGCAAAGAGATTCTGAACGAAGTGCAGAAGGGCATGGAAGGTCTCGAGGAAAATAAGTGGTTATGGAAATGGCCAGCTGGACCAGCGACTATGGAAGAAGACGCAACACCGCAGCATGAAGCAGGAAAGATTTAGTTCCAGGAATGATGTGTCTCTCTCAGTTCCCTCTTTTTTGTAGTAGGTTCCATGGTTTTTTGCAAATATATATGCAATGATCAGTTTATTATAGTTTATACTATAAAAGGAAGAAATGTAAGACTGTCAAGAAACCATGAAGGCATGTCTATGACTATGGTGTTCTCCTTCTCCTAGATGAACAATTCATAGGATTTTGCTATGTTTCCTTTTTTTGGATGGCCTGATGTTCTCTATACTCTCTGTTTATAAATATAAATATAAATATACATATAATTCCTAGGATTTTGCTATGTTTCCTTTTTTTGGATGGCCTGATGTTCTCTATACTCTATGTTTATACATATAAATATACTTCTCATTTTTGTTAAAAAAAATGTTCCGTCAGATCAATAGAAAAAGATTAGTGTAAGGTGCAACATTTAACTTCACAAACATTACTAGGTGATATAGTTAGAAAACTATTTCAAAATTTTATGAGGTAATTGATTCAAGAAAAAATCCAAATCCATGGATCGAATAAAAGGGTTTGAATGATATTGTTTATCTATTAAGGTCATTTCCTTCATAGATCTAACAACAATTTGTAAACCAATGATAATATTTGTCAATCTTTTCCATGGCCTCAAAATTATTGGATTCTATTATAGCTCTCGTAATAGCACCCATGTGGAAGATCTTTGGAAATGCACTAGGAACCCTAGTCATTATCAAAATCATTATCTTTAATCACTTTCCATATGATTAATTCTATTCTTAAAGAGACAACCAATGCATCCTAAGAAAGTAACTAAGAAATTTTCACCATACAACCCAACATGGGATCACTTAGCATGTTTAAACCATTAGCCATGGCATTGTATATTTTCAAGAAAGACATTGTTGTTGTTGGTAGCACAACTTTCAGATTTAATATCAAAGTGTCATATTGCAAAGACAACACTCTTAGATTGCAAGGTAATTAAAGATAAGATGCTCTATTGTATAAAATTGGTAGAGACACAACTAAAAACAATGTGCAAGTGTTCATCCATGTATAAAAAAATAAAATTATGACAAATTCTTTCCACAGATGCTAGAAAATATGCCTAAGAGATTTTCACATTACCAATTATAAAACAAAACCGCAATATATGGAAATATCTCTTTGATTAGTGAAATTAATGGAAAAAACAAGCACATGAAGTGCTTAAACAAATTTCATTCCATTCACAATATTGTGATACATAAGAAACACATAACTTATTAAATCACCCCTAAATGTACAACTCTAAGCACTAATAAATATGAGATATTTACAATGAATGTGTTCGTACTCCAACAATGACATCGTGTCTCTAAATATAAATTCAATGTTTCCTTTCAACAATTTCTCAAATGTTGCTTTTCATGGTGTAAATATGCACTATCCTAATCCCAATCACTAAAATACCAACAATAAAATACTTGTAAATAATTAACCTTGAAATGATTTTATTGTTAAAAAGGATAAAAATTAAGAAAAATTAAGAAAAAACATTAATGATCTCACAATTTTTATAATTACAATCATTTCTACTTAATAAATCTATAATCATAAAAGCCAATTAATCATTTCATTAATACATCATATTAATACACAACATCAACATAATCACTAATAAAATGAATATCAATATATTAATAATGTATTATTAATTTCATTTTCTAATAAATTGTAGAAAAATAAATTAATTGATTCAAATTTAAAACAATGCTACACATATTCATGGATCATATACACATTATATTAATTGCATTTAATGAAATGATCTAACATACATTATATTAATTACATTTAATGAAATGAACTAAGCAGATTTATAACTCAATTAGAATTTCTTTTTTTAAAGAAATTAAACCATCTCGAATTATATAAATATTACATATTACTTTTATAGGTTGCGTGGATGGTTTTTTATTTATGGAATAATAAAGCACAATATAATAGAGTTAACATTTAAGAATAATATGATGGCATGGTGGTGGGGTTGGAATTATTCTTAGTTTGCCTCGATGTATTGAAGTTTTAATAGAAAGTTTGAATTACATTAAAATTTCCAAACTCACAATTAAGTAGTGATGAAACTATATTTTGCAAAAATAAAAACAAAAAATAAGGAAATATTTAAATCTTTTTCTATAAATTATTTAGTAATTTTATTTTTGAGTCTAGATGCTATTTAGTTAGTCAAAATTTTGATTAATTTATTATTATTATTTTTGAGTATATATGTTTCCATATTAGATAGACATTGTGTTACTAATTTTGAAATGTTATGAACTATGCAATGACCTAAGACGACCTAAAACTACATCGAGTGAACACTCTACCCATCGTCATGATCATAAGAAACTTGGTATAAAATAAAAAAATTTGAATAAACTGATGACTTATTTTTTATTCCAAACAAATTATTAAATAAAACAAAATTCATAACTCAAGTATCATTATCATACTTAAAAATTTAATCAAATTCAATTTAAATTAATCTCTAAAATAACTCTAATCTAATTACTACACATTTAGCTTAGCCCATCACGTGCTTTCACTGCCTAAAACTATGACGCTCCCACTTCCAAGTGAACTCTACATACTCTTGCAATTGTGCCAAGCATTAAACATTTGTATAATTCCCGAGATCTTTTCAATGACAACATACAAATTTACAAGTGAGCACAAACTACTTTAGAGACATTAATGTAGAACTAATGAAAAAAAATGCACCAACCAAATAATTGTTTTGGCATGTGATATGCTCAATAATTTCATGATGGGAGTGTAGGAAGAGTGAAACTAATGTTGTATAAAAAAAATTGATATAATAATATGGGGTTTAATTATTCGAATGGATTTATGAAGAATTGAAAGGGTTGTGTTTATTTTATTTTTATTTCTTACAAGGCAGGGATATACTAATGGATAATTAATCAAATGTCATTTACTGTTATTAATTTGCATTTTGACACAATCTTTTGTAAAGTTTTAAAAGTTTTGCTAAATTTCTTTATTAAAGATAATATTTAAAAAAATGAAAACAAATATTAAAATTTTTAAAATACAAAAATATGATTTTTGGATTGGTGGAGGACACTTTTGATGGGATATAAATCAATGAAGGAATATTCTTAATTATAAAAAAAATAAAAAATAAAAAAAATTATAAATCTAAAATTGATAAAAACACTACTTGTTCAGGATCAAGCTCAACCAAGGCTCTGGTTGAGGTTCAGGGTCTGGATTTTCTTGATTTTACATTAACACGATTGCTCTCTCTTCTACAAATTTTTGGGCATAAACATTATTATTATTATTATTATTCAACTTTATGCAAATTATAGTAAGTTAGCTATTTTATAATCTCAGCATAAATGATTTCATTCAGAGGCTCACCTTCCATCCCCTAGGTATTGTGAATTTTCCATATGTGAAATCCTTAATAAGTCTCTTAATATATTAATAAGTTATATGAAGGTTATCATGGCTACGAAAAACCGTCACCTTGTATACAAATATATGAATATATATCGCCTATTGGAGACATTATTTTGTAGATTCCACAGGCCTCTTGGACCAGTTGAAACTTGAGAGTTGAATGGTCTCTGTGAGAATCCACAGGCGTGTAGTTTGAAATATTTCTTTCAATCCAAAATTCTATTATAAGTTTGTAATTGAGTTTGCAGTATTTTTGGCAAGGAAACCAAATAAGCAGCAGAGTATTAGCCATCATGTACAGAGATGCAGCTCCTCTTTCGGATTGGCCTTGGCTCAATTGGGTAGTTTAAAGGCAAGAATCTCCTTAAATGTTTAATTATATTTCAATCATTTGAAACATTGATAGTCTTGAATGGATAATCCTGCTGCATGGAAATGCATGCAGCAATCTCAAGGCATGCGTTGGAGGTGGCCTTTCCAAGCTAAGCATGCCTCGGTAGTAAGCTCACTCTTGGCATTAAAAGCAGTAACTGCTCTACCATAAAAGGAAAAACGCCACCAAGATTAAAACATGAATTGCTATCTTGGTAGTCAATGTGTTACACAACAATGTGTAGTAGATGTGTGAGAGAGATTATTAAATTTTAATACATACTAGTATATGTAAACATATGTTAGTGTATGAGATTAATAATGCTTAGTAATGGTAATGGCTACGTTCATATATTTGTATATATATGCTTTTTTTTTGTTATCTATGTATTAGATAATTGTTATGGTGATAATATGAGATGTATTTGCTTTGTCGAAACTACTTTGTAAGTCTCACCAGCTTTAATATCCTTTGTAAATGATGATCAAGTATTTCTAATGTCTAAATATGGTGGCTTACTAATCTTCGTTTTGTGCATTTGCATTTTTAAATCATTTGGCCGCTTCTGCTTTTTTTTTTTTATGGCAAATAGATTATGGTTTAAATGGCAAAGAAATTTTATTCTTAAAATTATTTTTAAACCTTAACCCAGTATTCATAAGGGATATTACAAAGTCTTTCTGCAGAGTTTTTGTCTCATCGGCTTTTGAAAACGAAACTATATAAATCGGTGCCTTATTTTTAGCATGTCGATGTAATGAATAGCTTAATTGTTAATCTGTTGATGTAAACCAAAAATGTCAGGTCAACACCTTAATCCTTGACATGCCGATGTAAATCAATGACTTAGTTTTTAGCTTTAGCTATGATAACATTGACATTGGTAGGGAATTAGTTGCATTACAGCTTTCTCCTTTGTTGTAGATTACATGCTCACAAACTTTTGTTAATTTTGTGTTTGAAACTTGTTTGAGAGGCTTTATTGAAATCCCACTTGTCATTGTCTTGGACATGTTCATAAAGATATTTAAAAACACTTGTCATTGTCTTGGACATGTTCATAAAGATGTTTAAAAAACAGTCAAAGGAAAATTAATGTACATGTTCATAAAGATGTTTAAAAAACAGTCCATGGAAAAAGAATGTAGAGTGATGGTCTTGTAGATTTGTAGACAAGAAGGGAAGTTGTTGCTCCATGCTTTGAATGAATATAATGAAAAAGACTTGGCAATACTAAAGAAAACGAGTGTGTATATAAAGATATGCATAATTATAATAATGGACCATGCCGAGACAATATTATGTAGAAATGGGAGGCATGCATAGAGCATGGAGACTTAAAAAGGAGTGTTACCTTCATCCTCTATTCTCCCCCTTCCATGTTAATAATAAATATTAAGTTCCCAAGGCATAAGGAATAAGGAAACCAAAAGGTGGGAGTCAAAAAGAGTATAACTCCACTCTCCACCAAAGTAACAAGTGCTACATGGTAGCGTAGTCCCTACCAATTAAGTTGGGAGCAGGGGCAGAAAAATAAGTAAAACCGTGGTCATGCAATGGACAGAGTTGACAAGGGTAAGTGTATCCTTTTTCCCGTTAAGAACAAAAATGATTGTTTGTTGAACCACAAGCTATAACATGAAGAATTTGCTTGGTAGATCGTTGCATAGTTACCTTCTAGTCAATTGATCGATTAGTGCTTTACCATAAAGAATTTCCTTGGTAGATCATTGCACAGTTACCTTAGTCAATTAATCGATTAGTGCTTTGATCATTGGTGCCTTCTTAATGCTAAGAAAATATGTGAAAATATGTCTAAAGTTAAAAATACTTGAATTTGAAATTGAATTAGCCCAAGTTCCAAACTTATAATCCCATGCACACATTTCACTTAAGGTCTTAGTCCAAGCCTCTCATCGTAACTTTATTTTAAGGATTATAAATTAATTTGGTTAAAAAGAATTTATGTAAAGAAAATCCATTTACATACACTAAATACCATTTTGGAGCTTAGCAAATGGTTTTGGAATACCACGCTTGTTCTTCTGTTATAACTCATTGGCTTCCACTCAGAAGTTCTATGTTGCTAGATTCCATGTCAAAAGTTGTTTGTTGCTTGCAGAGGCATAAGGCAAGGTTAAATTCAAAAAGATACATCTTTAAATATACCTAATCTATCCAATGCCATTGAGATTAATCAGCTTATAAAGTAGCTATAATATTTTTTATATTATCACATGTCTATATTATTAATTTTTCACCATATAGCTAATAGATGGTCATTTATACATATGAATCATAAAAATAATTGAATATGATGTAATAGTTTACATTACATTGGTTCTTTGTAAAAGTTCCCAAATTTTTTATGTTATATTCGGACATATAATCAATGATCATTTTGTAAATTAGTAAATTAGGTTTGAAAATTACACTAGATGTTCAATATTCGTGCAGTATCTTAGTTACAGCAAATGCTTTTTTTAAAGCTCAAAACACCTCGTTTTGTGGGCACATTGCACACAACTTTAAGATCCATATTGATAATCCCTGGGAATCGACTGAAATTCGAAGATAGCAACAACGTGGATGACATACAAACATTGACGGAGCATTAACTGTCATCCCCAGCTTCAGAAAATCTAACTTTCAATCTTTCAATGTAGCCATGCCCAAGTAGCAAACATGGTTCTGATTTTTAATAGACAAGTGTAGTCTGCAAGGCACTGGTATGTTGGTGTTGACAATGACATTTATTTCTCCTTTTAATGATGTGGATATCTTGCTTAAAACTATTTGTCCTTGTGATTATTAGTCCTTAAAACTATTTATTTCTCCTTGATAATATTATTATTAGTGATCTTGGAAGTATTAGTGAAATAAGTGACAGAAATAGTGACCTCGAGTGCTGCGACCTCTCTGTGTTGATGTGTGCCCTCTGTTGATTGTGCTAGGAGCTACAATATGCAAGCTAAATTTTGCATGAAGGTAACACTTGGCATAAAAATTTAATTTATATTTAAGAAGGAGAAAGGTTAAACTATTAAAGTGTAATGAGCCAATGTATGAAGACTATCATTGTAATTTTCTTGTGAGGGTTAGGATCAATTTGAAAATCATTGTATTTGAGAGTGAGGACTATTTTAATCTATTATTGTATAATTATTGTATAAAGAGTGTGGAAGAAAATCTGCATATTCACTTTGACAACTGCAAAATTAAATATTGTAATCTGTAAACAGAGGAGCAGTTTTCAATCTTGCATTCTATATATTTCAAAAGTTGTATAAGTTACAAGCTCAAGATGCATTCCATAGCATCAGTTTTTGGTGCCACACTCACAGGAAAAGACACATTTCCAGAATGGTGGAGAAAGATCAAAGCTTCGTATGTCTACAACGATTTGTGGGATGACATCTGCGAAGGAAAGATCACTCTCAATGACAAAGGCATCGTCATCAGTTCATCCCCAAAGCCTCCATCATCAGAGAAAGAGCTTGATATTTGGCAGTCCATAGACAAGAAAACATTGGACATGATTTCTGCCAAAGTCAGTGAAGAGGTGAGCCAACACATTCTTCCTGCGAAGACATGTTATGAAGCCTTAAAAAATCTCAAAGATCTCTATGATTCGCACTCTGAAATGGAAAACATTCAATTAATGTTAAATTTATTCAGTCTTGAAGTAAAAGATAATGACCCCATGCTCGTCGCATCTGAAATAAAATCCATCATGCACAAGATTCAAGCCTCTGGTATGAAACTAGACCTACCACTTGCAGCATTTGTAAAATCTCTTTATCCCACTCACTCAAACTATCTTGAATCCTTGCAAGCAAACGACAAGTTCAAAGACCTCACCTTTGAAGTTTTGGTAGAAAATATTGCAGACAGGGAAAAATATTTTGGAAAGAAGACAAGTGAAATTACTACAAAAGATCATTGCTTTGCTCAGAAAGAAAAGAACAATCCTAAAGACTCTTTCGGGGGAGATAACAGCAAAAGAGGCAGAGGAAGAAGAAATTTTAGAGGAAGAGGAGGAAGAAACAACTCAAGCAAAATATCAGATGTGAAGTGCACATGCTGCGGAAAGAATGGACATGAAGCAGATCAGTGCTGGGCATCTTGGAACTCCATCAAAGGTAGACATAATAAAAAAGATAAGAATTAAAACCAAGAGAGTGGTAAAACCCTTGATTCTGCTCATTGTATTGTTGCACATTGTAATATTGGAATTAATGAAATGACTTCTCTTTCACCTTACAAAGATTGTTGGCTACATGATACTGTTGCAACATCTCATATGACTTTTAGAAAAGATTGCTTTGTAGAACTGAATGACATTGCGAATGGCATATTATACTTTGTAGATAAATCTAGCCTCAAACAATAGGGAATTGGCTCAATCAAGCTAAAGTTGCTTGGATTCCCTAATTTCATATTAAAGAATGTTCTCTATCTTCCTGAGTTGCAGAGAAGCTTGTTGTCCTTGGTGCAGATTCGACAGCAAGGCCATTCCATCCACATGTTTGATGGAACTGTGGAGATAAGAAAATCCTCTGAAAACAAGGTCATCATGACTGGTTATGAAGATGGACAACTATTAAAGTTGAGAGGCTCTTCTGCAAGAGTTCAGAACTTTTCATATATCTCTCAGCATGAAGCAGGTAATATGTAATCCAGTTTACTATCGCATGCTAGATTTGGTCATCTTAATTATAACAATCTTAGATTGTTAAGAAAGAATGGTGTATTTGGTTTTCACACCATTCCTAAGCAAAGGAATGCATGCATACTAGGAAAACATAGTAAGAAGCCATTTCTAGAGTCAAAATTCAGAGCATGTAGAAAGTTAGAACTGGTTCATTCTGACTTATGTGGCCCCATGCCTATTCCTTCTGCAAATGGTAATAGGTACATTATGACCTTTGTTGATTATTATAGTATAATGTGTTGGGTGTATTTGTTGAAGACAAAATCTGAAGCATTTCAAACTTTCAAGAAGTTTCATGCATTGATAGAAAATCAAGCACGTCAAGTACGTATTGGTACATTCATATCTGATAATGGTAAAGAATATACATCTAAGGAATTTGAAGACTATCTTTGCAAACATAGAATTACACATCAAACTACAGTTCCCTACAATCCCCAACAAAATGGTGTAGCAGAAAGGATGAATAGAACCTTAATGAATACAACATGATAAATGATGTTTTTCAAGAATGTGAGGCTAATGTTTTGGGTTGATGCAGTCCTATGCGCAACATATTTGAGAAATATAAGTCCTTCTTATTTTCTAGAAGATAAGACTCCACATGAAATGTGGTTTGGCCACCTTCCTTCAGTTAGGCATCTCAGAATTTTTGGTTCCGCCTACTATGCCTTAATACCAAAGGAGCAAAGAAACAAGCTTGGTGCTAGAAGCAGAAGATGTGTTTTCTTGGGATACTCAGAAACGTACAAGGCATATCATATTTATGATGAGGTAAAAAAAAGTTTGTTATTTCCAGAGATGTCATTTTTCTTGAAACTAATAAAAATGACAAGTCTATTGAAAAACAGCTTGATCGTCTGGAGAGGTTTGCTCATCTAAAGACATATTATGAATGTGATGATGAAATTCCACATATTTAAGGGGGATCCCTATCTTGGATCAATCCATGGAATTTCCATTTGAAGCAGCACCAACAACCCCTCATGAAGAGAATGCTGAAGAAGAAGTTCATGCTACTTCAACTGAACATGAGACTCAACTAGATGATGTAATTGAGAGGATTAGAAGATTGAACCTAGAAGAGAATAATGCACCACTAATTGATCAAATTGGACCATCAAGGAAGATTCTGAAATGGGCCACAAAGACACTTGAAATTGTCCGTGTAGATGAAGTAGGAAAGATGAGAACAAGAAGATGGAGGAAATGCAAAGAACTCAAGCGGTGAAATGGATGCCTCATTTGATTGTGAATTGAATTTTTCTGCTAACATTGAACCAACTTCCTTTGAAGAGGATACTACTCATGATGAGTGGAAAGAAGCCATGCAAAATGAGTATGATGCACTCATAAAGAATGGAATTTGGAAGCTGGTCGATCCTCGAGTCAGAACCAAACCAATTGGAAACAAGTGGGTGTACAAGAACAAATACAAATCAGATGGATCACTTGACAAACATAAATCAAGGCTCGTGGAAAAAGGCTATGCATAGAAAGAAGGAATTGACTATGAAGACACATTCTCTCCCACAATGAAATGGGGCACCATCCGCACTATACTTTCCTTAGCTGCACAAAATGGTTGGAAAGTTCATCAGATGGATGTAAATACTGCATTATTGAATGAAGACTTGAAAGAAAATGTCTTCATGTCTCAACCCGAAGGTTTTGTTGTGAAGGGACAAGAACATAAGGTATGAAAACTTTTCAAGTCCTTGTATGGCCTTAAACAAGCACCTTGAGCATGGTATGAAAATCTAACTGAGCATCTTCTAAAGATGAATTTCAAACATTACAATCTTGACAACGCAATGCTATTTGTAAGGAAAGCTGGAAGATGTGTTGTGTTTCTTGTAGTATATGTGGATGATCTTTTGATGACTGGGAACAATGAAAGTTATATAGCATCCATAAAGAAAGACTTAAGGAAAGGATTTGAAATGAC
Source organism: Larix kaempferi (assembly GCA_027924585.1). Classification (NCBI taxonomy): domain Eukaryota; kingdom Viridiplantae; phylum Streptophyta; class Pinopsida; order Pinales; family Pinaceae; genus Larix; species Larix kaempferi. Next base: position 5,211,247 of record BSBM01000597.1, on the reverse strand, counting down.
TGATATGGGACATCTTAACTATTACTTAGGAATTAAAGTGACTCAACATCTTAAGTACATTTTCATTCCTCAAAAAAAGTATATTGGAACAAATTTGGGATGAAAGATTGCAATCCACTCTCAACTCCAATGGAACAAAAGCTAAATCTCACATCAAGTGAATGAAAATAATTCGAGGATGCAACCAAGTACCGACAACTTGTAGGAAGACTTATATACCTTACTACTGTGAGAATTCTATATAGGTTGAATACCATGAAAGAATTCTAATAGCCAATAATCTTGAAGCAAAGAAGTCCTCACAAGAATCATTCAAAGATATGCAAGAATAAGAAGAAGAATATTGAGACAGAACATCAGAGAAACTCAATTGATGGAAATATAATCTCATGTATTATTCCTCAATGTGAATACAATATATAATACATCTCAAGGGAGAAAATAGAATTCCTTAAAGGCAAGTTGTAAAGCACAAACAGTAAGGCTTACTAAAAACATAAAAACCCCATAGGTGGCAAAAGCAGTTTCCAAAACTGTGCTAGAGGATCACGAATTTGGCAAGTATTGTATGGTAGCTCATGAGTGAGGTAGATGGAATGTAAATATGGATAATAAATGACGTGGAGGTCGAATTGGTCAAGTGGTAAGAGTTTCCAAGTCAACTAGCTTTTCCTTATCCACTAGAAAGTAGAAAAAATAGGATAAAGCTGTCTAAATTAGGAAAGTGACTTTCTAATTTAGGAATAGAATAAAATTAGACAAAATCCAAGAAAATCTTATCCAAAATTTGTCCAAATTCGTTTTTGTGAGTTAGGATAGCAAGTGGTCCACTAAAAGACAAAAATTGGCCCTATTTAGCTAGTCAAAACTTAGGAAATTAATCTAGGTGACTAGTAAAATATTTCCTAAGTATTTAATGGGTTTTTAAATGTTCCAACACCCCCCCTTAAGCCTGACTTTATGAGGTGAAATATCAGAAATATAGGGCCCAAGCAACAAGGTTTATGGTCACCCCAATACAAAAAATTATTAGTCCATGTAGGTAAGGAAAGAAGGAAAACCATATGGAAATAAAACCTCCCCTCAATATCATGGAATACAACATAATAAGGCTCTCCAAACTTCAAGTAGGTGAGAACTTGGTCAAATGTCCGGAGGAATCTTCTTCTTGGGAAGAAGTGGAATGTGCTCACTAGACTTGAGCTTCTTAAGATCAGATCCAAATGAGACTTGATGATGTCCTCCATCTTCTGTGCAATCGGTGCCAAAAATCATGCAGTGAAATAGAAGCATGACAGAGAGAGCGATACGAGTCACTCCAAACTGTAATTTTTCCTCCATAGAATTCAATAAAACACCAAATATAAACCCAAGGAGAGGTTCTGAGTGTGTATGAGCTGCAAAAACCAGCTGATGATTCGAATCAGAAGACATATGAGAGAACAATGATGAGAGATGGAAAAATCTGAATTCTTCAACAATAAATTTCTGCCATTTGATCTTCAGTACCTGCAAAACAACTCTCTGAAAATTATACTGGAAGACTAATTTAATTAATAACTCCAAAGGCTCTGATACCATGTGATAATTCTATATAGGTTGAATACCATGAAAGAATTCTAATAGCCAAGAATCTTGAAGCGAAGAAGTCTTCACAAGAATTATTCAAAGATATGCAAGAATAAGAAGAAGAATATTGAGACAAAACATCAGAGAAACTCAATTGATGGAAATATAATCTCATGTATTATTCCTCAAAGTGAATACAATATATAATACATCTCAAGGGAGAAAATAGAATTCCTTAAAGGCAATTTGTAAAGCACAAAAAGTAAGGCTTACTAAAAACATAAAAACCCCATAGGTGGCAAAAGCAGTTTCCAAAAACGTGCTAGAGGATCACGAATTTGGCAAGTATGGTATGGCAGCTCATGAGTGAGGTAAATAGAATGTAAATATGGATAATAAATGATGTGGAGGTTGAATTGGTCAAGTGGTAAGATTTTCCAAGTCGACTAGCTTTTCTTTATCCACTAGAAACTAGAAAAAACATGATAAAGTTGTCTCAATCAGGAAAGTGTCTTTCTAATTCAGGAATAGAATAAAATCAGACAGGATCCAAGGAAATCTTATCCAGAATTTGTCCAAATTTGTTTTTATGACTTAGGATAGCAAGTGATCCACTAAAAGACAAAAATGGCCCTATTTAGTTAGTCAAAACTTAGGAAATTAATCTAGGTGACTAGTAAAATATTTCCTAAGTATTTAATGGGTTTTTAAATGTTCCAGCAACTACCACAAGACCAAATATTTCTTATGTTTTTAGAATTATTTCACGAATTATGCACAAACCTTGTGAAGGACATTGGTCTGCAACAAAGAGAGTTCTAAGATACTTGAAAGGGACTCAAGACTTTGGACTCAGATATTCTAAGGTGGATGACTTCAAACTTATTAGGTACTCTGATTCAGACTTCGATGGTGACAAAGAGACAGGGGTATCCACTTCTGGATACACAATGATTCTTGGATCAATAGCTATTTCTTGGAGATCATGCAAACAATAAGTTCCAACAGATTCAACAATAGAGGTAGAATATGTAGCAGCTGCAGAAGCAACCAACTTGAGATTGTGTGGCTCAAGAAGATACTTGAAGATTTGTAGGAGAAACAAGAAGATTCCACTCCAATTTTTATTAAAAACACTTCTACAATCAAGTTGGATAAGAATCCTAGATTCCATGATCGAACCAAACATATCAACACAAAGTATCATATGATTCGACATCATGTAGAGGCCAAGACAATTCAATTACGTCATTGTTCCACTAATGATCAAACTACATATATCTTCACCAAAGAACTTGGACGAGAAAAGTTTGAAATATTTAGAACCATGCTCGGAATTAGAAACACCCCTTTGGATTAAGCGGGGGAATGTTAGAATCCTTCGAGTAATTTGTAAATAAATAAAACTTCCATTTTGGAAGACGTAGAGTCTACTAGACTCTAACGAACCATTTGGAATATGAATTCCAAAGGTCAAAAATACTTTGTATAAATATAATGCTTGATGAATGAAATAAAAATCCAAGAGTTATTACCTGTCAATAAAAAATCCTTAGGAATTCCTCTAATTACTTATTAAATTCTTCCACTAAGAACAAAATATTGAATTTTAAAAGGCTTAGACTTTCATAACACTTTTGCTAAGAAAAGATAATAGACTATCCTACGATTACCATCTTCTTCATCGCTTACAGATTATAAAATGTATAAGGAGATTTCATGTGAGATTTGATTACCTTTGAACTCTTGGAAGTACAAAACACCTTCATGTGGCAAAAGAGAATGGCTTAATAGAGAATACTTTTTTAGTGTATTCTCTGATGTCATGGGAGAAAGAGATAATATCAAATTAGGATTTTCCTCTATAACTCTATTCATTATAGAAGCTAAATAAAAATTGATGCGTTGACACTTTTCATTACACCAATCCATCAACTGCTTGGGATCACCTAGCATATACAAGTTCCTTAAACCTTGATCGACAAATTTCGTTAGTACCCAAAGCGCAAAAAATTCTTCTATGATATTAGGACCATTCCTAGCTCCATATTTGACAGTGAAGAAATCATGCTTCTAAAGAAAAAGAATTTCCCTTGCTCCACACAAACTTGGAATTCCTTGGAAAGCACCATTAATTATGAATCACCGTGCCTTGGTGAAGTCAACATAGGCCCCTTACGATTCCTAACAATGATTGACTTGAGATTACCATACTTCTCTATATGAGAGCCCGATTTTGTGGGACACTATATTAACACCCATGATGTTCCCTTGAAAAATCACTTTATTTATGCACATCTATAACCCACATAGAACATAACATCGTAAAGATTTATGGGAATTGAATGTGGAACCATACATTTAGGATTCAAAACAATCCATAAGAGTTCTCTTACTCCACTTATTTGGATTTCCCACCAGTTGTAGAATTTCATTCCAAACTAATTTGGAGAAAGAACAAGATACAAAGGCTATATGGTCAACAAATTTTCCATCTATCTTGTAAAGAAAACATCAATTCCATCCAATCCATCTATCTTGTAAAGAATAGATTGAGAAATTTGTTGGATAGAGGGAGCAAAGTTAAAATTCTAAATTTGAGTGGGCAACCTAGATTCCATTTCACCTTCCACCACCATAGCTTGTCCCCAATTAAGTTTTGGACTATCACCTAATTTAGTAGAAAGAGTATAGGTGGATGCAGTCCTATGCGCAACATATTTGAGAAATACAAGTCCTTCTTATTTTCTAGAAGATAAGACTCCACATGAAATGTGGTTTAACCACCTTCCTTCAGTTAGGCATCTCAGAATTTTTGGTTCTGCCTACTATGCCTTAATACCAAAGGAGCAAAGAAACAAGCTTGGTGCTAGAAGCAGATGTATTTTCTTGGGATACTTGGAAACGTACAAGGAATATCATATTTGTGATGAGGTAAAAAAAAAGTTTGTTATTTTCAGAGATGTCATTTTTCTTGAAACTAATAAAAATGACAAGTCTATTGAAAGATAGCTTGATCGTCTGGAGAGGTTTGCTCATCTAAAGACATATTATTAATGTGATGATGAAATTCCACATATTTAAGGGGGGATCCCTATCTTAGATCAATCCATGGAATTTCCATTTGAAGCAGCACAAACAACCCCTCATGAAGAGAATGTTGAAGAAGAATTTGCTACCACTTCAACTGAACAAGAGACTCAACTAGATGATGTAATTGAGAGGATTGGAAGATTGAACCTAGAAGAGAATAATGCATCACCAGATGATCAACTTGGACCATCAAGGAAGATTCTGAAATGGGCCACAAAGATACTTCAAATTGTCCATGCAAATGAAGTAGGAAAGACGAGAACAAGAAGCTCAACTAGACAAGAAGATGGAGGAAATGCAAAGAACTCAGGTGATGACATGGATGTCTCATTTGATTATGAATTGAATTTTTCTGCTAACATTGAACCAATTCCTTTGAAGAGGATACTACTCATGATGACTGGAAAGAAGCCATACAAAATGAGTATGATGCACTCATAAAGAATGGAACTTGGAAGCTGGTCGATCCTCCAGTCAAAACCAAACCAATTGGAAACAAGTGGGTGTACAAGAACAAATACAAATCCGATGGATCACTTGACAAACATAAATCAAGACTCGTGGAAAAAGGATATGCACAGAAAGAAGGAATTGACTATGAATAAACATTCTCTCCCACAACGAAATGTGGCACCATCCGCACTATACTTTCCTTAGCTGCCCAAAATGGTTGGAAAGTAAATCAGATGGATGTAAATACTGCATTATTGAATGAAGACTTGAAAGAAAATGTCTTCATGTCTCAACCCGAAGGTTTTGTTGTGAAGGGACAATAACATAAGGTATGAAAACTTTTCAAGTCCTTGTATGGCCTGAAACAAGCACCTCGAGCATGGTATGAAAATCTTATCGAGCATCCTCTAAAGATTAATTTCAAACATTACAATCTTGACAAAGCAATGCTATTTGTAAGGAAAGTTGGAAGATCTGTTGTGTTTCTTGTAGTATATGTGGATGATCTTTTGATGACTGGGAACAATGAAAGTTATATAACATCCATAAAGAAAGACTTAAGGAAAGGATTTGAAATTACTGATATGGGACATCTGAACTATTACTTAGGAATTGAAGTGACTCAGCATCCTAAGTACATTTTCATTTCTCAGAAAAAGTATATTGGAGAATTGTTGAACAAATTTGGGATGAAAGATTGCAATCCACTCTCAACTCCAATGGAACAAAAGCTAAAGCTCACATCAAGTGAAGGAAAAAAATTTGAGGATGCAACCAAGTATCGACATCTTGTAGGAAGCCTTATCTACCTTACTACCACAAGACTAGATATTTCTTATGTTTTAGAATTCTTTCACGGTTTATGCATAAACCTTGTGAAGGACATTGATCTGCAACAAAGAGAGTTCTAAGATACTTGAAAGGGACTCAAGACTTTGGACTCAGATATTCTAAGGTGGATGACTTCAAACTTATTAGGTACTCTAATCCAGACTTCGACGGTGACAAAGAAATAGGGGTATCCACTTCTGGATACACAATGAGTCTTAGATCAACAACTATCTCCTGGAGATCATACAAACAATTAGTTCCAACAGATTCAACAATGGAGGTAGAATATGTAGTAGCTACAGAAGCAACCAACTTGAGATTGTGTGGCTTAGGAAGATACTTGAATATTTGCAAGAGAAACAGGAAGACTCCACTCCAATTTTTATTAACAACACTTCTGCAATCAAGTTGGCTAAGAATCCTAGATTCCATGATCGAACCAAACATATCAACACAAAGTATCATATGATTCAACATCATGTAGAGGCCAAGACAGTTCATTTACGTCATTGTTCCACTAATGATCAAACTGTAGATATCTTCACCAAAGCACTTGGATGAGAAAAGTTTGAAAGATTTAGAACCATGCTCGGAATTACAAGCACCCCTTCGGATTAAGGGGGGGAATGTTAGAATACTTAGCATAATTTGTAAATAAATAAAACTTCTGTTTTGGAAGATGTAGAGTCTAGGAGACTCTAACGAACCATTTAGAATATGAATGCCAAAGGTCAGAAATAATTTGTATAAATATAATGCTTGATGAATGAAATAAAAAATCCAGGAGTTATTACCTGTCAATAAAAAATACTTAGGAATTCCTCTAATTACTTATTAAATTCTCCCACTAAGAACAAAATATTGAATTTTAAAAGGCTTATACTTTCATAACACTTTTGCTAAGAAAAGATAATAGACTATCCTATGATTACCATCTTCTTCATCACTTATAGATTATAAAATGTATAAGGAGATTTCATGTGAGATTTGATTACCTTTGAACTATTGGGAGTACAAAACACCTTCATGTGGAAAAAGAGAATGGCTCAATAGAGAATACTTTCTTAGTGTGTTCTCTGAAGTCATGGGAGAAAGAGATAGTATGAAATTAGGATTTTCCTCTATAACTCTATTCATTATAGAAGCTAAATAAAAATTGATGTTTTGACACTTTTCATTACACCAATCCATCAACTACTTGGGATCACCTAGCATCTACAAGTTCCTTAAACCTTGATCTACAAATTTCGTTAGTACCCAAAGCACAAAAAAATTATTCTATGATATTAGGACCATTCCTAGCTCCTTATTTGACAGTGAAGAAATTATGCTTTTGAAGAAAAAGAATTGCCCTTGCTCCACACAAACTTGGAATTCCTTGGAAAGCACCATTAATTATGAATCACCATGCCTTGGTGAAGTCAACATTGGCTCCTTACTATTCCTAACAATGATTGACTTGAGCTTACCACCCTTCTCTATATGAGAGCCTGATTTTGTGGGACACTATATTAACACCCATGATGTTCCCTTGAAAAATCACTTTATTTCTGCACATCTATAACCCACATAGAACATAACATCGTAAAGCTTTATGGGAATTGAATGTGGAACCATACATTTAGGATTCAAAACAATCCATAAGAGTTCTCTTACTCCACTTATTTGGATTTCCCACCAGTTGTAGAATTTCATTCCAAACTAATTTGGAGAAAGGACAAGATACGAAGGCTATATGGTCAACAAATTTTCCATCTATCTTGTAAAGAATACATCGATTCCAACCAATCCATCTATCTTGTAAAGAATACATTGAGAAATTTGTTGGATAGAGGGAGCAAAGTGAAATTTCTAAATTTGAGTGGGCAACCTAGCTTCCATATCATCTTCCACCACCATAGCTTGTCCCCAATTAAGTTTTGGATTATCACCTAATTTAGTAGAAAGAGCACAGGTGGATTTGTTCCAAGTATGTTTTAATTGATCTGTTAAATCTTGTAAAACTATTGTACTATGTTTTAGCAATTGAGTAATAGTTTTTCTTTTCTCTTGCCAAGTTTCCATGCAAATTTAGTTCTTTAGTTGTCATCCAAGATGTAAACAAGACCCTTGTCACCCCAAGAATGGATAGATCTACTAGTTTTGATTTACCTTATGCATGGAGTTTTTTTTTTCAATTTTAATTGACAATCTATAGTTTCTATTGCATCCAACTCAGCATGTCACCTCTAACTATTTTCCAAACAATCCATCTTCGTATAATTGGAAAACATCTCACCAAGCCCTTCCAGACAATGGAAACACCCTTGATAGATTATTTTTCTACCTTACCTAGTCCTCTAGAGAGCAGTCTTTGAGATATTTACTATTCATGATGTTGCACCATAATGCATCATTAAAATGAAAGATTCTTCACATGCTTTTTGCAGCCAAAGAATCATTGTAAACATAAATGTTCTTCAAGCTCCAACCTATTTCCTAATCTTTTGAAGGATCCCTTTAGGGACATGTGCAATAGATAACCAATCTACTGGTATACTTTCCAATATTTCCTTTACAAGATCAAATTTCCCTCAACGCACTAGTACAAAATGAGAGATAAGTGACTAGGTTACTAAAAAAAGTTAGTCACCACAGTTTTTTCAAGGGAAGTATGACCAAAATTGAGCAATTTTAAGTGAGCCCACTAAAAATAACTGATTTAGTCCAAGGATAAAATATATGACTAGATAATAAGTGACTAAACTAAAAATGTCTAATGTAAACGACTAATTTAGTCACAAGAATACAAAAATGACTAGATAACAACTACATTAAGAATATGAATTGGTCATTTATGTTGGTCATATTTAGTTGTGTCACTCCGGCAATGGAAAATTACAATTTTGACAATGAATGTGTACAATTTACTAAATTTTAACACTGCAAATGGATTCAGAGACCCCTTTCTCATCTGCTTCCATGGGGTCTCTAAATCCATCTGATTCTAGGGGGTCTCTGTATCATTTACAATGTAAATTAAATTTAGTAATGTAACATTGTAGATGGATTAAGGGACACAAGTGATGTTAATTGTGTCACATCTCGACAATGGAAAATTGCAATTTTGACAATGAATTGTTATAATTTACTAAATTTTAACACTACATATGGATTCAGAGACCCCCTAGAAAGTGGTCTTTGAATCCATTAGAGACCCCCTAGAAAAGGGGTATTTGAATCCATCTGTGGTGTTAAAATTTAGTAAATTGTATACTCCCTCATGTGTCACAGCTAGAGGAGAAGGGGTTTTTTGGGATCATGGCTAGAAAGAATTGGAGGATTTGGTGGGAAAAGGTTTTGACAGTCCTAAATAGTGTTTTTTTGGCATCGCCATTGGAAATCATTTGAGTAGGGGAGAAATGGGATTTATGCTTCTAGATTCAACGAAATAACAAAAATATTATATGTAATTGTTATAAATAATAAAAATAAAAATAAAAACACAAGCAAAACACCATAGAAGTATTCATTCACATTTGAGGTGCTTGTGAAACCATGAGTATCTGTGTTTTCATTTTGACCTACTTCAGCTCGTCCTATTTCTTTTACTTCGGAGTTACGAATTTTGAAACCCTTGTAGGGGGTTTGTGGCATCAATGGAGAAAATTGTGTGTGTGTGGTTTCAATGGAGCATATCGTGTAAATTGTAGAATCTTTCTACGTGTGCTCAAATACTCTATTTTTGCATTTCAAATTGTTGATATTTGATGGTATTTTTCACTCTCCCCGCTTTTATTTTTTAGCAATTCAATTTTCTTGTTTGATCTTCGAGTTCTTCCTGTACTTTTATTTTTTTAGCTCTCGTTAAGAAGGTTTTGAGTGCCATGCTAGAACTATGAGAACTAGAATGGGATCAATCACCAAGGAAAACTTTGATTAGACTGTAGAGAAGTTAAATATAGCGTTTTGGGTGTTTTGATGGGAAACCCTAGGGATTATAGTCTATAGATCCTTCCTTGATAATTGACATTGGTTTGGTACTTGGAATTTTGATGCAATAGAGGTATCCTGATTACCCTTTTGTTCACAATATAACTTTAGCTACTGTGCCAAAATCCATTCCCTTGCATTGGTTACATGATCTTTGTTCCTGTAGTTGCTACCAGAATGTGCTATAAGATTCCAATGCTCTTTCATATGATTGTTGTCCCTTTGCTTCTCTCAAAATGCATAACATCAAATCCTTGTTTTCTCTATTAATTAACAAAGAAAAATACCTGTTAAATTCATGACCACAAAATTGTCATAATTACCTTTCTTGGAAAGTAGCAGAAGTTGCAATATGAATTTCTATAGCTCTACGATCTTCTCCTTGGTTATTCTAGACTCTATTCTAAGCTCCAGTCACATGATAAAAAAGGTTTTGGCCTAGCAACAATCATATCAACACTTCACAATCCATAACCCATGGTGTAAAACCTGATACCCATCTGACTGGATTCAAACTGGAGAAATCACAAGTTAGACAAGCTATTCCAATAACAATAGATACCACTTTTCATAGGTTAGAGGTTGTAAATTTCAATATTATGCATTCATAGCTGTATATTTATTAACATTTCTACATGCATTATTAAAAGGTTTGCCCCATTTTGATGCTAGTATTGCTTGGATTCTTCCAAAGAGATGATGACTAGTGGCCTTGTCTAGCATGACCTTTTTCTAGCAAATGGAAAAAACTTCTCAAGTTTATTAATAGGTCTATTGTCCAATGATTTCCATTCATGCACTACAATAGTAATTTCACTTCCAAACTTTTCCTCAACATATATGGATGAACTATGTCCTCAAAAAATATCGAGATTTGTGTCTCGAGTAGTGCTTGAAATTGTTATATCTAAAACAGATCCGTTTCATATATTAATATTGAAAGTCTTACTTCTTATCTATGAGAACATGTTTAAATATAATAAGGAAAAAAAACACTACAATTGATCCACCTATGAAGTCAATTGGCTTGTTTCGACTAGTAGGCCTTTTCCTAGTCGACGACTTCTCAGGACCACTCGTCGAAGACCAACGACTCCAGCATGCTCCGTCGACAACGACTATTGCACACTGACGAAAACTGACCGTTTACGACATATTTTCCCTCTGTCTTCCAGTCAACTATGATGGTTTCACTTCTCATATCGCTACAACTTATTTTGTAACTGAATGTAACAAGTAGGAAACTCAAGCATCTCAACACTCTATATAAGTCTGTACAATATTGTAACATATAGAGGAGGAATGGAGAAGAAATAATAGAATTTTTTTTTATCCAAATTCTTGCATTTTGTCTGTGTATATTCCTATTTTTTTTCTTGTTTTGGATTGTCGACTTAGTTAAGTTTCTTCTTCCATAACAGACCTCGACTCATTCAGTTGAACTTGTTGCAGTCCCCCGTCGAACTCCTGTGCGACGCAAATCATTGGTATCAGAGGTTGATCTTGCGTAAGTTTTGAGGAGACACTTCTTACTGAAGTTACCTGACTTATGCATGTTCAAAAATGCCCACAAACACAACAATCTAGATAGACCCTACCTTCGAATTCCGAGTATCTACCAGCTCGCAACACTCAACTGAATATGGTATAAGACGTAGACAATAAACATGCAACTAAAGAGACAAAGTGACTCACTGAGGAAGCACTTGCTTGACAACGAACTAAAATGTATGAGCATTTCAATGAGATTCTTACTCGACTCACTAGTTCATTTGGATCGACTTCAGTTAGCAATTTGATGAGAAATGAATTTGACAAAGCCACTGTTTTTAAGGTACAAATGAACTTGGACATAACAAATCTAGAAGGAAAGATTGATGTTGAATCTGTAGACAACTGGGTACAACAATTGGAATCCTATTTCTCTCTTAATCAACTTTCAGAAGTTGAGAAGATCACCATTGCATCCTTGAAGATGTCGACTTCCGTGCACTGTTGGTGGGAGAATCTATCAACAAAAATGGAGAAAGAAGACAACCCCATAGAAATGTGGGATAAATTTGTCGAGCATGTTCAAAGGGAGTTCTACCCGCCCAAATACATTGAACAACAATATAAGAAGTCGAAACAACTAAGGAAATGGAGAGACCAGTATGTGTAGATCTATACCGACGAGTTCTATCGATTGATGGCCAGACTTGGCGTTCGAGAATAGGAGAACTTGCTTGTTCTGGAGTATGTTTGTGGATTATCCCCATAGATTCAGCATGAGATGGAGTTACTTACTTTCAATACACTCATGGATGCATTCCATTATGATAGCAAGCTTGAATCGAACCAGTAAGGGAAAGCACACCTTGCGACTAATCCAACAGGATGGCCATCTGATAAGAAGTCTCTGTTGTCAACTGACTCCGACAAATCCAAATGCCCATATTAGCCGACTCCACCTAAGCAAGATCAGGGTAAGATACCTTCTCAGAGAGATAAGAGGGAACATAGTAAACAACCCCCCACTGGGAAATGGTGTGATTACCACCACTCATAATGGCATGGCGTATTTGAATGCAAATATCATAAGAAATTCTTAGCGAAATTATCTACATCTCACTTGAATGACAAAACCATTGTGGAATCCGACCTAGAATCATTGACTCTCCTAGAATCTACATTGAAAACTCCAACCGACTCGACTATTGTCGATGAGGAGGAAAGAGAGCACCTATTCCATACACAGATATGGGTTCATAACAATCCTTTTCATCTGATGGTGGATAATGGTAGCGAGATGAACTTTGTTTCTGAAACTCTTGTGAAGAAACTTGGTCTTGTCACTAGTTTGCATCCTCATCCTTATAATATCGGCTGGATGAAGGATGGATAGGAAATTCAAATCACTTGACAATGCAAACTTTCCTACTTCATTAAGCCTTTCAAAGATGAAGTACTATGTGATGTGTCGCCACTCTTAGTAGTCGATGCTTTTTTTGGAAATCCATACTTGCGGAATCAACATGGAAGTTATAAGTCACGACCACAAAAGGTGATTGTCAGAATTCGAGATCAGTGGTATGGTATACCATAGAGGCGACATGCATCGACAATTAAGATGGTATCAGCTAAACAGGTTAATAAGTTAATCAACCATGCTCAAAAATTTGCATTGATCATGATTAAGCCTCAACACTCTAGGAAGACTGTAGCAACTAGTCGACTCGCCGACAACCGTAGTCCTCAACAATAGCAATAGATTGACAACATTCTTGAAGAGTACCAGAATGTGTTCAAAGAACCAACGGAGTACCTTTACACTGTTAGGTAAAACACTCCATTGAACTTGCTCCTGGTTATTCATTACCTAACACATATGTATATAGGAGGTCCATTATCGAGAATGAAGAGATTCGTTGACATATCCAATATTTGATTGACAAGGGCCATATCTAACCCAGTTCCTTTCCTTGTGGAAGTCCATTTGTTCTTGTTTCGAAGAAATATGGGATTTGGAACATGTGCATTGGCTACAAGGCACTCAACAAGATTTCAATAAAGAACTGATACCCTTTACCAAGAATAGATAGATTTATTGATTGTCTAAAAGGTGCTAAATTATTCACTAAATTGATCTCAAGTTGGGATATCATCATATTCCGATCGAGCCCTCCGATGTATGGAAAACCACTTTCAAAACCAAGGAAGGATTGTTTGAATGGTTAGTCATGCCTTTCGGTTTAACTAATGCACCTGAAACCTTCATGCGATACATGGATGACATTATTCGACCTTTTGTTGGCAAATTTGTTATTGTCTACCTCGACGACATCCTTATTTTTAGTAGATCATGGGAGGAACATGTTCAACAGCTCTAGCAAGTCCTTGACACCCTCCGACAACATCGACTCTACTTGAATTTGGAAAAGTGCTCGTTTGTGATGGACAAAATTAAATACTTGGGGTATGTTATCGACTCCATAGGCATTCACGTCGACCCAGACAAGATACATATCCTTAAAGATTGGCCCATTCCTCAAAAAATTCATGAACTACAAATTTTTCTTGTTTTGGAGAATTTTTATCAACGATTCATACTTGGATTCAGTCATATATCCTGGCCTTTGACTCAGCTGACTAAAGGAAGTGGGAATACTATCTTGACATGGATGCCAACACAGAAGCAATATTTTGAGCAACTCAAGCACAAACTCTGTACTGCACCAATACTTGTGCTACCCGACTTACATCATCCATTTGAAGTCGAAACCAATGCCTCCAACTATGCTATGGGCATCGTAATCACACAAGTTGGACACCCAGTCACATTCCACTCTGAGACTTTCAATGACACTACTAGGAAGTATTGCACATATGAAAAGGATCTCTATGCGATTGTACAAGCTCTTAAGCAATGGAGACATTATGTCCTTGGCAAGGAAACGGTCGTTCATACCGACGATAATCTCCTATAGTTTTCTCCATCCCATCCTAAGCTAAAGACAACCAAATAGGTCAAGTGGATTAGTTACCTACAAAAATTTCAGTTGGTAATCAAGCATCGGAAAGGAAAATCCAATGCAGTATCTGATTGCCTTAGTCGACTACTAGTTTCTTCACTTCTTATAGCCTTAAGTATGCATGGATATGGCACCATTACTTGGCCACGACAGTATGAACAAGATGTTGATTTCTCGATGGTGTACCGACAACTCTAGACAGGTCAGATGATTGCTCTCGACTACCAAGTGAAGGACAAATTGTTATACAAGTTTGGACAACTTTGTGTACCAATAGGTGAGCACCGAAAAAAGCTCATTTGGGATGCACACTATAGAAAAACTACAATACATTTTGGAGTAAGAAAGACACTCGTTGCACTCCAAAAGTACTTATATTGGCCTTCACTCAAGATGGATTTTGACAATTATATCAAGTTGTGTGTGGTTTGTGCCATCAATAAGCCACCAAACCGATGACAGGGTTTGTATACACCCTTTCCAGTCCCTAATCGACCATGGAAATACATTTCCTTAGACTATTTGACTGGATATCTTGTTACTCGACACCAACATGATGCAATCCTAGTTGTGGTAGACCGATTTTCCAATATGGCTATCCTTATTCCTTGCACAAAGACAATATACGCATAATAGACTACTCAACTCTTCTTTGAGAATGTGTGGAAACACCATGGGTTGTAGACTTCAATCATTTATGACCACGACTCCATATTTCTAACCACTTTCTGGAAGACGCTCTAGCAACATCTCGATACATAACTATCGATTGCGGCCGTGTTCCATCCCAAGATCGATGGACAAACAGAAGTTGTGAATCGCCCGGTAGTACAAATGCTCCACATGTACAATCACTAGCATCGTCGAACATGGGATGAAAGTATTCTATACATCCAACATAGCTATAATCGAGCACATCACAACTCTACATGCAAGAGTCCATTTGAAGTTTGTTATGGATTTCAACCCTCTGTGTTTATCGACTTAGTCAGCCGAATGACTGCCTTGGTCGACACCGACCATGGACTTCGAGAAGTTGATAAATCACTCAAGTTCAAGGATCAAATTTGTGACATCCAAAAGCAAGCGCAGGATATGTTACAACAAGCTAATGCAAAATCTAAGGATCGACACAACAAGCATCATATTCCTCATTCTTTTCAAGTTGGGGATCAGGTCTTGTTATATCTCAAGAAAGATAGTTTTACGGGTCAATACAAGAAGTTCAAGCCTTTGAGATATGGTCCTTACACTATTCTTGAGAATATTGGCGAAAATGACTTTAAGCTCAACATTCCTTCATGCCTAGGTTTACATCCAGTATTTAATGTGGATCTATTTCAACCATATCATGCACCATTGCTTGAAAGAAGTAACTTGCAGATGACAACGCCTGAATATATACACCCAGATGTTTAGGAGCCTCTACCTGGTAACACAATCATAGGCAGACAAATATGCCACACAAGGACGCAAGAAATTCCCTTATTTTAGGTGGCCAAATCCAGACAACTTCCATCCCAAGGAAAGTGCTATTCTACTACTGAACTGACTGAGAAGTTTCCTCATTTGCATGAGCAAGAAATGGGGACCATTGATTCTTAAGGAAGGGAAAATTATCCACCTCTAAAGTCAATTGGCTTGTTTCAACTAGTAGGCCTATTCCTTTTCGACAACTTCTCAGCACCACTCGTCGAATACCGAAGACTCCAGCACGCTCCGTCGATGACAACTATTGTGCACCGATGACACCTAACTCACTACGATATATTGTCACTCTATCTTCTAGTCGACTGTGACAGTTGCACTTCTCAAACCGATACAACTTATGTTGTAACTGAACGTAACGGGCATGCAGCTCAAGTGTTCTCAATAATCTATATAATTTTGTACATTATTGTTACATAGAGAGGAGGAACAGAGAAGAAATAATAGAAAAGTTTTTTATCCAAATTCTTGCATTTTGTCTGTGTATATTCCTGATTGTTTTCTTGTTCTAGATGGTCGACTTAGTTAAGTTGCTTCTGCCATAACAGACCTCGACTCATTTAGTTGAACATGTTGTCGGCCGTCAAACTCCTGTGCGACATGGATTAACAATAGTAAACTGGGGTCATTTTAAGCATGGTTCTTACCTTTGACATTCAGGCCAAATCTAAAATTATCATCAAAATATCAAACATAAATTCCTTTGGAATTGCACTATCAAGCATTTTCTCTATTGTATTGGGGGGAAATAATCCATATTTGAGAAGTTCAGTGGCAAGAGTCTTAGAGCTAACAATTTTGGTAATAAAAGAAACATGTATTATAATGTATTTCACTTCCAAATGCTCCAATCAACACTTCAAAGTAGGAACATGAATATGAACCTGTAGGTGGGGAGGAAAATCAAAAGTTTATAATAGTTGAAGATCTCCACTTGAATAACATATATGATGCTAAACCATTCTCATGTAAACTAATGTAAACTAATTTATTCTCAAATATGATGTTGAATTTTGGACTATTATGCAAACTAATGTGGCGAGGCCCCTAAAATTGTCAATTTGTCTAGGTTGTCAAGCTCAAATCTTTTAACAAATTTGAGAATACTGTAGAAGCTTTGAGAGTTGCTACATTGATTGTTGATAGCAAACCCAACCTTCAAATAGGACCTACCCTTGAAAATAAAATATGGAAGACAAGTAGATTGTATAGATTTAATGCAAGCTTGAGTAGTTCTTGATGTATGTGAACATCTTCTACCTTATCCATATTCACATTCCCAACTCAAACGTGATTTCCCTAAACTAAGCGTGAAGAAGACATCACTCAGTAGGATCAAGAAGAATCAAAGCCAAAACACAGAGTAGAGGTATTTTTTAGGTTCAAAACACTTTTTTTAGAAAAGGGAAATTTACAAGAAGTCTTGGGCATGCTAGTTGGTCACATTTTTGAGAGGTATATGCACAAAACCTTGAAAAATACAGAAAAGTTTTACTAATATCATAAGGAATTCTGAATATTATTTTTCAAAGGATTGAAATCCTAGACATAGGTATTTATTTTTTTGAATAATGTTTAGTTCTTACATAAAGTGGAAACATAGTCTAGTTTTCTTGAAGTTTGGAGACCAAGAGGTATTTACTATCTTGAATGTTTTGAAATGAAATAAAGTTGGAATTTATTTTGAATAACGTTCAGAACTCAAGGAGACAGACATAGAATTTTTTAGAAAGTTCATATATATATTTGTTTCCAGTTCTAGAAGTATAAATTTTTTTTCCAGAAGTTTATACACATAATTCCTCATTCTTTTTTAAAATGAAAACCACCAAACTGTGTGAAAAAAGAATGGAAAACTGCAATATGATTTTTGATTCACGCCATGAGAAATATTTGTAAAAGGTAAATGTAGTAAGGATGTTTAGTCAATTGATTGAGTCGGGGAGTTCGGTTGTATTCAATACCTAAACTTTGTGCTTCTAATTTGTAGCTTGAATTTGTTCTTTTTTTCCTCCAAACCATATACAATAAGAAATTGCATTTACCAATCATATTTCCAACCTCCCAAGTTTGGACATGTATAGTGAATATTATAGCTTATAGCTTCTTTAGAAAATAATGTCTTTTCACTCACAAGCATGAAATAAGTTGGAGTAAATTGTCACTTCAGAGAGTTAAATACATAAAAAAAATCCATTCTCATACCCTTTCTAACTCTGATCATTATGTTGCAACACTAATAATGGTTATTTCTCTTGAACATTGAGAGGCCTATATGTTGTAGAGGTTAAATTATCTACATTAATAGAGAAATCATTTGATGGATTGTCCATAATACAGAACAATTTGACTATTGGAAATGTGCAAACAATTGTAGGTGTATATCTTCCTTGAATGTGTGCCATTGCTAACAAAAGTAACTCATCAATGGGGAACTGTCATGCAATATAAATAGAAAAGTAACTCCTCCTAAACAACTCCTAAAGTGGGCGACCTCTTGTGCTAAGAGTAGTTGTGTAACCACCCATTTAATGAGCCCTCCTACTATTTCCAGGAATGGTGTGTCACCATTCTTATGCTGCCACCATTGAGGAAAAAAATAGCATCAAGGGAAATTTTCCCAATTGCTAGTAACAATTCCTGAGTTGATGCACCTTACCTGCTACCAAGAATAGGAGTAAAACTAATTCATCTAATGTTTCCCTCTTTGTTGTCATCTCTACTTCCATTAATTCCTTAGACTTTCATGCCTAAATATAACATCCATACCAATTTCCTATTATTGTTTGAGAATAAGTAGTGTTCTTTTGATTTAATGCGATGTCATGCTAGTATAAATACTAAGAGGAAAGGCTTAGTATATGTTTCAAGTAACGCTCTCATGTACAAATTCGGTTTCCCATAGGTGATAAGTCATCCATCATAGATTCTAGATTTCCAAGTATCTACCCACCCATGGCAAAGGTGGCCACCTTCAGGTGGGGAGAATTTATCTTTCCAAGTCCACTCAACTCTTTAGAATCTCAAAACGTCAACTCTAATTTCATTGTAGAGCTTCAAGAATTCAGCCATATTGCATATATTTCTTGCAACTGTATGATAAAAAAATATCAAGTGTACAATTAGGTAATTTCTGAGCATGTCTGACTAATCACTTTGCATTCTGCATTTAGTGAGTAATCAACAACCTACCGTGACCTCTTTACCATAGCAATATGGAGCTAGATGATGTATGCAATAGTAGGTATTCCACAAGGATTGAAAATAAAACCTGCATGGAAAAGGGAATAAGATTGTATTAGGAGGCCGAGGTTGTATGTACAAGGAGAGTAAATGCCCTTTTATAGAGAAAGGACTATTCAGAGCTAAATGCTACACTCTCAAATTGAAAGGGAGTCTTGTGAAATCTCTCATGATTTTAGTGATGGAGCCTACAAGTCAATTATACAACTGATTGAAACTAAAATTAAATGCAAAGAACCTTGAAACAAGGGTATGGAACCATGAGGCTTAGATATATATTGTTACAATTCAAATGGGGAAAGAGGGTGGATGCAATCGTAGAGGCTCTATAAAGATAGAAATTGGACACATGAACTTGCTTGGAGAAAGTGTTGGAGCTTATATTAGGAGACTAAAGTTGTATGTACAAGCAGACTAAATATCCTTTTATAGAGAAAGGACCTTTTGGGACTGAATTCCACCTTGTTAAATTGAAATGTAATATTTTAAGACCTCCTAAGATTCTAATGACGACTACAAGAATTTTAATTTTTGTTGTAGGGAAGTACCTTAACCTTATTGGTATATTGTTTGTAAAAAGGATACTTTTGGTTTCTTTTCAACTTCGTATGAGAAATATGTAAGTTGTCTTTATCTAGGAGTATCTATTGCCTAGTGCTTTATTTCCAAATGTATAATCTATTTTGTATCAAAAATATTACAAGTTGGTTTGCAGGAAAGAGTTTTAGAATATATGATTGATACCCTTTCCTCATACATAAAATAGTTATTTCTCACTTTGATTTAATGTCATAGCTTCTAATAAAAAGCATCTGGAACTTTTCCTAGAGAGGTCAATGATGGAGATGTTTGGAGAGAATTGGTTGATAGGTCCAATGAAATTTCCTGGAGATGAAAATGCAGTTCCTTTGGACAGACACTTGTTGAATCTACTATTTTTTTTTAATCTTTCAAATGAAAGTACATATGATGTTATTAGAAATTATTTTTCTTGCATGTGTTTTCTTGTTGTTTGGAAACATCAAGGTTCTAAATTAGTGTTTTATTAAATTAGCTTTCCCACTTCACATTTGATTCTAGCAATGGTGTATTTTTCTAACCTGGAAGATGACACCATAAGGCAATGAGACCTCACTAATATATATGCATTGATGGAGAATATAATAAAGTTATTATCAAATTCTTGTGACAAGCAAGGTAATTTGTTCTCTCTTTCCAAAACTGGCACATTTATGATTCACTTGTTTCTGATTACAAAAATGTTACATTGAACATTGTAGTTTGAAATTCAATAAAGGCTTGTTTATCATATTTCGTCATTATCTTTGAGTTGTTTAAGACTTGGATCATAGAGTATGCTCTTGTAAAGAGCATTATGCTAAGATTTTCAATTGTTTCAACTTATATGCTTTTGACATTTTTCATGTGAATTTCCACCATGATTGATATTCACATTTTTCATGTGAATATCTATGGCCTAAAGCTAGCCTATTCAGAGGGCATCTTAGTTTGCCATTTCCATCTCAAGAAATGATTTAAAGGGATTCTGTTCAAATTAGAGAAAAATGGAGTATGGGTTTGGGTCCATCAGATATGGGAATTTTTAAATAAAAGGTGTTGATGTAATCGTAACTTCGGAATGTATTTCACCCATGTATATTGTATTCCTATAGAGATGTTATTATTCCTCTATACGGAAGTGTTTGTATTCCTATAGAGATGTTATTATTCCTCTATACGGAAGTGTCGTCATTTATATTGTAAGTGTCGTAACTTATAGTTGATGGGTTATTAGACCACCTTGATGGGGTCGGCCCTATATGAGTCATGTGGGTAAAAGGGTTATTAGACCACCCTAGTGGGGGTTGACCCTGTCAGCATTATGTTATGTGGTTAAGTTAAGGCCGACCTAGTAAAGGTTATTAGGCAAGTCAAGTCAAGTATAAATAGAGTGCAGGAGGCACTCTATTTCATTATTCACTTTCTCACTCATACTCTCATTGGAGAGTGGCGCACTTGTGGAGGAGGAGAAGCTGCTACTAGGAGGACTATCTCTTGTACTTGGGTTGTATCATTTCTCTATCTATCTCTGAGGAAGTTGCGGATTTTTTCACCTTCTTGGATTTCCTCGGTGAAACTCTATGTCTCTTGTGTGCTTGCATTATTGTGTCCATGATTGATATGCTGTAGATATGCTGTAGATATGTTGTACATGTTATTCTCTCAGTTAAGATCCTAGATCAGATTGAAATTTCTGAAAAACTAACATGGTATCATAGCTAGCCTGAAAGAAGGCATGGTATGGCATTTATGACACTTGTTGCACTTGCGAAGCTAGGGCTTGATATAGCAAAAACCAGTCATCGTAGCACTTTCGTTATAAATCCATTTTGGCGAAGTTTCAGGATCTGAAATTATTACAGGTCGAAGATAAGCTCTCCATGTACCTTTTTTTCGAAGCACAACTTCTAATTCATTGTACTTTGTGTTTTATGATCTGTACAATCTAGGGTTTCTGCCTCTTCCAGATATCAGTCATAAACAGGTGACCTAGGAAAAAAGGTCATAACTTGGGATAGGAAGCTCCAAATGAAATTTTGTAAAATGTGACAGGTAGGAAACAGAAAAAGCTTTCACAGGCTGAAGGTTCAAAGGTTGAAAGTGAACCAGGGACACATGGCACTTCGTACAAGTTTTCTCTCCTGTTTTATCCCATAAATAGGTCACATTGCGACACTTGGCATAAATCTCTCTCAGAGAATCAAATTGAGGTCAGACCTATGGGTTTGGAAAGATGACAGGTCGGGATACCATAGGTAGATATTGCAAACCCTGTGGATTCATAATTTTGGAGTTACACCAGAAACAATCAGGTGCATATTTCTGTCAAAACAGAATTGGATTTTGAGCACCTTCATTCATGGCTCCGAGAATTAGGGTTTCAGAGAAAGTTAGAATTTTTGTAATCGGAGACCACGGCTGAATGCTACTCATCAAAATCAAAATTTAGAGACCAAGATCAATTTTTTTGGTTGGGCAGAAGGTCGAGCTTGATCAAACCCTAGTTCAGGACTTTGATCGGAAAAGTGGAAAATTAGGGCTTCTGCAAAAGTTGGAATTTTTGAAGGTTGTGACCACGGCTGGAAGCTCCTCAGAAAAATCGAAGTTTAGAGCTTTGGATTGAACCTCTTGGTTGGGAAGAAGGGTGGGCTTTATCAAACCCTAGTTTGGGATCCCGTCTAGAAGATCCGAAAGTTTCAAAGGCAATTTTGAGGGGTGAAACTTTGCAGTTTTCAAATTCTGAGTATACCAGGTTGATTAGCTCATCAAGGCGCATCTTTCTATCCTTTCAGAAGTTTGAAATTCAAAGTTTGAATTTTTAAGGTTTCCCTGACAAACCCTAATCCAGCTCCAGATCCAGTTTCTGCAAATCAAGTGGATTGGGTTAATCCTAGAAGAAAATGGATTGGTCACCTGCATAAGTGAAGAAGTTCCAGTTTCAAAGGGAGATAAGGCTAAAGCCTTACATAAGAAGATTACAAGCAATCTTGACAAGTATGACTTATCGAGGTATGTTTCGAGATCTGTTCAAGATTAAGTTTATGGTATGTTTGACTTCATTAAGGTTAGTACAATCTTGATTAACTTTAGACTTGTCGTGTCACCTTAATAAAATTATGAATGCACAATAGAAGATATTCATTGATTAGGGTTTTGACACTTATGATTGTACTAATGAATTGTGGTGTTGTATGAGGTTGATGTTATCCACTAACATGAAAGGTACATCAAGAAAGACAAATCATGTTCTAGTTCAAGAACATATGACCATGGTGACATGAAGACAAAGGTTCATCCATTGCCATGGATCACATAGAAGATCTACTGATGAGGTATGTATAACTTGGTTCTATAATGGTTAACCTATGAGATATGCAGGTTACTAGCACAAGTCACTTAAGAGAACAAGAAGACATCATGTGGGTATGTTAGATAATAACCAACTAACATATTAATCCAGGTATGTTTTTCCTATATCAAGTTAGAATCCTAGCTTGTGTTAGAATCTCTTATATAAGTATACATGGCATGATTGATAATGATTATTCATTGAAGTTAGTAATCATGGGTTTAGGATTATGCTTCTTACTTTGATTGATGATATGACTAACCAGAAGAGTCCTATGGTCAATAAGAATATGCATGAGTAAAAGAAGTATTCCATGAAACCTTGAATACTAATGTTTATTATCTATGTGTGAAATGACCATGACTATACATGTTTAAGATTATGTTGTTTTAGTATCTATACTAATGAATGTATGATTATGTATGAGATCTTGCGGATGGCACAATCATGACACTAGTGCACACTTAAGCATGCATAGTGATCGAGGATGGATATAAGTTCAAGGACAGGTAATCCAGGAAGCAAAAATCAAGAGGGAGCACACTCCAGCAATTCCTGCAAGGAAGCAAAGGTTGAGAGGGAGTCCACTAAACAAACAAACAAAGATAAGTATTTGAATTGTCATTTCTTGTATATTTGATTGTTTAAATAATACTGTTCAATAATGTATATACTAGACTTAGGTTATGTATTATGCATATTAGAATAATTGCATTAATAAACAATATACTACTAATACGCATGTATTGGGTAAGTGGCCTATGGCACTGTACAACATTCCATTGCTACTTATCTAGAATGAAACCTCTTTGCTGACATGTTGGGAGTTGTGCACACTCTTAACAATGTTCTGGTAGAGATTGGAAGGCATCTAGAAAGTTATGGGATATGGATAAATGTTGTATTGAAGCATTGGCTAAAATAATTGCATGACTGTATGACATATTTCTTTACATGTAAGAATTTGTTCTGAAAACTATGAGATGTTTCTAATCATGCAATTTAACTTGTTTTGTAGGAAAGATCGTATACCATCACCTACAAAAGAAGGACTACAACATTTGTTCCTGCAACGAAGTTCAAACTATCTATTGAAGATATTGAAGATTCTGAAGTTCCCAGGATATGGGAAACAGTAAAAGGATGACATGGTCGAGAAGTACCAATCGATCATGTTTGGGATGTGGTCCCAAGACCTTAAGGGAAGTTTGTTGTGACTTACAAGTGGATCTATAAGATCAAGTATTCTATAGGTGGTAGCATAGAAAAATACAAAGCGAGGTTTGTAGCTCGTGGCTGATTATGAAGAGACTTTTGCATATGTAGCTAGATACACTTCCATCAGATCAGTACTTGCTCTGGCTGTAGTGATGAAGTGGAAGATTCACCAGATGGATGACAAGACAACTTTCTTCAATGGTGTAGTCAAGGAGGAAGTGTATGTGGAGCAGCCACTTGGTTTTGAGACACATGACAGGAAGTCATATGTGTGCAGGTTGAAGAAAGCCTTGTATGGATTGAAGCAAGCTCCTAAGACTTGGTATGGCAGGATAGATGGATTCCTATCCAGTTTGCGCTTTACCAAGAGTAAAGCGGATTCCAACCTTTACTACAAGGTTGAGGAAGGCAATCTAGTGATACTACTATTGTATGTGGATGACCTATTTGTAAGAGGTGAGGATAGATTGATTGTCGACATGAAGAGGAAGCTTTCTGTCGAGTTCGAGATGAAGGACTTGGGTATGATGCACTACTTTCTTGGTATGGAGGTATGGCAGAGTGCAGATGGAATCTTCCTTGGACAATGGAAGTATGCAGTAGAGAGCCTAAAACAATTTGAGATGATGGACTGCAAGGCCATGGACACACCTATGGAATCGAACCTGAAGCTTCTGTGTGATGCTTCATCTGACCCGATTGATGTCATGATGTATCGTCAGATGATTGGGTCCTTGATGTACCTGATGAACATGAGACCGGATATTTGCTTTGTGGTGAACACATTGAGCCAGTTCCTGACAGATCCGAGGAGTGTTCACCTGGTTGCTGTAAAGCATATTCTGAGGTACCTGAAGGGTACAGTTGATTATGGGCTCAAGTATGATGCGAATCAAAAGTGTAACCTTTAGGGTTATGTTGATTCGGACTGGGCAGGTAGTGCTGCAGATAGGAAGAGCACTTCTGGGTGTTGCTTCAGTATGGGATCAGGTGTGATCTCTTGGTTTAGCAGGAAGTAGTCCTGCGTAGCACTGAGTACAGTTGAAGCAGAGTATGTTGCAGCTTGTTCGACCAATTGTTAGGCAGTATGGCTCCGGAAGCTACTGTCTGAGTTATTTGATCTCCCGTTGGAGGCTACTGGTATCTATTGTGACAACCAAAGTTGTGTGAAGCTATATGAGAACCCGGTGTTCCACGATAGGTCAAAGCACATTGAGATCAAATATCACTATATCAGGGATATGGTGTAGAGAGGAGTAGTGAAGTTCCTGTATGTCGCGACGGATGAGCAGGTTGCAGATGTGTTGACAAAACCACTAGCCAGAGTGAAGTTTATGTACTTCAGAGAGAGGCTTTGTGTTCTTCAGATAGACAACACTTCGAGGAAGAAGTGATGGACACATTTGCAGAAGCCATTCCAAGCATAGTGAGAGGAGGATCCTTCCCATGGCTGTGGATGTAAGCACTGGAAGATGAGCATCAGGATGATGCTCCAGTTACTTCTCTATATATGCATCATATTGGATGCTTGTTATGATCAATTGGATCATGTATATGTATATGCATCATGTTGGATGCTTGTTATGATCAGTTGGATCATGTATATGTATATGCATCATGTTGGATGTTTGTTATGATCAATTGGATCATGTATGATGATATATATCAAGTGGATACATTGTATGATCAGGTGGATCATGTATTTGTGTATGTATCAGGTGGATACATTGTATGATCAGGTGGATCATGTATGATGATATGTATCAGGTAGATACATGGTATGCATCAGGTGGATGCATTGTATGATCAGGATGATCATGGATGAAGAGCTTCAAAATTTTGCTCCAGATGATATGCATCAGGATGATGCTATGATGATGATCAGGATGATCATGCAATGATGACATGCATCAGGACGATGCAATGATGATGATCAGGATGATGTATGGTGAGTATCAGGCTGATACTCTGTGGCCGTGGACAGGTTGTGAAGATGAGCATGTAAGTTGACCTGGGAGATCCGACAGGTAGAGTTGTGTGCTCATAAGAGCCTAGGATGCTCGTTCGAGGCATTGCTCTGGGAGGACATATAATAGTGCCTTGGGAGATCCGATAGTTAGAGCTGTGTGCTCGTAACAACCTGGGATGCTCGTTCGAGATTTTGTCCTATGGCATGTAATGTGCTCCTGGGAGATCCGATAGGTAGAGCTAAGTGCTCGTAACAGCCTGGGATGCTACAGCCAGGTTTTTCCATGACCACATGTAATATGCTCCTGGGAGATCTAACAAGTAGAGCTGTGTGCTCGTAATAGCCTGGGATGCTACAGCCAGGTTTTGTGGTGAGATCACATGTAATGTGCTCCTCGGAGATCCGACAGGTAGAGCTGTGTGCTCGTAATAGCCTAGGATGTTACAACCAGGTTTTGTGATGGGGTCACATGTAATGTGATCCTGGGAGATCCGACAGGTAGAGATGTGTGCTCGTAACAGCCTGGGATGCTTCAGCGAGGTTTTGTGACACACGTAATAAGTCCTGAGGATTCCACAGTATGGCCAGTGATGATGAAGACCTACAGGTGGTGGGCCCACATCCAGTATGAAAAAGGAATGGCTCTGTAGAACTTCCTATGACAAGTAGATCGAAGATTGATTGAGATAGCAGCAACAGTGACGATGACGATGATCCAGTGACAATGATCCAGAGAAGAAGACTTGTGCTAGCAGATCTGTGTTGAGAAATACTTTCCTAGTTAAGAGGGAGTGTTGATGTAATTGTAACTTCGGAATGTATTTCACCCATGTATATTGTATTCCTATAGAGATGTTATTATTCCTTTATACATAAGTGTTTGTATTCCTATAGATATGTTATTATTCCTCTATATAGAAGTGTCATCATTTATATTGTAAGTGTCGTAACTTATAGTTGATGGGTTATTAGACCACCCTAGTGGGGGTCGTCCCTGTCAGCATTATGTTATGTGGTTAAGTTAAGGCCGACCTAGTAAAGGTTATTAGGCAAGTCAAGTCAAGTATAAATAGAGTGCGGGAGACACTCTATTTCATTATTCACTTTCTCACTCATACTCTCATTGGAGAGTGGTGCACTTGTGGAGGAGGAGAAGCTGCTGCTAGGAGGACTATCTCTTGTACTTGGGTTGTATCATTGCTCTATCTATCTCTGAGGAAGTTACGGATTTTTTCACCTTTTGGTTTTCCCCAGTGAAACTCTGTGTCTCTTGTGTGCTTGCATTATTGTGTCCATGATTGATATGCTGTAGATATGTTGTACATGTTATTCTCTCAGTTAAGATCCTAGATCAGATTGAAATTTATGAAAAACTAACAAAAGGGAGGAACCTTAATGAACAACCATTGAGAACATTCTTAAATTCAAGTCATATTTAGATATATGCACAATCACCTCTAAATATTTCTAAGTATATGATGCAAGTGTTATAGCATTTTCTAGAACTTTGGCTCTAAAATTTATTGTCAACATGCTAGCGAATGTATGCCAAATCCAAGATTTATAAGAATTTATTTGCATCTTTTCTTGGTAATTGATTTACCATTTGTATACCTCACTTATTTTTTAGATGAATCAACTAAAACCAATCTTGAAAAAAGAGCTATGTGCAAACACAGTTCTCAGCTTAGCTGGGCAATGAGGATTGACATTATAACTTGTCAACAAAGCTTGATAGCATAGCTCCATAAGTTCTCTGCAAATTCAATGGGATAGGGTTGAGACATCATGCTTCAAGTAAAATAAAATATTTAGGCTTAGATAATATGGAGCTCACTTTGAGCACTTGGGAAATAATCCTTGAGCACCCTTATTTTGAGCTTGTAGTTTCACATAATCACAATAGAACATTCTTAACTCCAAGTCATCTTCAGATATATGTGTAGTCACCTCTAAATATGCCCAAGTATATGATGCAAGTGTTGTATCATTTTTTAGAACTTTGGCTCCAAAATACTGTCAACATACCAAGGAATATATGCCAAATCCAAGATTTATATGAATAGTTTGGTAATAGGTATGATTGATGCACATATTAAGTCTAATGATAGTGTATACCTTGTCACAATGGCTCAGTTCCCTCCAACACCATGATTTTAGTTCCTTCTAGGACTAGGGTTTCCATTAGGTGCTCCATCTCGCTTCAAGCTAGAAGATCATGGAGTTAAGAATCAATTAACCCATATTTATGAGTTAGAGATAATTTTTGGTTACAAATTCCAGAGAAATTTTGAAATGTAGGACCTATCCTTACTAGAGTTTTCCTTGTGAATTTCCCTAATTCTCTAGTTCTTTCCTTAATCTCTCTGGACTAAGCTCTCTTCATATTATCTCGGAAAACCCCAAAAAACAATAAGCATTCGATTAATGTCTATTATTAGATAAAACTGCATACGCTCTTCCTCATGGATATTCATTGATGGGTAGTAAGTTTAGAATTTTCATTTTCCTCAATGAATGATTTAGCATATACAAACCATCCCACAAGCTCGAACACTTGCTAGCCTATGCAACAAAAGCATCCTTTTCGCTATGAACACTTCAATTAATATCTTCAATAAATGCCTCTACCCTTGCTGGATCAACCAGGATTGGCTCTACCCATCTTGTCTCTATTATTGCTTTCTTATCATCAACCGTTACAGAAAGAAGATAACAACTCATTTTTGGCTTTGAATCAGGGTTTATTATTATTTTGAGTATGGCATAACCATGGGCGCCAACTTAAAAACTTTTGTAATAAAAAATTCCAATAGACTTTGCAGACTTGCAGTGTCTGTTGGTGGAGTGTCATGTCCCCTCTCGTCGATCCATTGCAAGGGAGGGAACATGACCAAACATACCGGGCTTATTTGACAATCTCAGCCCCAATCATTAGTAAGAAAATTCAAAGAAATTAAAAACTTATGCATGCAGATCATTCTTGATAAACACAACGGAATTACACACTATCCACACACCATTTCATCATGCATTCAACATATAATCAACGGTCATTAATTAAATCATTGCAGAGTGTAAGATTAACATAACTCAAACCACATGAATACTTATCTTGAAATGTAGTGCAGAATCATACTCAATATAAACACAATGGAATAACCATAATAACACACATGTAGAAAGGAATACGTCAGCGTATTTCTTCTAGGAAGAATAATGAAACAATCATACAATAATCACTTGCATTCTCATGCTATGCACAGGCTTCATGCCAACTAGCTTAAGATAACCATATCATTCAATTAACATGAATAAATAAACATGCAAAATAGAACACAAAATGATCACAATTTAAACCACAGAGAATACTTATCTTTAAGATGAAACTGTCCAACAACTGGCTATGTGAGAGCAACATTCCACCCAACCATAGGACTCTGTCCAGCCTGTATTCTTTCAGCTGAGAGACCACCCCTGAGCTGGGTTGTGCATCCACTAAGGAGGAAATAGATGGGCTCACTCACAGCCATGGTTTCACTCAACAATCATGCTAAGCCAACAAACAATTGGGTTTATCAAGCATGCAATAAGCAGAGGAGGAGGGTGCTAATCTAGTGAGCTCAACCACAGAGCTACAGACATCTCAGGCTAAATTCAAGCAATCCAATCCTCTGTTCAAACATTCACAGTTGGATTTCTCACAATTATGTCAACAAATAACTCAATCCCGTCACTGGGTTTATGGGCTATAAAAACTGGGTTTTCCAATGGATTTCAGGGTATCTAATACTTTCAATTTTTCCCCAAGGTTCATATCTATGGATTCCCCATTGAATTTTACTATCAAATACCAATTATGAGCGTTTATGGCACTTCAAAACGTGGGTTCTTGCAAAGTTGCGATTTTTGGTTTTCCTCACTATTGGGTCTGCATAATGGATGGAAACTGATGTTGGGATCTTCAACAATGGAATGGGAATGAGGAAGAACCCATCCCCCATGAGGTAGAGTGACTTGTGGTACAAGAAAAACAAAGCCCATACCTGCGATACGAATTTTTGGGCTGCCCATGCTCCATTGAAGCCATGGACTGATTTCTCAACAACTCCCTTACAACTGAATTAAATGTTAGCAAAGAAAGTCAGATGGGTTCTCACAATGACATTTGACAGCATAATTTTCAATCCCACAATCCCCTCACCACTCCCTAGTGGATACACATGGCCCATTCTCATTAGTTGCTTCCATAGCCAGTTTTGGTATATTATTGCATGATGTTTATTTACATCAATTTACAATGTTCCATGGCTAAATAGCACATGGGTAACATAAGATATAATACTTTCCTTTTAAATAAAATTCAAGCATCCACTAGTGGGGCCTTGGCCTTGAGCTCCACGTTAGGAAAACATACATCACATGCATACAATATTTACATTAAAAGCTAATATATCCTAAGGGTCAAAATGGGGTATTACATGGAGAAGATAAACTTCCATAAGCTTTACTAAAAACCAAATTGAAGG
Source organism: Larix kaempferi (assembly GCA_027924585.1). Classification (NCBI taxonomy): domain Eukaryota; kingdom Viridiplantae; phylum Streptophyta; class Pinopsida; order Pinales; family Pinaceae; genus Larix; species Larix kaempferi. The sequence goes on along the minus strand of BSBM01000597.1, from coordinate 5,180,461 downwards.
TCATTTTCCTTGGGAACTGGGTAATTGCATATCTCTCACAATGTTGGAAGTTGATGCAAATAATCTCTATGGACCAATACCATCAGAGGTTTTTCAAGCCAAGAGCATGTCCTATCTCCCTCTTTCTCATTGAATGAGTTCTCAATTAGCTCTCCTCTCTACTAGCAAAGTTCAGAAAATTTGTACATACTAGTGAGGATTTGCAAGATCTAAGCTTGGCAATCTAATGGATGGATGGAAATCCTAAAAAAAAAAATTGTCAGGAAATGATACTGCTTGATATGATAGAGTCTTCCGAGCCATGCTGATCCTCAGGCCTACCCTTTTTAGCGATTTAAATGGTGGTATTTTGCAGATTAGGGATTAAGGTGTCTTATAATATCCTATCATATCTAGGAGTATAATTTCCTAACTCCTTTCTTCTTCAGTTTTCTTATAGATTCATTATACACTATGAACACTACACATAATATTTTCTTGGTTTTGATAATAGTTAGGTCATTGCTAGTTCATGAAATTCATTTGAGATCTAATATATACTCTTCATCCAACCGACTGCTAAATTTGATTGCCATAAACCACAAAGTCTTGAATGTTTTGATCTTTGATCAATAAGAATAAGAAAAATAACTTTCCTTGATGACAGTTCTCTTCAGACTTTCCCATCAGACTAAGTAAATATTTGATTTGGAAAAAGATTTGAGATGGAGTTTTGATATTGCACTTATCAGGTCTCTACCAACCCTACTATTTTAGGTTGTTATATGTAAGGACACTATTGCTTAAAACCAGAACCATCATGTCTCCTCATTGACGTTTAGTGGAAGGAATTCCTAACCCAAAAAATCCATTGGGTTGAGTAGAATATTTCATGCAGTTGGGGTTAATTATGAATTTAAGGCATTAATTAGTTAGGAAGTTTAATTTTATTTTTATCCTAAGTTTGAAATGCACTTCGTAGAAGTAATTTTCATTAATTAGATATTTTTAATTTTGGAATAAATTGGATAATGCTCCACAAGTGTGCCTTAGAGGATAAGGTTGACTAGGAGGTAACTTGCAAGACAAGAAAAGACAAAGTAGTTAAAGCAAGGAAAGTAGGAAAAGGAGAAGAAAGCATAAAAGAAGGATAAAGCACAAAAGCAGGACACAGCAGAAAAGAAGGAAAAAAGAAGGACAAAGCAGAAAAGAAGGACAAAGGAAAAAAATCAAGATAAAGAAGAAAAACAAGAAAAAAATAGGACAAAGGAAAAAAGAAGGATAAAGCAGAAAATCAGGAAAAAGCAGGACAAAGAAGAAAAGTAGGATAAGGTAGAAAAGCAGGATAGAAAAGCGAAAGCAGGATAGAGAAAAATAAAAAGAAAAAGTAGGATAAAGAAAAAGCAAAGGCAAAATCAAAAGCAGAAATCAAAGCAAAGCAGAAAGCAAGGCAAAAGCTAAAGCAAAATGCAAAGCAAAATCTAAAGGAGAAAGAAAAGAAAACTTATCCACTCCATGAGGGAGCCTTAGCCTATCTTACTTTCTCAACAAGTCACCTAAATCTATAAAAGAATTATTACAACTCCATTTCACATCTTTTGATCATTTCTGATTTGAATTGAGTGTAATGTTTCCTCTTTGACCTAGGAGATGTGCCCCTAGTCCTAGCTGGGAGATGTGCCCCATGCTTCTAATTAAAGGATGATGAAATATAGTATTAATCACTTAGTCTATTCCAAATCCTGAATCTTGTATAGATGCAGTATCAGCTATCATTGGAGAATTCAAGCCATGCAGATGTGTTCCTAGTATCAATCCTATCAAACAGAGATCTTGAGGAAGTTTTGATAAGAGGAGTAGAGCCAATTGCTTGAGTGCGCCCCTAGAAGCATTCTATGAGTTTAGTGTGCCTTTCATGCGCATCCATATTCTCAATATCCATCATCATATAATATATAGTGATTAAAATCCTTCTTCTTACTCTTCTCTATAGTATTCTCCTTCAATCAATGTAATAATCCAAGATTGATGGCTTCCTATGAAGTTCAAGCCATGAGATTTATGCTTATTTCTTATTCATCTCAGTGAATGTTTTTTGCTAATGTTAATGTAATTTATGAGCCACTTCAATTATCATATAATGAATTTGAGATCCTTAGAGGTTTATTATGCTCATCTTTAACAATATTAGCTCTTTGTGCATCTATTGCTTGACTAGTTTTTAAGAAATTGAATTATATAGAGTTCTATGAAACCATTCCACTTATTAAATATTTTGTAGGTTTTAATTTTCCTGAAGAATACATCCCAAGTCCAAAATCGTATATTCATGACCCTTTATGACTTCTTGTATTCCTATTTCTGAAGACTAGCTCATTGAGCCCTTTTAATTGACTAGTTTTGCAGTAGTTTTAATTAAGAGATCTCTAGTTGTGAAATTTTGGTTTTATCAGTCATATGAGATTATTTATACCTTTATGAATACCCTCCAATACTCTCCATGATAATTTGTATACCTCTTTTCGTATTTGGGAGAGCCTGAAAACAATCTAGTTGAGCAGTCCATCCTAGCGCTCTTTCTCCCCTTGACTCCAAACACTGCCAGAACCTCCCAAAACCTCTGTGAAACTTGTCCAAAAGTATTATAGGGGGTTATGACCTATTATACACCTTTGGTTGATGTAAATTGTAAGTTAAATATTTTAGTAGGCATATGTTGGTGTTCCTAGGAAGCCTTGGAGTAGACTTCAGCCTGACTAATGTTCGAAACATAAATGGCCCTAGTACATTGTGATTAGAACTCAGAATTTGGCCTTGATGCTTCTTTCCTTGCTTCTGCACACTCCCCAATACATTTGGAAGATCCAAAAGTGTCCATCAGTCAAGCTTTGGGTGGGTAATCACTGACCAAGACTAGTTTCATATTAACTAGTTTTGAAGACTAGTTTCTGTTATGCAAATTTATGATTTTTAAAGTTGAATTTGAATTGATATCCTATGAGATCGGATCAGGGATATTACAGTGGTATCATAGATATTTCCTCTACTCCTGTGGAAAGAAGACTCTCAATTCGATGAATTTGCAGCCATGTCCATGTTCATTGAGGAAGATTCTTACTCTGATGATGATTTTTATGAGCAGTATGATGATGACTATGATGAGAAATATGAAGAGTACTGCAGACAACATGAGGAAGAAAATGTCCAAGAGGTACCTTCTACAAGTATCTCCCATCAGATCATATTTGGGAGGAGAAATTATGGTTATTCTTATAGCCATATGTATGGAAAAGTTACATGTTCCAAAGTCAAATATCAACCTACTTGTGAGAAGAGAAAAAAAATATCTGAAGCCTCATTGGGTGCATGTGCTTCATACTTGATGAGAATTTTTGGATCTACTTCAAAAAGAGTCTACAAATATCTTGATCCTAATGAAACTAAAGGGAAAGATACATTAGCTTGCTTGAAGGAGCAAAAACACAAAGACAATAATCCATATGAAGAAGATGAAGGTACAATCCTTACTGAGGAGGGTTGTAAGCATGAATAATACACCACTGATTCTACTAAGGATCATCTAGTTCTTGATCAGAAAGTCACTACTGAAGGGTTCCAAGAAGAGGCATCTACTGTTGGTTATTTAGGTTTTGAATAATCATCTACTAATGGATGCTATGAAGAGGTACCTACTAATGGGTGCCTAAGTTTTGAGGAGACATCTACTAATGGATGTCCATTCCTCTATGTTGGTGACATAGAGATACCACTTGAGAAAGCTACTGCAAGTACAAAACTCACTAAAGTTGAAGAAGATGAAATCCTTGTAGTCAAGGAATAAATCCAAGTATCAATCTCACTTTCACCACGAAGAGCTTCATGAGGTTGATCCATCAATTGATGATGAGGAGGTTTGCTCTCAACTTTATCCCTTTGAAAGGCCACTCAAGATGAGCGAAAGGAAGATTAAGGAGGCCTTACACATTCTTCATGACACACATGTTTCAGTATCATAGTCTTGTTGGAGAGCTGCTTCATTGGAAGATTCATATTTCCTTGAAGCCATGGAGAAGATCCAGAAAGCAATGACTATTATCCAAGGTAAGTCTGCACATATGCTTTCTGACATGAATTATTTGTATGAGATTTTTCACATGTTGAAGGGAGCATCCTTGAAGGATGGTGAGAATATTTGCAAGATCAATGATGATTTAATGGCCACCCAATATTATTTGAGAAGCACTCAAAGTTCCCTTCAAGAATCCAAGATAGAGATCGAGCAACTTCACCAAAAGTTTAAAATATCACTTGTTCCAGTCAGCCAGTCTCTTATGGTTGGTTGTACTCAAAATTTCATGGAGGAACCTCATGAGATGGTGGTTCTTGAGGAGAAGGATGACATGCATGTTCTTGAGAATTTTTGGGATGCATATGGTGAGTTCCAAGTACATACTCTCTACCAGAGTGAAACTGAGTTTCTTCATGGAGTGAATCATTCCTTCATTAAGGAGTCATAAGAGCTCTTATGTGATGGACCAGCCTTTGATGGAATCGATGCATCCATTAGCTTGATGGATGAGGGTTGCAGTAAGGATATTTTGGTCCATTATCCTACCCATATGGAGCCTTCACATGATGAATCTTTCACACTTTCTGATCATTTGGGGGAGTTGGTTCATTCTCCTACATCCTACACTTCCACATTTTGCAGCATTCGTCCTAATGAAGTATGGGTGAAAGGTTTTTTTTTATGGTTCCAAATGAGGAGTATGAAACTCCTATCTCTCCTTTTGATGATGACATGACTAGAACACCTTCTTATTTACATTTTCAGCAGCATCCTTTGTTATCTTATGATGATACACATCTTCATGGATGCACATATGGTACTCCTTTGATCCCCTTGAAGTCCCATTGTTCTCTTTGTTCCTTATTTGATGCGAGAGTTCCTTCATCCATGTTTGGATGAAAGGCCACGTGGCATAATTAGTTGATACCTTCCACACATCCTTGGAGCAGCATCCATTTCTCTCATTTGATGACTCTCACATTCATGGATGTATTGATGAGACTTCTTTGAGCCACTTGAAGTCTCCTTGTTTTTCTTGGTCCTTACTTGGTTCAAATTTTGGTAGAGGTTCTTCATTCACTTCTTGGATGAAAGAACACATGGGCTGATTATTTTGAAGCTTCTTACATTATTTTGGAGCAACATTATAGGACATGGGATCCTCACCTATGTCATTGGAGAAGATTTTATTTGTCACTTGATGCTTGTGTGCACTTGGCAAATGGTGGTTTACTTTATTGGATGGACAAGCACTTTCATGATCCTTTGATGAGGCACCTTCTTGATGTACATTTGCATGATGTTGATATGAACTTTGATGATATATATTTTGTACTTATGATGTTTGGTAGGATGATCATTAGAGAGTGGGATCCTAGCATCACCCACCTTGATGTAATTTTTTTTACTTTGCTCATTGATGGAATGTGCCAGTTATGGGATCCTAGCATTCCAAACCTGGTTGAAATATTTTGGAGGATATAGTACACCTCCTACCTTGAGGTATTGTTTTGGGAGACCTTGTGCATGATAGGAATGCACAAGCATTGGGACATGGGAATCCCACATTCTAATTTATATTTGTTCACACTATGTAGTGGTGGTGTGCGCAAGTGTTGGGAGCCTGACATCCCATACTTTCTAGATTGGTTCTTGATGATATTGTGCACTAGGAGGGTGTGCAAACAATGGGACCCAGGAATTGTTGATCATTTGTAGCTCATTGGGAGCACATTTTGGTTGGTTGGCTGAGAAGACAAGCCTCTTCTCTTCCCCATGGTTCATCTTTGCAGTAGAAGGTGATGGTTTCCTACATGGGAAACATATTTTTGGATGGACTTGTTTTTTTCTTGCAGGATGTTATGATGACTTCCATGTTATTCTTATGCATTGCATAGGAGAATATATATTGCACCTTGTATTCTTGAGGATCACTTGGGATCCTGGTGTCAAATTGATTATTCTCCACACTAAGTGCATGGTTGGATGGTGATGGAACAATTTGTTGGGAGAGTTCATGAGCAGTTTATAATCAGAGTGGTGCAACAGAAGCATGATGACTCATGGTGCTTAGCTGGGATGGATTTGATTATTGCTTGAGGACAAGAAATCTTGGGAAGGGAGGACTATCATGTCCCCTTCATTGATGTTTAGTGAAAGTAGTTCCTAGCCCAACCAATCCTTTGGGTTGAGTAGAATATTTCATACACTTGGGGTTAATTATGAAGTTAAGGCATTAATTAGTTAGGAAGTTTATTTTTATTTTTATCCTAAGTTTGAAATGCACTTGGTGGAATTAATTTTCATTAATTAGATATTTTTTATTTTGGAATAAAGTGGATAATGCTCCACAAGTGTTCCTTAGAGGATAATATTGACTAAGAGGTAACATGCAAGGAAATAAAAGATAAAGCAATCAAAGCAAGGAAAGTAGGAAAATGAGAAGAAAATAGAATAAAGCACAAAAGAAGGATAAAGCACAAAAGCAGGACAAAGCAAAAAAGCAGGACACGGGCAAAAAAACAGGATAAATCATAAAATCAAGAAAAAATAAGGACAAATCAGAAAAGCAAGATAAGGCAGAAAAGCAGGAAAAAGCAGAAAAGCAGGATAAGGCAGAAAAGCGGGAAAAAAGCAAGACAAAGCAGAAAGCAGGATAAGGTAGAAAAACAGAAAACATAATGATAGAAAAGAAAAAACAGGCTAAATTAAAAGCAAAAACAAAATTAAAAGCATACAGAAAAAGCAAAAGCAGAAAGCAAAGCAAAGCAGGAAGAAATGAAAAAGCTAGAGCAACAAGCAAAAAGCAAAAAGCAAAGATAAAGATAAAACAAAAAGCAAAGCAACCTTATCCACTCCATGAGGGAGCCTTATGCTATCTTACTTGCTCAACAAGTCACCTAAATCTATAAAATAATTATTACAACTCCATTTCACATCTTTTGATCATTTGTGATTTGAATTGAGTGCAATTTTGCCTCTTTGACCTCGGAGATGTGCCCCATGCTTCTACTGAAAGTATGATGACATCCAGTATTCATCACTGAGTATATTGTAGATCCTGAATCCTATCTACAAGAAGTATCAGTTATCATTGGAGAATTCAATCCATTTAGAAGTTTTCCTAGTATCAATCCTATCAAAGAGAGATACCGAGGAAGTTTTGATAAGAAGAGGAGATCCAGTGGCTTGAGTGCTCCCCCGAGAGCATTCTATGAGATCAGTGCACCTTTCATGAGCAACCATATTATCAATACCCATCATCATAGAATATCCAGTAGTTAAACTCCTCCTTCTTAATCTTCTCTACAATATTCTCCTTCAATCAATGTAATAATCCAAGATTGATGGCTTCCTGTGAAGTTCGAGCCATGATATTTATGTTTATTTCTTATCTAGACCAGTGAATGTTTTTTTATACCGTGAATGTCATTGATGATCCACATCATTTGTCAAATAATTAATTTGAGATCCTTAGAGGATGATTATGCTCATCTTTAATAAGACTAGCTCTTTGTGCATCTATTACTTGACTAGTTTTCAGGAAATTGAATTATATAGAGTTCTATGAAACCATTCCACTTATGAAATATTATGTAGGTTTTAATTTTCCTCAAGAATACATCCCAAGTCAAAAATCAAAGATTTGTGACCCTTTATGACTTCTTGTATTCCTATTTCTGAAGACTAGCTCATTGAGCCCTTTTAATTGACTAGTTTTGCAGTAGTTTTAATTAACAGATCTCTGGTTGTGCAATTTCGGTTTTATCAATCATAGGAAATTCTTGAGACCTTTCTAAAGACCCTCTAGGCCTCTCCTTGATAATCTGTATCCATACCATCCTGTTTGGAAGAGCCTGTAAACAATATAGTTGAGTAGTCCATCCTAGCACTCTTTCTCCCTTTGAATCCAAACACTGTCAGAACCTCCTAAAACCTCTATGAAAATTATCCAGAAGTATATTAGGGGTTTATGAACTTTTATACACCTATTTTTGATGTTAATTGTAAGTTAACTATTTTATTAGGCATATGATGGTGTACCCAAGCAGCCTTGGAGTAGACTTTAGACTGGTTGATGTTCGAACCATAAATGGACCTAGTACATTGTTCTTAGAACTCAAAATTTGGCCATGATGGTACTGTCCTTGCTTCTACACACTTTGATCCCGGTGGATATTGGTGGCAGCCCACCTCTTCCTACTCGCTCAAAACAGTCTTTTGACAATTTTGGCAAATTACTATTTTTAACAGTTTTTCGGGTCCTAAACTTCTGGAGCCATTTTGAGGCCCTAAACGATGTTTTTTCGGCATCGAATGGTCGGAAAAATATGATTACTGCACGCCTACCCGTAAAGCGCGCCAGACTCGATATTTTTTGACCCTTTTTGTAATCCTTGAATAGATCTTTCTAATGAGCTATTGTGCACCCCAAATGGATATCGTATGCAAAAGTTACAACCCCGGGAAGTTGATGTACCAACTTACCCAAACGGGGCCCACATGACTTTTGGTGATTCATCTACTAGGGTTAGGTTTTTGTATGTTTGGGATTCTTTACCTCATGCTTATGGTAAATAGGCCCTTTTGGAACGAATGAGCATAGCGAACACATCTCTTCCCAGAGATAGCTACCACCATTCTAGCTATTGTATTTACAATCTGTTCTATTTCCACTATTTAATAGAATATGTGTTTACTGTATCACTGTGTTCTTTGCAATATATCTTTGTATGTGAATATATATATGCTCTTTCATTTCGTTCTCACATAAATCCGTATCACACTCCCCAATACATTTTTCAGATCCAAAAGTGTTCATCGATCAAGGTTTGGGTGGTTAATCACTCACCAAGACTAGTTTCATCTTAACTAGTTTTGAAGACTAGTTGCTGTTATGCAAATTTCTGATTTTAAAATTGAATTTGAGTTGATATCCTATGAGATCATATCAAGTACATTACAAAAACCACACAAACTTTTAATATTTGAGGAGCCAACATTTTCCAAATTGATTTCCACCCCATTGCTTTCATAATACAACTTAGGAAGGAAAATATATTGGATAGTGCACTTTCACATTGTATTGATTGCAGAATACTATTTAAAGTGTCTCCCTTATGTTCACCTCTGACCCAACTTATTTAGATTTCCAATACCATTTCTTTCCTTCTATCAGTTGGAAGCAAAAAATACCCAAGGAAGTGTTAGTTTCTCAGGTGGAAGGAAAAGATACCCAATAACACACCTTCACATTGTACAATACCCTAGGATGTGTTAGCTTCCCAACATAGTGAATCCCTATTTTTTCCCTACTTAAATATTGACTGTGTAAGGAGGGCCCTTTACACAGAACAATCATTTTCAAGAGCTTCCCTGAGACTCAAGTCAGGTTCCCTTGTCCAAACATATTGTGACCTGTTATCCATGTTTTTGATATATACATCTTCTAGATAAAAGTGAATCCTCCCATGGAGGTCAGTCACAAAAGGATTGGAAATACGAAGCCTAATATAGCTCTATTCTATGGATTGGTGGCCACAGATATTTTGTATCCCAACATATCATTTGATATGGTTTTTAACTAAATAAAAACCTATGCTAAAGACTTATAGAATATAAGTCCCAAATGCCTCTTTATATGAACCTAATGCAATAAACTAAATATCCAGGGTCACTGTATTTACTTATCAAGGTTTTCCGTCAGATTGCTTTAAATAGCATTAAAAGAGACAAAAGTGCACCATTTCTTGAATTTATTTTACATAAGCATGTTGAGGTATGGTTTTTATTTTCCACCAAAATGACTTGTAGGTTTAAGTGCACCCATAGTACATCAAAGATGATAGTTGCATCTTATTTTTTTTCTTTATAGGTTCACTATCTTGTAGTCTTGATTAATGAGGTTTCTATTCAAAACATTCAAACCTACAAAGATAAAATAATGTTGATACTAATAAAGAAGACTTGAAACTAGGTATGTTATACTAATACACTTACAACATAATGGAACAAAATAAAGACAAGTTAATAGTAGCCAGCTTTATACATAGTATCTTTCTGTGATGGAGCATTCCAATGCATATGGTTCAAAATCATCCATATATCATAGAAATCCTATGACCATTAGATATACAAGAAACATTAAAAATTGTCAATTTCATTATAGGGATAGGTGCCATTTTTTTTTATCATGAGAGAGAATTATATTAATTATTTTCATCCTCTGTCATAGTGTTTTTGTAGGGAATTTTTTTTCATGTTAAATTTTTTTGTCTTTCTTTATTTTGGTAGATGGATTTGCTTTGAAAGTGATGGACATTGTTCTAGGAACATCTTCCTTTTTTCCCATATGCTTGGCTTAGATGGTTCAATCATAAGATTGTCCTTAATAGTTTCTAGTGTAGTTAGTGGGATCTTTCTAACCTTTAATGTTGCCCAAATTTATGACACTATTTTTTAATATGCTTGGCTTAGATGGTTCAATCATAAGATTGTCCTTAATAGTTTTTAGTGTAGTTAGTGGGATCTTTCCGACCTTTAATGTTGCACAAATTTATGACACTATTTTTTTAATAGAAATAAAATGATTAAATTAATACATAAACGACAAGTACATCAAAGTACCTTGGATATACTTTTAAGTATTTCATATTGGTTGTAGTCAACTCACTTAATCTTGATATTCTCGAGTAGACTCTTCTTGAGAAAGTAAGCAAAAGTGGCTAAATCCTACCTGAGAACACCACAATATACTGAATTCCAATCAAACTACCATGATAAGAAAAATGGATGACATTGTTAGCTTCATCCATGGTCTTTTCTTATTTGCGATTTTAAATCTACTTTTTGTAGCTGAGAAGAACTCCCACTTACCGATCAATTGCTTCATTCAACAAGGTATATTTATACCTTAATAAATTATCACAGAATGATGGATCCCACCATTCTGCCTCATATTTGATCATTCCACCCCTGATAATTACATTTTAATAAATTTATAAGATGTTTCGGAAAACTCGTCTTGAGATTGTCAAATATCATTAAAGCTCATCCTTGAAGGTATTATTGATTTGGTAAAGATCTTAGTGGAGTAGGACTTGGTCTCTATGGTAAGTGAATTCCCCTAAAAAATGTGAAGTCATACATCTTTGTGCCTTTTTCGTTTGCATTCCTCAGATATCCCTCGCACTTGTATCTATGGTGGAAATATTTAGTATCTTACATTAAATATACATTCTTCCTACTTTTACACCCCTTGCACTAACCCTATCTACTCATGTATGTCCTTTTAAGCCTCTTCATATTTTCCTTTCATTACATGGTAAACATATTATTTCTAGATCTCAACATGAGCATGACCTCCTTCACAGACATATTTTTACCCAAGAACATGTATAGTGAGTAAAAATATCAATTACTGCATGGCCAAAGAGAGTTCTATTCTAAAATAGTTTCGTATGAAAGCTTTTAATGTTTAGCTTAGATTACATCTTGAGGGTTTTCATTATGTTTGTAGAAGTTTTTGTATATGTATTATGAATTTATTTGTTTCCTTTGTTGTAACTAATCATTTTTTGGTTTTATATCATTCAACTGGTGGTTTGTTTTGAATAGGACAATTGATGTTCATACACCTGTAAGCAAACCAAAATCATCTTTTGCTCCAGTCAAAACCTCTCCTGTAGTAACACCTAGTAAGACCATTAATCTTTAAAAAAATTGTTATTGAACAAGGTCAGTATTTGTCATTTGGAAACAAATTTTTTCTCACATTCTTACTATCTAAATGCATTGCATGTAGAGGTTTGCTCCCCAATTGCAACATCACAGACAATGACCTCGTCTAGGAGTTCTCAGGGATGAACTTACTATATATATCCTACATTGATAATGTTGGGCCTGGCCCAAGTGGAGTAATTTTGAGCAAGAAATATTTTGGAACTGCAAGCTAAGTGCAGTTCAGAGAAAAGTATTTTTGATACAAGTTTTGGATGCTACGAAGTTGCGCGCAGCGCAACGCTGGAGGAAGCTGCGAGGATCAGTACTGCGAGGAGGCGGTGCTGCGAAGTGTCCAGTCCATGCGATGCTAGCAAAACAGAGTGCTGGAAGGAGGATGTCACGTGTTTCGGTTAGACCGTCGATGGTCTATTTTTGGTAAAGATGCTCCAGGAGTGCTAAGCAGCGGGCAGGAGCAAATCGGGAAGAAAGTGACTGATCGCACACGCGGAAGATGCCACTACTTGAACTAGTTGCACGAAACCGTTAGAGGAAGACTCGCTTGGTGAAAGAGACCTATTGGCATGCACACAACAGGAAGGCCGATAGCAATGTGAAGCATGCATGGAAGACCGCCACGATGGAATATTCGCTACTAGGTGCCAGAAGTCCGATTTTGGGGAAACCATGACAGTTTTGTAAAACTAAGGGTTTTTGCCTGCAAACTATAAAGACATGACCTATGGGCATGATCTATAAATAAGGGCATTTTTGTATGGGAAAGAGTTAGCTCTTCATTGTTGAACATTGTTAGAATCTTTGAACTTGAAGCTATTGTAAAGGGTCTGCATCTGTGTGCGTAGAGACCTATCTGAGAGAGAAGAGAGTCTGCAGCTGAGTGCGTAGACTAAGAACTGTTGCACCCTTCCTAAATACTAATTTAACAACAGTTCTTGTGGACGTATCCTCCATCCGAGGGGTGAACCACGTTAAATACTGTGTAGTGTGATTGTTTGAGTTTGCATTGTTCATTTGCTTAGTATGGATGTTTAATACCGCAGTTATATGATATGTGATTGCTTTTATATGTATTCGCCACAGGAATGGTGGGAATAATATGTTAACTAATGCATGAGTTGATGAATGTTAAGTATTCAATACTTATAAGTCTTTGAATGTATGGATCTGTTGGTTAATCATATAGTTGAACACTGGATTTGAGCGTAGCGTTGGAGTGCACATAATTATATGTTTCGTTCATTTACATACACCTTGAAGATAATAATCTAAGTGTTGTTGAATGGATAAAGAACGTTAAGTAAGATTAGTTAGAGTTAATCAAGTCTTGAGCAGACGCACGGTCTAGTCGACGCGCTGACCCTTTGGAGAGCGTTGTGAGACAAGTTGTTGATAACTTGTCGTCGTAACACAGGAAGTACCCGATACTGCCCAGACCTTGGATGCGTTGGTTGTGCAAGTGCCGTAGGTTGCCGAAGTATCTGACGCGAAGTAGAGACTTCGCGCAGTATTTTGTCTATAGTAAGAGTCCCTTGTTGCGCTGCCCATCAGTCCCTTTTACACTCACATCACCAAGTTGCGAAAACCTGATTCTACAACCACCCCCTCAGCTTCGCCTCGGGTGAGAGCTTAGGATGTTCGCAGTCTATTGCCGAAAGGGCCAGTGAATAGGGTTTTTGTTGGTTCCTTGAACCGTGAAGTACCTGGGTCTACATTGGAAACCTCTAGCTCAGTTATATATGCCAACAAATGGTTCTATTGCTCGACTAAGACTAGTGATGTGATAGTGTATTTGGAAAGTAATGTGTGACGAAGAATACCAGTTCCTGTTGGGTTCAGACAATTGGCATCCCGAAAAGAAAGAGATCTGGGGCTGGTGTGATAAGATCGAAAGAGATTTTGCCAGGAAAGAAAACAGACACCCACGACTCTCTGATGTACAGTGGTTGAATAGATATTTGTGGAAAGATATTCATGAGATATTCTGGGCTTTGTTTGGAAACGAGCTGCACGAGTGGATATCGTGACTCATAGAAAGGAAAAACTGTTTTCAAGGGGGAGTACCTACAGAGTGGACTCCAGAGCTCATAGCATAGCTCAAAGCAATAGACAGCCCACTGTCGCAAGCAGTCGACTTCTAGGTTGATAGAATACTTGAAGGATTTGTAACAGAATTTGCTGTAGACACGCGGAAATCCTATAGCCAAGCTGAAGCATACTTTTTCGAAGGATTCAGAGGTAAGTACCTGAACAATATTAGTCTAAACATTAAAATGCATTTAGCTGAGAAAGGCGTTTTAAGAATGCAATAATATTTTTGAATCTATCATGGTAGAAAGTATATTTAGTGATTCTGACAAAAAAACCCATAATCTGAGAAGTGAAAAGAGATATAAGTTTAATAAAGAGAAGAATGCTGGAGGACCTCAACTACGCATGGATACCAAAATACCATGTGACCTTAACAATCAGACCGCATCGTCATCAGCTGCCATCCACCTTATCACACCTCAGAACCTGTCAGTTGCAGAAACCGTGCCACCCCTATCTTAAAACCCACCCGCTGCGAGCATAGTGCAACCCACCCCACAAAACGTTGATACTGCTAGCACTGCAGGAACAGGTGCTCAAACCATTCCAACTCAGACTATTATAGTTTAGAATACCCAGTCTCAGAATATCCCACAGAATAGCACTATTTCGAATAATACCTTTATTTTTTCCACCCAGAACCCTCCACAGATTCATAGCACTACTCAGGGTGCTACACAACTAGGAAGGAGAATGACAGATAATGATATACAACTGCCGATATTCAAAGGAACGGGTCTAGAAGACCCTGATCAGCATTGGTTTTTATGTGAAGCCGTATGAAGTGTAAAGCAAGTTTAGGATGTTGCTGTGAAGAGAGCGCAACTCATCACTACTTTTAGAGATAGAGCATTGCATTGGTTTATGAGATATTCTTAGGCACAGCCGAGAACCCTAACAGAAATTAAGGTTGCGCTCGCAGCAGATTTTAAGAAGCCGAAATCAGAATCGCACTGCATAACAGAATTAAAGGAAATCAAGCAGAAACCTACCGAAATGGTCTAGGAGTTTGACCAAAAATTTAAGACATTGTTGGATCAAGTGAGCTTTGAGATAGCTCCGCAACAACATAAGGAGTGGTTCATCGCTGCGTTGTTGCCCCACATTAGACAACCATTGATGCAGCAGAAGGTTGCGTCGCAGGTAGATGCCTTAGAGATCGCAATGAAACTGGAGTCTTCACCGATTGGAGAGAGTAGTTATGGGATGTCACAGATCCAGAACCAGTTGACCACCTTAACACTAGAATTGAAAGGTATGAAGAATGGAAAGGAACAAAGATATGAATAGAGGAATGAGGTCTAGTGTACATACTATAAGGGAGAAGGCCACACCAGAGAACATTGCCCCTTATTTCAAGATTACCTCAACAGTGGTGTGCCGAACCCCATGAATCAGAACCAGACACCATGGTGTGAAATCTGTAGAAGCAGAGGACACAAACCTGAGGACTGTTACCTAATACAGAAATATGGAAAAACACCAAAAAAATTATATTGTAATTTCTGTAAATCAATTGGACATGATGAATCCAACTGTCATGCATATGAGCTCATGAATGAAAGAAAGTGAGATATGGAAGCAATGCGAGGTGTTGGAATGTACCGCATCCAAGAAGAAAATCAGCCAAAACAAGACAATGCTCACTATGAACAAGGAAGATATAGAGGCCATGGTGGTGGATACCATGACAGAGGAATAAATGCCAACCCAACACAGGGAAGAGGCCGCGACCAGGTAATCTGTTATAGTTGTGGGCAGCTAGGTCATGTATCTTGAGATTGTACAAATCCATGCACCCCGTGCAATTACTGTAAATCATATGAGCATGTTATTGAAGTATCTCTCCATGATACCAAAATACCATGTGACCTTAACAATCAGACCGCGCTGTCATCAACCACCATCCACCTTATCACACCTCAGAACCCGTAGGTTGCAGAAACCGTGCCACCCCTATCTTAAAACCCACTTGTTGCAAGCATAGCGTAGCCCACCCAACAGAACGTTGATACTACTAGAATCGCAGGAACAGGTGCTCAGACCATTCCAACGCAGACTATTATAGTTCAGAATACCCAGCCTCATAATATCCCACAGAATAGCACTATTCCGAATAATACCTTTATTTTTTTTACCCAGAACCCTCCACAAACTCATAGCACTACTTAGGGTGCTACACAACCAGGAAGGAGAATGACATATATCGATATAAAACTGTCGATATTCAAAGGAATGGGTCTAGAAGACCCTGATCAGCATTGGTTTTTATGTGAAGACGTATGAAGTGTAAAGCAAGTTCAGGATGATGCTGTGAAGAGAGCGCAACTCATCACTACTTTTAGAGATAGAGCATTGCATTGGTTTATGAAATATTCTCAGGCATAGTCGAGAACCCTAATAGAAATTAAGGTTGTGCTCGGAGTAGAGTTTAAGAAGACAAAATCAGAATCACAGTGCATAACATAATTAAAGGAAATCAAGCAGAAACCTACCGAAACGGTCTAGGAGTTTGACCAAAAATTTAAGACATTGTTGGATCAAGTGAGCTTTGAGATAGCTCCGCAACAACATAAGGAGTGGTTCATCGCTGCGTTGTTTCCCCAAATTAGAAAACCATTGATGCAGCAGAAGGTTGCATCGCAGGCAGATGCCTTAGAGATCACAATGAAACTGGAGGCTTCACCGATTGGAGAGAGTAGTTCTGGGATGTCACAGATCCATAACCAGTTGACCACCTTAACATTAGAATTGCAAGGTATGAAGAATGGAAAGGAACAAAGATATGAATAGAGGAATGAGGTCTAGTGTACAAACTATAAGGGAGAAGGACACACCAGAGAACATTGCCCCTTATTTCAAGATTACCTCAACAGTGGTGCGCCGAATCCCATGAATCAGAACCAGGCACCGTGGTGTGAAATCTGTAGAAGCAAAGGACACAGAACTGAGGACTGTTACCTAATACATAAATATGTAAAAACACCAAAAAAATTATATTGTAATTTCTGTAAATCAATTGTACATGATGAATCCAACTGTCGTGCATATGAGCTCATGAATGAAAGAAAGTGAGATATGGAAGCAATGCGAGGTGCTGGAATGTACCGCATCCAAGAAGAAAAACAGCCAAAACAAGACAATGCTCACTATGAACAGGGCGGATATAGAGGCCATGGTGGTGGATACCACAACAGAGGAAGAAAAGCCGGCCTGGCGCAGGGAAGAGGTCGCGACCAGGTAATCTGTTATAGCTGAGGGAAGCCAGGTCATGTATCTCAAGATTATACAAATCCATGCAGCACGTGCAATTACTGTAAATCATTTGAGCATGTTATTGAAGACTGTCCCATGCTAAAGGTAGAAATGCAGAAGTGAATAATGACAAAACCACTAAATCCCAACATTCAATTGATCGCAGTAGAGAGAAGACCTGCGGATCCAAGTGTAAATGTGGTAATTCACAGTGGCGCTGATACAGGAAGGGATGGAGGTGAAGAAGCTTTGACTTTGGGAAAGCGCGATCCAAAGAAAACTCCGGGTGAACCAGTATGGATTAGAAAAGCTCCTAGGAGAACACCTGGTCCGTATTTACAGAAAAATAAGGGTGCATTCGAACAAACGCGGGACATGTTCAGAACACCACCACCCTCCTCACCGAGAACCCAGTTGCACAGTGAAGTACAACAAATAGAGGATATGCCAGTGGCATATGATCAGACAGACGTTGCAACAGATATAGGGACCTCTATTGCGCAGTTCCTACGGAGTTGCATGAAGTTATTGAAGAGCGCAGATGCTTTCATGAAATTTGAAAAACTACTCAGGCAGTATGAGCCACGCAGTGAGAAGGAGCTTCCCATGGTGCAGTCCATAATATCAGGAGTCCTAAAAGAACAGGAAGGGAAATGAGGCTCACTGCATAGATTGGGGACTATGAGATGGATGAGATCATTCTTGATCTTGGATCTGAAGTAAATGTCTTGACCAAGCAGACATGGCATCAGATGAGAAAACCAAAGTTACAGTGGTCAGCACTACAATTAATAATGGCTAATCAAGGGATAGTTATACCTTTGGGGAGGTTACCCAACACCATTGTTAACATTGACGGAGTGCACAACTATGCATATTTTGAAGTGATTGAAATAGTGGATGACAACCATCGTTATCCAGCGCTGTTGGGTATAGATTGGGAAATAACTAACTCTGCCATTATTGATTTGAAGACTATGGAAATGATATTTGAAGGCAATGATAACAGGGTCATCGCGCCATTAGACCCCTTGCAGGGTGAACGATACATTGAATAGATTCAGGAGGAATCTCGAGCCCAAGACTTGGACCGTATTTACAAGATGACAACTAATGCTACTGACTATATTAATCCAACTACGAATGGAACACTCAGTTGGCACTATGATAGTTCTTGCATTTCAGACTCTGATGTAGGACTGGAAAAATGGCAAAGCAAATTACATGAAGTATCTTCTAGGAGATGTGCGCGGATCATGAAGTCACTCCACTGGATTGGAAAATAGGTAACTCCAATCCCTACCTATGATGGTTTATCTAATGTTTATTGATTTATCAAAGAATATACTTTAGCAGTTACAGATGAATACAGTGAAAATCCTCATAGCAGATCTAAGAGATGATGTGTACCTCACAAGAGTAATTATGATTAAGCAGGAAAATAGAAGAAGAGTGAACAATACAGTATAATGAGCCACATAATAATATGGTACAGTAGAACTCAGATAGAAGAAATAATACTTCACACACACTAATTAATTAATCACAGTATGGACAAATAAATAGTACAATGGTAGAGAGGATTCGAATGCCTAAGGTGGCAATTCGAGTTAGCCTCTCAGAGTGATCATAAGATCAATAGAGTGTCATCAGAGCACAACTAGGTGTCCTCATGATCATCGGAGCGCAACTGGAAGTCTTCATCATCATCAGTGGAGTCATCAATGCTCAAGTAACTGTCAACCATCAATCAAACTAACTCTGGTAGGTGTAACTGAGTGTAACTCAATGTAACTAAGTGTAACTGAGTGTAACTGAGTGTAACTGACTGTAACTGAGTGTAACTAAGTGTAACTGAATGAAAACTAGACTGGTAGGTGAAGAAGGGCGAGTTGCTCCCTAAAATCAAGGAAGAAGGGTGCATTAAGCAACTGGAGGGATAAAACTGAATAGTGAGAAGCTCCTGGGGGCTGGCTAACTGAGGGCTAGGTGTTGGACTGATGACTGGGATGCATGAAAAATGCATGCAAACCATAGAATGCATGCAAACCCTAAAGGTGCATGCATGACTAAAAATGTAAATGATCAAAATACTGGTGGGACTAGGATGGAGTATAGGAATATCCTAACACCCCCCCTTAATCCATCCTGGGCCCTGGTAACTAAGACCAAAGGTCACCCAATACAATGAATAATAACAATCAATAAACCAAGGAAGTGGGAAAATTTCATGGGAAACATACCCCCTCCTCAAAAATTAGACTATAAGGCACACATAAAAATAAATGCTCCAAACTCAAGCATGTGTGATGCTTGGTCATATGTCTGGAGGTATCTTCTTCTTGGGAAGAAGTGGATCATGCTCAAAAAGCATGTGCTTGTACTTGCTCTTCAGATCGAATGTGATGAGAACAAATCCAACAGTATGAGAATGATCCTTGAACCTATGATTCGAATCAGCTGAGGTAGGATCAAATCTATGAAAGTGCATATAGTCTTTTGTCTTCTCCTTCGAACCACCATGGGTGAGATTATGCCAGAAATAACTATTACATGTTTGCTTGAAATCAAAATCATATTTAAGACTTAAAAAATAGTTTCTTGAGATCTCCTTTGAACCAACAGGGGTGAGATCAAAACTATCATATGCATGAGAAATTATCCCAAGCAGTAATTGCTTAGAATCCAAATTAGATCCAAGACTTGAATCATGGTTTCTTGAGATATCCTTTGAACCATGAGAGGTGAGATAAAAACTAGTAGATGCATGAGAAATTATCCCAAGCGAATGGCAATGGCCATATTCTTCAATGACCTTCTGAAAGCATGGAATTATGATCATATAGTAGTATAAAAGAGGATTTAGCTGGAGAGGAGAGAATGCATTACCTTCAAAAGCTGTTTTTACCTCCAAAATAATCATGTGATCATGATGCAAACCAACAGACTCTGGTGCAAGAGAGGATTTAGGACCTTCTGCAATATCTAGAGTGTGAGCTGGCACAGAAAGAGAAGAAAGTTTGAGCATGAGTGTAGAATCTGCAAATTCTTTGTCAACAACTTCAATATGAGATGATACTGGTTCATGATCTGAGAGACCATCAAGAGGAGCGAATGCATCACTTTGCTTGCTTTTGAAGGGGGTTGGACCAAATCCTTCATTCTTTCTGCCAAATTTTTCATCCAAGTGAGCCCATAGCTCTTTTGGAGTTTCAATATCAATAATGATTGGGAGCAATATGTAATCCAGCATAGTAAGCTTCATTCTTCCAATGTGCATGTCACCTTTATTCAACCAGTTAATCTTCTCATCAGAGGATTCGAACTCTCTTTCAAAATAACAATCAAAGAGATCATGGCTCTTTAAATATGCTATTATTTTTGGTTTCCATTCATCATAGTTGAATAGAGAAAGAGGAGTGATTTATTCTAATTCAGGATACATTGAAGCTATAGAAGACCTGCAAAAACAATATAGAATAACTGCAACTGCTACTACTGCAAAAATGCAGAAACTGCTGCAACTGCTGCACTCGAAATCTGGGTAATAACCTGCAAAAAACTCTCAAGAATGGAGATAAACAATACCCTCAACATGCTCTGATACCATGTGAAAATCCTCACAGCAGATCTAAGAGATGATGTGTACCTCACAAGAGTAATTATGATTAAGCAGGAAAATAGAAGAGGAGTGAACAATACAGTTTAATGAGCAACAGAACAATATGGTACAGTAGAACTTAGATAGAAGCAATAATACTTCACACACACTAATTAATTAATCACAGTATGGACAAATAAATAGTACAATGGTAGAGAGGATTCGAATGCCTAAGGTGGGAATTCGACTTAGCCTCTCAGAGTGATCATAAGATCAATAGAGTGTCATCGGAGCACCACTAGGTGTCCTCATGATCATCGGAGCTCAACTGGAAGTCTTCATCATCATCAGTGGAGTCATCAATGCTCAAGTAACTGTCAACCATCAGTCAAACTAACTCTGGTAGGTGTAACTGAGTGTAACTCAATGTAACTAAGTGTAACTGAGTGTAACTGAGTGTAACTGAGTGACAACTGGACTGGTAGGTGAAGAAGGGCGAGTTGCTCCCTAAAATCAAGGAAGAAGGGCGCATTAAGAAACTGGAGGGCTAAAACTGAATAGTGAGAAGCTCATGGGTGCTGGCTAACTGAGGGCTAGGTGTTGGAATGATGACTAGGATGTATGAAAAATGCATGCAAACCCTAAAGGTGCATGCATGACTGAAAATGTAAATGATCAAAATACTAGTGGGACTAGGATGGAGTATAGGAATATCCGAACAAATACCGCGTATCAGCATTAGACATGGCACTGCGTGAGACACCTGCCACATGGTGGGCTGTGCATAAGAAGACACTGACAACATGGGATCAGTGCATAATTAAGATGCAAATCAGGTTTGCTGAGAAGGTTACGCTACCTTTTACAAAATATAATGGACAGACGGATCCAAGGGACCATATTGAAGCTTGCTCACAAGCTTGGGTGGAAATGCCATAGATAGAATGGGTGCATCTATTTGTGCATACGCTGGAGGAACCGATTCCGAAGAAATGGTACCTAGACCTGGAGTTGCGCAGAGGCACAACGGACTAGTTTGTCCTAACTGCAAACTTCCAACAGTATTTCAGTTTTGAAAACAAACATCCAAGTATCAATGAAGTGCTGCAGGTTATTAAGGAAAGAATATTCAGCCCAGACTGTACACAAGGAAACATGATGCTAGAAGAATTCTTTGGAGCAAACAACGTACCTACGCGCCTACAACCAGAATGGGAGGAGCAACTAGAGCACGCTCTTGACTGTTATCACATTGCTGAGGAATGCGAGGATAAAGCAGATAGTGATCAAGAGGACCCGCGCAACATAAAGATACCTGAATCAGAGGGAGAGGGTGAGGTAGAGGGACCTCCACTAGAAATTCCAGATATGAGTGGACCGGTGAAAACAAGAAAAGTGAACATTGGCACTAGCGAAGATCCAAAGTTCACAGCTATCAGAGACTATTGGGATGAAGACACAATTGAGGAGGTCGTGGGTATACTACAGGAATATGTAGAATTATTCCCGACCAAGTTCACAGCGATGAAAGGTATTCTAGGAGACTTAGGAGTGATGAAAATTCCTCTGATGCCTGGTGCAAAGCCTGTCAAGAAAAGACCGTATAGACTAAATCCGTGCTACAAATAACGCATTAAGGCAGAACTCGATAAGATGCTCGATGCAGGGATCATTGAGTCGGTTGAAGAATCTGAGTGGATAATCTCGATGGCTATCCAGGATAAGAAAACGAAGAGTGAGATCAGGATCTATGTGGACCTCAGAAAGCTGAATGTTACTTCGATGCATGACCCATTTCCTACACCTTTTACAGATGAAGTGCTTGATAACATTGGAGGGAATGAGACGTATTATTTTACTGATGGATTCTCTGGATACCATCAGATCAGGATTGATTGCGCAGATAGGCATAAGACTACTTTTCCTACAGAATGGGGGTCGTTCCAGTACACAGTGATGCCTTTTGGACCGAAGAACGCACCTGCCATATTTTTTAGAGTGGTCGTCGCAGCATTTAAAGATTTCATACATAAGTTTTTAGAGGTTTATTTTGATGATTGGACGATGTTTGGGTTATTGAAGAACCATGCCGCAAACCTCAGGATGATGCTGGAAAAATGCAGGCAACATCAAATTTCATTGAATCTGAAGAAATGTGTTTTCTGTGTTCCCTATGGAATTTTGTTGGGACACATTGTGTGCAAACAGGGCTTGTTGGTAGATCCTGCAAAGATCGTAGTCATTGTAAACTTGCCCACACCAAGTTCAATCAAGAAGTTGCGCACTACATTGGGGCATACCAGCTATTATAGGAATTTCATAAAAGGGTATCCACAGATAACCGCATCTATGGAGAAGCTTCTAAAGAAAGACACACCATTTGTCTAGAACGAAGAATGCGAACAAGGCTTTGTCACCCTAAAAGAGAAGATGGTCACTGCGCCGATCCTAATTTTTCCAGACTGGGAAAAGCCATTTCATGTCCATGTTGATGCTTCATGTATAGCATTGGGCGTTTTTCTTGCTCAGCCAAGAGAGGGAGGTATCGATCATCCCATTACATTTCCAGCATAAAGTTATCATCTGCTGAGAAGAACTATACCACTACTAAGCGAGAATGACTCGCTATGGTCTATGCACTATAGAAGTTCAGGCATTATTTGCTTGGTGTGCACTTTTCTATCTTCACTGACCATTCTGCTTTGAAATACCTGGTCAATAAGCCAGTGTTAGGGGGGCGCATATGTAGATGGTTATTACTCTTTCAAGAGTATGACTTTGAAATTGTTGTTAAGCCAGAAAGGTTGAACTTAGGACCTGATCATCTATCAAGAATTGAGTCTGGAGAAGAGCCTACAAATATGGAGGACAATCTGCCCGATGTGCAGTTGTTTTCTATACAGGTTTCCGATGACTACTATAAGGACACCATTGACTTTTTGACTACTGGGTTCACACCCACAAAGTTCAATACGCAGCAAAAGAAGCATCTAGTAGTGCGAGTAGCAGACTTCACCATTATTGCGGTCCAGCTATACAAGTTGGGACCGGATGAAGTGCTGTGTAGATGTGTAATAGAGCATGAGAAACCATTCATATTAGCTGACGCATATTCAAGAGTCGCAGGAGGTCACTATGCAGGGAGAGATACCGCACATAAGATATTGCGCACAGGGCTATGGTGGCCTACGATTCATAAAGACTTGAAGGAACATTGCCAGAGTTGCGATGTTTGTCAAAGGACAGGAAAGCCATCATGCAGATATGAAATGCCATTAAATCCATAGTTGACATTGCAGGCCTTTGAGAAATAAGCCATTGATTTTGTGGGTCCTATTAACCCACTAGGGAAAAGAACTGGCACGAGGTACATCATTACTACTATTGATTACCTTACCAGATGGGAAGAAGCAAAACCAATGAAAGACTGTAGTGCAACTACAACTGTAAAGTTTATATATGAGAACATCTTGACAAGGTTCGGATGCCTGAATATTTTGATGAGTGATCAGGGAACTCACTTTTTGAATAGAACCATTGAATCTTTGACCAAAGAGTTCCACATTCATCATCAGTGCAGCACACCTTATCATCCACAGGCGAATGGAACTATTGAATCATTTAACAAAGTGCTGGAGAATGTGCTAACCAAGATATGCAATGTCAATCAGGATGATTGGGACCTGCGGATTCCCTTTGTATTATGGGCGTACAGAACTCCCTGTAAGAAATTGAGTGGACACACACCCTTTAGGTTGGCTTATGGGAAAGAGGCAATAATTCCAATGGAATATATCGTTCCCAGTTTGAGAATAGGAGCGTTTACAGGCACGGTAGATTGCGTAGCGCTGGAAGAAAGACTCTTACACTTGGTTGGTCTGGAGGAAGATCACTTCATCGCAGGATTTCACCAACAAGTGCAAAAGGAAAGGGAAAAAGCATGGCATGATCACCACAGCAAGAACAAGTCTTTCTAGGTAGGTGATCTAGTCCTCTTGTATGATAGCAAATTCATGAAATTTACTAGAAAATTTAAGATGCATTGGCTTGGCCCATATACTGTAATGCATGTTACTAATGGTGGCGCAGTTTAGTTAGCTACCTTAGCCGAAGATACTTTGCCAAATTTCATAAATGGAAGCATACTAAGGCCTTACCATGATAGTCCTGCTTCGCAGCATCCTGTATGATCAAGGGAAACGTCCCGCGCAACACTGTTGAAGCTGCGCGGAAAGGAAAAAAAAAAAGAAAGAAAAGAAAAGAGGAACTATGCAGTTGCGAACTCCACAAGGCAGTTGTGAAGACCAATTTAACTGAGAAGATCCTTAGTTTAGAAGTAAGAAATAAGGCACCGCAAAGAGACTACGCAGGAACCATCAGGACCTGCCGCGCAGTTCGACACAACACTCAGAAAAATAGCCTTTACAATGTCGGTCAGAGAATATAGCCGTTACCAGCGACCACTTGGACATTTAATGCACAGATAGTTGTTCTGAGCAATTTTATGATAGAAAGGACCAAAGGATCCGCCAGATTTGGCCAACGGATACCACCATTAATGCTTA
The DNA here is from genome assembly GCA_027924585.1 of Larix kaempferi. Taxonomy (NCBI): domain Eukaryota; kingdom Viridiplantae; phylum Streptophyta; class Pinopsida; order Pinales; family Pinaceae; genus Larix; species Larix kaempferi. The sequence goes on along the minus strand of BSBM01000597.1, from coordinate 5,155,164 downwards.
TCTAGCCATGGAGGGCCATGGAGGAGGGTCTGCTACACGTATAAATAATGCCATATTCAAACTCGCGGGCATTACCAAACACCTAGAATTTTCTTGCAAACAGTCTGTCCAAGTATTTTTCACAAGCTATCTGAAAAACCATGAGAGTTTCCTAGTGGATGTCAGAGTGGTATTCCATTGAAGAAGATTTCACGGTCCGAGAGACTGTGAAGGTATTCCAATATGGGGGGATCGAAGGGTTAATGAGAACCCCAGCTAAGAAGGTTGTCTTCGAACCAGGTCAGGCATCAAGACGATCACCAAGACATGGTCCAGTGATGGAAGACAGAGGAAAAAATCCAGTAGGACCAAGAACAAATGTACCTAAGATGGCGTCGACAACGCCGAAACCACCACTAATGGATAAGGAAATAACTTTGAATTTAACCCCAAACTACATTTCACTGCGTGCTCTGGATGCACCGGTTTTTAAGTTGCTGAAGAATGCTAAATAAGACATCCCGCTGTCACCAATCTCAAAACATGTTGAGGTTGAGAAAAAATTGCTGGGTAAAATCCCAGAATGTAGATGGGAGGATTATGATCTGCTTGTAGTGCAGAAGGAGAATCCCAATGAGTGGAAGTTCCCACAATTCCAACCAGACCAGTACATGTGCTGGAAGAAGGACGCGAAGCGTGAGCTTAATCTGGTCGCCCAAATTTGGCTATTCGGAGTAGTCCAGTCTATGCTGCTGAATCTACTCAAACTCCTACCTTTCGATAGGTCACCAGAGCTAAACATGGTGGTGCGCACGCTGACGGCCTGCATTCACCAGGGGTATTTGTGGCTCGACCGCAATGTTGACCTCACCAATGAAATCATTCACCGCATTACCGGCTTAAGTAAAAGCGGTAAGGATCCCAATCAATTCTTTCAAGGGAAGAGTAAGGATAAAGAAGTGGTAGCAAAGATGAAGAAAACCCAGACAACCGTTAAAGGGAAGAGGGGCTTCCAAATGGAATAAATAGATGATAAAGCAACAAGATTTGTCACGCGGCTATTAGCAGGAAATATTCTCCGCACATGCAGAACACTAAAATTTTTAGCAACAAAGATTTTGGAACTGCAAGCTCAGCGCAGTTCAAAGAAAAATGTTTTTGGTACAAGTTTTGGATGCTGCGAAGTTGCGTGCAACGCAACGATGGAGGAAGCTATGAGGATTAGTATTGCGAGGAGGCAGTGCTGCGAAGTGTCTAGTACATGAGATGCCAGCAAAGCAGAGTGCTGGACGGAGAATGGCACATGTTTCGGTTAGACTGTCGATGGTCTATTGTTGGTAAACATTCTCCAGGAGTGCTAAGCGGCGGGCAGGAGCAAATCGGGAAGAAAGCGATTGGTCGCACATGCGGAAGATGCTACTACTTGAACCAGTCGCACAAAATCGTTAGAGGAAGAATTGCTTGGTGAAAGTGACCTATTGGCATGCGCACAACAGGAAGGCCGACAGCGATGTGAAGCATGCGTGGAAGACTGCCACGATGGAATATTTGCTACCAGGTGCCAGAAGTCTGGTTTTGGGGAAACCGTGATAGTTTTGTAAACCTAAGGGTTTTTTCCTATGAACTGTAAAGACATGACCTACGGGCATTATCTATAAATAAGGGAATTTTTGTATGGGAAAGGGTTAGCTCTTCATTGTTGAACATTGTTAGAATCTTTGAACTTGAAGCTATTGTAAAGGCTCTGCTGCTGTGTGCCTAGAGACCTATCTGAGAGAGAGGAGAGTCTGCAGCTAAGTGCGCAGACTAAGAACTATTGTATTCTTCCCAAAGACTAATTTAACAACAGTTCTTGTGGACGTAGCCTCCATCCGGGGGGTGAACCACATTAAATATTGTGTAGTGTGATTGTTTGAGTTTGCACTATTCATTTGCTTAGTATGGATGTTTAATACCGCAGTTATCTGTTATGTGATTTCTTTTATATGTATTCGCCACATGAATGGTCGGAATAATATGTTAAGTAATTAATGAGTGGATGAATGTTAAGTATTCAACACTTATAAGTCTTTGAATGTATGAATCTGTTGGTTAATAGTGTATTTGAACACTGGATTTGAGCACAGAGTTGGAGCGCGCAGTATTATATGTTTCATTCATTTACATACACCTTAAAGATAATAATCTAACTGTTGTTGAATGGATAAAGAACATTAAGTAAGATTGGTTAGAGTTAATCAAGTCTTGAGTAGACACGCGGTCTAGTCGACGCGTTGACCCTTTGGAGAGCGTTGCGAGACAAGTTGTTGATAACTTTTCGTCGTAACGCGGGAAGTACTCGATACCACGTAGACCTTGGATGCATTGGTTGCACAAGCGCCGCATCTTGCCAAAGTATTTGACACAAAGTAGACATTTCGCGCAGTCTTTTGTCTGTAGTAAGAGTCCCTTGTCGCACTTCCCATCGGTCCCTTTTACACTCGCATCACCAGGTTGCGGAAACCTAACTCTGCAACCACCCCCTCAGCTTCGCCTCGGGTAAGACCTCAGGTTGTTCACGGTCTGTTGCCGAAAGGGTCGGTGAATAGGGTTTTTGTTGGTTCCTTGAACCGCGAAGTACCTGGGTCTACATTGGAAACCTCTAGCTCAGTTATATATGCCAACATATAACACATTACTCTATGAAACTTATAGCAACACTATACTTTGGTTTTGATCTGCTATTTGAGTTGGATATTACTCCATGAAACTTACAATAACATTGTACTTTGATTTTTGTGAATATATATATATATATATATATATATATATATGAGAGTTTGTTCATCTTATATATTGCATTATAATATTTAAGAATTATGTATATGTATTTTAGTTTGATGTTATATATGTTAATTATGAATGTTGTATATTGTTGTATTTTTTTAATTACATTGTAATTAATAAACTATTCATATCATATAAATGAATGTGGAACTATAACCAATAAAATCCTATATTATATTATATATAGACACTCTTTTGTATGTGAAGTATAAGGAACTATTTGATTAGGATATCTTATATAATTATCAACTTAGACTATCTAGTCATATTTTTTTATCCCATAAATAAATTAGTCATATTTTTTTATCCCGTGACTAAATTAGTCATTTAGTTTAGTAATTTTTAGTTTTCATCACTTAAAATTGCTCAAATTTGATCACATTTCACTTAAAAATACATTGGTGACCAACTTTTTTGGTGGTTTAGTCATTTATTTCACATAGTGACCAACTTTTTTTGTCGCCTGGTCATTTATCACCCATTTTTCTACTAGTGTATGATGCAAAAACACAAGATACTTAGTAAAAAGTTAGTATAAAATGGACTTCAGCTCATATCTACAAGAAAACCTAGAAAATTTTATGAAAATAAATAGTGAGGGTGAGGGTTTGAAAAAAATACCAAACAAGTAGCAAATACCGAGATCTAGAGAATAACCACATGGGTTTGGTAGATCCAAAAATCTACTGGATATGAAGGACCTAACAATTTTTTTGAAGAATTATTGGTTGTAAAACAAATTTAACAAAATTTTACCGAAAAACGTATATCCTGGTAACCAACTATGATACCATGTTAGAATATTGAGAATATGCATGAACATACAACAATATATTTACTAACATGCAAATCAAGAATCTAGTGGTATAACCTTCAATCCATACAAGCAATAATAATCATGTATGAAACAAGAGACAAGAGAAAAGAATGATACACCCAATATACGTGGTAAAACCCCAAATGGGGAAACATCCATGAGAAGATATTGTCTTCATATTATTTCAAAATATCCAATCTTACACTTAAGCTCCACTCCACATATGATCTCACAATTTTACAATAGAATTGTAATGCAACACATAAGAGAAATGGAAGAATAACATCCCAAAATACATTTGGGATAAATGATTTTCCATCTCATTGTATATTAATGAATGTTAATAGGATGATATTACTCCATATTGATGCATGTGGGATAACTCCTTTTAAATAAAATTAGAGTTATTTATGTCTTCCAATGCTAGATAAGACATCTTACAATATCATACTATACATCATTACACATGTAATATTAAAATTACACATTCCATCAATACAAATTTGTTTAAAATTATTTCAATGCTTTTGTGTGTCATTATTTACTTTTCCTTTCTTTAATATAACTGCTTTATATAAAACATTTGGGTTGAAGAATCAATAATGTGGCCATTGTCTTGTCATGGTAAAGTTACAAATAGTATGAGTTATCATTGGAAGCTATTATTCTAATTCCACTCCTATATAAAAAAAAAATAGTGAATGTTACACTCCAACATGAGCATTTCATTGTTATCTTAACGATTACATTTTAATGAATACTCTTGAATTGTTAACATAACATTAAAGCTATAACACAAAATTTAAACATTTAAATATATTTCAATAAACATAGTAACATTTTGTCAATCTTTAAAATTTAAAAATTGTAAATATATTCAAGAATTTAGTTAACTTTATCCTATTAGTACTATGTCAAATATTAGTGTGAAATATCTTGTTACTATGAGTGTAACAAATAATTTTTTTTTATGGATAAGAAATTAAATAGTTACAGGAAAAACATTAACAACCTCAATGAGTAATGTCACAAGAAAGTAAACAAATAAATAAAAAGAAGAACAATAATATTTCTTTTTAAAATGATATATTTGTAATAGAATGGGTCTCTATTTGTTTACAATTTCATCACTTGTGAATATGTATAATATATTGCATTTTTTATTAAAAAAATATAGTTGAATTTGGTATAATTTGAAAGTTCTAAACCTTTTCAAGTGTAACAATGCATACAATTCTTAAGCGAAACAAAAATTAAACAATGACATTCACATGCAGTGCACCGAAATTTACCTTGGAAACCCCGAAGGGAAAAACCAACTTAACATAGAGCTTCACCGCTCTCTTTGTTTATTTTTTTCATCGTATTAATTCAATAGTTTACAATACAATATATATACATTCGGAAACCTTTGAAACCCTAATTCCCAAACTGGAATTAGATTACAATGGGATGAAAACCATTGGTCGAAAAACAACCAAAACGGGATGAAAACAGCCCGAACCCTTGGACCCCCTTCACTTGAGGGACAACCCCAAACCCCCGCTAGAAGGTGTGTAGTCATGAAGAGAATATAACACATACACAATATAGGTTACAATTGAATTTGGTATATTTTATGCATTGCATTAAACATGTTTGGTTACTCCAAACTTAAATTCAAAGTAACCACATAAAATAGAGATGGCACATGATACATGATACTTGGATAAGCTAAATGTTATTAAAATCATAACCACATAAAATGGGAGACAACATACAACACATGCAGTGTGGAAGAGATAAGTGTTATTAATCATAATTTTTTTAAATTCAAAATTGCCACATATACCTCCACATGGACTTTAAATTTCAAATTACAAAAACTTATGTGTTGTAGTAGTGTATAATATGTAAATATATTAATGTTATATAACATGTTAGGTAACTCATATTCATTATTATTCACATTAAAAATACATTTCTCTACATTCAATACACAATAAATTCGTTCAATATATAATCTACTTCCATTATGCAATAAAAAAACATTAATCATAATTTTGCATCCGATACATAAAATAAATGTGTGAACACCCAAGATTAGATCCAACCACAAATAAAATTATTACTCACAATTACAAATTTCTTGAGAAACGATATTATTATACACAATATAGGTCTATCCATAAATATTTTGATGCCTAAGGGTAATATGCTTGTCATGTAGATATGTCTATCTTAGATGGTTGTAAATGGTAGTTAAATTTTCATATCCAATGTCATAAAATGAAGAAAAAAAAATTCATCAATTATATATATCCCTAATAAAATGTCATGACCATAAAGAGTATCCCAACATTTGCACCTAAAAATAACACATTGGAAAGATGAGAAATCCATTTGCATGATCTCTTGTATCTTTTTGATGTAACCTATATTCCCCTCTATTATGTTTTGATCACGATGGCTAGCATGACTATATTGGTCAAACTCAACCTCCACTCCATATTCAAATGTGGCACATCCATAATGTTAATTTTTTGAGCATTAATTCAACATACTCTAGGATCTTTACTGAGAGAATAACATGTACAACATATCAAGCATATCAAGCATGTATCAAGCATATCAAGCAATCACATAAGACAATGGACACACAGAGTTTCACTGGGGAAAACCATAAAGGTGAAAAACCCCACAACTTCCTCAGAGATATAAAAAGCAATGATACAACCAAAGTACAAGAGATAATCTTCTCCTAGCAGCTGATCCTCCTCCTCACATATGCACCACTTTCCGAGTGATGGAAGAGTGAGTAATGAGATGATCAAATAGAGATCTCCCGATCTCTATTTATACCTGTCCTATCCTACCCAATAAACCAGTGGGGCCGACTTGTCTAACTCAGTATAATAACCCATGGTTACATTAATCCAGGCCGACCCCTCACTAGGTGGTCTAATAACCCATCATAGTAAGTTACGACACTTGCGACACTTGTCAATGCAAATGACGACACTTCCATATAGAGGAATAATATATCTCTATAGGAGTACAATAATACATAGATGAAATACATTCTGAAGTTACATATACATCAACACTCCCTCTTAACTAGGAAGGTATTTCTTGACACATATTTGCTAGCACAAGCCTTCTTCTCTGGATCATCGTCATTGAATCATCGTCATCAAGTCATCATCATCGTCACTGTTGCTATTATCTCAATCAATATTCGATCTACTCGTCATAGGAATTTCTATAGAGCCAGTCCTTTTTCATACTGGATGTAGGTCCACCACCTGCAGGTCTTCATCACTGGCTATACTGTGGAATCCTCAGGACTTATTACGTGCGTCACAAAACCTTGCAAGAGCATCCCAGGCTGTTACGAGCACACAGTTCTACCTGTCGAATCTCCCAGGGACATATTATATGTGACCTCACCACAAAACCTCGCAAGAGAATCCCAGGCTGTTACGAGCACACAGCTCTACCTATAGGATCTCCCAGGGACATATTACATGTGGTCACCACAAAACCTCGCAAGAGCATCCCAGTATGTTACGAGCACACAGCTCTACCTATAGGATCTGCCAGGGCCAAATTACATGTGGTCATGGAAAAACCTCGCAAGAGCATCCCAGGACTTATTACAGGCACACAACCCAACCTATCAGATCTCCCAGGGACATATTACATGCCATAGGACAAAACCTCGAAAGAGCATTTGCCAGATATCCCAAGGCCATATTACATGCCATAGGAAAAACCTCGAAAGACTATTTGCAAACCTCTTAGGGCCAAATTATATGTCCTCCCAAGAAAAACCTCGAAAGAGCATTTGCTAGATATTCCAGGGCCATATTATATGCCATAGGAAAAACCTCGAAAGACTATCAACAAACCTCTCAAGGCCATATTATATGCTTGTCTGCACAACCTGTCCACGGCCACAGAGCATCATCCTGATACTCTCCATACATCATCCTGATGTACATCAACACATGATCATCCTGATCATCATCATAGCATCATCCTGATACATATCATCTGCAGCAACATCCTGAAGCTCATCATCCATGATCATCCTGATCATATAGTGCATCCATATGATGCATACCTGATACATATCATCATACATGATCTACCTGATCATACAATGCATCCACCTGATACATATACAAATAAATGATCCATCTGATCATAACAAGCATCCAACATGATGCATATACATATACATGATCCAACTGATCATAACAAGCATCCAACATGATGCATATACACATACATGATCCAATTGATCATAAAAAGCATCCAACATGATGCATATACATAGCAGTAACTGGAGCATCATTCTGATGCTCATCATCCAGTGCTTACATCCACAGCCATGTGAAGGATCCTCCTCTCACCATGCTTGGAATGGCTCCAGCAAATGTGTCCATCACTTCTTCCTCGAAGTGTCATCTATCTGAAGAACACCAAGCCTCTCTCTAAAGTACTCGAACTTCACTCTGACTAGTGGTTTCGTCAGTACATCTGCAATTTGCTCATCTGTCGCAACATACAGGAGCTTCACTGCTCCTCTCTGCACCATATCCCTGATATAGTGATATTCGATCTCGATGTGCTTGGACCTGTCATGGAACACAGGGTTCTCAGACAGCTTCACACAACTCTGGTTGTCACAAAAGATACTAGTAGCCTCCAACGGGAGATCAAATAACTCAGACAGTAGCTTCCGGAGCCATACTACCTCACAACTAGCCGAACAAGCTGCAACATACTCTGCTTCGGCTGTACTCAGTGCTACGCAGGACTACTTCCTGCTAAACCAAGAGATCACACCTGATCCCATACTGAAGCAGCACTGTAGGACCCCTCCTTTAGGGTCCCCTTGAACTGAACCTGAAACTTTAACAACTTCATACAAACAAATTAGCCATCATAGTTATTGGAAAAATAAAATAAAAAGCGTCAATAACTTAACAAAAATAAGCAAAACCTTGACCTGTCAACCCGATCCAGCTGGTCCATTGTCGTCTGCGTCTTCTGTAGGATCCCTCCAGCAAAGCTCGTTTAACCATTGGTGAAGCAACCGTTAGCTTCGCCACCCAACCATAGGCTCATGCTTTCAGTCGCATGGCATCCCCCGAGCTTTGGGTCGTAAATTTCACACACAATTCTCAAGAAACCTAGCTTGGGTTTCCCCCCCACCAAGATTTCCAGCCAAACCCTCAATAGCAGCAAGTCATGAGGTAACTCAATATTACGATAGTCATCCAGGGTCTGGGTCCTTTACCCATCCCCAAACTCTTCCTTTTAAAGGAAAATACCCTGTGACACATGTCGCTTTATGCATAAATAATTCTTTAATTAATTCTTTAATGAAAAATAACTCACCCATCCAAGTGTCAGTTTCTCTAGGAGATGCACCAACATCCCTAAGTTTGTTCATGTTTGTCCCCTAGATATTTCACTTAACTCCTAGATTTGTGGTGTAAGTGGAGTTGACTAGGTGTCCATGCCTAGGATTCCATTTTGCTCCTAAATAAATATTTTTAATATTTTCAAGTAATCAGGAATATCCTTTCATGTGCAATGCCTAAATAACACTTAATATTATTTAAATTCCAAAGTAATCATTTATGTGCAAATACCTAAAGTACTCAAATGCATTTCTAAGTAAAGTTCTAGGTGCAAAATTATACGTTTCAACGCAGTTAAGTTTAGCAATCAACTTTTACTAGGGACCCGGTGCCGCGCCGTTGGGCCACCTTGTTCCTTAATTTAATTTACCTGACATGGAACCACTCCGTCGGGTCCATTCATCCGTAGGTTTCCATTCCTCAGCAAGGCACCACATCATTGGGTCCTTGCATCCACTCTTTCCGTTCTCGGCAGGGTACCGCACCGTCAGGCCCTTCTACCGTCATCCTTCCGTTTTGACTTGCGAGAACTTCATGTAGGGATTTCAGGAGCCGTTACCTTCCATCCTCCGTCTACACGCTATTAAGGACTAATGGCGTTGAGGAGTGAGTCCGTTCTCACTGCGTGCCCCCCAACTCGTACGTGACTAGCTCCTTCGTGGCCCACCTTGTACGCCCTCATGTTTTCCTCTTGAGCAAGCGGATCAGTGCTTATCTGCTCAAGCGTGGTATTCCGTTGGAAGTTGAAATCGTCGTCACACTCCCTGTGTGTGATTTACTCATACTTTACGACCCTTCATATTCCTTTGTGTGTCCGTCGGTGAACCATTTCACCTGTCGCTACACACATTTCTCACAAACGTAAATTAGTAGCACTGTCCTCAATAATCACAATTTGGTTTATAAATCTGTTGCTTCATTAAGCATCTATAATTTACTCAATCATTACTCATTCATCTAATCACATAATCAATTGCACAGCTAGTTGTTAAGCATCATTCATATGTACAGTTTTCATATAAAAGTTAATCGTTAAACAACATGAAATCGTCCATTCACAATAACTACCCAAATGCACATATATCAATCAATCTTAATCATAAATATACTCAAAATAAAATCATAGGGTTATTTTATTAATGTTTCAAATAGTCGGGTGACTCAACAGGTGCCCTCAATGTCTACAGTAGTCTAGGGGCACTACATACACCCCTACTTATTTAGAACTCTGTCCCGAAGTTCAGAATAAAAATGGAAAGCTATGATGCATCTTAGTTGCGTCCTCCCAAGTTGCAGATCTAGGACTGTAACTGTCCTAGTGCACTTTGACTTGATCAATCAGGGGTAATCATTAAGCAAGAACTAATCAATCAATTATACCACTCCACATATATAATTTAATTCCTTAATTCATTTATCAATTATTTTCGTCGTTCACATCTTCAGGTTTTCCTCAATCTTTTAAGACATATCAAGGCTCAAGAAACCACTTTATCGAAGTTGTTCAACTGGGTCACTCAACAGGTGCCCTTAAGGTCCACGGTCATTTTAGGGGTATTACATACACCCCCTCTTATATAGAACTTTGTCCTGAAGTTAAAAAAAAAAATGTGTTCTTGTACTTTTGACCCTAGGCTTTATCTTGATTTCTATTCTCATCTTCATGTCATTGTATTCTATTTTTCTCCAATAATCATGGCTATAAGCACAAGTGGTTAAATTCATTAGTTCCTATATCATATAGTATGGTTACAATACACCCTCAGGATCTTAATCGTAACTTCTCCTAATATCAATCCGATAATACATTCCATAATTGTCAGTCACAACAGGATTTCCTATATCTCTTATTTGTTCACGAGGGTCTGCTATGTTCAAATTTTCAACAAGCTGTACTGCGTCAATAGCCACCCAATAATTTATCAACATAACACATCCAAGTAAGGTTTCAAATTTATTTGGTTATTCTCCCTTCGAGACAAGTCACGGTTTTTAACAAATCGGGAGGGACCCTCAAATGGTCCAAAACTAAATTCCATAAGACTTCTTCCAAATATCTAAATGTTTAACACTGTTGGTTCTCAAAAAGTTAGGATTCGAGTTGTAGAAATTTAGTGACTTAGTCGAACGTGTTAAAATTGATCTCTTAGTCCTTTCATCATTATCATTACGTCCAGGTTAATGAGCTTATCAGATCCCTACCTCATTTCATCCTTTTAGTTGTCACATGGTTACTTCGACAGACTCATCAAGTTGTACACTATGTGTTTTCTCAACCTCATCGAGTTCTACCTTGGGCTAGTCGTATTTTCATCAAGGTTTGACCATGTTCTGAGATTAGCCTCATAGAGTTCATTATGCCAATCATCTCCATACTTTCTTTTATTAAATTCGTCTTCACTTGGCCCTCTCAATGGACCTTCCATGTTTCAACTTATGTGTCTATGTAGTCTCATCGAGTCTTATCATCAGAACTAGTCGTCTAGTGATTAAGTTGCACATCATCAGGTGGTTAATATTATTGTCCTCAACTCACCATGCTGATTGTCTCCATACTTTTCTCTACAAAGGTCATCATCATTTGGCCCTTTGGTGGGTTTTCCGAGTTAAGGATTCTCTATTCACTATGTCATGGTTACATCAAGATTGTACTTCTTCATTATTTTAGGGACCCCCATATTTACATGGTTTTCTCAACAAAACGTTGTTAATCAACACTCCTTGCTAAGTCTTGTTGCAATCATTAGAGATCATATAGTATGAATCTCTATCTACACATTGTTTATTAATATCCACATAAACTATTATAGGAATGATGAATGCAACATTCTTAATATAGTATGTACAAGCATGTGTATAATCATAAATAATCAGAATTCTCATATACCCATATCTTTTATAACTCACTCTCATACATATAGATAATTGTGCACAATATATATATATATATATATATATATATATATATATATATCAATTCTTATAGGTAATATAAATTCTTTAGACAACCATATTCCTCATGTATATATACACATTTTCTATTGATAACTATCATATCATTATACAAATATAACATATATACATTTCTCTATAAATACAAGATATTCAAATAATACCTTTAATAACATTAACCTTTCTTTTTTTTTAAACACCCCTACCATAACTTAAGAATTATTGAACCAAATAATTGTTTCACCATTATAAACTAAGAAATAATCATTCTTAATTCTTTAACTAATAAATTTTCTATTTCCACAAGTATGTATCACAAATATCTACCATTTACCTTTACAACTAAAGAAGTTACTTTATGTTGCTAATGTCCCTATATTACAAATTTTAAACTAATATTTTTTTTAGAAATACTCTTACAAGATGTACGTAATACAACTACCAACTAGCCAACTCACTTGGCATGTAATGTAATAAAGTTCTTTTCTAGTTCAGCCATCTATACATTACAATTATAAACACGTCATTGATTGATAAAGTGGGCATAAAAACGTTATCATCTTCCTAAACTTAAGTCATTAAATCATAAAATAATTATATATTACCACTTTTCCTAATCTTAAGTAATTAAAACATAAAGTAATGTAACTTACTTCCAACTCTAATTCTATCAAGTGTTAATACAACACTATACGTAAATACTTCTTTATAACTAGGTTCGTTGTCCTATGTTTTCATCAACCTTTAATTAATAACTAAAACTATCACGATATAAGTGTGTACTATCATTTGCTAGCTAAAGGCGGTTACTCACAAGAATGTGAACCCAAATATTAGCATAAAGAAAGAGTTTACGTCTTAAAATTTCCAAGCTAACGAATAGTAAACCTTTCCTTCGTTTTGATTAAGAGATGTAATAATAAAATAGATTATAAATTCGTTAGCTCTAAATAATTGATAACACAAATAATATGATTCACATCTATAAAACATGACGATTTTATTAATCACCAGCAGAGATATCCATAAGTAGGTCAATGTGAGTGCTAAGAAAGAGAATACAAAGTGGTAGCACAAACCCGCTCCCAAACAAGTATTATATATGCAGGAAAGAATAATGTCAGAAAAGGAATTTAAGGAGAGAGCTTCAACAAAAAGGTCGGCTAGTTTTTCCGTTTTGAAAAAGCCTAGTTTGAGTGTTTTGAAAGGTAATTTTTAATTTTATGCAGTTGTAATGTACAAGCAAGACGTAGATAATGCCTAGAGAAGACTAATAATTAATATAGATAACCCTAAAGGGAAGAAGAGAACTTTTTGGCTCTGAAAATATCCAGAAGACACAGATAATATGTTTTGAATTTATGGATAAAAAGAGAATGTACAACTTAGCCTCTTGAATGCTCTCCTTTTATTCATTCATATTCGCATTGACGAAGAATTCACCAAGTATCCCTCTTCTGAGCAAAGTGCAGTTAAGATTACAACTTGGTGATAATAAAACATGCTACAATAAAGCTGCCAGCACCATTGTAAAAATTGCACTGAAGTTGAATTAATGAGTAGCCATAAAAGCAGTGATGAAATGGCTGTCGAGAAGTAAAAAAATAATCGGGTTCTTATCAACTAAGGAACTGCAGTAATGGACCATACGCATCCACACCACTTAGTATTCATTTCCACCATTAACGATAAACAATATAAATCCTAGGTAATCTTTCACTGTTTATAATAAACAAATAATACTGCATTAACTTCCACTAACAACTCTAAATGAAATAATTGTGCAGCGCCGACTTCACAATCAATAATATACAACCGCAATACAGTATCGACCTCAAATTTGACAATAAGTTGTTTAAAAGCATGCCACGATGGAGTCCGCCGCTTATGGCTAAGGGCACACCATTGCCACCTATTTTAAAATTTGACTTAATTAAAGGCATCTAAGTTTAATGACAGAACAAGGAGTCCAACTGCCCTACTCAACCAGATTTCCTCCTCAAGTTTATCGATCGTCATGCATCAACGGTTGAAACCAAGGAGAGGTCGAGTTGATGTACGAAGATCACAACCACCGAGAGCGTGACGTCGAGCTGAACGCCTGTCCAAGGTTCTGTTTACTCGATCGATACTGTAACTACCTTACACAGATAGCAGCATTAACCGAGCTTTTCAGAAGGAGAGGGCATAACCGCTACCAGCGTCTACGTTTTTTTTTTTTTTTTTAAACAAACAGTTAAGGGAGAGTTGGGACTTCCTTTCTGGGGAGGAGGAGAATGTATTCTCTGATTAAAAAATGTAGTGTGAAAATACAGAGATTACACACTTGGAAACTAAACATAATGTTTACATAAGGTGAAGACACATGTATGCAAGAATCGCTCAAAGATTCACCAAAGAGAAAAGGAAGAGCTCGATCATAAGGTAAAGTACCTTACTCTACGGCTACCGAGACAAGAAATAAACCAGATAGACGCCTTTCTCACTGAGTTGCGTTGTCTCTTATACTTGCGAAAAATAAAAATAGAAATAAAAAAATTACAGAGGCTCTAAACGAAACTTCTAACAACAGATGGATCTAGACACTTTCAAACAAAACTCAGGACAAAACAAGGGTTGAATATTAACTGAGCGATCTTACTCCAGCCAGATAACAATGCAGAGAGTGAATGAAATCCTGAGCGAATCTCAATGAGATCGGCTAGAACGCAAGGTTTGAATGTTATGATTAGAGATCCTGTGTTGAGCAACGATTTCAGGAGGAGCCAAACATTACAAGTAGAGAATATATATAGATCAGTATAAATCAACAACAAAATGCTTAATGAGCATAGATATGGCTCTGAAATCTGCGCAACAGATAGAAGACGTCGAGATACTATAGGTTCGAAGGAAGAGGGCGAGCGACGCCCATCTCTACAAATCTGAGCCCTCGTATTACATTCTAACAAAATAAATAAACACAGCAACCTCTTTGCAGGGGATCGGGCCTTCGACAACCGTCCCTTCCCATAACTGCTACAGGGAAAATATAAAAAGAAAATAAAACAAAACAGAGGTCAGTTTGTCAACAATACAAACTCGCTCAATTAGAATAATACATAAACCACACAGATGGATTCCGCTCTTCTCCTTGTGGCTGTTACTCGCACTGTCAGGCTTAGAAGAGACTGAAGATTAACCACGAGCTAAGGGCTGCTATAAAATGTATCAACTGGAATATCGGATATACAGGCCAAAATTTAGGGATCTAGTTGGTTCATATGATATCTACAAGAAACGACCTATAATTTCTCCATAATCACTACAGGTTCAAGGCGGCATACATTAAATTTACACCGGAATAACAATTATCTCACCCACTCGACCATTGTTTGGAAGTTTCGTCCACTAATTAAGGGGTGATTCAAGGATGCCGTTGTGACAGATCTCAAGAGAACATGTCGTGGTGACGGATCTGAAGGGGACAGGTCATTGTGACCTATTTCAAGAGAGATACTACCACTTGACTCCGGGATCCGGAATGACAGGGGTTATCCTGTAATTGTGGATTTGGCGTGAGTTTCGATCAGGTCGCGCACACAGAGCATTCATCATTGGAGACAATAATGGGAAAACTGCAAATCGTGGCTCGTTTAATCTCTGAGGATATTATTGCTATGATTTTAAACAACAGAGCAAGTATGATCATGGATTCGCACACTCAAAAGATATAAATAGAGTGCATTACCATGTCTACCAAAAGACACTTAACCTTCAGATCTAAAGCAATACGGTGTAATGAGATAGTCTACCAGGAAACATTTATGCTCCAGATCTAAATCATACTGTACACAAAATTTTAAATTCCAAACGAAGTATAGTTCAAATCTAAATACCTAATAAATTTTTGAAAGAATACTGAGGTATAAATCATTATTGACATAAATTTCAATTTCCTCAGATCGAAGTAGTTTAGGTCTGTAAGTAGGTCTCCGGTAGTTTCAACAATAGACATATTCATAAAATTTTAGTGCCCACAAAATTTCCATTTTTAGAAATCGAAAGGGTGGAGAATTATAAAAATTCCTTTCTTTGAAATTTCTGACATAAAACTGATATGTAAATTTTCACGCATGTAAAATTACTATTTCCAGCAATCGAAAAAGGGTGCAGAATTATATAATCAAGATCTCTGAAAATTTCAGAAATAGAGAAAAGAAATTCAGTAATAGCCACTTAAATACGATCGTACCTGTGTAAATAGTGCCCCGGTCGAAGGTGTAAATCCACAAAGGTTGCAGCTCCAATCCCATCGTTGGTCACCCTCAAGGCTCGACCGGCTCTGATACCAAATGTAGGACCCCTCCTTCAAGGTCCCCTTGAACTGAACCTGAAACTTTAACAACTTCATGCAAACAAATTAGCCATCATAGTTATTGGAAAAATAAAATAAAAAGCGTGAATAACTTAACAAAAATAAGCAAAACCTTAACCTGTCAACCCGATCCAGCTGGTCTATTGTCGTCTACGCCTTCCGTAGGATCCCTCCAGCAAATCTCGTTTAACCATTGGTGAAGCAACCGTTAGCTTCGCCACCCAACCATAGGCTCTTGCTTTCAGTCGCATGGCCTCCCCCGAGCTTTGGGTCGTAAAGTTCACACACAATTCTCAAGAAACCCAGCTTGGGTTTCCCCCCCACCAAGATTTCCATCCAAACCCTCAATAGAAACAAGTCATGAGGTAACTCAATATTACGATAGTCATCCAGGGTCTGGGTCCTTTACCCATCCCCAAACTCTTCCTTTTAAAGAAAAATCCCCTGTGACACAAGTCGCTTCATGCATAAATAATTCTTTAATTAATTCTTTAATGAAAAACAACTCACCCATCCAAGTGTCAGTTTCTCTAGGAGATGCACCAACATCCCTAAGTTTGTTCATGTTTGTCCCCTAGATATTTCACTTAACTCCTAGATTTGTGGTGTAGGTGGAGTTGACTAGGTGTCCATGCCTAGGATTCCATTTTGCTCCTAAATAAATATTTTTAATATTTTTAAGTAATCAGGAATATCCTTTCATGTGCAATGCCTAAATAACACTTAATATTATTTAAATTCCAAAGTAATCATTTATGTGCAAATGCCTAAAGTACTCAAATGCATTTCTAAGTAAAGTTCTAGGTGCAAAATTATACGTTTCAATGCAGTTAAGTTTAGCAATCAACTTTTACTAGGGACCGGGTGCCGCGCCGTTGGGCCACCTTGTTCCTTAATTTAATTTCCCTGACATGGAACCACTCCGTCGGGTCCAGTCATCCGTAGTTTCCATTCCTCGGCAAGGCACCACATCGTTGGGTCCTTGCATCCACTCTTTCCGTTCTCGGCAGGGTACCGCACCATCAGGCCCTTCTGTCGTCATCCTTCCGTTTTGACTTGCGGGAACTTCATGTAGGGATTTCAGGAGCCGTTACCTTCCATCCTCCGTCTACACGCTATTAAGGACTAATGGCGTTGAGGAGTGAGTCCGTTCTCACTGCGCGCCCCCCCAACTCGTACGTGACCAGCTCCGTCATGGCCCACCTTGTACGCCCTCACGCTTTCCTCTTGAGCAAGCGGATCAGTGCTTATCTGCTCAAGCGTGGTATTCCGTCGGAAGTTGACATCGTCGTCACACTCCCTGTGTGTGATTTACTCGTACTCTACGACCCTTCATATTCCTTTGTGTGTCCGTCGGTGAACCGTTTCACCTGTCGCTACACACATTTCTCACAAACATAAATTAGTAGCACTACCCTCAATAATCACAATTTGGTTTATAAATCTGTTGCTTCATTAAGCATCTATAATTTACTCAATCATTACTCATTCATCTAATCACATAATCAATTGCACAGCTAGTCGTTAAGCATCATTCATATGTATAGTTTTCATATCAAAGTTAATCATTAAACAACATGAAATCGTCCATTCACAATAACTACCCAAATGCACATATATCAATCAATCGTAATCATAAATATACTCAAAATAAAATCATAGGGTTATTTTATTAATGTTTCAAATAGTCGGGTGACTCAGCAGGTGCCCTCAATGTCTACAGTAGTCTAGGGGCACTACATACACCCCTACTTATTTAGAACTTTGTCCTGAAGTTCAGAATAAAAATGGAAAGCTATGACGCATCTTAGTTGCGTCCTCCCAAGTTGCAGAGCTAGGACTGTAACTATCCTAGTGCACTTTGACTTGATCAATCAGGGCTAATCATTAAGCAAGAACTAATCAATCAATTATACCACTCCACATATATAATTTAATTCCTTAATTCAGTTATCAATTATTGTCGTCATTCACATCTTCAGGTTTTCCTCAATCTTTTAAGACAGATCAAGGCTCAAGAAACCACTTTATCGAAGTTGTTCAGCTGGGTCACTCGATAGGTGCCCTTAAGGTCCACAGTCATTTTAGCGGCATTACATACCCATATGTGGTCTTCCTATCTGCAGCACTGCCTACCCAATCTAAATCAACATAACCCTACAGGTTAAAATTTTGATTTGCATCATACTTGAGCCCATAATCAACTGTACCCTTCAGGTACCTCAGAATATGCTTTATAGCAACCAGGTGAACACTTCTTGGATCTGTCAGGAACTAGCTCAATGTGTTCACCGCAAAGCAAATATCTGGTCTCGTGTTCGTCAGGTACATCAAGGACCCAATCATCTGACAATACATCGTGACATCAACCGGATCAGATGAAGCATCACACAGAAGCTTCAGGTTCAATGCCATAGGTGTGGCCATGGCCTTGCAGTCCATCATCTCAGACCTCTTCAAGATCTCTACTGCATACTTCCCTTGTCCAAGGAAGATCCCATTTGCACTCTGCCACACCTCGATTCCTAGAAAATAGTGCATCATCCCCAAGTCCTTCATCTCGAACATGGCAGCAAGCTTCCTCTTGGTATTAGCAATCAAACTATCTTCTCCTGTAACAAATAGGTCATCCACATATAGAAGTAGTATCACTAGATTGCCTTCCTCAACCTTGTAGTAAAGGTTGGAATCTGCTTTACTCTCGGTAAAGCCCAAACTGGATAGAAAGCTGTCCATCCTACCATACCAAGTCCTAGGAGCTTGCTTCAAGCCATACAAGGCTTTCTTCAACCTACACACATATGACTCTCTGTCATGTGTCTCAAAACCGAGTGGTTGCTCCACATACACTTCCTCTTCGACTACACCATTCAAGAAAGCTGTCTTGACATCCATCTGGTGTATCTTCCATTTAACCACTGCAGCCAGAGCAAGTATTGATAGTATGGAAGTGTACCTAGCTACAAGAGAAAAAGTTTCTTCATAGTCTATCCCCTCTTTCTGGGAGAAGCCACGAGCTACAAATCTTGCTTTGTATTTCTCTATGTTTCCATCTGTAGCATGCTTGATCTTGTAGATCCACTTGGAAGTCACAACAGACTTCCCTTCAGGTCTTGGGACCACATCCCAAACATCATTCTTCATGATCGACAGGTATTCCTCGACCATGGAATCCTTCCATTCTTTCTTTTCCACTGCTTCCTCATAACTGGAAGGTTCTTTGTTCATAATGTCACAAAGTAAGGCAACATAACTGTGTGTCATCTAGTTCTCTTCCTTTCTCTGTGTTCTTCTTCTGGAATGCCATACCTTTCTACATCTTGAATGAGTTCTCTAGCCCATGTAGGTTTCCTCTTGTGAGAGTCCTTCTCACGGGGTGGATTTACAGGTTCTTGTGGATCTTCAATTTCATGATCTGCTTCTAGAATTGCTTCAGTCATGGTAGTATCTTGAAATATGGTTTCCTTTGGTTCTTCATGATCTTCAACAGGTGCCTTCCTTGACTTGATGAAAGCTAATTTTTCATCAAATGTTACATCCCTGTTAACATCAATATTCTTGAACCCTGGAAAGTATATTCTATAAGCCTTCGAGCTTTCATTGTACCCCAAAAAGATACCCTTCTTTCCTGAAGGATCTATCTTTGTCCTCTTTTCCTTTGGAACATGTGTATATACTGGACAACCAAATATCCTAAGATGGCTGACCTCAGGTTTCTTACTAGTGAAGACTTCTTCCGGTGTCTTGTTGTCCAATATCTTGTGAGGTGTTCTGTTCTGCACATATACAGCTGTCCTAGCTGCTTCTGCCCATAGATGCATAGGCAGATCCTGTTCATTCAACATTGCCCGTGCTGCTTCGATGATTGTTCTATTCTTCCTTTCTGCTACTCCATTTTGTTGTGGATTGTAGGGAGCAGTCAACTCCCTCTTAATCCCTGAATCACTGCATAGTTTCTTGAAATCACCTAAAGTGAATTCGCCACCATTGTTGGATCTAAAAGTCTTGATCTTCTTATAAGTTTGATTTTCCATCAAGGTTTTGAATTCCTTGAACTTGTCAAATACTTCATATTTGTTTTTCAAGAAATAAACCCAAGTCTTCCTAGAGAAATCATCAATGAAAGAGACATAGTATACATACCCACTCAGAGAACTGGATGACATTGGTATGCATTCATCAGAGTGGATAATCTCCAAAATTCCTTTTGCTTTGCTTTCACTGCTTGGAAATGCCTTCTTAATGTTCTTTCCTTTTGCACATCCTTTTCAAACACCTTCATGCTTTGACTTGATTTCAAGAAGACCTTCTACAGCTTTACTTGCAATTGGTAGTGCTCTGTAATGTACATGTGCAAGCCTTCTATGCCAAAGTTCACTTGGCTCCATGAATTCATGTACCATGGCATATTCAAGTTGTCCCTTCAATTTGTACAATCCTCCCTCTTGCTCTCCAATCACCACTGCATCATCAATAGTTTTACCCTTTGGACACATTAGGACTTGGCCATCTACAAATGCAACTCTCATGCCTTTTGCATCCAATGCAGAGATGGAGAGCAGGTTCTTCTTGAGCCCAGGTACAAATAACACATCTTTCATCTTCAAAGACTTTCCAGAGTCTAGGTTGTAGGAGGATTCCCCACTTCCTTTGATAGGATATTGATAATCATCCCCAAGTTTCACCTTATGGGGTGATTCATGTTCAGATAGATTTACAAAAGATTCTTTAAACCCAGTCATGTGTTTAGAATCCCCACTGTTAATCATCCAATCATTGCAACCATGAGAAATAGTACCTGTGAGGGATGAGATTAGAACATATTCATCTTTACTAGATGAGTCATGACTTTCTGCTCTAGCCTTCTTCATAGGAGGTACATCATCCTCAGTAGCATGAGCATGATATCTTCTTTTGTTATTCTTCTTCTTCTTGAAGGAGTTGTTGTTGTTGTTATCCCTTTTGTTCTTGGGACAATCCACATCAAAGTGTCCCTTTTCATTACATGTGAAACATCTCAGATCCTTCTTATTCTTTTGATGGTTGTGATTGGATCTCTTGTAATGAGAGTGCTCCTTCTTGGGCTTGCTTCTTTTGGTGTGGGCTGCAAGAGCTTGATCTTCATTCCCCATATTTTCTTCTCGGGCCACAAGCCTTGCTTCTTCTTGTGAACATTCCTCCCACAGTCTACTGAAGGAGACCAACTTCTTTCTTGCACAGATTCCTTGGATAAAGGAATCCCATGATCTAGGTAGGCCATTTAGTGTGGTCATGACAACTTCACCATTGTCCACAATTTCATCCACAGCTTCAAGCTGTTCCTTGATCTGAGAGACCTTAGAAAAATAAGATTGAATGGTCTCTCCATTCTGAAGCTTTACCCCTTTCAATTGGTTTCGGAGGGTCATCTTCTGATTTATGTTCTTCCCTTCAAATAGCTTGGTAAGGGAATCAAACATCTCCTTGGGTGTCTTCAGAGATGACACATGTGGGATGAGATGGTCCTTGATAGAATCATCAATGATTCTCTTTGCCTTGACCAAGTTCTTCTTGTGAAGAGCCTTAGCCTCTTCTCCCTCGAGGACAAGGATTTCTTCACTTATATAAGTGTCCAGCTCATTTTCTTCTAGGATTAACCCAATCCTATACTTCCATGCTCAGAAGTTATCAGACCCTTCAAGCTTATCCTCAAGCTTGGTGTGGTGAGACATCTTAAAGATTAATTCAAATGGAAATAGAAAAGATTTAGGTCTTACCACTTGAGTTGCTAAAAACTGGATCTAGATCTGGTCCTGGATCAGGGTTTGTCAGAGAAACCCTAAAAATTCAAACTTTGAATTTCAAACTTCTAAAAGGATAGAAAGATGCGCCTTGATGAGGTGATCGGCGCAACCACAAATATCAATCCAAAGCTCTAAACTTCGATTTTTCCAAGGATCTTCCAGCTATGTCTTCAGATTTCAGAAATTCCTATTTTTGTGGAAACCCTAATTTTTAGGGCCAAAACTAAAAGTGCTCAGAATTGAATTCTGATTGGACAGATAGATTCTCCTTTATGAGTAGAGTCAATCTACCTTACTTCTTTTCCAAAATATGTGGAGAGAAACCCAATAAACAAGAAACCCTAGTTTTCGCCACTGCACAATGTCTTCTTCTCAAGGAAGCTCTGATACCATGCTAATTTTTTGAGCATTAATTCAACATAATCTAGGATCTTTACTGAGAGAATAACATGTACAACATATCAAGCATGTATCAAGCATATCAAGCAATCACATAAGACAATGGACACACAGAGTTTCACTGGGGAAAACCATAAAGGTGAAAAACCCCACAACTTCCTTAGAGATAAAAAGAGCAATGATACAACAAAAGTACAAGAGATAGTCTTCTCCTAGCAGCTGATCCTCCTCCTCACATGTGCGCCACTTTCCGAGTGATGGAAGAGTGAGTAATGAGATGATCAAATAGAGATCTCGCGATCTCTATTTATACTTGTCCTGTCCTACCCAATAAACCAGTGGGGCCGACTTGTCTAACTCAGTCTAATAACCCATGGTTACATTAATCCGGGCCGACACCTCACTAGGTGGTCTAATAACCCATCATAGCAAGTTACGACACTTACGACACTTGTCAATACAAATGATGACACTTCCGTATAGAGGAATAATACATCTCTATAGGAGGACAATAATACATAGATGAAATACATTCCGAAGTTACATATACATCAACACATAATTGGTGTTTAGTCTCAGTTTTTTCATTATTTCCGTCATTCAAGTTACCATTTTCAACCACTTTACTTCAACATTTAATTTCTTCATTGTTACTTTACTTCACCATTATGTTCATTCATCACTATTTTTCACCATAAACCCTCACTAACACTATGACGTGCTCTTATATGTTTTAGTGGTTAAATAATGTCAATTTACCTTTTGTTTTTGATAAACTAAGAAGGATCATACTATAGTTTTAATAATGATGGTTTATTAGAATTCATGTCTAGTGAAAATGTTAAATAACAAGTATTTACAGGAATCTCAAATTCCTATAAACTGAGTTGTTTTTGATAGTTTGAACACCTACGTGGAAATTTCAAAGCATGGATCTTGTTCCTAAGGTTGATTACACATATTTGGGATGATTAAACCTTACCCATATTGCATGTGTGGGTGTTTAGCACATGATTAATGCTTCAACCCAAATTGGCAGCAGTTTTGAAAGAGTCAACTTCCTCCTCGATTTTCAAGTGGATGAAAATAAATATGAAAAATATGAGATATAGGTTTTGTTCATAGCATAAACAATTAATCATTTTATGGGTGTTGGCATGGGGTTAGAGCGTAGGAAGTGCGGAAGCCAACAGCGACAAAAAGGAGCATTCGTGGAAGAAAGGACCATTCGTGGAGACGAAAGCACAAATTATGATTTAGTTAGTTAGAATGGGTCATTTGGACCATTTTGTAACCACCTTAGTTGTCTATAAAGAGAACCATGATTTTAAGCTCAAGGGAATCGATTATCAATCGTAGACTATGATATTTCGCATCTATGTTTTGCTATACCTTAGGCAAGTTTTGTTCTGTTTGTATGGATCTGCGATAAGTCTCTTGGAACTATCCTTACGAAGGTTGTACTGTGGGTTTTGGGATGAGTTAATGCATGAAGATGTTCGGTTATGTCTCTTTTCTATGTTTTTGTTTATGTTGAATGATGAATGTGACCTCAATAATGCGTTATGCTTAAGTTTTGTTACTCTTTCGATTAATATGTAATGTCTGTTTATATAATGCGAATGTTGATTATACATTGGAAATGCGAATGACGAATATTTGGTTAAACTGTGAAGCATGATGTGAAGATAAATCTCTGGTTTCTATAGCGACTGAGTGATAGTCATTAGAGAAAATTTGAGGTCTAAAATGGGCCTCCTCAAGAAAATAATAAAATAATAGTTAAAATAATAAAATAATATTTATGAATGTTGGAGGAAAAAAAAAACTACTTTTTTAATTTGTATTTTCAACATATCTCCCTGTCATTTTACTCAGACTTGGAGCAGGAGAACTCATTGGATGCAAAATTTAATTCTGAATCCAAAGGGTTCTCCCGCTCCAAGTTTGAGTAAAATGACAGGGAGATATGCTGAGAATACGAATTAAAAAAGTAGTTTTTGTAATGTCAAATATGCCAACTCAACCATTATGGTTGACTCTTTTCTTGAAATTCTATTGGTTCTTGAATTCAATGACTCGTTTTCTTAGAAGGTGGATCATTTTCTTATAAGGCCCATTTTAGACCCCAAATTTTCTCTAATGAGATGCATATCCCCCCTACTGCGGAAACTTGGTTCCTGTAGCCCCCTTAATCATCTCGGGTGAGACTTCACTTGCTTTGTGAGTGTTCCTGGAAAAGGTAAGACCTTTCTGGGACGATGCTTAAGGGTGTTGGTTGGTATTTGTTGACAGCAGTGTGAAGTGAACCCCTATCAACAGAACTGTGTCAACAAATGGTTGTAGGTCATAAGCCCTACAATCTTTTTCTTCATGACCAACCAACCGATCGACAAAATTTGCAATACAGATTAACTGGCTTTGACACCATCTTCTGTAGGTACATGCATTCTTCTGGTCGATGTCCTCTTCTCTGACAAATGCGACACCAAGGCATTCCTCCCTGACTGAGTAGATTCGATGCACCTGACTGTAAATATTCTCGAAATTATGGGCACTTATCCTTGTGATGTTCTTCTGATTTGCATCTGCTGCACCATATGTCTTCATAGACTTGTTTTCCCTTCTTAATGTATTGTTGTTGGATTGTCAAATTTTCCAACTACGCTTGTATCCGATCCATGCCTATGCCTGTTTCGCCAACCAGTGAAGCCTCCAACTTCATTTCCATTTCCAACACTTATGCTTGGGATGTTATTTTTTGTTGCATCAGCGGCCCACGAATGTGTGGCACTAATCCTGCGATGAACCACTCTTTATGTTGCATATCGCTCATTCTGAAACTCACCTTTTCGATTAGATTTTTATATCTCTAGTCGAATTCCCATCCCCATTGATTCAGAAACTTCTTGATTTATTTCAACTCTGTGATATACTATGCCTCAAATTTCAGTTTTCTAAATTCATCAATCAATCCTTCCTTGATCTGCGGTAGTGTTTTATCTGGACTCCCTGTCGGTACCTTAGTAAATTTCATAAACCAGACTAGCACATGACCCCTAAAGGTCGTTGCTAGTTGTACCTTTTTGATGTCATTGTCTTGGACCTGTTTTACATTCCATACCGCTTTGCTTAAGAACCAGTACTTTTCGGGATCCTTGGTCCCATTCCCCTGGAAAATATGCATTTTTACGTCATTGTCTGCCATTCTTGGTCCCTTGTTAGTATTTACTGATCCGCTACACTTGCCGTTGTTCTAGCATGTAGGACAACCCTGCGAATAACTTATATTTCTTGCTACAAAGTTTTGAGTAGTGCATGGATTTGAGGATACGTTGTAGCTTTGGGTCCGTCCCTTTTTGGCTTCAGGGGTAGCTTGGTCGCTTTATTCGTCGCAATAAGGTCACTTCGTCCCTTTTGGTCCCGTTTCGTAGTTCTTCGTTCCGGTCGCCTCAGGAGACTCTTTCTCAATCTTATTCCTCCTCTTCTTCTCTGGCCGCTGGAACCTCACCCCACTTCGTAGGGTACCACAATCATCCTCACCATCTAACGCAAGGTATCCCCAATAAGGGTTCTTGGTTAATGGTTACACAAAACACACACGTTCACATAAACAAGATGTAAACAGGATTCTAAGAAGCTAGTTTATATTACTTCTACCCGGTTACAATGATAAATGCGAGGAATGCAAACAACTAACTATTGTCGGCCTTAGCCTGTTACAGTACAGAAGTAATTGTGTGCTATCTTAGTGTCTTGATCTTCACCCTCTCCTGGTTCACTGCGGAACTTTGATCTATGGCTCAATCTCCTTCACGCTCTGTAGATGTGTGACTCTCCTATCCAATCTACAAAACTTATCACAGGTTTCTTCTCTCTCCATCTTCTGCTGACTGAACTCTTCCAAGTCAGGTTATCCCACTAATCCAAACACCCTAGCCTTCTACTCTACTGCTGTGCATCCTGAGGTCTACTCCGACTCCTGAAACACTCTTCTTATGTCTGTCAATCTCCTTGATCATGCAGACGTGCAACTGTCAGCACCTCTACCATGCTACACAATCTCCACCTATGGCAACATCTATCATGATCCCAACCACCTACAATAACTACTAATAATTTCCTTAGCAACCCTGAACAGCTTCTAAGTACTCTTCTTGACTTTCTGTGCATCCTTCTAACACTGCTACAATAGTCAATCTTGTCACTTCCTCGACCATATTATCTTTCGTCATCTTTCGACATACCCGTCGGTTTCACTTCGCACTTTCAGGCTTCGCCAATACGTCCCTTCCTCCTAGCTTGGCTCATGTCCAAAACTATCGGAGTCATGACTCAACAACATGTCGACCCTCAATGTATCCACTACAACACTGTCAT
Organism: Larix kaempferi; assembly: GCA_027924585.1. Lineage (NCBI taxonomy): Eukaryota > Viridiplantae > Streptophyta > Pinopsida > Pinales > Pinaceae > Larix > Larix kaempferi. The sequence goes on along the minus strand of BSBM01000597.1, from coordinate 5,128,257 downwards.
TTGTCGACCTATCACATGTCCACTCTCGACCTTCACACCTTTTGTTGATCGCATATCGACTTCTCCTACTCGACTGATTGACTTCGACAACCAATCTTCTCTTCCGCACCACTGGTCGTCGGCACTCCCTGTGGTCGACCTTCTTTATGCCAATCAACTTCGACTTCTCTACCTAGGCCCCGATGCTCCTGCATCAGACTCCCCAGGTGAAAAGGAACTCGACTGCTCCGTTAGTCTCCTGAACTCTTCTTCAGAAATCCATGTTGAACTCATCATCCTTCCATCGCACTAAGTATTCTTTCCTTCGAGAACTATGTGTACGGCCAACTTCACGTTCCTCTATTACTTTGGTGATTTCTTCTTTGTGTCGATCTAGAATCTGCGTTGTCCAGTTGATGTTCGACACTTCCGCGCTCCTACTGATTGAACCTTCTTCAAACTTGTACAAATATGAGACATTGAACATTGGTGAAATGCTCAATTCCTTCGGCATCTCCAACACATAAGCGTTGTTTGAAATCTTCCTCAGAATCTTACATGGTCCTATCTTCTTCAGCTTCAGCTCGTTATACGTTTCTGTTGGAAATCTCTCCTTTTGCAAATGTGCATATACTAAGTCTCCTTCGGTAAACGACTATAGCCTCTTCTTCCTTTTGGCTCTCAACTTGTATTTCGCGTTACTCTTTTATATGCGCTTTCACACATCTTCATGCACTTTTTTCATGTTCTTTGCGAATGATTCTACATTCGCGCTTTTCCTTATTTCTGTCAGAAACTCGACCAAATCTACCACTCCATGTGGGATTCTTCCCTAAACAATATGGAATGGGCTCAAACCTGTCGACCGAGTCACATAATTATTGTACACGAACTCTGCTTGCGCCAACACATTCTACAACTGCACGGGCCTGTTGGCCGTCAAACACCTTAGAAGGTTTCCCAAACTTCTATTCACCACCTTGGTTTTTCCGTCTGTCTGCGGATGATATGCCATGCTAAATTGCAACCTCGTGTCAAGTTTCTTCCATAGGGTTCTCCAGAAATTCCCCATAAACTTGATATCTTTGTCTGATGTGATAATATTTGGTAACCCATGCAATCTGACTACCTCCTTGAAGAATAGTATAGCAATGCCTGTGGCGTCACTTGTCTTCTGACATGGAATAAAGTGTGCCATCTTTGAAAATATGTCAAGTACAATAAATATCGATTCACTTCCTTGCTGCCTCTTCAACAATCCTAGAAAAACATCCATGCTCACGTGCTCCCATGGGGTATCCGGTACAGGTAACAGTGTATGCAATCCTATGTTATGACTTCTCCCTTTTGCCAACTAGAAAACTTGACACGTTCGTACCCACTTCCCGACATCTATCGTCATTCCTGGGAAATAATATTTCCCTTCGTCCAATGCCTTGGTCTTGTCGATGCCAAAATGACCTGCTAATCCACCGCTGTGCAACTCTTGGATTAGGTTCTCTCTTATGGATCCTCTGGGAATACACAACTGTTGTCCCTTGAATAGGTATCCCTCTTGGATGAAATAATCCAAGTATGGAGTTCTATCAACACTCCACGGTTCACGACAAGCCTCCCATGCTTTCGAAAAATCCTCATCGGTCGCATACTCTACCTTCACCGACTCTATTCCTGTTGCGTGAACTATCATCATATTCAACAATGCAACTCTTCGACTTAGCGCGTTGAAAACCTTGTTCGACTTGCCCGACTTATGTCGCAACATGAAAGTGTATCCTTGCAGGAACTCGACCCATTTCATGTGCTACTGATTCAACTTCAACTGAGTATTCAAATGCCTTAGTGCTTGGTGATCTATCTACAACACAAATTCCTTTGGAAACAAATAATGCCTCCACTTCTTCAATTCCTTGTCATAGACCGAATATTTCTGCTTTGCATCATCCAACTTCTCACTGAAGAACACAATTGGTCGGCCCTCCTGGCTCAACACTGCTCCAATTTCCATTCCACTCACGTCGCAATCGACCTGAAAAACTTTGTTAAAATCTGGGAGCGCTAACACTGGGCTATCAATGACCCTTTCCTTCAACTTGTCGAAAGCTTGCTGGGAAGATTTTGTCCACTTGAAATCCTCTTTTCTCATGCACTCTGTAAAAGGTGCACAAATCCAACTGAATCCCCGAATGAACTTTCTGTAGAAACTGGAAAGTCCATGGAAACTCCTTACTCCAGTCGTACTTGTCGGTTCCGGCCAATCCAATATTTTCTTCACCTTTTATGGGTCCATCACCAACCCTTTACTCGATATTACAAATCCCAAGTATACTAGTTCTTCCTGCATGAAGAAACACTTTTGCAAGTTCACCATCAACTTCTCTTCTTGCAACTTCTGCAATTCTTGTCGAATGTGTCCCAAGTTCTTTGTCTTGGTTCGAATAAATATCAGGATGTCGTCTAGATACACTACGACTAACTTACCCAAGAATGGCTTCGGTACCTCATTCATCAACTGCATGAATGTACTGGGTGCATTAGTCAATCCAAATGGCATGACTAACCACTCATACAACCCTTCTTTCATCTTGAATGTTGTTTTCCATTCATTTCCTTCTCTAACCCGAATCTAGTGATAACCGCTCTTAATGTCTATCTTCGTGAAGTACTTCGCTCCATTCAAGAAATCCATCAATTCATTGATTCTTGGCAATGGAAACCGGTACTGCATCATGATCTTGTTGATGGCTCTGGATTCTGTACACATCCTCCATTCTCCTCCTTTCTTCGGCACTAATACTACTGGTACCGCGCACGGGCTCAAACTTTCTCTGATCAATCCCCTGTCCAACAAATCCTAGACCTGACAATTGAGTTCCCGACCTTCTGTTGGACTCATCCTATACGGTGCCTTGTTTGGAAGAATTGACCCTAGAATCAAGTCAATCTGATGGGATATGTATCTCGTCGGTGGCAACCCCGCCGGTGCCTCGTCGACTACTATGCTCTGAAACGCATCAAGCATCTTCTCAACTTCGACCGGAATCTTCTCCATTGTTGACCTCTTGACACATGGCCCTTTCAGAATGATGGAAAAACATCCCAACTGCTTTTCCTCCTTTGCAAAGAATTCTTTCTCTGAACACATCAGCACTCGCTTCTCCCAAAAGTTTCTCTTGCCTTGCTTATAGTTGGCTTGCTCCTCTTGCTTCAGCTTCAAAGTCCTTCATATGCCATTCTTCCACACTGTGACTATGTTGGCTCAGCCATCATAGATCACCTTTCAATCATATTTCCATGGTCTCCCTAAAACCAGATGGCACGCATCCATTGGGATTACATCGCATAATACATTGTCTGCCCAAGGTTCTGATTTTCTCCTTCCACAAAATCTTGTATCTTTTTATCGAACTACTCTTGAATCTCCAGTTTCGTCAGATGCCACAACATGTCCTCTTCTTCCTTCTTCAAGGTCCCAAGTCTACGCATCACAACAACCACAGGAATGAGCTACGACAGAGAAATTGAACAATGGTTGGCGCAGTTGGTATAACTTGACGAGGATCAGTTTATCGTAGGATTCCATCAGAAGGTAGAAAAGGATCGATAGAAAGCCTAGGATGAACGCCACGTCAAGGAAAAGCACATCCAGTGAGGAGACATGGTCCTATTATATGATAGTAAGTTTACAAAGCATCCAGGTAAACTACAGATGCATTGGTTAGGCCCCTATATCATAAATTATGTTACTAACGGAGGTGTGATGCAGTTGAAAAGGTTAGATGGGACATTGTTGACAAATTTAGTGAACAGGAATCGGCTGAAACCCTGTCACCATAATCAAGTGCATAGTAGCTGAAAATGAGTCGCAGAGTAAAAAAAAAACGATGATGCCAAAAAGGTTGGAGACATGGCAAGGCCAGTCACTTGTCGACATTTAGCATGAGGGAGTCAAGTTAGAGCATAATTATAGCGGAAAAGTGTTAGCGGAAGACGAAGGATGTTCATGATGACACACTCTAGGACAAAATTTGGTAAATAAGTGAAAGATTTGGTAAATGACTTAACAATCATCGACCAAGGACATGAGGAATGAGAAAGCTAAAATATAAATCCACAAAGTGGATAGATCAGAATATTAAGGCTTATGCGCATTACGAAAAAGAGTCAGTGATTTGAATGCGCGATTCTAAGAAAGTTGCAGAATAAGGAAGTGAGATTAGGGAGTTGCAATGGTGCATTTTGTTTCCAGCAGAAGCACCTAAGGTGTGCTAAGGGCAAGGATGACAAGTGTTCATGAGCAACCAGTAGGTTTAGAGGCACCAAGTATAAGGAATAACAAAGATGAGGTCTTACCCGAGATACCTAAGCAAGTTTCAGTTGTTAAAAGAGAAGCGGTCCCTTTGACCGTAGAAGTAACAACGACAAAGGCATGCCATTTTCAGCAAAGGATGATTAAATATGTGAAACATATGTGCTGAACCACTGCGCCCTTTTCACAATTTGGTGTTGTCGATGAACTTTTGTCCAGTCGTAATCTAGGTTCAAGAACAATAGACGACCGAGAAGGGATAGATGATGAAGGTTCCAAGAGGCCAAAGGATGAGTTCGAGAATTACATGACAGCGATCACGAGACTGGAGGATGATTTCGAGAAGTACATGAAAACGATTAACAAACGGAAGGATGAGCTCGATAAGTACATAACAGTGAAGGACGAGAACAATACCAACAGGGTCCAGCTGAGGTGGCTCGAGGGAGAGCCACAAGTTTGTGTTGGGGGCCTGTTTGCATGGGGTTAGAGTGCATGAAGTGCGGAAGCTGACAATGACAAAAAGGAGCATTCGCGGAAGAAAGGACCATTCATGGAGAACGAGGAGCCGACAAAAGCACAAATTATGGTTTAGTTAGTTAGAATGGGTCATTTGGACCATTTTGTAACCACCTTAGCTGTCTATAAATAGAACCATGATTGTAAGCCTAAGGGCATCGATTATCGATCGCAGAGTGTGATATTTCGCATCTATGTTTTTCTCTTCCTTCAGCAAGTTTTGTTCTGTTTGTATGGATCCACGATAATTCGCTTGGAATTGTCCCTACGAATGTTGTACCATAGGTTTTGGGATGAGTTAATGCATGAAGATGTTCGGTTATGTCTCTTTTCTATGCTTCTGTTTATGTTGAATGATGAATGCGACCTCAATAATATGTTATGCTTAAGTTTTGTTACTCTGTCGATTAATCTATAATGTCTGTTTATATAATGAGAATGTTGATTATACATTGGAAATGGGAATGATGAATATGTGGTTAAATTGTTAAGAATGATGTGAAGATAAATCTCTAGTTTCTATAGTGACTGAGTGATAGTAGATGCATGTCCTCCCCCTACTGTGGAAACTTGGTTCCTGCATCCCCCTTAATCATCTCGGGTGAGACTTCACTCGCTCTACGAGTGTTGCTGGAAAGGGTAAGACCTTTCTGGGCCGATGCTTAAGGGTGTTTGGTTGGTATTTGTTGACAGCAGTGCGAAGTGAACCCCTGTCGATGGAACTATGTCAACAATGGGACTTTTTCCAAGATGAGCTATGGTTTAGGAAATATTAGTGATTCTTTAATGTAGATCTACCCAAATTACATGAAAACCCATATTTTATGATTTTTTCCTAAAATTGTAAAATTCATTTCTAAGTTGGGAATTTGGTTCCATCGGTAATTTCATGTATAAATAATCCTCATAGGATGGAGAGCGGTAATCATATGATGATTATGTAATTATATCCATTCTTGTATCAAGATTTAGAGAGTTGAGTAACATAATCAGGATTTTAATTCTAATGAAAACTGTTGAATTTTGGTACATATTCTTGGATTGATCTAGTCTTCCCTAGCAGTGTTGTCCACCTAGGAAGGGCCCCTCAAAGTGGGTAAGCATTTCTATGTTTCAAATTTACTTATAAGGTTAGAGTTTGGTTATTTTCATTTCTAGTTCATGTGTGATTCGATTCTAGTTTTATTCAGTAATTACAATTTCAGTATTTAAATGATACTCAAGATTAATTCTTTAAGTGAATGCAACAATGTTTTAGCTCCGTCTCAATTTTGTATTGGTGTTTGTTGTTTAATTACTAGTCGTTGTTTAAACTACATTTTCATGCATTTCAACCCAACATTCCATTCTTTCTATTACACAATCTGGTCATAGGTTTATGCAAGTTGAATTGCCCTTTCAAATGTGCTTTAATGCATTCTTAAATTGGGTCTATTAAGTTTCGTTGCATAATCTGTTTCTACTTGTGTGGTTCTCCCCAATTCTCTGTCATCTATATTATTTTCATTCATTTTTAATCAAAATATTAATACTCTATTTTGTGGCTATATCTCTATTATACTGTGTGATCATTATCAGCATTAATCTTACCCGTTATGTAATCAACTACATATTTTATGCATCATAGATCGCCCCCCTATATTTTGATACATTGCACTTGTGCCCCCATTCCTCTTGTGAAAATTAATCAAGACCATAACCTTCAAATGAATCTTCATGAGATTGATTCATAGCCATAACGTTATGTTAATAAAAAATAAACTCTAATTAATCATTGCATCTAGATATGGTTTGATTAGAGATTGATTATAGAGGTATATAAATTTTCATCTATGCTATCAAAATATTCTTTGTAAGGACCTACCCTTTCTAAACCAATTATCTAAAAAATAAAGAGCTCGATCCATTTCCATTCCATTATTCTATATCCACTCTATTATTTTTTGTTTATGAGATGATTAGTTTATGAGACTTCAACATACCTACAATCCGTTTAACACAAGGAATAAACAATACCTCTTCCTCCATGAATTCTTCTTTGTGTCCACTATTTATTAATCATTAATAGTTCATACATCCATTACTTTTTGTGCATTTTCTATGATGTTCATTCTCATTGTTTTTTTGTTATTTCTGTTATCATTGTTACACTTATTTGAAGAGTAATCCTTGAGTTTCAGTTTGGTTTTCATAGTAATTTTGATATCTTACAGTTTCTTTTATATTTGTAAATCTCAGACTCACCTAAAACCAGTCCACCCCATCAACCTTTGGGTCTAAAGAAAAATGTTGTTTTAGTCCAGTGTTAGCACCTAAAGTTGTACTCAGGTTAGTCACAGGGTGCTTGATGTGTGTGAAGAACCATCTAGTCTAAGGAATATTTGAGTTTGCATGTTGACTTTTACATTTCATGTTGTGTCGATTCAATTCATTTATATTTCAAATTTAAGATTAACTCTTTTCAAGACTTACTCAAAAAGAGCCTATGTAAGTACCTGGAAACGTAGTCCCCATTGAGCAAGTGATTCTAAGAATCATGAATGTTTGACTCCACCTGTGGCGAAGACTAATCCCCACCTACTGCACAAGGTCCAAGAATATAAATTAATCCTTTAAGGTTTTTAGAAATTATTTAAGATTATATAAGCATTGGTCCTGCATACACTATGCATGCACCTCACAAGCTTATGAGACTCAGGTTTACATTAAAAATGTATGAAAATTAAAGCATATAATTTTCCTGACAATTGGTATCCTCAGTGCGAAAATGATGTCTATATTCCCACATAGATGGCAAAAAATGCACCTAAAAATGTGAAGAATGGATGTTGTCATATGTTTAGTAAGCAGAGAATTAATAAAAACATAATATATATTATAATTCAAACATGCATTATTAAATGAAAAATCTACATGGAGAGATTATTACAAATTTGTTGCATCCAATCCCTATTGTTAGTGCATCCTCTTCACCACTTGAGTAAAAATAGAACGTGCCATATTTCTCTCTGATTTGGCTAGTCACCCAACTATTGGGTCAGGCTAGTGGCATAGTTTCTTTTAAATGATTAGGATAAGGGATGCTTCTACTATTCAACCATATGAATTATTTCATGTCCTTGTTATGTTTCCTTGTCTTCTCTTCATACAACATGATCCATGGTTGCATTGGCTTTGCATTGTAAAGAACAAATTTATCGAGGGCATCAATTTCTGCATTCACTTATGTATTCATGAAATGAATACAATTAGTATGAGATCAAATATATATTATCAAGTTCAATGTAAACATTTACTCAATATAAATTGACAAAATATAAGTGGCTTACTATTTTCATGCACCATTTTCCATTCATTTGGAGTAGCTCCCCTTTCCTTTTGTCCTCATATTTTTTTGTTGTCCTAAACCACTCCACCTACTGTTTCATCGATTTGCTTGATGTATTCACTAGCATATTATAATGACTCATGTAATATGTACCCCTCCACCATAGACCCCTCAAGTTTTTACCTTTATCTGATAAACCCTTTCAACTTTTTCATGTACCACTCCAATATGAACATCCAACTAATATGAACACCCATCTAATTCAACCTCATCATCTTGGTGAATTAGAAGATGTACCAATAAGTCCATGAAACTTGTGAGCAGTTCTAGCTTCTCAAACATTCAAAACAAAATTAGTGATCTATCGATGCCATCATTGAATTCTAGCCATGTGAATCTCCTTTGATATAATCCAATGTACAAATGTATCTAATTTAGATATGGCTCATTGTAGCTCTTGGGGTAATTCATGGTTCACTCAACCATGCACAAGAAAAGGATAATGACATTATAAAACAACCACATAAGAAATTAATTGGCATAAAACTGTGAATGCATAGCATATTATAACCTGCATTGCAGAAAAAGATGTATTTCACATACATATCCTTAGAAGGTTCAGATGGAAATGTGATTTCAACCCCGATAATTGTTCTTCTATTGTGAAAAAATGCCATAGATTCAACCCATATAATGAAGGCATATCACACTCAATTTAACATCCTTTACCAAAGAAAGATTATCTTTCTTCAAAATCCATGGGACATCACCTTCTTTAAAAGACCAAGAGGTTCTGGCCTCTCCTATACTTTCTTTCTTGGAAAATGTTGCTTTTTAGTATTCGATATTAGATAATTTTTGAGGTCTAAAATGGGCCTCACAAGGAAAATTATAAAATAATAGCGGAAATAATAAAATAATACTAGCATACCTCATGAAATTTTGGAGGAAAAAAGAAGAAAATTATTTTTCCAACTCGTATTTTCAACTTATCTCCTTGTATATTCACTCAAATTTCGAGCATGAGAACTCATTGGATGGGGAATTCAATTATGAATCCAACGAGTACCCACATGACATACTTTTTATTGACCCCGCTCCCAAAAAACAAGAAATTCATGAAAAAACGTGATGATGACATCATCATCACGTTTTTTCATGAATTTCTTATTTTTCGGGAAGCAGGGTTCAACAAAAATATGTTGTGTGGTTACTTGTTGGATGAAAATTTGAATTCCCCATCCAATGAGTGCTCCTACTCTAAATTTGAGTGAATATACAGGGAGATACGTTGAAAATACGAGTTGAAAAAGTAGTTTTTTTCACTTTTTCACTTTTTTACCTTTTTAATTTTTTACCCAAAAATGGTGATTCATCCCCCATGGTTGACATCATCATCTCGAATCCTATTGGTGATTTTTTTGTACAATATTATTGTTTTGAGGCCCATTTTTTACCTCAAAATTTCTTTAATGAAGAAATAATATCTCTCCTAACAACCAATGTGTCAATTTGTTTTTATGATATGTGCCCCCATAAAGAAGATAGGACATTTTTTAATATATGCATGGGATCCAATAAGTGGGAAATATTAAGATTCTACCAATATGGAAGCTCATAAAACATAGATTTCATTTTCATCCTTGTTAACACAATATTTAACGCCCTTAAATGTGTGAGCCGAAAGCATGTACTAGGTTTTCCCGCGACATGAAAACTAAGATAGAACACTAAAAGAGACAAAATCTCATAGCCCAACTGCTCCTTTCTTAAAATAAAGGTGCACATGGTTATTGACATAGCCCAACAAGGGGCAACAAAGTGATTGAAGTTGCCTAAGATGAGCTCAAAATCAAAACACCTCAAGCTTCAAATGGTCAAAATTGCATGAAATAAGTCTTTTTAGTGCAAAAATCTCAAAATATCATTAAGTTCTTAAAAATTATGCGAAACCCAAAAGTGTGAAGGAAATGAATGAAAGTAATGAATTGGGATTTTACCCCACATTGTATTTTTTCCCCTAAACACCCAAAGCCAAAATCTATTTAAGAGATATTTGGGGGAAGAGTTTGGGAGGAACGATTGAAATACAAAAAAGTTATGATGAAGGAATAGTGAGAGGATCTTTTGCTCAAAAACATTTTGGTGATCAAAGGCTTGGGAAGTGAAGGAGGGAACCTAGAACAAAGGAGGAAGGAGAAACTCATTGATGAGGTTATAATGGCTCCATTCTTTCTTTGGAGTAATATGAAAGGATTCAATTCCCCCCCAAATACTCGTGTTTAGTAATTGGTAGACTATTAGATATAATTTTATTTGAATATTATGATCTTTGTTGTTAGTAGAAGGAGAAAACAAGATGTGTATGAATTTGTAGGAATAGTGGAGAGCTTGAAGAGCATCCAACATTTAAGAGTAGCAAGCAAATGCTTATCCAAAAGGCTTCCCTAAATGATATGCTACAAGAGGTATTTTTCTCTCTTCTAACCTTAACTCAAATCCTCTAAGAAATTATAATTCTAGCTTTGGATAATTTTTAATTCATATTTTCATTGATCTAATAATGGAATTCACTAACCCATTAGAAAGGAAGGAGATCTGAGCCTAGCTTTCTAGCTCTACTACAGATCCTCGCCCTATTAGAATGACAACTTCATTGGGGAAGGGACTTTATTTTTGCACTTCCTCTCTCAAAATGTGGTTCTCTTGCACATATTTCCTATTAATTTTTTCTTTAATTCAGTTTAGAATCAATCTAGGAGTAATTTGGAAACGTTTGAGGCCATTTGGATCCATTGAACTGATTTAGCCCAATTGTTTCAAAAATCTACCTCACAATCGCTTTTCTTAGACTCAAAGTCACGACTTATCCCATAGTTTCTATTGTTTGGCCTGTAAAGGTGACTAAGTGGCTCCTTTTTCACTCACAGGCATGACTGCCCCTTAATTTGGGCAATTTTTGGTCATTTTTTGTACTTTGTTTCTATCCTTGCTTGAAATTTGTCCTAAGTTCTTGACCTACAATTCTTCTTAATAGATTTTATGTCATGATATCCTTTTTTTCTTACTCAATAGATCAATTTCATGACCAATTTTAAGGGATATATAGTATTTTTTTTTAACGTACAACAGTTGCTTGCATTTTGCTTCTCTATAAGCATTTGTGCTTGCAATTTGTGGAAGAACTTGTGTTCTCAAATCTATTGGCACTCTTTGATTTGATTTACAGTAGCCTGATATTGGAATTTAGTAAGGCATTTTATTCCTCTAGTTTGAAAATTTTCACCTCATTACTGGGTGAATCCACAAATGTGGTTCACCATTTTTGGTGGATCAAATGGGAAAAATTTGTTTTTTGGACCCTCGATAGAGGTATTTTAAAGCCCTCGATCAAGGTTTTAAATGCTCGATTGAGGGTTTTAAAATACCTCGAGCGAGGGTGTTTTAAACCCTCGATCGAGGGTATGCGACAGGAAAAAACAAAAACAAAATAGAGCTCGACCAGGCTGGTCGGCCCTGTTTCTGCAGGTAATCAACAGTGACGGCTACAACGACGCATCTGGACTCCCTCGACCGAGCTCATGCCCACACCACCTCACCACAACGATGCCACCTCACCACAAGGCTTCCACCATGTCTTCTATTCCACCAAGTGGGTAGAATTCATCCAATGTTTTGTTATTTAAAAAAATATATATATTTTGTTTGTGTTGTATAAAATTGGGTTTTTGATCAAATCTAGTTTTTATTTGGTTTTTATGAACTAGTTAGGATGTAGCCATTGAAATTAAACCAAGATTGAAACCGAAAACCACCTTTGAAACCAAACTAATTGAAAAAAAAAACCATTTGAAACTAAAACAAAAACCCCTTTCAAACCAAAACAAAAACCAAAACCATTTGAAATTTGAAATAGATTTAGGGTTTTAAATTTATTTTGCAGTTATTTGTTTAAATTATTTGATTTATTTTTGTTTATATCAACCAGTAGCATTTCATCGCATAAATGCTACCGGTTTTATTTTAAAATGTGTTTTTACAAGCAGAAATGCTGCCCATTTTTTTTCAATCCTCCGAGAACACCAAGAGGATTGAAAAAAAAAACCATTTCAAAACAAAAACCAAAACCATTTGAAATTTGAAATAGGTTTAGGATTTTAAATTTATTTTGCATTTATTTGTTTAAAAATTATTTGGTATATAAAGTTGTTTATATCAACCGGTAGCATTTCACCGCATAAATGCTACCGGTTTTATTTTAAAATGTGTTTTTACAAGCAGAAAAGCTGCCCATTTTTTTTCAATCCTATGAGAATGCCAAGAGGATTGAAAAAAAAAATCATATATTACATTACCTAACCTATAACTCTAAACCTACCAATATAACATAAAAAAAATTAATATTAATAATATAATATAAAAAATTAAAAAATTAATATTAATAATATATAATCATATATTATTAATCATAACCATAACCTAACAACTTGCCATCATAACCAGTTCATGTAGCATCATCCAACCACCTAATATTGTAACCAGTTCAGATTTTGCAAAATAAAAAATGTCGGATTCCAATGAAAATCCCTCGTCCAAGCCAAATCGTCGAGTTTTTAGACAACTCCTTATCAAAGTGCCATTCCTAATCAATGTGAGGCAAAAATGGAATTTGTATCTTATTACATTGATTTCATGGCATAGTTAACATTTTTCAATAATCATCAAATATGATTATTAGTAATTGATTATTTTAATTAAAAAATAAAATTGTAAAATAGTTAAAAGGTTTAAAAGTATAATAGTTATTTTATTGTGTATAATACTTGGGAGTGAGGATCCCTAAGGGAACAAGATCCATTGATTGCTACATAAAGTCTAGGAGATGGGGCATCATGTCGCCTAGATGTAAGGGTGTTATCTCATAGCAATTACACACACCAAATACAAATACAGTTACAAATACTTTAAATTCATGTATACTAAATATCAAATGCAACAATAAATATATAAGCAAAGAAAGTATAAAAATTATGGCCTACTAACCTCATCCAAGAAATTGTTCTAAATAGGATCCTCTCTTAGGCCATGAAAAGTATGTCCACAATGTGAGCATCAATGAAGATAAATTGGCCTGGAACCATAATGGATAGCTTGGAAAAATTCCCAACAACAGGTGGCCTAACATCATTAGATGATGTCTCTGAATGATAAGCCACTACAAATGCATTTTGCTGGACTAGACTACATGTGTTTGGATTAGATTTTTCCACCATCTTTGTGGAATACAAACTACAATTCAACAATAAAAACACCTTTTTAAAAATATGGACATTTCTAAAATGTAAAATTTATAAAAATGGCTAGACAAATAAAACTTACGGAAATGCTCCTTGGAAATTGGCAATGGATGACTATAGGTCCTCCTAGAACAAGCTCATAATATCTCCTTATACAAAATTTGTTATTGGTATGGGAGGGTCAAATAAAAAATAGTAATCAACCTTATTTTGTTTGTTTGTATATACACAAAGTAACATGCACGTGTTCCTACTATTTGTATGCTTAAAATCATGTAGCACTTTCAAGAATGCACATGTGTTCCTAATGCATGCATGCTCTTTTAATTATAAAATATGATGTCGAATTTATATTCAGTGTGACATATGGTTGCATGCATAAGTTTGTATTTATATTTATGTGTTCATAAATGGAGTGCATTGTTAAATTAACTTTGCATAATCTCCTTTAACGTACATATGTATTTTGTAATTAGTTTATTATAAGAATGTTGAGGTTACATAATGGTACCATAGTGAAGAAATTCAATGTGGTGATGGTGGATTATGGAGTACCCCATGGAATCAATAGTGAAAAGAGGCTACTAGGTATGCTACAAAAAGTAAGAATCCATAGCTAATGTGAGAAGTCAAAATCCATAGATAGAAATAGACCCCTTCCAAGTTCTTGAAGTCACTAATGGTTTGAGGACCAAAAACCATCCCAATGGAGATGTGGAAAAGGGAATGAAAGGATTAGGTTGACATGAGTGCCATGTAACCCTAACTTCACAAGAACTAATTGATCGAAAATTTGGAAAGAAATTATTGGATATCAATTGAAGATTTAAAGGATTCAATAAGATTTGAGGAAGACAAAGCTCGATTACTAGAAACATAATAAGGGTTCACGTTTTACTGAGGAAACAACATAAAAGTGAGGATGGGATGAACAACCTCATTGTTGTGCCCATTCTTATTTGTAGAGTTAGGAAATGGTTTCTTGAGAAACAAATTGCTTCTTAGACCTATTTCTTCTTTAAATCCTTTACTTTCTAAGCCCTCTCTAAGCCACTGATGCAGTAGCAATTGTTCTGCAAACATTGGTGATTGTAAGATGCCTCCATAAACCTCCATTTCTAGATTTGCAGTGGAGAAAATCATGATAGAATAGAAGAAATCCCTATTCCATAGTTACCAAGTTTATCCAAATCATGTCAAAAGATTTGAAAATTTGACAATGGTTTGATGTGAACTGATCTAGCCAAACAACACCTCAATTTTGTTTAGTCAAATAGCATCTCAAATTGGTTTAGTCAAACAACTTTTAAAGCCACCAAATGACCCCAATTTTCTTCTTCTTAGTTCTTTCCCAATCCCAGTGGGACTCATTCTTGTGCATGAAGAGTCGAGACTTTGATTGAAATTTATACTCATTGTATTCTATGTAATAATGTTTATTTGATACTTTCACAAATCCAAAACATAACATTGAACTCCTTTGATACTTTCACAAATACAAGACATAATCTATAAACATAGATGCAAATGATTCCAAACACCAACACACAAGACTAAACTAAGAAGTAAATAACTAATTATTTAGTGAACTAGAAAATAATTAGATATTTCCTTTTTTTACAAGTATATGAGTTCATCGCCATTGTCTTATGTTTTAAAGATTATTTAAAAAAACCACAATTCATATATGCCTATGATCCCTAAGAAATAATGATAAACTAAGAAACATTGTCATCATCTAAAACAATGATTGTAGGAACCTTCCTCTCACTCGATGGTTGAGGATCAATAGGAGCAAACTCTAGTCCAGTGGTGGCCTTGAATTTGAACTGGAATTGAATTTGAAATTGAAATTGAATTTGGAATTGAATTTGAAATTTAAATTTGAAATTTGAAATTGAAATCAAAATTTGAATTTGAATTTGAATTGAATTTCAATTTGAATTTGAATTGAATTTCAATTTGAAATGTGAAATTTGAAATAGAATTTGAAATTTGAATTGAATTTGAATTTGAAATGTGAAATTTGGAATAGAATTTGAAATTGAAATGTGAAATTTGGAATAGAATTTGAAAATTGAATTTGAATTTGAATTTTAAATGTGAAATTTGAAAGAAAATTAGAATTAGAAATTGAAATGTGATGCACATAGTCCTGAAGAGAGAGATTCATTGCTTCGTGCTCCGTGAAGCACGAGAGCATTTGGCATCGCCCAACAGGGAAGCCATCGACAACACTCTCGTTCACTAAGGAGTGATGCCAGGCTGGGGTCAGCTGCCACTGGTGGCGGCAGCAGGAGAGTTAGTGTGTCGGTTCATCCCGATGACATACATGTGGATCCCCCGGCGGAGTATGTGCAACAAGACATGAGTGCATCAGGTGCATCAGGTGCGTATTTTTTGTTAGCACATTTTCAGTAAATTTTTAGTATATAATGCATTGAATTTCAATTGCATGTTATAATATATATTTTTAGTAACATTTTTGTTTTGGTTTGGATCGTACGTGCCCCGTTAGGGGGATTGTACAACAATGACGTCACACGGATCACTCTCGCTGATATCACTTCCCAACGAGAGTGGGTGACCTCATGTATCTGCACATTGAGGGAGTATTCTACCACATTGAGATCTTTGTCCATGGTGTTATCGGCAGTTGATGAGATGTTGGCCCTCTACAGGAGGATAGGACCTCTCAGTGACATTTGGCGTCATGCATGCTAGAGGAGGAGATAGGATGTCATTGGGATACACAAATGGGATGATGTCAAAGTCGCCATAAGAGGGCATGACATCAAGGGTGCTTTGTTCGACATCCCACCTGACCGCGCTGCCGGTCAACCGCTTAGACTCAGGGATTTTAAGTTGGAGGTCGCTGCACCACATCTATATGATAGATTCGTCGGAGCATGGGGCATGTTCCCCCACCATGACCAGGTCCCATTGTACTTTGCAAAACATGTTTATGCAAAGTTTTTTTTGGACATGCACCCGGATTACACCAGCATAGGGTCCCCATTCTATGGGGCTGGTAGGGGACGCTCCTACCAACATCCTGGAGCTCAGAGAGACCCTGCTTTTGTGCCACCTGCTCCGAGGTTGGTATCATTTCCAGAAAGGACGGTTATCAAGTCGGGGGATGTGGTACAATCATCCCAGCTTGCTACAGAATCTAGATAGGACCTTGCAGAGTCGTTTTTCACTGCCATGGGCAGTGCTATTGTTGGTGCGCATGGAGAGGCATCTAGACCACCCCCTCCACCTGCAGAGCCAAAGATAGAGTATTTCCCTAGTGACACGCTAAGGAGTTTCGATGGCGAGGACCTACTGAGGTATGCTGAGTCAGCCTGATATGCATACTTTCAGTTGTATCATAGATGCGTCGCTACAGGACAGGTATACTTTTGTACAATTATGTATATATGTTCTTCATGTTACAACATATTAATGTCGCAAATTGAATGGTCAATAATACTTAAGGGAGTTGTATTATATTGATCCATGCAGGGGACCCCATTCATAGATCAACTCTTTGGTAGTGAGCCATCGGTTGGTCCATCTGCTCGTCCCAACCCGTAGATGCCAATAGTCGAGGTAAGTTATAATTTATGTTCCAATTTAATTTGTGTTTGAATATTATTTCTCAGTTTAAATAATTTATTTCTTAATTTTTGAGATTTTATGTTTTAGATCTTAACTTCAAATGAATTTCAAATTGTACAGGTAAAAGGAAAGGGGGTAGATCCTGATTATGGACATGAGGACCGCGAAGGTCCTGACGAGCCGGGTTCAGACACAGATGTGAGTTTTAATTTATGTTCCAATTCATGTTATTTACTCACATTTAGTAATTGATTTTTGTACTTTATGTTTCAATTTTTTACGGATAACTTTCAAATTATGTTAAATAGTTTTAATTTTTAATAAATCTAACTTATTACATGTAATGGCATATTACACAAGCATCGCTACAGGCGG
This sequence comes from Larix kaempferi, assembly GCA_027924585.1. Lineage (NCBI taxonomy): Eukaryota > Viridiplantae > Streptophyta > Pinopsida > Pinales > Pinaceae > Larix > Larix kaempferi. Next base: position 5,110,847 of record BSBM01000597.1, on the reverse strand, counting down.
GTGTCAATGCTGCAATGGATTTCACATATGGTTGGGATGCAGCTTGAGTACATGGTCCTGATGAAAGGCCATCTACCCGTATTCCTACCCAGATCCTGGATATCACCTTTGACACGATGGATAGGGAGGAATTCTTTGAGGGTTTAGCGTCTCAGAGAATGCAGTGGGCTACTACACATGAGGGCAGTCGGAGGGATGATCACGGGCCTCGTGGGGGTAGTGACCAATGAGTTGATGATCTATACATTTCCATGTTTTGGATATTTTCATATTTTATATATTTTCATGTGTTTGGATGATCTATGTATACATTTTCATTCTTTTGGATATGGATTTCTATCATTTATACATGGACTTTTATCATATATGGACTTTGGATATTTTGTATATTTTATCATATTGATGTCTTCATGTGTATTTTGTATCTGATTTGAAATCAATTGTTTTTTATATCAGATCTGGATATAGTTATTACAGTTACAAATTTATGCTTTGTCGTTTCAAATGCAAATGTAATGTGTAGTTACAATTTAGTTCAATTTAAAATGCAAATTTTGACTACATTACAGAACATCTTCCAAAATTTAGAATTGAATACATACTTTATGTTTTAATATTGAAATTACAATTCCAACTCAATTACAATGTAAAATTTCAAATTTAATGTGTAATTTCAATTCCAAATCAATTACAATTTAAAAGTTCGTTTTCAACTACATTACAATTGCATAAATGAAATCAAAATGTAAAATTAGAATACATTTGAAATTAAAAATTGAAATTGCAATTACATTATGTTGTCTACACATTACAATTCAATTACAATTTACACATTCCAATTCAATTACAATTTAAAATTAAAATCTCAAAATAAATGTATACTTCACATCTTTATATTGTTTTAATATGCTTTAAATTAAATGTAAAATGATCTATTTTAATGTGTGGTTGCATCTTTTCATAATAATAATGTGTGGTTGAAATATGTAATAAAAGATGTAGTTTATATTTCTACAAGTTTAATGTTTTTTGCCATTCAAAATTAGTTCATTGGATACTCTAACAAAAATATTTCCAAATATTTTATGCTTGGAAATTTAACAATTAGTAATATTTCTACACTTAAACAAAAATGGATCCATACAATTTTCACTCCTAATATTTTTATGTTAAAAAATATGATAATTGTCTTCCTTGAATGTTTGTTCATAACTATTACTCATACATATACTATATTAATGATATGCACAATAACCTCAAAACATACAAAGATTTGTCTTCAAATCAAATTATTTAATAAATTTGTTGATTAATCTATGTTGCTTCCATTTTTACATTAATTTTCCAATGAATGTTTATCCATAACTATAAAACCACACAAAGTTTTATATGATCGTTAAAATCAATTGGTAATTAGATTTATTGAGTAGGTCACAACTCTTTTAATGATTGTGTTGGCGATCCATGTTGCCTCCCATGTCTACAAACTTGGTAAGATGGCAACAGAGAAGCAGGATCCTAATATACAATGCTATTTGGTGAATTCACAAAACTACTATTTGATGAGTTCACAAAACTAGGTAAACTAAAAAAAGCCTTGAAGATATTTTGTAGAATTAAATGGCAGTAGCATTTAAGTCAAATGTTGGTGTTTACAATAAATGGTTTAGGGTTTTATTGAATGAACGAAAATCAGATGAAGCTTAGAATCTCTTCCAAGGCATGGTGGATGGGGGCCAAAACATTGAGGATGTGGCATACAATGTACTATACAAACTTTTGAGGCCAAGGTCATTGTAGTAGTGTATATTAGTCCTATACATTTTGAGATATGATTGCAATGAGAACCTAATGTGACCACTAGTGATTATGACCCAAAAAATGGAAAGAACTATGTCATGTCCATGGATTGATGTGGAGGGAACTGCCACCAACACCCATGCTTCTTGTATTTTTGTTTGAATATCTACATACATTAAAGTCAATTTACAAATAAAGCCAATAATGCAATCTCCATGTTAGATCACTAGCCACAAAACCCACGATAAAACTATTGGAACACGCAATGTTCAAGACAAATACACCACAAATAAGATAAGCATGAGATATTTTTCATTACGGATATGTACATATTTTCCATGTATTATTACGTTTACGTTTCAACTTTCATTATTATGTACAATCCATGTCTATAAAAAAAAAAGGCATGTACAAGTTGTGTTTTTGTTTGATAATTGAGGTTTTTTTACGCAAGCAAGGCCATATAATACTAACTAATTTCTCTCAAAGAGGTTCCATGCCTATGCATGCAAAACTACATGAGAAAGATGGTTTTTGATGCATGTAATCCAAAAATTGAGAAGGTTTGATGGTTAGAAATTATAGTGAATGTTTGTGAGTTGTGCCAACAATGGGTATTGTTTGCATGAAAATATATTCAAAGATTATGTGTAAGTGCCCTTTAGTTGAATTGTACCCTCTATCTCCTATGTTATATTCCATGTAGCACCAAGTGCCAATATTTTTATTAAATGGAATGAAGAGAGGCAAAAAAAATTGGTCCTAACTTTGATATCTTCTTGATAACAAAACTAATTGATTATTGTTGAATGAAACATTTTTTCAATACATTGGTATTTGATAATATTTTTAAATATAATTGATAATGAAATACAATGTAATTGATTTGGAAATACAATGAATGGATTATAATGTATAAAATTTTGCAAATTTAAAATTAGAATACATTGTACAATTCAAAATTTAAATTTTACAATTCCACATTGTATAGATGTATTTTAAATTCTCAATTACATTACAATTGTATTTGAAATCAAAATTTAAAATTAGAACATGTACATTCAAGTGTATTCACATTGGAGCAGCATGACCCAAATTTCACAAAAGCCTCCCATCTAGTATTTGTATTCTTGACATTAAAGCATCTACAATAATACATTTATAAAACAACCTCCACAAAAATCTCCAAAAAAATATTACACAAGACATCATGAAAACTATGCCAATGATGCAAGTGGCATACATGTAACTCATTCATCTGGCCAATGTGTTATAAGAATGCAAGTCTCCATAATACGATCATGGTCAGGTTCTGTCATCTTCCATCTCTTTGGTTTACCTCTCTTCACCTTGATTTTTGTTAGAGGTATCCAAGCTGCCACCACCAAATGACTGTATTGACATGATATATATTTAGGCATAAAATCTCTGTAAATAATATGAGCACCCTATTTTTTCACTTATTCAAAAAAGTGTCCCATTAGAACCATGTCTCCAATCTGGTATGTGAAGTCCCCATCTTGGTAGGGTCGCACCAACCTACTCTTTATTTGCGTGCACCGCATCAAATAGTATGCCACATTTTCTTGGTTGTGGGGGGGTGAAATGACAACGAATACATCACCTGCAAGATACATTACAAATATTATTCAAATGTCCTACGTGCAAATTTCTACAACATTTGTATATGTGTAATATATAATGAACTAATTAACTTAATGAAGACTCTTGTACCTTCCCTAACCATATCAGAAACTCGATCATGATCTAATGAGACCATTGCCTCTTCAGTGTGCATCTCTTGCCATGTTGGAATTGGATGTGGGCCCTTTGGATTAAGAGAGACATATTTCCATGGTTTGACATATATATCATTTTCACAGTGATCAAGCCCGCATCCATTTGCATCAATGCAAAAATCACAAAAACAGGCATACTTCCTTGTTTCAATGGAAAATATGTCACCCATGTCTCTACTTCGAACAAAATGCAATTCCCTCATACCAGGTATGGTCTCACAATACCACCACATGGATTGTTATAGCTTAAAATGACACTTATCCGTCCGTGACGACACTTGCATCACTTGGTCGCATGACGACACTTCTTGAGATCAAGTTTAGTCACACAACAGGACACTTGTGGATTGAAGGGTCATTAGGGACACTGAATATGGTTGAAATTACCTCACTCTTGGCCCATTTGATGGTTATAACCCTTAAGAACACTTTTCCAAACCAAACCACCTCTTGAAAATCATCAAAAAACCCTGTTTTGGGCCATTTTCCCACAAAAACGCTACTCTATAAGCATAAGAGGGGCGTTTTCCTTCAAAAATATGCAACTTTGCTTCATAAAAGTAGAGCACATACACTAGTTTGCAGTAGAAAATTAGGGAATTTTCCTGAAACAATCAAAATCTCGAATTTTGGTCAATTTGAGTTAGTTGGGGAACCTCCTGATCGGTTATAACTGCTTTTCCTCTCCTTCATTGACTATATAAGGAAGGTAGAAGGGCCATGAGGGGGACCAAGCCAATAATAATGTTATGCTAGAGGAATGGAGACCCTCATCCCCCCCTCTTGTGCCTCAGTTTCTGATAAACCCTAGCACAGCTGATTAGAGGTTGGGATCCTTGGAGAACAGAAGCAGGAGACCTTGAATCTAGGTTTCGTGAAGTGCCAAGCTTGAAAGAAGGTATAACTTTATGTACTTGCTTCATTCATTAATAAAGATTAGACGATCTTCCCTTTCCAAATATGACCTATTCATGTGTGTCTCGGATTTGATTACAGTTTGCTTATAGTTTGATGTCTTTTACTATCGTGAATATCAGTCGTATATATGTAGTCAAATGTATTTGAGAAAGGTATGAAGTTGTTTTGCAAGTGTGGGCATTGCGACACTGAATAGCATTGAAGAGCAAGGAAGAGAAAGGCTGGGATCAACCTTCTGAATAAGGTACACATCCTCTTTAACCTTTATATCTTTTCTTACTAGTTGTACTTGCAGAACATTCGTAGGTCTATCTTTCATCTCTGTAAGTTGGTAGTTTCTCCCCTGAATTATAGGTGTATTTCCCTCACAACAAAATGGCGACCATACTGGGGAAAGCCTATCTGCTTAGGGGTATCCAAGGTCATTTCTTCAATTTTGTTTTAAGGTCTTTGTTCAATTTCTTGATTCGAATCAATTATTAGGCTCTGTTTGACCCTCCTTGGCTCTTACAGACCCTTCCTAGCCCTTACAGACCCTTAATGGCTCAGGTGTGGGGGGTTTTAACCCTATTTTTTCAACTTTTCCCACATGTGCACTACTGTTGTGAAGCACAGTAGCGCATTCCCCAGTTTGGGTGCTAGTCTTCCTCATATACAGTAGCGCACACATCCTGGAACTGATTTTTTTGGGTTTTGACCTGTTTGGGGCGGCTGTGGCTGCATTTTTTAGGGTCCCTGATGACCCTAGGTCTGAGTTAAACCACTGTAAGTGGTCTCCTATCCTTGTACTGATCCTATGTTCATGATTTGGACCTTCTTTGATCAATTTGGGCTTGTTTGGAAAGTTTTGGGGCTTGTTGACCCAAGTCGGGGGGTTGTGGACCAGTTTGGTGTTTTGTACCCTGATTTGAGTATGACTGAATGTGCTTGCTCCATTTCCACTGGATTTGAAACCTAATGATGCTACTTGACCCTTTTTGTGTCTATTTAAGTGAAAATTCTCTTTATATTGGTTTCTTATCCTCTCTTATGCTTTTAGTTTTCTTTTTGTAGTGAAAGCTCAAGTGTCTTTGCTGCTGTTCAGGACCTTGTTTGCACTATTTATGTGCAGACCTGAATTTACCAAACCATACTTCTTTGTAGGTAATTTGCTTTGTTTGCGTCTAAAAGTAGTTTTCGTACGCTTTTCCCAATGGTGGGCATGCTTACATCAATAAGAATCTGAAAGTTATATTGGTAGCTTTTACTATTTCAATAAGGAAACCTGAAAGTTCTTTGCTTTTCCTTTGATAGTAGGTTACTTTCAATTTCAGTTTTTGTTTCTCACCTTTGAAAAGCATAAAAAAAAAATTTCATTTATTTTCTGAGTAGAGTACTTTGCAAGTGGCTTAAAGGATTTAAGAGTGCTTTGTATCAAAAAGAAGAAGTTTTCTTTTGCATACTTATTTGTTTGAGTAGCTCCATTCTTAGGTTTTGAGTTTAATTTTGTACATTTAGACTTTATTTTTATCTTTTTGCATTCGAAAAGACTAAAAATTGCATTTTCATATGCATTCTAGATCGTATCTTTAGGACTTGCATTGAAAAGAAAATATTTGTTTAGTGGTAAACATTTCATTTCAGTATTCTATCTCTATTATAACCACTCTCACATTGTCATGTCCCAAATTTGGAATTGGGTCACAATGGCCTAATCACATTGGCCATATTCATTAGAGTTTGTAAAATTGATGTTAAAGGTCAAATAATTGCCAAGGAGGAAAATTACTAGTTTCCTAGGTTTGGGGTGGAAGCTTTGGGATTTGGAATAATGGGGATAATAAATGATGTTTGAACATTAGAGTGGCATAAATATTTAATAAAGGATTTAAATAAATATATACAAGTGAAAATCAAAGTGTCATTTGATCATGAAGACACATGGAGGAAGTGGGACCCACATATGGCTAGATTTCCCCACTACACTTGGCATCATTCTGTCACCAATTCGAATTCAAGGTGAATGGTAACATACTTGGGGGAGTACAAAAGGTATTATTCATGGCATGACTCATCCAAGGTCTAAATATAGAGGAAGAGTAACTCCCATGGAAGAGGAAGAGGCAATTTGGAGTTAGTGAGACACTTGGGCTAGATTCCCTAGCTCTATGACAACAATGATGAAGATGCTATGAAACCTATGACACAAATCAGACCTAAAGGCTGACATATGACATATATGACATGTCCGGGATAAAAATAGACTCCAAGAGGGCGCTCAAGGGTGTTAGGGCAGCTAAGATGCTTCCACATGTGATTTGGTGGAAGTGGGAAACTAGGAATTGTTGTACAAGTGGAGTTCTTTGGAATCTCTTCCCAACTTGAGTTGGCATGAGTCTCTTGGAAGGAATTTGAACCATGGATGACATTAGAACTTTATAAATGCCAATAACAAAGAATGAAACCAGCTTTTGATCATTTGTAGAATTTGCAATTGCATTTGTGAAGAGGGAGAGCTAGTGAATGACTAGTTTCTTGCCTTAGCCAATTTCGAGGGTGAAAGATTCCCATCCAAGTTGGTAATTGGAAAGGCCATTAAGACCTTTCATTTGGAGATTTAATGGAGTCTTTATTTGCAGGTGTAAGCTACAGGGCAGCTCATGGTTTCTTCTATTGCAGCTCACTCCTTCAACCATTTCCAGTTTTGATGGCATATTCTTGATCCTTGAGGGAGGGCGTTTTTGGTGAGCTATTGTACTCTTTGGGGAAGATTTTAATGCCCCATTTATTTTTTAATATGAATTAAATACTCTGTTCTTAATATCCAAAAATTTTCAGGTCGAAATTCCAAGTAGAAATGTATAAATCTCATTTTTAATGGAAGAACAATGCCATTTTCCCGCTACCTTGTTGTGAGCCAATGTATTGATGATGATTTGGAATGAATGGATGATTATATGATATATTTGTGATCAATATACTTCCATGGATGTCTTCTACAAGTTTCATGTACTGTACTTGAGCATTTGAAGCATTTTTACTCAGTTTAGTTGTATTGGGAGGTGAAATAGTGCCATTTCCCCAAGGGTCAAATTGGGGATTTTTGCAGTTGAATGGGAGAGGGTGAGAACAGTTGTAATAATCCATTAATGGTGCATATGAGACTTTAATAAAATACTTAACACATTACATACCTCTGTTCATAAATTTGAGTGGGTTTGGAGGCATTTGGGAAGCCATTTTCATTGTTTACCCCGGGGGGATTTAAACCCCAAATTACTAGTAAAATTGCATAATTGGTCCAGAATATTAAGAGAGTTTTCAGAGGTATTTTGGTGGCCATATGTCATCCATAAACATCATATTCAAGTTATAATATCATTCATACACCTTCCTTGAAGATTTGAAGGCATTTGGAGTCAATTTGAGACCTAGAGACCAATACTAGTCAAAGGAAAATCACCAGTAAAGTTACCTACATTGATCAGAATTGAAAGAGGATTTGAAGAAGTATTTTAAAGGTCCAAAGGCATCCCTGAAACACATATTTATGTTCTAATATCATTCATACACCTTCTCAGAATATTTGGGATCATTTGGGGCAAATTTGGGACCTAGAGATCAAAACTAGTCAAAGGTCGAACAAGGGAAAAAAGTGGAAAATTGCAATTTTAATAAAATTCCTAACAAGGGACATTACAGTGGTATTAGAGCATGGTCTTGGCACCTGATGTGGTAGAACATTAATGAAGACCAGGAGTCAAAGAAATAAGACACCACCCTTAGAAACTGAAACTGGATGTACTTTGGTGAAAGGGAAGAAATAGGAGAAGAAGTGCATTCATTGGTCACCATGAGTAAGGATGAAAAAGGAACCTCAGAGGAGAATGAGGAGTTTAGAAAATTATTGGAACCTTCCTTTGAAGACAAGTGGAGGCAATACTTTCAAGAGTTCAAATTGTTGCTGAGTGAAATTGGAAGCAACTCGAAAAAAATAATGAGCAGTGGTTCTCTTTTCAAGGAAAAGGATGAAACAGTTTATGCCACAAAAGAGGAACCTAATGTAATTGTGGAACATGAGGTACATGTTGATATGCAGGTGCTTGAATATGCTACACTAAAACAAGAAGAAGGACAAGAACTTGTCCTTGTTCAAAGGGATTATGAGTTGCGTCATGGAGAGAGTTGCAAAGCCTTGGAAGAGGTACATGATCTCACAATAGTTGGACCAAGCAATTATGGAGAAGATGAATTAAATATTTCAATGGGTAAGAGTTGTAAAGAATTAAAGTTGGTTCATAATTCCTCACCCCACACTTCTTTTCCAACCACATCACTTTGGGATGAAAATTGGGTGAAAGGTTTTTTTCTAGTGGTGCCACATGAGGGGTATGAAACTCCTACCTCTCCTTTTGATGATGACATGAATAGAGCACCTCATTACTTAGAATTGCAGTAGCATATTGCTTTACCTTATGATGATACATATCCTCATGGATGTATGGATGAGACTTCTTTGAGTCCTTTGAAGTCTCCTTGTTTTTCCTGCTCATTATTTGGTTCAGATTTTAGTGGAGATTCTTCATTCAGTTCTTGGATGAAAGAATGCATGGCTGAATATTTTGATGCATATCACGTTCTTTTGGAGCAGCACTATCGGACATGGGATCCTCACCTATGTCATTGGAGCAGATTTGATTGGTCACTTGAAGATTGTATGCACCTAGCAAATGGTGGTCTACTTACTTGGAGGTATAAACACTTTCATGATTCTTTGATGAAGCATCTTCTTGATGTACATTTTCATTATGTTGTTATGTACTTTGATGATATATATTTTGTACTCATGATGTTTGGAAGAATGCATACAAGAAAATGGGATCCAGGAATCCTCTTATCTGATGGTATGGGTTGGAGAGCACTTTTAATTGTTGGGGTGCAATACAAGCAATGGGACCCTGGAATAATTTTTGTCTCATTGGTTTGAATTTTTTTTGGGAAACAAGCAGTATCGGAGATGGATTTCCCACTTAATAAAGTGAATTTTATCAGAGTAGTGCAGCAGCAAGCATGGTGGTTCCTCTCTAAAATCTTCAAGGAAACTCAAAGACTCAAGGTTGGGCAATTCAATGGCAACTTCAAAGAATTATACAGGAAGCAGGTTCTTCAACACCCATGTTTGAAATTGCTTGAGGACAAGCAATATTGGGAAGGGAGGACTTGTCATGTCCCAAATTTGGAATTGGGTCACAATGGCCTAATCACATTGGCCATATTCATTAGAGTTTGTAAAATTGATGTTAAAGGTCAAATAATTGCCAAGGAGGAAAATTACTAGTTTCCTAGGTTTGGGGTGGAAGCTTTGGGATTTGGAATAACGGGGATAATAAATGATGTTTGAAAATTAGAGTGGAATAAATATTTAATAAAGGATATAAATAAATATATACAAGTGAAAATCAAAGTGGCATTTGATCATGAAGACACATGGAGGAAGTGGGACCCACATATGGCTAGATTTCCCCACTACACTTGGCATCATTCTATCACCAATTCGAATTCAAGGTGAATGGTAACATACTTGGGGGAGTCCAAAAGGTATTATTCATGGCATGACTCATCCAAGGTCTAAATATAGAGGAAGAGTAACTCCCATGGAAGAGGAAGAGGCAATTTGGAGTTAGTGAGACACTTGGGCTAGATTCCCTAGCTCTATGACAACAATGATGAAGATGCTATGACACCTATGACACAAATCAGACCTAAAGGCTGACATATGACATATATGACATGTCAGGGCTAAAAATAGACTCCAAGATGGCACTCAAGGGTGTTAGGGCAGCTAAGATGCTTCCACATGTGATTTGGTGGAAGTGGGAAACTAGGAATTGTTGTACAAGTGGCGTTCTTTGGAATCTCTTCCCAACTTGAGTTGGCATGAGTCTCTTGGAAGGAATTTGACCCAGGGAGGACATTAGAACTTTATAAATGTCAATAAAAAAGAATGAAACCAGCTTTTGATCATTTGTAGAATTTGCAATTGCATTTGTGAAGAGGGAGAGCTAGTGGATGACTAGTTTCTTGTCTTAGCCAATTTCGAGGGTGAAAGATTCCCATCCAAGTTGGTAATTGGAAAGGCCATTAAGACCTTTCATTTGGAGCTTTAATGGAGTCTTTATTTGCAGGTGTAAGCTACAGGGCAGCTCATGGTTTCTTCTATTGCAGCTCACTCCTTCAACCATTTCCAGTTTTGATGGCATATTCTTGATCCTTGAGGGAGGGCGTTTTTGGTGAGATATTGTACTCTTTGGGGAAGCTTTAATGCCCCATTTATTTTTTAATATGAATTAAATACTATTTTATTCATCTCCAAAAAGTTTCAGGTCGAAATTCCAAGTAGAAATGTATAAATCTCATTTTTAATGGAAGAACAATGCCATTTCCCCGCTACCTTGTTGTGAGCCAATGTATTGATGATGATTTCGAATGAATGGATGATTCTCTGATATATTTGTGATAAATATACTGCCATGGATGTCTTATACAAGTTTCATGTACTGTACTTGAGCATTTGAAGCATTTTTACTCAGTTTAGTTGTATTGGGAAGTGAAATAGTGCCATTTCCCCAAAGGTCGAATTGGGGATTTTTGCAGTTGAATGGGAGAGGGTGAGAACAGTTGTAATAATCCATTAATGGTGCATATGAGACTTTAATAACATACTTAACACATTACATTCCTCTGTTCATAAATTTGAGTGGGTTTGGAGGCATTTGGGAAGCCATTTTCATTGTTTACCCCAGGGGGATTTGAACCCCAAATTACTAGTAAAATTGCATAATTGGTCCAGAATATTAAGAGAGTTTGCAGAGGTATTTTGGTGGCCATATGTCATCCATAAACATCATATTCAAGTTCTAATATCATTCATACACCTTCCTTGAATATTTGAAGGCATTTGGAGTCAATTTGAGACCTAGAGACCAATACTAGTCAAAGGAAAATCACTAGTAAAGTTACCTACATTGATCAGAATTGAAAAAGGATTTGTAGAAGTATTTTAAAGGTCCAAAGGCATCCCTGAAACACATATTTATGTTCTATTATCATTCATATACCTTCTCAGAAGATTTGGGATCATTTGGGGCAAATTTGGGACCTAGAGATCAAAACTAGTCAAAGGTCGAACAAGGAAAAAAAGTGGAAAATTGCAATTTTAATAAAATTCCTAACAAGGGACATTACACACACACCCACTACCTTTTTGAGTAAGAAAGTAACCTTTAAAATGAACCCTAATAAAATGTACTATTAACATTTTCTTTTCTAGGTTACACTTTTCACCAACTAGTCTTGGTTAGGATCTTGGGTTTAAAACATTTTAAACCACCCAAGATCACACATTACACAAAAATCGTAGTTAGATTATCACAAGCAAATCCACATCATTCAAAACTTGCCTAGGATCTATGCAGTAGGTCTTGTGAGATCAGATTGTTGGGAATAAACCTCCTACTTTCTGTTTCGAGCATATACTAGGATCAGATCGCGTTTGGGGACTCTTTTGAGTTTCGGGCTCAGTTACCTTGCCCACACCTTCTGATTCGACCAGAGACTATTCCCCCAGGATTTTTCAGTGTGGCGGTATCCTTAGTATCTAACCATAGGATCATACACAGGTGACAGCGGAGGGTTATATCTGCTGTCCCTAGGACAGACGTGGGAGGAAATCCCTTGCAGGTCTTTGGGAGGGAGGTTGGGTTATTCCAGCGCTTGCACCCTTAGTCATTGTATTGTGGACCCCGGGTAACTGTCCTTCTTCCTTCATTGATTTGTTCTGGGCCCTCATCATCCCAGACTCTTCTCCGGAAGGCATCTGTTTACTTGGTTTGATTTACCTAGGACCTTTTTTAGTGGTGTGCTCTTTGTGCTACTTGTCTTAGTTTGCCTTAGAGAACTTCTTGCTCATTTGAGCAGGAAACTATGTCTAGCATTTCAGTGAGAGCCAATCAAGGTACCCCTATTCCGAGGGATCCTTGTGTTATTCCATTCATTGGAAACATTGATACTCCCTTAATGGCTACTCTGAATCTTCCTGGATTCACTATAGGGCTGCTGGTTTGGTTGTTCTCCACTCTGAATGCCTTGCATGCTCCTGGAGCTTCTTTTGTAAGCACCTCAAATCAAGAGAATCATAACCCTATGCCCTCTTTTCCAGTAACATCTTCTCCTCCTCCTTCTACCTCATGTGGCGAAAGTAGCAATACTAGTAACCATCAGTCTAAAGGGAATAGACGGAGGAAGAATGGGAAGAAGATGCCAAAACAAGGAGGCAGCAACCCAGCCACTACAAGTCATGCTGGGGGCAAGCACCTTGCCTCTACAAATCATGTAGGGGGAACCTACCCAGCCTCTGGAGGTCATGCTGGGAAAAAAATTTTAGTCACTGAAAATTTGTCTTCAACCACTGTCAATCATGTTGAGGACATGTCATTGATCACTGCTAGTCATATTAATGACAAGTCACCAGTTCTTGTGAGTCATACTAGAGACACCAGATCAGCCACTGCAATTCATGCTGAGGGAGTTGACATTGTCGATGAACCCAATAAACAGAAGTATAAGTTCCCTTGCAAGTTTTGTGAGGGAGACCACCTTACTTACTTGTGCCCTATACTTCCAGAAGTGCAAAAAGTTTGGTCCTTAGCTTAAAATTCTTCTACTTCTGAGCAACCAGCCACTGCAAGTCATACTGGGGGCAAGCTGTCAGCCAATGCTAGTCATGCTGAGAGTACTAACATTGTAAAGGAGTCTCAACTTATAGGACGGAAACCAAAGTTCCCTTGCAAACTTTGTAAGGGAGATCACCTTACTCACCAATGCCCTGTCATTCCAGAGGCACAAAGAGTGTGGTCCATGTCTAAAGGAATCTTTGCTCCTGAGTTGTCTATAGATTCCCTGTAGTCAGATCAACCTTTGGTTGATAAAGTGGTTGAACCAATACAATCTTTGGTCAACCCCACTCTCCCTTCAGAGAGTGAAGTGATCGAATCGATGCAATCTTCGATAGATCCCATCAGTCCTGCAAAGATTGATGCACCTACTGCGGAAGTCTTCTGCATTATCGGTTTGGATATTCCTGAAAAAGGAGGCACTTCATCTGTGCCATGTGAACCCCTACCAAGCCCTAGGATCGTTTCCTTTGATTGGAATAGTCTAGCCAAACCTCATCTTCCTTCTTCGACACCTTTCCAGATAAAGGTTGATATCGGGAACCATACGGTTGATCGATGCATTGTAGATGAAGGAGCTTCTGTTAGTATCTTATCCGCTTATGATTGGAGAGATTTGGGTTTTCCTAATGTTATTCTAGCTGTAAATTGGTCGTTGACCTTTGATAAAAGACCTAGTGAACCGTTCGGATTCCTTCATCAGGTACCTGTTACTTTGGGTGGAAAAACAGTCTTAGTTGATTTTATGGTTTTAAAGGACCATGTGGACTTTGATATGATCCTCGGGTGTGATTACGTTTATGCTATGCATGTTGTGGTGTTTATGCTCTTTTGTGTGATGCATTTTCCTCATAACGAAAGCATCGTCACTATCGACTAGCTTGCATTCGTTGATCCTCCTTATTACCCAACTGTAGACCAGTCTGATCCCTCATCATTACACACCACTATGTCACATGGGACTTATGTGGCATATTGTTCCTTCAGTTCAACTGCTACTGAGAAGAAGTCTCTGAGTTCATGCTTACCTTCTTGGGACTTAGTCCCAGCTTTTGACCAAGTGACACCTCCATCTGAATGTTTAGATATGTGTTCTATCTGGGATGATATACTTCCTTCTGATGAAGTTTTCCTAGTGTCCATAGTACAGTCTGCCATTCATTTGGATGTTGATCCAGTCGCAGTTTTTTCCAGCCCTGGTTTGACCTTAAAGTATGATCTTCCCACTGTTGAGTCTTTGGATTCTCCTATAGATCCACAAATCGGTGTTCCTGCTGAGTTTGATTCTGCTTGTAGAATTTTCAAATCCCATGATGATGAATTTGTTTCTGCAGATTCCATCATGTCCTTCAACTTTGATCTTCATCCTGAAGTCGATCTTGTTGATTGCAAGTCCTCGGGTTTGGGTACCATAGAGTCTTCATTTGAAAACTCTGCCTTGTTTATGCCTGCTGTTGATGATAGTGAAGTTGAAAGTATTTCTACCACAGTGACTTGTATCGGGTCTTTCTTTACATATGTTTTAGATATGATATTGGTACTAATGTTTCTTGGAGACAGGATTCTTAGCTGGATTTATACTTGCTTACTGGTCCTTTTTGACACCTTGTGCGACCATGTCAGGTATATTTGGAACCTTGCATATATGTTTAGGCTTCCCCACTGTTATGTTGCATTTGAAACTTTTTCCATCCGAATTCACCATAGGGTCGAACCTATTGGATATTGGTGTGTTAGCCATCTCTTTATGCATCATGCACCAGTCCGACAGCAGAGCCTACCTAACATGGGTCACCCTAGTCAGCACCTTTATGCCATTTTGGTGCCCATGCTGAGTTTTTCTCATAGGCTCGGGAGCCTTTTTAGATTTACCATGACTTTGAGAAGAAGCCTCATATCTTTCTTCCTCGTATATTTCTGGCTATCCCTGATAAGGCTCCCATCTTCGTGTTCAAGTTGCATTTGCATCTATTATGATCCCGCTTGTGCTAATGAGCTTGATGACAGCTTCCATGCTTTTAGCTCATTGTATAAGCCTCCATCTCTGATGTCATTTCCGCTAAGCCCTGTATCAT
The DNA here is from genome assembly GCA_027924585.1 of Larix kaempferi. Lineage (NCBI taxonomy): Eukaryota > Viridiplantae > Streptophyta > Pinopsida > Pinales > Pinaceae > Larix > Larix kaempferi. Next base: position 5,095,544 of record BSBM01000597.1, on the reverse strand, counting down.
TTTGCCTTCGTAATTTGACACCTTTTACCTGGAGGAAACACACCCTGAGTGTCCTTATCTTACTCGTGTTCCTTTCATTAGGCATAGCTTTGTTCCATGTGCTTGGAGCTAGTTCCGCATGTCCCTGACACTCGTCTCCTCCGATTATGAGCATTCTTCTACATTTACTTCGAGCTCATTAAAAACAGTAAGTAGGTTACGAGCATTTCTTCCACCTTCACTTCGAGCTCATTAAAAACAGTAAGGAAGCTTCGAGCATTCTTCCACCTTTACTTCGAGCTCGTTAAAAACAGTAAGTAGGTTACGAGCATTCTTCTACCTTTACTTCGAACTCGTTAAAAACAGTAAGTAAGTTTTGAGCATTTCTTCCATCTTCACTTCGAGCTCATTAAAAACAGTAAGGAAGTTATGAGCATTTTTCTTTATCTCCTTTGAGCTTGTTAAAAATAGTAAGGAAGTCACGAGTTTACTTTTTCGGGCTCATTAAACCTTTACGGAAAAGATCCCTATGGAGTTCTTTTAAGCCCTTTTCAGACTCCTTAAGTAGGAAAAGTTTGCGGAGCATAGTTGTCTTTTTGGGCTCGTTAAAATAACATCCACTTATGTATAGAATCACCCATTTTCCGGGCCTTGGTGGATAATTTATGGAAAAGGTATACTCTAGGTATACTCTGGTATGCGCTAGAAGAGTTCTTCTTCCATTATTTTACACTTTTTCGGGGAAAGAGACTAACTTTACGAAAAAGGACCTTTGGAGTTGTCTTTAGGATTTTCAGACTCTCGAAATGTGAAAACACCAAGCGAGAATTCACCTACTCGGGCTTGATGTGAAATCCACGAGATGGTTGATAGAGGATTGTTTAAGTTTTTCAACTCTATAAGCAAGAAAACACCGTCGGGCACAGATCAATCCAGGCTCGATATAAAATCCATGGATAGGTGTATGGAGTTTTCTTCTAGGTTTTTCAGACTCCTTAAATATGAAAATACCGTCGAGCATGCTTTAGTTCTTTGTCAAGCTCGTTAAAAAATGAAAAAGGAAAGGGAAGGGAAGAATGTTAAAATATCTTTCAATATGATGGCAGCAAGTCAACTAACTCCTTGAACAAAGCACCTATTTTGAGTCTATCAAACAAGTTGGGTTCTAGTATTAGCCTTAGGATAAACCTGATCCTAGAGTTCTTACTCCTCCATTTGGTTAGTCTTCCAATCATATGGAGAATCTGTTAATGTCTCCTACATTACAGATTTGCATCGTGGTCTCTTTGTGTTAAAAGCTGCCTAAGTCACTCTTATGTCGTGCTCACTGTTCAAGGATATAACCTGTGTCGGCCATTTTTCAGTTGCCTTGACCTCATGCGTCGGCCATTCCTTGGTGTCAATATGTTTCATCATGTGTTCAATCCTACTCAAAATCAGCTCATACCTGTTGAGTGTCCCTCATGTTGGATGATGGAGGATGCCTTAAGGCCTCCCTTCCAACAGACTTCTTCCCATCGAATTCAACTCATTGTGCTCTGGGAATGAAGTTTAGAGTTTCGGTTAGTACCTTGGAGATTGCAGTCATTAGTGGCAGTTTCCCTCACTATTGGATAGATGGGAATACATCAATGTCTCCTATTTGATAGATTCTTCAAGTGTTCGACGGCAAGACCACTTATTCACACTTGTTTGAATGTACTAGGTACCTTGGGTTCCATTTTCATTATTGGTGGACACCCTCGCATTTGTTAACGGTATACATCAATGACCGGCAATCAAACGATACCTCCCATGTTCAACATCAACTCATTTATTCACATGGATAGGTTTGTACCTTGGGTTGTTTTTGGATGAAGACCTTGGGATCCTCGATAGCATCACCTTATTTATGTTATCGCCCAAGTTGCGCAAGACTGAGCCACACTCTTTTTGGCTCTTGATGAGACATAGATCCAACTTGTTCTCTATGGCTATGTTCTCCAGTTTTGACATAGATCCAGCTTGTATTTATGTGGCTATGTTTACACTTATGTTCCTCATGGATCCACGCTTGTATTTTAGTGGCCATGATATATGCATCAGCATTTGGATCATTATTGTTTTCTTTTGGAGGTCATGTTCCACTATTTGAACATGGACAATTACCACAAGGATGAGTTTGTTTGGCATTGCCTTTGCTTTCAGGTACTTCATTTGAGCCTATGATTCTTGGTTTCTTCAGTTACTCCATTCCCATGATTCAACTCTTTGCTATTTATAATGTATTTCGGCCATCGTTTCCCTCACTCCCTCTGACCTCATACATTATGGGGCATCTATTATAGCTTAAAATGACACTTCTCCGTCCGTGACGACACTTGCATCGCTTGGTCGCATGACGACACTTCTTGAAATCAAGTTTAATCACACAACAGGACACTTGTGGATTGAAGGGTCATTAGGGACATTGAATATGGTTGAAATTACCTCACTTTTGGCCCATTTGATGGTTATGACCCTTAGGGACACTTTTCCAGACCAAACCACCTCTTGAAAATCATCAGAAATCGTGTTTTTGGCCATTTTTCCACAAAAACGCTACTCTATAGGAATAAGAGGGGTGTTTGCCTTCAAAAATATGCAACTCTGCTTCATAAAAGTAGAGCACATATGCTGGTTTGTAGTAGAAAAGTAGGGCATTTTCCTGAAACAATCAAAATCTCGAATTTTGGTCAATTTGAGTTAGTTGGGGAACCTCCTGATCACTTATAACTGCTTTCCCTCTCCTTCATTGACTATATAAGGAAGGTAGAAGGGCCATGAGGGGGACCAAGCCCATAACAATGTTGCGCTGGAGGAATGGAGACCCTCATCCCCCTCTCTTGTGCCTCAGTTTCTGATAAACCCTAGCACAGCTGATTAGAGGTTGGGATCCTTGGAGAACAGAAGTAAGAGACCTTGAATCTAGGTTTCGTGAAGTGCCAAGCTTGAAAGAAGGTATAACTTTATGTACTTGCTTCATTCATTAATAAAGATCATACATTCTTCCCTTTCCAAATATGACCTATTCATGTGTGTCTCAGATTTGACTACAGTTTGTTTATAGTTTGATGTCTTTTAGTGTCGTCAATACCAGTCTTATATATGTAGTCAAATGTATTTGAGAAAGGTATGAAGTTGTTTTGCAGGTGTGGGCATTGCAACTCTGAATAGCATTGAAGAGCAAGGAAAAGAAAGGCTGGGATCAACCTTATAAATAAGGTACACATCCTCTTTAACCTTTATATCTTTGCTTACTAGTTGTACTTGCAGAACATTTGTAGGTCTATCTTTCATCCCTGTAAGTTGGTAGTTTCTCCTTTGAACTATAGGTGTATTTCCCTCACAACATGGATCTATTAACATCTCTAAGGGAAACATCCCAAAATAACCTACATAGAATTCAGTTTGTCATATGTAAATTCCTATCGAGTATGTGTTCTTTTCGAAATGATGATATTGAATGTTATTAGCTTATTAATTGAGTTTGAAGTTTATTACCTGCACACCGGCCTTGGTTGTTCGCAACCTTGATGTCCCAAATGACGTGTGCACCAATCAACTACTTCAGTGGAACATTTGAGTTGAGTTGCACCATGACTCATCTGGTACCTCTGAAGTGCTCATTCACACATGCACCTGCACCATCATGTTCACCCTTTCCATGCCCTGTCTCAAAAAAGCTCTAGGTTTGTCGGATTCCTATCTGTTTGTGAAGGCAACTCAACCAATAAAATGAGCATGCCGATTTGAATTTCCCTGCACACCCATCCGACCAATTCTAGTGTACGCCTCTCTGCCTAAATGAATCATAAATCAACCCAAAGCAGTTTTGAACGAACAATGTGTCATGCTCACGATCATCACTAACATAAAAATGGTACTCCTTGATCACTTCACGTGACTGAGGAGTGCTATCCCTACCATCAATGCTTTCCTGAGCATGTTTTTCCAATACATGTATGAAAATAGACACGTGGTCGGAGTGATAGTACTCACTCTGTATCTCTCTCTGAGGAGCAAAGGTGTAGTTCTCCACAAAGTCTACCACTGATAAGATTGTGCCTGGCTCAAATACGTCATGAAAATGTTTGAATTATGAAGCTTTCCACCTGGACCTATGGGAGTGCTTTATGTATTTATAAATCTGACATTGAAACTTCTCCATGAATTCTGAAACAGGAATCTCATCATCGAGCAATTCAATCCTCTTGGATGGCACAGATGAAGAAGATGTTGGATTCATGGTGATGTACTCGTACCTCTTCCACCTAACAATGATATCTGACAATCCATGGTGTGTTGGATCGATAAAAAGTTCCTATGGAACAATTTCAAATCACCGCATTCATGGCATTTTCTCCCACCTGCACACCTCTTATTGAAAAACATGTGTTCAGGATTCCTGTTGCATAGTATCATACAAATAAAATCTCGCACTGTGTGAGGAGCTAGTACACCGTTCCAGTGCCTTTTGCAAAAATCAAGAAATGTGTCATAGTATAGCTGAAATTCAACGTGGTACCGACAGCAGCAAGTGTCGCGAATCGTATTCGGCCTAATATACCACGGTTTCAATTTGGTGAACATGCTAAATGATATTTAAACACCAGGATTGGTTTCTTGGAATTCCTCGTAAAGTGCAACTCTCGTCATCTCCATCACATTCTTACAGTGCTCCTGATAAATGCCTCTGGATAAATGTTGTTGCAGGACATGCATTCAATCTGGAAGAGCACGAGAATGGCTATCTCAAAACTCTATCACCTTCTCTCTAATGCCTGCTGCCATCCTTCCTCGATAGGGTTCCCTACAAATAAGAGCCCAACAAGCAGCTTCATCATTTTCATCTATCTGGACCCTGAATTTAGTATATTTGAGCAATGTTCTTTTTGAAACATTGAGCAATGATTCCATTGTTGATACCATTTGATTTCTTGAGGTGTTTTGTGCCACAAAAGCCTTTGTAATTTCCCTACGAGTAGCTCGGGTATAATTGTTTCTTGATTTTCCAAACAAAGATAATGCAGTTCTTACATTTTCTATTGCATTCTCGCATGTCTTTTTTGTTTTAACATCTTGAAAACCCAACAACTTTGTGGCACATTTCAATTTTTTGTGTTTTATCAACCCATGTAGAATTTGAGCTTGTGCCATGGTTGAATGTTGTTCAAAATATGACTTGATTATGTTATTGACATGCTCTCTAAATCTCCGACCAGGGATCGAGTTCCCAATCTCTTCTTATGTAGAAACAACTGCACAATCCTCTAGAAAATTTCCACCCCTTCCAACCCCACTGCAACTCCCAATTATATTTTCAATGTGAGAGGGAAAGGTGTCATGTGATGGTTGATCAGGATCATGAGGGGGGCACAGGGTCATGTGATTCTTGATCACCATGATGTGATGTCTGACCATAATCTCTCCCTACATAACATGTAAATTAACAAATTGAAAATTGGTTACTTGATAGTTGTGCATTGAACTTTAAAATTGCTAGTAACTTGAAATTTGATGTGGAAATTGAAAAATTGAAAAATTGAAAATTGCATGTGAATTGAATTTTCCAACTAATACATTTAGCTTGAGAATTGTTCTAAGTAAAAATTGAAATTGCTAGTAACTTGAAATTTGAAATTGCTCAAGTAACTTGAAATTGCTAGTAACTTGAAATTTGAAATTGCTCAAGTAACTTGAAATTGCTAACTTAATTAAACTTGAGAATTGTTCTAGAAGTAAAGTTTGAAATTCCTAGTAAAATTTGAAATTGCTTGTAGTAACTTGAAAATCAACTATATATATTTAAGTCAAGATAATTATTAATAACTTGATAAAAATTATTGTGGGCATAAAAATTAATATCATTTATAATCATCACATTAGATATTTGTGGGAAAATTTTCTTTATGCAATTTATGTCCATTTTACTTTTACATTACAAGAAAAATGTTATTTTAACTTTATGGTATAAAATAAATAAATAAATATTTAAAATACAAGTTGCAAATCACCACAAAGAATAAATTATTACAACACTTCTACCCTAGAATTTCAAGGACAACATCATGCATCCCATGTTGTATATATGTGAAATAAAAATTTAAGATTGGTTTTTTACCCATGATAACATACCTATTATACTCTAAATGTGGGGAAAAAAACAGTGATTTAGAGATGAATACGATATTTAATTAAAAACATTGTAGTGATATGATTGAGGAGAAATTTTTAATTTTTAATGCAAAATAACATTTTCATTAGTTGATGATTTTGCAATTTCAACAATAGACCATTATGGAAATTGTAATTTTTATCATAAATTGCAATTTAAGGATTTTTTATCAATAATGCTTCACATATCAATGCAAGGTTGCAAACATTGCAAATAATTATTTCCAATTTGTCCTAACAAAATATATGATTCTAATCATTAGGCTTATCATGGTGATATGTCATGTTATGTAAATAAAAGTACATGTGATAGATGGAATTTTGTTAAAGTAAATATTATAATTAAATAGCTCTTTGAACATTCATTTGTATTCAAATATTCACTACTATGAAAATATTGCCAACCACCATAACTATGAAAATATTCATTCATTTGTTTTCAAATTGAATAAATTCTAACTAATATATAACTATCACAACATGTTCATTTCAAAATATTCATTCATTTGTTTTGAAATTGAATTTTCTAAACAAAACAAGAATTGAAATTACATTTAACTTGAAATTGTTAGTAACTTAAAAAATTGCAATTAGTTAAATATGTACAATTTAACTTGAAATAGTGTCCAAGTGTACATTTAATTTGAAAATTATTATAATAACATTGAAAATTGTTAGTAAAGTTTAGAAATTTGAAAATAGTTAATATATACATACATTTTAACTTGAAAATAGAATCTAAGTGTAGATTTCATTTGAAAATTGTTGGACAATAAAATTGAAAATTGTTAGCAACTTTGAAGTAATTTGAAAATAGTTAAAAATATGTACATGTATTAACATGAAAATATAATCTAAATTTACATGTTTCATTTGAAAATTGTTCCAATTTAACATTTGTTAGTCACTTGAAAATTGTTCATTTAACATCAAAATTGTTGCAAACTTTGAAATTTAAATAACAAATGGATGAAATAAATAAGAATACCATTACAAATAAATATGAAACAAATTAAATTATGAAATTTAGTTAAATTTATTGGAAAATTATTACTAATTTTGTAAATTATGTAGCATGATATTTAAATTATGATAGCATGTAATTCAATAATTTACCTTGGTTGTCCTCCATTGGAATATGTTGCACCAAATGTGCATCTTCTTCTTCTCTCAACCTTGCTCTTTATTGTCTCATTCGCTCTCTATTCTTCTCACGCTCTTCATTGTCATTTTGTTGTCTAGCATGTTTTCTTTGTTTTTTTTTTTATTCCCCATCAATCTACAATGAAAACAAACAAAAAAAAATTCAAATTGTTATAACAAACAACAATATGTTAGTATGAAATCTTGAAATATGCCTACAAAGAAATCTTACATGTCTAATGAGCTCCAATTCAACAACATGAAAATGACAAAGCTCTAATTCAACAAGATCAAAATGACAAAGCTCTAATGGAGAAAAAAAACCAGCAATAAGTTAAATTGTTGTTTTTGATTAATTATTTGTTGGTTATATACAGATTCATTGATGTTTTTACGAGGGAAGGGTAGTTGGAAACATTAATTGTTGCCAACTCCTTTTGCAGTTTCGCCCTGGTTCATTTATATATATTTTTTTACATAGACAAACCCTCAATCGAGCATATTTTACAGACCCTTGATCGAGGTGTTGTTAAGCCCTCGATTGAAGTATTTTGAATAGCTCGATCAAGAGCTTAAAAACCAGGACGAGAGCCCTTTTCCCTGTAGAATGGAAGTTTTGTCTGCCTTCCACACAGTTAAACCATGTCATTAAATGCTCATTAATGAGCGGACTTGATACCATTGGATTTGTCAACGAATACTCTATCCAGATACATAAAATTTACGAATTTTTATCTTCATATGTCTTTTGTTTTCAAATTTATACTAAAACTTTCCCTAAAAAACCCTGCCGACAACTTCGATTGAGCTCAAAGATAAATCCACAACATTCAATATACACATCCAAAAAATTTGAAAAAATACACAAGCCCTAGATAAACACATCCTCTTTAAGATGGTATTTTTAGTTTTGCAAATTATGTAAAAAATCAAAATATTTTGTGCACACACACACACATGTGTGCAAAACGTGACTTAAATATTCATTGGTCAGTTTCAAAAAATAATAATAAATATAATTTTTCAAGAATTTTAAAAAAAAAAATATGTAATCCCTAGTGCATTCTGTCTAGATCATGTTCACATATTTCATTTTTTTAAATTATTATTTTAACATTAAATTATTGTGCACACACACAAACTACTTGTTAATTGCTCTTCAAATTTTTAAGTACACACGTTTCATTAAATGAAAATTCGACACGATATATGACATTGGTATATTTCGAAAAAAATATCATTGGAAAGCCAACATAATTCTCTACATTTCGTTTTTCAACCGCATGTCAAAATTCATGTGGCAAGTATGAGTTTCGAGGGATTCAATTTAATACATGGGTAAAAGTTTTGTTTTTCACCGTCATATTTAGCCAAAAAGAGCTACCCATCTTCATGGAATCACCCTAGGTCGTGGATTCGAAGTTGAATATCCAAGTTAGTAATCAAAGTTGTATGCAAACTGTCAGTTCACATCATCTCTTCAAGAAGCAAATTTCAAGCTTAATTTCCATTCAAATTATGAATCATATTCTAAATACATTAAAAACCCACTTCGAGAATGGATCCATTTAGATATTTCAGGAGCAGTTTTCTCAGAAATTGAATGGTTTGGGAGGAATATTCATTTAAGTGAAATGGAATTTTCTCAAATTCATGGTGGTAGGTTTTCTAGACTTGGCAATTTGTTCAACGACCTAGGTATTTGGGAATTCGTGTTTAGCATGAATATTTAGAGCAATTTAATGCTCAACTTACAAATAAGATCAAGTTCCTGTGTATAAAGACAGAGTTGATTAAACTGTAATGCGATATCGTTATTATCATGAGTCTACAACATGATCGGTCTTTGGAATTTATTAGTATAGACATGTTTTTAATGCAATCTATGTATATTTGTTCGTAGTTAATGGATGCAACGTTTTGTTAGTATCAGATCAACTCATTCCTATGCATTATATTTTTTAAGAGCATACCTGCAGAGGCAAGGGTCCACCTCTGAATGGTTTTTCCTCTTTTTCACTTGTGCCTTTTGTTATATTTGTAAACTTCATGCATACTTTGTTTTTGAATGATTATAAACTTGTTTAACTTGTGTTCCTTTATTGCATATCTGCGTTGTTCTTTTCTTACTTGTGTATTTCAAATCAAAAGTCTTCTATTGATAATACATTCGCTTTGACGTTCTTGTCATTGTAAACATTGTGTGTTTCATAATTAATACCCTGTCTAGTTCTTTCTATAAAATCAAGTCTTTTGTTAGGAACCCATGTCAACCCTTCTATTTACTTTGTTAGTATATTGTTGTTGAACGCATATGCTTTGTAAGTCATCCCGTAGTATTTGTTGATCCATAGTTTGTATTATCCCATGGTATTGACCCATAGTATTGGACACATATGCTTTGTAGGTCGTCTCGTAGTATTATATGTCCCATGGTATTGACCCATAGTATTGGGCATAGACTTAGTATATAAGTGTGTGTTGAGGCCAATGGAGGTACCGTGAAGTTATTTGTATTGAGCTTTCTCAAAGGAGGCTGCCCCCTTGAAGTGGCCTGCAATCAATAAAATATTCTGTGATCTCATATATTGTGCATTTTATCAATTAATTGTTGCAGGTTCCTCGCATCTTTGTATTAAAATAATTGGTCAAAGGATTTTTTCTTTGAAATTTGTAAGTAGTTTAATTGGAATTAAAATTTAAAATAGTTCAGCTTCTTGAATCGCATAAGGATAGTGTTATATAAGTTTGTTCATTTATACACACTCTGTTTCACAGTTTTAAGGAGAGTTCGATTTGTGTGCTTGATAAGATGAAATAGGATAGACTTAATTTTCATTTACTGATGAATTGGAATTCAAGTTATAAGTAGATTGTTACAGTAATCAGTTTGGTTGAGTCATTTTGAGTCTAGTTGTACAAAGATTTCATTTTGTTCTCTTAGTCTTTCAAAAAAAAAAAAAACTTGTTCAGCTTCAGAATTTCCCTTAGACTTGTGTGCTAGTTTTTTATCATAGATTTAGAATCTTTTAAATTTTGCCTCTTAGAAATTGATCATTTTTTTGAATAGATTCCACATAAAGTTTTGTTGATTAATCTAGATATGTTTGGCTTGATTTCTAATTTTCATAGGTTTAACTAAACTTCTTACATAAATCTTAGAGTGCATAAGGTTTGATTTAAAATTATGTTGCTTGAGATCTTATTTTGTCTTAGTATCCATCTTGAACTTAATTTGTTATCTGAAATTTCTTCTACATTAGTTTGAGTGGTGTGTTGTTGATTTCAAAATAAACAAATAGAGATTTCATAGCTTTTGCATTTAGAAATATTTTGGCTTTTGAAAATCATAACTGAAGAAACATAATTATTGTTTATTGTTTAATGTAAACCTTTTATAGAACAATTGATCGTAGATCTCATTAAAGGTGTGTCTTTTTTGTATAAATCTAATTTCAAGTTTGTTCTTTTATTAACATTTTCATAGCATCGTTTTGTTTTCTCGTACATGTTAATTAGATGAATAATTGTTGTATTTCCTGTTTATATCATTTAGTCTTTGATACATAGGCTCTAATTCTTCAATTATTGTGTTTGCACCTCTAAGTATACGAACTCTTGGATTGAAAGTTGAATGTCATATTTTTAATAAACATATTTTAGTCCTGGCAATGATATTGTGGAAATGTTCTGAAGAGTTTACCCAAGGATTGTATACAGTAAAAGCCATTCCATTTTTCCCACTGTTGAACATTAATACTAAATTAATAGTGATTTAAATGGCATCGTCATCTTTTTTGAATCGGATGTACGATGGGATCTCTTGTGTGACTAACACTATAAATTTTGGTAGGTTCGTATCCTTCCTTGAGCTTTGCTTCTGAGATGGGAAAGTGGAGGAATCAATGATTCTGGGAGTATATCCAACAACATTTTCCACTTTATGTTGAATCCTATATTCTCAGATGAACCTGGGGGAATCTTAATTAGCAATGGAGCAAACCCCACAATAGGAATGACCAAGATAATATATCCAATCTATACATAGCCATTGTTGGAACCAAGGACCTCCATTTATTTCCTGAGTTTTTATGTGTGCATGAACGGTCATGATGATATCGATTAAAAGGCTCATTTAATCTCAGCGATTCGTGCAAAAGCCCCCTTTCTTATTGTAGGGTTCGTCGGGTTGAGGAAGTGTTTTTTTTTTTTTTTTTTTTTTACAACAAAAGTGATGCAACACTAAATTACAAATTAGTCCTAGCTGAGGTCGCAAGGTCTTCCACCAAAGAAGGGCTTCCCCCTTCAGTTGTAGAATCACCATCCGTACCTTCATGTTAGACGTGTAGTCTCTCAAAGAAAAACACATGGCCATGTTTTCTAGCCATGCCTCCACGGCGGCCCACTCAGTGGAACCCCAAAATTCAGGAAACTTCACCTTTTCTAACTCTCGGTGTATGTTGACCGGAGGTGGCGCCTGTGGTACTGCAGTGACTTGAGAACCAACATTCTCGCGGTCAAGTCGTGTCATAAATGCTTCTGTCATTCTGTGGTAGTTCCTCATCACTTTCATGACCTCATCCGCAGGTAGGTTAATGGTTTCCTCAGCTCTCGGAGGGTTATCCACAGGGGCTGTTGGGGTTGACGGGCGTGCAGCTCGTCCTCGTCCCCTTCCAGCTCTACCTTGGCGAGTTCTTCGATCCATGTCGAAGTCTGTTCAGATGTAAAAATAAAATTTATTAGTCAACTAAACATCATAAACTATTTCGCGCGGAATTGTCTAGGTCCGAACTAAGTTCGACCTTGCTCTGATACCAAATGTAGGGTTCGTCGGGTTGAGGAAGTGTTTTTTTTTTTTTTTTACAACAAAAGTGATGCAACACTAAATTACAAATTAAATAAGAACATTCAGTGTATGACGTGAAGGTCTCTAAGTGTCTAACTCAGATCGTTAAATACCAATTGAATGCAAAATACATGTAAAGAAAACAATACCACGTTGGTCGGGATAAATAATTTAATTGGAAAAGATACCATTACAACTATACTCTACTAGATATAATACAATTATTCCTTTGCTTAACCATAATATAAATCTAATATATTAGATTTAGAACATGGTGTTACTACACTTCCCAAATGCAATTCGAATTGATATACTATTTATATGATGCATCCCTTTAGAAATAATCAAATTGTCATGCATGCTATTAAATATATTATAAATGTAATGCTTTCAATTTTAAGTATGATGCAAATATATTCACCAAATGAAATGCACTTGATATACTATCCACCCGATGCATTCCTTTAAACATAAAGTGATTGTTATACATTCTATTAAATATATTATAATAAAATGCATTATATTTTAAGTATGATGCAATATATTCACCAAATGAAATGCACTTGATATACTATCCACCCGATGCATTCATTTAAACATAAAGTGATTGTTATGCATTCTATTAAATATATTATAATAAAAAGCATTCTATTTTAAGCATAATGTAATTATATTTATCCAATGAATTTAAAAATGACATTCGGATAAACTTGCATTTGTTTTCTCGGTTGCTTAGTGTCACACCTATCTATACATATTCTCTATGTGATTTCACTACAACTAAAACATTTTGAATAATAAATAATTGCCTCTTATGTCTAAGCTAACATAATGTATTCCACATCAACCTTCGACCATAATCAATACATTGGAAGATAAGACGTGGACATATTTCGATTATATCTTATTAAGATGACATTTTCTACTTTATAATTCTGCCACCTATTCTATTTGATAATTCGACCATAATCAATACGTTTAAAATACAAGATATTAACAATTAAACTGCATATCACTAATCACATATTTCAGGCTTTTTCTTTTATAGTAACATAACTATTAAAAGGACAAAACACCAGCGGCCCCTTGACTTGTGTATAACTGTCAGTGTAACTATAAGGTTACAGCAAGCTTTTCAAACAAATTAAACCTTAATAATTGATTTAAGGAGCCAGGCACATCATAAATATATGTGATATATTTAACAAATCTAAACAACTGGTTACAGCAAGCTTTTCAACGAATTTAACCTTAATAATTGATTTAATGAGCCAGGCACATCATAAATATCTGTGATATATTTAACAAATCAAAACAGCTAGTTACAGCAAGCTTTTCAACGAATTAAACCTTAATAATTGATTTAATGAGCCAGGCACATCATAATATATATGCGATATATTTAACAAATCTAAACAGCTCTTCCATCCTAAATCAACGCTGTTAATTAGCTACTTAACGAACGCATTGTGATCCTTTAATTATTTACAATAATTTAACACGACCGTCATTGCCAATTATTTCTACCATCAAACATCTGTCGATTAACTAGAATGTCAACAATTTTAAGATTCATCCAAATACGGAGTAAGGATTTGCTGTCATCATTACTGTCCACAGCAATTAAGAGGTCAACAAATCATTCTGATTGTTCGGGGTGTTAGGCAAGACCGTGGAGTTCTTTGACATAAATCTGACTGAGGTTCAACGCCAGCTACGAGAGTATGTGTCTAACAGAAGTCCCAGCGTTACTTCACCTACCACGACAGAAGGTTGACAACGAACAGGCGGTTGAGATCGTTCGAAGGGGAGGATGTCCCATACGATCGAGCGAAGATGGTAGGTTCTTAGGGTTTAGAAATCAGTAGGTTTCATCAATAGTTCCAGGTTACAAGGTTTTAATGTCCACACGCAGATGAATCTAAACCTTCCTGAGATACAAATAAATAGTTACAGGTTCACAAAAGAAAAAGGAGAGCAGTGCACATCGGACATAAGGAAAACTGAGTCTTAAAACTGTAAGTTAAGAGTCAAGGACACACGGGAAATCTCTCAACGCATTCTAAGTTTACCCGGCAAGCAAAATATCCACAGATCTACTATGTGATCAAGAAGGGTGATCTGAGAAATCTAAGGTTGACACATAGGATCTAGTAGAGGTTCATACAATATCTTGGATGACCCTAACAAGACGGTCTAGGAAATTGACCTAAGATTTATTAACGAGTTCAGAAATACAGAGAGAAAGATGAAGCACAGTCTAGGGATGAATCAATTAATCCTGACGAATCCGATCTACAGATTGGATCGATCAATTAAAGTAGGATCAACATAAGAAATTCTTAATAAAACAGAACAAAGCCAAAGAATGATCTAACTAGTCTTGACTGTATCAATCTGAAACCAGGAATAAGATCTCAATGCGCAACGCTCAGGTATAACGCGTTATTCTTGAATTAAACAACTGATAATTGGGACGGTAAAAATTCTTCAAATCGACAACAATAATCAAATAACAAGAAGAGATATGTAACCCAACTCCAATCTAAGGAGATCTCATATCGGCACAGGATGTATGCTTAAATCTCATTTAAATAGTAATTTGTAAACCACAAACCGGTCCAGATCTATTGAATTTTCAGATCGGCCTCTGTCTGTAATCCAAAATTTCAGGTAAATAAATTGTAAATTATAATGCCGGTCTAGATCTGTTGACAGATCTACATCAGCCAGTGTTCTAGAATTATATTTCAATGAGCTTGTTAACAGTAATGCCGATCTAATCCTGTTAATCTCTCAGCTCTATAAGCTTTCTGGTAATCTTAGGCATTCTGCTTAAATAATAAAAAAAACAGGGATATAGAACATTTAATTAAATTACCATATACAGCGAGTTAACTTTGATTACTTCGTAAAATATGAGATCTATACTTTCTTAATCGAATCCTAAATAAACAGGAATTACCAGATTTAAAATTTCTTTAAACAACTGTAATTAAACATGAAATACCAGATCTGCAATTTTTTTTTTTAATCGAATTGTAAATAAACACGAATTACCAGATCTAAAATTTCTTAATCAACCGTAAATAATATGAATTAAATTTAGTAATACGAACCTGTAGAAGTAGTTTCTCCAACCGATAGTGAAGTCCCACGTAGATCGCAGTTCCACTCTCCGTCGTCTTCCACCACAGTCACCAACGGACGTCTCGGATAACCTCCCAACCTTTTCGGGAGTACTCTCCTTCCTCCCGAACCCCCGAGCAGATCGAGTCGTAGAGTTCACACACGTATCTCAGAAATTCAGCTTGGGCTTCCCTTCCCACCAGGATTTCTTAGCCAAACCCTTAGATAGCAGCAAGTCTTTGAGGCATTCTAAAATTATGACAATCCTCCAAATTATGGGCCCCTTACCCATTCCTTAAGCCTTCCTTATAAAGGGAAATCTCCTGCGACACATGTCGCTTCATGCATAATTAAATATTTTTAATAATTTATTTAATTAAAACACTCACCCATCCAAGTGTCAGTTTCTCTGGGAAGTGCACCTACATCCCTAATTTTGCTCTAGTTTGTCCCCCTAGATATTTTAATCAACTCCTAGCTTTTAGTTGACTAGGTGTCTAATCTATTTTGCTCCTAAATAATAATTTCTATTGTTTTAAATGCTCAACAAAATATAACTATTCATGTGCAAATGTCTTAGCTATTGTTATGCATTTGCTAAGTAATAATCTAGAGTTATTCTCCTAAGTTTTTATGTAGTTTAATTTAACAATCAAACTCATTAGGATCTCGATGCCGCGCCGTTGGGCTCCTGGTTCCTTAATTTTAAATTCCCTAACATGGCACCACTCCGTCGGGTCCAATCATCCATGGTTTCCATTCCTTGGCATGGTACCCGCATCGTTGGGTCCTTGCGTCCATTCTTTCCGTTCTCGACAGGGTACCACATCGTTGGGCCCTTCTGCCACCATCTTTCCGTTTTGACTTGCGGGAACTCTTGTAGGGATTTTAGAAATCGTTACCATCCATCCTCTGTCTACATGCTATCTAGGGACTAATGGCGCTGAGGAGTGAGTCCGTTCTCACTGCGCGCCCCTCAACTCGTACGTGACCATCTCCGTCATGGCCCACCTCGTACGCCCTCACGCATTCCTCTTGAGCAAGCGGATCAATGCTTATCTTCTCATGCGTGGTATTCTCGTTGGAAGTCGACATCGTCGTCGCTCCCCCTGTGTGTGATTTACCCGTACTCTACGACCCTTCATGTTCCTTTGTGTGTCCGTTGGTGAACCGTCTCACTTGTTTCTACACATACTTCTCACAACAAATTATTAGTAGCACTGTCCTCAATAATCATCATCTGATCTCTAAATCTAGTATTGTTAAACATTTATGATTTATTCAACTTCTTATTCATCTAATCAAATATACATTTCGTCGACAATTACATAATCACTGTACAGCTAGTCGTTAAGCATTATCCATCAACATAGTTTTCCATAGTCATAGATAATCGTTTAACATATGCAATTATTCATTTACATCAACAGTTCAGATACACATACTCAAAAATAAGGCAAAAAGGTTATTTAATTAATGTTTCAATCGGTCGGGTCACTCAGCAGGTGCCCTCAATGTCTACAAAATTCTAGGGGCACTACATACACCCCTACTTATTTAGAACTTCGTCCCGAAGTTCAGAATAAAAATGGAAAATTACGACGCATCTTAGTTGCGTCCTCCCAAGTCACAGAGCTTGGACTATAGCTGTCCCACTGCACTTTGACTTGATCAATCACACGGTGCCTAAGCTGTCGCGTTCGCTGGTCTAAAATCTGGATCGGTGCGGCCATCACGGCCCCGTCGTCCGTTATCTGCACATTGCTCAAGTCAATGATATGTGAAGTATCGAGAACATAGTGGCGCAATACAGAAACATGAAAAACATTATGAATTCTACTTAATGATGACGGCAAGTCAAGACGACAGGAAACCGGTCCTATCCGTTCTGAAATCCTAAAGGGTCCTACAAACCTAGGTGACAACTTGGCTCCCTTTCCAAATTTTATAGAACTCTTCTGTGGTTTTACCCGTAGAAATACCCTATCCCCAATTTCGTAGTTACGATCAGTCATGTGTGCATCCGCATAGCTCTTCTGGCGATCCTGTGCTTCCTTTAGTCGAGCACGAATTGTGACCATCTGGTCTTCCATCTCTTGTATTACCTCAGGACCAAGTAATGTCCTATCCTCTAGCATATCCCAACTTATGGGAGTCCTACAAGGTCTCCCATAGAGAAATTCAAAAGGAGCCATCCGAATAGAACTCTGATAACTGTTGTTGTATGCAAATTCTACCAAGGGTAGATATTCTTCCCACTTCTTCTGTTGGTCCATTACATACATTCTTAGCATGTCCTCCAATACTTGGTCAACTCTTTCCATTTGTCCGTCCGTTTCAGGGTGATAGGCAGTGCTGAAGTTAAGTTGAGTACCAAGAGCTTCTTGAAAGCTTGTCCAAAACCTTCCAGTAAATACTGATCCTCTATCAGAAATAATTTTCTTTGGAATTCCATGTAGTCTTACTACTTCATTAATGAAAACTCGGGCTATCTCCGGAGCTTGATACGTGTTCTTAATCGGTAGGAAATGTGCACTCTTGGTAAGAGTGTCAACGACCACAAAAATTGTGTCGTGTCTCCTGTTGGTTAAGGGTAAACCAACTATAAAATCCATAGAAATAACCTCCCATTTTGATTCTGGGATTGCATGTGGTTGCAGTAATCCGGCTGGGTGTCGATGTTCCGCCTTTACCATCTGGCATTCCATACACTTCGCCACAAAACTTACCACATCCCTCTTCATGCCATGCCAAAAGAACAAAGGTTTCAAATCTGCATACATCTTTTTTATTCCAGGATGTGCTCTATAGACGGCTCGGTGAGCCTCAGACAGTATTAAACCTCGAATTTATTCATTATCAGGAACATACATGCGACGGTTATACCATAGTAAACCATCCATGTCCAAAGAGTACCCTTCAAACTTGGGTATCCTCATCTGTTCATTTTCCAACTTAGCTTTTACTTCATTATACCATGTGTCCTTCTGTTGTAGTGTCAAGATCCTTTCTCTTAAGTTGGTCTTTAATGGTATGATAGAGAACATCCTAGGTCTACGACTAAGTGCATCTGCCACTTTGTTTAAGGTCCCTTTCACATAAGTTATGTCGAAGTCGTACTCACTGAGTACTTCCGACCATCTTCTCTGTCTAGCATTAAGGTCGCTTTGAGTGAAGATGTGTTGTAACCCACAATGGTCAGTCTTTAATTCAAACTTTCTCCCTACCAGA
This sequence comes from Larix kaempferi, assembly GCA_027924585.1. Taxonomy (NCBI): domain Eukaryota; kingdom Viridiplantae; phylum Streptophyta; class Pinopsida; order Pinales; family Pinaceae; genus Larix; species Larix kaempferi. The sequence continues at coordinate 5,077,021 of BSBM01000597.1, read as the reverse complement.
TAGTGTATCCATAACCTCAAAGCATGCATCACTGCAGTCATCTCCATATCATGGGTTGCATAGTTCTCTTCATGCGGCCTAAGTCTTCTGGACATGTACGCAATTACTCTTCCATCTTGCATCAATACACAACCAACACTATCCTTTGAAGCATCCATGCACACCAGGAAATCTTTATCCATATCGGGGACTCTTAAGATTGGTGCCGTAGTCAGTAATTCTTTTAATTTTGCAAAGGCCTCTTCACATTTCTCCGTCCAAATGAAAGGACGGTTCTTCTTTTGCAATTCAGTAATAGGTCCCGCTACTCTAGAGAAGCCTTCCACAAAATGTCTATAATACCTGGCAAGCCCCATAAAGCTTCGTACCTCATGTACGTTTGTGGGTGCCGGCCAGTCCCAAATGGCTTCAATCTTGGCTGGATCTACAGCTATCCCTTCGCCGGATATGATGTGTCCAAGATAATGAATCTCCTTCTGGAAGAACGAACACTTTGATAATTTTTCATAAAGTTGATTTTCTCTTAAACATTTTAAGACTATCCTCAGGTGTTCCTCATGTTCTTCTGGTGTTCTTGAATAAATCAGAATGTCGTCTAAGAACACTTGTACAAACTTGTCAAGGTGTTGTCGAAACACACCGTTCATCAGGTTCATGAATACACTGGGTGCATTTGTTAAGCCGAAAGGTACTACGACAAATTCGTAGTGTCCAAATCTAGTTTTAAATGCTGTCTTAGGGATATCTTCATCCTTGATCCTCAACTGATGGTATCCAGACCTTAGGTCGATTTTTGAGAATACCGTCGCACCCTTCATCTGATCAAAGAGGTCATCTATTCTGGGTAGGGGATACTGATTTCTTACGGTCGCCTTGTTCAATTGACGGTAGTCAATGCACAAGCGCCAAGACCCATCCTTCTTCTTCACAAAAATAACAGGTGCTCCCCAAGGAGACACACTAGGTCTGATCAATCCTAAATCTAACAACTCTTGTAGTTGAATTTGCAACTCCTTCAATTCTAGTACTGACATTCGGTAAGGAGTTCTAGCTATGGGTTCGGTTCCTGGTTTTAGTTCTATGGTGAAATCCAGTTCACGCTGTGGCGGTAATCCGGGTAATGCGTCAGGAAACACGTCCATGAATTCTAAGAACAAGGGGTGATTAATTACTTCCACCTTATCTCCTTCCTTGTTCAATGCAATCACCGCATACAATTGACACCCTTTTCTCATGCTCTTCTTCAACTGCATAGCCGATATCATTCTCAAGGAAACTTTCTTTTTCTTCCCAGATAACACCCTCTTGTAACCTTCATCATCGATGAAAGTTAGTTCCTTACTTTGGCAATCCATCATTGCTGAGGGTGCTTCTAGCCAATCCATCCCCAGGATTAGATCGTATGTACCCAATTCCGTAACATAAAAGGATATTCTAGAAGAGCATACTCCTAGGTCGACTTCACAGTTCTCTACCTTAAGAGTCACACTCTAGACACTACCGGATGCCATCTCGACAGTGTCGAAATCATCTTGACTTATTGCCATCATTTTATTATTTTCTACAACTTTTAAGGAAATAAAACTTTCAGTAGCTCCAGGGTCTATAAGCAAGGAAAATACATTACCATGTATCTTACCAGTAGTCTCGAGGACGGTGGACTGATGTTCATCTTGGTGGTTGTTGACGACAGCGTGTATACGATGCGCTCGTCCTAAATTGGCTGCGGTAGTTTGTCACGGTGCTTGGGCTCTTTGGTTTCCCCGGTCCTGCTGAGGACATTCGCTTTGGAAGTTTGGTCCCCCACACCTCCAACATCCTGCTTTGGGCCCTCTTGTTTTGTTTCTGGCAGGTGCATCATTTCTTCTTGGTCCAAACTGCGCCGGTTTTGCAAAAGGCTTTGCATGATCATTCCGTGGTGGCGGTCGATATGGTGTTCTGTCATCTTTGCTAGACCCTCCGTTGAAAGGTCTCCTTGCAAAATTCTTATTCCCATACTGATGTTTGGGTGTAAGCGAAGGTTGACTCCCTCGGTCTGTACTCATAAAGTTCTTATTCTGCAGTATCTTGCCGGGAAGCTCTTCTTCCGCTATGAGGGCCTTCTGGACCGCATCGTGTAGAGTAGAAGGTGTCAAAATATGAACCTTGTCCCGGATGACTGGGTTTAATCCGTAGATGAACTTATTGACCTTTAATTTCTCCGTGGCAACATGGGGTGCATACCTGAGTAACTCCATGAAACGGATTTCGTACTCTTGTACTGTCCGTAGTCCTTGCTTTAGTGCATGGAAATCATTCAGCTGTCGCTCAATGAATTCGTCTGATAGGTAATGCTGACAGAAATGTTCATCGAACAATTCCCAAGATATCTCCTCAAGCTCTAGACCTAGTTGAGGTCGTAAGGTCTTCCACCAAAGAAGGGCTTCCCCCTTCAGTTGTAGAATCGCCATCCGTACCTTCATGTTAGACGTGTAGTCTCTCAAAGAAAAACACATGGCCATGTTTTCTAGCCATGCCTCCGCGGCGATCCCCTCAGTGGAACCCCAAAATTCAGGAAACTACACCTTTTCTAACTCTTGGTGTATGTTGACCGGAGGTGGCGCCTGTGGTACTGCAGTGACTTGAGAACCAACGTTCTCGCGGTCAAGTCGTGTCATCAATGCTTCTGTCTTTCTGTGGTAGTTCCTCATCATTGTCATGACCTCGTCCGCAGGTAGGTTAATGGTTTCCTCATCTCTCGGAGGGTTATCCACAGGGCTGTTGGGGTTGACGGGTGTGCAGCTCGTCCTCGTCCCCTTCCGGATCTACCTTGGCGAGTTCTTCGATCCATGTCGAAGTCTATTCAGATGTAAAAATAAAATTTATTAGTCAACTAAACATCATAAACTATTTCGCGCGGAATTGTCTAGGTCCGAACTAAGTTCGACCTTGCTCTGATACCAAATGTAGGGTTCGTCGGGTTGAGGAAGTGTTTTTTATTTTTTATTTTTTACAACAAAAGTGATGCAACACTAAATTACAAATTAAATAAGAACATTCAGTGTATGACGTGAAGGTCTCTAAGTGTCTAACTTAGATCGTCAAATACCAATTGAATGCAAAATACATGTAAAGAAAACAATACCACGTTGGTCGGGATAAATAATTTAATTGAAAAAGATACCATTACAACTATACTCTACTAGATATAATACAATTATTCCTTTGCTTAACCATAATATAAATCTAATATATTAGATTTAGAACATGGTGTTACTACACTTCCCAAATGCAATTCGAATTGATATACTATTTATATGATGCATCCCTTTAGAAATAATCAAATTGTCATGCATGCTATTAAATATATTATAAATGTAATGCTTTCAATTTTAAGTATGATGCAAATATATTCACCAAATGAAATGCACTTAATATACTATCCACCCGATGCATTCCTTTAAACATAAAGTGATTGTTATACATTCTATTAAATATATTATAATAAAATGCATTCTATTTTAAGTATGATGCAATATATTCACCAAATGAAATGCACTTGACATACTATCCACCCGATGCATTCATTTAAACATAAAGTGATTGTTATGCATTCTATTAAATATATTATAATAAAATGCATTCTATTTTAAGCATAATGTAATTATATTTATCCAATGAATTTAAAAATGACATTCGGATAAACTTGCATTTGTTTTCTCGGCTGCTTAGTGTCACACCTATCTATACATATTCTCTATGTGATTTCACTACAACTAAAACATTTTGAATAATAAATAATTGCCTCTTATGTCTAAGCTAACATAATGTATTCCACATTAACCTTCGACCATAATCAATACATTGGAAGATAAGACGTGGACATATTTCGATTATATCTTATTAAGATGACATTTTCTACTTTATAATTCTGCCACCTATTCTATTTGATAATTCGGCCATAATCAATACGTTTAAAATACAAGATATTAACAATTAAACTCCATATCACTAATCACATATTTCAGGTTTTTTCTTTTATAGTGACATAACTATTAAAAGGCCAAAACACCAGCGGCCCCTTGACTTGTGTATAACTGTCAGTGTAACTATAAGGTTACAGCAAGCTTTTCAAACAAATTAAACCTTAATAATTAATTTAAGGAGCCAGGCACATCATAAATATATGTGATATATTTAACAAATCTAAACAGCTGGTTACAGCAAGCTTTTCAACGAATTTAACCTTAATAATTGATTTAATGAGCCAAGCACATCATAAATATCTGTGATATATTTAACAAATCAAAACAGCTGGTTACAGCAAGCTTTTCAACGAATTATACCTTAATAATTGATTTAATGAGCCAGGCACATCATAATATATATGCGATATATTTAACAAATCTAAACATCTCTTCCATCCTAAATCAACGCTGTTAATTAGCTACTGAACGAACGCGTCGTGATCCTTTAATTATATACAATAATTTAACACGACCGTCATTGCCAATTATTTCTACCATCAAACATCTGTCGATTAACTAGAATGTCAACAATTTCAAGATTCATCCAAATACGGAGTAAGGATTCGTTGTCATCGTTACTGTCCACAGCAATTAAGAGGTCAACAAATCATTCTGATTGTTCGGGGTGTTAGACGAGACCATGGAGTTCTTTGACATAAATCTGACTGAGGTTCAACGCCAGCTACGAGAGTATGTGTCTAACAGAAGTCCCAGCGTTACTTCACCTACCACGACAGAAGGTTGACAACGAACAGGCGGTTGAGATCGTTTGATGGGGAGGATGTCCCATACGATCGAGCGAAGATGGTAGGTTCTCAGGTTTTAGAAATCAGTAGGTTTCATCAATAGTTCCAGGTTACAAGGTTTTAATGTCCACACGCAGATGAATCTAAACCTTCCTGAGATACAAATAAATAGTTACAGGTTCACAAAAGAAAAAGGAGAGCAGTGCACATCGGGCATAAGGAAAACTGAGTCTTAAAACTGTAAGTTAAGAGTCAAGGATACACGGGCAATCTATCAACGCATTCTAAGTTTACCCGGCAAGCAAAATATCCACAGATCTGCTATGTGATCAAGAAGGGTGATCTGAGAAATCTAAAAGGTTGACACATAGGATCTAGTAGAGGTTCATACAATATCTTGGATGACCCTAACAAGACGGTCTTGGAAATTGACCTAAGATTTATTAATGAGTTCAGAAATACAGAGAGAGAGACGAAGCACAGTCTAGGGATGAATCAATTAATCCCGACGAATCTGATCTACAGATTGGATCGATAAATTAAAGTAGGATCAACATCAGAAATTCATAATAAAATAGAACAAAGCCAAAGAATGATCTAACTAGTCTTGACTGAATCAATCTGAAACCGGGAATAAGATCTCAATGCGCAACGCTCAGGTATAACGCGTTAGTCTTGAATTAAAAAACTGATAATTGGGACGATAAAAATTCTTCAAATCGAAAACAATAATCAAATAACAAGAAGAGATATGTAACCCAACTCCGATCTAAGGAGATCTCAGATCGGCACAGGATGTATGCTTAAATAGTAATTTGTAAACCATAAACCGGTCCAGATCTATTGAATTTTCAGATCGGCCTCTGTCTGTAATCCAAAATTTCAGGTAAATAAATTGTAAATTAGAATGCTGGTCTAGATCTATTGACAGATCTACATCAGCCGGTGTTCTAGAATTATATTTCAATGAGCTTGTTAACAGTAATGCCGATCTAATCCTGTTAAACTCTCAGCTCTATAAGCTTTCTGGTAATCTTAGGCATTCTGCTTAAATAATAATAAAAACAGGGATATAGAACGTTTAATTAAATTACCATATACATCGAGTTTACTTTGATTACTTCGTAAAATATGAGATCTATACTTTCTTAATCGAATCCTAAATAAATAGGAATTACCAGATTTAAAATTTCTTTAAACAACCGTAATTAAACATGAAATACCAGATCTGCAATTTTTTTTTTAATCGAATTGTAAATAAACACGAATTACCAGATCTAAAATTTCTTAATCAACCGTAAATAATATGAATTAAATTTATTAATACGAACCTGTAGAAGTAGTTTCTCCAATCGATAGTGAAGTCCCACGTAGATCGCAGTTCCACTCTCCGTCGTCTTCCACCACAGTCACCAACGGACGTCTCGGATAACCTCCCAACCTTTCCGGGAGTACTCTCCTTCCTCCCGAACCCCCGAGCAGATCGGGTCGTAGAGTTCACACACGTATCTCAGAAATTCAGCTTGGGCTTCCCTTCCCACCAGGATTTCTTAGCCAAACCCTTAGATAGCAGCAAGTCTTTGAGGCATTCTAAAATTACGACAATCGTCCAAATTATGGGCCCCTTACCCATTCCTTAAGCCTTCCTTATAAAGGGAAATCTCCTGCGACACATGTCGCTTCATGCATAATTAAATATTTTTAATAATTTATTTAATTAAAACACTCACCCATCCAAGTGTCAGTTTCTATGGGAAGTGCACCTACATCCCTAAGTTTGCTCTAGTTTGTCCCCCCATATATTTTAATCAACTCCTAGCTTTTAGTTGACTAGGTGTCTAATCTATTTTGCTCCTAAATAATAATTTCTATTATTTTAAATGCTCAACAAAATATAACTATTCATGTGCAAATGTCTTAGCTATTGTTATGCATTTGCTAAGTAATAATCTAGAGTTATTCTCCTAAGTTTTTATGCAGTTTAATTTAACAATCAAACTCACTAGGATCTCGATGTCGCGCTGTTGGGCTCCTGGTTCCTTAATTTTAAATTCCCTGACATGGCACCACTTCGTCGGGTCCAATCATCCATGGTTTCCATTCCTTGGCATGGTACCGCATCGTTGGTTCCTTGCATCCATTCTTTCCGTTCTCGACAGGGTACCGCATCGTTGGGCCCTTCTACCACCATCTTTCCGTTTTGACTTGCGGGAACTCTTGTAGGGATTTTAGGAATCGTTACCATCCATCCTCTGTCTACATGCTATCTAGGGACTAATGGCGCTGAGGAGTGAGTCCGTTCTCACTGCGCGCCCCTCAACTCGTACGTGACCAGCTCCGTCGTGGCCCACCTCGTATGCCCTCACGCATTCCTCTTGAGCAAGCGGATCAATGCTTATCTGCTCATGCATGGTATTCTCGTTGGAAGTCGACATCGTCGTCGCTCCCCCTGTGTGTGATTTACCCGTACTCTATGACCCTTCATGTTCCTTTGTGTGTCCGTTGGTGAACCGTCTCACTTGTTTCTACACACACTTCTCACAACAAATTATTAGTAGCACTGTCCTCAATAATCATCATCTGATCTCTAAATCTAGTATTGTTAAACATTTATGATTTATTCAACTTCTTATTCATCTAATCAAATATACATTTCGTCGACAATTACATAATCACTGTACAGCTAGTCGTTAAGCATTATCCATCAACATAGTTTTCCATAGTCATAGCTAATCGTTTAACATATGCAATTATTCATTTACATCAACAGTTCAGATACACATACTCAAAAATAAGGCAAAAAGGTTATTTAATTAATGTTTCAATCGGCCGGGTCACTCAGCAGGTTCCCTCAATGTCTACAAAAGTCTAGGGGCACTACACTTATGTCTTGTTCATGTACTTAAGCGTGAATGGTCCTTATTAGATGGAAATCAAAGGCAAGTTTAATCTTGGCCATTCATCCAAGAACCCCTATCTTATATCTCAAACAAGTTGTCAATCCCGAACAATTGAGATTAGGGTCCCACCATATACATGATAGATCTAGGCCATTCACACTCCTTCCACCACTTTTAATCTATGGTCTCCTCTATGGGCATGCATGTCTAGGATAAAGTATTAGGGGATATCTTTCATCAATCATTCTCATTTGCACTGGGTATCCCAATTCTCTTTACTTTCATCCCAATGGGTCTTCAGCTACTAGGAATGCATGAAACCCTATCATTATTGCACAATTTCCTTCTTTGGTCTCCCCGTTAACATTTAAAGATGGAAACGGGCTTTAGAGTAACAACAAATATTCCCATGGATACTATTTTCCATGTTGAATCTCATATTCAAAGCAATGAACATTACATTAATTTTAAAACATCCTCAAGAGGACTTCCCATGTAGTTGGTTTGAGCAGTTGCAAAGTATGTTGAAGAAATGTTCCTTTAATTCAATGTTTTTTTTAATACTTGTTTTTGCGGGAATTTCTCTTAGTGTAACATATTAATAAAAAATTATAAGTAGTTATTGATATAATATTTGAGGGATATTATATTTGGTAAATTAAAACTTGATTATGCATTTATGACATTAGAACCCATTTTCCATGAAAATTATGGATCTAATTTATATTTTCGCATTTAATCACAATTGTTATAAGAAAGGACATCTTTTCCACAACATAGTTTCATATTTTTCAACAGATATAACTCTTGAGGAATAGCCTGAGCACCAATATCAAAATTGGATATCAAAACCTCATTATGCTTCCCTTTGACCATTATGACCACTCCTAGTGGGCTCAAATTATAGTACCTTCACTACATCCCATAAAATGAGATTAATTTCTAGTTGAGGTTCTAATTTTGAATTATTTTGGGGCATATTTATGGAACCACATTATGGTTGTTCTTACTACATGTTTTGACTACAAATACTTCCTAACATTGTTCACGTAAACCTCTTGAAGTTCTAGAGTCAAAGGTGTTGTATAGTTTTTTACTAATGTTTGTACTTCTTCTTGGTTAGATTAGACCACATGATTGTTTCATTTAAACATAAGTTATATATTTTAAGCATGAGATATGTATTTGAAATATTTTGGAATCCAATACCATGGCATTTTCATATTTATGTGGTATTCATTTAGGTTGAAGAATGCTATTTTTTTGCATTGATCCCTATATGGAAAAAAGGCTTGATTTTGTTCAAACCATTATGTTATATTCAACTAGTTTTACAGTTATATTTCAAAATTAAACAATGTGTATATATTTCAACCTTTAGTGATTCCTTGATCAAGTTTTATATATATGTGGATGAAGTATTAAAAATGACAGCATAGTATAATATTATTCATCTTCTTAGTATAAGGGTTAAACCATTAATACTAGGACATGTATTATTTTTATTTTGGTGAAATGAATTTCTTTTTTATTTTCAAATGAAAACAAATATTTATTTTAGCATGTAAATACAAAAGGGTTAAGCCATTAATATCCCTTCTAATTGAAATATGACATTTCCCTTCAAATTGATCCATACTCACAACCCATACTTAACCCAATGTAAATCAATTCTTATGATGGCTCTTCTTTGTATGTTAAGACCCATTTGAAGACATCCAAGGATGGCCGATGTAAAAATATATATATATATAAAGATCACAACCAAGATGAAATATTAAGTTGTTATAAGGAAATCACAATTACTCACAAACTTTGTTATCAACCCTTTTTCCCCTTGTTGTCATGTCTTATTTGTTGAATGGGTTCCATTTTCTTTTCTTTTATACAACAAAATAATTAAAAACTAATATTTATTTCTAAATTAATTAATTATATGGACATAATAGAAAATTTCAATGATTTCATACATTTGAAGCATGTTGTTATTGAGATGGATCCACCTACGATGCAATTATGTTGATTTCTTTGGAAATATCCTTGTACATTGTTTTGGACATCTCTACTCACATATTTTGGATATCACATCATTCATCCTTTGTGATTTTCATAATCTTCCTGAAAAATTAAAATGACATTAAACTACTTTTATACTGATATGAAAAGTAGATATAACAAAATTAATATTAATAAAGAAATGCTTTGTAATAGTATATACATATTCTATAAAAGCATGTTTAGATATATTAGTTTTTGAATGATTCTTTTTTGTTGTATGTTTTTTCTATTGCAAGTCTGATATGTCTCATTGACCATTTCCATGGAAATGCCTCTTGTAGTTTATATATAACCTAATTCTTAGAATTATTGGATTGATTTGTGTATTGTAAGTAAAAAGTATGTCTATATGTTATTTCCATTATATCCATCATAGTTTTATAAAAATATTTCCCCATTTCATTAACTTCCAGCACCACTCCAGATGTGCTAAGGACAAATATACCATCATTCACATCTTCCATAATTTGTTTTTTCTTGATGACAGACCCTTCTTTTGCTACCAGACCCTGTAGAACATTCAACATATGTGAAATAGATTGTTTGAATCATGTTAGTGAATATTCTTATGTATAATATTGCTGAAAATTCAAGAAAAAAAAATTATACTGATTACTTTTTTATTCACCTTATTCATCCCTCTGCAACTTTTCCATCAAGGTTTTATGCTCTTCTGCACTTAGATTGCAAAGAATCTTATCAAGCTTCCTTATTTTTTTCCTCTGCATCACACACATTAACCAATACATATTGATTAAACTTACATATAATTCAAATATTTTAATTTAATACATAAATTACAAAGAACTTGCCTTCTTTTCATTTTTTGATGTGCTCCCATCATGCAGATTAGAATTACTGCTCCTTGAACTCTTGACACACATTTTCTGTCAATAAACAACCCGTACCATTAAATAGAGCATCTATTAAATATATTATACCAATAAATTACATAACTTCCCGCTAAAAAAATAGTCTTCCATCTCAGAGCGCTTTAAGAATACATATGCCCTAGTGCATTTACATAGTGTATGCATTGGTGCATCATAGTTGAACTCGTGCAGGTGGGAATGGAAAAATACTATACAACCCACTTACCCAGGATTAGGATGATTCTTAAGTTAATATAATCACCAAACTTAGCCAAAAACCAACTAAGTCTCTCTTCCACAAAATGCAGGCCTCACTTCCAAAAATTTCCTTCCGCAATTTCCTTTCCACATTTATCTTTCTGCAACAACCTTTCCGCAACGTGCTTGGAGAATCACCTTCCTTCTGCAATTGTGGGTGTACTTTCAAAACTTTCCTCCGCAATCGGCGTCCGCAACGCCCATTTTCGCAATTAGTTTCTCTCTACAATTGCGGGTAACCTTATCCAACTTCCTTCAACAAAAGGATTCTGCAACAGGCGTCTGCAATATTCCCTTCCCCAACTTCAACCTTCCACAATTGTGGGTTGCGGGTTGTGGGAGTTCCTTTCACAACTTTCCAAAATGGATTCCACAAATTGCTTCCGCAATTTGTCTCCCACAATGATCCTTCCGTGGTGCTCCAAACCGTCAAATCAACAAGTGTTCACCCCGCAGCTTTTATGGGCCATTGGATCTACAATCAACGGAGACTTTGATACTTCGTGCTAATTTCGCATCTGCTCGCCCATTAACTTCCAACTTCTCTCTTCTGTGGGATACAATATGAATCGTCGATTACCTTGTGGGTTCTTCCACGTCCGTCGATCTGCTATCACTTGTGAAACATTCAACTTGGCTTGTGGATCTCTATATTCCACGCAACTTCACTTCACGAGCTCTTTCCGCATCGCCACTCTAGCTTCCATGCTTTAATATGAACCATTCAAGTTCTATTAAATGAACCGATTGCAACTCTCTAGTTTTACATTGACGGATCGTTCAATCAACCTTTCAATTAAGATTCAACCTACCTTCACCGCTTGATCTCCTTCAATGGATCTGTGCATCACCTTCATGGCTTCACCTTGGCTTCACAAGCTAGTTCCAATCTAACTTTGTGATTCATGTATGCAACTCCATACGTAGAGCATCGATCCTTTCAGTGATCGACAAATTAGGTTTCACGCTGCAAGTTAGCACAATTACACATGCGCTCACACACAGACAATCAATAAAACCTACTCTGCATCGTTCCAATCTCAAAAGCCCTAAATCTAAGCTATGCATACACATAGATATTAACCAAGTATTTAATAGATTTAATCAAGAACTCAATTCATATAATCATAGAAACAGAAAGAACTGCATTTATACAAAGATCTGCCGAAATAGGCTTTCCTTCACTCAACACAAGGAGCCTATACATTCATATTGATCCAGAATATACGATCTGGTATTCATAGACTTGGTACAACTATAACCAGTATCCTTGGCCTGATTTCATACTGTTTGGACACACTTTATGCCTCATAGGCTCACACATTTATACAAAGGGATTCATGAAACCACTTCTGGTTTAGATCCCACAACTCTCAATGATATGCTAACTCATAGAAACTGTAACTTACATTTAACAAGATCTTAACCCTAGCTCTACGACTCATCAAGCAACCATCGAATACTTCATCAAATGCTGCCATAAGATATGGATTTAGTTACATGACTCATACTTTGACTCAATGACTCACCTAATGACTCACAACTCCTCTAGTGACTCACCACTTATCTAGAATCTCACTTAAGACTTAGTATTATTTACAATATCTCATTCAAAGAACTACTAACTCAGAAAATGAAGACCCTAAGGTCCTAATCAAACATTTGACTAGAGTGGAGAGTAGGATGCTCCTGCATCAAAATACCCAGGAAGAAAGAAATATGACCTCTTGTTCATAACCTCCAATCTTCAATATACCTGGATCCCAAAATTTGTGCTAAATCTCCTCAGTTGCTTCATGGATGCCCTGTTTTATTCTTGTTGACTATGATTCTCTTGGCTTCCAAAATTTTTGCTGCAATGCTCCAATAGCTTTGCTTTTTCACTCTTCCTCTGTTACTCGTTGTTGGGCCTGGCCCAAGTGGGGCATTTTGAGAAAGATAGATTTTGGAACTATGGATCTAGGCGCAGTTCAACGGAAGGAGTTTTGGTATAAGTTTTTGGGGTGCTGCAAAGTTGTGCGCAGTGCATCATCGGAAGAGATGCGAAGTTCAGTGCTGTGAGGAAACAATACTGTGATGTGTCTAGTCTACAGGGATCTGGCAAAGCGGAGTGTTGGACAGAAGACAGAATGTATTTTGGTTAGACCATTGGTGGTCTATTTTTGGTAAAGATGCTCTAGGAGTACCAAGCGGCGAGTAGGAGAAAAGCGGAAATAAAGCGACTGGTCGCACATGCGGAAGAACCACTACCTGAACCAGTCGCACGAGACCGTTAGAGGAAGAATGGCTCAGTGAAAGCGATCTGTTGGCATGCGTGCAACAGGAAGGTCGATAGCAACGTGAGGCATGCGCTGAAGGCGGCCACGACAGAATATTTTCTACTAGAAGCCAGCAAGTCCGGTTAAGTGGAAAACCGTGACAGTTTTGTAAAACATAAGGGCTTTTTCCTACGAATTGTAAAGACATGACCTACGGGCATGATCTATAAATAAGGCACATTTTGTATGGGAAAGGTTTACTCTTCATTTTGTGTTGTTCTCATTGTTGATTGAATAGATCTCTGTTAAGAGACATTTTGTAAAGGCTCTGCAAGCTGTGTGCACAGAGGCCTATTGAGAGAGAAGAGAGTCTGCAGTTGAGTGCACAGACAAAGAACTATTGTACCCTTCCCAAAGACTAATACAACAACATTTCTTGTGGACATCGCTCCCATCCTGGGGGTGAACCATGTTAAATCAAGTGCAGTGTGATTGTTTATGTTTGCACTTATCTGTTTGCTTACAAATGAACATTGGTATTCTCATTGATCAGTTGTTATGTTAAATGCTTTTATATGTATTCGCCATAGGAGAAATATGGGAATAATATTTTAAGTATTCCATGTATGGGTGAATGATGAATACGCAGTAGTCTAAGTCTGTGGAAGTATCAGTTTATTGAATAATCACATGTGCATGTAGAGTTGGGCTGTATAACTCTTTCGACACGCAGCGCCAGAAGTGTGCAGTATTATGTTTCCCATCTATTTACATTGGTTATAAGGTTAATCGTCTAAGGTAGTAGATGAATGGATAAACACTAAGTAAAGTCATCAGTATCTGTTAAGCCCGAAGAGGAAGCGTATAAGTCAGTTGCGCTATCCTATTATTTGCATCTTGTCCAAACCGCGCAGTCCTTGGATGCGCTGGTAGAGTAAGCATCTTGGTTTGTAGAAGCAAGGACCGCGATGCAGTCTATCGTCACACGGTCTACAGTCCGCAGCATGAACCCCACACCATACTGCACAGTAGTTCCATCCGAACAACTCATCATATTGCTGTGGAAACTTGATTCCACAGCGCCCCCATAGCTACACCTCGGGTGAGACCTCAGCCTGTTCGAAGGTTGTTGCCGAAAGGGCCAGTGAGAAGGGGTTTTGTTGGTTCCTTGAAAATGCGAAAAACCTTGGTCTACATTGGAAACCTCTAGAACAATATCTGAAGCCAACAAATGGTTCCATTGCCAGGCTAAGAATCTGTGATGAGTTGAAGTCGGGATGTGCGAAGTAGAAGAAGTTGAGCTGGGTGTCGACTTTTGGTATCCAAACAAGAAAGAAATATGGGCTTGGTGTGACAAGATAGAGAGAGACTTCATAAGAAAGGAGAATAGACACCCGCATCTCTCTAACATCCATTGGTTGAAAAAATACCTATGGAGAGACATTCACGAAGTTTTCTGGGCGTCTTTTGGAAATGAGCTACACGAGTGGTTGTCAAGGCTCGTAGAACAAAGAAACTATACACGTACCGACCAAGTGGACACCAACGCTTATTGAAAGGCTCAAAGCAATAGACAGCCCATTCATGATAGCAGTTGACTTCTGGGTCAACAACACACTACAGAGTTTTGTGACGCAGTTCGCTGTGGACATGCTGAAGTCCTACAATGCAGCCGAAAGAGAGTTTTTCAAGGGATTTAGAGCCAAGTACTTGAACAACCCCAATTTATACATTAAAATTATTTTGGCAGAGAAAGGTGTCTTTAGAATGCATTGAAGTTTTGCTTAAATCTATCATGGTAGATAGTACATATAGTGGGTCTTGCGAAGAAACCCATAACCTTGGAAGTGGGAAGAGATACAAGTTCGTTGCTAAGAAAAATCCTAGACCACATGGACTCCGCGTAGATACCCAGATACTATGTGAGCCTGATAATCAAACTGTACCTCTGTCAGCCACCCATCATCCTATTACGCCACAGAACCTGCTGGTTGTAGAAACCGCGCCTCCCCTGTCTCATAATCCATCAATTCAGAACCCACCGATTGCGAGCACCGTGCAACCCACACCACAAAACCTCAGTACTGGTAACACCGCAGGAGTGGGTGCCTAGGCTATTCCAACTCATCCTACCCCATCTCAGGTTGTACCACTTCAAAATGTTCAACGTCAGGTCATTCCTCAGAGTCTTATCCCTAGAACCACTCAGAGAACCATGCCACCTAGAAGGAGGATGGTTGATGATATCAAACTGCCGATATTCAAAGGAACAGGTCTAAAAGACCCTGATCAGCACTGGTTTCTATGTGAAGCCATGTGGAGTGTAAGGAAAGTACAGGATGACGCTGTGAAGCAAGCATAGCTAATTACCACTTTCAGAGACAGAGCCTTTCATTGGTTCATGAAATATTCACAGGGACATAATAGAACACTAATAGAAATAAAGGTTGCGCTCTTAGCAGAATTTAAGAAGCTGAAGTCAGAGTCACAGTGTATAACAGAATTGAAAGAAATCAAGCAGAAACCTAATGAAACAGTTTGGGAGTTTGATCAGAAATTTAAGACTCTGTTGGACCAAGTAAGCTTCATTATAGCACCGCAACAACACAATGAATGGTTTATAGCCGTGTTGTTGCCTCATATCAAACAACCTTTGATGCAGCAGAAAGTGGCTTCGTAGGCAGAAGCCTTAGAAATCGCAATGAAGTTGGAAGCTTCACCAATTGGAGAAAGTAGCACTGGGATGTCTCAGATTCAAAACCAGTTGGCTACCCTGACACTACAACTACAAGATATCAAGAAAGGAAAGCAAGAAAGACAAGAAGTATGGTGTACAAGTTGTAAGGGAGAAAAACAAACTAAGGATCATTGTGCTTTATTCCAAGATTTCCTTAACATGGGTGGACCAAACCCCTTAAATCCGAACCCAGGGCCATGGTGTGAAATTTACAGAACCAGAGAACACCGGCCAGAAGACTGCCACATGATACATAAATACGTAAGAATGACTAAAAACCTATATTGTAATTTATGTAAGTCAGTAGGGCATGATGAGTCCAATTGCCGCGCATATGAGCTCATGCTAGAAAGAAACAAATATATTGAGCATATGTATGGAGGAATGTACAGAGTCCAAGAAGAGACTCCGCAGAAACAAAATAATGCACAACATGATTAGGGAGCATACAAAGGCCACGGGAGAGGAAGGAATAACGGCCCAATGCAAGGACGAGGCCGAGGTCAAGTAATATGTTATAATTGTGGCCAAGCAGGCCATGCATCTAGAGATTGTACCAACCCATGCACTACATGTAGTTATTGCAAATCATTTGATCATGTTATTAAATACTGCCCAATGTTAGAGGTAGAAATGCAGAAAAGAAAATGGCCAGAGGCGCCGAACCCAAACATTCAGTTGATCGCAGCAGAGAGGAGACCTGCAGATCCAAGTATCAACATAGTGACGCGAAGTGGAGCTATGACAAGGAGAGATGGAGGAGTAAAAGCTTCGACTTCAGGGGACTTTAACATGAAGCTGACCCCTCTTGAAATGATATGGATAAGAAAAGTTGTTCGGAAAGAACTTGCTTTCAACTTGGAGAAAAACAGAGAAGTCTTTGAGGAAGCGTGGGATATTTTCAAAGAATCAACACCTGAGTCACCAAGAAATCCATTGCACATTGAAATACCACATATGGAAGATATGTCAGCTGCTTATGATAGAACAAGCGCCGCAACAAAGACAGACGCCACTGTTGCGCAGTTCCTTAGTAGCTACATGAAATTGTTGAAGAGTCCAAACGCTATAGCAGAATTGCAGAAGTTGTTAGATCAATATGAACCGCGCAGTGAAAGTGAAACTACCGATAGCGCAGTTCACCACATCAAGAAATACAAGAGAACAGGGAGAGAAATGAGACTCGGTGCACAGATAGGAGATTATGAAATGGATGAGATCATTCTTGATCTAGGATCATAAGTAAATGTCTTAACCAAACAGACATGGCAGCAAATGGGGAGACCAAAGTTGTTATGGTCACCTATCTAGTTGAGAATGGCCAATCAGGATAAATTCATACTGTTTGGAAGACTCGCCAATGTTGTTGTTGACATTGATGGAGTGCAAAGTCACACATATTTAGAGGTTATAGAGATTGTGGATGATACTCGTCCTTTTCCTACGTTGTTGGGGATTGACTGGGCTATGGATAACCTCTCTATCATAAACTTGAAGACAAAAAAGATGATATTCAAAGGAAAGAATCTCAGGGTCATCGCACCATTGGATGCCTCAGACGGAGATAGATACAGTGAGCCGATTCAGGAGGAATCCAGAGCGCAGGATCTGGACTGACTTTACAAGATGACTGTGAACCAGGAAGATTACATTAATCCTACTGCGGATGGAACACTCAACTGGAGATGCGACAGCTCTTGCATCTCATACTCTGATGCAGGATTGAAAAACTAGAAAAGTCGTATGCATGAAGTATCAGCAAGGGGATGCGTGCAGGTTACAAAGTCACTGCGTTGGATTGGAAAGGAGGTAAGCCCAATCCCCACTTATGATGGTATATCTAATGTTCATTCCTTTATCAAAGAATATACTGCAGCGATTGCAGATGAACATTGCTTACTAGCACTAGATATGGCACTACGCGAGACACCTGCCAGATGGTGGGCTGCGCATAAGCAAACATGGACCACATGGGATCAATGCATAATCAAGATGCAGATCAGGTTTGTTGATAAGGTTACACTACCCTTTGAGAAATACAATGGATAGAGATATCCAAAGCAGCATATTCAGGTTTGTTCACAAGCATGGGAGGAGAGACCACAAACAGAATGGGTGCACCTGTTTGTGCACACATTGGAGGAAGAAATTTCAAAGAAATGGTACTTAGACATGGAGTTGCGCAGGGAAACTATAGATTGGCCTTCCCTAACTGCGAACTTCCAGAAGAGTTTTAGTTTTGAGGACGAGAGTCCTACCATAAATTATGCACTACAAATTATTAAGGAAAGAATATTCAGACTAGAATGTCCACATAAGAACATGACATTATAGGAATTCTTTGGAACTGACAGCGTACCTGCAAGCCTACAGACAGAATGGAAGGAATAGGTAGAACATCCGATGGAATTTTATAACCTCGTTGAAGAGATTGAAGATAAAGAAGGAAGTGATGAGGAGGACCCGCGCAGCATAAACATTCCTGAATCAGAAGGAGTGCGCGACGTAGAGGGACCTCCGCTGGAAATCCCAGACATGAGCAGACCTATGAAAACGCGGAAAGTGAACATTGGCACCAACGAAGAGACAAAGTTCGCAAGTATTGGAGGCTACTGGGATGAACAGACTATTACAAAGATCGCAGATCTACTACATGAATATCAGGAATTATTCCCCACAAAATTTACAGAGATGAAGGGCATTTTGGGAGACTTAGGAGTTATGAAGATACCTCTTAAGCCAGGTGCGAAGCCTATTAAGCAAAGGCCCTATAGACTAAATCCGTGATACAAAGAATGAGTCAGGGCAGAAATTGATAAAATGCTTGGCACAGGGATCATCGAGCCAGTCGAAGAGTTTGAATGGATAAGCCCTATGGTTGTCCAAGATAAGAAAACAAAAGGCGAGATCAGGATTTGTGTGGATCTCAGAAAGTTAAACGATGCTTCAATGCACGACCCATTTTCTACTACTTTCACTGACGAGGTACTCGATAATGTTGGAGGAAATGAGGCCTATTCCCTTACTGATGGTTTTTTGGGATATCATTAGATAAGAATTGATCCCGTGAATAGACACAAGACCACTTTTGCCACCGAATGGGGGTCGTTCCAGTACACAGTAATGTCATTCGTTCTGAAGAACTCACCTGCCATCTTTTCCAGATTTGTGGTTGCAGCATTCAAAGATTTCATGCATAAGTTTTTAGAAGCTTATTTCGATGATTGGACAGTATTCGGGTTGCTGAAGGACCATTGCGAAAATCTGAGACTAATGCTAGAGAAATGCAGACAGCATCAAATGTCATTAAACCCGAAGAAGTGTATTTTTTGTGTACCCTATGGGATTCTATTGGGACATATTGTGTGCAAATAGGGCTTGATGGTTGACCCTGCGAAGATTGCAGTCATTGTAAACTTGCCCACACCAAATTCAGTAAAGCAGTTGCGCACTACATTGGGGCATATGGGTTACTACCGAAAATTTATAAAGGGTTATGCGTAGATAACCACAGCAATGGAGAAGCTACTGAAGCAATATGCGCCATTCATTTGGAACACAGAATGTGAACAAGGATTTGATACATTAAAGGACAAAATGGTCACTAAACCAATCCTAGTTTTTCCAGACTGGGAGAAGCCATTTCATGTCCATGTTGATGCGTCATGTATAACATTGGGGGTTGTCTTAGCACAACCTGGAGAGGGAGGTATTGACCATCCCATCGCATTTTCGAGGAGGAAACTTTCATCTATAGATAATAATTATACCACCACTGAGAGAAATGGCCTAGTTATGGTCTACGCGTTGCAGAAGTTCAAGCACTACTTGCTTGGTGTGCACTTCTCTATGTTCACTGACCATTCTGCTTTGAAATACATGGTAAACAAGCCAGTGTTAGGGGGGGAAATCTACAAATGGTTGTTACTCTTTCAGGAGTATGACTTCGAAATAATAGTTAAGTCAAGAAGATTGAACTTAGGACCTGATCATCTATCAAGGATCGAGTCAGGAGAAGAGCCTACGAACCTTGAAGACAATCTGCACGATGCACAATTGTTTTCTATCCAGATAGCTGATGAATATTATAAAGACATCATAGATTGTTTGACTACTAGGTTGGCCCCCATAGAGTTCACTACGCAACAAAAGAAGCAACTGGTAGTGTGAGCAGCAGACTTCACCATTATCATGGACCATCTATACAAATTGGGGCCGGATGAAGTACTGCGCAGGTGTGTGTTAGATCACAAGAAACCATTTATACTAGCTGATGCACATTGAGGAGCAGCAGGAGGTCACTACGTAGGAAGAGCCACCGCGCAGAAGATATTGTGGGCAGGGTTATGGTGGCCTATAATTCACAAAGACGCAAAGGAGCACTCTCATATCTGTGATGTCTCTTAGAGGACAGGAATGCCATCGCGAAGAGACGAGATTCCATTGAATCCACAGTTGACGTGTTCGGATATCCACATCATCTTTTTCAGGATCTTGCATGCAATTAGGGTTTGCATGCTCCTGCATGCACTTGCATGCATCCCAGTCACCAGTTTGATGCCTCCAGCACCTTATCCACTTCATTCTAGCACCCGGGAGCCACCTACCACAGAGTTTTAGCCCTCCTAGGCTGAAAGGCGCCCACTTCTCACCTACTGCCAGAGAAGGGCGCACTTGTTCACCTACCATTGCAGTTCCACTTCAGTTACATTCAGTTAGATCCGATTCTCCCTGATTTGAGGCTAGTTTCACTCCCGACTGACTGTTTCACTTCCGTTGGACCTCCAGATTGACTAGATGACTTGTTCTGACTTCAGTTAGCCTCCCATGCGCCCCCACTGAGCCTCCTGATCCTAAATCAGTGCTACACACTTCAGTTACACTTATTACACTCAGTTAGACTCAGATTGACACCTGGATGACTGGTTGTTGTGCATTGATGAGCACCACCGATTGATTGATGAGGACTCCTAGTTAGATTCAAGCTACTCCATTCTGTAATTCGAATGACCTCCTTAGGCAATTCAAATTGCTCTGTCAGTGTGACAGTTTGTATTGTAATTCATTCACCCTTTCTGGGATAGACAGCACTGCTGCATGTTTTGCACAGTTTTGCACCATATTTTCTATGTTCATCTGTTGTGATTGATTTACTTGTTCATTAGATCTGCTGTGACTAATTTTACATGGTATCAGAGCCATTGCAGGGACAAGATCTCCTTTCTACAGGTGTTTGTACAAGAAGATTTGACTGAATTGCTAAAAATTGCAAAAAGTTTGGCATGAGATATCTCAAGGGCATTCGCTCCTGTGCATGCAAAGCTTGAAAATTATTCCAATACCACTCCAGAAGCTTGAGTTACCACATAATTCCTGGATCTGATACATTGGACCCATTCAACATTCCTTGAAATCCAATCCCAGGTGTGATGCAACTCTCAAAGGGTGGATTGTTTGACCTTACGGTTCTTGGTTTTATGTGATTTGCAGTTTTATTGTCTCCATCAATTGCACTCGCTCCATTTTGCATGCAAGCTTCCCTACAGCAATTGCATTCGCTATAGTGTGCATGCAAGCTTCCTCTTCATCAGTTGACTCGCTCCTAGCAATGGAATACTCTTCTTCAAAGCCTATCCTCACCCCATTCAATTATTTTGATTGGAAAGATGATATGGAGATCATATTACATTCAAAAGGTTACTACCGAGTCACTATTGGTCTTTAATTGGAGCCAAGCAATCTATCAGATAGAACCAAACACTACAACAAGCTTGATGAAGCTTATGGTCTTCTTTGTCTCTTCATCTCCAAAGATCTTCACTTCCATCTCAGCGGATTGAAGACTCCAAAAGCCATATGGGAGCAACTTGAAACACTATTCGGCAAGCAGGATGAGCTTAGGGCTTTTCAATTAGAGAATGAATTGATTGGCCTTAATCCTGAGAATTTCGAGACCATCAATGAATTCTTCACAAAATTCAAGAACTTGAACTTGCAATTGAAGAACAGTGGTGTTATCAAAGAGGATAAACAATTGATCCTCTCCATTCTAAGCAATCTTGGGAAAGATTATTCGGTATTTGTCTCTACTTTCAATTCCAGTCGGCTAACTAACCCGAATTGGAAGATGCCTACCTTGAATGCCTTCATTGAGTCCGTTACAAAAGAGCATGACAAGTTGATTCAAATGGGGTCCATAAGCTCCAAAGATTCATCCCTATTTGTTCAAGGACCCAAGATCTCGAATGGTAAAGGAAAGCAAAAGAAGGAGAAGCCCAAATTCGATCCTCACAAGCAAAAAGACAAAGGCAAGCAAACGGATGCACCATCCAGTTCGAAATCCAAGCAAAAGGGCAAAGAAGGTAACCAAAAATCTAAATGTACTTATTGTAACCGTGGCTTTCATCCCGAAAGTTCATGTATGAAGAAGACTATAGATCAAATGGCCCTCCTTTTGGAAAAGAACAACATAACCCTTCCTGACGGTGCAAGGAAGAAGGATAGGAATGATGATCATGAAAGAGGACAAGCACTCATGGCAACGGTTTCGAAGCCCACTACTCTCTTGATAGATTCGGGTGCATCAAATCATATGGCTGCAAATATTGATTCTTTTTCCTCATTCGATCCAAACAGCTCCATCCCCATCCATTTGGGAGATGACTCAAAAATTTCTTCAAAGGGCAAAGGTACGATTCATGTAGAACATGGAAGCTTTCAGAATGTTCTCTATGTGCCTTCCTTGGCTTCAAATCTCCTTTCTGTGTATCAAATGACACATACTGGTGAACCAAAGCAAGTCACATTCAGCCCTAATACAGTTGAAATTTCTGATATCAAAAGTGGAAGACTAGTTGCGGTTGGAAAGGCAAACCACACTGCAAAATGCTATGAGTTTTCGCACTTTATTCCGCTTGCAAAGCCCACTGCTCTTCGCACACATGGTAATGAGGTTAGTAGGCTTTGGCATGAAAGATTTGGACATCTAAATTATAAGTATTTGCTGCTGCTATCAAATAAATCCATGGTAGATGGGCTTCCACAACTCCGTTCCTCGAAGGGAATATGCACTGGTTGCATTATTGGGAAGCACCTCGAGCACAGATTCGACCGCGGCAAAGCTAGCAGAGCTTCTACTATTTTGGGATTGATCCATTCTGATATCAGTGGTCCACTGCCCCATATGTCATTAAATGGTTCAAGGTATGTTTTGACATTTATTGACGATTTTTCCCGCTTTACATGGGTATTCTTTCTCAAAAACAAGTCAGAAGTGCTTGGAAAATTCAAGGATTTTAAGGCTTCTGTTGAGACCACCACTGAGAGCAAGATCAAAGCTCTTAGATCTAATAATGGTGGGGAATATATCAAGTCCGAGTTGCTGCAACTTTGTGCCCAAAGCGGAATTAAGATCCAACATACAGTTCCCTACACACCCCAGCAGAACGGTGTAGCGGAAAGGAAAAATCGGTCACTGAAAGAGATGGCTACATGCATGATTGAATCGAAAGGTTTGGCTGCAAATCTTTGGGCTGAAGAAATCAATGTTGCTGCATATATACAGAACCGTGTTCCACATTCATCCGTGAAAGGTATGACTCCTTTCGAAGCATTCTTTGGTCACAAACCGGATGTGTCAAATTTGAGAGTTTTTGGCTCTACTGCATGGGCTAGAATTCCTTCTGAGAAGAGACGAGCTTTGGATCCACAAAGTATCGAGTGCATATTGATAGGATATGGGGAAGAATCAAAAGCATATAAAATCATGGATATCAGATCTAAAAAGATATTCATAGAGCGCAGTGTGCAATTTGAAGAACCGCTTCAAGAATTGCAACTAGTCGAGGAAAAGACTGCCGATTCACTGCCTTCACCAGAAGAAGATCCGAGCAGCGATAATGAAGGTATGAGTTCTGATATTTCTGATATTGTAGAAGCATATGATGATCATGACATATCAGGTTCGGAATCCGATCATTATGATCCTCCTCAGTTACCAAAGTGGGCCCAAAATACTCTACATTCTGCTGGTTCGAATCTTAAAAATCCTGCTGATCCGAGACGAACAAGAGGAGACTTTCAAAGAGCAGGTATGGCTCTTTCTATTGCTGATCCATTTCTTCCTGAGATTTTTTATTTGATGGTTGGTTCAGATCCTACATCATACTATTCATCCCATCGAGATCCGAGATGGAAAAGTGCCATGGACGAAGAGTACAGTTCTCTTCAAAAGAACAACACATGGGAGCTAGTTTCTCTTCCACCTGGAAGAAAATTAGTGAAGTGTAAATGGGTCTACCGTACTAAAGTTGCTGCTGATGGCACTATCAGAAAATATAAAGCAAGGTTGGTGGCAAAAGGTTTCTCCCAAGTCCAAGGAGTGGACTACACTGAGACCTTTGCACCGGTTGCAAAGATGGATTCCATCCGCCTTGTTTTAGCTATTGCTGCATCCAAGCACTGGGAAGTGCACCACATGGATGTGAAGAGTGCATTTTTACATGGAGACCTTGCTGAAGAGGTCTATATGCAGCAGCCAAAGGGTTATACATCAGATCCATCATTGGTTTGTAGATTGAAGAAATCTTTGTACGGGTTAAAACAAGCCCCAAGAGCTTGGTACGCAAAGATGGACTCCTTCCTTCTTTCTCAGAATTTCCAAAGATGCAAATCTGATCCGAATGTGTATCTTCAGCGAGTTAAAGGTAATTTGTTGGTTATTGTACTTTATGTTGATGATTTGCTTATTACTGGTAGCACACTTACTTCAATAAACAAGCTAAAATCTGCCTTAAATCTAGCTTTTGACATGAGCGATTTGGGCTTGCTGAGTCATTTTTTGGGCTTGGAGATAGCTCAAAATTTTGATGGGATCACTATATCTCAGCAAAAATATGCTTCCGACCTGTTATTGAATTTTAATATGGCTGAATGTAAGGCAGCCCCATTCCCATTCCTCTCAGGAATCAGTCTTGAGGAGGGAGATTCCACACCGCTTACAGATTGCAGTATGTATCGACAGTTGATTGGTTCACTACTTTATTTGACACACTCACGGCCTGATATCTCATATGCCGTGAGTGCTGTGTCAAGATATATGCAGCAGCCACATGAGCTTCATTGGCGAGCAGCCAAGCGGGTCTTGCAGTATGTGCAAGGTACGAAACAGTTTGGCATACATTATGCTGCAGATTCTGAGCTAGATTTCATTGGTTTTACTGATTCAGATTGGGCAGGTGATAGC
This sequence comes from Larix kaempferi, assembly GCA_027924585.1. Taxonomy (NCBI): domain Eukaryota; kingdom Viridiplantae; phylum Streptophyta; class Pinopsida; order Pinales; family Pinaceae; genus Larix; species Larix kaempferi. Next base: position 5,051,941 of record BSBM01000597.1, on the reverse strand, counting down.
ATTGATCGGAAGTCCACTTCCGGTTATGTTTTCATGATTGGTCATGGTGCTATTTGCTGGTCCAGGAAAAAGCAAGCAGCCATTGCACTTTCTTCAGCAGAGGTAGAGTATCGAGGGGCAGTCAATGCCTACATTCAGGCAGTTTGGTTGTAGGGTATTCTTTCCGAGTTTGGTTTTGGTGGCACTACTTCGACTATCCTATTTTGTGACAATCAAAGTGCTATCAAGATCTCCACAGATCCAGTTCAGCGGCAGAGGACCAAACACATTGAGATTCATATGCATTACATTCGACAGTTGGTGCATGACTGCACCATCATTCTGCAATATTGCCCTACTGATGAGCAAATTGCAGACATCTTCACCAAGAGATTCACTGAGAAGAAGTTCTCTTACCTCCGTTCACTGTTGGGGGTGAGTTCCATCATGGTGGAGACAGATTGATTCATTATTCTGCTTTAGCTTGAGGGGGGGCTTTCTTCCCACTGGGTTTTCCCTCTTTCCTCACTTAGTTTATTTTCAGCATTTTTTGGATTATTGTATTGGGGTGACCTTTGGTCTTAGTTACCAGGGCCCCACATTATTTTTGTTGGCACATCATAGTCTAGCTTGAGGGGGGGTGTTCGGATATCCACATCATCTTTTTCAGGATCTTGCATGCAATTAGGGTTTGCATGCAGAATCTAGGGTTTGCATGCACCTGCATGCACTTGCATGCATCCCAGTCACCAGTTTGATGCCTCCAGCACCTTATCCACTTCATTCTAGCACCCGGGAGCCACCTACCACAGAGTTTTAGCCCTCCTAGGCTGAAAGGCGCCCACTTCTCACCTACTGCCAGAGAAGGCCGCACTTGTTCACCTACCACTGCAGTTCCACTTCAGTTACATTCAGTTAGCTCTGATTCTCCCTGATTTGAGGCTAGTTTCACTCCTGACTGACTGTTTCACTTCCGTTGGACCTCCAGATTGACTAGATGACTTGTTCTGACTTCAGTTAGCCTCCCATGCGCCCCCACTGAGCCTCCTGATCCTAAATCAGTGCTACACACTTCAGTTACACTTATTACACTCAGTTAGACTCAGATTGACACCTGGATGACTGGTTGTTGTGCATTGATGAGCACCACCGATTGATTGATGAGGACTCCTAGTTAGAGTCAAGCTAATCCATTCTGTAATTCGAATGACCTCCTTAGGCAATTCGAATTGCTCTGTCAGTGTGACAGTTTGTATTGTAATTCATTCACCCTTTCTGGGATAGACAGCACTGCTGCATGTTTTGCACAGTTTTGCACCATATTTTCTATGTTCATCTGTTGTGATTGATTTACTTGTTCATTAGATCTGCTGTGACTAATTTTACATGATGCTACAGGCATTTGAGAAATGGGAAATTGATTTTGTGGGACCTATAAACCCACCAGGAAAAAGAACTGGTGCGAGGTACATTATTACTGCAACTGATTACCTCACCAGATGGGAAGAAGCGAAGCCAATGAAGGACTGTAGCGCAAGTACTGCCGCGTAGTTCATATTTGAAGACATCCTTACAAGGTTTGGATGCCCAAAGATTTTGATGAGTGATCAAGGCTCTCACTTTCTGAACAGAACCATTGAGGCATTGACAGAAGAATTCCACAGTCATCATCAGCGAAGTACACCTTATCATCTGCAAGTGAATGGAACTGTTGAAGCATTCAATAAGGTACTGGAGAATGCGCTAACTAAGGTATGCAACATAAATAGGGATGAATGGGATGCATTCCCGTTGTGTTATGGGCATACAGGACCACATGCAAAAAGTTGATTGGCCACACACCTTTTAGGCTGGCCTATGGAAAAGAAGCAATAATGCCAATGGAGTACATTGTTCCCAGCTTGAGAATAGCTTCTTTTACAGGAATGGCAGATCGCGACGCACTAGAAGAAAGGATTCTACATTTGGTTGCTCTACAGGAGGATCGTTTCATCGCAGGATTTCACCAACAAGTGCAGAAAGAAAGAGGAAAAGCATGGCATGATCGCCACATCAAGAACAAGTATTTCCAGGTAGGTGATCTAGTCCTCATGTATGATAGCAAGTTTATGAAGTTTCCTAGAAAGTTTAAGATGCATTGGCTTGTTCCATATACTGTTTTACATGTAACTAATGGTGGCGTAGTCCAGTTAGCCACATTAGCAGGAGATACCTTTCCTAGCCTAGTCAATGGAAGCAGACTAAAACCCTATCGAGATAGTCCTGCTTCGCAGAACCTGTAATGATCAAGAGGAGGGAAATTTCTAAGTGCCAAGTACAGTTTAAATTGGGCACTAGAAAAGGGAAAGAGTCTATACGCAATGTATGATGAGAAAGTTTATATACCGCGCAGCACTGTTAAGATGTGTTGCTGCGCCAAAAAAAAAAAAAAAAAGAAAAAGAAAAGAGGAACCACGCAGTGGCAAAGACCAAAAGGAAATTGCGAAGATGAAGTTGAACGAGGAAATATGCTAAGTTCAGAGGCAGGAAGTCAGGCACCACGAAGTTACTACACAGGAGTAATCATGACCTGTAGTGCAGTTAGACACAACACTCCAGAAAAATAGTTGTTATAATGTCGGTCGAAGATATAGCCATTATACAGTACTTTGCCAGCGACCTCTTGGGCATTTAATGCACAGATAGCCATTCTAAACGAGTTTATGAAGGAAAGGACTGAAGAATCCGCCGAATTTGGCCAACGGATACCGAATTTGATGCTTATATAGTCGTTAAGGGGCATGGAGGGGGTCAGCTGCGCCTATAAATAATGTTTCATTCAGACTCGTGGGCGTTACTGAACACTTAGAATTTTCCTGTGAGCACTACTTTGTGAGTTAATTTCAACAAGCTATCTGAAAGCCTATTGAAATTTGTCCAATGAATGTCTAAGAGGTCTTCTATTGAAGAAAAGTTCATGGTCCAGGAGACTGTGAAGGTATTCCAATACGGAGGGATCAAAGGGTTAATGAGAACCCCAGCCAAGAAGGTCATCTTAGAACCAGGTCAAGCATCCAGAAGATCACCAAGACACGGTCCAACAATGCAAGACAAAGGAAAAGATCCAGTGGGGCCGAGAACGAACCAACCAAAGATGAGTTCGACAATGTTGAAGCCGTCAATAGATGATAATGAGATACCATTGACAATGACCCTGGACTATATCTCACCGCGTGCACTGGATGCACCGGTCTACAAGCTAATGAAGAATGCCAAATATGACACCCTGCTGTCGCTAATATCAAAGCATGTCAAGGTGGATAAAAATTTGTTGGGTAAGATTCCAGAGTGTAAGTGGGAAGATTATTATCTACTTCAAATGCAGAAGGAGCCCAATGAACCTAGGTTCCCATAGTTCCGTCCCGACCAATACATGTGCTAGAAGAAATATGTGAAGGGCGACCTCACCTTGGTCGCGGAAAGATGGTTATCCAAAGTAGTCAAGTCGGGACTGCTCAATCTGCTCAAACTCCCGCATTTTGACAGATCACCGGAGCTGAATGTGGTGGTGCAAACTTTGATGGCGCGCATTCACCAGGGATATTTGTGGCTCGACCACAATGTCGACCTGAATATTGACATTATCCAATAGATCACTGGGTTGAGCAAAAGAGGTAAAGATCCAAAGTAGTTTTCCAAGGGAAAAGAAAAGATAAAGAAGTAGTCGCGAAGATGAAGAAAATGCAAACTATCGTCAAAGGAAAGAGAGGATTTCAGACGGATGACATAGAGGATAAAGCAACGAAGTTCGTCAAGCAAATGTTTGCCGAAAAGATTCTCAGAAAATGCAGGCCTTTGGAGGTACCTACGGGCGCAGTACTACTTGGTGCCGCACCCACGGAGGGTGAACAATTCAACTGGTGTCAATACCTATTGAATGAGTTCCTAGAGGAACTAAATGACACACAATTCAATGGAAGAAATTTCCATTTTACCTGGTTAATCGTGTTGATCGCCTTTGTAGGATGGAAGGAGCCGAAGGATTACATTGGTGTAATGATCGACAGCAATGACTGCAGAGGAGCCCGTTATTCAAACCTTTGGGAAAATTTGAACTCACAGAGATAGCACGCGACAGCTGAGGTATTCTACGCCTATTATGACCAGCTGCGTGCAGCAATCATGCTCACACTGCAGATAACAAAGCAGGTAATGAGTAGGTATATTTGCACTGTTGATTTTTATGTTGACATGTGTTGCATTCACATTTCAGCCAAAGCACAGAAGAAGAACATTGAATGGTACCCAGGAAGGTACCACATGTATGAAGAAGATATTGATAATATCATGAAGGAATGGCCTTCCGAGTTTCGAGTCAAAATTGTAGATGTCCAAAGCGACTCCGGCAAGGACAACCTCATCCCATGTCCCATTGTTGAAGAAAAAGAAACAGCAAAAAGGAAGGAAGTTGAGATCTTGACATTGAAAAAGGGGGCGTGGAAGAAGCAGAGAGTCGTTAAAGACGTATCAAACATAGTACTCCATGATGATGATTATGAAATGATTGCGGAAACGATCACAGACGACTAAGAAGGAGAAAAAGGACAAAGCGATTCAGGAAATTCTACAAAAGAATCTGACCATGCTGCAAGGGATTACAGAAAAAAATTGAATAAGTACACAAAAGATGTTCTGTTTCCTTGCTCTATTGATGTAAATCTTCATTCTTTCTTCATGTCTTCTCTGAGACATCTTCACCATCAACATATTCATTTCTTCAATCTCATAGTCCAGTATATCCTTTGGCTGGTACACTTGCTTGTTCTGAAATTTTTGCTCTTCTTTTGGATCTTTGTTGTTGTCCACTAACTTACAAGACAATTCAAGGTCTTGGCATTTTATATTCTCCTCTTCGATTACGTAACTAAGCATTCCTATTCTTACATTGATCATTCTATCCTCCTTATCGATTCTTGGTTTGAGAAACCATTCCTCTATCAACTTCAGTTCTTCATCATACTTTCTGAGATTAGAAATTTTCTCTTTGTCTTCATTAACCAACTCTGTAACCACAAGCTCTTCTAGGTACTAATCATCCTTTTGAGACAATACTGCCTCTTATTTCAGTATGACAAATTTTTCATTCTTTCTGCATTTACTTCCTTCAATACCTGCAAGCACACACCAATCATTAGTTTTAAAACCCTGAGACTCTGACGTCTCTGTTGATTTTCCTTCTGGCATCCTCATTTTTTGTTGGTCTGAGCACAACATCATACTTTCACTAGTATCCATATCCCCAATAGTATGAGCTACAGATTGCATACAATCTTCATAGGATACCATCTCATCTTCTACTACAATAGAATTATATTCTGCTGTCATGATTTTGGAAATCACATATTTTCTTTCTTCCACTTCTCTGATAGTCTAAGAGGACTGTTTAGTTCCTTTCTTCATCAGAATGAAACTCTAATCTTGTTTGATGGAAATGTTTCTATACATTTATTTTTCTTCCTTCATCTTCATAATAGCCCCAAATGACTATTGTCCTTCATTAAGAAACTCATCAATGAGTTCCTTTTGCTGCAACAATGTAAACATTTCCTCATTTGAGAGACCTTCTTCATCATATTTGGCTACATCTACTTCTAAAACAGTTTCAAAGGACTTCCTATCAGCTGCAACAAAACCTGTAATCATAAACAAATCATTAGTTTCAAAAGCATAAGATCTTGTGTTCTCATATGGCCTCACGGTCATCTCCTCCATAAGTTGATATGTACTTCCTACAGAATCCATGAGACTTTCAGTTAGTCTCTATTTTTTTCCATCTTCATCCTCTCCAAGGATTCTTCCCTATTCTGGTTCACAGTATGAAAGTTCTATCTTAGGCTCAGCTTTCCCGAGTTCTTCCTTCAATCTAGCAGACATCTCTTTATTTAGCTTCACCTGTAGTGAATTCCATATCACTTTATTCTTTTTCATTATCCAACCATACCTCTCGTCTTCTTTCTATAGCATCTTCTCTAAAAGTATCAGTTGTGATCCTATGTCAACTAATTCTCTGTCATATTCTTATTTACTCATAATGTTTATGTATTATGCCTTGGCATCTTTTCTTCTGTTGTGGCTTCCTTTAGAACCTCTGCAATGACCTTCAGTAGTCATTGTCTTCATTTCCTCTTTCTCTGTGAACTTCATCTTGTTCACTTGTGTATTTCTCCCAAGCCTTCTCTTAGCAAGTCTTCATACCTACCTCTATAGCTCAACAAGCTATCTCTCCTTGAGCTTGTCCTTTTGGTATCCTTCGTTCCTTCCTTTAGAACCTCTTGAGCAACTCCTTTGCTCCTCTTGGATTCTACAAGTCCACTTCTTCTCTGAGAACATGCACTAGTCCTCTGCTTGTCCAAACTCTGTTGGATCTTTAAGTTTTGCCACTACTTCTTCTCTTCTATAAGAATTCACAAACTCTTCATCAAGAACACAATTGTCCTTGATACAACTCCTATAGTTGTCACTATTGCTATCAAACCCTTCTTTTTTCTCCAAAAAATCCTTATAACTAGAGTTAAATCAAACATCAATCATTCCATACCTTTAAGACTCTTAACAGTCCTCTTCCACTTGAACAGTTGGCTGAGACATCTCCCTTGTCTACAATTCTTGATTTAATTCAATTCTGAATACTTCCACTTGACCAACCTTCTCAACACAATTGTTAGTCTTTAACTTCAACATAAATTGAAAATCAGAATTTGATTGACCTCTTGGCTCTGATCTAAGCTCTGATACCAAACTGATGGTTTCATCAATTGGTATACACCTGAAGCCTTGTTCTGATATCTTTTTGAGCTCTGATACCAAACTAATGGTATCAGCAAGTGGTATACACCTGAAACCTTGTTCTGATATCTTTTTGAGCTCTGATACTAATTGATGCAGGTGGAAATGGAAAAATCCTATCCAACCCGCTTACCCAGGATTAGGATGATTCTTAAGTTAATAGAATCACTAAACTTAGCCAAAAACCAACTAAGTCTCTCTTCCACAAAATGCGGGCCTCACTTCCCAAAATTGCCTCCCGCAATTTCCTTTCCGCAGCGACCTTTCTGCAACACACTTGCAGAATCATCTTCCTTCCATAATTGTGGGCATACTTTCCAAACTTTCCTCCGCAATCGACGTCCACAGCACCCCTTTCCACAATTACTTTCGCTTTGCAATTGCAGGTGACCTTCTGTAACTTCCTTCCGCAATGAGCATCTGGAATATTCCCTTCCGAAACTTCAACCTTACGCAATTGCGGGTTGCGGGTTGCGAGCATTCCTTTCACAACTTTCTGAAATGGCTTCTGCAAATTGCTTCCAAAATTTATCTCCCGCAATGATCCTTCCGCAGTGCTCTGAACCGTCGGATCAACAAGTGTTCACCCTGCAGCTTCTGTGGGACGTTGGATCTACAATCAATGGGGACTTCGAGACTTAGTGTTAATTTCTCATCCACTCACCCATTAACTTCCAACTTCTTTCTTCTGTAGAATACGATATCAACCATCAATTACCTTGCAGGTTCTTCCACATCCATTGATCTGCTATCACTTGCGGAACATTCAACTTGGCTTGTGGATCTCTATCTTCCACGCAACTTCACTTCACGATCTCTTTCCCCATCATCGATCTAGCTTCCATCCATTAATATGGACCATTCAAGTTCTGTTAAATGAACCGACTGCAACTCTATGGTTTTGCGTTGACGGATCGATCAATCAACCTTTCAATTAATATTCAACCGATCTTCACCGCTTGATCTCCTTCACTAGATCTGCGCATCACCTTCATGGCTTCACCTTGGCTTCACGAGCTATGTTATCAGTTAAAATGGCACTTCTTTTTCCATGACTACATTTCCTTGTCGGTCACACAAAAGGAAATTATGGATGGAAGAACCTATTTGATCATAGATGCTTTGGCCTTAGACATTGCAATGTTCTCCTAAAAAAACACTATTTTTGTGACAAATTCTAAGACATAACCGTGACTCTACCATCATCCATCTCGCAGGTCACTCACGATAGTCTATATAGCCAAGTCACGGGTATCACCCTTGAAGTTGTATTTGTGAGTTGCTAGACATAATACCCGTGAGTCATTCGCTAGTTGTTAAGAAAGATAGTCGCGGGTATCTCTAAATCACGATAAAAAAAATATTTAAATATGATTAAGGATTAGTTAAGGGGATTTATTCTAACTACCCTAACCTCCCAAACCAATTTCCATTTCGATGCTATCCTCCTAGCCTTGCTATAAATACAAGGGGAGGGCCTTGAGAAAAAAAAAACATTTTTCGCTAAAGAAATGTTGGATAAAATTCTAATGAAGGAAGAGGAGCAGGAACCCAGGGCTAGGTTTCAACGGTGCCAGTTGTAGTGCAGGTTTGGCTTATTACCTTTAATGCTATAATACAAAAACTTTCTTTCCCATATATTTGTCCATGTTAACAAATGTATGTTTTGAATCTTTCTTGTTTGTTATACATGAGTTTCATATAAAACATTTCATTCTTATTTGGGTCATAAACTTTGAGAAAGGTATGTGTTATTGCAGGTGATATCTATGGAGCAATGAAGCAGGAGTTTGAAGTTTGGGAGCTTGGATCAAATTCCAGTCATTCAGGTATCTAATTACAATTTCATATCTTAGTTCTTTACATTTAAACGAATGTTTGTTCGTTGTATATTTATGCTTTCCTATCTCTTTAACTAGTTAAGATGTACGTTGATGATCTCTGTAATTCCCAATCATAGGTAATTTTTAACACACAAAAGAATTGGCAACTCCGCTGGGGCCTTCCTGTTGTTGCTCTGGGAGTCTTTTAGGTTGATTTAATTAGTATTTTTGTTTCTGTTAATACCTTATAGAGTTTATAGGCTTCCTGTACGTTTCTTGGTCACTCAGACTTTATCTTTTTAGATATTGCTTTCATTTTTTATTTTTTGTCAAGGCATACTCATGACTTTTCCATACTTATAGTCACAACTTTTTCCCTGCACCCGCGAGTTGTTTACTTGTAGACCTATGGGTACCCGCGAGTTGTGTTTACAGACAACTGTGGTTTTATCCTGAGCTTTTTGAATTTAGGGTTAGGGTTTCATTTTTTGGTTTGTACTTGGTGGTTGAAAGAATTCTCTGTTAGTCTTTTCACTCTTTATACTTGTCTGAGGAGTTTAACTGAGATTTTAGAACTTCTTTTGGATATTTATTCTTAGTTTTCTTTGGTTTGCTTGTTTAACTCACCTAGGTCCTTTCAAATCCATCTTTGCTTGGTTGACACTTTAATATTTTCTTTTGATTACTGATTTCTAGAAAGTATGATATCTTCTTTGATCATATGCTTTTTTAGTTAGGTCAGTTTTATTTTGTGTCTCTTTACCAAAACCTAGTTACATCTTGCTTGGTGGAAGAACTTTGTGGGTTTGTTATCTTTGGAAGTCTTGTGAGGGATGATTTTCTGAGTTTGATAGGTCTGCGTGTTTTCATCTATACTTGCATCATTTATTGTCTTTGTCTTGTTATATTTATTTTCCATTTCTTTTGTTAAAGAGGAAATTTTAACAAGCAAGTACTTTAGTTAAGCAAAGGCATTTTTCTTTTTCTAGTTTTAGTTGTATAAGTTATTTCTTCAAAAAGTAAAAAAAAAGATTTGTTATCCTTTAGGTTTACTTTCCAAGTCTTTATTTTGAAACATAAATGAAAATGAAATTGTAAAAGAAAGTTGCACTTTATATACTTTACTTATTTTTGTTTCAAGTTGTAACCACCTTTTCACACAAATCACTATTTTTGAGTAAGTTAAGCCCTTAAAGAACATTTTAAATTAAAATTATTAGTATGTTTTCTTTCTAGGGTACACAAACCAACTAGATTAGGCTAGGATCTTGGATTACATCACTTTAAACTATCCAAGATCATTTTTAACTCAAAATTGTAGTGAGACTATCTTTATGTAATCCACCCTTGTAAAAGGTGTGCTGGGAAGCTCCACTAAAAATAGAGTTAAGCACGAGGTCGTGTGAGGTGTATTAGTTTGGGATACCCCCCCCCCCCCCCGCTTCTCAATCGAGCATCTACGAGAGATGATACGCGTATGGGGATCCATTAGTACCATGTGTGCTCTTGGATTTCAGGCTTAGTTACCCTACCCATCCGTGTTAGCTCGATCTGCAACTGTCCCCCCGGACTCTTTTTGCATCGATGGTAGCCTTAGTATCTTAACCATTAGGATTCTACATAGGTGACGGTGGAAGGAAATTTCCATTGTACCTTGGAAAAACGTGGGAGGAAATCCCTTGCAATTATTTGGGAGGGTGGTTGGTGATTCAAACGCTTGCACCTGAAGACTCTGTATTGTGGACCCCGGGTAATTGTCCTTCATTACTCTACTGGTTTTTTCTAGGCCCTAATCATCCCATACTTTCCTTTGAGAGATTATTTGTTTTCTTGGTATGGATTAGTATAGGAAAAAAAATTTAGTGGTGTGCTTTGTTCTTATTGTTGCTATAGCGGCCCCTAGGTTTAAGACTTAGAATATTTTGGTTGCAAGTGTGGAGTACCAACCTCTTCATAGGTCAAGAAGGTTGGAAAAACTTCCTCCACTCACAGTGGAACCTCCACCACCACCTCAGTGACGCAGAACTGATTCTCATGATCCTTTTGAAGTCACTGGTACAATTGAAACCCCTATAGATCCCCAAATCACTACACAAACTACACTGGTCTCACAAATCTTTGAGAATGAATATTTTCCAACTGGAGATTTCAGAAGACACTTCAATCCTCCATTAACTGGACTAAACGATCCTTTGTTAGAACGAGTTGTTTCTTTAGGTGTACCTGAATTAAGTGTATATAGATTCACACCTGGACCTAATATGGATAACTTAGGATATGTGTTGGGAGTTCCACAAACTCCCACATCAACTATTAGGATTGGAGGTTTGTCTCCTCCTCATGTTAATACCCCGGTACCAAGCTCGTTGCATATTTCTTCTGCTCTGAGTACTTATTTCAGCTTCAATGTTGGACCATCAGGAACATCTAATACTCAGTTTACACTAACATCTACTCCTTTTGGATCCACCATTGACTCATCTAATATTCCCTTTTCAGGAATACCTACGGTGTCATTTACATCCTCTCCTTTTATTCAACAGTTTCAGGTCAATCCCAGCTCAGCTCCTTTTAATCAAGGTTTTCCTTGGCATGGAGGGAATATTGCTCCTTCTGCATCGTTTGTGGGCTCGATGCCTACCCCTTCCATTTCCCCAACACATACTTTCAATCCTTTTACAGGATTTAATGTACATTCAGAAAATGTTCAAACCTCAAATATGCCTATAGGGAGTGCTCCTTTTTCACTTTTTGGTGGAGGAGGTAGCAACACTTATACTCTGTTTGGAAGTACTTATACTCAGCTGCAATGGATTGGGACTCAAGGAAGTAATCCTCTATCTTATGGTTGGACCAATTTTCAAAATACTTTTTCACCACAACCGATGGCTGGGGGAAACCCCAACCAACCTTATGGGAGTTATGGATTTGGAATTTCTCCTTACCAGATTCAACAAAACCAAATTCCATTGGCTAGGCCTCGTTTACCTTTCCTGGCAACTTTTAACTTTCCATATCTTTCAAAATTGATGAATGACCTTGTGCGACATAATCTTGCTTGGCCTTTGGTCCCAACCAAACTCCCTTCAGAAATTCCAAACTTTGAAGGAAAGACTGGTGAAGACCCAGGGGACCATGTCACGAAATTTAATTTGTGTTGCTCCTCGAAATCTCTAAATGATGACTCGATTCATTTGAGGCTCTTTCAAAGGACCTTGACTAGTGTTGCATCCAAATGGTATATCGAGCTACCGGCTGCAGCTTATAACAATTTTTATGATTTGGCGACAGTATTCTTGAACCATTTCCAACTTTCTATTAGGTATGATGTCGGTACGGATCTTCTCTTTACTTTCAGACAGAACAAGGCCACTCATTTATCTCATCATATTCAGGAGTGGATAAGACAAAAATGGCTTATTATGGATGAAATTCCCAAGGAATTCCTATTGGAGTGGTTCTTGAAATCATTTTTACCTTACATATATAAGGATGTGCCAAATTCTAGGGTTACTTATGAGGAATAAGCCATTCTAAGGACCCAACAGCTTGAGTTGGTTTATGCTCAGTCTGGGATCCTTTATGAAATCATACCCGATGCACCTAGGTCAAATATTAATCTTGGAAATCCAAAACCTGGACCACATGTTGATGGCATTGTGGGTTCAACTGACTCATCAGTGTTAGAAGCTTTGCAGAAACAATTTCATGCACTCTCTATAAAGTATTCTGATGCGGAAGCAACTACTGTTGCATCCTCCCAGACACAAACTGAAACTGTACAGAATGTGTAGTCAAATGAAAAGGGTTCTAGGAAACCCAACAATAAGAAAAAGGGCACGAAAGGGGATGGAAACCAACAAAATCCCAAAACTACTGAAAATGTCAAGCAGGAAAAGTGAGAAAAGAAGAAGGTGAAGTTTCCTTGCAAACTTTGTAAAGATGATGACCTCACTCATCAATGTCCTCTCATAGATGAATCCCATAAGCTATTAAGTGAGAAGAAACCCGATGTTCTGAAGGATCCTTTTCCCAAAGGACAAGGTTCAGCTTCTGGCAGCTCTAATACTGGGGGTACTCCTCATTCCACATAGGCTGATCAATCTTATATTAATATGATGAACTCCCATTCTTTGTTGCAAACGAGATCTCAGAAATATAAGCCGAATACGAAGCAGAAAGACAAAGAGATCCTTGAGTCATTTGTTCCTATTCATATAGAGAGACCTACAGATCCTATGCCGAAGATACCAAAAGGTTTCTACAAATCAGAAACACACAACCCTGATGCACAAGATGCTTCAAACTACTCAGTTGTATAGGACCTATCCCAAACGCCGTGTGCTATGTATGTTCTAGAATTTCTGCAAAGTTTTCCATCGCAACAAAATGCACTTCTAGTGGCAATAGACAGTATGGATTCTTCAAGTATGCTAGATAGATTTGATATGTAAAATGTCAAACCTCGGTTTCCCTATCACGTGGCCTTCCAGATCAAAGTAGTCCATGGTGTTAAAACCATTCAACGAACAGTAGTGGATGAAGGCACGTCAATGTGCATAATGTCTATCTCTTGCTGCCAAGCCATAGGCTCTCCAGAGTTAGTCCCTTCAACTACATTACTTACTGCTTTTGATGGGAGGTCCTTCCGTCCGCATGTAATCTTACCCTCATTTGAGCTCCAACTTGCAAGTAAATTAGTGTCATAGAAGTGGAAGTTGTAGATGTTGCTCTTGAATACAATTTGTTGTTGGGAAGAAGCTAGACATACACAATGCAAGCTATTCCTTCATCCATTTTTTGGGTGCTTATGTTCCCTGATGATGAAAATATTGTCACCATTGATCAATTAGCTTATGCCCAAAAAAAAAAAAATCCTTCAGATTCTAATATCCCTTGGATTGATCAAGCCCGTCCGCCCAGTGAGAGTTTAGGGGTAGGTATGTACTCATATTTGATGGGCACCTTTGGTTTACCCACTCCTATCAATTATATCGGTTCCACGAGTAATGCTAATGTGTTATCCAAAGAGATCTTCATTATTTATCAAACAACTGATCCTTGGATCCTTCCTACTCTAGACAAACCAATTGTGCCCCTCTCTGTCACGGAAGTGACTTAACAAGCATCACAAAATGATGTGATAGATTATATCTCGACTCCTTTGTGTTAAATTTTCAGAATTTACTTCAATCTGATCTAGGATCTTAACTGAGAGAACAACATGTACAGCAAATCTACAGCATATCAATCATGGACACAATAATGTAAGCACAGAAGAGACCCAGAGTTTACTTGGGGAAAACCATAAAGGTGAAAAACCCCAATAACTTCCTCAGAGATAGATAGAGCAATGATACAACCAAAATATAAGAGATAGTCTTCTCCTAGCAGCAAAGCCTCCTCCTCATAAGTGCGCCACTTTCCGAATGAGAGAAGTGTGTGAATGAATGATCAAATAGAGATCTCCCGATCTCTATTTATACTTGTTCTGTCCTACCCAATAAACTAATGGGGCCTACATGTCTAGCTTAACCCATGGTTAACTTAATCTGGGCCAACCCCACACTTGGTGGTCTAATAACCCTTTGACCCACATGGACGACCCCTAATAGGGTGGTCTAATAACCCTTCGACCCACATGACTTATACAGGGCCGACCCCAACAAGGTGATCTAATAACCCATCAAGTATAAGTTACGACACTTACAATATAAATGATGACACTTCCATATAGAGGAATAATAACATCTATATAGGAATGCAAACACTTCCGTATAGAGGAATAATGCCATCTCTATAGTATTACAAAATACATATATGACATACATGGGTGAAATACATTCCGAAGTTACATATACATCAACACTCCCTCTTAACTAGGAAGGTATTTCTCGACACAGATCTACTAGACAAGTCTTCTTCTCGGGATCATCGTCATCATCATCGTCATTGCTACTACTATCTCAACCAATCTCTGACTCTACTTGTCATAGGAAGTTCTACAGAGCCAGTCCTTTTTCATACTGGATGTAGGCCCACCACCTGCAGGTCTTCGTCATCACTGGCCATACTGTGGAATCCTCAAGACTTATTACGTGCGTCACAAAACCTCGAAGGAGCATCCCAGGCTGTTACGAGCACACGGCTCTACATATAGGATCTCCCAGGGCCATATTATATGTGACCTCACCACAAAACCTCGCAAGAGCATCCCAGGCTGTTACGAGCACACAGCTCTACCTATAGGATCTCCCAGGGACAGATTATATGTGGTCATGGAAAAACCTCGCAAGAGCATCCTAGGACTTATTACGGGCACACAGCCCAACCTATCGGATCTCCCAGGGACATATTATATGCCATAGGACAAAACCTTTAAAGAGCATCTGCCAGATATCCCAGGGCCAGATTATATGCCATAGGCAAAACCTCGAAAGACTATCTACAGATCTCCCAGGGCCAAATTATATGTCCTCCCAGAGCAAAACCTCGAAAGAGCATTTGCCAGATATCCCAGGGCCAAATTATATACCATAGTCAAAACCTCGAAAGACTATCTGCAAATCTCCCAGGGCCAAATTATATGCTCATCTGCACAACCTGATCCATGGCCATAGAGTATCAACCTGATACTCACCATGCATCATCCTGATGTACACATGATCATCCTGATCATCATCACTGCAACATCCTGCTGCATGTCATCTGGAGCAACATCCTGAAGCTCGTCATCCATGATCATCCTGATCATACAATGCATCTACCTGATGCATACCAAGTATCTACCTGATACATATCATCATACATGATCCACCTGATCATACAATGTATCCACCTAATACAAATACAAATACATGATACATATCACCATACATGATCCACCAAATCATACAATGTATCCACCTGATACATATACAGATACATGGTCTAAGCATCCAACATGATGCATATACAAAATACATACAAATGATCCTACTGATCATATCCAGCATCCAACATGATGCATACATACATATAAATGATCCAACTGATCATATCCAGCATCCAACATGATGTGTACATACATATAAAAATAATCCAACTGATCATACAAAGCAGAAACCAGAACATCATCTTGATGCTCATCATCCAGCGCTTACATCCACAGCCATGTGAAGGATCCTCCTTCCAACATGATTGGAATGGATTCAGTAAATGTGTCCATCACTTGTTCCTCGAAGTGTCATCAATCCGAAGAACACCAAGCCTCTGTCTGAAGTACTCGAACTTCACCCTAGCTAGTGGATTCATCAGCACATCTGCAATCTGCTCGACCGTCGCAACATACAGGAGCTTCATATCTCCTCTCTGCACCATATTCCTGATATAGTGATATTTGATCTCTATGTGTTTTGACCTGTCATGAAACACTGGGTTCTCGGACAACTTCACACAACTCTGGTTATCACAGAAGATACCAGTAGCATCCAACGGGAGATCAAATAACTTAGACAGTAGCTTCCATAGCCATACTGCCTCACAACTATCTGAACATGCTACAACATACTCTGCCTTGGCTGTACTCAATGCTACGCAGGACTACTTCCTACTAAACCAAGAGATCACACTTGATCCCATACTGAAGCAGCACCCAGATGTGCTCTTCCTATCTGCAGCACTGCCTGCCAAATCTGAATCAACATAACCTTGCAGGTTAAACTTTTGCTTCGCTTCATACCTGAGCCCATAATCAACTGTACCCTTCAGGTACCTCAGAATATGCTTTACAGCAACCAGGTGAACACTCCTCGGATCCGTCAGGAACTGGCTCAATGTGTTCACCGCAAATCAAATATCTGGTCTCGTGTTCGTCAGGTACATCAAGGACTCAATCATCTGACGATACATGGAGATATCAACCGGCTCAGATGAAGCATCACATAGAAGCTTCAGATTCGATGCCATAGGTGTGGCCATGGCCTTGCAATCCATCATCCCGAACCTCTTCAGGATATCTACAGTATACTTCCCTTGTCCAAGGAAGATCCCATCTGTACTCTGCCATACCTCCATACCTAGGAAATAGTGCATCATCCCTAATTCCTTCATATCGAACTCGGAAGAAAGCTTTCGCTGTGTGTCGACAATCAATCTATCTTCACCTGTAATAAATAGGTCATCCATATACAAAAGTAGTATCACTGGATTGCCTTCCTCAACCTTGTAGTAAAGGTTGGAATCCGCTTTACCCTTGGTAAAGCACAAACTGGATAGAAAGCTATCTATCCTACCATACCAAGTTCTATACATATATGACTCCTTGTCATGTGTCTTAGAACCAAGTGGCTGCTCCACATATACTTCCTTGACTACACCATTCAAGAAAGCTATCTTGAAATCTATCTGGTGTATCTTCTACTTCATCACTCGCTTTGTATTTTTCTATGTTGCCATCTGCAGCATGCTTGATCTTGTAGATCCACTTGGAATTCACTACAGACTTCCCTTCAGGTCTTGGGATTGCATCCTAAACATCTTCATGATCGACTGATACTCCTCGATCATGGCATTCTTCCCAGATCCTGGGAACTTCAATATCTTCAATATTTTCAATAGATAACTTTGGTGCTGAACAAATGTTGTAGTCCTTCTTTTGTAGGTGATGGTATACGATCTTTCCTACACAACAAGTTAAATTGCATGATTAGAAAACATCTTATAGTTTTTAGAACAAATTCTTACACATAAAGAAATATGTCATACAATCATGTAATTGTCTTATCCAATGCTTCAATACAACATTTATCCATATTCCGTAACTTTCTAGATGCCTTCCAATCTCTACCAGAACATTGTTAAGAGTGTGCACAACTCCTAACATGTCAGCAAAGAGGTTTCATTCTAGATAATTAGCAATGGAATGTTGTACAGCGCCATAGGCCACTTACCCATGTATATTAGTAGTATACTGTTCATCAATGTAACTATGCATAATACACAACCTAATTCTAGGAACATAAGCATATACATCATTGAATAACATTATGTAAGAAATGACAATTCAAATACTTATCTTTGTTTGGTTGCTGGGTGGACTCCCTCTGAATCTTTGCAACTCCATTCTGATGTGGATTGTGAGAAGTGGTCAACTCCCTCTGAATATCCGCATCCTTGCAGAAACTACTGAAGTGTGCTCCTTCTTGATCTTTGCTTCCTTGCAGGAACAACTAGAGTGTCCTCCCTCTTGATCTTTGCTTCCTGGATTTCCTATCCTTGAACTTATATCCATCCTTAATCACTATGCATTCTTATTAGTATCATCATTGTGTTATCATTGAGGTCTCATACATAATCATACATTCATTAGTATATTCTTAATACTATCAAAACACAATAATCTTAAGCATGTAAAGTCATGATCATTTCAAACAAAAACAATAAGCATTTCAAGGTTTATATAGGACTCTTACGGTTAGTCATATCATAAATTAAAGTAAGAAACATAATATGCCTAAACTCGTGATTACTCAAACCTATACCTTCATGATTCTTCTGGTTAGTCATATCATCAATTATGGTAAGACACATAATATGCATACAACCATGACTATTCAAACCTATGACTTCATGAATAATATTTATCAACAACACAACAGTATAAGATCCTAACACAAGGTAGGATTCTAGCTTGATATAGGAAAAACATACTTGGATTAGCATGCTAGCTAGTTATGTCTAACATACCCGCATAATGTCTTCTGGTTCTCTTCAATGACTTGTGCTAGTAACCAACATGTCTCATAAGTTATCCATTGTAGAACCAAGTTATACATACCTCGTAAGTAGATCTTCTAAGTGATCCATGACAATGAATGAATCATTGTCTTCATGTCATCATGATCATATGTTCTTGAACTAGAACATGATTTGTCTTTCTTGGTGTACCTTTCATGTTAGCGGACAACATAAACCTCATACAACACCATAATGCATTAGTACAATCATAAGTGTCAACACCCTAATGAATGCATTCATAAGTTTGTTAAGGTGATACGACAAGTCTAAAATCAAGATTGTTCTAACCGTAATAACATGAAGACAAACATATCATAAACTTAATCATGAACAAATCTCGAGACATACCTGGATGAGTCATACCTGTCGAGATTGCTTGTAATCTTCTTATGTAATGCCTTAGCCTCATCTCCCTCTGAAACAGGAACTTCTTCACTTATGCAGGTGACCAATCCATCCTCTTCTAGGATTAAACCAATCCACTTGATTTGTAGGAACTGGATCTGGAGCTGTATTAGGGTTTGTCAGAGAAACCCAAAAAATTCAAACTTTGAATTTCAAACTTCCGAAAGGATAGAAATATGCACCTTTATGAGTTGATCAAGCTGGTATATTCAGAATTTGAAAACTGCAAAGTTTCACTCCTCAATTTTGCCTTTGAAACTTCTAGATTCACTGGACGTGACCCTGAACTGGGGTTTGATAAATCCCACCCTTCTTCCCAATCAAAAGGTTCAACCCAAAGCTCTAAGCTTCTATTTTTCTGAGGAGCTTCCAGCCGTGGTCACAGATTTAAAAAAAAACCCATTTTTGCAGAAGCCCTAATTTTCCACTTTTCTGATCAAAGTCTCGAACTAGGGTCTGATCAAGCCCGGCCTTCTACCCAACCAAAAATTCTGATCTTGGTCTCTAAATTTTTATTTTGATGGGTAGCATTTAGCCTTAGTGTCTGATTACGAAAATTCCAACTTTCTCCGAAACCCTAAATTCTGGAAGCCATGAATGAAAGTGCTCAAAAATAATTCTGTTATGACAGAAATATGTACCTGATTGTTTCTGATGTAACTCCGCACTTTTCTATCCACAGGGTCTAAAAACGTTTCTTGAGATATCCCGACCTATCATCTTTCCATCCCGACAGGTTTGACCTCAATTGGATTCTCTGGGAGAGATTTATTCCAAGTGTTGCAACATGACCTGTTTATGGGATAATACAGGAGAGCGAACTTGTACGGAGTACCATGTGTCACTGGTTCAACTTTGGCCTCTAAAAATGTTTCTTGAGATAGTACAGTCTGTGTACTACCTGTCACTTTTTACAAAATTTCATTTGGAGCTTCCTAGCCCAAGTTATGACCTTTTTCCCAAGGTCACCTGATTTTTACTCAGATCTGGAAGAGGCAGAAACCCTATATTGTACAGATCATAAATCACAAAGTACAATGAATTAGAGGTTTTCCTTTGGATACAAGGTACATGGGGATCTGATATTCGACCTGTAAAAGTTTCAGATCTGAAAACTTTGCCAAAATGGATTTATAGCGAAAGTGCTATGATGACTGGTTTTTTCTATATCAATCCCTAGCATCGTAAGTGCAACAAGTGTCATACATGCCATATCATGCCTTCTTTCAGGATAGCTCTGATACCATGTTAAATTTTCAGAATTTACTTCAATCTGATCTAGGATCTTAACTGAGAGAACAACATGTACAGCAAATCTACAGCATATCAATCATGGACACAATAATGCAAGCACAAAAGAGACACGGAGTTTACTTGGGGAAAACCATAAAGGTGAAAAACCCCAATAACTTCCTCAGAGATAGATAGAGAAATGATACAACCAGAATACAAGAGATAGTCTTCTCCTAGCAGCAGAGCCTCCTCCTCATAAGTGCGCCACTTTCTGAATGAGAGAAGTGTGTGAATGAATGATCAAATAGAGATCTCCCGATCTCTATTTATACTTGTTCTGTCCTACCCAATAAACTAATGGGGCCTACATGTCTAGCTTAACCCATGGTTAACTTAATCCGGGCCGACCCCACACTTGGTGGTCTAATAACCCTTTGACCCACATGGATGACCCCCAATAGGGGGGTCTAATAACCCTTCGACCCACATGACTTATACAGGGCCGACCCCAACAAGGTGATCTAATAACCCATCAAATATAAGTTACGACACTTACAATATAAATGACGACACTTCCGTATAGAGGAATAATAACATCTCTATAGGAATACAAACACTTCCGTATAGTGGAATAATGCCATCTCTATAGGAGTACAAAATACATATATGAAATACATGGGTGAAATACATTCCAAAGTTACATATACATCAACACTTTGGTATCTATGGATTCAGATATTGATTATGCACCTGCATGGGCAATAGAATCCACCCTTTTATTCGATTGTTTAGACATTGTTTTCCCATTAGATGAGGCTATTCTGGAAGCCATGGTAGGTCTAGATCATCCTTGGGAACATATGCATCATCGATCCTATTTCCTTCCAGATTTGAACAAAGTCGAGAATGGAGAGTTTTTTATGAGACCTGGTGGAAATGATGACTGGTTCATTAACCCTTTAACGAAACAGCGGATTTTCATTGAAGGTAATATGGAAAATATTTCAACAACTATCCCAATCAATATTTCCATTAAACCTAATTTCATGGAAAATATTTTCATTGGCACGAATTGTTCTCCACAAGAGATCAGTTTGTATACCAATTTATTTAAAGAATTTCACGATGTTTTTGCCTGGTCATAACGATCATTCTTCCACCTCTCCTTCCAGCTCATTAAAAATAGTAAGGAGGATACGAGCATTCTTCCATCTCTCCTTTGAGATCGTTAAAAATAGTAAGGAGGTCACGAGTTTACTTTTTCGGGCTCGTTAAACCTTTACGGAAAATATTTTTATGGATTTCTCTCTAAGATCTTGTTAGACTCCTTAAAATTGACAAGATTGCCGAGTCTACTTGTTCACTTCAAACTCGCTAAAGGAATTGAAGGGACATCCACTTAGGTATAAGTTTATCGTTTTTCCATAC
Source organism: Larix kaempferi (assembly GCA_027924585.1). Lineage (NCBI taxonomy): Eukaryota > Viridiplantae > Streptophyta > Pinopsida > Pinales > Pinaceae > Larix > Larix kaempferi. The sequence continues at coordinate 5,030,471 of BSBM01000597.1, read as the reverse complement.
CTTTCTGAATTATTTATGAAAAAGCAACACTCTAGTCATACTTGGCTAGAAGAGTTCTCTCTCATTGTTTTACCCTTTTTCGGGTGAGGAGACCAACTTTACGAAAAAGAACCTTTTGGAGTCTTCTTTAGGATTTTAAGACTCTCAAAATATGAAAACACCAGCGAGCATCTACCAACTTGGGCTCGATGTGAAATCTACGAGTAGGTATATGGAGTTCTTGTTTAAGTTTTTTAGACTCCTTAAAATTGAAATTACCGGCAAGAGTGAACAGATCCAAGCTCGATATTAAAATCCATGGATCAGTACCTTATCGAGTATTAATCTACCTTTTCTTCAAACTCGTTAAAACATGAAGAAAGTCTTGAGTTTCCCCCCATGGACTCGTTAAATTACACATGGTTGGACCCATATCAAGCATGCTTCTCCTCCTCTTTGAGTACGATGTTGAGACTTAAGGGGGGGTGTATGTCACCTACCCAAATTTCTGAAAATTATTATTTTATTTGCAAAATACTTTATGTTAAATTTAATTACAAAGTTTTGTAATTATGATCAATTTTGATCAAGGATGAATGTAATTATTGAATATTATTATTTAAATTAATTAATTAGGAGACAAACACCCAAGGGGAATGTTTAATGAGTGTTCACTGACCCACTAGGAGGAATGGAAGCTGTTGGAAGGTATGGGACAGATGGCAGCAATTGCATCACACCACTAGCTGTTGGTTATGGGACAACTACCCCTAAAAATGTGGCATTATCCCCCAGGTGGAGGGAGTGAGAAGGCAGCTCATTTAATGACCTAGTAACATCTGAAAAAGGCTTAGGCAGCCTACATAAGGCAAATTCGAATTGAGCAGGCAGCTCTTACACAATATTTCTGCAGAATATTTCCTCATGTGCATCAAGTGATCACTGAGAGATTCGAATAGGGAGGCTAGCTGTGAGTGCAATCATAAGTCTGTATTTTGCTAAGAAGAACCAGAGGTGCTAGGGCAGGTCCTTTGGACTACTAGATATTGAAGATTCAGAAGTCATTTGATACTGCAAGAAGAGATCCTAAATTCCTAAGTTTCTTCCTCCTGGTGATTCAGTGAACAGGCTTGGGGGTCCTAAGGCAAGTACTTAACTTCTTTCAGGAATTGGTTGGGTGGAACAGTCTTCTTGGGCTGTTTGTCCCCTACAGATTTTATCCAGGTTTTACAGTTTCTACTTATTTCAATTATTAGTTTTGTTTAAGTAAAATTATCAATCTCTATTTGAAGAAGAAATGTGTTCTGATTTTGTTTGAAATTCTGCATGTTAAAGTTTTGATGATGATTTGGAATTGATAAACCAGTATCTATATTTTTCCACATGTTGTTTCATGCATCGTACTCTAGTATAGATACGCAAATTAAGAATAGATGACAAGATAGGCAATGTACCATTGAATTCAGTAGATAAAGATAGTAATTATATGTTTATCAGTTTCTATCCTATAGTTAATAATAGTAGAAAGTTCTGTACAATACTTAAATATTATAGAATATTTCATTATTTCCAGTTTAAACAAACATTGTTTATTTCCTGTACAATATATTGTAAACTCTTATCTTTACTATGTACATAAGAAATAGATAGAATTCATATTTCTATACACCATATTATGTCTGTGATATAAATATCATAGCTGCAAATAATTAATTGTGTTCATTATATCAAGGTTGTACATAACAGTCACCACATAGTTTTCCACATTTCACATACACACATTGTTTTCATTTCTTACTATAACCATTGCCTATGATTTTATAGTTCAAATAGATATTGAAAACATTATAAACATTATTATTTCCATCAGTCATTTTATTCATATAGATATTCTAAACTGTAAGTGTCAATTTCAAAACTAAGTTTCATATCAAAACCTAGTTAGGTTTCGATTCCCATTATCATCGTTTTACAACAAAAACAAACTTAATTTACACAGGCTACAGATCGAACCAAAGTCCTTTTTGAAAATTCATTATCAAACATTTAATATTATCCAAACAAAATTCGAACCAGGGTATAGCCCTATTCCTTCCCAAAACAAAGAGAAGATCCTTTTCATGATTACACTTTACAGATTTATCATTTATGACAGAGTACATAAACCATGGAATAGTTTGAAAAACCACATTATCTACATACAGCACTCAAACACATAACACTAACGAGTAGCCTAGAATGATATAGCATAAATTTCATTATCGTGGAGAAAAGCTTCATATCCTCTATAAACGAGCCTCGACTCCATTTATATTTTCATATTTTAAAACAAACAGGTCATGGATCAGAGTTTTTCAATCCATTACAAGTTCCAACATTCAAGAAGGGAAAACAACTTTCTCAGAAAACAGAATTTACAATATGTTCTCCAAAAATGCACAGGGTTTATCCTCGAAATTCAACATTGAAAACGAGTCTATAAACCCTCTACATTGATGAGTTTATAACTTCCAGTTCGACGAGATGGTATCAATGTATAAAACCAAGTATCACATAAACAAACGAGAGTTACATCACTAGACATACATCATTTAAATAGAAAAAGGTGTTTCGAAGTTCTTCAACTAACAAACAACGACAAATCATGGCGAAGGTCTGATACTCATCCCTTGAAAACCACATCAACCACAATGAAGGGCACCTACAAGGGTTTTTAGACCCGGAGCTTACCAGGAATGGAAGCATTCCCTCTTCTTTTCAAACCCTTGGCGCAAAACATTCTTCACAAGCTGCAACTGACACAACAATAGCCAGAATTAAATAATTGTTTTATGTCCAACCTTAAATCGATTTTCAACAAAGAAACACTAAGATTTCGAAAGTGTTTACCTTCACAGCAAGCGACCAAGCTCTTCACATTCACCCGTAAATGATGGGTCCCTTGCTGAAGACGAGGCCAGGAAGCCCTCTTTCACCTTGCAGCTTTGTGTTTTTTTCACTCAAATCCTAAAACGAAGAGCTTAAAAACTATCAACTCAATAATACTTCGAACCAGAGACTTAACTTTTTAAGCACGATGCCATTACAGAGACAGAGAACCTGCAACTTAAAAACCCTGACCTACAGGTCATGAGGTCGAACCTTTTAACATCGTCTTCTAGCTCTACAAACCAGTGGCCTGTCAGCCCTAATAGACCGAAATAATAGCAAATACATAGAACACAATAACTTTCTATCAACCCAACACCCGACGCAACATTGGGGTCAGATCCAACGATCAGGATCAAAGTTGATCAACGATCGAAAACATACCAATGCTCTTTGCATTGGAGCGAACAACAATCACATTTATTGCTCATTCAATATCGTAGCACGACCATACCAACTCTTGTACATGGTGGATAGTTAAAACAACCATCTCGGAGGATTATCAATAGGAAGTATGACATAGACACCCTTGCTATCACCTGTTGCATTGTTTGTATTACGCGGAGGCTTGTAAGTCCTCATCACCAAGACATTATGGATGGCCATTATTGCAGGCCTGTATCACAATCACCAACGATGATTCGTATCACATGCAAAACATCAACCTGTCCATCAAAATTTAATGCATGTCAGTACTTGTTTTCCAACGATATGATTTCAAACATTGTTACATAACGATATAATATTATATGTCATGGTATTTCAAATCCAAAGTCCATAGGGTTTCCAAGTTACGATTCATTACACACTTATTGTGTTATAATGGCCAACGACTATATATATATTCCTATAGTTCCAACCCTCTATCGTTTTAAAATTCACATTGTTATGTAGATTAACATTGCGAAGCTTATATAGTTCCAAGTTATGATTTGAAGTTTGTAAATAATAAAAATATGACTTAGGTATTAGTTGATAGGACAACTATAGTCACTTTTTGACATAGTTTCATTTATTTGTCATTCATACAATAATAGATACAAGCATCTTAAAAAGCTTATAAAGTATCACGACTAGTTAAACATTGTAAGGATACAGTTGGAATAGTCCATACATAGGAGATTTTAATATTACCTTTGTAACAGTGGTTGTGATCATACAAAATCCTTTATCGAAGTTATAAAAATAAATAGTTTGTATAGTAGACATTGAATGGATCTGATGATATATATTTAGCATGAAGACTAATTGAATGCTACGAGTTCTTACCATATTTTCACATTACAAACGTTTAATGATTTGCTGTACATCTATTACGACAGTAATATAAAGATAATTTAATTATCTTAAGACGATGACAAAACTAGTTACAAACAATGATAAAACTATCAGTTTGATGACGTTCATAGATAAAGCATTGCTGAGTTGTAAGACAGTACTTGAAAATGGTAATTATAGCTATAAATTCATACCTGTATGCTTTTGTGAGTCGCAACAGTTTCTAAACATTCTATTTTATTTACAACGTTGATTTTGAACTTTACACGTACTTGAGTTTACGAAATCATGGAAACTCTTACCTGTCGTCTGCACATAGAACATTCAAATTGCTTTAGTGTTGCAGCTAAGTAATCCCCAGGGTACCTCATAGGACACCCTTATGCATCAAAAGTCAAACTGTCAGTATCATTGTAAAAGAAAAAGTGTCGCATCATATTTCCGACCTGTTAGCTCATTTGTCATCATAATCATGTTTATTAGTTATGTGTTAAATCTGTCACTGTCACTTTGCACCTAAACAGAAATTTAATTATGTTTAGTACTAACAACTTTTTCATTTAATGTTGTCATAATCAACACTTATTATTTCCGCAATTATAATTATCATATGTAATGTTATTTTCAAAAAAATTTAATTTTTATGAAAATTCCGGATGTTACATGTGGTATCAGAGCTCATGTTCGAACTCTAGGCCTGAAAGAGGTCCAACAACACGCAGCAGAAAATTTTATGCAGTAGAAAATTGTACTAATTTTAAATTTTAAATATTATGTTATCCAGAAATTATTTCAGTTACAGGTATGGAGAACTCAGCTGAACAATTAGACGACAGATTTCAGCCAAACAGTCACAGCTCGGGACAGCACTATGTAGAAGAAGGTCACTGTGAACTAAATAACAGTCCGTTAAAGCTGTTACGTGCTTTTCATGAATTAAAAGCAGAAATCAGATCTATGAAACAAGACAATGAAAGAATTCTGCAAGTACAAGAACAATTAAACCAAGTGTTGTTTGAACAGTGCCCAACTGAGGAGCAAGAGAAGGATAATGAAGATATTTCCAAAGTTGAGGATCTACCTCATCCTGATAAAAACAAGAAAATGAAAACCAATAAGGTGAACAATAGTTCAAACTCATCAGGAGATGCTATTGAAACACGCAGAAAGAAACGTAACTACACCAATGATAGCAGTGAAGGAGATTTCAAACCCAGAAAGGAAAAACCATAAGGAATATGAGCAGATTTCTGGGGAGTTCAAAAAGATTAGACCTCCAACTTTCAATGGAGAAACTGAGAAGGGCGAGACAGCTGAAGCTTGGCTGTCCGGTATGAAGAAATACTTCCATATTTATAACTATTCAGAGTCTTTGAAGGCAAAAATGGCTATATATAACTTGACCGAAAAAGCAGATATTTGGTGGCAGGACATCAAAAGAGTAAAAGGCATCAAAGATAAATATGTGAGCTGGAGTACCTTTAAACGATACTTTCAAAAGAAGTATTTGTCTGAACAGTACTATGAAGAAAAATCTAAAGAATTCCACGATTTGAAGCTAGGAGGTATGAATATGAAAGAGATGAACAGTAAATTTCTAAATTTATTGAGATATGTACCATACCTCATAGAATAAAAACCAAAGATTCAAAGGTACTTGAGTTGTTTACCTTTCAATATTAAGGACAGGATCGAGTACGACAATCCTAAAACCTTGGAAGAGGATATGAGAAAGGCAGTTTTCTATTATGACACAAATCGGAAAAGATAAGGAATGTCAAACTGGAAAAATCATAAGCCCAACAATTTTGAGCAGAAAAATAAAAATTTCAGATTCATTGGAAATTCCGGATTTCAAAGGAAGAATTTTCAAAATCGGAATTATCAAGGGAACAATTCCAGAAACAATTCACAGCAAAATTCTACAGCACCCATAAATGCACCTAATAATACCAGAACTAATGAGCCAAAGGCACCTATCAAATGTTTTGAATGTCAAGGTCCTCATTATGCATCAAAATGTCCCTTAAGGAAGCGAAAGACTAACAACATCAACTCTATTCAGACTGAACCTACTGTTGGAGACGTGGAGAGGGAGATGCCTAGAATTAATGCAGCACTCGACAACAGGCAAGCAGATCATCAAATCTCTATGGTAGAGGTTGAAGGTATGATACAAAATCATCTTGTTACTGTTTTAATTGACCCAAGTGCTAGTTTAAGTTATATATCACCAGATATTGTGGAAAGTCTCAAATTGAAAACAAAAAGGTTTAGTAAATCATGGCTAGTTAGACTAGCAACTGGAACAAAGAGAAAAGTATCAGATTTTATAGAAAATTGTGTTTTATCCATGAATCGTTTACAAACACAAATCAAGTATAATATTCTACCTTTAGGATCTTATGATATTATAGTTGGGATGGACTGGTTAGAAGCCCATCATGTCATTCTGGACTGTTATGGAAAAAGTTTTACATATTTAAATGACGAAGGGAAAACTGTAGAAATAAAAGGCATCCCAAGGAAGGTAACCCTTAGACAGATTTCAGCCATGCAAGTTAAGAGGGAAGTTAGGAAAGGATGCCAGATGTTTACAGTAAACGTAGTAAATGATGAGTTTATTAGTAAAGAGGACAAACTCAAATTAGAGGACATACCTGTCCTAAAGGATTGTAAGGATGTATTTCCTGAGGAGATTCCAGGATTACCTCCTAAAAGATATTTAGATTTTACCATCGAATTAATACCAGGAGCAGTACCAAATTCAAAATCTCCATATAGAATGAACATACTGGAATTAAACGAATTAAAATCACAACTGAAGGAGCTTATTGATAAGAAGTATATTAGACCCAGTGTGTCTCCTTGGGGAGCACCTATCATCTTTGTTAAGAAGAAAGATGGAACCCTAAGGCTATGTATAGATTATTGTCAGCTTAATAAGATGACAATCAAGAATCGGTATCCGTTGCCCTGCATAGACAATCTATTTGATCAGTTGCGTGGAGCAACGATATTTTCAAAGATTGATCTAAGATCAGGATATCATCAAGTATGGGTTAAGGATGAAGATATTTTCAAGATAGCTTTCAGAACTCGATATGGACATTACGAGTTCGTAGTCATGCCATTTGGCTTGACTAATGCCTTGGTTGTATTTATGTGTTTGATGAATAATATTCTGCATAAATACTTATACAAGTTTGTTGTTGTGTTCATAGATGACATTTTAGTGTATTCAAAAAGTAAAGAAGAGCATGATGAACATTTACGGATTATCTTACAAGTTCTGAGAGATCATCAACTATACGCTAAGTTTAGTAAGTGCAACTTTCACAAAGACAAAATTCAATATCTAGGACACATAATTCCGAAAGAAGGAATCTCGGTTGACCCCGACAAGATAAGGGCCATTAATGACTGGTCGGTTCCTAAGGATGTGTCGGATGTAAGATCATTTATGGGCATTACTGGATATTACAGAAAGTTTATAGAAAAATTTTCAAAAATTGCTAACCCCATAACTTCCTTGCAGAAGAAAGGGAAGAAATTTGTGTGGGATCAGAAATGTTCTGACAGTTTTAAGAAATTAAAGGAATTATTGACGACAACACCTATCTTGAGGATAGAAGACCCTAACAAGGATTTTGTAGTTTGTATAGACGCATGCAATGCAGCCATGTTAAGGGTTGGTGCAGTCCAGGCCAGGTGCGATCCCTAAGTGATTTTGATGGCCTATATGCCTCGAGTCCGTGGTTTCTTAGCCAAAGGAAAACCATGCAAGTAAGGGGTACCACTTGCCAAAAAACATAAACGTGTCATGCATCTGCGTTCCCTAGAGTCCCAACACAGAGAGTCCCTGGCTAGCCTGTGTTGGAGTCCTGGAAGGAAATTGGAGAAATAGCCTGAGGGATTATTAACTCAGATAAAGGAACTCAAGGCACTATTAACTCAAAGAAGGGAACCCCATTCCTTTGGTTGTGCAGGCTGATGGGGGATGAGTGCTAGTAGATTTTGATATCTATAGAGGGATTTGACACCTTCTTTTGGATTGATATCCCTAGCTCTGGGGTGGAATCTATTATAGAGAGAACTAGTATAATAGATTTCCTACAGGTGGGAGGAACGTCCTTAGTTTGCATTCAATTAGAGTATTTAAGATAAGTTTCTATCTATGTATAAAATGTTATGTGTTTATCTTTGCTCTGTGTTTTGTTTAATTATTGTTGTGTTAATATTTAGATGCATGGAATTCCTAGCATTGTATGAATGCATTCATGCTAAAATTTATATGTATGTTTTAGTATCTACATATATTTAATTTTGGCAACTACATATATTTTATTCCACTCTAATATTGATAATTAATTTATGGAAAATGAATTTGAGTATCAGAGGTGATTTTGGTAAGTGGTTTGAGTATCATGTGGCCCCAAAGGCATGGTGTTATTATAAAGAGAACCAATATAATAAAGTTCCTACGGCTGGAAGGAGCGTCCTTAGTTTGCATTGAATTAGAGTATTTAAGATAACTTTCTATCTATGTATAAAATGTTATGTGTTTTGTTTAATTATTTTGGTGTTAATATTTAGATGCATGGAATTCCTAGCATTGTATGAATGCATTCATGCTAAAATTTATATGTATGTTTTAGTAGCTACATATATTTAATTTTGGAAATTGCATATATTTTATTCCACTCTAATATTGATAATTAATTTATGGAAAATGAATTTGAGTATTAGAGGTGGTTTTGGTAAGTGGTTTGAGTATCATGTGGCCCCAAAGGCATGGTGTGGTCACCAGGTATGTGACAATACTTGACACTATGATGATCAATCTTGATCTAGAAATGATTCCTTATTTAATATGGTTTCCATATCTCAATTGCATGAAGGATAGCCATCATTTCTTTCTCATATGTGGATTTTCCTAAGTTTTGATCACAAAGATGCTTATTGGTGAAGGCCAATAGGAATCCTTCTTGCAATAAAACTATTCCTAGGCTACGGCCCAAGGAATCACATTCTAAGACAAAAGTATTAGTGAAATTTGGCATGGATAACATAGGCATAGTACACATATCCTCCTATAGTACGAAGCATGCCTGGTCTATTGCCCCATTCCATGAAAAAACATTCTTTTTTAGCAATGTTGTAAGAGGAGCTACAATCTTCCCATAGTTTGGTACAAACTTACAATAGTAGTCAATAAGTCTAAGGAACCCTCTTAAATTTTCAAGAGTTTTGGGGTTAGGCCAATTTTTCATAGATTTCACTTTCTTGGGATCCACCCTTACCTTGTCTTAACAAAATAAAGAATTTTCATAGCAAGGTTGCATGGATAAGGGTTTCCAAGTTTTCAAGGGTTATAAATACAAGGGATTGTCATAAACTATAAATCCCTTATATACGTGCAAGGTCCAATTGTAGTACTCAACCCAATCTCTTAGGGCACTAACTAAGGAAGCTCTCTCTTAGGGCACTAACTAAGGAGGCTTGGTGATGCCCTTAGCCATACTACTCGATCCGACTACCTAGGTACACGAGAGTATCTTCCTGAGTCTTATGATCATTGCCACTATAGCAATAAGAAGACCACTAGCTGGTTTCAAGTGACCTAGGGGGACTTTCGATATACTCAAGGGTACATGAAAGTGATTCCATGATCAGGTGTTGTCTAATGTGGTATTACTTGAAGGGGTACCAATAGGAGTTATAATGGTGTCCAAAAATTGCACCAATCGAGGGTACAACATGACTAAGTACCAATTGTATTTGTTATGTGTAGTGTTCCCTGGCTATAGGTTTACCCATTGAAGGACATATCTCTACTATTATTTAAATATGATAGAATGAGTCTCAAGTTAGAAAAAAATAAAAATAAAAATAAAATATTGAAAGCGCGCTGGCTTGGGAAGGTAGCTATGATACCACTTGTGTTATTCTTTATCCATGTAACTCAAAACAACATAAGATATACAAAGGTTAAGATGCAACAAACCAAAAAGTATAGAGCATGTCAATAAACATTAGACAATACAAAGATAAATATGGCAATAGATGAGTTTTTTATTATGAGAGAAACTTTAGGGAGAAATGTTCATAGGCCTCTTTAGGAAAGGAGACCTCTCATTTGAGCAAAGCTCCATTACAATAATACTTGAAAAAAATATTCATAGCCTTGTAACTCTTTAAATAGGCTTCTCAGATCCAAAACCCTAATTACTTGACATGGTCAAATAATTAACAAATACAACTTCCTAGTGGGTCTTAATTAATTAAGACATTATTTTTACATTTATTGATGAACACTAACTTACTTGGACTTATTTCAAATGTATGGTCATATACAATGTGCCACTAACTTCTAGAGTATGGCGGGTTAGGGTAGGACACTAACACAAGCACAAAGAACTTGTATACATCAAAAGTACAAAGAACTTTGTATAATCTATTGAGAAGAGAGTCTAGAATTTATTTCCACAAGGTATCCATATTGGTGAAGTGAGTGAGCTATAAGTCCCTCATTTACATATCAAACTCTCTCAGCATGGCCTAAAGAAGAGATCACTTTCCCATCTTTACACTCATAGGCACAACTACAAACTCAATTTAAATTCTTTCACTCAAAGGTTTAACAATGAGTTGGGGTCTTTTGTATTCAAAACTATGAGTGCTAGAGCTTATATTTGTCTCTTGATCATTAAATAAATTGAAAACTATTTCATTTGGATGTGAAACAATGGATACATCATGCAATAAAGGATGAGAATTCATATTTGGAGTGAATGCAACATGGGTTGAACCTTCAAATCTTGGAAATTTGAGCACCTTCAATCAATATTTGAGGGAATGAATACAATGGACTCAAGTTCCCTTCTCAACTACAATTGTGATTGCAGTTTACTATGGATTAGACCAAGACATCAACATGCTTATGGGGAATGCATGAATGGTCAAGGCATCCTTGCAAATGGTAGGAAAAATACTCTTATCATTAAATTTAGCAAAACAACCTTAGAAACTCCTTGATATACATTAACTAGGAACCTCTAAAGAAATATTTGAAATCCTATTGACTCATAAGGGTGCATCAGAGAAATTTTTAAGGGCGAAATTTCGCTAATTGGCTATTTTTTGGGCTTTTTTTAAAAAATAAATTCGCTATTTGGTAATTTTTAGTCTCTAATATCGCCTATATTTACATAAAATATGTTTTTTTACCATAATATTTGCCAAAATTTACACATTTCAGTAGTACATTGTATGTTTCATATTTAATATTCGCCTACCTATCTACATACACGTTTTTTTCAATCCAAAATAATCGCCTAGGATAGTATACTTAAGTATAATATTAGAATCCTTAAAAAATACCCTGGGGTGCATGTGATGATATTGCTCATTTGGGAAGGGTGTAAATATGGTCAATTTTGGTCAAGACTATGGTTTCAAGCTTGATCATGAAAAATCCTAAAAATAGAATCTTAAGGTAAAGAATATATCGGTCAAGTTGCTAAAAAAAGGGCCCTATATTCACATATAGGAATATTGTGGGGTCAACAGATTGGTTAAGCTTAAGCATCCATTGATGGGATTTTGTAAGAATTAATTAATGTAATCTAATGATAGGTATGTTTAACCAACATCAACTAATGTCTTTAAAAGTAGTAGGGTTATTTAATTTTCATGTAATAAATATTGACTAAACCATGCACTGATTTTATATGAAACTATCCATCTATCAATTTGAATCCTAAGCATGTATTCTTGTATTTTTTATGTACAAAACGCACTTGTCATTATAAACACACATTCCATATCTTCCTCAAACAAATAGAGAATAGCATCAACCCTAATAGGTTAGATCAACCAGTGGCTGACAATGTTTTCAGGCATTGGGCTAGCTATGTGCAAGTACTATATCCTTTTTAGTCTCTCAAAGTAAGTCACACTATTTTATGCCATTATGTTTACTAGGGAAGTCACCCATGAATGTGGGGAAGCATCCCTTGTTTTTTTTTACAAGGATTTCCTTGGAGAAAAATAGAATAACGCTACAATCATAAAACATAGTATAAACAAATGATGCATTTTACTAAGGTCAATGCAGTGAGCCAAGTGATTTTGAAATAATCACACCATCAAGGCATAATTCCATCTAAGGAGACTCAAAGATCATTAAACTCATGTTGGTCATCCAAATAAACTCAAAGCACAAATCAAGCAACCATTTTCTTGTAAACATTCAAATGCAATTTAGGTAATAAATCCAGTGAATAAAGCCAATCCAAAACTTGAAATCATCCTATAGCACCAATTGCATTAAAAGATTATGTCGCAAAGAGGATGTGATCGACGAAAATTAAAAAGAGTTGGAGGGTCCCCATCCCTTAGGGCCTGGTTTATTGAGGGCATGATCAGTGGATTCAGAGAAGTTTATATTTGATGATAATTATGTCATTTACTATCTCTTATGACCCATAAGGTTGATATTAAACAAATAAACATAATTAGGCTAAATATTCTTCCAAATATCATTTCTATATATTTGAACATAGTGAATATGAAAGTACTAAATAAGTTAGTGCAAGCTAATAATAGTCTCGTATGATACATTAACTTAATGTTTTTTTTTCAAAACATATAAATCATAAATTATCAAACTATTTGGCGATAAAATCACATTTACAAAAAAAATTATCATATATAGTAGGCAACAACTTATTTATATTTTATTACTACCTTAAAAATTAAGTGACAACACCACTACATGATTTTCAATGTGCATTATTAACAAACAAAAAAATATCATATCTCATAACATTTCATAACAATTAGCAAGAACATACAACATAAAAACAATGGCATTAGAAAATATATTTAGAAATACATAAAACATTTTCTTAAGTCTCCTAAAAAAGCTCTAATATGAAAACATTATATACAACATGGTATCCCATTTACAAGTTGAAATACGTTAAATAAGAAGTCAAGTAAAGAATTGAAAAAAGTTGTCACATAGAAATATTTACATTATTTAAAATATTAGTTCATGTTATTTCCATGCTTAAAACTTCAAATGTAATGAATATTCCCTAAAATTTGAGATGCACAATCATGGATTTCGCTAAAATGTTAAGGAAGTCTTCTATATATTTTTTAAAAGAATTAAGCATAAATACATAGATAACGTAGAATAGGTTTTTCTAGAGATTAACTATGGTAGAGTTTTTGAAGTTCAAGATTTGGAGTGGACACTTCGAGAAACAAGAAAAAATTTAAAAAGTATGGACTGTACCAAATACCCAGTGCTTGTGACAAATCTTGCATACGTTAGCAAATCCTACATATACTAAATTGGTCGTTTTATAAAGACCGGTTTCAAGGAGCATATTGCAAACATCTTCCACAATCGCCTTTCCAAATCAACTATTACTAAACACTCTCACAATTCTAAATACTTTATTTGTTTTGACCAAACTAAAATCTTTTCTTCTGCTTTTTATTATCATTCTCGTATTATTAAAGAAGTCCTAGAAATTTAAAAATATATATATATATATATATATATTTCAACAATATTAAGTGTGAAGATGGCTATAAACTATCCACAAAAATAGTGCAATTGGTAATAAGTAAATGAGATGTAAAATTGTAAATGGAAAGTCACAAGTTTAAATCTCCATAAATATTAACTTACAAAAAAAAAACTATATACTTAACCACTATTAAAAACTTATTATCCATCATTAAATTCTTTCATCTAAAATTCTTCTACTCTATAGCCATTCTTATTCTTACTTTCATTATTGTACCTAATATCCTCAATATTTCTTCTTAAACCATCCTCATTTAACAACAACAATATTTTCATTTAATATCTCTTCTTTGAATAATATTTTTATCAAGACCCCTTCCACTTTTAAGACCATTCTTATCAATTTTTTATTATTTTATTGATACCCCTTATCCACATTTGCTTTATTAATCGGACCCACTTCTTTACGTCATTACTATATACCTTTAACTTGATTAACTTAACCTATAAACATATCATTATTTATAGTATCAATTTATTAAACTAATTATAAAATGGTTAATTATTCATCATTCTAATTTACCAAATCTTAACTTGGTTCAATTCTTTATTGACTACTCAAAATTTCCTATGTTGTTGATTTCAACCTTTAGTCTAAACCCTAGGATGGAGTATCCGCTCAAAAGCTCGAAACCTTGGGCTTCATAAACTCGAGCATGCACACTTCATTCAAAAAAACCTATTCTACATCATGGCTAAGTGTGGTAAAATAAACTATATTACAATTTTTATTTTTATTTAAAATATGAAAAAAATAGTTTAAATTTATTAAAATAATTAAAATTTAATGAAATTAATTAGAATTTGTTTTTTAAACAATAAATTAAAAATAAATATCTATTGACTTACAAGAATATATCGATGAAATGAATTTATATATATATGAAAATAAAACATATCAAACTGAATAACTTTTATAAAATTTTATATAATTATATTGTTTTTTGAAATTTTCAAATAATGCAATTTTATTACTCTTTCTTTACATCACATAGGTTATATCATTTATTTTATAATGCTTTTATTGGTAACGTATTTTTGTTTAATAATTATGATTTTTGACATTTTAATTGGAAAAAAAATGGCAAACAACAATCTCCACAAGCTAAGTAATGGACCACCACAATATTATCCTGTTTATTTATTAACAGAACTCGTTTCTGGTTTCTATAGGCACTTCCTATTGTGGTCGACTCTGCCGTGGATATTGGCACTGTGTTTTAGTCATCTGACAGGTGGTATTTGTCGTTGATGTGAGAAATAGATCTCGTGACGACCGACATTTATCTGGGTGCTGTGTCGTCTGGCTGCCGGAATGGGAGAAAACATACCAGAACCCGTATTCCCGGCGGATAACAACCTAAACGTCTCAGACTTCATGATTGAAGAAGCTGGGCTGTTCAAACCGGATACATTTTTCAAAAATCAATTAAAAGGGAAAAGGGCAATAAACTCAAATATCTGATAGGTGGCGCCACATGCTAAGACACATAAGGGGCATCTATTTGTGGGGAAGACACCTGTTGAAGCTTCGGGTCCAGACCCTTCCGTGGGTAGTCCTAGGGGATTTCCTGGTCTGGGTAACGGTGAAAGAACTAGGCCTTCCTACCGTGCGACTAGAAGGCTGAATGGTAAATATTTTTGCAGACCTGGGGAGGCTTGGTTGACGGTTGGAAGAGATATTGGGCTTGAAGAAATCGTGGAGTTTAATATGACTGTGCCGGTGGGGAAATTTTCATATCATGCCATGAACTGTAGAGACATTGTCAAATGGGTTGTGGAGAAGTGGAACCCCATTCTGAAATACACTCCACAAATCTTCGCTTTGGCATGTGGCTGGTATGGGTTTAAATTCGAATAAGAGGCACATTGTTCTCTCATCTTGGAGGGTCTGTGGCTATATGGTACGGGTAGTTTAATGCTTCAGAAATGGCAGACTGATTTTGACCCAGAATCTGCTTCAGTTCGACTACGGCATTTGTGGGTACTCTTTCCTGGACTTCCACTGGCACTGTGGAACCGTGGGGCATTTGAAGCCATTGGTAATTGTCTTGGTCAGTTTCTACATGTTGATGAGGAACGTTTAAATGGTTTTGATCGTCGTATGGGTCGGGTTCTGGTTGAGGTTGATATTTCCTTGGGTCTTATTGATGTGCTTCACATAAACTGGCACGGTCGTAAGCTATCACAGATCATCGACTACTGGGGCATCCCTTTCCGATGCTCGAATTGCAAAGGGGTGGGGCACCTGTGGCGTTAATGCAAGGCACAGGCTTCTTCCGGGCATCTTAAGGATGGGGGTCCATTCTGGTCTTCTGATGATGGTAGCGACATTGAGATGGATGCGACGGGATCGTTAGACGGCTTCTCCAACCGGGTTCCCACCCCTCCTGCTCCAGACTCGGCCTTGTTCCGTAAGTTGGAATCTCAGGACCCTAACTTCTTCCATTCATTAAATGAGCTGGATATTTCATTTATAAATGCTTTAGATTTAAACAATGGAAATAATGGAAATTACATGAGTCGCCGACATCACATGGAAACAAATTCTTCCGAGTCTGAACATGATACAAATGAAACTTCTGGGAATGACGACCCTGTATCCGAGAATGAGCTGTTTGTGAGGATGACCAATCTCTGCCCTGTCGAATCCTCCCCGGTTATTTCTGTCTCTCTCGGTCTTCCTACTACTATTTCCCCGACTGTTATTGTATCCACTGATTCTGAGCTACCTTTCCTTGCTCTGGATGTTTTGAATGGGGATGTTGAGACGAATCCCGATGGGACTGCTTTTGACACTGAAGTACGGGGGAAGGGGACCTATGGACTGATTCCTAAGAATGTGTCGGGGATTGATTGTCTCAAAGTGGGACCTGGTATAACTATGGACCCAATTGAGAAAATTCTACTCATTCCATCATATTCAGATATGGTGAAGAAGACACCCATACCTGTTGAAATATTGTAACTTCAAAGAATATTATATTTGTATATTATTTATTCCGGAGATGTTCCATACCTCCAATGTGATTATACTATAAATCCGGAGATGTTTATTCCTCCAAGTTGGTTGTGGTAACTAGGGTTATTAGACCCACCATGTGGGTGTCGGCCCAGTCAGTTATAATGGGGTATTTAACCTAATGGTTAAATACGAGCCTACATGTACTTGTGTAAAATACATATCAGAGTAGTGTATAAATAGAGGAGGTGTGTTCCTCATTTGACACACTCACTCACTTGAGGATAGCGCACTTGTGGAGAAGAGGTCTGCTATTTTGGAGGAGGAGATCATGTCTCAGGGTTTCATCTTTGTATATTGCTGGTCATCTATATTGAGGAAGCTTTGCTGGGTTTTCTACCCCATGAGGGTTTCCCAGGATAAATCTCTGTCTCTTGTGTTTATGTTATGCTTGTTGTTTCTTCAGTGATCCTGTATATGCTATTATTGTAAAATGGAATGTAATGCTGCTATTTTCTGTCTTAGCATATTGAATCTTAACATGGTATCATAGCTAACCTGAAGGAAGACAAGGTATGGCACTTATGACACTTGCTTTACTTACGACAATTTGAAGGTTAGGGTTTTACATAGCAAAAACCAG
Organism: Larix kaempferi; assembly: GCA_027924585.1. Taxonomy (NCBI): domain Eukaryota; kingdom Viridiplantae; phylum Streptophyta; class Pinopsida; order Pinales; family Pinaceae; genus Larix; species Larix kaempferi. Next base: position 5,013,074 of record BSBM01000597.1, on the reverse strand, counting down.
TCATCGTGGAAATTTCGCTATAACTCCATTTTGGCGAAGGTTCAGGGTCTGAAAAGTTTACAGGTCGAAGATAAAATCCCCAGGTACCTTGTGTCCAAAGGGAATCCTCAGATTCGTTGTAATTTGTGAGTTATGATCAGTACAAGTTAGGGTTTCTGCCTCTTCCAGATCTCAGTCAAAATCAGGTGACCTTGGAAAAAAGGTCATAACTTGGGCTAGGAAGCTCCAAATGAAATTTCGTAAAAAGTGACAGGTAGTACACAGACTGTAATATCTCAAGAAACGTTTTCAGAGGCCGAAGGTGAACCAGTGACACGTGGCACGCCGTACAAGTTCGCTCTCCTGTTTTATCCCATAAACAGGTCACGTTGCGACACTTGGCATAACTCTCTCTCAGAGAGTCCAATTGAGGTCAGACCTGTCAGGATGGAAATATAATAGGTCGAGCTATCTCAAAAAAAGTTTTCAGAGGCCGAAGTTCAAATAGTGACACGTGGCATGCCGTACAAGTTCGCTCTCCTGTTTTATCCCATAAACAGGTCATGTTGCGACACTTGGCATAACTCTCTCTCAGAAAACCCAATTGAGGTCAGACCTATCAGGATGAAAAGATGACAGGTCAGGCTACTGCATAAAAAGGGTTTCAGACCCTGTGGAGCAAAAATTTCAGAGTTATAGCAGAAACAATCAGGTGCATATTTCTGTCAAAACAGAATTATTTTTGGAGCACCTTTATTCATGGCTTCCGAAATTTAGGGTTTCGGAGAAAGTTAGAATTTTTCGAATCGGAGTCCATGGCTGAATGCTACTCAAGAAAATTGAAATTTAGAGACCAAGATCGAATTTTTTGGTTGGGTGGAAGACCGGGCTTGATCAAACCCCAGTTCGGGATTTTGATCGGAAAGATGGAAAATTAGGGCTTCAGCAAAAGTTGGAATTTTTGAAGTCTGTAACCACGGCTGGAAGCTCCTAAGAAAAATAAGAGTTTAGAGCCTTGGATCGAACCTTTTGTTTCGGCAGAAGGGTGGGCTTCATCAAACCCTAGTTCGGGATCCTGTCCAGAAGATCGAGAAGTTTCAAAGGCAATTTTGAGGAGTCAAATTTTGGAAATTCCAAAATTGAAGTATGCTAGTTTGATCAGCTCAGCAAGACATATTCTTTCATCCATTCAGAAGTGTGAAAGTCAAAGATTGAATTTTTAGGGTTTCTCTAGAAAACCCTAATTAAGCTCCAGATCAAGTTTCAGGGGGAGTTGAGGCTAAGGCCTTACATAAGAAGACTACGAGAAGTCTCGACAGGTATGACTTAAGGAGGCTCAGGTATGTCTTGAAATCTAATTCTTGATTAAGTTCATGATGTGTTTGTCTTCATAGTATTTATTAGTACAATCTTGATTAATGTTAGAATTGTCTTATCACCCTAGTAACAGTATGAATGCATGTGAATGATCAAAGACATTCATTGATTAGGGGTATATGATTGTACTAATGCATTATGATGTTGTGTGAGGTTGATGTTGTCTGCTAACAAGGCTCAGGTACATCACAAAAGACAAATCAGGTTCCATGACCATGAAAACATGAAGACAAAGACTCATCCATAATCTTTGTTCTACTTACGAGGTATGTTGTACATAACTAAGTAGGTATACTAATCCAGGTATGTTTCCCATGAATCTTACCTTGTGTTAGGATCCCTTATATAAGTATACTTGGTATGATTGGTTATGCTTATTCATAAAGTTAGTAATCAAAGGATTATGCATATTATGTCTTTTATCTTGATTGATGATATGCATGAGTAAAAGAAGACTTCCCTGAAATCTTGAATACTAATGTTTATTAACTATAATCATGACTATACATTCTCAAGATTATTTAGAACTATAATGTTTTGATAACATTTAGAACATACTAATGGGTGTATGTTTGTGTATGAGATCATGAGGATGACACTTGAACATGCACAGTGGTACATAATGAATAGAAGTTCAAAAGACATACAGAAGATCAAGCGGGAGGCAACCACACAAACATAAAAGATAAGTATTTGAGTTGTTATTTGAAATAGTAAATGATATTGCCTGTAATAGGTTGTATGCATATTTGTATTCCTATAATATATCATGCTAAGTGTAAATATTCATAGAACATTGAACACTATACTACTAATATGCATATGATTGGTAAGTTGGACAAACATTCCATTGTTGCTTTTCTAGAATGAAACCTCTTTGCTGACATGCTGAGAGTTGTGCACACTCTCGATAGTATGTTCTAGTAGAGATGGAAGGCATCTAGATAGCCACTGTATGCATACAGGATATGGGAAAGTGTTGTGCCAAAGTATTGGTCAAGATAGTTGCATAACTATGTAAATGATATCTGTATGCATAATAGGTTATCATGTCAATATGATTTGATGATTATGTAGTATTACTAATCATATACCTAATTTTGATTTGTAGGAAAAATCATGATGAATGATGAACAAGCGATGGATGTTCAACAAAAGGATTTACAAATCAAACACACTATAGAAGGCTTGTGGCTAGAAGATTCTCTTAGAAAAGAGAAAGAGAATCATGATGAGATGTTTGTTCCAAGAGGATAGATAAAACCATTATCTTAATGGTGTAATTAAAGAAGAAGTGTGATTCAGGTTCTGTATGGGTACCCAGGATCGATAATCAATTGATGAGCTTAAATGATCACCACGGGTGATGTGGATCTCAACCTTTGCTACAAGGCTGAATATGGTTTTTATACACAGATGACATGGATGCAAGAAGGAACTCACCACAAAGTTTGAATAATATTGAGGCTCATATCAGTAGACCCATCTATCGAGAGATGGCACAGATAGATATGCAGAAAATCATTCAATGCAGAGTGTGAATGATGTTCAGTCACAAAGGGAGAATTGACAGTTTCTTGATAAGCTTGGGCTTTACCAAAAATTAAACTTGTTCCTAACCTTTACCTTAAGGATATGGATCATACTATTATTATGATATCCTTCTTATAGGGAATTAGAAACAGATCATGAAAAGAAAGAAGAAGATGGCTGCAGAAATGAAAAATGAAAGATCTCAGATTGATGCATTACTTCCTAAGTCTCGAAGTATGGCAAGGCTTAGAAGGAATCTTTCTCAACAAAGGTAAGTATGCTGTGAAGTTTCTAAAAAGATTTGATATGTTGGAGTATAAAGCCATGGCCACTCCCATGGACTCCAACTTGAAGTTGTTAGTTAATGACTCATCGTATTTAGTGGACCTAACCCTATATAGACAAATCATTGGGTCTTTGATGTATTTAAAAAATACTAGGCCATATATATGCTTTGCTACAAATACCCTAAGTCAGTGTCTAGTAGAACCTAGAAAGGTTCACTTAATAACTACAAAGCATGTAGTGAGGTACCTAAAAGGTACAATAGATTTTGGTCTATATTATCTTGGAGGTCATGAACTCTGTTTACATGGTTACTCAGATTCTGATTGGGCAGGAAGTGCCTCAGACAGAAAGAGTACATCAGGTGGATGTTATAGTCTTGAATCTGCCATGATCTCATGGTTCAGTAAGGAACAATCTAGTGTGGCTCTCAGTACTGCTGAAGCAGAATATATATATAGCTGTCTGCTCTGCCAGCTGTGAAGCAGTGTGGCTTCAGAAGCTATTATATGGAGTGTTTGACTTAGAAATGAATCAAGATAGAAAATCTTGTATTCCACGATAAGTCAATAACACATAGAGATCTGATACTTCTATATACGAGATATGGTGCAGAGAGGAGCTATCAAGCTCGAGTATATAAGCACTGAGGATCAGATTGCTAATATCTTGACTAAACCTCTGTCTCGAGTAAAGTTTAAATACTTCCGAGACAAGCTTGGTATAGTCCAGAAGGACCCTCCTCGAAAGGGGGAGTAGCATAGTATCTGATAACAAGTCTGTCTCATCAATGATGAGGTTACCTATTTACTGCACTTAGCTACTTAGAATTATTTAGATTTAGAACTCTTATATATCTTTTATTTTAGATGTATACATGTTTTTGATGTGATGTATACATGTTTTGATGTTAGATATATTAGTGAGAATACATGCTAGATGTATACATGTTTTTGATGTGATGTATACACGTTTTGATGTTAGATATTTTAGTGAGAATACATGCTAGATGTATACATGTTTTGATGTGATACATGCTCTTGGATATTTGTACATGTATAGATGAGAATACAGATAAGGATTGGATCATCTCTGGACTTTCAGTCCTAAAAGGAGCCGTAGACGTGAGGTCTCCGAGAATGAAGTCCTTAGTGGACAGTTGAGGGGATTGGATCATCCCTGGACTTTCAGTCCTAAAAAGAGCCGTAGACGTGAGGTCTCCGAGAATGAAGTCCTTAGTGGACAGTTGAGGGGATTGGATCATCCTTGGACTTTCAGTCCTAAAGAGAGCCGTAGACGTGAGGTCTCCGAGAATGAAGTCCTTAGTGGACAGTTGAGGAGATTGGATCATCCCTGGACTTTCAGTCCTAAAAAGAGCCGTAGACGTGAGGTCTCCGAGAATGAAGTTCTTAGTGGACAGTTGAGGGGATTGGATCATCCCTGGACTTTCAGTCCTAAAGAGAGCCGTAGACGTGAGGTCTCCGAGAATGAAGTCCTTGGTGGACTTGAGGGGATTGGATCATCCCTGGACTTTCAGTCCTAAAGAGAGCCGTAGACGTGAGGTCTCCGAGAATGAAGTCCTTGGTGGACTTGAGGGGATTGGATCATCCCTAGACATGCAGTTCTAAAGTGAGCCGTAGACAGGTGTCTCCGAGAATAGAGGATAGGACTGCATCGTCCCTGGACCTTGGTTCAAAATGCACGTGATTGGATTAATCATCCTTAGACAGTAAATCCAGGAAGGATAGTCTTAAATGTGATTGTGATTGGATTAATCATCCTTAGACAGTAAATCCAGGAAGGATAGTCTTAAATGTGATTGTGATTGGATTAATCATCCTTAGACAGTAAATCCAGGAAGGATAGTCTTAAATGTGATTGTGATTGGATTAATCATCCTTAGACAGTAAATCCAGGAAGGATAGTCTTAAATGTGATTGTGATTGGATTAATCATCCTTAGACAGTAAATCCAGGAAGGATAGTCTTAAATGTGATTGTGATTGGATTAATCATCCTTAGACAGTAAATCCAGGAAGGATAGTCTTAAATGTGATTGTGATTGGATTAATCATCCTTAGACAGTAAATCCAGGAAGGATAGTCTTAAATGTGATTGTGGTTGGATTAATCATCCTTAGACAGTAAATCCAGGAAGGATAGTCTTAAATGTGATTGTGGTTGGACTAATCATCCTTAGACAGTAAATCCAGTAATTTCGAAAGGAAGGATAGTCTTAAATATGATTATGATAAAATTGATCCAGTAAATCTGAAAGGAAGGATCATGTGTATAGATGACAATGCTGTTGATCGTGTGATGACGATGCTGTTGATCGTGTGATGACGATGCTGATGATCGTGTGATGACGATGCTGCTGATAGTGTGATGATGATGCTGATGATCGTGTGATGACGATGCTAATGATCGTGTGATCACGATACTACTGATCGTGTGATGACGATGCTGCTGATCATGTGATGACGATGCTGCTGATCGTGTGATGATGATGCTGCTGATAGTGTGATGACGATGCTGATGATCGTGTGATGACGATGCTGATGATCATGTGATGACGATCCTGTTGATCGTGTGATGACGATGCTGCTGATCGTGTGATGACAATGCTGCTGATCGTGTGATGATGATGCTGCTGATCGTGTGATGAAAATGCTGCTGATCATGTGATGACGATGCTGCTGATCGTGTGATGACGATGCTGCTGATCGTGTGATGACGATGCCGATGATCGTGATTTCGATGTTGATGTTGACATTGATATACCAGTAACTGTTTGAGTTACTGATGAATACAAATTGAAGAAAGCTTTCGATGATATATAGATGTATCATGTATGATGTTGATGACTCCTTGCTCGTGCAGATACTGTTATAATATCCTTCTCGTTAAGGGGGAGTGTTGAAATATTGTAACTTCAAAGAATATTATATTTGTATATTATTTATTCCGGAGATGTTCCATACCTCCGATGTGATTATACTATAAATCCGGAGATGTTTATTCCTCCAAGTTGGTTGTGGTAACTAGGGTTATTAGACCCACCATGTGGGTGTCAGCCCAGTCAGTTATAATGGGGTATTTAACCTAATGGTTAAATATGAGCCTACATGTACTTGTGTAAAATACATATCAGAGTAGTGTATAAATAGAGGAGGTGTGTTCCTCATTTGACACACTCACTCACTTGAGGATAGCGCACTTGTGGAGAAGAGGTCTGCTATTTTGGAGGAGGAGATCATGTCTCAGGGTTTCATCTTTGTATATTGCTGGTCATCTATATTGAGGAAGCTTTGCTGGGTTTTCTACCCCATGAGGGTTTCCTAGGATAAATCTCTGTCTCTTGTGTTTATGCTATGCTTGTTGTTTCTTCAGTGATCCTGTATATGCTATTATTGTAAAATGGAATGTAATGCTGCTATTTTCTGTCTTAGCATATTGAATCTTAACAATACCTACATTTTTCAAAAATCGGATGGTGGACATTACTGAGCCAACTGGTGGGGATTTGGAGGGTTTATTGGGTTTGAAGAATACTGTCCAGGATGGGGATATTAACAATACTATCTCTGTACTTCCACCTGAAACAATTGGAGACATTTGTGTCCAAAAGGGGGCACATAGGGGTGGTCTGGCTCAGGAATTATCTCCTTTGAAAACGAGAAGTGCTAGGAAAATCAAGAAGGCCATTCTGGGGGGGATAGAGGATGGCCGGTGCAAGGTAGATTCCCCCAACTCTTCTGATACCTGGGCTCTTAGAGGTTTGAAATCCCTTGCGAGGGTTCGAAAATGATATTTTTCTCTCTGAATATCAGGGGTGTGGGGGGCCTACCCAAACAATTGGCCCTCAAACGAGTACTACATATTGTCAACCCTGATTTGGTACTTCTTCAGGAAACTATGGTGTGTGGGGAGAAGGCCCGCATTTTTTTTAACAAAGTTAAGCCGAGATGGATGGTATGCACTGTGGATGTTGTTGGTCTCTCTGGTGGTCTCCTAGCGGCATGGAACCCCTTAGTTTTGAGGCTAAATCCATCTAACATCTCACTGGGTATTTTGTTGTCCGGGAATATCAGGGGATCGGAAATGAACATTAATATTATCAATTGTTATGGACCTTATTGTGATCGGGTGGCTTTCTGGGAGTTGGCTGTCTCGAAACATCTGCTGGAATTGGAGAACTTAATTCTTGCTGGGGATTTAAATTTCACTTGGGGGGATGAGGAGTTTTGGGGCAGTTTGGCTAGGCGGGATCCCCTGGGATCCTATTTCAGTAATCTATTCATGAAATACTCCTTGGTTGATGTGGCCCTGAGGCCAATGGCTCCAACTTGGTAAAATGGTAGAAAGGATGAAAATCTGATTCAGAAACGCATTGATCATTTCCTAATATCAGAATCTCTTCTGGATTGCTTTCAAAATTATAGGTCCTGGATACAAAAAATTAAAATCAGTGATCATCTTCCTATAATTCTACAATTTGATGAGGAGACCTATCACAAATCCTTCCCTTTCAAATTCACCTCCACGTGGATTTTGGATGTTGAATACACTACGGGGGTGAGAACTAAATGGCTACAATTGGATGTTTCGCGGGAGAGATCTGCTATGGACAAGCTGGCGGTGAAACTCAAGGCGATCAAAGATTATACTATATTGTGGGAAAAAAATAAAAAAGCTTTGATGGGTATAGAACTTGCTGAGATTGAAAAGGAAATGGAATATCTGATGCAGAGATCTGTAGGTATTGGGCTAAGCCCAGTGGAAACTTCAAAACTCTCTTCAATGGAGTGTCAGAAAATGAATATTCTACTTGTGCAGGAGGAAACTTGGAGGTTGAAGAGCCGAGCCATATGGCTCAAAGCTGTGGATCTGAACACAAAATTTTTTCATCAATTTGCGGAATCTCGAAGGATGCAAAATTCTATTTGGAATCTTAATGATCACACGGGTAGGCGGATCAGGGGGGAGGAGGAATTGATGAATGAGGTTGCTTGTCACTTTCAGGAATACTATTGTGACCCAAAAAATACAACACTGGAAGAACAGTTTAAGGTCATTATGGAGTACCCTCGGATATTTAATGATGTGGAGGGGGATAGTATTTATTTGGATGTTTCTCTGGGGGATGTGGAGAACACTTTGCGATGGTTTGCCAAAGATAAATCTCTTGGACCGGATGGGTGGTCGGTGGAACTATTTATCCATTTTTTTGATATAATGGGGTAGGATCTCCGAATGGCTGTGGATGAGTCTCGAAAATTAGGCACTGTTTCTGGGGCATTAAACTCAACTTATCTAGCACTCATTCTAAAAACATCCCATCCGAATAACTATAATGAATTCAGGCCTAATGCTCTCTGCAATTTAGTCTACAAGATTATTTCCAAGATCATTGCTGATAGGATCAAACCAATACTCTCTAGACACATCTCCATGGAGCAGTATGGGTTTCTACGGGGCCGTCAGATCCATGATGCTGTGGGAGTGACTCAGGAAATTTTTCATACAATAAAACAGAGGAGAATGGAAGCACTCATCCTACAATTGGATTTGGTGAAATCATATGATAGGGTGGACTGGAATTTCTTGAGATTGATTCTGATCCAGATCGGTCTGCCATGGAAGGTGATGAAATGGATTATGGACTGTATAACCTCGGTAAATTATGCTATTCTGATAAATGGTCACCCTACGGAATTCTTTAAGGCATCCCGGGGCCTCCAACAGGGTTGTCCTCTATTGCCGCTTCTTTTCCTACTGGTCATTGAAGGCTTGAGTCTATCTATTTATAAGGCTCGACGGGAGGGACTGATTGCTAGCATTAAAATTACAAGAGATATTTCTGTTACACATTCACTGTTTGTGGATGATGTTATGCTTTTTGGCAAGGGTATTCTTGCTGAGTGGATTCAATATAAGAAGATTCTTGACCTTTTCTGCTTGGTTACTGGTATGATTATCAGTTATATAAAATCACAATTTTTGAAACATTCCCTGTTGGCTGATGTGGAACATTCGATAAGTTCTGTTCTGCCATTAAAATTCAAGGAACTCGATGCTGGAACGAAATATCTTGGCTTTTTCATTAAGCCAACTAAATACCTGATAAATGATTGGTCATGGCTTGTTAGACGTTTTGAAATGTGTATAAGTCACTGGAGCTTTCGCCATTTATCCATGGGTGGCAGACTTACATTGGAAAAAGCAGTCTTGCAGAACTTAGGTGTTTATTGGTTTTCTCTGTGTAAAATCCCAAAATCCATCCTCAGTCTAATTCGGCGGAAGTTGTTCATCTTTTTATGGTCGGGGGGTGGAGATCAAGAGAAATTTCATCTTATGAAATGGACTGTTTTGGCCCGACCCTGGAATTTGGGGGGTTGGAATATAAAGGACCTCGAACTATTTGTTATGGCTCTGCACACAAAAAGTCTCTGGCGCGCCCTCTTCGATAATTCTATTTGGGGAAGCATTATCAGAGCTAAATACCTGAAGAATATTACGGTTACAAATTGGCTTCGATTGAATCGGCCTACTACTTTGGGCGTGTCAAATATTTGGAATGGATTGATGGGATCTTTCAGGGTAATTGCTCATTGGATTGCTTGGGTTCCTGGCAATAGTCGTGACATAAAACTGGGGCTGGATCCGATCTTGGGAGAATCATCTGGTCATATCCTATCGTTGGAATTAAGGACTCACCTCAGATCTAATGGTTTTTATACTCTGGCACATGCGGCTGGTCGGTATAAGGATGGGCAGTCTCTCTGGATTTCGGCTTCACAGCTGGGTTTATCTGGTACCTTGGGGAATGAATGGGATGATTATATCAGGCCGATATATCAATCAAATATACAATTGTCTGACTCTGCAGACAGATTAGTCTGGTCGTGGGATGTGTCTGGTGGCAATGTATCAGCTAAATTGGCATACGATGCAATGTTTGCTGAGGATCAGACAGAGGTTTGTTGGTGGGATAAAACTATCTGGAAACTTGCCTTACCCCTCAAGATAAAATGCTTTATCTGGTTAGTGTTGTGTAATAAGATACTAACTTGGGATAATTTATGTCGTCGTGGTTTCATTGGTCCGGGATGGTGCTCCCTATGCTGCTCACAAGAGGAATCAGTTGATCACCTATTCACTTCCTGTTAGTTCATACGGGATCTCTGGAAACAAATTCCATATAAATCTGGAGTGCAATTCCGCTGGAGACATCATTCACTATGTGATTGTCTAGTTGCATGGTCCCTACATTCTGCTGGTTGTACAGAGCTTCCATACTATATGATCTGGGAGGTATGGAAAGCTCAGAATTCTCGTATTTTTTAAAACACGACACCTTTCTGTGATGGGATATGCTATAAAACCCTTGCGGCACACAAAGAATTTATCTCTATCCATGGAGTTGTCGGTGGTAGGGATAGTCTGAATAAGAAATACCGGTTGGCACCACCAGTGCTGATATTCCCATGTGGATTCTTTGATGGGGCTGCTGTGGGTCGGAATGGGGGGGGTGGAGCGGGCGCAACAATTCACATTTCCAACACTGTCTCTATTCATATCTGGCTAAATCTAGGTATTGGAACCAATACTAGGAGCGAACTATGTGCCCTATGGCTCTTACTGTTCTGTGCCCGATTGAGAAAGATCACATCTCTTGTAGTATTGGGTGATTCATTATCTATTATCTCTTGGGTTAGAGGCATTACATCACTCAATGTTCTACTTCTTTCACATTGGATGGAAGCAGCTCGAAAGCTTATTTTGGAATTTGAACATATACATTTTGAACATGTATTCAGAGAGGTTAATTTGGAGGCGGATATGCTATCAAAGCAGGCTCTTAATTCTCAGGCTGGGGTCATCATGTGGCAGGAATGGCGGGAGGATATACTGTTTACTCATGATCCTTGAAATGTACAGGGTTCAACTACTTGTTGGGCGCTAATTCATACTCACTATCTTTTTGCGGCATTTATTTCAGCCTCTTACTGATGTTGTTCGGTATTTATAGCATAGATGGATTCTTGTATTAGATGCCTTTGATGACTGGCAGTTGAGGATGACTGTTCATGGGACTTATTATATATTTTGGTCTATATATATTTGCTGATGTGACATATGGATACTGTTTCTACTATAGGATGACTTCCTGTTTTGACTGGTGGATGTTTTAAGGACATGTGGCACTATTATTTTTGGACTATTATGTTATAGTTGTTGACACTATGTTGTCACTTCGACCAGTTACTCCCTGGTCCTCCATATGACAGGGATTGTGTGTCTATGTTTGTTCTGACAGCTGGATATATTTACTATTCCGCATATTAATAGTAAGTTGAATTTTTCTATGAAAAAAAAAAAAAAAGTAATGTGTTGATTAAAAATGAAGCCCGCCAATGTTTAAAATACAAAATTGCCATCGTTTATGTTTATTCTTTGATGCTCCTTTAGGTTTAATGACACAAGGTTAACAATTGTTTTTATTTTGTTTAATAATCAAAATAATTTTTTTACATTTTATAAAAAAATATTGTAAAACAATCTGCACCCACTAAGTATTGTGAAGGTTAGAAAATAAAACCACCCAAGCTTAAAATACAAAATTGTTGTCTATGTTTAATAATCAAATGTATAAATAGTGGCCCGCAGGGGTGTAGCTCAACTGGCGATTCACTTGATATGAAGGAAATGTTGTAAATGGAGGTCACGAGTTCAAATCACCCTGGCTTACCCGTGCCTCGTGCTTGCAGGCTGTGTGGGTGCACCTAGGGGTATAGTGGTAGCAGACGATATTGGATCCCTAGACCTCGTGTCACGAGAGTACCAGCACCTTCCCAGTTGTCGATTCCTCTAGTTAAAAAAAAAATGTATAACTATTGGTTTGTTGAAAATGTCATTAAGAATTTAGTTGTTCTCCTCCATTAAGAATACATTTTCTATTGATGTTTGAGTTTAACAACTAAAATTGAAGAAGTACGTTATGGTTTTGAAGAAGTACGTTATGGTTTTGAAGAAGTACGTTATGGTTATTTAAGAAGTACGTTAGTTTTTAGGTTTGCATGACTTTTGCGTGGACTAAGTTAAAGTCTAGGCGATTTGCACTTTTTCGGTGAGTTTTGTTGGAATCTAGCGACGCGATTTGTTGCTGAAATTGCAATTTTGATTGTTGAAATAGCAATTTTGATTACAGAAATAGATTCAGTGCGCTCGATTACCCCTGGGGCACCCCTATTATGTAATTCTAACAACTTAAACTATCATTTCAACAATTTCCATCGGATTTTGATAGAAAAATTCGTCGAATAGTTGGTGCAAATCGTCTAGACTTTAGCTTACACCATGAATTAAGGCTAGGGAATGGACTTTCTCACCAACTGGAAGCTCAATGGGAAAATTTGATTACAATACATATGTCGAAACTCTTGGTCACTTGTCAGGGAGGGCATACAAAGGATTATCACTTTGCATCACAAGTGAATTTATTGTCTCCAAAATGTTCCCTCGGGTGTGATGATCGCTCATGTTTTACTCAATTTTCAATTCTAGGTAATGATCATCGGGTTTATCATAGCTTTTATGAAGGCTTGGATTCGATGTCTGGGATCAAAGGATGTGATAAAAATGTGTTAGGACCTTTTAAGCAGGAGGATGAATTTCTTGGAATTGGGTTTATCATGGATCATTTTTGTTTGGATGACCTTCGTGGTGTTTCTGCAAGTAGAGGGGAGGGATGTAGTGCTAATCCATTGAAAGTGGGAAGGACCTCTTCATATGCTTTACCACAAAAGAGATATAAAAAATGTGTTAAGAAGAAAGTAGAACCTTTAAACCTTGTATTGGGAGATGATATTTGTCTGAATGATGCAACAATGAACAATGAAATGACTCTGGTTGGGAGATTCTCTAGTCCTGGAGTTAAAGAACAGGGTCTAAAAGAGTGGGTCACAACGAACTGGAGTGCATCATTAGGTATGATCCAATATCCTTCATTGTATATCAGGGCTAGGTTTCTTTTCGCTTCAAAAAGGCATAAGATGCAGCAAGAATTTACAATCGGTTGTGGCGCTGGGATTCATGTGTTCTCTTTCTCAAGAGATGGACACCTCGACTTCTAAGAGGTATGACATGTCCCCAGTTTGGATCAAATTTCCAAATCTTCCCTTTGATTTTTGGTTAAATGATATCTCCAAGGCTATAGCGAACTCTCTTGGTATTTCCAAGGAAGCGGGCATGTCATATCTTTGTACTGGTCGGATGTGTATGGCCAAGATCATGGTGATTTTGGATCTTCATAAAGGTGGTCATATACATGTCTAGGCCTTTACGGGCACCTGGTAGAGGAATGTTCTTTATCATTCAAGAGGAGAGTGTGGGTCTAGAAGGAGAACGTGAATAATCTAACCAAATTTAATTCTCTGGAGAAGTTGAGCCATCATGCTTCTGAGAAGGATGTAGATTTTGGGATCAGTTGATGGTCATAAATTGCATGAAATAGATCGGGAGGTATCTACATTACCTAATGTGGTAATGGTTGATCTTGTAACAAATTGATATCCCTCTGAAGATGCAGCTATTCTGAAAATGAACTAGGGAAGTCTCAAGAAAGATTCAGGTGTGTATCTTTTAGACTTGATTCCTTTCTGTCTAGATCTGCCTTGTGTTTGGGGGGTTGGGTAGTTAAAAGATGTGTGTTCAAGGTCTAGTTTGGATTCCCCATTGAGGTTAAGCCTAGATCATAGGTCTCTCAATGAAGTTATTGGGATTTTTATGGACCCATCTAAGTTGGTGTTGTAGGATGACTACAAAGCTTAAACTCAGGTCGCCCAAAGGGGGTTCTAAGAACATGAATATGTTCACTGGTGGTGTTGGTTTAGGTATGAACCCTGAGGCTAGTCATTCTAGAGGCAGAGGGAGGAAATCCCTTTTTCATAAAGCACGGGTGAAATCGTCTATGGAAGTGGAAGCATGTTCATAGAAATCAATTATTGGGATGCTTAGAGAAGTGGACTCCCAAACAAGGATTGCTTAATGCTTTTGTGCTCTTTGAACTATAAAGGGCTGGCTAAACCCTCAAAAAAATTACCCATTCATCGATTGATTGATTCTACTAAACCTAATGTGTTATTTCTTCAAGATATTATGAGTGAGGTATGGAAAATCATTTTGGAATTAAAGAGGCTTATAGGAGGTTGGGAGTTTAGTTCCTCTGATGCAAAGGATGCTCTGGAAGCTTGATTACTGGTTGGAAAATCTAGAGTTTGACTCTCTCCAATTCTTAGACCATGGACTCGGTTTTGGGAATGGTTTTATTTTCAAGTGAACTGGGTAAGAAATTCTGTTTTGTTAATATATACATACCCAATTCAAATGGGGTGTCTTTTTGGGATAAATTGATGTCTAAGGAAATTATGGAGATTAAAAGTCTTATTATGGGGGGCGACTTGAACTTTTCTTTGGGCTGCTCTGATATTTGGGGTTCGTTGGCACATAGAGATTATCTATCTGAGTATTTTTTATGGAAGATGGAGTTGGTTGGGATTTTGGATATTAAACCTTCTAAGATCACTCCAATCTAGAGCAACATGTGTGTGGGGAAAGATAGAATAGAAAAATGAATTGATAATTTTTTTGTTAGTGAAGGCATGCTTGATTCTCCCTTTAGACTCAAAAAATGGGTGGGTAATGAAGGCAACTCAAACCATCACCCAATATTTATGGAATTAGTTGTTGTGGGAACCAAACCATCTATTCCTTTTAAATTTAGCTCTATTTGGTTGAATGAAAGGACATTGTCAAGATTCTTAAGTCTACCTGGACTCCCTATGATTCTTCCAATCAATAATTGGATTCTATTCAATTTTTCAAGAATCTTAAAAGAGAAAAATAAGTCTCTCTTAACTGGTCAACCACTATGAGGGAATATAAGGAAAAATATTTAAAAGATATTGAAAATCGTTTGGCTAATTGGAACAAAGCAGAAGGTATGGGGTTTGTCTCAAATATATCAAAGGCCACTATGATGGAGATTCTAGAGAAAAGGTGAAGAGAGTTATTGTTATTCCAAGAAGTAGAATGGAGACTTACAATCATATCTCTTTGGCTTGCTAAAGGGGATGGAAATACTAAGTTTTTTCATCACTTTGTGAATCACAAGAAGAATAGTAACACGATCTGGAAGATTAAATCAGATTATGGGGATGCAGTCAACAAATTTAAAGATATTTCCAACACATGGATTAATAATTTTGATAATCTCTTTAAAAAGGAGGGATCTGACAATATAGCGGAGGTGATCAGAATTGTTCATTTTTTCCTTGTATTTTCCATGAAGCAGATAATGGTATATTGATGTAAGAAGTCACAAGTAAAGAGATCAAGGAGGTTCTTCAAAAATTCAATAAGGACAAAAGTCGTGGCTCAGATGGGTTCCCATTTGAATACTATATTGGGATGTATGAGGTTTTGGGGTAGGATCTTTTGCAGGTGATTGAGGAGTCCAAAAAGAACGGGAATATTTTAGTTTCTTTCAATGCAAATTTTATTGCTCTGGACCCAAAATATGATCATCCAAGATTCTTTGATGACTTCAGGCCTATTTCCTTAAGTAATATCATTTATAAGTTAGTGGCAAAAATTATCGTTAGAATAATTAAGCCATTGTTTTCTGCAAGTATTTCACAGGAACAATTTGGTTTTCTTCCTAGCAGGCATATTCATGACGTGGTTGGTATAGTAGGGGAGGGGTTACATTCCATTAGAACAAAAAAAATAAAGTGTATGGTAATTAATATGGACCTATCAAAGTATTATGATAGGGTAAGTTAGATGTACCTAAGGATGGTGATGACTCAGTTGGGTTTATGTGTGTTGTTCATTAAATGGGTAATGGCATGTATCACTTCAATCTATTTCTCAGTACTAGTCAATGGTGTTGCATCCAACTTCTTTTGACATGGTTGAGGTATCAAAACGGGATGTCCATTTTCCTCGTTACTCTTTATCTTCGTGGTAGAGGGGCTCAGCAAGTCTATCATATCAAAAAAAAGGAATTAATGTTTCAAAGGGATTACTATTGGAGGAAGGTGTTGGTTTATCCACACTCGTTTTGTAGATGAAATTTTAATTTTTTGTGATGGCTCACATAGAGACTTGGAGAATCTTGCTAGTATCCTAGAGATTTTCTGTTCTTCCATAGGTATGAATGCGAATGAATAGAAATCTATTACAGTAGGTGAAAAAATTGAGGTAGATGACATGATAAGATTCAAGAGGTTATTCCACTATAACCATTTTTTATCTTTATAGTGGTATGAAGTATCTAGACTTTATTTTCAAACTGGTCTCATATGTCAGGAAATATTGGAATTAGTTTTTATACAGATGTGAGAAGGGTATTGCTAATTAGAGCTACCGGTGGCTATGAAAGGCTGGGAGACTGGTATTAGCAAAATCTATTCTTAAGGCCACTCTAGTATATTGGATGACCCTATCTTGGATACCCCATGGTGTTTTAGATGCTATCAAGAAACTTATATTTCATATTTTTTGGTCAAGGAATTTAGATCTTAAGGGCATGACTTGGATCAAATGGCAAGCCTTAGCTTTTTCCAAAAAATCAAGGCAGATGTGGCATTAAAATTCCTTCTATATTCTGAATGGCCCTTGTAGCAAAAAGCATTTGGCTATTGATCACAGGTTCATGGATATGGAGAGACATAGTCTTTCATAAATATATAAGTATGTTTCCACTCAGGGAATGGATCCGAAATCCCACAAAATCCATACATAATGGCTCTATCATTTGGAAAGTGGGTGTTTTATCATTTAATGTGATTGGGAATTGTTTAACTTAGAAGGTGGGGGATGGACGCAATATTCAGGTGGGTGAGGACTCCTAGGTAGGGAGTGTCCTGGCTTACTCTTTTCCTCTCCATGTGTTTTTTTAGCTCATATTTAAAGGAATTTTTACCCTTAATCAAATTGCAGATCCAATGAAATCCTCTTTGTCAAAGCAAGTTTGGTTGAGTGCAAATTACTTAGGTTTCAGGGATGTTGAGGATATTCGTTGGAAGTATTTTTTTTAATCAACTATTAAAATGCCATGTGTGACTTCATTAGAGGAAGGATTCATTTGTATGGGCTTTTGGTGGCGCACAATCTAGAAATTCAAATTTCCAACTAAGGCTAAAATCCTCATGTAGTTAATCTTGTGTAATAAAGTATTGAAATGGGATATCTTGCAAAGAAGGAACTAGTAGGGACCTAGTAGATGTGCCTTGTGTGAAAATGAAGTGGAATCAAATTACCACTTGATTTTTGATTGCAAGTTTATTTCTCAGGTTTGGAAGGAACTTGAATTTTTAATCAATGTAAGATGCTTTTGGGTAGAGTTAACCATTCAAGATTGCCTTAAAAGATGGTGTATTAACCCCGATTTTAAGGAAATTAGGAGTCTGCCTCTTATAGTAGCCTGGAAAGTTTGGATTGCTAGGAATCATAGTATTTTTTAATACTATTTCATTTCTCCTTTTGTTTGTGCAAATCGTAGCCTAGCGATTCTCAACAAATTTCCACGGTCAGTTAAAATTTGCATTCCACAGAAGGTGAAGGAAGAGGAAATTAACTGGGACATTATGTGGTCATACTTTGACATTGTTGTTAAAGTTACAACATCATGAGTCATTCTCCAAGTCTATCTTGTGTGTCAATATTGAGCCTCGTTTCTCGAGGTAGTTCCTTATAGGATCTTGAGTTTGACTCAGGAAACTTGGAGAAGAATATTGAGTTGGACTCAAGAATGGTTAAGCTTCATGTGTTGAGTCAATTGCTTTGTATGTAAAAGTGATGATGTTGTACAGTCTTGCTAGTCTAGGCTAAGGTCTTGTGTGTCAAGATAGATCCTCATGTGTTGAGGTGGTCCTTCATGTGTTGAGGTGATGATTTGCATGTCGAAGCATGTATAGTGTGTGATGTAATACTATCCATGGTTGAGCTATTAAGTCTCCTCTAGAGACTGGACACCTCTAGAGTGAAATAATTTAGCTATAACCACTTAGAACAATAGTAGGACAATATGATCACATCATTAGGAAAATATCCTTAGTATATTTGATATGATAATTAAGCTGGCACATGTGGACCATGCAAATAAGACAAGAGATAAAGATCATATGTGATAAGATATGAGAGAATTTGAATTGCACATAAAAGAATGAATTAAGAGAGAATTTGAATTTTTAAACTTCAGTAAATCAAAGGAGAACTCGACTTGATCACTACCATGATGTTAATAAGAAAGAATAACTTAAGAGAGTTAACTAAGTGATGAAAAAGAAGATCTAGTTAACTAAGTTTTGTTTCATGAAACACTTATGTTAAACTAAAATATGACACTTGCATGGTGACACTTAAGTTAGCCACCTAACTAAGTGGGAAAGCTTTCAGTTAAGGGCCAATTTTATCCTAAGACTTAGTTTAGTGAGTAAATGCACTACATGAGAAGTGGGGCACTCTTATCCATGCAAGATTGACATATCCAAATGGAGGGCGAGTTCATCATGAAGTCTAAAGATAAAAATAGAATCCAATGCATAGGAAGAATATATAAATATGTTATACATGATTGATGAATTCAATGTGAAGCAGATACTTTTCTCCCTTGAAGGCAAGGCACTTATCTTTGTGTAGGATATTATTCTGAGTCTCTCTTCTTTATCTTTCTCTTTCTCTGTAATTGCACTGAGGGTGCTTGATGTAAAAGACACTCTCTGCTATCTATCAATATACTAAGGAAGGTTTTGTTGGGGTTTTCTCCCTCAAGCCATAGAGGGTTTCCCTAGGGTAAATTTATGTGCCGAATGTGATTGCTTATGTGTATCATTTTTATTTGATCTCAAGTACTATTGCATTTCTAAATTAGCATGGTATCAGAGCTCAGGGCGTGAAAGGGATAAGTTCAATAATTAAGCTTGAGCCTATGTAGATCCTGAGTGTACACAGTACTTGAAGAATTATGGATTCAATCTCAGTAAGGCCTAAAGACTGTCTTGAAGGAACTTCGAACTTCAATACTTGGAAGGACAGGATCCTAAATATCCCAGAATAACATGATTTGGATGGATATGTATCTAGTGTTATTGAAGAGACTACTTCTAATGCAGGGTGCATTACCTTCAAGAAGAATCAATCCAAAGCAAAGAGAATCATTTATGATTCTGTGAAAGAAAAATTGATCCATGCGATCACACCATTAAAGACTGCAAAGCAATGCTTCAACACTTTGACAAATATTTATGAGAAGAAGGCGCCCAGTCAAAAGAGAGAATTGAATAACAAGCTTTGAAATATGAAGATGGAAAAGAAAAAAGCTATGGCTTCCTTCCTTCTTCACAAAGATATCTCAAGTAAGATATCAAATCATGAGCATTGTAGTGATGGTCTGTTGTGGAAAAAATTGCACAAGTGCACTCTTCCACTTGGTAAGGGGCTAAGCCTTGTAGGTTGCAGCAAGGCCTCAGTCCTTGGAGCCCATTTTTGGTGTGGTTGGTATTCCTCCAGTAATCATGCAATAGATTGTTAGTGTAATTCACATTCAAACAAATAAATATAGATAAAAACAAAATGAAAGAGACAGGGGGAGAATGAAAACTCCAATAACAATCATAAATATGCTAAACCACTCTTGTATTTCCCAATGGTATAGTTGTACAACACCTAGAAGGTGTGGGATTCAAGGGAAGCCAACAATCTCCCTTAGGGAGGCCTTTCTTGTCCAAACTAAATGCTAAGTAGATGGTAGAACAATGGAGAGAAACAATTTCCCCTTGAAGGAAGGTGGAAAGGGAGCTTGGGAATGCACACAATGATAGGAAGTGGTGGGATATGAGGAAGGTTCAACTCAAATCCAACAGCATAACCTTGCTATGATTTCTCTCTACAAAATGCATGCCAATGGCTTCCTTTTATAGGCCAAGAAGTCACCAACAAACATTTAGATCAAAATGTGAACTCACCTCTCCCATGAAATAGTTCCAAGGTACACAAGGGGGGTTTATTAATTCCACCAAGTGTGTGAGGAGTCGAATTCAGATCCTTGGAGAGGATTGAGCTTTTAATGTGCCTCTGGGAGTTAGTGGTCCTGTCTTTTTGACAGTAGTGTGGCTATCGAAGGAAAAGTCGCGTGGGTGTAGCGCGGGAATTATTCAGTTAACCTATGCTATAGCACAGGTCAACAGTGTATTACACGCACTAACATTTCTTTTGACTTGTTTTCGGCATTTATGGGCTCATGTTGTGTTTTGGATATGTTGAGGATGCCTATGGTGAGATGCATTCTTTATGTTGATGATGCCTTATTGGATGAATCGCGGAAAATGTCGCATGTGTGCTACTTTTAGGCGTTAACATGGTCGATGATGATGATCTCATTCAAACCACCACCGATGGTCTTCCATATTCATATGAGACATTCTTGGCTGTAGTAAATGGTCGATAAGTGAAACCTAACTTTGAGATACTGTGGCATGATTTCCTACAAGAATAAGGGAGAATCCAAGCAACTACACTGCCTCCAAAGAAGAGAACCTAACTCTTGCGACACAGATGAAAAGAGGTAAGAAATATCACAATAAATTCTATCATCAAAAGGAGAATTATTTCAAGAAATTTGATAATCCTAAAGCTAAATGTTTGAATTTCAATAAGAAGGGTCATTATGCAAGAGAATGCAGTGCAAATTAAAGAGGAAAGTTCAAGGGTAGGTTTCATGCTTTGACTATTACAGAAGATGAACCTACAAGAAAGAATTCATCTGATGATCAAGAGACAAAGAAGGAGTACTATCTTGTATTGACCCTTTTTGGATCCATTGCCACTAGTGTTGAGACATTGCTGGTATATAGTGGCACATCCAAGCACATGCCTAGATATAGGAGCACTATCACAGATATGAAGGAAAATAAATTTTCATGTAAGTTGGAGCTTGGAGATAATACCACCTATTCAATCCAAGGCATTGGATCCACTTCTTTTCAGTTGGATTCAGGAGATATATAGCATGTGGATATTGAAATTATGTTTGTCCCCGAATTGAAGAAGAACCTCCTGTCTATTTTGGTTATAGAAGATAAATGATTTAGAGTTAACTTTATGGACAACAAAGCACTCATGTGGTCTAAGCATGAAGACTTGAACTCTAAATCAATGATTGGAGTTAGAGAGGGAGGTCTCTACAAAGTTCCTGTAAAACTCATTCAAGCCATGATCCATGACACAGTCAGTCCTTGTGAGCTGTGGCATAGAAGGATTGGTCCTATCCATTTCAAAGCACTACCTGAATTACAAAAGATGGTGAAAGGTATGCCCATGTTTAAATTTTATTTTGGTAGTGTTTGTAGAGGTTGCACTCTTGGCAAGAAAATTAAGAGTTTTCCAAGTAGTACCAAAAGATCCAAGGGGATAATTGACTTGATTCATTCTGATCTATGTGGTCCTATGTCTACACCCTCCTTGAGTGGATATTTGTATTATGTGCTTTTCATAGATGATTTCTCTCACAAGTCATGGGTTTATTTTTTGAAAGCAAAGGGTGAAACTTTCAACAAGTTTCAAGATTTTAAAGCATTGGTTGAGAATTAGACTGGGAAGCACATTCATGCTTTGAGATATGATAATGGAGGAGAGTTTGAGTCCCATGACTTCAATGAATTTTGTTGAGGTACAAAAATAAAAAGACAATTGACTATACCCTACAACACCCAACAAATTGGGGTTGTTGAAAGAAAGAACAAAACAATATGTGAGGTTGTAAAATCCATGATGTGTGATCAAGATATGCCCACATCCTTATGGGAAGAAGCCTCTAGCATTGTTTTTTATATACCGGACAAAATTCCTCATGCTATCTTGGGAGAAAAGACTCATGAAGAGGTTTTCACTAGTGAAAAAATAGATATTGGACACTTGAATATTTTCGGTTATCCTAATTACATTCACATAACAAAAGAGAAGAGGACAAAGATGGATCCATCCGTAAAGAAAGGAACATTTATTGGATATAGTGACTCCTCCAAAGCCTACAGAATCTATGTTTAAGGACAAAGAAACATTGAAGTCAGTAGAGATGTAACATTTCATGAAGAGGTTTCATTCAAGCGCTTCAAAGAACTTCAATGTGATTCAGATATGGAGGAGCATGATACTCCTATGAAGAAGGATCCAGTCTTTTATTCTCCTCTTCCATATGGTGAGAGGGAGAATCTAGATGAGTCCGTAGATTCGTTTGATCTTGAACAACCAAAAGATATGATAGGAATATCTCTTGATGAACCTCCTACTAAGAGGATATTTGCATGGTATCAAGACATTTTGCAAGAGGAAAAAAATCATGGAGCATCCCCAGGCTCATCCAGAGAGAGAAATATGTTGAACTTTGGTTGTCATTGATTTCAAATCATGTCAAATAGGATGTCAAGTGGTTTAGTTCTTTAATGTCAAAGTGGATACAATATTCCTACAACAGTCTAAAGAAGTATATGGAAGCCACTATGAATAAATATATGCGCAAGATGGTGAAGGATATGGATGTGAGTCTAAAGAAGCATATCTAGAAGTTGCATCCAGTTTGAAGATGTGAGTCCAAAGATACATCATGAAGATCTAGTATGAATAAGTACATAAGGAGGATACATCATGTAGATCCAGTGTGAAGAAGTACATAAGTAATGTATCCTACTACATGGAGTACCTGTACAGATGTCAAGTCCAGCAGGTTATACTCTCTCAAGGTAGTAGCCAGAGAACTAGTTGTGAAAAGATACAGGTGCACAACTAGTCATGGAGTTGGTCAAGCAAAGGTACATGTGTGCATGCATTCTAGAATGTACAAGAAATCCAAAACATTGTATGGTCAAATATTGAGAGTGCGCAAGCAACAAAGAACAAATTATGGTTGAACAATCCAGAAAGTGCACAAGTCTCACCAATCAGAAGATGATTTTAGTTATTGGAGCATGCACAAATTCCAAGAAGGGTCCAAAGGTTGAAATCAATATATGTGCAAACTCCACAACCAACGACACATTAAGTGCGCAAGTCCCACAAGTGATGGTAACGCAAGGGTCAAGGTTCCACCAATTCAAAGATCAATTGTGTGCATGTTTCGCAAAGCATTAGTACATCAGGTGCACAAGTCCCACAAGTAATGGTACAACAAGGGTAAAAATTCCATTAATTCAAGGACCATGTTTGTGTAGAGCAATGATTCATCGAGAGTGCAAGACTACATTGCTGAAGTATAAGTCCCACCAAGTTGTGTACCATGGATGCGTAAGACTCACAAAGGATGACACATCAACAGTGCAGATGACATGTGGCAAAAGCACAATCTGTGCAGCAAGGAAAAAGGAATGCCACAACCAACTTGTGGAAATACAATCCATGTAGGACATGTATAAATAGATATGCAAGTTGGAGATTTGAAGTAAGCTTGATCGAGAGATCATAAGAGCTTCAAGTGGAAGATACATATTTTGGGGCATCAAGGGCTCGAGGATAGAACATCATGATCTAGCGAGGAGCCGAGTGTGCACATGTATAAGAATGATGCAGCGAATGGTGCACAAAATGATGTTGTAGATCTGTGATGATTGCGCAAACATCGAAAGGAAGAATTACAGAAGTGAAGATTGAATGATAGTATTGTTGATAGAACACATAGTCACAGATGAAGTAAGGAAGAAGCGCATAGACAAAACCAAAATATATCAGAAGATGCGTAGAAGTTTCACTGATGCAAGAAGGTTAATGTGAAGTGTGAAAAGTGAAGAATTCCATTAGATGCATGACGACATAACAACAACAGAATATTATAAGAATGTCATGATGAGGATGATCTGAGACAAGTGTGTTAAACCAAAAGGACGAATCATTTGATACACGACATGTCGCAGATTGTCTAAAAGACTATGGCACTTAAACAGAATGGACACATTAGTAAGTGCGCAATTCCATCTAATACTGATGCATATTTCTTAGCACAACAAGATATTAATTGAAGCACAGTATTAGCTGGTCAGTGCAATTGCGCATAAGCAAAAAAATAGAGTGAACCATGATGTAGACTGCATAATCAGTAGCACATAGTTTATGAAGTAAGTCATTGACAGATGTGAAGAATTGAGTGGAATGAGAAATCAAGTGATGTATGTAGCATAGTGACAATGAATCATCTGCATACGAAGCTAGAGCACAACAAAACTAATTTTAGAAGATCAAAAGTGTGCGCAAGTTGGAATTTTCAGTAAGATAGAATCATATATTGGATATTTGGGCGGCAGGATGGGACAAGGAGAAAGGGGGTTGTAGCCTCCTTCCAGTTGGTGCTGGAAAACACAAGGAGTTGGTGCTTCCTTTAGTCTGGTTCCTGTAAAACCAGGGGTTCAATGCCTCCCTCTAGTTGGTGATGGTAAACACATGAAGTCGGTGCTTCCTTGAATGTATTATTTTCATTACAAAAGAGAATTCTGTGGTTTTCTCCCGTTTGGGTTTCTACGTTAAAATCCTATGTGTTATGTGTTCTTTGTCTTGGTGCATATATGGATGAATGATTTTATTTATATTGGATGCATAAATAAAGATCAAGATTAAGTTAAGGCTAATCTGTTAAAGAAGGTAAAAATTGCCGATAATTACACTAATACTGATTCACCCCCCCTCTCATTATTAAATCAATTCTAACAAAAGAGACCTGAAATATTTTTAGGTTATGTAGCACAGGTGAGTCACACCAGTGATTTAGAACCCTCTACCTATGAGGAATCCTTAAAGAAGCAAGTATGGAAAGATGCCATGGTAGAAGAATACAAATCTATCATGAAGAATGATGTGTGGGAAGTGGTTCCTAAACCTGAAGGGAATCCAATAGTAACTTCCAAGTGACTTTATAAAATCAAGTATGCAGTTGATGGAAGTATTGAAAAGTATAAAGCAAGATTTGTGGCCCATGGTTTCTCACAGAAAGAAGGGATAGACTATGATGAGACATTTGATCATGTGTCCAGGTACACTACTATCCGAACCATAATTTCCCTTACTGAACAGTTTTGGGTAAGAAACTTCACTAGATGGATGTGAAGACTTCCTTCCTCAATGGTGAGGTTGAGGAAGAGATTTTCATACAAAAACTTGAGGTGTTTGTAATTCATTGGAAGGAGTCCCATGATTGCAAACTTAAGAAATCCTTGTATGGGATTAAGAGGGCCCTTAGGGATTGGTATTCAAGGATTGAAAGCTATCTTCTGAGCTTAGGCTTCTCTAAAAGTGAAGCTAACCCCAACCTGTACTTCAAGGTTGTGAAGAACCAACCATTGTTCTTGGTTCTCTATGTTGATGACTTGTTCCTTACTGGAGAGGAGAAACAGATAGTTCGGTGCAAGAGGGAGCTCACTTATGAGTTCGAAATGAAAGACTTAGGTCTTATGCACTATTTTCTTGGTCTAGAAGTTTAGCAAAGGAAAGATGGGAACTTTCTTTCTCAAGGAAATTACACAATTGATGTATTGCGAAGATTTGGTATGATGGATTGTAATTCCATATCTACTCCAATAGTGTCTAATCTAAAGAAGATACATGAGTCAGATTCCAAATCATATCTATTGGATCCTACCATGTATAGATATCTCATTGGTTCCTTGATATATTTGATACATAGTAGACCAGAAATATGTTATGCAGTGAGTATCTTGAATCAATTCATGTCTGAGCCAAGACATAGACATTGGGTTACTGCCAAGCATGTGCTTAGATACCTTTGAGGTACTATTGCTTATGGAATCATATATGCTTCTATTGGTGGAGTGATGTTACTTGGATATGCCAAATTCGATTGGGGTGGTAGTATTGTGGACCTGTGTTGGAGAAAGCTCACTATGGATTGGGCTAGACCACAACAAACAGTTGACTACCACAAATCAACTCAATTCTCAATACTATGCTATATAAATGACAATTGTAAGATCATGAAGAATATAACCAACCTTGATCCAAATGTTTGATGTAGATCCCCATTGGAGCTTTTAATCCATGCACTTGAATCTGCAAATTAGTCTTGACAACCAATATACAACAAGTACATATAATATATAAACAGCATTAACATCATCAATAGCAATGGCCCATGATATTACAAGTAAACGCAACCCAATGTGGTATAAACAACATTTACAACATTAATGGACGAGAATATGAGTATTTCTATTAATAAACAACAAGAAGTACAATGTGATATGACCTCTTGCTGGCAACCAATCTGAACCAAGATCTAGGTCAATCCACTTGTGCCTCCACCACTTCAATCCTCCATGGAATGGCAAACTCAAACTATGATAGGAGTTTGGAAGGTGAACATAAAGGGTTCACAACTACAAGGATCAATGAGTGTAGACTCAAGATAGGGCAAAAATACACTAGAGTTCTCTTGCTCTTCTTTCTCCTCCCGTCCATAAGCCATATGTGCTCAATATATAGTCCTCTCAAAGGTAATTGAAAGGACACATCAAGGAATTTCTTGGGCAGATGGAGGGTCAAAGGTCACCCAATGACCGCTTTTTGGGAGTAAAAAGTAATAAACTAGTGATTTTTACCATTTTACATGCTACCCGTGGGCTATAGTGATGCAACTCGCAGGTACGCCCACTATAATGATGCAGCTAGCGTACAAGGGAAAAATAGGGAAAAATAGTGTCTGAAGGATATAAAGTGGATCTGAGTCAGTGAAATGGATCCTGCAGGCCAAAGAATGCTGATGCTCACAAGGTGGAAAATTACGTTGTAACAGATGCCCCCTAATGTGTGAGGTCATAGATTGATGCTACGATGGCCAAAATACATTATAAAAAGATCTCAGAAGTGGAGTGATGGAGACACAAGTGGAAAGAGCAGCTCACTCATCATAGTACAATAGTATCCCTGAATACATGTCGGTAGTACAACAATCTGATACAATGGCCATGAATAGGAAGTACATAGTGAATACATGTCATAAGTGATCATAGCCATGATCCCTCTACAGTAAGATATGGTCTCCTGCTGAAAAGGAAACAACTGGTGCAAACTGGAGGTACAAACTGTTGATATCTAAGAGGTGATATCTCAGATGTAAAGTCATCGTCATAAGTAGCATACTAAATGCCACTATCGCCCGGGGTCTTCTACACAAGTCTTCAACGGTGAAAATCCCATCAAGTGAATAAAGGATTTGAGGTCAAACCTGATGTGACATTGTTTGATTACCGGTCAATGATGTATACCGTTAACAGACGCGAGATAACCCACCAATAATGAAAATGGGCATCAAGGCACAGAGCACAATCATCGGAGTGTGAATAGATGAGTTGAAGTTGAACACTAGGATGAATCCATCAATTAGGGGACATTGATGTATTCCCAAAACTGTCGATGGCGAGAGAACCTTCCACTAATGACTGCAAGCCTCAAAGTACTCAACCGAACTCTAAGCCTCAAGTTCCGGAATAAATGGGTTGAAGTCGACGAAACGAGACTCACTGAAGGAGGGCATTAAGGCATCCCCCATCAACTAGCATGAGGTAACAGCTATGCTGAAAGATTTGGAAGATCTCAGGTGAAATGGAATGACTCAATAAGGATGGCCGACATGCAATAGTCAAGAGATCTGAGGAGTGGCCGACTCTGGTTTCAGAACTTTGTTTGAACAAGAGCATGAGCAGATGGATAGACTCAGGTAGCATAGACTCGATATAGACTGTGTGATGCAGGAGGCATCACAAAGGGCTCCATAATGACTGGAAGCTTAAACAATCGGTGGAGTACACTGAGAAACAAGTACAGCTCCTAAGGTCCAACTATAGTCCCGACTCATAATGTATGGAGTGGAATGAATGCTTTGTTCAAAGGCGACACAACAGCTGCCAACAGGAAGTAGTAACCATAATCTTGTCCGGATTTTTGGAATATTTGATTTTTTTGGTCTTTTTCATATTTGGGAAAGCTTGAAAAAGAATAAAATTGCTTATAGTACAACAAGTGAGGGAACGAGTGTCAAATAGTGAGCAGACTAGTTGCAAGCAGTGGAAGTGCATGCAAGATGTGGACACTCGGAGGAAATGTTCCCTCAGGGTCAAAAGGTTATCAAATTGTGGAGGGAAAATGTAAGCTCTGTAGGGCTTGACAGGGAAAAAGTTCTCAGGCACCAAGATAATAATAGAGTAAGCGGGAGCCAGCACAAGGCTCAAGCAGCAAGCAGGATGATGCAATGCAATCACAACTTGATATAAACAGGGGAGTCCTTATGGGAGATGGCCAGCATAAGACAAAGTAGAGTATGAGTCTTTATCGCAATGTCACGGCGTAACTACAAAGGACTCCCAATCCTAAGGACAAACAACGGCATGGGAACTAGAATGCAAAAAGGGGTTCTATCTAGGGTACCCATGTTCGGAAAGGCCCTACCGCCACATAACGACACTTCTATAACAGTGTGAAGGTTTCGTGTCCGTTAAGAAGCGGGGTCGCACCTAGGGTTTATGAAAGTGGTCAAAAAGTCAAATGCATAATGCATGTGAAAATGACATCTAACCTATATGTCAGGTGTGAAACATACCTGCCGTAGGTGTTAAACGCTCGGGAACAACTTTCACCGAAGAGATCTGGTCAAAAATGCTACTCCATGACATTGTATTAGTCCAAAACAACATTAAGAAAAAACTATAGACAAGTGGGTTTTGAAAATTATAAATAGTAACAAAAATTTACAATTTACAATTCATTTTTATTATTCACCTGTTTGGAGTTTTGTGGTTAGTTTTCACCTCAAAGTTTAGCTGTTGATTCCGGGAGCTACGGGCATCCGATCATCGAACCGTCAGGAGCAGGTTGGTAATCTCATCCCCACCTTCCATTTCAATGTTTTTATTTCATTTTTCATTGGTTAAAAAAAAAATTTGGCCATGCCCTACATGGTTACGGCGCTACCTACGGGCTATAACTATGCGGGTCATGGGTAGGGCTGGGTATGCGCAGTCAACGCACACATTGACCGTGGGTACCCACCTCTGTGAGCACAATTGCCCACGGGTATGGCCATGAAGCTAGTTTTTTAAGCAAAACTGACTAAATATTTGGGTTTTTCTCTTTCCAGGATGGTTCTAGAGTGGAGAGAGAGAGAGAACATGACCTAGTAGATTACGCCATTTGGAATGATGTGCGTGCACAACAAGCACTACAAGCATGTGGTTTATACAAATTTTGGAGCATAGGGGGTTTGAGGGCCCAAAACCTATTGCTTCGTCGTTTGATAGACTATTGGGATGTTGATGCACAAAACTTCAACCTAGATGGGAAAATACTTTCACTGGAGGTGGAAGATATCTATTTCATCACAGGTTTGTCCCACCGAGGTGAGGTGGAAATACTTTGGTCTCCAACTGTGGGTGGTGGGATCACCATCCCCGACTACATAGAGAGGTATTGTGTTCCAAATACTCGGGCAGTGGGAAGTCAGGTTCCCATCTGAGCCATATTCAACCTGAGTATGAAGGTTGTCGTGGAAACTTTAGTGTGGATCACTGGATCAAAAGCTCTTCACCAGGCATCCAAGTCAGCTATGTTCTATGCATCACAGTGTCTGCAGCCTATGATATTTGACTGGTGTACTACGCTACTGGGGTCCATGAAGACCCAGCTGACAGAGTGCAAGCAGGGGGATGTGAAAAACTTTGGGTATGGCAGTATTCTGTGCAGCTTCTTCTTCGAGCTAGTTCTAGGGCTCAGTTTGAGGGTTGAGGTCCCTCCTCATAGTCTTCGCGACCCAGCCATGACCCGGTGGGCCGAGGTCTTGACGTGACAGGGTGGTGGCCATCAGGCATCACCATATACAGAGGAGTTCTTTTACTAGTGGGATCGACAAATCATAGCGATAGATGACTACCCCTATGCAGGGATAGACTTTCGGCAGGATCAAGACATGCCGCTCCCACTAGATGCAGTGTTTGGAGACATTGGTGAGTGCTCTTTTTAGGTTTTTGGTATATTAAATTTTTATGGATTTTTTATTATAGATGTAAATGCAAAAATCATTTTGGGGGTAGTATCATGTATTAATGTTTGACTGTTTGCTCGCAGACAAGGGCCTAGTGAGACCTAATGGTTTTTTGAGACATCGTCGCTGGGGCAGGGGTGATGAGATGGTAGGTGCTACAGCAGAGCGGACACTACAGACTCTGCGGTCCAACATATCACGGATGACTGCCAGGGTACCACAGGAAGAGGTGGCGCAACTTCCAGAGGATATGCGGCACCAAGTAGTGGTGGTGCCGAGCAACTGGGTGCGACTATTGCAGCGTGTCGCAAATGCAGTGCATTACTTTTATCAGACACATCCTGTCGGGGCGGCAGCTAAGCCTCCTCGTAGGGAGTAGATATCTCAGGATCTCATTTTTGTACCGATATGTATATTTTTTAGTGCTAAGGGCTCTAGTTTTGTATCATGACACTACCATTTTGGACATATTATTTATAAAAAACTTTGGTTCTCCAGTTCTACTATATGTGTGTATGTACAAATGTATGAATGTCTTCTTTTATTTGTGTGCTTCATTGTGAATGTGACAAATGCCAATCTAATACATAGTTAGCGTATGCATCAGATATATGATTAACACTTCTTGGAACATGAATGTACATAATTGAAACAAAATGTCATTCCAAGAGTCTTACCCTTAGGAATTTTCGTAGTAGTGTAGGATCTTGCACACGGTACTGCCCATTCAGCTAAGACACAACTAGTTGTGAATCTAGGTGGACTTCTAAAGATTGGATACTATGTGAAATAGCATCCCAAAGTAGCTCAATCACTGCACTATACTCAGCCACATTGTTAGATTTAGGACCGAGACAAGCACCTCCTGAGGACACAACTAGGTGGTCAGGTGAGAAAATAACCCAAGCAGCAGAAGCAAGCTACTGCGTATGACGGCTAGCACCATCCGCGAATCCTAAGAATGTAGGAAACTCTGCTGACATCTGTCAATCAAACGGAAGCTAATCAGCAGACCAGAAAACCAAGAGAAAGCTAAACTATGTACAGAAGTAACTATACAGTAGTATACAAAAGTATTAGCATGAACCAGAGGTTCAAGCGTAATACCGTTTGAGGTAGAGACCATTTCTAGGCTCCTTCAAGACAATCCTCTCATAGTCTTCTAATTCATAGGCTCCTTTTTCCAGGACACGCCTCACAATGTAAGGACCGTGCCACATGGGGTTGAACTTTCCTGCGCCCAGGGGTTCTTTAGCTTGGTCATATAAGAGGACCAAGTCACCTTTAGCATATTGTCTGGGATGGACAGACCTATCGCACTAAACCTTAACACGATGTTTGTTGGCATCTATAGCCATGGTAGCATCTCGACGCTGCTCGTCAAGCTGCTCAAGGTGGATTAAACGTTGCTCAAGACCCGTCGTATCAGGGAGGAGCTCTATGTCTATTTTAAGCAAAGGGATTTCGCATTCAATCAATAAAAGTGACTCCACACCATGAACTAGCTGAAACGGTGAGAACCCGGTGGCAGTCTTGACTGCGGTTTGATACACCCACAAAGTAGGATATAACATGATGTGCCAATTGTTCTTGCTTTGTTGGATGGTACGTTGGAGAATGGTCTTCAAAGACTTATTAACTGCTTCAACTTGACCATTTGCTTGGGGATGATAAGAAGATGAGTGTTCTTGACGAAACCCAAGCTTGAGAGACAAATCCTCCATCATTTTGTTCTAAAAGTGACTGCCATGGTCAATGACAATCTCTTTCGGAATACCAAACCGAGTAATAATTTGATTGAACATGAAATGGGCTGTTGTAGCACCATCGTCTTTTACAGTAGGCATGGCCTCATCCCATTTGGAAAAGTAGTCCACGACCACTATAATATGGTGATGCCCCCCAGTCGAAGCTAGTTTGCAATCCATGAAATCCACCCCCCACTTGGTGAAGGGACCGACGGTGACGACCGGATGAAGGGGTGCTAGATGCGAGCATACGTTCCAAGAAAACACCTGGCAAGGGTGGCATCTCTTCACAGCATTAATACAATATTTAAAGATTGAAAGCCAAAATTAACCAACTCGCATAATACGTTGGGTTGTAGCAAGCCTGGATAAGTGACCGCCACACGCCCCTGCATGGCAATCATTAAGCACCCGCTCCGATTCTTCGTGAGTTAAGCAACGATAGAGAATAGAGTCCTTTCCTCAGCGATACAAAGTGTCACCGACGATAGTATAATATTTAGTGTGATGTTTCACACGCCATCGCTCATCTTGTGAATAATGTAGAGGAAACTTCAAAGTTTGGAGATATACAATGACATCCCCATACCAAGGGTCCTCGGACAAGATAATAAATAAGTGCTCATCCACAAAGGAATCTTCATGAATGACATCCTCATAAAGTCTTGGGAGGTCCGACATAAGCTCAACAAACACCAACGATTTCACCGATTTCACCGAAGCAAAATCGAGATCGAACTCCTGAAGGATCACAATCCATTTATTGTACTTCCCCCATATCAGGCGTCGTGATAGCATGAAATGAAACGGATTGATATGCGTGACAACTGTGGTTGTTCTAAGAAAAATGTAATGTCGTAACCATTGGACTGAATGAATAGTCGCAAGTGCCAACTTTTCCACATGAGTATATCTTAGCTCAACGTCTACTAGATTTTGACTGAGGTAATAGATGACATGTTCGACAAGCGCATCATCAACCTGAACCAAGACCATGCCAATAGTCTCTTGAGATGCGGCCACATAAAGGATAAAATCTCGTGCAAAGTCTAGTGGACTAATCACAGGGGATGATACCAAAGCTTTCTTAAGGGCGTCGAAAGACTATTGGGCTTGGTCATCCTAGATAAAGGGTGTGTCTTTCTTCAATAAGCGTGCGAAACCTTTGGTAAGATTAGCATAATTGACTACGAAACGGCGTAGAAAAGTGGCTCTCCCTTTGAGGCTCTGAAGTTGTAACAATTTACGCGGAGGAGGTAACCGAAGTATTGCCTCAACTTTAAGAGGATTGACTCTAATACCCTCTTTTGAAACTATGAAGCCCAGAAGGCGACCAGTCCTTATAGCAAAGATGCACTTGTTGGGATTCAATCGAATCTTGTAGCGTATACATCGTTCTAGAATCATGTGAAGGTGCTTGGGGTGGTCCATTCTCTTACAAGAATGGCCGGAAAGATCATCCAAGAAAACCTCCATAATCTTTTTAAGATCATGAAAGGCGTAGGTCATGGCACGCTAAAATGTAGCTCTGGGGTTTTTAAGGCCGAAGGGCATTTTCTGATATGCAAAAATTCCCCAAGGACAAATGAAAGTTGTCTTATGTTGGTCCTCGGGTTTGATTTGAATCTGGTTATACCCCGAAAAGCCGTCCATGAATGAAAAAATCTCACTTCCCGCACAAGCATCCAAGATTTGATCGATGAATAGCGTGGGGAAGTTGTCTTTCAGACATGCACGGTTCAAATCTCTAAAATTAGTGCATACTCGGATTGTTCCCTGCTTCTTATCCATAGGAACGGGGTTTGACACCCATTCGGTAAGTGGAACGGGGTAGATAAAACCATCTTTGAGCAATTTCTCCACCTCTGACTTGATAGTGGCTGCTTTCCTAGGGTTCACAGCACGTAAGCATTGTCGAACCGGTTTAGCGTTGGGATACGTTCTAAATTCATGTTCAACAATGCAGGGGTCTATTCCTGGAATCTCTTCATATGACTAGGCGAAAGCTTCCCGGAGTTCTATAAACAATTCAATGTAAATAGTAACCTCATCAGGAGTGCAATCGTCACCGATGTAAACATTCTCGACCTTTCCACGAGTATGAGAGACAATGATCGATGTAGTCGAGAAAATATTAGCCATATTCCCCTCCGCAAAAATATCATGTGACCCTAAAAGAGCCATAGGGTGACCAACCATCTCTGCTAGAGTCATCCTAAACTCTTCTTGTTCGGCGAGCTCAAGGTTGGGAAGGAAATAAGAGCGATGGTGCATATCCTCCCAAGGCCTCTCACTACCACACATGGCCTCCATAATAGCTTCATCTGAAGGTAAAGTATCATCAAGGCAATCGTGTGAACAAGACAAGTTGGCTTCCCAAACTGGCAGTGTAACGGGATCTTCCTCGATTGTCTGAGAAGAAGAGAGATCCGGCTCTGCAGTGGCTTGTTGAATATGCTAGTAAGCAAGCTCAGCTACAGATAGTGGCATAGACATCCTGACGTGCGTAATGTCTCTAGACGTGGAACTCGTGGATGGTAAAGTCCATGGATCATTAAAATAGGAAGTCTAGAATGACATATTATGCAAAGGAGGAGACGCATCGTCAGAAATGGTTCCAATAAAATTCATAGGTGTAGCAAAATCATAAGTTCCCATCAATGAAGGGTACATACCAACACCCATGTTCCCAGTTGTCGGTTGAGAATGAGTAACTTGCGGGACTATGGATCCTGTGGATGTTGTGGAAGGGGAATTAACGAAATCCAGCTGATCGATGGTCACAATCTTTCCTTCGTGAGGAAAGCATATAACTCTGAATACAGTAGACGCAATAGCCTGTGAAAATCCTCACAGCAGATCTAAGAGATGATGTATCTCACAAGAGAATAATTATGATTAAGCAAGAAAATAGAAGAAGAGTGATACATGCAGTATAATGAGCAACAGAATAATATGGTACAGTAGAACTCAGATAGAAGCAATAATACTTCATTCATACTAGATTATTTATCACAAATGGACATATAAATAATACAATGCATGAGGAATTCGAATGCCTAAGGTGGCAATTCGAATTAGCCTTCATGGAGTGATCAAAGGATCACTGGAGTGTCATCGGAGCACAACTAGGTGTCCTCATGATCATCGGAGCGCAACTGGAAGTCTTCATCATCATCAGTGGAGTCATCAATGCTCAAGTAACTGTCAACCATCAGTCAAACTAACTCTGGTAGGTGTAACTGAGTGTAACTCAATGTAACTGAGTGTAACTCAATGTAACTGAGTGTAACTGAGTGTAACTGAATGTAACTGAGTGTAACTGACTGTAACTGAGTGTAACTGAGTGTAACTAAGTGTAACTGACTGTAACTGACTGTAACTGAGTGTAACTGAGTGTAACTTAGTGACAACTGGACTGGTAGGTGAAGGAGGGTGAGTTGCTCCCTAAAATCAAGGAAGAAGGGCGCATTAAGCAACTGGAGGGCTAAAACTGAATAGTGAGAAGCTCCTGGGGGCTGGCTAACTGAGGACTAGGTGCTGGACTGATGACTGGGATGCATGCAAAATGCATGCAAACCCTAGAATGCATGCAAACCCTAAAAGGTGCATGCATGACTGAAAATGTAAATGATCAAAATACTGGTGGGACTAGGATGGAGTATAGGAATATCCTAACATAGCCTTCATAGCATACATCCAATTTCGACCCAGTAAAAGGTTGTAGTCGATGGGCGCATCAACCACCTTGAATTCAATAGGCACAGATTTACCTCCCAAGCAGACAACAAGGGAAGGGATAATTCCATGCGGCTTAAATGACCAACCTTCGAATACAGTGAACGTGGTTCTAGACGCGAGTAGAGGAGGAGAGCCAAGAGCTTTCCAACAAGTTAATGACATTATTGATGTGGAAGCACCTTCGTCAACCATCGTACGTTTGACAAAATTCTAAAGGCATGCCACCTGGATTTGAAAAGCCACGTGGTAAGGTAAGCGAGGTTGAACATCAGTAGTGTCAAACTTGATAACACTGGGACTTTCCCCATCCTGAACTCCTAATGCACTCAAAAGAGCATGCTTTTGAGAAGGACAGGCCTGTAAGAATTCAAGAGTTGACATGGCACACGGAGTTTGGCCCAAGTCTTCCACGATGGAGTAGTTATGGGCGACTCGAGCATTAAGATTATGCATAGAGTGCTTAAGAACACCTTTCGGTATCCACGACATATTAGAGGCTTCTCGATATGCAAGGAATTGTTAGGAGGAGGGGGAGGCTCACTCCCCATATTAGGTTGTGGTGCACCATAATCACGTTGACGAGTGGCAACACTAACCTCCGATTGAACCATATTCACACATCCATAACCACCAGTATTGGAAGAAGACATTGCCACCTCAGTAGGTCCATAACCAGTGGTGGGAGCATGCGAAGCCATGTTTTGATGATGAGGAAGGGGATCCTTTAACACAGCTGGGCTCTGTTCCAAATGCTTCGATGCTTCTTCGATTCGAGGACATAAGTGAGTAAGATGATCTTCCCCG
Organism: Larix kaempferi; assembly: GCA_027924585.1. Classification (NCBI taxonomy): domain Eukaryota; kingdom Viridiplantae; phylum Streptophyta; class Pinopsida; order Pinales; family Pinaceae; genus Larix; species Larix kaempferi. The sequence continues at coordinate 4,976,512 of BSBM01000597.1, read as the reverse complement.
CAAAGCTTACAAGGAAACTTCACCTTACGCCTAGGTTTAGGTTCCTCACCAGCATTTCCGCCTTCCTGAGGAGGGTTGGAATTATCCTTACGAGGGGTATTCCGATTGCTATTGTTGTTCCCATTGTTTCCACCCTTACAGTTGTTTCTCCCCTTTTTCTTACCACTAGGTTGCTGGTTACCTGATTGGTTTGCCAATTGCACATTGTGTACATCGGACGATGGGGTGGAAGTGGACAAGGTGTGAACCTGTCCGGGACTAGACTAGTTTAGCGATAAATTTTGCATTTGATTAGCCACCAAATCTACAGGGCGAGTGCTTGCGGATCCCACAATGCCATCGTCATGCAGTCCAGGAACTGACTGAGGCTCATGGCGCGTTCGCGGTGCATTAGGAATAATGTCATACAAAATGCCAGAATGAGAGTATAGTAAGTCTAACTGCTGGACTTTTAAGATGGCTTGTTCCTCAGTCACAATGTCAGACATCGAAACATCCTTAGCAATGTATGGGAGCAGAGACTTGAGGAACCATTCCAATAGAAACTCTGGAGGAATGTTGGCTTTCACTAACCTCTTCCGCCGATGCCACTCTTGAACGTGGTCAGAAATATGTGTGGCCTTATTCTGACGGAAGGTAGACAAAAGTTCAGTACCAGTATCATAGCGAACCGACAACTGGAAATGATCCAAGAAAACCAAAGCGATCTCGTTAAAACCCCTATAAGTGTTTCCAGGAAACTCAACATACCACTTCGCGGCTGCCCCCGTGAGGGTGCATTGAAGTAGTTGCAATCTAATGGAATCATGATTCAATGAGTTGGAGGAGCACCAAAGGTGAAACGTTGTGACATGATCACCCGGGTCCTCACCACCTTTCCCTTCAAACTTAGGAATGTTTGAGGGGAGCTTGGTAGGGACTGGAGGCCAATTAGGTTCGTGACACACCGGATCATTTGTGAGCTTCGAAAGATCCGAAAGATTCAATCATGAAAGGAATGGGAGCTGCAGCTGGAAAGCTTGATTATAAGATCCCATAAAAGGTTGGTTGAATGGAACCAAATTATAAGGTGGACCAAAAGCTTGACGATGAGCATTAAACTATTGATAATGAGGACTTGACGGACCATAAGCTTGACCATGGCCATAGGGTTGATAACTTCCTCCGACCTGACCTGTATGAGAGTAAGCAGGTATATAAGTGTTTTGGGCACCATATTGAGGTGGGTTGTACTGGTGGCCAGCACTGACTGTGTTGTAGTAAGGTTTGCCACCATAAGTATGGGGCATATACGTACTATTCGTAGCGGGAACCGAGTTGTAATGACCATAATGGTGAGGCATGTTCCCACTCCCAGCATTAGGATCAGCGTGAGCAGTCGTGTGGTGACCATAATCATGAGATGTATTCCCAACCCCAACATTGGTGTTACTAGTAGCAGGGATGGTGGCGTTATATCCATGTGGATAGGATATATTCCCACCTCCTACATTGGCATTACTAGTGGCGGTAGTGGATGCAAAAGTATGTGGTATATGTCCACCCTCGTGGTTAGGAGGAGCATTAACATTTGCGAAAGTGGTCCGAGTTTGACGGGTAGCGACATGTGTATTAGGTGGTGGATGGCGAGTCGTGTTGCGGACAGTGTTCCTATTAGGTTGGGTAGCCCTAGGAGGTGGTCCTCTTCCAACATTAGCATTGTTAGGAGGAATATGACCAATCCCCATACTATGTGTGTGAGTGGACAACGTGATGCCCCCGGTGAGGGTATTGCCCCCAATGGGTGTAGTGTGGCTAACACCATGGCTAGTGCCGGCGTGACTACCAAACGTAGTGGAAAGATCAACTGTGTTATAATTAGGCATACCAAAAGAGAATGCGGTAGGCTTGACCGTAGGACCAGTGTCTTCATGTAACTCTGGCATCCCGTGTATATAATTATGTGGAAATGAAGGATCGAACGGTTCATCCTCGGGTGGATCCGGACCAAACAAATTACGTTGAGTCTCAGGTGGATCACCCCCCCATGCCTCACGAAGAATAGGGGTGTCTGAAGTGTATTCAACTCTACTCGATGGAGTCGTAGGTATTTCTTCAGTATCAGAATGTGTAGCAGTCATGACGTCTAGGTCGTATGTCTCGTAAGAATTTGAATACTCAGAGGGAGCCGGCCAGCGTCCCCTAGCAACGCGGTGTGAAATCTCAGCAGGTTGTAAACCATCCAACCGACAGGATCGGTGGAGAGTAGGACTCCACACCACGATATATCCAAAGAGAATATAAAATGAAAACGTGCCCTAAAGGCCAACTATCGATCAAACAGTAAATCAAAAGCACACACCTAGAGAAACTACAGCCAAGAGCAGACAAACAGAGTGGCTAAATGAGCTCCCAACACTAGAGCCGGTATGTCTCGCCTAGGAGAGGCTTGAGACTCCCAAACTATAGCCGGAGGTAACAGAATCAGTTATAGAGACACCCAGACTTCACTGTGTGCAAAGGGCTGTAACCCTCGGCAACAAACAACTGTGTTGTCCAATCCCTATCTGACTCAGGACACAAACAACATAACTGCTGCAAGTACCCTATGCGATACCTAGGTAAGGAAACTATGGTCACCGCAATATAACCAATGCTCAAGGGGACAGTCGCAGGTGGGATCCGTCGTATGGGTAGGGTAGCTGAGCCCGAAACTCAATGAGGGTCAAATCCCCCAAGAGTCCCCAGATACGAACAAATCCTAGAAATATCTCCCACGTTCAGCCGGTATCAGAGGGATATCTCCTCAACCAACATCTCGTGACCTCGTGATTAACTCTGGTTTGAGTAGAGCTTCCTGAGAACAACGATGTATACCATGGATTCCTCCACTCCCTGGTCAGACACCTAATGTTTCGTCTAGTAGTCTTGGATTGTTAACTCACAATGATCTATTCCAAGACTCTAAACCTAGGCTAGTTGGTGTACCCTATAAATAAAATCGGTCTAATCAATTTTAAGATTAAGCGTTAATTTTAATGGCTTTGGTTACTCAAGGGATATGGTCATGAAACTAGTGATGTGTATGACTCAATAGTATGCAAAATCATCAAATCCTAGACTCATCTATCCAATAAAAACAATGCCACTAGCATGCAAAATCAATCCAACGGTTTCGAAATACAAATGCAATCCTTTTATATTGTTGATGCACAAGCAGAACCTAAATGAAAGCAGCAAGCACTCAATGCAAGATGCAGTACATAAAAGCAATTTTTTTTTTGTATTTTCTCTTATAAACAAAAGGAAAATGCAAAACTATATGTATATTTTTTTGTATTTTTCAATATAAGGAAATGAAAAATGCGAGCAAAATCCTACTATCTAGTCACTGATATGCCAAGGAGATCACTAAGACAACCCAACAGATGCCAAATAGTAAGACTCAGCCAACGGAATGAGCTCAAAAGGAAAAAACCAACAAGGTTAAATCCAAAGATGGGTAAAAAACCAACAAGGCTCAACCAAGAGAAAAGAAGAGTTATAGTCACAACCAAGGCATGGAACAGTCAAGAAACAGGCCAACAAAGACTCAGGATCATCCAAAGCCAACCCAGCAACAACCAAAAGTCATAAATCAACCAAAGCCGGAGTTGTACGCTACTGTTGAAGGAATACCTGAGGGTACCTGCGAGCAGTAGAGTAAACAAAGACAGGTGTATGCGGGCAAAGCTAAGCTCACCCGCAGGTAAGGAAAGGCAAATGGGAAAACAAAGAGTCCAATGGCTCAGAAAAAACCAGTTTTCTATAGTGTATCTCAACGGCCAATCAGTGACATAGAGCTTCGACAAACAACAACTCTAATTAAGGAAAAAAATCCCCAAAAGTGGATGTTTTCCCTAGCAGAGTCGCCATTTATGTGTTGGAGAAAACTCACTATGGCTTGGGGTAGACCACAACAGACAGTTGACTACCAGAAATCAACTCAATTCTTAGTACTATGCTATATAAATGACAATGCTAAGATCATGAAGAATATAACCAACCTCGATCCAAATGTTTAATGTAGATCCTCGTTAGAGCTTTCAATCCATGCACTTGAATCTGCAAATTAGCCTTGACAACCAATATACAACAAGTACATATAATATATAAACGGCATTAACATCATCAATAGCAATGGCCTATGATATTACAAGTAAACGCAACCCAATGTAGTATAAACAACATTTACAACATTAATGGACGAGAATATGAGTATTTCTATTAATAAACAACAAGAAGTACAATGTGATACGACCTCTTGCCGGCAACCAATCTGAACCAAGATCTGGGTCAATCCACTTGTGCCTCCACCACTTCAATCCTCCATGGAATGGCAAACTCAAACTATGATAGGAGTTTGGAAGGTGAACATAAAGGGTTCACAACTACAAGGATCAATGAGTGTAGACTCAAGATAGGGAAAAAATACACTAGAGTTCTCTTGCTCTTCTTTCTCCTCCCGTCCATAAGCCATATGTGCTCAATATATAGTCCTCTCAAAGGTAAGTGAAAGGACACATTGAGGCGTTTCTTGGGCAGATGGAGGGTCAAAGGTCACCGAATGACTGCTTTTGGGGAGTAAAAAGTAATAAACTAGTGATTTTTACCATTTTACATGCTACCCGCGGGTTATAGTGATGCAACTCGCGGGTACACCCACTATAATGATGCAGCTAACATACAAGGAAAAAAATAGGGAAAAATAGTGTCTGAAGGATATAAAGTGGTTCTGAGTCAGTGAAATGGATCCTGGAGGCCAAAGAATGTTGATGCTCACAAGGTGGAAAATTACGTTGTAATAGGACCGAAAGAGTACATATGGATTTTGTTTTAGCTTGGGATCAACTATGATATCTTGGTCCAACAGGAAGTAGGGATCTATAGCCTAGAGTACTATAGAAGCAGAGTATATTGCAGCTAGTACCGCCTGCTTAGAAGATGTGTGGATTAGGAAGCTACTTGATGGCTTGATCGTTGAGAATCTTGAGACAACAGTCATTCGCTCTGACAATCATAGCTGCATTAAGCTCTCAAAAAACCATGTGTTTCACGATAGATCAAAACACATTGAGATGAAGTATCACTACATCAGAGACATGGTCCATAGAGGTGTTGTAAGACTTCAGTACATTGCTACTAGTGAGTAGATTATAGCTATGTTGACTAATATTTTGTCCAAGATGAAGTATAGGTACTTCCGAGACAAGCTTGGCATGGCAGAGAATGCCTCCCTCACTAAGAGGGAGTGTTAAAGTTACAACATCATGAGTCATTCTCCAGGTCAATATTGTGTGTCAAGATTGAGCCTTGTGTGTCGAGGTAGTGCCTTATAGGAGCCTTAGTTGGACTTAGGAAACTTGGAGAAGAATCTTGAGTTGGACTCAAGAATGGTTAAGCTTCATGTGTTGAGGCAAGTGCCTTGTATGTCAAAGTAATGATGTTGTATAGTATTTCTAGTCAAGGCTAAGGTCGTGTGTGTCAAGACAGATCCTCATGTGTTGAGGTGGTGCCTCATGTGTTGAGCTGATACTTTGCATGTCGAAGCATGTATGGTGTGTGATGTACTACTAACCATGTTTGAGCTATTAAGTCTTCTCTAGAGACTGGCCACCTCTAGAGTGAATTACTTTAGCTATAACCACTTGGACCGATAATAGGACAATATGATCACATCATTGGGAAAATATCCTTAATATGTTTGATATGATAATTAAGCTGTCACATGTGGACCATGCAGATAAGACAAGAGATAAAGATAAGATGTGATAAGATATGAGAGATTTCAAATTGCACATAAAAGAATTAATTAGGAGAGAATTCGAATTGTTAAACTTCAATGGAGACTTCAGAAAATTAAAAGAGAACTCGAATTGATCACTCTAGTGATATTAACAAGAAAGAATCAATTAAGAGAGTTAACTAAGTGATAACAAAGAAGATCTAGTTAAATAAGTGTTATTGCATGACGACACTTATGTTAAACTAAAAAACGATTCTTGAGTTGTGACACTTTCATGGTGACACTTAAGTTAGCCACCTAACTAAGTGGGAAAGCTTTCAGTTAGGGGGCAATTTCATCCTAAGAATCAGTTCAGTGAGTAAATGCACTACACGAGAAAGTGGGGTGCTCTTCTTCATGCAAGATTGACACATCCAGATGGAGGGCAAGTTCATCATGAAGTTAGAAGATAAAAATAGAAGTCGATGCATGTGAAGAATATATAAATATGTTATACATTATTGATGAATTCAATGTGAAGTGAATTCTCTTCTCCCTTAAAGGCAAGGCACTTCTGTTTGTGCAGGATATTATTTCGAGTCTCTCTTCTTTATCTTTCTCTTTCTCTATAATTGCACCAAGGGTACTTGATGTAAATTACATTCTCTGATGTCTATCAATATACTAAGTAAGGTTTTGTTAGGGTTTTCTCTCTCAAGTCATAGAGGGTTTCCCTAGGGTAAATTCATGTGTCGAATGTGATTGCTTATGTGTATCATTGTTATTTGATTTCAAGTACTATTGCATTTCCAAATTAAAGATAAAAATCTAACATGTGCAACACAGACGGATCGCCGTTCTTCAGGTGTAGGAGGTGTGTTACATATTGCAGAGGATAAAATGTTACTTTTAAGGTTGGTTTGGTGTCGAGGACGAATAATTTCGCTAAGATGTGCGCCCTTAGAATTTTGTTACTCTTAACAGTGAAACTAGATATTAAAATGTTGTAGGTTTTTGGAGATGTGAAAGTTGTAATTGAGTGGATCACGGATGATAAACGCTACCATAACATCTTCCCGGGACCTATTTTGGGAGAGATAAAGATTATAAAATCAAGCATGGAAGTGATATCTTTTGTCCATATCTACATGGAAAGGAATTATGACGCAGACATATTATCAAAACGTGGAATGAATCTGGAAGCACAGAATTATCAAAATGTGGAATGAATCTGAAGCACAGAGAATGGATTACATCGGAGTAGAAGTCAAGATATCTTTTGTCCATGTCTACATGGAAAGGGATTACGATGTAGACATATTATCAAAATGTGGAATGAATATGAAGCACAGAGAATGGATTACATCAGAGTAGAAGTCAAGAATCTTGATTGAATAATCCCATACTTCTCTTTGGGATCCCCCATGAGCAAGGTAGCTATGGTTATTTTTTATGGTCCTAAACTTTTTGATGATAAATTCCAGTTTTGATCTATGTTTTTTTACAGTTTTAATATGACCGTGATAGTGATGGTTATTGTAACTATGACAGTGATTGTTCATTATTGTAAGATGTTTTTGAACAAAGGTAATCTCTAACTCTATATTAGATTTATGCCCCATTTTTTATATAATTAGTTTAAAAAAGATAGTAATATTTATGTTTATCATGAATAGAGGTTTCTAATCTCATGACCAAACTTTTGATTTTGAAGAATATAACTTTTATTTTATAATAAAATTACGATTTTTTTTCTTATTAAAAAAAATCAAATCAAACATATAAATATTGATAACTACGACAAACAATTAAAAATAAACCAACAAAATAAAAACATAAATGAGGCTAAGTAGGAATCATCTATCACATCTCATGACTAGTTTCTAATAAGTCCTTGATGTTATTTTCAATGTAACGTGCTATAATCCATCCATAAATGTTATTTTCAATGTAACGTGCTATAATCCATCCATAAATGTTATTTTCAATGTAATATGTATATTTGATACCATCGTGTTAATTTCAAATACTAATGATCTATACTTTCTTTTCAAAGAAAAAATATCTACATGGATGTTATTTTCAATGTGATTTGTATATTTATATCGTCATCGTGTCACTGTATTTGATATAGTCATCATATCATCATGGTGACGTAATAATGATTAATCTAGTCTTAATAATTAATACATAAAAATAAGTTTATAATAATATGTTTCAATTAATATTTAACATTTTTATTAATTATTAATATTTTTTTTAGTAAAGTTAATACTTATGGAGCTTTGAAGCAATGACCTTAGTCAAGGAGTATCTTAACAATACTCTATTTCTTTTTCAGCAGAAAAAGATATATCATTGATATTAAAAAAAGAATCAAACAATATAACGATGTTCATGTCATAATGACATAGCAACTACTAATAGCTCTGATACAGCTTCAAAGAAACTTTACAAAATATCACCAGTGATATAAAACCATCCCAAAAAATCCAAAATTTTACTACTTAAGAATTTACACACCTACAAATTTCGAACTTAATAAAAAAAGTGTAGTACTCCCATATCTTGGCTAGAAGAACCTAGGAATTCTTCCCAAATTAAGAAACCCTCCTCACCCTCCAGGGCCTGCTTCGAAAGTTTGTCAACCAAAGAGTTGTGCTCCCTGTAGATGTGTTCAAAAGTAATACTACTGAAAGGATTAATTTCATACCTTATCCTATTGCACCAATGCGTTAGAGAAGTCACTTTCAACTAATATTTGCCACTCGCCCATTTTATAGTGACTCTAGAGTCACCAAAAACCTTTATATCAGCAAGACCAAAGGTGTTAGCCACTTTAATTACACACCAAAGGGCAAGGAGTTCTGCCTTCATATTTGTACCATTCCCACAGTTGAGACGTAAGGTGAAATAATGTCTCTATTCTACATTATATGGGCTACTTTTTTTGTTTTAACCATGGGAACAACAACCTCCCAAGGGTATATATCCAACAGCCAGCAAGCCAGATATACCGATAACTTGTGACTCAGCATGGGTCGAGATGTCCCAAAACCCACCAGGGTGAGCCTCTATCCCAGGGGTCGCCTACCCTTTGAGCCTTGTCACAATTGGGCCAATGAGCAACCCTACCCCCTACCGGTTTTGAACCTATGACCTCCACGGAGATAATACATTTTCTTAACCATTAGGCCCACTCAGGTGTTCTATATGGGCTACTCTTTTTTACTAGGAAAATCGATAACTAGGATGAGGCTAGTACTCACAGACACGGGGTACACATGTTCAATCTTGTACGCTACCACTATACCCTTAGGTTCATCCACACAACCCTCAAAGATGGGACACACGTAAGACAAGGTTAACCTATAACGTCGAAGTATCTTAAGAATACACTATGAAAAATTAATTCCAACTCATTATCTATATGAATGTGGAAGAATTTACTATATTTTAATTTTTGTTGATCTTTTCATATATATATAATTACCTGTTATATATATATATATATATATATATATAATTACCTGTTAGTTTACATTATTATTTTTAAGTGTTAATGAATTTTTCATATATATAGATACCTATTAGTTTACATTATTATTTTTAAATGTTAATGAATTTTAATCGATAATGTGCTAATGGTTGTCCAATTGGAGCATAAAAATAGATATGGGCAACCTTGGAAGGTAGGTGGTTTACCTAACCAACAAATTGAGGAGGGGACCATGGGGTTGTAGGGAATTTGATTTTTTTCCCCACATGCAAACACAAATAACTTAATTCCATTGGGCCGGCAGATGGAAGACAATTTCACGGTTGGTTTCTTGAATCTTCGAAAATTTTGTGCTTCCTTTCTTGGCAGTATCTTGAAACGCATTCACACTTTAAAAACAATAAAAGTAGATTAAGATTACGCAGAAAACAACGCAGTTCACGTGGTAGATGCCATTTTCCTGACCTACTCATCCTCAACTAAATTGCATATATACTTTCCTCACTCTCGTAATTACTCGGCAGAGGTTCTCAGATCTCTGCGAATCTCTCCATTGCTGCCTGTAGTCTCTAGTTCTACAAGACTATGGCTTTGAGATCTGTGTTTCTTCCAACAAGGGAGGCACAGCTCTCGAGTGTGCGAGATGATGGCTTCGTCGTTGCCCGTTCCCGATCCTGGAAACACAGGACGATCACTGTAAACAATGCGTTGCGCGCTACGCAGAAAACGAAGCCCATGTTCGATGCTCTTAAGATTCATCGGGCAGAACGATCTGGCGATTTGTTATTAGATCGGCTGGAACGCATTTACAAGGAGGGGATTTCTGGGAATAACGATGTGTTGCTCCCCATGGAGCCCCTTTGGGCAGGGCCATTGTTTGAGGGGATGCCTGTGAGAGTGGCGTATCAGGGCGTGCGTGGTTCCTATTGCCAAGAGGCGGCGGTTCGAGCATTCCAGAGGTGCGATGCCCTCCCCTGCGAAGGGGGAATGGAATCTGCCTTCGAAGCTCTGGAGTCGGACGCCGCCGATCGGGCAGTTGTGCCTGTGGAGAACTCACTGGACGGAGTGATCGAGAGGAACTACGATTTGATGCTACGCCATCCCGACCTTCGCGTCGTGGGCGAGCTACTGTTGCCCATAAATCATTGCCTGCTGGCTGTGAAAGAGGCAGGGAAGAGGCGTAGATTGAAGAGAATAATAAGCCATCCACAGGCACTCGCTCATTGCCAGCGGCGTCTCGAAGCTCTTGGCGTGGAAGTGGAGGCAGTGGACAACGCTGCCAGTGCGGCTCGTTTCGTAGCGGAAAACCGCATAGACGACACGGCTGTCATCGGCAGTGGGATTGCCAGGCGGGAATACGGTCTTGAAGTAGTGGAAGAAGAAATACAGGATGATTCCTCCAATACCACCAGATTTCTGATCCTGAGCAAGCCCAGCAACAGAAACAACAATTCCTCTGCATTCCCCGGATCGAAGACGACAGTGGCCTTCTCGCTGAAAGAGGGAACGGCAGATCTGTTCAAAGCGCTATCGATTTTCGCTCTGAGAGACATAAAAGTGACAAAGATCGAATCCCGCCCTCAGCGCGATAACCCTCTGCGTGTGATCACGAACAAAGAGCAAGACGCGGGGGGCAATTCCAAGTATTATTTTGAGTACGTTTTCTTCATAGATTTGGAGGCGCCGGTAGAAGATGATCATCCGGGCAGTGTGAAAAGAGCTCTGGATCAGCTAAGGCAGATTTCAAGTTTTGTGAGAGTCGTGGGAAGCTATTCCACCGTCTCTATCGTTTCGTAGCTCTAAACAACCAAACAAACATACTGTGGGTTTCTGTGTATGCAAGTCTGTAAAGTTGTAAAGTGTATGATAAAATTCCTTTTTATCTCTTCTTGAATTCTGTAATATGAAGCAAGCGAAGTAACAGATCGATGATCTACTTCAAATTTCCTGTGAAAAGCGATGTTAAAAATATGTACAGGCGCGAGGATCTTCATGGACAAATTCTTGTTCGGCACCGCAACTAGAATTGAAATTTGACAGACATCATGTAAATTTCGGGAGTGAAAAATAGTATTAATCATGAAAATTGTTTTTAATCCAGAAAAAATTTGAAATCCATCCAAACTTCTCAAACCTCAATTTTGGGATAATCATTTGATTAAATTTTGCTTTATTTGTGTAAATGCGTAAATACAACAGTATAATGGTAAATATATTTTAAATAGATTTACCAAACTTCCAGAGGAAACAAATCTCTTCAAGTGTAAATCTTTGTTTAAATGGTTTTTTAATTTATTTAATTTGTGTTTTAAATAGTCCATATATTATTTTTATAATTTTACAACCATCCTAAAACTCAACTTATATATGTTTTTTTCTTAAATAATAAAATATTATAAAAAATAAAATATCCATTCAAATTCAATTTAAAACAACAAATTAAATAAATAATATCTAAATTACACATGTTAAATAAAAATTTACATCTAAAAAATATTTGATTCTAGAGACACTTGGTAGATCCCCTGATCCCCTTAAGCTATGTTCCACAAAGTTAAAATTCCCATTTCCTTCCGTAATGCTAACTTATTAATAAGCTCAAATCACAAAGTCAACGCCATGTTCACTAATTTCAATTCCCGAGTACAATGCTAGGTTCTTTAAGTTGGAATTGAACAAAATGAATTAAGGTCATTTATTAGGAACAAAAAAACGAGCTACGTCCCTGACCTTCATTAGACCAATGGATCTATGCCTCTTCAAAGCAATAATTTAAAACCATCATACATATTTTCTAAATATATAATTGTAATTGAAATTGAGTTAAAGTAATTTGATCGCATGGGTTAAAGGTTTGGTGTTTGTAATAATTGGGTTTTAGTATGAAGGATTTATGTATGGGTGAAAGATTAGGTGCTTCTAAATATGATTATAAATATTTTTTTGTAATTTTATTAATGATTAGATGAGATATTAGGTATGTAGATCTTTGATATTATTTAGTGGATACTAGTGACACCATGAAACTATATATATGTAAATGTATCAAAAAGTTAAAGTATTTTTTTTTATGAAGTATTAACTAGTTATTTTAAGTGGTCTTGTTATATTTATAGGTTTTGAGATTGATACAGAGTTAAATACTTTGAATTGTAATTGTACCAAGAGTAATTAGGTGTTTATAATATAATATGGGGGAGATGTTGTCATATTGGTCACATTGTAATGTTCCCATGTCTGCTTCATAATTTATCAAAATTAAAAATTAATTAAAAAAAATCATGTTGGCTTGTAAAATAAAAAAATTAAAACCAGCTCCATCGTAAACTTGGATCTATTAAACATTGAGAGCATTGAGAGAGATCCAATTCCTTGAGGTGTAAATTTTTCTTGATGTGTAAAAATTACATCTCAAGAAATTGGATCCCTCTTGGTTCTTAATAAGTTTAAGATGGTTTATTTTATCATTTAAGATGGACTAAATCTCCTACCTCTCTTTGCATTTATCTATAGAGCGCTTTTAATATTAGGTGTACATATCAACTCTCTCTCTTTCATGTGTGTGTGTGTGTGTGTGAGTGAGAGAGAGAGAGAGAGAGAGAGAGAGAGAGAGAGAGACGAAAAGAACCAACAAATGGATGTAAGCCTCACTACCTGCAATGTAATTCAACAATTTATGAAGGTTAGAAACCCAATAAAGACAATGTTATTAGGAAAAATATATAAACAGTGATGAATTAATTAGATTCGAAAAATGAAAGAGGAAAGGAAAAAAGAGGGAGGAATGAAAACTGAAAAGTCAATCCCTTGGCCCTCCCACTACTTTGGAAACTCTCTTATATCTCCTTTTGGTTAGACCATCAAAGAGATTTTTTTCAAATTGATGGCCAAGAGAGGAGAGTGCCAAAGATCCTAGAGATGCATTGTAATCAAGGCATTGCTGAAATGAAAGACTTAGCAACTATTAAATGTTGGTTTTCCCATTTGGATTTCTAGGGTAAACATTATCTCAATGGGCAATGATTTCTCTATGTGTGATCATTTTGTTGTATTCCCTTGCTTAGTTTGTGGATTAAGAGATACTCTATATCATTAATGGTTTTCAATGAACTATGAGAAAAAACTCGAGAGGAATGTGTAGTTAGTATGGTATAATTGCTACATATTTTGGTTTTACGAGTCTAATGGAGGCTCTAACAACTAGCTAAACCCCACCATGCCCACTCAATCCAAGAGATTGATGGCCTTTATTTCAGATTTGTTGCAATTGTATAGGGGTTTCTATTTTGGTTCTATGATAGTTAATTGGTTGTTGGACGTTTTTATAACTTGTTTGGTGGAATCTTCCTTCTTGCTAAGTGTTGGGTTGCCTACCCAGACTTGTTTGAATGAATTTTTGGTGTTTCTCTCATTGCTATGTAACATACATAAAATATTATAATAATGATACATAATAATAATAATTAACTAAGGGACACAACCCCTTGTGAATAGTTACCAAAGTTCCTTTAGGATATATATATATATAGCACTATTATTGCACCTTGTAATCATATCTCATATTTTCTCATGGCACTATTATTGTATCTTGTAATCATATCTCATATTTTCTCATATTATATTTTTATCCTTATGGATTCTTTTTTACTATCTTATCTATTATGCATATTTATTGTATGAATTGGTTCATTTCATAAATTTTCAAAGCTACTATGAAAACAAGATCTTTGACCATGTGTTGGCCCTTGGCCATTGACATTCCAAAATTATGTTGAAGAAGTACTTCATTGTAAAATCAAATTAAATCTAAATCTACAACAAACGATCCATAATAAGAAAAAGTGAAAGAATGCAAATATTCTATATTGGGCATAAGTAAAGTGAAATTCCATGTACATGGTGAAAAATATAATAAAAAATGAATGCTTCCAATAAAAAAAGGATTCTATATTCACATAGAAATAAAGTTAAAAGAAATTTACATAAGAGTAAATAAGTGAAAATATTAGTAATATGAATAAGGTGAAAATTTTGTAACTCAAAATTGATTTAAAGAAGCAACTAAAAAGCAATTCAAGTGATGTAATTTCCAATTAAAAGTATAAAAGGTAAAGGGTTCTTTAAAATAAAGTGAAGATGTTATTGTGAAGATCTTACTTCAAAAGTACATTTTAAATAGGTGTCAAGTTTGAAGTAAAGATTAAAGTATATAAGTATTAAGTAAAATTAAGAATCATGAATTCTACCATATGACTTTTTTATGATGAAATGTTCCTTTTGTAGAAGAGATGCCAAAGGTGGGTGGATCTTAGAAGTTCAAATAGATTTTTTTTCGTTATTATATAAAATTATTTAAAATAAAAGATTTCTTAGAAGTTCAAATAGGGTATTTTCACTATTGTATAAAATTCTTTAAAATAAAAGAATTTGAAGGCGTACAAATGTACGAATGTGCATTGCAAGTAAACAAGTTAGAAGATGAATTAGTGAAATAATAAGAAATATATAAATATCTTGGGGATATAGTTATCCAAGAATTATCATAAAAAGATGGAAAATTTTCTTATCTAAAATATCATAATCAAAAGCTACTTGCGAAAACTAGGAAGACAAAAGATACAAAGCAACACAATTAGAAGTTCAAATAGGAGAATCAAGATCTCAAGGAGAAACTTGACAAGTGTTTATCTAAAAAATATGAAGAAAAATCTCACCTAAGGAGCCTTAGAAAAAGCTTGCTGGAACAAATCAAAAGATTAAGAGACGAAAACTGGAGAATCTAGAATCAAAAAATAAAGTAACTAACAAATCAAAAAATAATGATCTTTTACATTTAAGGATATATAATTAAGATCTACTTACACAAATAAAAAATCTAAAGCGGGATAAGAAGTCATTGCAAGAAGAGCTAGATCACCTTGTTTGTAAGGGATCATTAGTTTATCAGGAAACGATAACAAATACAGTTGAAATAAATGAATCATTAGATGCGAAAGTCCAAACATTGGAAAAGGGAACCAATACAGATTCAAGCAATGTCCAAGACTAGAAGGATACTTACATTGAAATCTTATCAAGAAATAAATCCCTATGAGTATCAAAAGATGGAAGATCCTCAAACAATACACAAGAGACTAGGATGCCTTATCATCATCCAAATCACAAGATTAGTTGTGGTCAATGACAAGGTAAAAAGGAATATAAACAATATTTTTCTTACAGGTAGACAAACTACAATTTCAAAAGAGAACGAACACAAAAACAACAACTTGTGTGGAAGCAGAAATTGAGAAGTTCCATCAAAACAATCGAGATCAACAAAAAGTTTTAATCAAGGTCAACTTGGGATGGATCAATCCACATATGATGAAACAATTCTTCTTAGATATTTGAATCTCGTATCATCTCATATCATTAATTGTCATAACTACAAGAATAAACGATCATGAGAAGACAATTCAAGCTAGGATTATAAATAAATTATGCACACACACACGCGCGCGCGTTGCGCGCACGCACGCGCTTTGAGGACAAAGCATTTTTAAAGGTAAGGAAATGTAACATATATAAAATATTATAATAACAATAAATAATAATAATAATAATTAACAATTAACAATTAAATAAGAGGCACAACCCTTTGTGAATAGTTACCAAAGTGCCTTTATATATATATATCAATATATATATATATCACTCTCATTATATCTTCTAATCATATCTCATAGTTTCTCACATTATATGTTTATCCTTATGGATTATTTTTTACTATTATAGATATTTACTATATGAACTAGATTGTTTTGTTTCATGCCAAGGAATTTTTTCCATTGCCTAAATGTTTTCATCACTGCTTGGAGTGTTTCTCTCCTTGTGAAGGCATTTTTCTCATTTCCTAGGGTATTTCTCTCATTGTTGGGGCATTTTTCACGTACCCTAGGAATTTTTATCTTTTCCTGGGTTGTTTTCCCTATTATTGGGCATAATATCCCACTTGGGATCTAACTAGTTGGATTATAAAGGATTGTATGTATTCCAAGTCATATGTTATAGAGATTAAATTAAATGTAATTTATCTATAACATCCCAAACCACCCTGGTAGCACTTTTTGAGACAATGGTGAATTCAACTAGCACCTTTCTGTCACATTTTCATCCTCTGATACCTTTCTGTAGCGTCGCCAACCCCTTCCTAACCATTCAAGGTTTTAGGTGGCGTCATTCAACACACACATGAATCTCTGTCCTCTATTACTTTTTCATTGTAGTGTCTTTGTCCCTATCCTGACCCGTCCATATCATCTCATCAGGGAATTATTTGGTAGACCATCAAGGATTCCTTTGATAGCTTATTAGAGAGTTCCCCGATAGCTCTCAGACCTTTCCCCAAAAACTCCCAAGATTCACCTATAAAAACCCTTGGACTTCACCTTTGACGATCATTGGACGTCACCTCCAACGAACCTCAAAATTCTCCCCGAAGGACTTACTGTTCCATAGGGGATTTCTCCAACAACATATCTGATCTTTCTCGGACAACATCTCAAATATTTCTTCAATAGTTTCTCAAGTATTTCCCCTACGTCCTCTCGGAGCTCTCCCCTAACAACCGTACCACTCCATCAAGGATTTCTCTGATTTTCTATTGAGGATTTCCCAAAAAATATATCGTAGCTTTCTCTGATAGCATCTCAGATCCTTATCCAAAAACATATTGGATCTTTCTCTGACAACATCTCAAATTTTTCTTTGACAATATCTCAGAGCTTTCTCTAATGGCTACACATAACCAATTTTTGGGTCTGGGAAAGGATTAAATCGTTCCTTCCTGTACCATTCTGATCCCGATTTCCAAGGTCTTTAGGCCTGCCCAAACCCCCAGTTAACCCTAGGTATGATGTCTATCAACCTGCATGATTTACTTGTTTGCATTCACATTCACAAATACTCATGTAGCCAATCATTTCACATGAATTAAACAAAGCTACAAACAAGTAGCTGTGATCACAAAATCAACTTGAATACATGTATGTTTCCAAGACTTATATAGGCGTCCAAAATTGCATTCCATATTTAAAGACCACTTGTTAAAGCAAAATAGAGGTATTCATTCCTTTCAATCCTCAATTGAAATCGCCATAATACATCAAAGAATACTTATGTTGAAATAAGCTTCCCCAAGCAACTAACTATGTAATAGAAATGTTCCACCCAACCATAAGAACTCTATCCAACATATAGTCTTTCTGTTGAAAGGCCACCCTCGATCCAAGCGTGATCTCCACTGGAAGAGGAGAAATTATATGGATGTCACTCACAGTCACACATATAGCCAAGCCAACACATATATGGTTTTATCAGGCATACCACTGTGTCACCAAGACACAATTACACATACATAGACAATCTAGCACACTTTGGGACACATACTCTTATAGGATAACTTCCAAATCGTAAGGCTTTCCTACTCTCTCCAATATTCTTGATATTATCCCTCAAGGAATGCAAACTCCTCCCCTTTCCTACCAAGAGAACCGAACACCCCAAGAAGTTAGACTAACCAATAAAAGAAAGGATGGGCTCTATTGTACAACAACAATCCCAATTTTAGAACTATAGAGTGAATGAGACATATGATGACACCCATGCCACCCTTTCCCAAGACAATAAATTCCTAAACTACTTCTTGCTAGAAGAATTGAATGGGTGAGTGCACAGGTAAACTTAGTGGTTCGCAGGTTAAATAACTCCCTCCCTAGTCTTGTGAGAATCATGCCCCATTACTTCGTTGTTGCATTCCATTGTCATCATGGGTTATATATATATATATATATATATATAATTCGCATGCATGTAGTCCTTGTTGTGCACGACCAACACATTGTACCAACTATACCATATCTAGCTTCCAATACATAATTGAGAAATCAATGGTGTGATCTTGGCCTTGAGCTCCTCACCATGATTCTATTTACAAAGTCTTATTCGGTATATTATAGGGGTTGAACTAGGGACATTAAAATCCCTTCCCCCTTGGAATAACATTGTCCTCGATGTTCTCTTTTTTTTCAACAAGGTCCCACATCCTTCTTTTTAGCTATATTCGCAATGCCATTCTCTTCAAGGACACTTTGTATTGTTGTTGGTTATCTCGGATAGCCATGCACAATCACTCCTTTGGAATGCCTTGGAAAACCTCCAAGGTCTTCAACATTTCTTCACATACCTATTACAGTGATCAAAGGAAAAACATGCTTTCCATAGTCATTTTAAGAAACACTTTATCCATAATCAGAGATTCAAGTTTCATAATATATATATATAGTACAATATAAAGTATGTAATAATCCCAATATTTATCTTCATGAATATGTTCCAAATTCACATGGTTTCCATGGGCGAGATTCAACTCACTATCTTCCTTGACACAACCAAGGTATCTACATATACCTATATTTCCTTCGTAATCCTAGCTAGTACATAACATGAATCTCTCACTCAGATTCATCAAAGTTTCCTCTTCCTTGCAGTCACTCACCATTGAGGCTCAAGCATCCCTTTTATCGATCCATGGTTCCCTTGGGTGATCCATCATTTTCCCGTGATTTCTTGTACAATAAGAGTTCCAAACAATAATCCTTACTGCTAGGGAGTCCCACTATCATTCCTTAACATAGCATAGCTCATGGCTATCAAGGCATATCATAGGATTATAGTGTCATTATAGTAGCATTCTCTCATAGCTTTCAGCAGCCTTCATATGTCTTCACTAGATAGATCTATCATCTCACCTATATTTCACACATACATTTACCATGGGATTTCATCATATTAATTTCAATAAGAAATTCTCAATTTTTTCCCATACAGAAACCGGATTTCAAAACCATGAGATCCTTCTCATTGAATTTTAAATCATAAATTTGCAAATCTATTCCCTCGAGAAACTGGATTTCAAAATCATGAGATCCTTCTCATAAATTTAAATCATAAATTTGCAAATATGCTTCATATAGAAACCGGATTCGCAACTATGAATCATTCTCATAAGGTTTGTCCCATGTTTTGGACTTTGTACATGATAGCTTCTAGTCTTCATTGTGGACTTATGCTCATTTCCATGTCCAAGACAATTCTACCTGCAACCTAAAATTTCAACTAGTCAAACAAATTGTGAGTATTCATGCATGTAATATTTCCATTGTAGTCATTTACAATAGTCATTGAAGTCATCTTAGAATGATAACACACAATACTTCAAACACTATCAGTTGTTAATATCTCAAATGTAATGTAACCCATTCAATTTATATTCATCATTATCACAATACAATTGCATGTTACAACCACATTCTCTATGCAATCAAATAAAATTCCAAGTACTCATGATTGTGCAATCATATCCATGCAATTTTGTCCTCCCGGTAGAGCATTCATGTAACCCATCAACATGAATTCCATCTTCATGCAATCCTTCTACTGCATCCATATCAGCTCATGAAATGACCAACAATTCATCATTTCATCTATTAGCTTATTGCAATGAAATATATATCACAACCAAGCATTCACACAATGCATCTTAACATGGGTACTCGCACATATGTTTGCATAACACCGATATTTACTTAATATTTTAATGCACAATCACTCAATGCACCCATGCATTGATTCATGAATACCATAATGTCATGTCATGCATTCAACCATGATGATTTGGAAGGTCTAGACAATACCTCAACACATCATCCATCCACCTCCCCAATACTTGCATGACCATTTGAACACCCTCTACTTCTACTTAACATAATTCCAATATGTACCCTTTCTCCTCTCAATGGTCCTTCAGGCGTACTAGAAGGAATTTCCCTTCACTGATCCACAGTTCCCTTAAGAAATCCTCCCCCTCAAATGGTCTCTATGTGTTGGCAAGAAGGTAACAGTTCGGGACACATAAACAAGTGGGAAGACCATTGACCACTTGTGTAGCACTATAGCCTTTCCTTATCCGTAACAACGCTATGGACTTTCCCATGACTATCTCACGTAACATTTAATACCATAACAGGATTGTGATTCCTCACTTTCCTTGGTTATTAACTCATAACCATTACACACACATGGCATAATATTATTTCTCATGAATGCATTCTAAGTTCTAAATATTCATAGGGTATAACGCTCCTTTCAATTATTACCCCATACTTCACCATACCTAGTGGGATATCATTCACATAAATGCATTCAATGTCACATGCATACCAATTCACAATGATTAATATGGTTGGAAGGATTCTTTCCCATTCCCTCTTTTCAACACTTATGCAATCAACATAAATAAACCATTACCTATATGGTTTCCATGAACACCTTTGTTGTTACATGTTATGTTGGCCTCTTACAAAGGATTACACAATCCTTCCACCAACCTCTTAATCACATATTTATTGCCCCAACCTTTCTTCACAAGTATGCAAGACATGCACAACAACATCATCAACATCTTTGACCATGTATTTATTGTCTCTGGTTAGACAATCAGCATCAACCACAATAAGTATCATTAGTGGTTCATTGCATATGTAAAATCACACTACTTTTACCCATATACAATTTCAAATACATGCACAAGCATATTTACATGCACTACACATTATCTTTTAATATGCCCACTAGTGCACATGAATTCTATCGATCCAATCTCTTTCATTCCCAGCATCCCTATGACAAATTTTTTATATATAAAACTCAGAAAATAAATATAACAACAAGAGAAAGGTTAAGGAACTCTCCCTTTCCAATTACTCATCATAGCATGTAATTCCTTTTTCACATCATGGCTGATCCAATTCACAGCCTCTCAGCCATGCACACAAGGGATCATTAGCTATGATTTTATCACCAACTATCAATTTAATACATATACATATATATAACATTCATACTTGCTACCTCCCAAGTCTACAATTATTATGCTCTAACAAAATATAGTTTAAGGTGAGAAATTTCCCTCTTTATCAATGTTTCCTTATGGAGATTATTCTCCAATTCCTGCTATAACTATCTCATCAGCCTTATGTATATTTCCTTGTCATTGCAGTAGCTTGCATTTCACTCTATCCACATTGTCTTGACGCTCCAATCACTATGAGAAACTATGGCCAAGACTACCTTGACCTTTCTTGGATTTCCCAATACTTAATGCTGTAATTTATTCCATACCAACTCCAATAATCAAGAGATCCCATGGCTCTTTCCTACAATTCAAATTGCGCTTTATGAACATAGAGAATTCAATTATGGCATGGAGAATTATTTCTCAATTAAGACCCGAGACTCTACTCTAAAAAATGAGAATGCACTCATTTGATTCTCCTCTGGATAAGCTTCCTAATGATTTTACTTGGGCTTAATTATGACCTTGGATCTGAAAGTTACAATCCTCTAAAATTTTCCAATCTGCACCCAATTCTGCACTTTTCTGTACAGACCATTCTTTTCCTTGATCTCTCCCTATTGTCGGTATCCCATGGGATTGGATTTATCTCATTGGACCCGTGCTTCATTTCCAATGCGGTTTGCTTCGATATCCTCTATCTGAATGCATCGAAATCACTTCCATCGACCCAATATAATGGCTAACATCTAATGACCCCTACCCAGTCTGGGCCCACCTATGCATCCATCCAATGTCGCTGGTCCACATCACACTTCTATCCACATGCATCCTCCATTTCAACGAGCCTACTGTGCAAGCATGGTATTGGTTCAACTTCTTTATCCTATGTAGGCTCAGTGCTACAATCAAGAGCTCTAATGATTGCGGATTCTAGTTCATATAGTTCTAAAGCTGTAACCATATCGCTAATTAGAATTCCTTTATGTCTAATTCAAATTCCTTTAGCCCATGTAGGCTTTGTGTTGCAATGTACAGCTCTCATAACTATGGGCCGTGGTTCATATAGCCGTAGTGTTGTAACCATTGCTTGGATTTAGCTTTCTCTATCCCATGAAGGCCCAATGTTGCAACCAATAGCTCTAATACCATATTGTGGCATATGAAATTGGCCTGGTATAAATTTTTGAGCCGACGGGGAATTCATCTAGCATATTTATGTTAATTTATCATTATGTGATACCTTTATGTAGAGTCCCTGACCCCCTGCATAACCCTTCAAGGTTTGAGGTGGCATTGTTCAATGCACATAGGCATCTCTATTCTTTGTTACTTTTTCTCTGTGGTGTCCCCATTCCTATCGAGACCTTGTTCCATGTTTGTACCATCCCATCAAGGCATTCTCTAACACCCTGTCAAGGCTTCCTTTGACAACTTATTAGAGCTTTCCCCGATAGGTCCTAGACCTTTCCTTGAAAGCTCTTGGACTTAACCTTTGACAACCCTCCGAGTTCACTTTTGAAGACCCTCATAATTCACCTCTCATGACCCTTAAACTTCACCTCCGATAACCCTTATAGCATAATGTTCCATTGGTTCTTTCTCCACATCATCTCGAAGACTTATCGATAGCATCTCCTAGCTTTCTCTAATAGTATCTTGGGTATTTCTTTGACATCCTATTGAAGATCTCCCCTAATGACAATACCCTTCCTTTAGGGTTTCATTCGATGGTCTGTCAGGGCTTTCCCGAACAACATCTCAAAACTTTCTCTAACAAAATATTATAGATTTCTTTGACAAAATATTAGAGCTTTCTCTGAAAACTACACTAAGCCAATTTTTGGTTATGCACAAGGATTGATTAACCCCCGTGTATGATGTCCATCAACATGCACAAATTACTTGTCTACATTCACATTCATAGCTATTGATGCAACCAATCATTTCACATGAATTCAAACAAACTACAAACAAGTAGCCATGACCACATAATCAGATTGAATACATATTTCCAAGACTTATAAGTGCATGCAACATCACATTCACATTCATACCACTTGCTTCAACAAAATAGAGGTATTCATTCCATTCAATCCTCATTCGAAATTAATAGAAAACACTAAATAATACTTATCTTGAAATAAGCTTCCCCAAGTAACTAACTGCATAGAAAAAATATTCCACCCAACCATGGGAACTCTATCCAACATATATTCTTTCTACTGAAAGGCCACCCTCGAACTATGTAACGTCCCCAGCTTAACCCTATTGCATTAATATTGTAAATGATGTAAATATTGTCATTTAGTCATGGTGAGGAGCTCAAGGCCAAGGCCCCGCCATTGATTTATCGTTTTAGGTATCGGCAATTAGAATAGATACATATGGTTCTTGTGCTAGCGGAGCACAATGTAAAAATCGGACATCATGTAAATATGCGATTTTAATAAAAACCCACAACCAGCTACGCAATGCAACAAAAGAGATGGGGGCATGATCTTTACAAGGAATAGGGAGGGAAATTATTCAAACCCTTGAGCCAATGGTTTTAATCCATGTGTCAATGAGCAAGCCCATGAACTCTCAACTACCCATTTTGGGTTATGGACCCATCATTTAATTCTTCCAAGAAATTGGTTAAGGCAGTTAATGCCTTGGAAATGAAGAAGTATGGGCAAGCCATTTTCGTGCATGGGCAAGCCATCAACCTGGAAATTCGTGTTTTTGCTTGATGGGCAAGAAATCACCCATGAAATGGTGCCCAAAGCCACTCTGAACAGTTAGTTTTTCATCACTCACGCAGTTGGAGCTAGCTGGGTCTTCCCCTCCACGTTTTTCATCCAAATCCTGCGTTTTTCCATGCCTGGGAATTCGTTTTTGCATATGCAGTAGCCTGGGAGAGGAGAGCCACGATTTGGGGACTGTATGGAGGTCATTTTTGCCCCCGAATGTCCAAGGATGGTTTTTCTAAAAACGGATTGGCTTCCCAGGGGTGTTCCCCATCTTCCCATTTCGTTTTTGTGTGTTCCCACGTTTTTCTGAGTGAGTTGAAACCCCATCTCATGCATCCCACTGTGGAAATTGTTTTCCTCATGCCCAATAATTGTGGTTTTGTTGTTCAGTGCATCCCGTTGTAGATTTGAACCTGTGAGCAGGAGCTTCAAGAGTGGAAGAGGACAGATTTGGCTTGAGGAGCCCAATGGTGTACCCATAGCTCCATGGTTGAGCCACTAGCCTAGTAACTCACCTCTTCCCACCTCTTAGCAGCCTGAGAAACCCAACTGCTAGTTGGCTTGGCTGATTCTGGCATATCTTTGGCTATGTGAGAGCCTATTTCCCCTTTTCCTTGTGGAGATCGTGCCCAGCTCGGGGGTGGCAGTGGTGCTGAGAGATTAAGGAGCACACTGGCCTACGGTTGGGTGGAACGTTGCAGAAGCGTAGCTGGTTGCTTGGGATTACTTGGTTTAAAGATAAGTATTTTCATTTTCTATTTCTGTAATGTCTACACTTAATGGCTATCATGAAAACGTTGGATGTGTGTTAATTCTGTACATGACTTACTTCCGCTGTGTTTTTTAAAGATTTATGCATCTTCATATCTCCATTTAGTTTGTGATTGCTCATGGAATGAGTTTATGGGGCTGGATGCCCGGCTTGGGATCACGATCCTCTCCATTGCACTAGTATTATGGGAGGGGACGTGACAGAATGGTATCAGAGCTGCGTTGCAGCACTGGGCCGCTATGGGCCAAAACTGATAGTAAAAGAGAAGAGAAGAAGTTAAGTTTTTCTTAAGAGTTTGGGAAAAAAAAATTTGGTTTAAGTCTGTTTTTGAAAAAAATTTGTTTTAAGCCGTTTCGGGAAGTCGTTCCAAAATTTCGGAAAGGTTTCGCGAACCTTCCCGCAATTGCGGAAGAGTTCGGCGAACCTTCCCGAAATTGCGGAAGGAATCCGTGAACCTTCCCGAAATTGCAGAAGAATTCAGCCAATGGCTCCGAAACAGCGGAGAAAAATGTTTTTAAAGTGAAAAATTTTCTAAGTATCGGAATTTTTTGGAAAGAATTCTCTTCCGAAATTGCGGAAGGATTTCTCTTCCGAAATTTCGGAAGGATTCCGCGAATCGTTCCGAAACGCGGAAGAGTTCGGCGAGTCGTTCCGAAGTTGCGGAAGACTTCGGCGAATCGTTCCGCAACTGCGGAAGACTTCGCCGAATCGTTCCACAACTGCGGAAGACTTTGGCGAATCGTTCCGCAACTGCGGAAGACTTCGCCGAATCATTCCGAAGAAACACCCGAAATCGGGGAAGCATTCCGACGGAAGCATTCCGCGAACGGCTCCGGTACTGCGGAAGCCTTCGCCGAATGGCTCCGCAACTGCGGAAGCCTTCGCCGAATGGCTCCGCTCGGCAAATCGCCCCGCCATTGCGGAAGCGTTCGGCGAACTGCTCCGCAATTGCGGAAGCCGTCGCCGAACCGCCCCGCAGTTGCGGGAGCATACCGTGAACCGCCCCGCAGTTGCGGGAGCAATTAGTGAACCGCCCGTCGTGGCCGGATTTCGTGAACTGCCCGTTGCGGCAGGATTCAGCGAATCGCCCGATGAGGCGTGATTCGTAAAAAAAAAAAAAAGCGCTGCCCTCGACCCGCCCTGCTGTGGCGCAGGGAAGCCACAAGGGGGCAAGCCCCCTTGAACCCCTTTCTTTTTCCCCCTCCTGTGTCTTTGATTGTGATTTGACGAATTGTCAGTATGGCATTCTTCCCACGTGCATGAAGTAATTTTAGAATTTCTGAGAATATAATGCAGTTGTGTAAAATGTGCAGAATGGGAGTGAAAGTTGTCATTTTTGAAAGGATGCAGTTCCTGCACCTAATGTCAAAATGGAGCATGAAGACAGGCATTGGAAAGCTTGTCCAGCAGGGAACAATGATACATGACCAGAGTTTGAATGAGGTCTGCGTATATCATAGATATTTAGTGCAGAAGAGTGCCAACGGCTGTTTTGACAAACAAATTTTGCTGTCAATATGGGTAATCTCTACAATTGCAGGATATGGAAGAGGAATTCCGTGTCACGATGAGGGATCGAAAAGGGAAGAATTTCTTAAACCTCTGTTTGTTATCATACTTATAATAATGAAATTGTCATATGGCATAAAAATGTTAAAAATGTAAAGGATTACATAGATGTATATGCACTAGATGGCATCTTAACAAATTGCATAGTGCATATAGAAATACTTGTGCATAAATGGGATATTGCACATTGGTAGAATAATGAAGTCGGCATATGCAATAAACCACTAATGGAGAATATTGTGGTTGATAATCACTATTGATGTTGGTATTGGTTGTAGGACCAAAGATAACAAAGAGCATGGTTAAACGTTCTGAGGATGTTGTTGCATGAAGCCAACAACCTTATGCGGAAATGATGGCGCAACAAACCTATGATCACAAGGTTGGCAAAAGGATTGTGTAGCATTGGTAAGAGGCCAACTGGTCAGGTAACATCAAGTGATGTAAACGACAGCCATACAGGTAATGGTTATTGGTGCATAAATTGCATGAATGTTGAAAGGGGATTTGGTAAGATCTCTTCAACTATGTTTGAGCTATGTTGAGCTAATTTGCATGTAATATTGAATATCGACTGGGGCTGTTAACCTACCAAGCTTGGTGAGGTGTGGGTAAGTGAAGAGGATGACCCTTACACCCTATGACTGTTTAGAAATCTCAATGCATTCACGTGAAATTATATCATGCCATGCGTATGATTGGTTATGTGCTTAATAACCCAAGCAAGTGAGGACTGGTGGTCCTAATTATGGTAATGCAGGTTATATGAGATAGTCATGTTTCGAGCATAATATGCTTGAATGCATAATACTCATGAAACAATGCAAGGTAGCATTGAGTAGATGTGCATTAAGAGATTTTATAAATCTTGTGATGCATTGTATGAATGCATAAGGGTGATACATACGTCATTGCAAAATAAATAATGAATGAAATGATGAATTGATGATAATTCTAGGACCATTTCATGGGCTGTTATGAATGCAGAATAGTAAGTGCATGAAGATCCCAATCATGATCGATGGGCTGCTAGAATGCTCTGTGGAAGGACAGAGTTGTATGAATGATATGACTATGAAATTTGATCTAGAGCTTATGAGAAGGAATCTCATGGTTGAGAGCTCTAAGTTCTGTTAGTAAGAACAGTTGTAAATATCAGATTTGTAATTGTTTCGGATTTGAAATTTTGCTAATAATTGCTAATGACTGTTTGGCTTATATGAAAATGTGTCAGGAGGACATGCTGTAAGGGGATGCTCCCGTATGGCAGCGGGCATAAGGCCATAACGAGCAGAGTGGTGTCACTTACAGGAGCCAAACAATATGAGGATAGCCTCATGGATAAGAAAACCAATTTCTGTAGTAGACAGAATTGTAAATTCATATTGAATTTAATTATTAATGCTATTGATTGGTTATGGAACAATCATATTTGAAGCTTATTGCTAAATGTTGCTGACGGTTTGGCTATTTGATAAAATGTGCCAGGATGACACATTGCAGGAAGATCATGTGTGATGGCCTGCAGAAGCCAAACCAGATGGGAAAGACCCCATGCTTTGGAAATGGGTTTCGGGTGAAACGCCATTGATAATATCTCAGCCAAACCGCATGACGGTAAACCATGAAAGTGAGATGGTAAAGCTATGCCCAGAAGGCATGTGAGACAAATCTACAAACTGCATGAGTATTCCGTGACCCTAGACAAGAACATGCATGTCTAAATTATTAGGGTTAATATGCAGAGCATGCTCTATCTTATTTATATCATTACAGATTGCTTGAGTATGATTAGGGCCTACATGGCGCACATCAGAAAGGGGGTGCACACCTTTTCTGGTGCTGGGTCATGGTAGGGTTTTCAATATTGACTACACCCTAAGGGAATGGACGCATTCCTGGTGTTTCAATACTTGATAGTGAATGATATGAAATATGATTACAATTTTTGGGCAGTAATATTGATGAGCCTGCTTATCCTTCTTGTGCTAACAGCTTACACAAATGCAACTTGGTGTTGCACGTAAGGGGAAAAGTGAAGAAGGGTGCTCAAAGAGGACTGTATGGGCAGTGGTAACCTTTCTACGCTCACACTAAAGGACACTAGAAGGGATGGATAGGCCCGAGGAGCTATGTTGCAGAAAAGGGGTATCATCCTTGTGTAGTGTGAGTGGGTATTGTGGGGCCATGCTAGCCTACAGTCAAGTGAGTCACCTATGGAGTTCCTGGAGGGAACTGCTGGTTGCACAAGGGAAGGAGCCACGTAATCATATTATGTTGTTCATATGCCTGATAAACCCAGTCGGCGTACTGGCTTGGCATTGGTTATTTGGGAGTTGTGACGAATGGTTGTTGTATGCCTGATAAACCCAGTCGGCGTACTGGCTTGGCATTGGTTATTTGGGAGTTGTGACGAATGGTTTTTGAAATGCTTGATAAACCCAGTCGGCGTACTGGCTTAGCATACTGATTTTTGAAATGCTTGATAAACCCAGTCGGCGTACTGGCTTAGCATACTGGTTTTTGAAATGCTTGATAAACCCAGTCGGCGTACTGGCTTAGCATACTGGTTTTTGAAATGCTTGATAAACCCAGTCGGCGTACTAGCTTAGCATACTGATTTTGAAATGATTGATAAACCCAGTCGACGTACTGGCTTAGCATACCGATTTTTGAAATGCTTGATAAACCCAGTCGGCGTACTGGCTTAGCATACTGATTTTGAAATGCTTGATAAACCCAGTCGGCGTACTGGCTTAGCATACTGATTTTTGAAATGCTTGATAAACCCAGTCGGCGTACTGGCTTAGCATACTGATTTTTGAAATGCTTGATAAACCCAGTCGGCGTACTGGCTTAGCATACTGATTTTGAAATGCTTGATAAACCCAGTCGGCGTACTGGCTTAGCATACTGATTTTTGAAATGCTTGATAAACCCAGTCGGCGCACTGGCTTAGCATACTGATTTTTTTGAAATGCTTGATAAACCCAGTTGGCATACTGGCTTAGCATACTGATTTTTGAAATGCTTGATAAACCCAGTCGGAGTACTGGCTTAGCATACTGATTGGTGGGATGCCTGATAAACCCAGTCGGCGCACTGGCTTGGCATTGCCTATTCGGATGATGTTGTGGAGCAGCATGTGTGCTGGCCAAGCATCCACCCCACAGGTGATCCAAGTCTTGTAAAGCAGAGAAGGAAACCTGTGGAGTAGCGAGGAAACGCACAATACAGATAAGTATTCATTTTCATTTAATTCTTGTTTGGAATAATGAATATTTCGGGTACGAATATTATTGTAACCCAGCTAATACACTGTTGTTTCTTTGTTGGAAACCTTGGCCATTACAGGAAACAAGGACCTTGGAAAGAGCTATAAATGCTTGGTAAAGCCAGAGAGTAACTGGTTGGAACTATAAAATTCTCGGTAAATTCAGAGGGTAGTTGGTGGGAACATTAACCACTTGATGTTGTGGAGCAGCCGACGTGCTGGCCAAACATTCCCTTAAACAATTGATAAAACCAGTCAGCGTACTGGCCTGGCATTGCCTATTCAAATGGTTGTGGAGTAGCCTGCGTGCTGGCCCAACATTCATTGTTGTATCTACGGGAAATCCAATGCTTGGAAAGCAAAGAAGGATCTTGTGGGATAAAGTGAAGACATCCAACGCAGGTATTGTTGGAAGCAAGAACCTTGAAGCATCTTAAGAATGCAGGTGGACATGTAACCACCTTGAAGAGCTCAGTATGAGCAGTAATGGAAGATGGTGCTAGTGGAACTGTGTGGGTCCTAGCAGCCAAAGGTTCTGTAAGCGACAATGGGGAATGGTTCCCTAGTTGAAATCCTTATGCAGACCTTAGACACTAAGTGTCATAGCCAAAAAGGGCAAGTCGAGCATTCACGTGAAGTGAAAGAGGACGGGAGCATGAAAACCACAGTGGTGGTGTGGGATTCCGGAACGGAACAAAACTAAGAGGAGAAACTCTTACAGCTCTCTCTCTTTCCTTTTATTGATGCATTTATAGAGTTAGAAAGTTGCTGAATGCATGCATGACTGAAAGTAAAAGTGTGTTATTTGATTAAAGTGAATTGTGAATGCTAATTAATGAATTTCTTGTGAATGGATGAACATGAAGGAATTCATGTGTATGTTAGGCAAGCATGAAAAGTGTGGAAGTCTCATGAGTAAGGCATGGACTATCCATGTCAACCGGGAAAAAAAAAAAAAAAACCATTAAATGATTTTAATGTTTGGGTTATGCTTGGCCTAACGAGAATTGTAATGATGAATTTCACAGGTGGAAATTGAATCAATTGGTTGCAGCCGGTGTAGGCAAGTGTTGCTAGTAAGCAAAGTGTGGTCAATCGTTCCATTGACCATGGCGGCAGACCAAGGGCTATTAGAATTGGCTGGAAGTCTTCTTCAAACAATTGCCAAGACCCAAGAAAATCTTGAAGAGATGCTCAAGATGCAAAATCAGCAGAACAAGATGAACCACAAGGTCTTGCAGGACTCTATTCGTCTGCAGAAAGAGGTAAAAAGTATTATGAAAGCAATCAACAAGGGAAAGAAAGTGGATCAGTGAAGAAGCATTCATCCAATCGTCCGATTAAGAAATGCTCCAGGTGGGAAGACTCAAAGGAAATTGAGCAGATTAAGATGAAGCAACCCGTGAAGTGTTGGAATTGTGAGCGGGATCATTACCTCCGCAACTGCCCAACAAGAGAACCTCAAGAGGGTAGCAGCCATAAAGTTTTCAAACTTATGGATGAGCTAGAAGATCCGAATCAGCAGGAGCAGCTCGTGAAGATCAAAGGACTTGGTCCTGAAAGTTCAATGTAAAGAACAGAATGTAGGGGCAGATCTGCAAAGTTTTTGTGAATGTTTGGACATATGTAAAGTGGGTATCTATTTTTCGAAGTGTTGGAACACCGAGGACGGTGTTATTCCAAGGGGAGGGGAATGTAACGTCCCCAGCTTAACCCTATTGCATTAATATTGTAAATGATGTAAATATTGTCATTTAGTCATGGTGAGGAGCTCAAGGCCAAGGCCCCGCCATTGATTTATCGTTTTAGGTATCGGCAATTAGAATAGATACATATGGTTCTTGTGCTAGCGGAGCACAATGTAAAAATCGGACATCATGTAAATATGCGATTTTAATAAAAACCCACAACCAGCTACGCAATGCAACAAAAGAGATGGGGGCATGATCTTTACAAGGAATAGGGAGGGAAATTATTCAAACCCTTGAGCCAATGGTTTTAATCCATGTGTCAATGAGCAAGCCCATGAACTCTCAACTACCCATTTTGGGTTATGGACCCATCATTTAATTCTTCCAAGAAATTGGTTAAGGCAGTTAATGCCTTGGAAATGAAGAAGTATGGGCAAGCCATTTTCGTGCATGGGCAAGCCATCAACCTGGAAATTCGTGTTTTTGCTTGCTGGGCAAGAAATCACCCATGAAATGGTTCCCAAAGCCACTCCGAACAGTTAGTTTTTCATCACTCACGCAGTTGGAGCTAGCTGGGTCTTCCCCTCCACGTTTTTCATCCAAATCTTGCGTTTTTCCATGCCTGGGAATTCGTTTTTGCATATGCAGTAGCCTGGGAGAGGAGAGCCACGATTTGGGGACTGTATGGAGGTCGTTTTTGCCCCCGAATGTCCAAGGACGTTTTTCTAAAAACGGATTGGCTTCCCAGGGTTGTTCCCCATCTTCCCATTTCGTTTTTGTGTGTTCCCACGTTTTTCTGAGTGAGTTGAAACCCCATCTCATGCATCCCACTGTGGAAATCGTTTTCCTCATGCCCAGTAATTGTGGTTTTGTTGTTCAGTGCATCCCGTTGTAGATTTGAACCTGTGAGCAGGAGCTTCAAGAGTGGAAGAGGACAGATTTGACTTGAGGAGCCCAATGGTGTACCCATAGCTCCATGGTTGAGCCACTAGCTTAGTAACTCACCTCTGCCCACCTCTTAGCAGCCTGAGAAACCCAACTGCTAGTTGGCTTGGCTGATTCTGGCATATCTTTGGCTATGTGAGAGCCTATTTCCCCTTTTCCTTGTGGAGATCGTGCCCAGCTCAGGGGTGGCAGTGGTGCTGAGAGATTAAGGAGCACACTGGCCTATGGTTGGGTGGAATGTTGCAGAAGCGTAGCTGGTTGCTTGGGATTACTTGGTTTAAAGATAAGTATTTTCATTTGCTATTTC
The DNA here is from genome assembly GCA_027924585.1 of Larix kaempferi. Taxonomy (NCBI): domain Eukaryota; kingdom Viridiplantae; phylum Streptophyta; class Pinopsida; order Pinales; family Pinaceae; genus Larix; species Larix kaempferi. Next base: position 4,944,081 of record BSBM01000597.1, on the reverse strand, counting down.
TGTAATGTCTACACTTAATGGCTATCATGAAAACGTTGGATGTGTGTTCATTCTGTACATGACTTACTTCCGCTGTGTTTTTAAAAGATTTATGCATCTTCATATCTCCATTTAGTTTGTGATTGCTCATGGAATGAGTTTATGGGGCTGGATGCCCGGCTTGGGATCACGATCCTCTCCATTGCACTAGTATTATGGGAGGGGATGTGACAAACTAGGCATGATCTCCAGAAGAACACATGAAATTTTATAGCTGCCACTCAGAGTCACACATATAGACAATCCAATGCGCAACTAGGTTTATCAAGCATACCATTGTGTCACAAAGACACATTTACACATACATAATCAAGTCAACACACCATTGGGCTTATCGGGCCACCAACTATCACATGGATTCAATCACATAAAACTAAGCCAACGCACAGTTGGATTTATAAGGCCATCAACTGCCACACACATAGGCAAGACAACCCACAACTGGGCTTATCAAGCTATCCAACTATCATAACAACATCATGCACAACCAAGCCAATCCATAGGACACAACACACAACCAAGCCAGTACACAACTAGGTTTATTAGGTTGCAAATAAGACTATGGGAAAGGATTTCTAAGCTAGTAAGATCAACAACATAGCTACAAGCACCTCAAGAAGACTCATACATCTTGCTTCCCACAATACCTACCCCACACAACACCCTACTCAAGAGCAAGCATCCCCTTCACCACACCACGATTCACTCGAGCAATCAATCTTGCCAAGGTTCTTACTAGTGTGTGCATAGAAGGATAACCCAAACCTTGGTCGTCTTCCACCTGGAGGTTCCATCCTTCATTAGGTTTATCAAGGACGTCCAAACCCTACTCATCCACTCTCAAATTCGTACACAAGGCTCAAACAAGTCAATAGACTCAAGATTAATAGGTTGATACAAGTTCACATTCGACATCTCGACTCAAGCATCATACCCATCTCTTATTGCACTAACCCTTCCAGGATCCGGTATCCCCTTCACTGCTATATAGTTCCCTTGGGAAACCCATCTTACCAAGGATTTAACATGCAAGGAGTGTCAATATGCCTGGTGTCTCTCTCCAAGATGCATACTCTTGCAGGATAAATTCCAGACCATATGACTTTCTTGCTCTCGTCAGGATTCTCACTCTTCTCACCCCAAGAATGCACACTCCCTCCCCCTCCCTACCAAGAGAACAGAACCCCCATAGAAGTTATACTAACCAATTAATGATGGGATGTTCTCTATTATACAACAACAGTCCCAATATTATAACTGCAAGGTGACTGAGACATGGGACAATACCCATTTCACCCCCTTCCCGAGACAATAACTGCCTCAACCAATTCCTCATAGAAGAATTGAATGGGTGAGTGCATAGGTTAACATAGTGGCTCATGATTTGAACAAATCACTCCCAAGTCTTGTAAAAATCATGCCCCATTTCTTTGTTGTTTTTTTTGTAAGGTTTGAAATTATATTAAACTAAAGAAACTGTACAAAGCGAAGAAGAAACAACAAAGAAGCATTGTGTGTCCATATGTCACTGTTTGGATTCTTTTCCCTACTTTTTAAATGCCTATGGAATAAATATATGAGCCTTAGAACTGAAAGTATGACTAAATATAGAAAAAATCCCCCCCATTGGCTGGGGGTTATGAACAGACTAGCAAAATTTAAAATGGTTCTGCCAAAAACATAGCTAATATTAACACCAGATAAAACCATTCTAAAACTATTCATCATCAGTGATAAAGATAAGGGGAGGGTCTGGGTGGCTAGCACCTGGAATTTCGGCTTTGACAGGAGGTTGAGCATTGATTATACATGTGCTCGGGAAGTGGCGAAAACCAATTTTCGAGTCCAAAGAGCCAATGGAGGAGGCTCCATTGAAGGTCTTCCCCATTAATTATTTGGCCATGGAATTCAATTTGGAATTGATTCTTTTGTATTCCACTACTTGATTGTGATCCAACCACCTCATACCCTTTTCCAGACTAGCTAGATGAGTCTCCAAGGAAGCAACATTGTCATTATCCTGAAGCTTTCCCTCAACACAATCATCCATTGCCATACTGAGAAGATATTTCATGGTCCACAACATGCTTAGAGTGTGAGTGTAACAGGTTTCCTGCATCTTGGTGGAGCCAACATTTTCCAACATTCCCCTTAATTCATCAACCAATAGCTCTAGATCAGGTCAAATTCCTCTGCTCCGTAGATGATGATCCAATCGATACGTATGATTTCTTGCTCTTAGCTTCACCTACTACTAAAAAAACCCCTTAGCATTCTCCATGTCCTTTGTGTCCTGAGTCATATGGGTCCTCCTAGGGCCATCCACAGTCTTCTTCTGCATAAACTTATGACAAACCATCATGAAACTAGAATCTCCAATATGCCAAACATAAAGGAACTCACCTTGATGGAGATAGGAAAATAAAGGAGTGGTAGGGAAATGACGAGACCACAAAAATATTTGCCTGAAAACACTATTCAATATATGCCTAGGATGGTGCTGACTTTGACGCCCCCACATGAGAAACCACATCATAATGCAATCACCCGTGAGGAGGTGGATGGGATGAACATTAATCTCCATGAAATCTTGCATGAAGGAAGTGTTTGAGAACTAAAAGCTGGAGTAAAGAACCCTCAAGCGCCTGTAAGAGCTAAGCGAGTAGACCTAATGATGGGAGGCAAACACAAATTTCTAAGGACATTGAGTAGGACACATGCAGGCATCCATGGTATGCCCCACCACTTTCCCGAATAACTAAGCATGATCGATCCGCATGGATAGAGATCTACTACACCCACTACGGGGAGCCCCATTAATTTGTTGTTGTTTTTTTTGTAAAATTTGAAAATTAAATTAAGCTAAAAATATGTATAAAGTAACAATGTTTTCAGCTTGATTGTTTCCTGGGTCCATATGACATTGTTTGGACTGTTCACCCTATTTAGATAGATACTTTCAACAAAATGTTAGAGTCTTTGATGTAGTAGTTTGGGAAAAATGATCAAAAAGACCCCCCATAGGACGGGGGTTATGGCCAGTGTTACCATAAAAAGACTAACTAGATTCAAAATAGTTCCTATTGCCAAATTATCATAAACATTATGAGAACTATTCATCATAAAAACTAATGATGAGGTCAAAATATTGGTGAGAGGCACCTGTATTCTCGTTCTTCACTGGTTGAGTAGCATTGTTCCGACAAGAAAAAGGGCAACATCGAAAGACAAGTTGTGAGGTTGAGGCATGGAACGACGCCGCGTAGCCGAAAGTATTCCGAGTTAGCTCTTTTGCCAAGGTGTTTAGCTTGGCATTGATCCTCTCATCTGCTACAAGCTAGTTGTGAGGGACCCTTTGTAGACTCACCTCCAAATTGGCCATCCAGGTAGCCAAAGATATTCCCTAAGGGTCCTCCATGAGAATACCCTCCCCACAGTTCTAGAGGCACACCAAACATGGCTTTCATGCCCCAAACCAATCCCCAACGTATGTGTGTATATGGTTTCTCAAGTTTCGGTTAAACCAGTGTTCACCACCATAACCCCCATATTAGAAACTAATTGCTCAAGATTCGAATTATGGCGCTTACTTCTCAATCGATTTTCCAACTTAGAAATCTTGTCCTTGGTGCATGCCTTAATCTTCTTCTCAAAGTAGCCTTGAGTGTTCTGCATGTCCTTAAGGGCTTGAGATATATGTGTCCTCCTAGGGCTTGCCACCGTCTTCCTTGGAATGACCCTGGTGCGAGCCACGTAGACTGAGGGATCTAAGGAATTCCACACAGAGAGCCACAACTGATCGAAAGAAGGATAGAGAAAAGCTACGACCCAAATACAACTAGACCCAGAATCTCCACCACAAAAATAGCTACCATCGTCCATGCACCAAAGGTGCTTACATAAGCGTGTTTCGAATATCAACTTCATCATGACACCATATTCCACAAGAAAGTTGTTAGGATGAGAGTACTAAGCCATGAATGTTCGCATACAAACGAATCAATCACCACTCAGGCCGGATAAGAAACCATCAAGGAAAACGTACTTTGCACCAGGATTAATCATGAAGATGAGATGGCTAATCAATTCCCAATAGATCCTAAGAGAGATAATTGCTAACTTACATGAGTGATCCCTCGACCACCTATCTTAATGACTCATCGCCTCTCCTTGTGACCAGAGGAACTTGACACTCGTCAAAGAGACCCATTACTTTGTTGTTGCATTGCATAATCACCACAAGTTTTCTTTATAATAATAATAATAATAGAAATACATTTTCATTTCAACTAATATACATTTATCAAATTATTCTATTACATTGTTACAAATAATTCTATAAGAAATAGAACATTGAATTAAAATTTCATTTGATAAAAAATATCTTTAAACATTAGCAAATTGATTTATGTTTAAAATTAGAAAATTGGTATCTAGTGCTTTGTCCTCGCAACCGCCAACTGAAAGCTTCTCATTGAATGATGTCCCACTAAAAAATGACTTTCCATCCCTTTGACCCATACTCCAACAACCTATCTTTACTTTTATGGCAATGATGGAGCCATGGAGTCTTTGTAAGAACACCTTCATCAAATTCTAACCTATTGGAAAATAGCCATCCTCCCTATACCCTTCCTTGCCATCTACACTTTACATTTTTGTCATCTGCACTTTACATTTTAATAAGAATAAAGACACTCTTACGAGGATCTCAATGCCATTTTCTTTCTTTCTTTCCATTATCAATCTTATGATTTTATTTCCTCCGTATTTTATTCCCCTCTACCACCTAATTAAAAAATAAGAAATTTTGAAATTAATTTTTAGAAACCAATATTCAAGTTAGGATTTTTGGAAAAATAAAATATAAAAAAGAAAAAACTTTAAAAAATCAAAACAATAAATTTTTTAAAAATAATTAATAATTTTAAAACATTATAATTTTTAAAAGTACATAATTTTTTTGAAAGAATCTATAGTAAATTAATCAATTAATCTATAAAATATTTAAAATATATGTTTTTGTTTTCTAAATTAACCGAAATAATTTTATCTTAACTTAAGTGGTAAACAACCCATAAACCTTTTATTGATATCACACAATTATTTTCCAATAAAATTTGGAGACAACTCATTATATTACATTTAATTATTTTGTAATAAAAGTTGAATAATACATTCTTATAAGTTTTATGAATCTTTCATCATATCACACAATTATGTTCCAATAAAATTTGGAGACAACTCATTCATATTACATTTAATTATTTTGTAATAAAAGTTGAATAATACATTCTTATAAGTTTTATGGAAATCTGATATCACACTTAATTATTCTCTAATAAAAGTTGGAGGAGATATTATTATAGGTTTTATGGAAATCTATATGAATAGTAAAGAGATATTCATTCCCATTATAAAAATCCTATATTTGAACAAGGGAAGGGTTGTGATATAAATAAAAGAAGGGTCATTATGTAAATAGATGATGTGTTTAAAACGGATGGCACCATTAATGATAGACCAAGGTTGTCCCTTTTTTATCAATAATTCATATTAAAAGAGGGTCCTCTATGTAGTCTATGGTGAGATAGTATAACAAAGTAAGTAGGCTAATTAAGATGGATTTGAAGGTGGGTGGTTATCTTTGTCCAATAATAAGGTTTTTTTTACTCTTTATAAATGATCACATATTCATAACATTAAAGTTGTTAATTTACTTTCATTAAGGTGGTTAATCTATACACATTCATAACATTAAGATGCACATTTATAACATTAAGATGGTTAATTTACTTTCATTAAGGTGGTTAATCTACACACATTTATAACATTAAGGTGATTAATTTACTTTCATTAAGGTAATTAATCTACTTTGCATTAGAGTATCTTACTTTAAAAAGTGATTCAAAATGAATAAATCAGTTTTATTAAATAACTAATTACCAATAAAGAATTAATATCACTTGACTAGTACATGAAACATGGGAATCATTTGTTTTTTTACGTGGACATGATTTTTTTCTGTATGATTCTACCTTTGTCTTTAAAAATAAGTGATTTTATCATCCTATAAGAATACTTCACCCAATCCATCCTATGAGAATACTTCACCCAATCCAAACTTAGTGGAATCAGGTGAAGTTTCAAAAGAAACCAAGGTATTACGAATTGGTGTTAAAGCAATAGATTCATTTAATCTCTCAAAATATTGTTTTCTCGTAGTAGCTCAATGAAATTCATATTATAAATAACATAGAAATTGCATAAAATTTTATGGTAAAATCATGTTAAAAAACAAAATGCTTAAAATCAGTAGCCATTCTTGTTTGCATTGATTTTTTTGTAAATTGAATATTTAATAATGATAATCAAAATATATTTCTTACATAATATACTTTTAAGGGTGAACTCATATGTATAAAAATTTTAAATTTTTATAGCATTATATCAAAATTCATGAAACTCATATATACATTGATAAATTTTCTATTTAGTAATAAGATAATTTGTAGATAATTTTTTTTTTTTATAACAAATTTTCCAAAAAACATGGATGATATTTAATATTAAAAAATATTTTAACTGATTAAAAAAAATGGGTGATTTTTTTCCCACATCTATTTTATTATATTTTTTTCCAAAAAAAATTCATTTCTATTCAAAGATTAAAAGGAAATTGCATTTCATGTATTTAATGCACTTATTTTATTATATTTTTTTCCAAAAAAAAATTCATTTCTACTCAAAGATTAAAAGGAAATTACAGTACATGTATTTAATGCACTTATGGATTTAAGGAACATTTTATTTCTAACCTAGTGAAAAATAATCCTTATTTTAACTTTTTTCTTCTTTCTTAGTTTTAACCTCATGCCACCTTCCTAGAGAAGGTTTCCTAGTGGTTATCTATAAAGTTGCCTATGAAGCTATAGGATCATGAAGTGTTGATTTGCTATTCAAATGTATCAAAGTTGTTGCAATTGAAGTGAGAGGTTGTATCACAAATTGTGACATAAATGGTGAGTTGGCCCGACACCCCATGCCTCTCAGTTTAATAAGGGGAGAAGTCCAAATGATGCTTGTAAGTACTGGAACTATTAATAAGGAGGTTAGGTATCGATCATAATGGGTTGTCATGAATGTGGAGGAGATTTGAGTAGCTTTTGCCCAAAAATGGAGAATGATCTGTGGAAGAAAACCATGAGAGTTATGTAAATGACCCATTGCTACATCTAGAGTGGGAATATGAATGATGTATACAACATAATTTGTGTGAAGCAATAGTCCGGTAGTATATAGAGAAAGAGGAATGCATAATTTTTTTTTTGAATGTGTGCTTAGGCAAGATAGGGGCCACTAGGGATTTGCTTCTATAAGGGGGGCATGTGGTAGCTTTCTATCCACGTGGAACCTAAACCAACATAAAATCAGGATACACACATATATGATCTTGTTTTTAATTAGGGTGTGAAAGGTACAAAGGAAGACAATACTTGCTATGGTAGAATTATAAGAGAAAATGAATGCAGTTTGGATGAATAGCATACCAAGTTGGGAAGTTCTGATTTAGTCTTTGTGCACTCCTACAAATACAAATCGGGAGGATGAACCCCTTAGGATACTATAAGTAATGCGTTGGAACTACATCGGACTGCAGGAGGACGTAGTAACCTTGGAGAAAAGGAAGTTGAATATATAGTGTATTCTTTGTCTCACTAAAGGAATTATTGTACATGTAATTGTGTATGCTTCCAAGAATAGATAAATGTCATTGTTGTATGGATCATTATGGTGCAAGAGTGACTCGTGACTATATAAGCTACTAATATTATTACCCAATCACTTTGTAGAAGTTTGCAAATGACTGCAAACCCTAGTAACCAAGCTATCTGGGTTGTGGAAAGATTAATCAAGGTACCTAATGGTGGAAAGATAGTTACTACCTAGATGAAGATGATTTTAGCTAAGCCAATTGAAGGAGAAGCCTCATATTCATGTTCTTTATAAATTGTTGAATTAGTTGTTGATGAGGGAAGGGAACACCATGAAGAAAACAATGCAATGGAGAACTAAAATTTTTTCTGAGTACCAACTGATATTGATTTGGCTAAAATATCATGGATGAGAAAATGGAGATGGTGGAGGTGGAAAATTGTTATTATCATGCATGGGGATTCCATGTGTAATTGAAGCTAGTTTTATAAAGGACTTAGGGTGATCATTATTCAATGCAGATGATGGCTAAACTAGTGACCCATAGCTTGTGTTCATGTTTTAGAATGGTAGAATGATTCTAGAGATGCTCACTTTCCTGGGAACCTTTATAACTTCATCAAAGGATTGGGATGGAGGGACCAAAAACAATGTGGTATCCTCACTTTGTTTTCCAACTACAACATGTTTATTCTCCCCAAGATAGCGCATGAATACCTTGTGAGGAATAATGGTTGGAATAGAGTGTATGAACCCAAAACAACTTCTTGGATAAAAATGCTTAGAAAGAATGGGAAAAGTAATTATGGTTGTCTATTTCAAAAATTCAATTAGAGTAACATCAAGAACTTTACCCATTGGAAATAAATGCACACAACAAATTGGGGTTCCTTTGCAATGATTGTACCTTTCCACTTCCACACAAACTTCAATGGCCATTGAAATATATCTAATAATTGTATATCCCACTCATCAAGGGCTATTTAAGGAGGAAAAGAAGATGCTACCACTTAGTGAAAATTATTTGGTGCATTTCACAACCCATTGATTTGGTGGATGGTATTAATGGAGGCGTCCAATCATATAGAGAATAACTAACTTCTTTGTCAAACTTATGTCCAGTGTGATTTATTTCTAAGGTTGTTGGTGTTAATGAATAGAATGTCAAATTTCCCATTGGCCTGGGATTTGGGTGGCGAGAAGATATTGTAGAATATAGATGAAGGTAGGGAACTATGCTAGATGAAGTCTCTATGTTTTGCATCCATTTGATTATACTAAAGAAAACTGTTGTCGAAGTGTCTGCAACTGTGCAACCTTTGATAGAGCATATGATAATAAATGAGAAGAAAGTGATGTTTGTAGCATACTATGCTATCTCACTGGTGGTGTTGTAAACAAGGGAATGTGAATGGTTTGGTATAGGCATATTTTGTGTTAGAGGTATTGGAATTCATGGTGAGTAGATTGGTGAGTGAACTAAAGGCATAGGACTAAAAGGGGTAACTATAAGGGAGGGTGGGAATATAACATGATAATATATGGGGTTATGTTCATCTTTGGTGGGGGGGGTGACATAGTTGGAGGGGGGGGTGTGTGAGTACGAGGGTGGAGAGAGGGAGGTCACAACAATGGGCTTGTTGAGAAAGGGGGATGGATTGAATATTTATGATGGGTTGGGAATATGTGGCACTTCATGAAGGAGTGAGAATGCTAGCTTTGAGGTGTTTTGTATGAGGAAAAATATTTGATTAAGTAATGAGAAGCATGCAGGTGAATTCCAATCAAAATTAGGACACATCAATATTTAACAAAATCCATAATGGATTTGTTTAACAAGAGAAATTATAAGTTGGGTGATTTGAGTGAATGGGAGGGAAAATGTAGGAAAATAAATGAAGGGGTGAAGAAAGTATTGAAGGGAAAGGGAATCTAAGAGAAAGACAACTATGAATGGAATTACATATGCAATATAGATGAAATTCATTGAAAACAAAATTAATTTATTAGTAAAATTCACTAGGAAGGACATTGGACTTGGAATCCATGGTGTTGTTAAAGATACACCAATACAAACTAATGAATGTGAGGCTACAACCAAAAGAAGAGGTGTTGTCGGGGAAGCTAATGGTGAATCTTCTTGTTGAAGAAAGGATTCCACTTCAATTTAGTACTAAAGAAGGGAAACATAATTTTATGAGATATGGGTATGAGGGTTGGGATTCCATGAAATAGATCTGATAAAATCCTCTTGCTGGAGAAATAATTCCACTTTAATTCAGGACTAAAGTAGGTGACAACTTAGAGAATCTACCTACATAGTTGGGTGGAAGCACACACTTTAAGGAACCATATCTAGAATCATTATTCTATGAGCTACTAATGTTGAGAGAGGAATCGTAGATAAGAAGAGACGAAGAAGAATAGGTCCTTGAATGATGCTATATTACCAAATTGATGTGTAAAAAATAAAGGAAATACAATAAAGTGGATATTTTTCTATTAAATCCAAAAGTGATTTCTTGCATAGATAGAGTCTTCATTATTGGAAGATTCAAACTAGGGATGGTTAACTTTTTTTTATGTCATCCCTTTTATCTAATATTATAATCTAACTACTTATCTAATATATTGCATTTCTCCAACCTTTTGCTATATTGGGATCCATACCATCATTTACCATGACCACCCTCAAGGGGGAAAGTCCATTTAAAATTTCTAAGGTTTTTATTTAGTTCTTAGAAAGATCTGGCAATTTTCAAAGTGAAATAATTAAATTTATATAATTTGGTTGAATTATCTTAGAAAAAAATGGAAATTAGTGAATGCTTTTTTGTAAACAATCATGGAATGTTAGCCCAAGGGTGAAATTTATCACCTAAAAATTTCCCTAAATCCCAGTAGTTTTGTCTTGTTCTCTACCCTTTGGAGGGAATTTGCATCCTCAAGTTGCACTTCAGTATAGGTGTCTTCTTCCTTCGATGATCTTGTTGTTGATGATTTTTTTGCATTATGATAATCTTCAACAAAAATGTACAATTGCTCACATTATTACTAGTGTTTTTGTTTAGTTTTTTGTTCTTTGTTTCTTTTTGCGTGAGCCTATGCTTATGGATAAGAATCCTGGAGACGTCATATTTATATTTAGATACTTTACTGAAATTTTATATTCTTAGAACCAAGAATGTGAATCCATAAAAAATTCCTTCTATAGTATCACCTTGTCCAGTAGCCTCTTGCTGCTATCAATCTCAATGAATATTTGTTAATATATGTAACAAAACCCAACATAATCCTCTAAAGATTTTTTTAATTATCTTCCTCAAGCATTCTAGATATCTTCAAAAATTGATGAATGATAAAGATGTACAGGAAAATTTGGGAGGTGAGCCCAAATGAGAATTTTAATTTCAAACATAGTGGTAGGACCCAAATATGAAAACCATGGTGTAAGATTGACTCATCCCTAAAACCAAGTACCTTCAATTTTTTTTGATAATTGAAAGTGTTTGAAAATTGCATTATAAAGAAACCTATAAAGTATAGATATACCTCACAATGATTCATTTAGGTTGAAAAGATCCACTATTACAAGTCTAATGTAAGAGGATAGAAGCCATTAAATCTACAAATGACCATAGATGATTCATAAAATGGGAGTATATCTATGGCCTCTACTTTAGATACATCTATCATTGGTGCCTCTTTATATTTCTCCATGATATATACACTAGGTAGAAAAGGATTCAAAGTATCTATAGTACAGGGTTTGATCCTAATGACATCCTTCAAATAAACATGCATTAAAGATGAAGGAACTCCATTTCTCGATGCTCCTCCAAGCAAGTGCAAAACCAAAGTAAGAATCATATCTTTATAATTGTTGTAGTCAAAAACAAATTATGGCCATTATTTTTTTACAACCAGACAAAAGTTGATGCCAATCCATATGGATTTCTTGCATGAGATCCAAGTTGTGCTTAATAACCAATCCATATGGATTTCTTGCATGAGATCCAAGTTGTGCTTAATATATCTACCACATATCGAAGGTGTTCAACCACAAGATTAAAATTTTACCATTAACTTAAGACTAGACTATGATTTCAAATATTCTTTCGATATAATATCCATTTGGGATTAATTCCCCTTAGAGTGTTAGATATAGCAGATATTTTATTAAACACTTGTCATGCATGCATTTTTTCAAACACTTGTCGTGTAAGAATTTTGTCAAATACTTAGCATGAATCCATGTGTGGAGAAAGACAATGATACTCAATATGATCACAAGAAATTTTAATGATGGCGAGTCACTTAGTCTCTTACTAGTCCTCAAGTGTCTTCTACATATCTCGTGATTAATTCTTTAACAAGAAAAAGGGGAAAATCACGGAACATCATAAAATTAGTTAGGAAAATGTTGGATTTGGATTTCCAATATCTAGTATTTTCTTCAATGTTGTCTCACTTGTGGAAAGAGTGAAAATTGATCATTCATCATTACAAATTTATACTTAGATAATTTTATTGAGTGACATCTGCCCTTTCATTAGTAGTACTTGAATCAATAAAATTAAGGATCTTTGTTGTGAAAACTAAATTTTGGTTGAAGTTGGAAAGGAGGAAAGGTTGTCAGTATGTTTATTCAATATGGAAGACAAGGAATGCCTTATCTACTTAATTTTTTAGAGAGAATACTCAACCCACTATTCACGTTGCTTCTTTTGAAATGAAAAATGTAGAATGTGAGGCAAGATACCGATATATTGAAAAAGGCATAAATATATGCAAGTTATCCCACATACTTTTGTCATTTGGTTTAAAAATCTCTCTCTCTCTAAATATAGGTGGAAGTTTTCTCTGTGTGTGAGAGAGATATTTTTCCCACATACTTTTGTCATTTGGTTTAAAACAATCTCTTTCTCATAGTAAACTTCCACATATATTTCAATTAATGTTTTCAATGTTTTGGTTGTGTAAATATAAAGATACATTTTTTTCTTTCAACACATTATCTTCAATTAATGTTTTCAATGTTTTGGTTGTGTAAATATAAAGATACATTTTTTTCTTTCAACACATTATCAATAAGGGAAAACTTATGTATAAGTTTCTTTAAAAAATAGTTTAAAATATATTTTAAAAATAAAAATAGGAAAATACTATTCTATTGGAAAGAGGATTCAATGATGAATCACTGGCATTAATTCCACCAATTGATACCTAATTAATGCTGATAGAAATCCTTTGATAGTGATTTCACAACCATCTTGGTGAAATGAAATGAACATCTCTTGATAGTTATTGGAGTATTTCTCCATGGAAATAAGCAAATGTATACCAAAAAGGATCTAATCCTCCATTGTCTTTGATGTCAAAATTATCCATGAGTGTGTATTCTTCAACATTAAGTTCCACCTTATGCACCACCCCTTCACACTAAAAGTGTTTATGACTTTGGATGCTAATGGGGAAGTGTTAGAAAATATGAACATGGAATATTTCCAATTGCATAACAATTTATTGTCAAGAATGGTTAGGGTATTACCAAGGATCCACCATAACAATGGATCCTTTTATAAACATATATGTAAAACTTGAAGGTATAAAAACTACCTAACCCAATCATTGCAACAAGAAATACTAAGAGTTCCCCCATTTATAATGGTCAAGGGGGTTAATATTGTTGAATAGAATGATCATCTAGGTTTTTAGAAATATTTAGAGTATCCTCTTCCAATCTAGATTTAAAGTGATATTTGCGTGGGTAGTCATTCATGAAGGTTGTAGACATGTCCCTTAAACTAGGGTTGATAGTATTTTAGATACATATTTTAGGTAAATGGATTAGGTTTCTGGATAGCTAAATTGGAAAGGCTTTTAATTTGCGACGTTTTAAAATTTGTGGCTTCCGCGGGCCTCCTTGTCATATGCATAATGATTTTTATTAAATACATGTATTTTTATCTCAATATATTCAACATGACCCTACCCTCTAGCTAGAGTAATATTTTTTTTCTAAAGAAAACTAGATTTAAATATTGTTATCTTAGTTTAGAATTGTTGTCCTAGGTACATATTTTGCACCAAATTTTTATTTCAATTTTCCTTTGACTATGATGCTCAAAACATTTGGATGTATTATTGGACTAAAATGTCTTTCTAAAACAAATGCATTAGTTGAACATCATCAAGAGCTATCCACATTATGGTCTTTTCTAGGATTTAATACACCTACAAACTTTCCAAGTTCCCACTAAATTTTTTACAACTCCATCTCTTAACCCACGTATATATTTCTCTATCCAAGTTCAGTATAACCACATTTACAAACCAATATCATTAAAAATAATTTCAATTTCAACTCATTTTTTGCATCTCTACACTTATCACTAGCCATAACGATTTCCAAACATAGTTATTTTTCTTGCAACAAACCTGAATTCCATAGTTTTAGGGTTTTACCTAAGAAATATTTTATGTGGACTAGATGTTGGGAAAGGTGTGTCATCCACCTTGCAGTCCTATAATAGAGTAGGTAATGATTTTTGAGATGAATCAAAGAATAAATGTTGAGTAGTGGTAGGTGATAAATACAAATCACTAATAGGAAATGGATGCTAAACCATAATATTTGGCCAATTAATTTCTAGTGGTTTTGGTTTTGTTATGTTTATTTATCGAGTACTAGGGTTGGAGGAAAATAATGTGTTAGTTTTTTAACTTACTATTATGATGCTAAAATTCCTCTAAAATCCTTATGCTATTGAACACTCTTATTAAAAGCATAGAGACTATAATGCATTGTAACAATTTGCTAGTTGTTGAATAATACATTGAGTATGATTTGGAGTGTGGAGTCCCCCCCTAGAAGGATTTCTATAGGAAATAGTTATATAATGGTTGTATGTTTTTGTATGTTGTTCATTATTGCATTTTTTTATATATTTATGCACATTTTCCTCTATTTGATTAGTGTAGGAAGCATATTTTGTACCTCTAAATTCTTTCATTTGGTATCAAACCTTGATCACATTGGATCCAGGGTGTTAAGGACATTTTTTTTGTTATATAATAGTTGTTTGAGAGGGATTTTGCACAAAAGGAGAACTTGTTGCAAGGAAATGGAATACATATCTAGAGTAGAGATGGAGAAGTTTAGTTTCACTAAATTTGATTTGTGCAATCTCAAGATGGAGGATTTAATTGTAGATTAAGATCTATGGGTTGTAGTATTTGGAACTAATACCTCTAGTATGAAACATCAAGAATGGGAAGTGTTGGATAGAATGGAAAGAAGCCTTATTAAGATATTTTTTCCCAATTTAGTGTTATTGAATGTTTCGGAAGAGAAAACCACAACAACTCTATAGAAAAAGTGGTAGGATTTGTACCAGACTAAATCCCCGATTAGTAAATGTTATCTTTGGAAAAAAATGTTCATCTTTAAATTGGGTGATGGTGTTTTTGTTGTCGATAATTTGGATTTCCTTAATATTGTTGTGACCTAGATGATATCAATTGGAGTGAAAG
This sequence comes from Larix kaempferi, assembly GCA_027924585.1. NCBI lineage: Eukaryota > Viridiplantae > Streptophyta > Pinopsida > Pinales > Pinaceae > Larix > Larix kaempferi. Next base: position 4,928,790 of record BSBM01000597.1, on the reverse strand, counting down.
TGGATGAGGAGAATCATTGTACGAATCTTCTGTGTGATTTCCTAGATCATTCATGGGACAACCTAGTAATGGCCATTTGAAGCACTGTAAATATTATAGTGCTTGATGAGGCTATGACTACTTTAATATAAGAGGAGGTGAGGTAGAAATATTTTCAAATATACCAATGAGGCCTTAGTTGTTCATGGACGATGGAATGACAAAGGTAAGAAGAGGGAAAATGTAAAATATAAATCTTGAGGGAGACTTAAGTCTCTTGGAAATTCAAAGTGAAAATGTTGGAATCATAGCACGGTTGAGAATTTCAAAAGAGATTTAAAGGAAAATAAAAAGAAGAACGAGAAGGAAAATAATAATTTTGATAAAGAGTCTGAAAAATATTCTTAGGAGGATGGTGGAGATGCCTTTGTTGTATCTTTCACAACCTATGTAGGCTAGATTGCATGGTTGATAAACTCTAAAATTTCCTTCCATATTCCTTACGATTGACACTAGTGTTCAGTGTATGAGAAATATGATTTTGGGATGATATAACTTGGTGATGAATCTCCTCTCAATATAGTTGGTCATGGTAGAGTAATGATTAGATTCCCTAATGGAAGAGTGAAGGGAATCAATAAAGTTTTTCACATTCCAAGTTTTTCATATAACCTACTATTATTAAGAAATATTATTGATGTAAGGTGTATGATAGTTTGAGGAGATATGGTGCTTGCTAAGGGTATTTGTGTGGGAAATTTGTTTAAGATTAATGTGTGCACCATTCAATGTATTAGTTCTTCAATATTTGCACCAAAGTGGTCTATAGAATCTACACCCTAACAATGAAAACCTATATATACTTTTGATGGTCATGATTTCTAGGTACTTAAGCAAACACTTTCTTTAGAAAGCAAGTTACTTTTAGAGAAGACAATGCTATGGAACCAAAGATTTGGATGTAGAGGTGAGAATGATATACAAGCCTTAAAAACAAATTGTTTTTGAAATATTGAGTGGTTTTGCTTTTGAATTTGATTTCTACAAGCATTGCATATATGGAAAACATAATCATGTTCAATTTTATTCGATCTCTCACAAAGATTTTGGGTTGTTGGAGTTAAATCATTCCGATGTAAATTTTGGTCCTTTTAAAGTTCATTTAATTATTAAGTATTTGTATTATGTGTCATTCGTTAATTATTATTTTAAAAGGACATGGTATATTTTCCCACAACTAAATATGATGTATTTATTGGGTAATATATGGGGTAAATGTATGCAAATATATATGTTGTAGAGCCAGTCTAATAAAGGGGCCACATGTGCAATGACTTGGAATATGCATGTATAGAAGACATGTAATCATTATTGATGGGAACAAGTGAATTTGATGTATGCATGTCTTCGGGTATTTAGAGGAGGTTCTCCTATTATTTAAGGAGTTATTGTATAACTCATATTTGTTATCTAGTTTAGATTTGTGCTCCACATTTACATTTCCTATACATGGTGTGTAGTCTTGTCTCTTAAGATATCAAGATGAAAGGTGACAAGTTGTCTAAAATGAAAACCCTTAATGAAACAATCATTAAGGAGGTTCATAAATTGAAGAAATAAAATAATAACAAATAAAAGTTAGAAAATGATGAGCCAATGGAAGAATTAAAAAAAAAAGATGAATAAATCTGTAGATTATGAAACCATAGTAAAAAACTACTTGATGAAATAGATTAAAAGAAGAAAATAAACGTTGCCAAAATTTCGAGAAAAAGAAAGAATCTTGAATGAGGAGACTACAGAAAGAATCAAAAAGAAAATCTGCAAGAAGGTTGAAGAAGCTTTGAATGAAGATGAACTGAAATAAAATTAACAAAAGATCAAGTTGTAATTGATGAAGGATGTGAGAATTTGATGGATGGAATCACATTTCATCTTTAAAAGGAGAAGGAAGAAAGAATTCTAGAAAGTCACCATAAAATATTTGAAGAATTTTAGCTCCATCTTGAGGATGTACATGCCATATATTATGACATTATTCCAAAGGACAAAGTGATCAAAGACCAAGCACAAAGGATAGTGGATTACATTATCTCAAACAAGAAGACATATGTAATGAAGGAAAACCATCAAGTGTGAAAACATATCTACACCCATATTACTAAGAAAGACAAGAATATCTACATCGATACTACCAAGGAAGAAGATGGAATAATCAACAATATTAATGGAATAGAGCATCAAAAACCATTATTTGACAAGATATTTTCAAAGACCATAAACTACAATAAATTGGATAAGCCATAACAACAAAACAGGGAATCAAAGGAAATAAAATTATGTGACAACTATCTATCAAGGATTAAGACTGCAAATTTGTATGGATGGATAATCATCAGCAGAAAAAAAAGAAGTGGAGATATAATGAAATCCTATTGCTTCATTTAATCATATGTAAATCCATTAACTACAAAGCTTTGAGGAAAAATATTTTCGAAGGAGGGTAATATGATATGACCCAAGGGGGTAATATATGGGAGTAAATGTATATGCTATGACCCCAAGGGGGACATATATGAGGGTAAGTGTATGTAAATACATATGTAATAGGGTCATCCTAATGAAAGGGGCCTCATGTTCAATGAGTTGGAATATGTATATATAGAGTACATGTAGACATTATAGAGGGGAACATGTCACGGGTAAATTTGAACCCAAATTCCAACACCATATATGTCTAATTTTAGACAAACCTCTGTCGACACTCCAACAAAGTATTATTTTTTTAAACGTTGGTAAAACTTCGACAAATATGTGACAACAACAACGGGTCATCAAATAACCGAAAATTGAGTGTTGAATAACATATGTATTTATTTTAAGCTATATGTTGAATATCCGACACCATCTTAGTTGAATATCCGACAACATTTACTTACAACAGGGTCGGATAACTGACCAAGAAGTCGTCAGTTATCCGACATATTTAACCACATCTAGGAGAAAAAATCCGACGACAATTGCCGTGGGAGGTAAAGAAACCTTGTCGGAGCTAGTTGAATGGACATCAGATTTGCGACACATTCTTAGTCGATTAATCGACCAATATCTCGTCGAATATCCGACAACATTTACTTACGCCTGGGTCAGATAACCTACCAAGAATCCATTGGTTATCCCACATATTTAACCACATCCAGAAGACAAAATCCGATGACAATTTCCGTGGGAGGTATAGCAACCTCGTCGGAGCTAGTTGAGTGGGAGTAGGATTTGTGACGGAAGTGAGGAGTTAAAAAAATATCCCTTGGGAATTCTCACTAACCAATGTTGAAATGAAAGATATTTCTCTTCTCATTATTGAATGCAATGTGCTTAATCATTTGGACCATAGATTTATGTAGATAATAGGAAAAGTCTTTGTTGACCTCATGATATTTGTAACATCCCCAGTTTGACCCCATGGCATTTAAATTGTAAATGATGTAATATTGTTATAAAATCATGGTGAGGAGCTCAAGGCCAAGGCCCTGCCATCGATTTATTGATGCATATGGTTTGCATGCTAGCCAGGAACATTGGAATTTCAAACATCATGTAAATATGCATTTTAATAAAATACCCACAACTAGCTATGCAATGCAACAAGAGATGGGGGCATGATTTTACAAGGAATTGGGAGGGAAAACATTCAAACCCTTGGATCCAATCAAGTCAAGCCAAGTGTCAATGAAAGAACCCATCAAACCCTCAACTACCCATGTTGACTTTTGTACCTAATCATTGATTTCTCCAAAGAGTTGGTTGAGGTAGTTAATGCCTTGGGGAATGAGAGGTATGGCTGTCCAAATTCAGGTATGGGAAAGCCACCCTGCATGGGAAATTGCGTTTTGCTTCTTGGGCAAGAAAAGGGCCATGAATTGCTCCTCAAGCCATTATCCATTAGGCAGTATTCCTCCCTCACGAGTTGGGAGCTACTTCGTTTTTTTTCCCCATCGAAATTGGGTATTTTCCTTCATTCTCAACTGGGAGAAGGGCATTTTTGTGTTGTATACCAATGGGGAAGAAGGGGAGTCGAAATTGGGTTCCATAGAGACCGTTTGACTATTGAATGCTTAGTTAGTTGGGAGAGAATTCGTTTTCTTCCTTGTGAATGTTTTTCCCCATCCCATAATCTGTTTTTGGCTAGAAACGAATTGGGGAAAACCCATGACCATCCTGTTGTAAACCCCATTGTTAAATGTGTATCCCTGCCCAATGATTGTGCTTGCTATGTGAGAAAAGAGTATGTTGGGGTATGGGTTATGGGTCTCCATTATTTTGGCACGAGCTTGAGTGCAAGCATCCAAGGTTCTGATGTAGCCTGATAAACCCAGCTATGGACTGGCTTGGCTCAAATGAAATGCTTAATTGGCTGTGTATGAGCTGAATGTACCCTTCTCCTTGTAAGAATCATGCCCAGCTCGGGGTTGGCCTTCGGACGGATTGAGTATATGCCGTTGAAGATCCTACGTTTGGGTGGAACGTTGCAGTGACATAGCTAGTTGCTTGGGACAATTGCTAAAGGAAGATAAGTATCTGATGTGTATTTACTTCTGCAATGTTTAATTTGATGATTATATTGATATGTTGAATGCATGTGATATGTGTGTGGATAATTCTATTCCGCTGTGCATGTTTTCTTTGAGTTGCATCTGCACACATATGCATTTTGTTGAAATGTCAAATTGTTTGTACTTATATGAATGGTGAAATGGGCTAAGTTTTGCAAAAGCCAGATTTTAGTGCCATGTACCCTCCTTCACATTGGATAGATGGGTGGGTATGTTACAGATGGTATCAGAGTGAAGGTTGCAACATTTGGGCCTTCATGGGCTACCTATCATAGCTTGCAGGGGTAAGTATGCTTCCTGTTTATTATAGACCATTAAGAAAAATTTCAAACTTTCAAATTTTCAAAAAAATTTCTAAGTGTTTTTGAAATTTTTTCTAAGTCTGTATCGGAAAGAACTCAGCGAGTTCGTCCGCAACGGCGGAAGGAATTGACAAGTTTTTGCCGAAATGATCGATCGAAAATTTTTAAGTTCGCCAAACCGGAAGAACTCAGCGAGTTCGTTCGCAATGGCAACGAAACTCAGCAAGTTTGTCCGTAACAACAGAAAAAGTTGATGAGTTTGCGCCACAATGTCGGAGGAAGCTGGCGATGCGCCGCAACGGCAGAAAAATTTGGTGAGTTTCCACCACAGTGTCGAAAGGAATTGGCGAGTTTCCGCCGCAGTGTCAAAAGGAATTGGTGAGTTTGTGCCGCAGTGTCGGAAGGAATTGATAAGTTTTGCCGCAATGACGGAAGGAAAAGCTGAGTTTTTGACCGGAAGAACTCAACAAGTTTGTCCGCAACGGGTCGGAAGAGAATTGCCAAGTCTGCCAAAACAGAGAAGAAGCCACAAGGGGTAAATCCCCCTTGACCCCCGTCGTCCCCTGGAGACAGTCGTTGAAAATGTGAAATGCATTCTCTATGCTTGGGATGAGAAGCAAGAATTGCATAAGAAGAGTGTGGAGGCCTTATTAAGAGTAATTGATTGTAATATGCATTGCGGAAGAGAAATGGGAGCAGCAAGGCAATGTCAATAAAAGGGAGGTTCCTCACCTTAAACTATTTATGTTTATAGCATAAGAATTGCATATTTGGAAAGTATCAAAAATGAATGATTACATGTAGGTATATGTTGAATTGCTAATTCATAAGAAGATCATAGCTAATGATTACTTGTATGCTCGGTAGGAAATCCAAGAAAAGGATCACCTGTGATGTAGAGGAGAGACTCCATGTCATAATGAGGAATTGAAAAGGGAGAATTCCTTAACTCCTCTCTTGCTATTGTGTTTTTATTTCCTGAGTTTTATAAACTAGAAATTATGGCATAGGGATGCTGGAAATGCAAGAGAATAATGCATATGAATTAGTGGGCATGATTAGAAAGTCATTGCATAATGCATGTGAATTGCTTATGCATGAGAATGATGTTGCATATTGATAAAATAGTGAAGTTACACACGCAATAGCCCACTAATGGTAGTGCCTATGGTTGATGACAACTAATGTTGTAGGAACTAGATCATAGAAACATGTTTGAAAATGCAAGATATTGGATAAGTGAGATGAATATGCACTAGTTGCAATACTAATAAACATTGCACAGTGCATGTGAAAATGTTTGTGCATGTATATGATATTGCATATTGGTAAAATAGTGAGGTTTTACATATGCAATGAGCCACTCAAAATAATTATTGTGGTTACTAATAATTAGTTGTGTTCGCGCTGGTTGTAGGACCAAAGACGACCGAAGCATGGCTAAAGATGTGAATGGTGATTGTTGCATATGACCAACAACCTTATGAAGAAAGGATGGTGCAACAAATCTGTGATCATAAGGTTGGAAAAATGACTGTGTAGCCTTGGTAAGAGGCCAACTGATCAAGTAACATCAAACGATGTTAATAACAACCATGCGTGTAATGGTTAGTTGTGCTTAAGTGCATGAGTGTGGAAAGAGGGTTTGGTAATATTCCTTCCACTATGTTTTAACTATGTTGATTTGGTTGCAAGTGGTATTGAGTGCCTGAATGTGAATGCCAACCTATCGAGTATGGTGAGGTGCATGTAAGTAAAGGCAAGGATCCTTGCACCCTATAGATTCTTAGAAACCTCAATGCATTCATATAAAATTATATCATACCATTTGTGTATGTTGGTTGTGAGTTTAACAACCAAAGAAAGTGATGACTTATGGTCCTGTTGTAGTGTATGCCATATGAGATAGGCATGGTTAGGCTATAATATGTTGAAATGGCTAGTATTCATGGATTAATGCAAGGTTGAATGCACATTAAAAGATTATGTAAATGTTGTGAATGTGCATGCATATGTGTGGGTGCACATGTTGAGATGCATTGTGTCAATGCATGGATGTGACATATATATGTTTCAATACAGTTAGATAATAGATGAAATGGTGGACTATTGTTAATACTGAGGCCATTTCATGAGCTGCTGTGAATGCAGGAGAATGATTGCATGAAGAAGGTAGTCATTTGATGGGCTACCAGAGCACTCTGTTGGAAGGACAGAGTTGCATGGAATGGGAAGTAATGAGTATTTACAGTTTATTAAAATTGCATGGATAGTGTGACTATGTCTTGCAATTTTATTATGATGATGATGCATATATATATATATATATATATATATATATATATATATATATATATATATATATATATATATTTCATTGCATTTCAAATGTTAACAACGGAAGGTGTTTGAATTATTGAGCGTTATAATTCTAAGATCACTTCAGTGACTGTTGTAGCAATGAAAAGATTATATGCATAGATACTCATAACGTGTTTGGCTGATTGAAGTTCAGTTTTCAGGTAGAAAAGTCTTGCGTATGGAAATAAGGATAAGTCCATAGTAAAGACAGGGATCTACCATGTGCAGAAGCCAAAGGTTATGAGAAGGTTCTCATGGTTGTAACTTATGCATGAAACAAATCTGAAAATTGTCTGATTTAAGTTTATGAGAATAATCTCTTGGTTGCAAATCTAATTTATGTAGGAAAATAGATTTGTAAATTTTAGATTTGAGAATTTGCTTATAAATTGCTAATCATTGTTTGGATTATATAAAATTGTGTCAGGAGGACATGTTGTAGGTGGATGTTCATGTATGGTAGCAAGGGTGAAACCATAATGGACAGAGGGATAACACTTACAAGAGCCAAACAATATGAGGAGGGCCTCATTGCTAAGCAAATCAATTTCTGTAGGAGATAGAATTTTAAATTCATATTGAATTTAATTATTAATGACATTGATTGGTTATGGAACAATCAGATTTGAATTTTATTGTTAAATGTTGTTGACTGTTTGGCTATTTGATAAGTGTGCCAGGATGACACATTGCAGGAAGACCATGTGTGATGGCTTGCAGAAGCCAAACTAGATGGAAAGGATCCCATGCTTTGGAAATGGGTTTCGGGTGAAATGCCATTGTAAATGTTGATAATGTCCCAACTGCACTACATGTTGCGAAGCCATGTGAGTGAAATGGAGAAATTATGCCAAGAAGGCATGTGTGAGTTATGGAATGTGAAAATATTGGGGTGGAAAACCGAAGTATTGTTGACTCAGAGAAGGGAGCCCCCATTCTTTGCAAATAAAGGAAATATGCATCTGAAGAGGGATAAGTATTATGTAACCCTAACTCAGAATATACATGTCTGGTTATTAGATTTAATATGCAGAGCATGTTTTATTATTCCATTATTATTCCAGGCTGCTTGAGAATGATTAGGGCCTACATGTCTCACATCTGAAAGGGAGTGCATACCTTTTTGGTGTTGGGTTATGATAGGGTTGTCAATATTGACTACACCCTAAGGGAATGGATGCATTCCTGGTGTTTCAATACTTGAGAGTGAATGTTATGAAATATGTTTACAATTTTAGAGCAGCAGTACTGATGAGTTTTCTTATCCATCTTGTGTTGTCAGCTAAAACAGATGCAATTTGGTATTGCACACGGAAAAAGCATAATGAATGGCTGTTGTGGAGGTATTGATGAAGGGTTTTTGCATGCCTAATAAACCCATTCAATGCACTAGTTTGGCATTATTTGCTTGGATGTTGTGGGTATTGTGGGGCCATGTTGGCCTGCAGTCAAGAAAGACACCTATAGAGTTCCTAAAGGGAACCGTTGGTTTGCACCAAAGAAAGAGTGCCATTCTTGTGTGGATGAACAATTATTATGCGCATGAAGGGTTGTGACATGTGTGAAAGGCTGATGAAAGCCTAAGGCAGAGTGGTAGAGCCTTGACCTATAATGGTTGGTGGTGCAGTTTCCTTCCATTGGTTGATGATCCAGACAAATGTGCTGGCTCGGAAATGGAGAGGGCCAACCAGGTATGGGACTGGTTAGGCACCACAAATGCTTGGTAAACCGAGTCCGCGTGAAGGTGTACTGGTTGGGAATTAACTATTTGATGTTGTGGAGCAACATGCGTGTTGGCCAAACATACCAAGGATTGTGGAGCAACATGCGTGTTGGCGATCCCAAGGCTTGCAAAGCGAAGCAGGATCCTGTGGACGAGAAAGGAAATGCACAATACAGATAAGTATTCATTTTCATTTGGTTCTTGTTTGGAATAATGAAGATTTTAGGAACAGCTAAGTTGATACACTATTGTTTCTTTGTTGGAAACCTTGGGCATTGCAGGAAAGCAAGGGCCCTGAAAGAACTATAAAATTCTTAGTAAACCAGAGAGTAACTGGTTGGGCGCTATAAATTTCTTGGTAGAGCTAGAGAGTAACTGATCGGGCGCTATAAAATTCTTGGTAAATCCATAGAGTAATTGATGCTCGATAAATTCAGAGAATAGTTGGTGGGAGCATTAACCACTTGATGTTGTGGAGCAGCCGATGTGTTGGCCAAACATCCCTTAATTAATTGATAAAACCCAGTCGGTGTACTGGCTTAGCATTTCCATTTGAATGATTGTGGAGTAGCATGCGTGCTAGCCCAACATTCATTATTGCATCCACGGGAAATCCAATGCTTGCAAAGCGAAGAAGGATCCTGTGGAACAAAGTGAAGACATCCAATACATATAAGTATTTGGTTATCTTGTAGCTTCTTACTTATTTAATAGGAATATACATGTGTATGTGATTTGGATCTGATTTCCTAAACTCCTGTTAGAGATAAACCCTATGAAAATAAACTAAACATGTGAATTGATTCAATGTTTGAGTGTAGGTATTGTTGGAAGCAAGAACTATGAAGGTATCCTAGAGATGCATATGGACATGTGACCGTCCTAAAGAGCTCAGTATGAGCAGTAATGAAAGATGGCGCTAGTGGAATTGTGTGGGTCCTAGCAGCCAAAGGTTCTGTAAGCAACAATGGGGAAGGGTTCCCTAGTTGAAAGGCATTAGATAGACCTTCAACACTAAGTGTCATAACCAAGAAAGGGCAAGTCAAGCATTCACATTGAAATGAAAGAGGTTAAGGACCATAGAACCATAAGTGATGGCGTGGCTCCAGATTGGAACAAGACTAAGAGGGGGAAAACTATTACTCTTCTCTTTCCCTTTTGATTGATGCATCTTAAAAACAAAGGATTGTTGAGTGCATGTCATAGCTGAAAATAGATTGTGTTTAATTGCTTGAAATAAATTGTGACTGCTGAAATAGTTATTTTCCTGTGAAAGGATGAACATGAATGAGTTCATGTGTATGTTGGGAAAGCATGAAATGTGTGGAAGTCTCATGAGTAAAGCATGGACGTTCCAAGTCAATTGGAAAAATAATTGACTAATTTTAATATTGTGTTATGCTTGTCGTAACAGGAATTGCCATTATGAGTCTCACAGGTGAGACATTGAAAGCCATTGGTTGCAGTTGTTACCAACCAAGTGTTGCTAGTGAGCAAAGTGAGAGCCAGTTGTGCACCTTGATCATGGAAGCAGACCAAAAGCTATTTGTTTTGGCTGGAAATATTCCTCAATTAGTTACCAGGACAGCAAGAAAGATGGTAGCCATGGAATTCCAGATTTGTAGATCAATTGGAAGGGTAATAAAGGAAAGGGATTGCCGTGAAAAAATGCCCACTTGCAGAGATGGAAGATCAAAGCCAGCAGGAGCAACTTGAGGAAGCCAAAGGACTTGATTCTGAAAGGTCAAAGTAAAGAGATGGAGTGCAGGACATACCTGCCACCATTTGTGAATTTTCGAGGCATGTCTAAAGTGGGTATACATTCTGAAGTATTGGAACACCAAGGATAGTGTTATTCCAAGGGGAGGGGTATCTAATGTCCTCATTTTGACCCCATGGCATTTAAATTGTAAATGATGTAATATTGTTATGAAATCATGGTGAGGAGCTCACGGCCAAGGCCCCGCCATCGATTTATTGATGCATATGGTTAGCATGCTAGCCAGGCACATTGGAATTTCAAACATCATGTAAATATGCATTTTAATAAAATACCCACAACTAGCTATGCAATGCAACAAGAGATGGGGGCATGGTTTTACAAGGAATTGGGAGGGAAAACATTCAAACCCTTGGAGCCAATCAAGTCAAGCCAAGTGTCAATGAGAGAACCCATCAAACCCTCAACTACCCATGTTGACTTTTGTACCTAATCATTGATTTCTCCAAAGAGTTGGTTGAGGTAGTTAATGCCTTGGGGAACGAGAGGTATGGCTGTCCAAATTCAGGTATGGGAAAGCCACCCTGCATGGGAAATCATGTTTTGCTTCTTGGGAAAGAAAAGAGACATGAATTGCTCCTCAAGCCATTATCCATCAGGCAGTCTTCCTCCCTCATGAGTTGGGAGCTACTTGGGCGTTTTTTCCCATCGAAATTGGGTGTCTTCCTTCATTCTTAGCTGGGAGAAGGGCGTTTTTGTGTTCTATACCAGTGGGGAAGAAGGGGAGTCAAAATTGGGTTCCATAGAGACCGTTTGACTATTGAATGCTTAGTTAGTTGGGAGAGAATTCGTTTTCCTCCTTGTGAATGTTTTTCCTCATCCCATAATCCGTTTTTGGCTAGAAACGAATTGGGGAAAACCCATGACCATCTTGTTGTAAACCCCATTGTTAAATGTGTATCCTTTCCCAATGATTGTGCTTGCTGTGTGAGAAAAGAGTATGTTGGGGTATGGGTTATGGGTCTCCATTGTTTTGGCTTGAGCTTGAGTGCAAGCATCCAGGGTTCTGATGTATCCTGATAAACCCAGCTATGGACTGTCTTGGCTTAAATGAAATGCTTAATTGGCTATGTATGAGTTGAATGTCCCCTTTTCCTTGTAAGAATCATGCCCAGCTCGGGGGTGGCCTTCGGACGAACTGAGTATATGCCATCGAAGATCCTACGGTTGGGTGGAACGTTGCAGTGACATAGCTAGTTGCTTGGGACAACTGCGAAAGGAAGATAAGTATCTGATGTGTATTTACTTCTGCAATGTTTAATTTGATGATTATTTTGATATGTTGTATGAGCATGAATTGTGTGTGGATGAGTTTTAATTCCGCTGTACATACTTGCTTGATTTGCATTTGCACACTCTTGTTCTATTCATATGATTCTAATGAATTTGTCCGAGATTTGAAAGCCCCATAGAATGGCATCATGTTCCCTCCCTTGCATTGGGTCCAAGGGTGGGTACGTTACAACATTTACTGAACACCCAAAATCGCTTTTGATAGATATCCTAACTTGAGTAATACACCTAAAAACATATAAACACCCATTTTTCATTAAGAATAAGTCGATTAGCACCGAAAAAATACAAGATACATAAGACATGATAGTTCTAATTTAAAATTTTACATACTAAATACATATATCACAAAGATAAAATTATAAACCAAATAAGAATTCCTAAATTGGATATAGTCTTATAACAATAGTTAAGTGGAAAGAAAGACCAACTTACCATCCACTTAGGAAAGAAACCATATCGTTGATTTGACTTTGTCAGATCATAATACATTCTTCACTTAGAATATTTGTTATTGATCATCCCAACTAATATAATAACCTTCCAAAATATGAGACCCATAACATAACTATAACATGTATTTAATATGTATGTGTTAGTTACAACAACTACTAGTGAGTTTCATCAACTGCTGGCAATTTTCAACAACATGCTACAAGAGTTTCAGGAACAAGCTACAAGAGTTTGAGCAACTGTTGGCGAGTTTCAGCAGCGTGCTACAGGATTTTCAGCGAGTTTAATCATTTGGACCATAGATTTATGCAGATAATAGGAAAAGTCTTTGTTGACTTCATGATAGTTACTGACCACCCAAAATCTCTTTTGATAGATATCTTAACTTGAGTAATACACACCTAAGAACATATAAATACCCATTTTTCATTAAAAAGTAGCTTAGCACCCAAAAAATACAATATACATAAGACACGATAGTTCTAATTTAACATTTTACATACTAAATACATATCTCACAAAGATAAAATTATAAAGCAAATAAGAATTCCTAACTTGTATATAGTCTTATAACAATAGTTAAGTGGAAAGAAAGACCAACTTACCATTCACTTAGGAAATAAACCATATGCTTGATTTGACTTTGCCAGATCATAATACATTGTTAAGTTATAATATTTTTTATTGATCATCCAAACTAATATAATAACCTTCCAAAATATGAGACCCATAACCTAACTATAACATGTATTTAAAATGTGTGTGTTAGTTACAACAACTACTAGTGAGTTTCATCAACTGCTGGAAAGTTTCAACATCATGCTACAGGAGTTTCAACAACAAGCTACAAGAGTTTCAACAACTATTGGCGTTTCAACAACTACTGGCAAGTTTCAACAGCATGCTGCAGGAGTTTCAGCAAGTTTAATCATTTGGACCATAGATTTATGCAGATAATAGGAAAATTATTTGTTGACCTCATGATAGTTCCTGACCACCCAAAATCTCTTTTGATAGATATCCTAACTTGAGTAATACACACCTAACAACATATAAATACCCATTTTTCATTAAGAATAAGTCACTTAGCACCCCAAAAATACAAGATACATAAGACACGATAGTTCTAATTTAACCTTTTACATACTAAATACATATCTCACAAAGATAAAATTATAAATGAAATAAGAATTCCTAACTTGTATCTAGTCTTATAACAATAGATAAGTTGAAAGAAAGACCAACTTACCATCCACTTAGGAAAGAAACCATATGCTTGATTTGACTTTGCTAGATCAAAATACATTGTTCAGTTAGAATATTTGTTATTGATCATCCCAACTAATATAATAACCTTCCAAAATAAAACTTAGCAAAAACACTCTATACCTAGAAACTAATCTCCATTTACTGAGCTTGTGTCAAGTGTAAAGGAAATTGTCCCTATCACATATGTCTTCAAATGTGATGGTCAGTATGAGAAATAATGGGATGATGATAACTGTTGTGGATCATGAGTATAACTAAGGGAGGTAACTCATGCCCATGAATGATTAAATAAACAAACCTATAGCAACAACCTTGGATTAATTAGCATATTGGTTGGGCACTTCAGCATGCCTGAAAGTAAAATCTTAAGTAAATTTCTATAGGGTTGTAAAGGGGTTGCATTGCATATTCTTGACAAAACTTTAAAACAATATATTTCCATATGCAGGTAAGATGTTATGGGGGTGGATTGGTATCTAGATATTTGGGTAAATGATATGTTGTGGGACTTATAGTTAAATATTAGGTTTTTGTGTTGAAGATACACAAAGGCAAAGTATTACATTCTTCACACTAGGTATTTAGAGGAAGTTAAATAATTGATATTAACAACCTGTGAGAGGTGATTCCAAGTAATGTTTTAATAATAGGCGCTGCCATTCAAGTTACATATAAGCATGAAATTGATTAGGAAATGGGCCTAGTAAAAAAAATTAGGAATATAGAAAAAGAAACAAAGGGGAAGAAATAACTATTTCCAAGTTTTAGAATTGTTAAACCACCAACTCATTCCATAGCTAGAAAGTATAGATGGCATAGTCAAATTCATCATACCTTTTTGGATATGGTCCAATCTTTTCCTTCATAAAATGTAACTGTGGAAAAAGACAATTTGCATTAAAATAAAACTTATTGCCCTTGTATTGAGTGTCCTAGCACATGTAAATAGACCTAGTACTTGTGCTTTTAGGTCATCTACTTAGTTATGTCATTGGCATGTGTGCATTGAGCCAGTATTGTGTGATAGACCCTTGGGAAAATGAACAAAAGTAAATCATGAAGAATGAAATATCTCGATAAGGATACCTATGGCTTATTTCTCTCATCTTAGTAACATAGATTAAAAAGAGAAAAATACAACATCTATCATTATAGACACTTTTCCCACAACATCTATCATTGTATTTGTGGGATGGAGTGATACACACCTTTTCTTTGAGAAAAATTTTAGAAAGAGAAAAAAAACAACATTTATCATTATGATTTCCATTTTCCTTGCTAGTTCTCTTTTTGAGGTCTAAGGTTTCAAGACTTCATGGCTTAAGGAATACTTCTGCAAGAGAACTAAAACAAGCAACACACTTTATCTTGGTGATTAATAACATCACACTCTATCTTGGTGGTTCATCTCCAACAAAGAATTCCCATTGGTATTGCTCTTACGATATTTTGGTCAATTGGTGAAGGATAAAGGAGGATCATCACATGCTATATATGGATTTAATCCCTCCTCACTACTACATTTGGGTATAAATTTTGACATCTGACCAAGTGGGTGAAAATCCAAGGCAATTCATTATATGGGTCCATCATATGACTGACTGCAATTTGGCAAGGGATAAAAGTACTCATTAATGGATATGCAAGATATTATTTTAAGAAGTTCAATCTTACGAGCCCTTAGATTCCAAAAATGTGTCAACTTCAAGAAGTTCCAAAACTCTATTTGAGTGCATAGAGCCAACTTTAGCCATCCCTATATAACATTAGTAAAATGTCTAAACAAGATTTATTAGTCAAATATTTATACCTCGTTCTCCATCCATATTACAAAGTCGGTCCAATTTTTTCTTTGAAACTTTTTTTTTCAAATGGTGTTGGATGCCGGCGATGTTTCTCCTCTTGTAAAACACATGAGACATGGACTAGTTAAACTAATTATTATGCAATCATTTAATTTTTTATAGGAATTAAAAAAACATCATTTCACAAATTAAATATACTTACAAAAGTACAGATCAAGGCCTGTGGACCTTTATGGACACTATGGTGTGTGGCTCGAAGTTTGGCAAGCCTAGACTGGAGGCCTTGTACTGAAACATATACCAAATAAATTTAAGTATGCACAAACAAAACATAAAAATCATTTATTAATTATGATATAATGTTATGAGAAAATTTAATTACCTGGGTACTCTCCTCTCCATACTTCCTCCACGCATCTGACTTCTCATATGATTTTACAAGTTTTTTCCATATTTTAAGACTTACAAGAATTTGCCTTTGCCAGGGCAAGATTTTTTTTCTCTTCTTTGTTCGGTTGCACAAGAATCGCTTGCAATTTTGAGACATTTTTTTTTTGTCTTCTTTATAGACCCTAGGTGTCACAAATTCAGTCTCCATGTCATGGAATACTGCTTTCTGTAGGTGCATCAGTATCTTTGAGAATGAAAAATGTAGATGGTTTTTGAACCATTGAAGGCATAATTCCTTCAACCTTTTCACAAAATATTTTCTAGTATGGGCAAATTTAGGCATCATAATCATGTAATCTCTAGTATGGGAAAACTTATCCAGTTTTGGAAAGACTATATATTGTATAGGGTAGGTTTTAGTGGTGATAAATGGACCAATTGTCTACAAGGGCACTAATGCAAAGAACTTGAGCATGGTGAGATGATTTGTTTGGAGGACTTGGAGCTTGATGTGATGTCATGATTGATGGATTTTGGAGAGATTCCTTTCTTGGGAATGTGATGTGATGATGTACTTGGATGTTCACTTTTGTGATACCAATGACGAAGCGGCCAGCTTTGGTTGGAATTGACTTATTATAGATAAGGGGGTTTATTAGGATGAAATTTCCTTATTGTTGTTTTGAAGGCCAAATATTTTAGTTTTTGAACCTAGGATTGGTTGTTTAATGGTGAAACCCTTATGTGCTTGAGATGAGCACTTGAATGTGTGAAGGATTTGATGGGTTGAAACCTAGCTGATCTTGTGATCATAATAGTGTGGTCTCACTTATGACAGGTACTGAAGCTACTTCATTGATGGCAGGTATAAATACCTCATTGAGATCCTCTTTGTTTTGAGAATAATTTAATATTATATATTGAATAGGGCCAACCACATGAAGGTGGAAGCTCTTATGTCCCCTCCCCCCCCCTCACATTAGTCTCAATTCCCTATACCCAATGCATGTACTTGAAAAAAAAATTATGTGCAAACATGCAGATTTCATCATAAAGAAACATTTACGATTCATTCATTGAAATATAACATTCATTAAACCACTCATTCATTCAGTAGGCAAAACATAATGCATGCCATTATATTATAAAAAATAAGTATACATAGTGTTTCTTTAGTCACTTCTTTCTAGGTTTTTTTTCTTTTGACAAAATCAACAAGCAACTTATTGTTCAGTTCTTGTGGCATCTACAACTTGCCGTATTGTATGCCTGGTAGAGTACTTGCGACATGGATGTTGTAGAAAGGAGTCTGGATTTGCTGCAATAATGTAAAAATGTTACATTGATATCTTCTGTTATATAATGACAAGTATTTCATTAAAAAAGAACATTACAGAGGTGTTTTTTACCTAATGTGGCCACATCATGTACTTCATATTCATGGCTAGACTCATCTTGTATAGTGTGACCTTCTACATGATTTGCATTTGAAAAATGGAAAAATACAATTAATATTCACCATTTGCAATGCAATATTTTAAATTTTAGCATATGAATACATTCATTACTAGGATTCGAAGCACGATCTTCGATTGGTTTTTATCCATACTTGACATTGAGTGGATTGTTTCTTTCCTGCTCAAAATAGAGTCAATATTTTATGGAAAATATTTATAATGAGTAGATTGCACAAGTAATAAATCTTCATTAAACTATATTGATTTTAATATACCTTTGCGCAAGATGGATCACCAGAAGACTGTGTTTTCCTAGTCAATATTTTTTGACATTCAACAACAGCTCCAAAGTCATGCTAGAATCCAAGCTTCAAGTATTACTCCGTGGGAACTTCCTTGAATCGGTCGGAATGCATATTTTCATAACATCACAAATTTATCTTTTACAGTGCAATAAAAATAAAATAATTTCCAATTTATTATTTGGATGCAATATCGGTTTTTTGATACTTACAATTCTTGCCGCCAAATTCGAATAACCACCAGGCCCAAGTTTGTGCTGACCAATTTTTTCTTGTCTTTCCTTTGTGGCCTTTGATGTGTCTGATAGCCTATGAAAATGTTGAAATACATTAGATGTTTCAACTTTGATCTAAAAATTAATAATAATAAGGTTTAAAATTACAATGTGGAAAGTATTGCACACCTTCCTATGCCCGATGGTAGCTTTCCTTCTTTTCTCAAAGCCCTCTCCTTTCCATCTTCCACTAGGGATTTCGGCCACTCTCTTCCTAGAATCATTGGAGGGTGCTCATTCGGCCACTCTCTTTTTAGAATCATTGGAGGGCGCTCATACCTAGGGTTCCTTTCTAGATGAACCCTATATTGGTCCCTCACAATCTTGATATGTTGGCCAGCCTTCTTTAGGACCTCCACTCGATTAAAGGTCTCACTGACAAACATGCCAACCAAGCGATTAGTGAGATCATATTTTAAATTTTTACTTATCCCACCTTGTGCGGATGGTGGGACCAAATATATCCAATGACAAATCATTTAGATGTTTATAAAAAACATCATTTCCTGCAAAACGCTCATGCCATTATTAGTTGAAAAACAATGTTTTATCAGTATATTACAATCAAATTATAAACAATAACTTGAACAATGTATAAATACCTGGGATCTTCTATATATTTATGGGAACGAGCTCTTCGTCCACCAAAAATTTGGTCTGTAGTGTACCCGTTCTAGTGACACGAGAAGATCCACAAAATGTTGCTTCAACAATATCAATACTAGTCTCTACATCGACACCTTCTTCTGCATGATCTGGTGTGCGCAGACCACTAGCAGGTGCACTCACATATGGCCTCGCGGGTGTCACGAAATGTGTTTCTGACTATTCAATCGACAACAATGGCACATGAGATGCAAGTGGAGTCATTTGCTCATGTGACGACTCTCCACGAGCATCACTAGTACCAACACCGCCTTGACCACTAGTGTGTGGGCGCAAAAAATCCTGTAAATACAAACCATATTTTAGTTCACCATCATATACAAGTAAAAATTATAAAATACTAAATGAATTTATATTCTAATTCAATATCCCACAACTTACTTTCAAGGCCTAAGATCTCTTTACCAAAACATCAACCTTTGCTCTAATCTCATTTGTCTGTGGCTGAATGAATAACATACGAAGGATATCCTCATGAATTTTTTTTAAGGTCTTCTCTATCATCTTAATTGGTTCTAGAGAAGATCCAATTTTATCATCGTGCATGATCTAATCCACATCAATATCTATTGATTGCTTTGATGCTGGATCATATGCTGAACCAGTAGCTTGCAACAAAAATATATAAAAAATTATTGACATGAAAGAAATAGATGGAGGAAAAAAAACATAATAAAAAAACAAATTTCTCATGTAATATTTATAAAATTACAATTAGGTATACATGATTCCTCAAGGCTCGTGTGTTCTAGTCCATAGTTGGGGACTTGTCCTGATCATCACCCTACAAAAATAATGTAGAAAACATTATCATAATGAAACCAATATACATTAGAAAAAGACATAACAGAAAAAACATATTGCTCATATTATAATTGTACAATTACAATGAGTTATACCTACTCCCTCGAGGATCATGTACTCATCTAATCAATGGTCAGGGACTTTCCTTGATCACTTCCCTAAAAACAAATTGTATAAAACATTATAGAAATGGAACCAGTATACTCATGAAAAAAAATAATAATAAAATATATTGCTCATATAATTATATTTGTGCATTTACAATGAGGTATACCTGCCGCCTTGAGGATGGTGTACTCCTCTGATCAACTTCGGGGGAGATGCCCCGATCACTATCCCGTGACGAAAATATATAATTCATTGTTGAAATGAAACCAATATACTTATGAAAAGAAATAATAAAAAAACATATTGCGCATATTATAGTAGTACAAGTACAATGATGTATACCTGCTGCCTTGAGGCTAGTTTGGTCTGATCTACTGCTAGGGAGTTGACCCGATCATCACCCTGCAACAAAAATATAGAATTTTTTTTCCAAATGAAACCAAAATACTCACGAAAAAAACATAATAATAAAACATATTGATCGTATTTAAATTGTACAATTACAATCAGTTATACTCGTTTCCTCGAGGCTACTGTCATCTAATCAACAACCGGGTAGTTTACCCGATCAACACTCTGCAACAAATATATAGATAAAATTATCTAAATGAAATGAATATACTCATGAAAAGACACACACAAAAAAATGTCCATATTATATTTGTACAATTACAAAGATGTATACCTACTTCCTTGAGGATGGTGTACTCCTCTGACTAGCTGCTGGGGAGATGCCCCAATCACTAGCCTATGATGAAAATACATAATTCATTATCTAAACGAAACTAAAATACTCATGAAAAAAAAAATAAGAAAACATATTGATCGTATTTAAATTGTACAATTACAATCAGTTATACATGTTTCCTCGAGGCTGCTGTCGTTTGATCAACAACCGAGTAGTTTCCCCAATCAACACTTTGCAACAAATATATAGATAAAATTATCTAAATGAAACGAATATACTCATGAAAAAACACAACAAAAAAAATTTATGTTCATATTATATTTGTAAAATTACAAAGATGTATACCTGGTACCTCGAGGATGGTGTACTCCTCTGACCAGCTGCCGAGGAGATGCCCTGATCACTACCTTGCGAAATAAATATAGAAAAAATTTAACGAAATTATAACAATTGAATAACAAAAAATACAGAAGATGTTAGATTCATTAATTAAAGGTTGGGTAAATTGTTATATGTACCACTCCCATAGTAACCGTGTTTGTATCTAATCGATTCAAATTGCAATTAATAAGAAACTCTTCCCCTGTAGCTATTGATTTAATGACACATACAAAAAAACGGTTTCCTTCACTCCCCTCAAATATGAAATTGGGGTGCTTAATTGTAGACCATGGTTGTGTACTATTTATAAACCATGCAATATTCCCTGTAGCTTTTGGCATTCCATCAATGTACATCGTTGCTCCTTTATTTTGATCATTGTCTTTCAGCTGTAAATAATTTGCAGACAATCCATCTCTGCGCATACTTCGTGTATATTGGACTAGTCACATCCAATCTTTGTAGTTGTAACAGGATCCAACATACTCCATCAATTCAGTGCATCTTCCATAACCAACCTTTATGCCATCCATGCAAAACAACCCCAAACCATGTAATGACGATGGTGCAATTCGGTATATCCTCCCATTCACACAAAAATTTGTGTTTAGTTGAGGAAGATCCTTGGGTACCCATTGTTTCACTATATGTTTGTACCTCAAGGGAAACTCAATGTCTCCTATTGTCTCATCATCATAGGAACATGACCCCCCTTTAGCGAGAAAAAAACCATGCGTTTATGGAATTTTCTTCTGATCTTTTGAAATCTAGTTGATATAACTCTTGTAGACCTACTGGATGTCTCACTTTCCTCTAGTCTTCCTAAACTCCCTTTGCTCGAGGAAGACAAATCTCACAAATACTTATTTCGTTCTACTTGCACCATGGGAAAAAAGTTCAAATAGGACCTTGTTGGGTGTGCATAATTCATATTATAATAGGACCTTGTGAGTGTTTGTAGATTATCTTGTGGTATAATTTTTTTCTTTGCTTAAAACCAGATTGTAGTCACAATAATGCCACCATAAATAGAATTATAGCAACATTTTTGAATTAGGGCCATAATAACTTATTCTAATACTATTGTTTCTATATACAACGTCTTGAAAATGATAGTTGCCTATATAGTTTTGTTAATTGACACACATATGTTTCTAGTTTTCATATCCAATAGATGTTCAACTAAATAGTGTTGAAATCAATGTTGCACCCTTGAATCCAAACTTGTGTCAGGGCATACGATAATCATTGCCATCTAGGTTATTTTGCTAAAAAATTGTAGATAATGTATACTTACCATTTACCCATAACATAACTATTATGAGTCTATTTTCAGCAACTGCTACCAAGTTTTAGCAGCATGCTACAGGAATTTTAGCAACATGCTACAGGAGTTTCAGCAGTCCATTATTTAGTTTCAAAACTTTTACTTAATCCAAAACTCAATTTGAAATAAGCTTGCTAACTTGCTTAACAAACTTTAAATTTGATAAACAAAAAATAGTTCCAATTTAGGATTAAACTTAGAGATTAAAAATATGAAATTGTATCATTAAATGACAAGGCTTAGTGAATAACACTTTTAGACGTTGCTATAGATTTTCATTATATCATGAAGACTTAAACTTCGTAAATTTTCTCTTTAGAATAAATTCATTCTTAGAAATGGAAATCATCCTTCCACGTTATCATACTCTTTCATTATTCTAACTACCAAAACACGTTCTTAAATAAACAAATTATAACAATAGTTTACTTTTCTTAAATAAACCAATCCATGCTTTTTGTAAACCATACAACCAATTCATGGTTTTTCTTTGGTTAACTAAATCATCTCTTTAAACTACAAATAAAAAAACCAATTCAAAATAATCATGGTATTTATAACTCATCTCATGGTATTTGTAAACCATGCAACTAATTCAGGCCATTATTTACATTTGAACATTTATTCCTCATTATCTTTCACAATTTTTTCTCCATAACTTGGGGTTTCATGCACAAATTGCCAAATGACTGGTCAATTCAACCAAAGGGATACAATGTCAGTACAGGTTGTAAATCAGATTTTTCTTCCACTTCCGAGAATTCAAAGACACATAGTGATACTCTTCACTGCAAATGTCTGAATTTCACTCAAGGATTTCCCATGCAACTGTATCAACAAGTGAATTTGGAATCCATTCATTTGCCTCCTGCTATTCGAATAATTCCCCTTCCTTTCTCAACGCTCTTTCCCTTTCCCCAACGCTCTCCTTTTTGGGTTCCCATGTGGTTGTCCCAAAGGAACCACGTTACCCTCTCTCATAATTTCAATTAACATCTTAATCAAAATTAGTTAAGTTCTCCCAAAATTTTAATTAATAATATTTAATTATTAAACACTCCCACACTATCATAAGTATACTAAAAAAATTCCAACTCTCAACATCTAGAGTCAATATGGTCTTCAACAATCATTAACACACCCACCAACATCTAAATATGATCTCAAAGAGACATTCCTCAATAGAATGGAGTGTAGGGTCTCATTAGTAAGGATAATATATATATGAAAGGTAAATATTTAGCTAGAGAGGGAAACATTGAGAGGGAAGGTGCATATATCCCTAGACAAGATAATAACATGCCCAACTAGCAACTAACCTTTACCAACATGGATAAAAACACCTAGGCACAAATAAAAACACACTAGTCAATACCAATTCACCCAAGAAGGTAGGGTTATGAAATTATGTAGGTAGGGTTCGAGAAGGTAGGGAAGAAGAAATCTGATTTCTGTCAAATATGAAGCCCCAAAACCCAAAATCTGATTTCTATCAACTATGAAGCCCACGTGGGGGTTTATTAGGGCATCCAACCAGGGCTCATTGGGGTTCATTGGCGTGTATGGTTCATTGGCGTGGATGGGGTTCATGCATTCAATCAATCAAAAGGAAAATGAAATGGGTACTAACCGATTTGGGAGGCATTGTGTCCTCTATGAATTCTCGACCTCCTCGAGGACTGCCTTCACCTCCTATGTAACCTCCTCAACTTCTTCTACCTCCTCCGCAACCTCCTTAACCTCCTTGAACTCCTATGCAAATTCCTAGACCTCCTCTATGACCTCCATGGTGAACTCTGCAACATTCTCCACCTCTTATGTGAACTGCGTCTCTGGTGACCTTGCGAGCTCTAGCAGGAGAGTAGAAATGTGGCTATGGCGGGAGGGAGAGAAATGCCAATAGGTTATTAATTCGAAAGGGCATTCATATTTCAAAATATCAAAGGACCAAAAACTTCGTTGGGATCACGTTTGATCTCCAATTTATATTCCTTGGATATTAATTCCTCTAAAAATCAAAGTTAATGTTATTGTTCCTCTAGAGGAAACATAAAATTTATGCTCTAGCTATATAGTTGGTAAGCAACATAAATTGGAAAATAATTGTGGAAAATTGAACTGAGCTAAGTTTTTTCTTGAATTAATTCAAAAAATTTTGTGCTGGCCTTTTGATGTGTCTCTTAGTGGCATAAATTTTTTATGTTATTTGTTGATGATTACTGATGAAAGAGGTTGGAATTTTTTCTTGGAGAGAAGTTTTGAAACCTTACAATGTCTCATAATTTTAAAAGCTATTGTAGAAACTAAAAATAGGAAATACATCAAAACCTTCCTAACTAATGTGGGGTCCATGTTCCAAACCAAAAGAGGAAGAATATTGATGAAAAAAGTGTAGTGTATTTTTTTGGGTTACAATAGTACATTAAAGGATAATGATTGATTTATCATACAAATAAAAAGAATACATAAGTAGAGATGTAGTCTTCAAAGAATGTTAAAAAACTATTGGCATGGACAAATGTTCATTGTCAAACTAAGGGATTTAACTTGAAAATAAGGCCCAATTATTTTCATCTTTGTTTTAAATAGTAAACTCCTCTTGTTTTATAGGGATTTCACTTGAAGATAATGCCTAATTAGTCTCCAAGTTTTTTGTTTAAAAGGGAATTTCAATTATTTCTGCCATATTGATGTTAAATAAGAATCTCTTGGATTACAATAAATCTAAACACATTAAGGAAAACTAGCACTCTAAAATATTTCTAAACAAATGAAGTATGTTCATGTATCCACAAAAGACCATTGACTTTGATTGTGCCCTACATTGATTATCAATGCAATTATGCTAACCAAAGTAGTTTTATAATGTTTGGGTAGCTTATGGGATGGTTTTATGAGGCAATTGGGCCCTTCCCAATTGGTGTAATGATCCTTCCTATGATGCAAATTGGTGTAATGATCCTTCCCATGAAGCACATGATGATATTTTAGCTTACATCCCGATGTAGGTTGAATTTGACACAAATGGCACTATCATTAAACCCAACACTAGTTTCATTACCCTTTGACCTTTAGTTCATATTCTTATTGTTATTATTCTATAGGTTTTTTGTTTGATTATCGAATTGTTTGTGTGAGTCATGTTTGAGTTTGGAAACCCTCCCACACCATCAATTCATGCGTCTAGTCTAACCATGCCAAATTTCAATCCATACAAGCAAAAATTGAAACAATTTCAAAGTTGGCCCCATTCAGTACATTAAATATCATGTAAATGAGCAGGCGCACCTTATTTTTGGGTTATGAAATATCGTATCAAAATGAAGGTGAAACAATTAGCATGATAATTGTGCATTACCTTAACAATTAGCCCCATGGTTGCCTCATGGGATTGCATCAAAGTTCAATTAGAAAAACGGAGATCAAAATGATATGATTGGTGTGATTTAACTACTATTTAAATGGATGCAAGAATATATTGTCTTAGATTAGTAATTTTAATTCACCAAAATTGATATTTTTCTTGATCTTTTAGGATTCCTTTCAAAACTAATTCTATCCACTTTTTAGACAAAACAATCTAGGAGATATTTCTTATGATTCGTGATTTTATTTGAAAACAATACATAGGGTGTGAATCCTTAAAATATATGTCTTCAACTCTTGCACCAACACTAACATCAAGACCATTATGGAACATCAAAGATACAATAACCAATTTGTGTTTTGACCAAGGCACAACACTGATCTCAATACTCATCAATCTCATTTCTCCATGATCATACCCTAGCTTTATATCCCATAAGATTAAGGATCCAATAGCATAGAAGGTGTTGTCTCCATCTACATGTCTTAGCTCATTTGTTATTAAGTTCTCTTTTGTTCTATGATCTTAATTGTCTTCTTTATTTATTCCTTGAGATTGGGTTTATATCCCTCCTTCTCCATCCTCTCATGGTTATTCACCTCATGAGT
Source organism: Larix kaempferi (assembly GCA_027924585.1). Classification (NCBI taxonomy): domain Eukaryota; kingdom Viridiplantae; phylum Streptophyta; class Pinopsida; order Pinales; family Pinaceae; genus Larix; species Larix kaempferi. Next base: position 4,902,839 of record BSBM01000597.1, on the reverse strand, counting down.
GAGTTTACTGAAGCAAGGAAACTTGGGGCATTGCAACCACTTTTGATCTTTGTCACCATCTAGGCCAATCTTTTCATGAATTTTATAATGGCCCTCCCAAGAGATATCAAAAAATCTATCATCATAGTGCTAGTTCCATCCCTAAAATGTTTATGTTTCCATGAGGTACCCTCCTTCTAATGGACTTGATGGAGGATCATGACTTGAGAAGGTCGTATATATCCTTTAGAAGTACACATGGACTATTGAACTCAACTGACTACCATCAAATATGCTAGCTTATTCTATCACCTCTATTCCATGCAATGAATTACACTTACGATCTGGGAGGGTGGTAGAACCCATTGTCATTGCGGATGTTATATCCCCTGTGAATGAGGAACAAACAAACAAACAGGTTGCAAGCTTAAATCCAATTATTGAGGATGCTGAAACACATGCTGAAACACCTATTGAAACACATGTTGAAACTACCCCTGTACAAATATCAAGGAATCCACCATATCCTGAACGATTAGCTTTACAAAAAGCAGTAGAGAAACCCCACTTTGATCTTCTAGGGTAACTGAAAAACCTTTATGTTAAGGTCCCATTATTGCAAGCCCTCCATGATGTGCATATCTATGCTAAAACAGTTAGGGACTTAGGTGTAAAGAAACCTAGTAGGAAGCCTAACGATCCTCTTACATCCCATGTGGTCGAGAAGTTATCTGAATTGATGATGGGAAAATCTCCCTTAGCCAATTATGATGATCCGAGAAATCCCACTGTTACAGTGTATATTGGGTATACTGAAATCCCTAATGTATTAGTTTATTTGGGTGCAACAATAATGTGTGACTATTGAATAAACCTGTCACTAATGCTCTAGTGAATAGATGGTTGTTGTTATTTCAAGAATTTGATATCACCATCATTGATAGACCGGGAAAAGAGAATGTTGTTGCTGATTTCCTTTATCGACTAACAAATAATGTTGATAATTCACCATTTGAAGGTTCTTTTCCTGACGAACATCTCTTTCCAGTATCAGCTCACTCACCTTGGTATTATTGGTAGAAGAACAGGATTCCCCTCCTGTTTCCTCAACTCTTTAAATATTTTGCGCATTTTAAACAAAAATTGTACATAAATAAACTTGTTTGATTTTATTTGTTCCTTAGATTGCTTGATGATTTTTGTTAGTTCAGTTTGATTGGTTTGTTTACAGGAATTGCGTGTAGGGATAGATGCGAAGGAACTGGTTAAGAAAGAGAAATCGTGTTGGGCCAATCGATTGCAAGAACTATTGGTGGTCCTTTCCAATTGAGGAACATCCCTTTACAAAGATAGGTGAAGGAAATTTTCTATTTTCTATCAAGGCCATTGAACTTTATCCAGATGCTATCGAAATTTCTTCGGCTGAAACTCTACTAGTTCCTCCATTTCTCCCCGAAACACCATCATTTCCTCAATTGAAACTCCACTAATTTCTCCACGTTTTTGCCGAAACTATGTTATTTCTTTGGCTGAAACTCTGCCAGTTCCTCCATTTCTAGCCGAAACACTGCCATTTCGTCGTATAAAACTCTGCCAATTTCTCCACTTTTTTCCAAAACTCCGCTATTTCTTCCGTTGAAACTCTGCCAACTTCTCCTCTATTTGTTGAAACTCCGGCAATCTTCCCAATTTTGAGCTTGTGCCATTTGTGAAATTTGCTAGCTTTTGAAGGAGGTTCCGATGGTTGGAAGCTTTGCCAATTCAATAATCAGTACCATTCCTACTACATTTATTTTCCAAATGCCATAAATATGCCATTACCATTTGTTTATGGATGAGGGACTCCACGCTCATGAAGCCACATGATAAAGGGAACCTTCATTAAAGCAATTTGACAACAAAGGTGGGCCACTTTGGATTGTTGACGATCTGTCACAGTAAGTGTGAAGGTACGTATCCTAACAATGGGTATGACTAAGCATGCATTGATACATAATTATGATTATACCACTTTCGTTCATCCTTGTCAGCAATTTTTAGTCAATTCCTTTATTCACCCGTACTTATTAACTGCCATCATCTTACCAAATATGTGCAATGTATTTTCCCACGAGCTTATTCCATAATTATACCACTTTCTAAAAATAGCCGACGGACTTTCCCACTGTACATTATTGTTTCTTCATGTTGCAACTCCGATATCCAAATTTGGGAAAAAAAATCGCTTGTACAACTGATATTGCTGAAGAAGAACATCATGGGAGGATTTGTAGTTCGCCATGAACCAGAGACAATTGATGACTTGCACCAGAATGGGGAGTTTTTTGGAATTTTCGAGGAAGCAGGATGGGAATGATAGTTCGTACAAAATTTTATGGAAGATCATTCAAAGGTTGGGGGATTAAGGATTGAAGTTTTCTGAACAAGTGATAACATAGGTGACGGATTTTCCCAGGACTGGGAGGATATGGTTTGCACAAAAGGTGGTTGTTTCGAATGCAAAATAAGACTTTCTCGCATCAAGGGAGAATTTTCAACCGAGGGGACAATGGACATCATTGGAATCCTTGCCTCACCCTTGGGATCAGGTTACAATATTCCTGCAAAAGTACATCACTTGTGAAGGTAGGTACCGAGTTTTTTATAACTATGATTTGGTTTTATTGTCCCATATGCATCATGGCATATTGATCAATATGCCCTATTACCTTTTGAGGTCCCTGAAAAATATGGCACATTATGTGAGAAGATCCCTCTCTCCCCAATCTTTTGTTACCAACCATGGCCTTATTAAATTAATAATATTAAGGGCACTAGAGTAGGGACATCAATCATGGGTGCAATTCATTGCTAGGGAAACAATAAACCTTTTGGCCGTGGAATAAAGTGACAATGAAATGGAAGAGGAGGATGAGCAAATACTGTCAAAAAGAGAAGGGGATGATAGAGAACATGGAGGAGTAGAGATTGATCAAGGCGTGAATATGGTGGATACTACGACTGTGGAGTGTTCTCAAAATATAAGCCCTCGGGATCCAATTGAAATCCCACTTCAACAGACAAATAGACAAGGGAGAATTCTTGAAAATTTTCAAGGAATTAATGAAGAATATAACATCAAAAACCTTTTGAAGAACCTAGGGCTCAAGTTTATGAGGGATTTCCTCTCATAGATGATGAATTAAGAACAATTCCTGAAAATCCTCATGAAAGCAGTAAAGAATATGGCTTGGAAGGATTCTCGACATAAGTTAGTGAAAAATGAAGGATTGAGGGGATTGAGAGTCTGACATAAGTGACTTAGGAAGCTGGAACTTCTAATAAACATGAAGAAATCAAATGATTAAAAGGAGAATCATCACAAAAGGATGATCCCCCTCCTCATATCGAAGAAGAATTCGAATTACTTACAAAGGACTTCATCCCCCCTGTGCCACGTAGGAATAAGAAGAGGTCGTGTACCCAAGTCCAATCACCTCATCCATAAAAAAAAATAATGACTCGAGCTTCTGTTGCAACAGAGGCAATACAAGTGCACCACGGAGACATTGAAAAACCAATTTTAAAACCTTGGTCACCCCTTGTAACGCAAGAACCAGAGGGTGTAAATATACAGCAAGGGGTTGCTCCTGTAACACAAGAACCAGGAAGCATCTCAATTCCAATCCCAAGGTCTGCCGATCCACAAGAACCTGTTGCAGGTGATAGTCAAGTTCAATTGGAGTCACTGCTTCTAGAAAACGGCCTGCTGAAATAGAAGGTGTAGATACTCAGGGAGGAGCTGCAAGTATTCAAGTAAAGGAAAAGGAGTCAAGCAAATCATAAATTAAGTAATATGGTTGAAGTCGTTGATTGGGTTGGAAGCCTACCCTCCATTTCAGAATATGTTGAGCATGAGGAGTACTTGTGCATAGATTGTGGAGATATTTTCAAGAAAGCAGGTTACAGGGTTACTCTCACGGAACCCTCAGCATGGAGACTCATGTAGTTTAAACAAGAAATAGATGGAGCAGTACAAGTATACATTTCCAATGACCCACACGAATAAGTGGTGGGTGATGTTCAGAATCAGAATATGGAAACATCTCCTTTAACCATTAATAAACAAGGACTAGTGGGTAAGGAGATTGAGGATATTGTTATGAAGGAAGAGTTGCCTCAACAGATAGGGGTTGTTGAAACACAAGAACCAGTGACACATGAAGGAGATACTAAGATTCATGATTTTGTGGCACAAAAGTAACTGAAACACAAGAACCATAGGCACCAAAGTAATTTTTTGAGATTCTCGAGCTTGTGGCACATAAATAATTTATTGAAATGCAAAGTTTAGTTACTATAACACAAGAAACAAAAACTCAAGAGAATGCCACCATGCAACAAGAATCAATGACATGGAAAGGAGATACTGTAACCAAGAACCAGTAACTCAAGAGAATGCCACCATGCAACAAGAATCAATGACACAAAAAGAGAAAGAATCCACTAAAACACAAGAACCAGAGGCACCAAAAGAAGTTGCTAAGATTCTCGATCTTGTGGAACAGAAAGAATCTACTGAAACACAAAGTTTAGTTGCTGTAACACAAGAACCAACTAATCAAGAGAATGCCACTATGAAACAAGAATCAATGACACATGAAGGAGATACTGTAACACAAGAACCGGTAACTCAATAGAATGCCACCATGCAGCAAGAATCAGTGACACAAAAAGAGAAAGAAGCCACTGAAACACAAGAACCAGAGGCACCAAAAGAAGTTGTTGAAATTCTTGAGCTTGTGGCACATAAAGAATTTGTTGAAATACAAAGTTTAGTTGTTGTAACACAAGAAACAACAACTCAAGATCAAGCTCTATCCAGGGAGGTCGATGATGATACAAAGGTTCAGAAGCCCCTGAAGGTTATTGAATTGGACGAAGAATATGAAACAGATCAGGTGATAGAAGAATACATTTCTATGTCGAAGGATAATATAAATAAATGGAAACATTAGGTTATGATGTATGGGGATGGGATGGTTCCTTTGCTTACGCATAGGAAGGTCATTAAGGAACTCATAGAAAAATGGGCCGAAGAATTGACTTTCCAAAGGTTTCGCTGGGAGAAATTGCAAGAAGAGTTAAAGGACAATGAAGAAGTTTAAAGCCATGAAGCAAGAAAAGGAGCAGATGTATGCACTTGTTCGAGAGTTACTTAGTTGTAGGTCCCCATCACCTTCTTATTCAATTTTCCTATATGAGAAATTGACCCTTTTTAAGTTGAAGGATCTTTAGGAAGGAAGGCCCCATCAGTTGGTTACAACTCCTCAATTCTTGGACACTTTTGCTCGGAGTGATTTTTCTGACCAAAATATATTATGTGAGTTGTATTTACATGAGTTATACTACTTCATGAATGTTCAGTTTAATCCTATTCCTTTCATAGGGGATGTACACCTAAGGGAATTTTATTCCTTTGTCACTAACCAGATGAATTGGTTTAATGCCTCTCAGACCATTCAAAGAATTGAGGATGGTTCTTCTCTGTGGATTCGAGGAGAACCACAATCCCCTACTACGATTATTGATGGACATAAAGTATATATTTCTTATCCACAAAGGGATAACCAGATGGCAGTACTCCAAAATGAGGTTATATATACATGTTTAAGGATCATATCACAGCAACAACCTTATGCATTAGAACGAAATCAATCCATATGGGAAGCTTCTTCCGAGCCTATGAGAACAAGGGATCCTTATTGTTTTGAAAATGTCAAATATACATTATCTCGAGTTCCTGAGTATGTTAAGTGCAGTCATACCTGTGGATCGAACTTGATGGGATTGAGATTTAGGTTTTCTCTTATATGGTTTCTTGAAAAGAAGTTCAAGAGCATATATAAGTTGACTAAAAAGGAAAAGAAGAAGTGTTGGGAAGAGCTAGTTGATTGCAAGGGATACATGAAGAAGGGAGATAATCCCGAATCCTCCTTCAATCTCACCAACTTCCACAAGAGAAGTTTTGACCTAGATTCAGGTTTAGATTGGCGGGAAGTTGTTGCATTAGGACATGCAAATTGACATGTTTTATCTGACTTTAGTATGAGTGAAGGCATGTTGTATCTGACTTTACTATATTAATGAAATTGGCAGTAATATATCTAAATTTACTTTACCATATTTGACTTCGAGTTTATTGATAGAAGTGTGGTTTGTTGAAACAATTGACTGTATGGTGTGTGATTCCCGTTTTTGAAATGTGTTATTGAAACGTAGAATGATTGTTGTTACACCTGTGCTCAGTCACTGAATTTCATTTCTGTTTTTTATTTTTTTTATGAACTGCTGAAACTGGAAGAACTGTTATTATATGGTGAAACTATAGAATATAATCTTTTATTTCTTGCACTGGTAAATTAGGATTTTACTTCTTGCAAAAGTAAAATAGTTATTTTTCTCTTGAAGCAGTCATTTCTAGAATTGATATAATTTGAAGGATTAAATTGTGATTTTTAGTATCTTTAGTTTGCTTTGGTGTGGAATTGCAATTTGATTTAACTTCGAGCTTATTGATAGAAGTGTGGTTTTTTGAAACAGTTGACTGTATGGTGTGTGATTCCCCCTTTTGAAGTGTGTTATTGAAACGCAGAATGATTGCTGTCACACTTATGCTCGACAACTGAATTTCATTTCTGTTTGATTTATTTTATGAACTACTAAAACTGGTAGAACTGTTATTGTATGCTGAAACTGTAGAATATAATCTTTTATTTCTTGCACTGGTAAATTAGGATTTAACTTCTTGCAAAAGTAAAATAGTTATTTTTCTCTTGAAGAAGTCATTTCCAGAATCGATATAATTTGAAGGATTAAATTGTGATTTTCAGTTTCTTTAGTTTGATTTGGTGTGGAATTCCGATTTGATTTAACTTCGAGCTTATTGATAGAAGTGTGGTTTGTTGAAACAATCGATTGTATGGTGTGATTCCCCTTTTTGAAGTGTGATATTGAAGCGTAGAATGATTGCTGTTACTATTTTGCTTGGTCACTGAATTTCATTTTTGTTTGTTTTATTTTATGAACTGCTAAAACTGGTAGAACTGTTATTATATGCTAAAACTGTAGAATAGAATATTTTATTTCTTGCACTAGTAAATTAGGATTTAAATTATTGCAAAAGTAAAATAGTTAATTTTCTCTTGAAGCAGTCATTTCCAGAATTGATATAATTTGAAGGATTAAATTGCGATTTGATTTAACTTCAAGCTTATTGATAGAAGTGTGTTTTGTTGAAACACAACGATTGTACAGTGTTTGATTCCCCTTTTTGAAGTGTGTTATTGAAACGTAGAATGATTGTTGTTACACCTGTGCTCGAACACTGAATTTAATTTCTATTTGTTTTATATTATGAACTGTTGAAACTGGTAGAACTGTTATTGTATGCTGAAACTGTAGAATATAATATTTTATTTCTTGCACTGGTAAATTAGGATTTAACTTCTTGCAAAAGTAAAATAGTTATTTTTCTCTTGAAGAAGTCATTTCCAGAATCGATATAATTTGAAGGATTAAATTGTGATTTTCAGTTTCTTTAGTTTGATTTGGTGTGGAATTCCGATTTGATTTAACTTCGAGCTTATTGATAGAAGTGTGGTTTGTTGAAACAATCGATTGTATGGTGTGATTCCCCTTTTTGAAGTGTGATATTGAAGCGTAGAATGATTGCTGTTACTATTTTGCTTGGTCACTGAATTTCATTTTTGTTTGTTTTATTTTATGAACTGCTAAAACTGGTAGAACTGTTATTATATGCTAAAATTGTAGAATAGAATATTTTATTTCTTGCACTGGTAAATTAGGATTTAACTTATTGCAAAAGTAAAATAGTTAATTTTCTCTTGAAGCAGTCATTTCCAGAATTGATATAATTTGAAGGATTAAATTGCGATTTGATTTAACTTCAAGCTTATTAATAGAAGTGTGTTTTGTTGAAACACAACGATTGTACAGTGTTTGATTCCCCTTTTTGAAGTGTGTTATTGAAACGTAGAATGATTGTTGTTACACCTATGCTCGAACACTGAATTTAATTTCTATTTGTTTTATATTATGAACTGTTGAAACTGGTAGAATTGTTATTGTATGCTGAAACTGTAGAATATAATATTTTATTTCTTGCACTGGTAAATTAGGATTTAACTTCTTTCAAAAGTAAAATAGTTATTTTTCTCTTGAAGCAGTCATTTCCAGAATTGATATAATTTGAAAGATTAAATTGCAATTTTTAGTATCTTTAGTTTTCTTTGGTGTGGAATTGTGATTTGATTTAACTTCGAGCTTATTGATAGAAGTGTGGTTTTTTGAAACAGTTGACTGTCTAGTGTGTGATTCCCCTTTTTGAAGTGTGTTATTGAAATACAGAATGATTGCTGTTACACCTGTTCTCGGTCACTGAATTCCATTTCTGTTTGTTTTCTTTTATGAACTATTGAAACTGGTAGAATTGTTATTGTATGCTGAAACTGTAGAATATGATCTTTTATTTATTGCACTGGTAAATTAGGATTTAACTTCTTGCAAAAGTAGAATAGTTATTATTCTCTTGAAGCAATGATTTCTAGAATTGATATAATTTGAAGGATTGTTTTATGATGATGCAATATTTTTATTCTTGAGGATTGAATTAGCATTTGAAGTCGATTGATCGTTGATCATAGTACAAACTTAGTAAGTAAGTTGCAAGGTATTTCTTGAATGAATTGGGTGACTTATAGTTTACTGAATCAGTTATTGAGTGTTTATGCATATATTTTGCTTGATTTCCTTTGAAATAACCAGACTTCCCTGGGTTGAAAATTTATATTGAGTACTTTGTTTGTCAATTAATTAAGAAATTAGAGTGGAAAACAGGCCCTCAAGTTTCAACGTTGATGTCTAGTCTAACCATGCTAACGTTGTTTAATCACATGATAGTTATAATATGCATGGTCAAGTATGTGAGCAAGCACACATTTTGGGTTAGCATGATAATTGTGCATTGTTGATGTATATGTAACTTCGGAATGTATTTCACATATATGTATATTGTATTCCTATAGAGATGGTATTATTCCTCTATAAGGAAGTGTCGTCATTTATATTGTAAGTGTCGTAACTTATACTTGATGGGTTATTAGACCACCTTGTTTGGGGTCGGCCCTGTATAAGTCATGTGGGTCAAAGGGTTATTAGACCACCCTATTGGGGGTCGGCCCACTCAGCATTATGTTATGTGGTTAAGTTTGAGCCTACATGAGTTAGGTAAAAAGGAAAGTCAAGTCAAGTATAAATAGAGTGCGGGAGGCACTCTATTTACTCACTCACTTCTCACACACGCACTCAAGGAGGAGTGGCGCACTTATGGAGGAGGAGGATCTGCTGCTAGGTTATGTCTATCTCTCATGGTTGGTTGTATCATTGCTCTATCTATCTCTGAGGAAGTTATTGGGGTTTTTCACCTTTATGGTTTTCCCCAAGTAAATCTTTGTGTCTCTTGTGTGCTTGCATTATTGTCACCATGATTGATATGCTGTAGATATGCTATACATGTTGTTCTCTTAGTTAAGATCCTAGATCAAATTGAATTAAATTCAGAAAATTTAACATGCATTTCCTTACCGAGCTTCTCTTTGTTTCAAGAATAATTTAATATTATCTACTAAACAGGTCCAACCACGTGAAGGTGGAAGCTCATCTGAACCCCCCCCCATCATGTCACTCTCAATCCCCCATAACCTGAAAAAATATATGTACAAAAAAATAATTTATTGTGTTTTTTGTCATACTTAAGAAGCAATGTCTCTTAGAACATATGGCAACATACAATAAAATGGCAAAAAATATTAAAAACAATTAATTTATATGTACCAATACAAGTCAATAATTATATCGCATTATTAATTCAAAATATATAGAATAGATATATTAAGGCATGCCTCATACACTTCAATGGACTTCATCATCTTCTTCATCCAAGTCATCATTTGTATCATCCGATCCAGATTCAACATTGTAAGGATTGGCCATATCATCATCGTCATCAATGTCAGTTTCGATCATCATGTCATTGTCGATATCATATTCATGGACATTGTCTGCTACATCATCTGATTCAACTATTTCTTCGACATATTCCCGAGGAACATGATCATCTAACTCATGTTGATAATCTTCAACATCATATTCTTCTTCGAGACCCTCTTCATTATATTCCTCTACATTATACTTTACCGGCCTTCCCCTTGGATTGTGTCTCACAACAAATGACCAAACCCCTCTACCTGGAACCTCAAAGTAAAATACATGTTCACATTGTCTTGGAAGAACATAGGGCTCTGTTCCTAGATCAAACAACTTTGTATTAACCATGTTAAATCCATTATCATGTTCAATAATAGTTTATCGAGATCTCGTTGATTCAATTGTAACCTGTACCATTTTACAATGAACATAACTACTTTGAAGGAGTTAAAGTCACACTGAATAATATCTTCCAAATACCCATAGTATCGATTTTCTGAGAGTTCTGGATGTCTGTCACTTCTAGAGGAAACATTGGTCACCTCAAAGACTACAGTTATCCCACAATATGATGTTTTCTTCATTTCATCCAACTTTTTGATGCAAAATTTACAACCATTTCACCACATAGCCTTATGGTGTTTTACCTACAACAAGCCAAACACGTAAATATTACATCATGAATTGATGGTTAAGTGCATGTTTATGTTCTGCAGGGAAAAAGTCAACGTGTACATCAATATATTTGCAAAAAATTAAATAGTATGGCTAATTAATATGCTTGCTTGCTTATATTTTAAACCATAGGCTAAATCGATTTCCCTTTGTGTAAGATTGGTATCTCCATTGCGATGAGCTACTTTAACTAATGAAGCCACACCTTCCCATGATATTCCATGATCAGATTGTTCACATCATTCAATCCATACATTCATCCAATCAAGATTGTGTGTGATGTATAAATGAAGTGCATCTCACTCTCAACCAATTGCTTATGAAAATAAAATTAAAATTCAGTACAAATGTATATTCACTTAACACAGTATACACTTTTAATTGATGCATATTTAATATTAAAAATTAAATAAGTATGATATATACATAAAAGTCAACATTTAAGTGTACTATAATTAATCTCCATGAGCTAATAATTACCTTTCACCTTCCTCGATCTACCTTTCCCCGTTAGGTACTCCCCTTCAAAATTGATATTGGAGTCTGGATCACAAATGCGACCTAAATTGAGCTTTGACGCTAATTTAGGAAGATATTCACTAATAAACATCATGTTCTGGTATACCATATATCCATCCACCATAGAACCCTTAGGACATGTTTGTTTTCTAACCAAACCCTTCAAAAATTTCAAGTGCCTCTCAACCATCCACATGGACCTTGAGTGTACAGGTCCACACAATTCAATCTCCTCAACTTGGTGTCTGAGGTAGTGTTCTTGTGCATTGAAAAATGCTGAAGGTAGATGCTTTTGCAATTCACACATGCGACGAGGAATTTCTCTCCTCCAATACTTTATATCTTCTCTATGGATTTCTTTAGATGACAACCATCTACAAGTGATGCAAACCAATCACGACATTTAACAAAAATAAACATTATATTACATAACAATTAGTTAAACAAAATGTCAAATATAAGTTCTACAATGAATTAAACAAACACTTTATGCATACAAAATATTGCTACTTACCTCATGTATTTTCCAAGATTATATATAACTTGTTTGACATTGTTCTCGAAGTTGTCTGGGAGAGATAGAGGTAGAACATACTGTAACAATATAAAAATCGTTTCATAATTTTTACAAAAAGTAGAAAAACAAAATACCAACAATATGCACTAGAATAAAACAATATAGCAATATACAATATACCATAATAATTACCTTGACTAAGATATGCCAATCATGTGTTTTCACCCCCGCAAAATCACCTTTCTTTGGTATGATATTCTTCATGTTCGAACAAAATCTGGTGGGAAATTTAATTTTTTGCATGACTTCTTTTACAACATTAATTTGTTGATCCATTAACAACCACATAAGTGAGTTTATATTAATTTGTTCTCCGTTTCTTTGTAATTGAATGGCGTCTTTCATTGCATGGCTGGTTTCTTGAATGCCATTGCAAATTTTGACAATTTTTTCTTTGTCACTCCCATCCAATATTCACCATAATGTTTCAATCACATTCTTTCTGATATGCATTGTATCAAACAGATGAGCAATTTGTAGGTGCTCATAGTATGGAAACCTATTGAATTGTTTAGGATAACTTTTCATTCCTCGTGGAAGCCTATTAATGCCTTCATGATCACGACGACCATCATGAATCATAATTTATAAATAAATTACAGAAATTGATGTCAACTACAGTAAACAACACACAATAAAAAAATTCAAAACATTTCATATACGATGATATATAGACAATTTGATCCATACGTACTTTAATGATTTCTATTATATTGCAACTTCCATAAGTGAGATGTCATTCTTTGCGGTTTTAATGCATTCTCTTACTTCCCATTGAATAGTTGTTTTCTGGTAGTTCGATACCTATGATTCTTAGATAGGAAGTGACTATACTCATCAAACACCTCATTTCCTAAACTTTTTGAATGACAAGATTTGATCTTAGGACCACAAACTGGACATGCAAATTTTCCCTTTGTTTGAAGACCTACATAAAGAGATGTATTAACTATGTCAATTATAATTATATAAAATGGATGGATTATTTAAAAAAACATGCATGCATAATATATCAACTAGTTCATAAAATTAAATACAATTAAAGTGGAACTTATAATTCCAAACTGCAAAAATGGGTTAACCCTGGGGCATCATGTACTGTCCATACAAGCATTGCATGGAATTGAATTTTCCTTTGTCATATTGGTCTAGATACATCATACACAGTGATTCCATTCCATAGCTTTAGTAGCTCATCAATGGTTCGATATATACATTCATATATTTAACTTGGTACTTACCTGATTGATTTGAACATATAAAATATATAATTATTACAACTATTTAGATATATAAATAATACAGAAGAGAAAAATAAAAAAATATATATGACATTATGCAACAAAATACGACAAATGAGATGCCACTACATTAAAACAAATTGTTGTAGGCACATACTTGGAATAATCATTGCCAACATTATGTGCTCCCTCTTTATTAAAAACCATAGAGGAATGTTATTGTTGATAACAAAAATAGGCCAAACCAAGTAAATAGATCTCATCTCTACAAATGGATTGACACCATATGCTGTCAAAGAAATCCTAACATTACGAGGTTCTTCTTTAAAGTGTGACCATTTTTCCTCCATATTGTAAAATTAGTCACAACAGATCTAATGAACAATTAAATCAATCACAATAGATGAAACTCAGAAAAATGGTGTAAAACCGTGCAAAACATGCATTAGTGCTCAATATCCCAGTAAGGGTGAATGATTACAATAAAATACAGTAATCTGACAATGAGTGAGCAATTCGAATTGACTAAGTAGGCCATTCGAATTACTGAATGGTGTAGCTTGGCTCCAACTAGGAGTCCTCATCATCAATCAGTGGTGGTCATCAATGCACAAGAACCAGTCATCCAGGTGTCAATCTGAGTCTAACTAAGTGTAACAAGTGTAACTAAAGTGTGTAGCACTGATATAGGGAAGGAGGCTCAGTGGAGGGCACATGGGAGGCTTAACTGAAGTCAGAACAAGTCATCTAGTCAATCTGGAGGTCCAACGGAGTGAAACAGTCAGTCGGGAGTGAAACTAGCCTCAAATCAAGGAGAATCAGAGCTAACTGAGTGTAATTGAAGTGGAACTGCAGCAGTAGGTGAAGAAGTGCGCCCTTCTCTAGAAGTAGGTGAGAAGTGGGCGCCTTCATGACTAGGAGGGATAAATAAATGATGTAAGAAGCTCATGGGTGCTAGAATGAGGTGGGTAAGGTGCTGGAGGCATCAACCTGGTGACTGGGATGCATGCAAACCCTAGAGTTTGCAGGAAAACCCTAATTGCATGCAAGGTCCTGAAAATGATGATGTGGATATCCGAACACCCCCCCTCAAGCTAGACTATAATGTGCAAAAAATAATGTAGGGCCCTGGTAACTAAGACCAAAGGTCACCCCAATACAATAATAATCCAAACTAATAACAGTCAATCAACCAAAGAAATGGGGAAAACCTCATGGGAAAAATACCCCCCCTCAAAAATAAAATGTAGCACACCAAAAGATTTAATTGCTCCAAAATCAAGTAGATATGTCTGGAGGTATCTTACTCTTGGGAGTAAATGGATCATGCTCCAAAAACATGTGCTTGAATTCTCCATCAGTGGATGCAAGCGAATGTGGAGACTTTATGAACTTGCTCTTCATACTGAAAATGGTGAGAACAAATCTGAAAATATAAGGATGATCCCAGAACCTGTGATTTGAACCAAGTGAGGTAGGAATAGATCCAATCGGATCAAATAGATCCAATCAGATCAAATAGATCCAATCGGATCAAATAGATCTTGAAACTTGAACTTCTTATTAATAGAAGTTAAATCAACTCCAAAAATAGATGAATGGTTTCTTGAGATCTACTTTGAACCAACAAGGGTGAGATCAAAACCAAAATCAGCAAAAAGTGCATGAGAATTGAACTCAAGCGAATGGTAGTGCTCTTTATCTTCAGTAAAACTCTGAGAAACTGTGCAAATGATAGAACAAAAGTTTATAGGAGGCATGCAATCAAGGAGGACGAATGCTTCACCTCCAAAATCAGATTTTACCTCCAAAACATCAAGTAAATCATTATTCTACATGTCGGCAAACTCATGTGAAAGAGAGGATTCAAGAACCTCTTCAGAATCTAGAGTATGACCTGGTTGATCTTGCTCAGAATTCGAAATAGAAGACTTTGAGAGAGTGAGTTTTGAATCTACAGTTTCTTCTTCATCTTGAACAATTGTTGAGGCCAAGACATGATCGGAAAGAACACATAAAGAGATCTCACTGGGCTTGTTCTCCAAAAGGCTAGCATGATCCTCTTCTTCTTGCTTTCCAAATTCTCTGTCAAGTTGGACCCATAGATCACTTAGATTTTCAGCAGTCTTACTAAGGTAGCACATACAAGGAGACATAGCAAGACATATTGCTCCAAAATCTCTATCACAATCATTGAGCCAATCATTCTCTTCTTCATCGGAATAAATAACTCTTGTATTACCAATGCACATATCAAAAAGACATTGTCTCTTCAAGAATGCAATCATCTTTGGTTTCCATTCATCATAGTTGAATGGAGTAAGAATATTTTGTGAAGAAGAAGTCTCCATCTTTGCATTATTAAATGCACATGGAGGAAGTAAGAAACCTGCAAATCACACACAAACAAACACTATGTTTTCAGCCTTGCATGCACATGAGCGAATGCATATGAGATTTTGCATGCCGCTGCTGAAATATATTGGTGAGCAATTCACTCAATCTTCATGTAGAACACCTACAGAAAAGAGATCTTGTCCTTGCCATGGCTCTGATACCATGTAAAATTAGTCACATCAGATCTAATGAACAAGTAAATCAATCACAATAGATGAAACTCTGAAAAATGGTGTAAAATTGTGCAAAACATGCATCAGTGCTCAATATCCCAGTAAGGGTGAATGATTACATTAAAATACAGTAATCTGACAATGAGTGAGCAATTCGAATTGACTATGTAGGCCATTCGAACTACTGAATGGTGTAGCTTGGCTCCAACTAGGAGTTCTCATCATCAATAAGTGGTGGTCATCAATGCACAAGAACCAGTCATCTAGGTGTCAATATGAGTCTAACTGAGTGTAACAAGTGTAACTGAAGTGTGTAGCACTGATATAGGGAAGGAGGCTTAGTCGAGGGTGCATGGGAGACTTAACTGAATTCAAAACAAGTCATCTAGTCAATCTGGAGGTCCAATGGAGTGAAACAGTCAGTCGGGAGTGAAACTAGCCTCAAATCAAGGAGAATCAGAGCTAACTGAGTGTAACTGAAGTGGTAGGTGAAGAAGTGCGCCCTTCTCTAGCAGTAGGTGAGAAGTGGGCACCTTCATGACTAGGAGGGCTAAAGAACTGATGTAAGAAGCTCCCAAGTGCTAGAATAAGGTGGGAAAGGTGCTGGAGGCATCAACCTGGTGACTGGGATGCATGCAAAATGTATGCAAACCCTAGAGTTTGCATGCAAGGTCCTGAAAATGATGATGTGGATATGCAAGGTCTTGAATTTTGTTCCGTGCATTGTAATCCATAAATTGCACTATGTTTTTGCACCTAAAACGTTGTTGCAAACGTGGAATAATGGTAATATAATGAAGAACCTTACGAGGCACTTTTTTGTTACTTGATATGTTCGATATATACTGATATGACATTCCAGACATTCTGTTTCAAATTCATGTTGATTATAATATATAACATGGTCATCGAGGCATGTATCAATTGCTTCATACTGCATTCCAATTTTTTTCATGATGGTAGATAAATATCGATATGTGTGAGGTAAAATATTTTACGGTGGTAACAAAAATTCAGCTATCAAGCTAAAACAAATAATAATAAAAAACTAGTTAATATAATATATAAATAATATTAATGAAACATATTTCATCTGTATTAATTTTACTTATGAATTAATAATAAAATTATTAGAGGAACAAAGATAACCTTTATCACGATCATATATATGTGATGAAATATATTACATACCTTAACATCCATGTGACTGATGTGTTTGAAAGACCATTCATAACCTTCAAGTTCATTATCAACAATATAGCAGAGAGAAGATTTGTGTTGGAGCCCTCATAAACGGGTTTGTATGCCTTCTCAAGAAGAGGTAAATCATGAACATCACCAAAGTCATCATTTTCATGATCATGATCATCCATTCTAACATTAAATGTATCATGGATCAATGTATTTGTACCATCATCTTCAACTATGTTATCAATATGATCATCTTCTTCAATATAATCATTAACTTGTTCTCCATTATTCATAGCTCCATGTTCCTCCAGTACTTGTTCTGAAAGCACATCCTCCGGGCGATATGCCATAGGAGGTATTTCATTTATAAATACATGAAACCATCAATATATATTATTTAATATAAGAAATATTAAATTGATATATACATTTACAAAAACGATCAATATAAAGACATATATAATGAAAAACTTACTAATGGACGATATTCATGTCCCCCCTCAGCGTGTCCGTGTTCCCTACGATGTCTTCTAGCTGTTGTGATATTTATTCTTCTCCTTTTAAAGCCCCCACATTGACTACATGGACAATAAAATTTCCCATCACCCTTTCTTTTCAGTCCATCCCACAATTTAGCAAGAATTGTCAATTTTGTTCGTTTGGATCAGGAATATTGTTATGTGACATTTTCTGTTACAGAGCTTGACTGATGATTATCTTGACTGATGATTATTGATCTTAAAAAATCAAGCTCCACACTTCACTATTTTTAATCACAGTAAAAATTGAAATAATTGTGTATTTTTTTTTTACAGAAAATAGTCTATGCAAAGATTATAATTTCCACAAACCGTCGCTTGTATAACAAACATGTCGGAATGTTTCTATAATTTATATTTTCTAAAACTAAATGCTCGTCAAAGATCTGACGAAGTTATCATAGTTTCCGTTATAATATATATGTCGTAAATTCGACAACTGCAGAGGTCAATTTAAAAAAAACTAAGCAAAATTCATAATTATAAAGGTGAAATTTGACGACACGGTCAATTTCGTTGGATTTTGGGTTCAAATTTTGTTGTGTGTGAATTGGATGTATGAATGTCTTGGTGTTTTTAGAGGAGGTTATCCTATTCTTTAAGGGGTTATTTTATAACCCATATCTCTTATCTACTTTGGAGTTGTGCCCCCCATTTAAATTTTCTATACATGGTTGTACCCTTGTCTCTTATGATAATTTATGAATTTGTCATATAAAAAAATCTCTCTTGAAAAATTAGCTAGTAGGAAGATTAAGGTGTTGATGACTAATAATGATGGTGAGTTTTGTTCTACATATTTTGATCATTTTTGTAAGGAAAATGAAATTGAAAGACATAATACAACTCCATATACCCCTCAACATAATGGAGTTGTAGAATGGATGAATAGGACATTGATGGAGAGAGTTAAGAGTATGCTTAGTGGAGCTTGCTTGGAGAAGAACTTTTGGCCAAAATAAGTTGTTATTGCATGCTACCTAATCTATAGGTCTCCCACATTAGATTTTGTGGAAAATACCTATATGGATGTTTGGATGGGAAAGAATCCATAAATTCAACATCTTTATGTTTTTTACTGTGATCCATATGCTCATGTACCTAAGGAGAAGCGATTCAAGTTGGATAGCACAGTAGTGAAATGTATCTTCATCGGCTATGGAACTGGTGTGAAAGGGTACAAGCTTTGGGATATTCTAGCTAGGAATGATTTGTTAGTAGAAATGTTATTTTTATAAAAGTTAAGTCTTCACCCATAGTGGTGTACTTAGAATAAGATTAGAAGAAACCAATTGTTTAGCTACCAGACCAAGAAATTTGAATCATGACATGAAAAAGAATTTTATGATGAAATTAACGAGGATTAAGGATCAAAGAGTTCAAAAGAGGAGTACAAAACTCCACCTCAAACATTAAGGAGGTCCACTCAGATAAGAATGCAACCATATGTGTATAATTATATTCCATCTGATTTTAGATGTTTATTTTATTTATCTGCTAACACTGATGAACCTTATATTCCATTTGATTCTAGATGTTTATTTTATTTATCTACTAACACTTATGAACCTAGAACTATAAAATAAGTAATGGAGATGGAAGATAATAATTATTGGAGATTGGCCATGGATAAGAGGACGACTTCCCGCAAAAATAATAATACATTGGATTTGGTATCATTGTTTGATGGAAAAAAACCGATTTAATGTAAATGGGTGTTCAAAAATAATATTGGTTGATAGGGTAGCGTCGAAAAGTACAAGGCAAGGTTGGTTGAAAAAGGATATTCCTAGGTTGAGGGGATAGACTATGGTGAGATTTTTCCCCATATGTGATGCTAAAATCTATTAAATTTATGTTATTTGTAACAACATATTTTGATTTAGAGATAGAAAAGTGGATCTAAAAAATATATTTCTATATGGGGACTTGAAGAACTAGATTTATATGACACATTGAGAGAACTACATTGAAAAAGATAAAAATTCATAATTTATTTTACGAATAAATTTAAAAAAATCCATATATTGTCTCAAATAGTCTCCTGGAATGTGGTACCAAAAGTTTGATTTATTTGTATTGCAATTGGGATTTCTAAGATCCAAATTAGATAACTATGTGTATTACAAATATGATGGTGGTAATTTCCTTATTATCGTTATATATGTAGATTATATGTTATTTTTAGGCAACTGTAGAGATGTGATGCGTGATTTGAAGTCTCAACTTTTAACACAATTTGACATGAAGGACTTGGGGGTTGCAAAACATATATTTGGAAAGAAGATAAGGAGAGATAGAGTGAACAGAAAGCTCTGGTTTGAGCTAGAGTAGGTACCTAAAATATTTTCTATAACATGTTTGCATGGTAGATTGTAGAACATTGAGTGTTCTGATTTCTACATAAAGTAATATTTTAGTTGAACAATGTCCTATTATACCCAAAAAGATGGAGAACATTGTTTTTGTTTCTTATTTAGTGTAGTTGGTAGTTTGATGTATGTTATGGTTTTTTTTAGACCATGCATTTTCCAAGAAGTGGGAGTCTTGAGTTGTTTCATCTCTAAGCCTAGATGTGAACATTAGGTTGTAGTGAAGAGGGTCTTTAGGTATTTGCGAGGTACTATTGAGTATTTAATTTTTTTATCATATTAATGCTTAAAGGGACCCACACTTAGTGGATAGACAAGGTTATGTGGATTTTGATTGGGCATGGGATGTATATGGAAGGAGATCTACAAGTGCATATATGTATTTTTACTATTTCATAGAGGAGTGAGTTGGATGAGAAAGAAACAATATGTGGTCCCTTTGTCTACTATAAAGGTAGAGTGTATGGATTGTATGCATTCCTTTAAGGAGGCCATTTGGATTAAGAATATATGTGTAGATGTAGATCTAAGTCAGAGAGATATTACAATTTAGTTAGATAGTCACAATGGAATTTTTTAGGCTAAGACTCTCACCTTTCATGCAAAGACAAAGCATATTGATATCTAGTACCATTTCATTCATGAAATTATAGAGGATGGAATGGTCATACTAGAAAAAATTGACACTTTGCAAAATTTTGTAGATGCGTTAAAAGAACTTGTGAGCATTAGTAAGTCATGTAGTATTGTGAGTCTATGGGTGTTATGGCCCCTTGTAGTTAGCCAGCAATTTGATGGGTTCTCCTTTACACTCTTGCAAAGCATATGCATGAAATTCCACAGGGGTAGATCATTGAGCTTGAACAAATGTCACAATTTCACACTGTTATTACTGAGGAGAATTAGATAGAAACATGGATCAATTCACTCATAAAACTGAAACACACATGAAAAACTCTTGTTGATACATTAAAAAGATGGAAGATGGAAATCAAGAAGTGTTACAATAGAATGAATTCGATAAACCTAGGAGGATTTGAATTCACCTCAAGTATAGGCTTAGTTTGCATTGGAGCCATTTCCCGATAAGGTTTAGTGGCCACCGATGATGAATAATCAGTTAACTGAGCTAGAATTGAGCATAACTAAATCACGCGGGCACCAAAATAGGGAAGGAGACTCCAATGGGGAAAAATACTGACTTGTGGTGGTCCAAATAGGTGCTCCTACACTTAGTAGCAGTGAAACTAGGTGTAACAGTTGGTTAACTAAGAAATCAAGCGGATAAGGTGCCCTAAATCATGGAACTGACTGTGCTAACTCCTAAAATCATGCATGAGGGATAATTTGGACTCCAATGATGTAACCAAGGCACTCGGAGTGGATAGGAGGGCTAATGATGTCCAAAAAAAAGCTCTAAGGCGACCAAAGTAAAAACTAGGTGCTAGGAGACTCAACTGCTAATGAATGGAATGCATGGATGCATGCAAAGAATGCAAGACCAAAATGAGATGGTGAGAATATTCCAACACCCCCCCTTAAGTCGGACTATGAGGAAAAATATAAGTAAATTAGGTCCCTGGTTACCGATACCAAAGGTCACACCGTACAACAATCTAAAAAAGTAAGGAAAGAAGGAAAACCCAGTGGGAAAAAACCCCCCCTCAAGATAGACTGAAACACACCAAAAATTGCTGCTCAAGACTCAAGTAGGTGTGATGCTTGATTCAATGTCTAGAGGTATCTTCCTCTTGGGAAGAAGTGGATCATGCTCCAAAAATATGTGCTTGTATTCCCCTTCAGTGGATGCAAGAGAATCTGGAGGCTTTCTAAATTTTCTCTTGAAACCAAACATGGTGAGAACAAATCCAAAAATATGAAGATCATCCTGGAACCTGTAATTCGAACCAACTGAGGTAGGATTAGCTCCAATCATATCTAATTGCTCTTGAAACTTGAACTTCTGATCAATGGAAGTTAAATCAGCTCCAATAATTGATGTATGGTTTCTTGTGATATCCTTTGAACCAGCAGGGGTGAGATCAAAACCAAAAATCACCAAACTGTAACTAAGACTTGAACCCAAGCAAATGGAAGTTTCGTCCATCTTCAGAGAAACTCTGAGAGCACATTCCAATGATCAAATAGAATTTCATAGGAAGCATGTGATCAAGGAGGGTGAATGCATCACCTCCAAACTCTAATTCAACCTCCAAAACATTCAATAGATCATCATTCTGCACACCAGCAGACTCATGGGAAGTAGAGAATTCGAAACTCTCTTCAACTTATAGAGTAGTAACTGACATATATTGCTCAGAATTTGAAATAGAAGACATTGAGAACATGAGTGAGGAATGGATAATCTCTACAAAAGGACCATCTTCATTAGTTGTATCACTTTCATCTGCATCAGCTACATGGGAATGGGACAATTCGAAACTGTCTTCAACTTCTAGTGCAACAGAGGAAGTAATGTCTTCAACATGAAATTTCTGTGTTGAATCTACAGCTTCTTCTTCATCTTGAACAATTTCATCATGATAGATTATTGAGGCTGAGACATAATTAGATATAACACTTAAGGAGGTATTACTAGGCTTGTTTTTCAAATCATTTGCACCAATCTCTTCATTCTTCTTTCCAAATTCTTTGTCCAGTTGGGCCCATAGATCACTTGGATATTCAGTAGTTTCCATGAGGTAGTGCATACTAGGAGACACAACAATACACATTGATCCAAAGGCTCTGTCACATTCATTTAGCCAATCATTCTCTTCTTCATAGGAAGCAAAATATCTCATAACACCAATACACATATCAAAAAGACCTTGTCTCTTCAGATATGCTATCATATTTGGTTTCCACTCATCATAGTTGAATGGAGAGATATGAGGAACTGCTTTCAGATTCATGGAATCTGCTGTAGAATACCTGCAAAAACAATGGAAAAATATCTAGAGGATTGTTACTGAATCTATTGAACACTACCAGGATTTTCTATGGAAATCCAAAGGCTTTTGGTGCTCTACTGAAAGCAGTTGTTCAATCTACTGCTGGAACTACTGCTACCATTGCAAATGCTACACTCAAAATATCTCATGAGCTCTGATACCATGTGAAATTCCACACGGGTAGATCACTGACATTGAACAAACCGCGCAATTTCACACTGTTGTTACTGAGAAGAATTAGACAAAAATATGGATCAATTCACTCATAAAACTGAAACACACATGAAAAATTGTTGTTGATACATTAATCAGCTGTAAGCTAGAAATCAAGAAGTGTTACAATTTAATGAATTCGATACACCTGGCAGGATTCAAATTCACCTCAAGTATAGGCTTAGTTTGCATTGGAACCATCTCTCAATAAGGTTTAGTGGCCATGATGATGGATAATCAGTTAACTGAGGTAGAACTGAGCATAATTGAATCACGTAGGAACCAAAATAAGGAAAGAGACTCCAATGGAGTGAAATACTGACTTGTAGTGGTCAAAATAGGTGGTCCTGCACTAGTAGCAGTGAAACTAGGTGTAACAGTCAGTTAACTAGGCAATCAAGGGGACACGGTGCCCCAAATCATGGAACTGACTCTGCTAACTCCTAAAATCATGCATGAGGGAGAATTTGGACTTTAGTGATGTAACCAAGGCGCTCTGAGTGGATAGGAGGGCTAATGATGGCCAAAAAAAGCTCTGAGAGGCCCAAAGTAAGGACTAGGTGCTAGGAGACTCAACTGCTAATGCATGGAATGCATGGATGCAAGCAAAATGCATGCAAGACCAAAATGAGATGGTGAGAATATTCCAACAATATGGAAAGTGGGAGAATGTTGGGACTTGTGTGTTATATACCTTGCATCCCTGTATTAGAGCATGGAATAAATGTTGAGTAATAGTAAGGAAAAAATGTTGAGTAGTGGCAAGGAATAAAAACATATCACTAGTAGGGAATGAATGTTGAGCAGATCAATAAGTGGGAAGTTATTTGATCATGATTTCCAACATGTAGAATTCGAAAACCATGAATAATTTATGGTTTTTTTATGCCTATTTATTAAGTTCTTGGGTTGGAGGAAAATAGTGCGTGAGTTTTTTAAACTTATTATTATGCTCCCCTCGAAATTTTTGCATGCTTTTGTGTTGTTCATTAATACAATTGTCTTCTTAGGTTTATACACATTCTTCTATATTTAATTAATGTAGGAAGCATGTTCTATACCTCTTCCTCCTTTCTTTTGCATGCATGGAGTCAATAATCATCTCAAGTTTTTTCGCCTTCATTGCCTATTACTCAATATTTGAAGATAAAAATAATTTTTTAGATATTTATGTTTAGTTTCAAACTTTTATTTCTTATTTTCTTTCTCTATAATTTATAATTCATTTAATTTGATAGCTATATATAAATATTTTAATAACCAAAATTAACATTATTGGCTTCCTTGAATTATTATCCATACATTGATTTAAATATAACCAAAATCAAAATTGTTGACTTCCTTTAGACTATTAGTAATCCATTGATTAAAAAATGTCTTTAATAGTAAAAGCACTTTTATTGAAAAATGCAAATGGTTTAAAAACATAAACAAATAATTTTCTTTTAATTTTTTAATTATTTATTATAATTTTTGTAATTTTTTTAAAATATATTTATTACAAACTCTATATAGATATTTATATTAAAAATAATAAAATATATATACAATTCACATTATTTTTTTGTTAGGATAAAAATTTAAGGAATAGTTTATCTAAGTTTTCGTTTTCGACTTGACCGTGGATTTTGGTAAGAATGTAATTTTTTTTAGTAAAATCTAAATTTTTTTGTATTTAAATTGTATTTTTTAATTTATAAGTGATTTTTAAAGATTTTCAATGGAAATACAATAAAATTAGACGGAAAATATGGAAAAAGTTGAAAACTTAGAATATGTAGACTACACCAAAATTTAATTCCTCACAATATTTAATAAATCTAAAAATAATATTTTTATTTCCAATCTTTTAAACTTAAACATATAATCATTTATGATTTTTTTAATCAATTTTCAATGCCAAATTTCGGTTATCCTTTTCCATTATTTATTTAATATCTTATAATTTGGGATGGAAAGGTGTCTATGATTTTCCTAGATTGCATGAGGATGAGACAAGTGTACTCTCGAGATTGATTTTATGGAAGTCATTCCAAATTCAAAATAAACAATTATAAAATATATATATATACACTAGCACAACCACTTAACTTGTGACTGGTGAAGCTAAGTGCCACATTCATCCCTAGGAAAAGCATAGGCTCTAGTCCAACCCATGGTGTGCATGGATAAGTAGCTGATGCATGAATAACTAATAGACTATACATGGATAATAGAAATTAGTACAACACTTAACTTATGATCTATGGATGTTTGCCACAAGTTAAATAACCGTATTAATCAATTTTCAATACCAATTTTTCCTCATCATTTTCATTTATTTATTTATTTTTCTCCTTAAAGATGTCTAACATATTCTTCCTTTATTATACCACTTAGAGATCCAAACATATTCCATCAAAGGTTTTCACATGCTTTTGCCACTAGTAGTGATTATTGTCCTCTCGTGAGTCTGGAGAATCAGACAGCCCTCCTGCAACGAATCAGACAGCCCTGGCAATTTGCACGCAAACTTAAAATATAGCAATCAGACAGCCCCCACCATTTGCACTGAAACTTAAAATGTAGCAAGTGCAGTCCTGTACAACCCACGTTCTTCATGAACATTGCCTGCCAAGTCTCCAACATGTTATTCAAAGCTCTTTATACATACCTACCTGTGACATGTTACGTCAAGTGACTCTTTGTTCACAATTATTAGAGTTCAACGGCCCGGCCCTTCTCTCTGGAGTCTGGAGAAGCCCAGAAACAGAATCAATCTCTTATATTATTGTACTCTCACAAATGGGACTTAACTTTTTTCAAAGCAGAGTTGGATTGTTTTGCACCATGCATTTCAATGGTCTGAATAATCTCTACCCTACTGCATATATATAATAAATATCACGTGATATTCTATTGGATGCCGACCAGGGAGACTTTATGGGCCATGGCTGCAAATCGCTCAGTTCTAATAATGGCATGCCATTTTCTGGATTTGGTTCGTTGTGCTTATGCTGATTGCTTCCTTTGTTTCTTTACTGATGAGCTGTGAATAGTTATATAGATTTTGTCTACATTGAAAAAACCGGAAACGTCGTAGGAGGGTGTGCATGTGCTCACTGCAATAATTGTAACGTCGTGTTTTTTTTTTAATTTAGTATATTTTAACATCTTATCAAAAGTTTATGTAATTTTGTAATTTTAACCATTTTAAATTTTTATTCTAAATTAAATTTAATATTTTAAAACTATCCAAATCATCAAAATTAAATCATTCTTACATGTCTAATTTCGACGAATAATAAATCAATTGAGTGCCCCATATCACATGCTACCCTTAAACCTCTGAGGAACAAGACACTGTTGGTAAGGACTCTTATCCAATAATATATAATATTTTAACCATTGTAAATGAATGTTTATAATTTATTTAAAGATAAATATAAAAAAAAAAACCTTTATCTAATTTTTATATAGCTAATACTTCAAGTCTTACTGGTGCCGTTAGTATTTAAGGTTCCAAGTTGTTCAAAGTTTGAAACTAGATTATTGTAAAAAAAGACACAAAAAAATTCAACCATACAAAAAATGAATGTATACCGAATATAATTACAGTAACAAATACCTTAATTACAATAACAATAAATAACAAATACCTTAATTACAATAACAATAAATACATTAAGGATAAGCAGGAATTAAAAATCATAATTAGTTTTGTCTATAATATTATTAAATAAAATTAATTTACGCAGTTGTTGTTGGCCACTCAGAGACAAATATCATCGGCCATTATGGTCTTCTATCATTTTCAACGAAGAAAAGTGACAGTCGAAATATATTCAGCTTCAAACGCAAGCTTAACAATATAAAATAATAATATTAATATTAAAGTTTTAAGAAAAATAAGTTAACTTCAAAACAAAGCTTTAATGATATAAAATAATAATAATATTAATAATAAAGTTAGAAAAAAGTCAGTGACTTGAATATGATAGGATCTTGCAACGAATCAGACCTGTTATTATAATCAAACATAAGAAATGAGTAACACACTTTGTATTTTAATAATAAAAAAATTAAATTAATGATGAATATTTTAATAATAAAAAAATTAAATTAATGATGAATATTTTTATGATGTCAATCAGTTGAAGCTCATATTTGATTATTTTTAAAGAATATTTAAATTTTTGGTTTAAATGCCTAAGAAAAAGAAACATATTTAGTAAATACTTCGTAAAGAAATCACTTCTTTTACAAACAAAGAATCTTATATTTTATTGTTATCTTTACCTATATTTATTTTAATATTTTATATATAAAAATTGTTAAATTAAAATTTAATTAAAAACAAATTGAGTTTTAAGATTCTCTTTTAGAACAAGAAAATATATATATCATTGACTTTAATATGGTTGGATTTTCAAAATAATCAAAGAATATGAGAGTAAGTGGTATAAATAGTCAAATTTAGTAGAGGGGATTCCTTGTTCCATAAATAAGAGAGTTCCATATCTAAATTTAATCACCTTTTTTTTATTAAATAATTTTTTTATAGAAAAAATAATATATAACCACAAATATCCACCAGGTCATTACATTACAATTTAAACATTCTAATCATTAAGAAGATAAAATACTTCAAAATCAAACATTTTAGGCCTTTCGATTAACTAGATCAAAGGAAGTGAGAATGATACCTAATTTTATAGCTTAACCACAATAATTATAAGCCTAAGCCTTCATCATAATAATATGAAAATGGAAACAAAATATATAAATTCAAACTTTAATTTCAACATTAAAACTAAAGAAAATATAAACGATGAACTGTTTTGTTTTATTTTATAAATACGCCAAATAAAGCTTTAAATGTTGAATGATATATGAGCAAAGGAAAACAATTCAACACTCATATATAGATTTTTAAACCAGGTAAGAGTATAAATATTTGTTCATTTTGTTTAAATAATAATAATAAAATAAACTCAAAAAAATTTAAGACATAAACAACTAGACCAAGTGGGAAACATTGTATTAATGTATCCTTCATTATAAGAGAAACAAATCTCAATAGTATGATATAGAATTTTGCAAAGGTGGAGACCAAGAATTGTCCTTAACACAAAGACTATTGTTTTTTATAGTCAACATGAGGTTTAAAGAAACAATAAAGCATGAACTGAAAATGTTGCAACATGACATAAATATGTTAGGATGCTATTACTTTTGCAAAACAAAAGACTACTAATAATGAGCTATTTAAATGACCACTTCCAGCACGATGATCGAATAATGAAATTTACCTTTTGTCTCATAAAATAGAATCAAACCTTCTAAAATTTCACTCAATCATTACTCTTACTATCATGAAAATTGTTAGACTTGACTTCAAGATGTATGAAATGAAAGAAGTATATGTATTCTTAAATAAAATCAATGTTTTGCATACCCTTACTGGTAAGACCGGTTAACCATTTCCAAGTATCTTAATGTCTTTATAAACCGAGCAATAAAGTGGTTACTAATTGCTACATATTCACTTGGCACATGGCATGAGATGTGATGCTCCAGAACATAATTAAAGGACTTCTATTTTTTTAGACATCAAAGTCCAAGGAAATACAAATATAAGTTACGGATGAAAGAACAACTAAAGCAAAAGGGAGCCCTCGTTGTCTCTCCATTTCATCAAGTTGGGAATACAACCCAACATCTATTTCTTTTACATAAATTTAACTATTTAAACATTCATTGTTTATTTCAAATAAAATAAATACAATAATTTCAGCTATAACATGCATTTTCAACACTTCCTTTTTCAAAAAAGTATTAGCATAAGTAAAAAGAGAAGAGTAAGAGTTTCCCCCTCTTAGTTTTGTCCCAATCAAGAGCTCCACAAAAACCGTGGCATTGTTTGCTCCTCGGCCTCTTTCTCTTTGAAATGCAAATGCTCAATTTGCCAAAAATTAATTAGAGGAGATATATCCTCAATGCAACATTGCCAGTTTGGGGTCCACATTACACCACCACACACAACACCCTCTAGTGATTTTATGTGTGTGCGTATGAATACTTCCCAAAATTTGTTGACCAACACGACCTCGGTCGACAGGGGTTCGCCTCACTGTCGACACAAACCGCAGTCTCCCTAAGCACCGGCTCGAGCAGGTTTGAGCCCGCCCAGCAACACCCGTAGAGCGGATGAGGTCTCATCCGAGGCATCTAGGAAGAGCAGACGGAACCATGTTTCCGCCGAGGGAGGAGGAGAGTTGTGGCTGCGCTGACTAGCTCTATTGCAGTACTTAAACAAAAACTTTAAACATTTGACATGGAGTTATAACATATTACTTAATCACAACATTTATCATCCCAGTAACAATAAGCAGACATTGCATCAAGAAAATATAACAACATTCATATATTGCAATATTGCGCAAAGATCGTACCAAAACATCATCATTATATTACTGTCACAATCGTATACTAGAGGCAAAACATAGATCTTCGTACACATACATCCTTTATCTCTCACCAACTATTATCTCCCTAATACTTACAACTCTCATCTATTTATAGGCCTCTGCCATTACAATGTTTGTCCACTTACAAACATCTTCCTAACCAACACCATGGACAAATGACCCAATATCTAACTGACTCGGTCCAAATGACCCAAAAACCCGCATACTGCGGTACAATTGACTCAATCATTACATAACATGTGGTCCAAGTGACCCAAAACCCACCAACTGCGGTATACTTTAACACAAAATACTCCTTTCGCGCCCTCATCCGATGTGTCGTAGCGTCGGCAGTACTGTGACATTTCCTCATCGAACTGCCTGCCAACAGGCCCACAACACAATCTTGTGGCTCACCCTCGAGCCACGTTAACTACTGGACATAGTACACGTCAATTGTTCTTGTTGTCTGGAGCATGCGGTGTGGTCCTGCTCCTTCGGCTACACTGATCATCATCTCGTTGTTTTGTAAGTCTTACCTGAAAGTGGGAATCCCCCGACTTGCTGTCATGTACATCTCAAACCCATCCTCGGGTCTCTGTGAATGGTACAAACGGGAAGGAAAAGAGGATGAACAGTACCAAAGTACGAAATCAGTAGATGACTCTAGCACATCTGTTTCGCACCGGCAAATGGTTCCTACTATGGGTAGGGAGCTACCACCCCAACCATCTCATTGGTCGAGAAGAGCACAATCCTTCGAATAACTATTGCGTACTTAACCATGTTGGACTGGCCCTTGGCTCAGGCATAACACAGTGTAAGTGAACCCACCGTATCAAGGCGCTCAGGGACACTCGTTGTTCAGGCTCGCAGGGCCCCTGGGGTGCTGCCACAGGAAATGAAGTGAAGCATTTCCACAGCCTCCTTGGAATTCCTCACAACTCAACTCGCAAACTGATCAAACAGCATAACCACTCTATTTCGGAACAACTTCTTTGTAGCAAAATACCAGCTACCTCGGCTACTTATAGCCGGATCATTCCTGGGTCACGACGGTGGGAATGATGCCCCACTACCTCACATCTGCGTGTGTGAACCCACCAACTGACTCAGTGGGTGGTGACCATGTTGCCATCGAATATCCCAAGTGCCGACGTGTGAGTAATCTCCTCACATCTTGCTAATCATACCGGCCCAACGTGCCATGTGCAAAACATGTCGTCGTCAGTGGTAACCAGGCCAAATCTGTCAGGAAAAATCATGTATAGGGATGATGGGCAGTGGTTGCAAGATGTTAGCACGATAGTAGTCACAACACTGCCTCGTACCCCCCAAATCCTCTGTAATCATCACAAAATCCTCTGTCGATCCTAGTCGCAACACTGCCATGAGTCTCTGACTGTTCCAAACTTGTGGCACAAGCCACCCTAGTTGCGCATTCCTTCTTCTATTGGTGCGCCATCTCCCATTAAGCAACCTGCAACACACACTCTCTCTTTTTTTTTTTTTTCTCGATGCGACTCAGGCATCACACTATTTTAATCCCGACCAATAGGGCTTCAATCTGTGACCATTTACCAGCTTGGGGAGCATTGCCCCATCCAACTGCTGCAACTGAACCGCTCCACCTGAAGTAATACTACTAATGCGATATGGACCCAGCCAATGCATCTGCAATTTTTCGGGATGTTTCATAAACTTGTTCTCATACAATAGCACCAAGTCTCCTTGCTGAAACTATTTTCTTTTGATGTGGCGATCATGCCATGGCTTCTGGCGATCCTTCTCCACCCCTTGGTGAAAGCCAATGATAAATCGATCCTCTTCCAACTGCACCAATTGCGCTAAACGTTCATCTAATGCTGCAACATCATTCATTCCCGTAATAGCCACAATTCGTAGACTTGGAACAATGTACTCCATTGGCATAATCACTTCCTTCCCATATACCAGCTTAAAAGGTGTCTGACCAATCAACCTTTTACATGTGGTGCGATAGGCCCACAACACTGCTAGGATTTTCAGATCCCAGTCATCGCGGTTCACATTGAACACCTTTGTCAGCGCATGCTCCAATACCTTATTAAACGCCTCCACCATCCCATTTGCCTATGGGTGATAGGGTGCACTCTTCTTATGATGTATCTGCAACTCCTCCGTCAATGCGCTGATGGTGCGATTAATAAAGTGAATCTTAGGGCAGCTGAAACGAGTGATAATGTGATCAAACAAAAATCTCGCAGCTGTCGCGGTGGAACAATAAACTGCGGGTGCCACCTCGGCTCATCGAGTCAAATACACTATTTCCGTGATGATGTACCACGCACCTGTACGTTTCCTTGGTGGAGTGATCGGCCCGACAAAATCCATAGCCCATTTTTTGAATGGTTGCAATGTCACTTAAGGTAGCAGCGACATCTCGTCGCATCTAGATGGCTTTCCAGTTCACTCACAAACATCGCAAGACCGCACATAGTCTGTTGCATCATTATGTAATGTGGGCCACCAAAGCCCTGCATGCAGTACCTTTCGGGCAGTCGCCCGACCGCCATAGTGTCCTCCCGCTACTCCACTATGTGCCTCAGCCAATATCTGCACTTACTCATGCGGCAAGACACATCTGCACAATATCTCATTAGCGCCCAATTTATACAACTCTCCCACGATCAGCTGAAAGTCAACAGCCTTGACAACTAACTGCTTCTTTTGGGTAGTGGTACAGTCATCGGGCGCGGTGTTGGACACCAAAAACTGAAGGATGCCATCAAAATATTGATCAATGGCGGCAACTTTGAATAGTTGGGCATCCGGCAACCCATCTTCGATATTAGTCGGTTCCTCCCCTGTGTCAATCTGTGATAAATGATCTGGTCCAGCATTCAACCACCCCGGTTTCACGAGGACTTCAAAATCAAACTCCTGAAACAAAAGTAGCCAATGACATACCTTCCCCCCCAACACAGGCTTATTGACCAAGTATTTCACTGCAGAATGATCAGTGAACATTTTAAAGTGTCCACCCAATAAATAATGCCTGAATTTTTGCAGCGTGTAAACCATGGCCAGACCTTCTCGTTCCGTGGTAGTGTAATTTCGTTCTGCTGAGGACAACTTCCGACTGGAAAAAGCAATAGGATGATCAAGGTCACCTTCTCCAGGTTGAGCCAACACAACACCTAATGCAATCGATGAAGCATCAACATGGACATGGAATTCCTTACTCCATTCTAGAAAGACCAAGATCGGTGCCGATGCCATCTTCACCTTGAGCATTTTGAAGCTATCCTGACATTCCAGGCTCCACTAGAATGTCGCGTCCTTCTTCAACAAATTTTCCATAGGGGTAGTAATCGCAGCATAACCCATGATAAACTTGCGATAATATCCCGTATGACCCAAAGTCGCTCGCAACTACTTAACGGTGGTTGTCGGTTGCAACCCTAAAATGAGCGCAATTTTGGTTGGATCAAACAGCAATCCCTATTTACACACAATATAACCCAGCAATATCCCAAACGGTGCACAAAAAATACATTTCTTCAAGTTCAGCGATATCTGGTGCTGTCGGCATCGCTCAAGCATTAACCGCAGATTGGCCAGATGATCACGAATCAACCCATAAACTATCCAATCATCCATATATACCTGCAAAAATTTCTAAATAAAATCTTTGAATGTGGCAATAATGACGCGGGAGAATATCACAGGTGCATTCTTCAAACCAAACGGCATTACCGTGTACTGAAAGCAACCCCATTCAGTAAGGAAAGTTGTCTTATGGCGATCTTCCTTGGCAATGCGAATTTGATGGTAGCCAGAGAATCCAACAGTGAATGAGTACATCTCCTAGCCGCCCACCCCTTCAAGTACTTCATCAGTAAACGGGGTCGGAAAAGGGTCATGCAAGCAGGCATCGTTCAACTTCCACAAGTCGATGCAAATGCACACTTCATCTATTTTCTTGTCCAGTACCACCATAGGACTGATCCATTCAGACTCTTCCACAGGTTCAATAATACCAACGTCCAACATGTGATCAAGTTCCGCCTTGACCTTTTCCTTATGTCGCGGATTTAGCTGATAAGTTCGCTGTCGGATTGGCTTAGCATCTGATTTTAACAGAATATTCATCTCTCCTAAATCACCCAGGATTCCCTTTGTTTTGGAACACTTCATGGGAAACACGTCTTGAAACTCATGAAGTAACTCAGTAACCTTACTAATCATCTCATCATCCCAATAATCCCCAACATTAGCAAACTTGGGAGTAGCTTATGTGCCAATATTCATCTTGCGAAGCTACAATGGTTGTTCGAACGGAGTACTTAGCGTGACAGGTAGTACCACATCGCGACTCCCTTCAGATTTGGGAATGTTAAAACTTTGGGGATCATCATCATCTTCTGGCCCACCGCTGATGTTGAAGCACTCCATGAGAGATTGCATCTGACAATATGTGTGCGGGTCAACAGGGTAGGCCGCCGGAACAACTTGAAGTACCACGTCATGGATGAGCTGTAAGGTGTTATGGACATCAGGGTTGGCATCCACAAAAGTGAACGTATGAGTGAAATAGACCGTCAATTCCCCCCATGTTGTAATTTCTCGCTGCAATTCGACTCTAGTGTACCATGAGCACAGCATTTCATCCAAATTATGGATAAAAGCATGGACCAACTCATCTCTGGGTTGCACTACCCATAATTGTTGGCATTCCATCACATGATCACTGGGATTATTCCGGCCATCATACTTGCCAGTGTGATAAACCTCAGTATCGCCAAACCGAACCATCATCAACCTTTGACACTGTGACCAACCATTAATGGATTTCTTATGTGTCACCCACCAACATGCTAGAGCAGCCTTCAGTGCTTCCTCCAATGCCAGCAATCGCTGTGGTTCTGAGATGCGATCTTCAAATTCTGTCAAAAAGGTGGTTAGGCCAGGCAGCCCCTCATAGACAGGCAATGTGATCGTTTTTGTCGCAACTCGACATAAGGATTGCGTAACTAAGCCACATTTTCGGAATGGTACCTCATGCAATCAGTTCTACCAATGTTCTAAGGCATCATCAGAGTTGGAAGATGCAGAGCTCTCGCTGCGCCACTCCAACTCACCGTTGGTAGTAGGATGAATATAATCTTCAGAAATATTGAATGCATGGTCCCATCTAGCGGGATCATCATCTTTTGCAGGTTCAACGTATCGGCGTCCTTCAGCCGGATCCAATGAGGCTATGACTCTGAAATCACGATTCTTAAAGGTCATCATGCACTTCTTGAAGTTAATTACAGCTCCACTATCGTTATCCCATCCAATCCCCAAGAGCGCCGGATAAGAGCTTCCTCCCTCAACCACTTCAATGACATCGAAGTCAGCATAAGTCTTCATGCCCTCCATATCGATCATGAGCCGCGGAACTTGCCCAATGGGTGTTACCTTCACATGGTTAGCCAACCGGAGCTGCACAGGATACTAGCTCAATGGAAAACTCCCCATCTTCTACCATGCCTACTTGGTTAAGATGTTAACATCTGAACCAAGGTCAAGGATAACAGAGTCAGCATCATATTCATCGATCTGAATATTCATTTGCATCTCCTTGCCAGTCTTCTATCACTGTAGAGAGTTTACTGCCGACTCCTGCCATCCTTTCGTAAATCGCTACAACCATCCCTCAATCTCAACGAGGGCAGTCGAGTCTTGAGTCAATAATAGACAACTTTCAAGAAAAACTTTTGCAATGTCCCTGATGGTGGCGGCCAATCAACGTCTGATGTAGTATCGAAGACAGGTGGCATATCAAAAACAACAGCCTTACCACGGTCTTTCTCCAAAGTGCAACGTGCCTCTAGGAATGTCTCCCGCTCCATATCAATGTCAAAAGGTGCCGTCTTCTGACCAGCCAACCGAATCAGTGGTCGCGAACTATCTTCCCCAGTCGTCTTGCCTCCACGAGTGACAATAGCCACCGAAGCATCTTATGGTCGTGGTTCTACAGAAATGGTCGCAATATTTGCACCTTGCATCTGGTTCTACTGCAGATTCCCCGGTTGATTGACATTTTGATTGGCGTTCGGTGGTGGTCGCAGGGGCTGGTTCTGTACTAGTTGTTGTACCTGATTCTGTAGCTACGGAGCGTTCCCAGCCTGCCATCGTGCAATCAACTGTGGACAATTCTCAACCGTATGATCATTACCAAAACAGAACGTACACTGATTATGTAGTAGTGGGCATTCGCGCTGATAATCCCCCCATACTACACAGTGGTAACATTAAACAAGTCCACAACCACCTTGACCTCCTCCTCCATGACCAAATCCACCACCACATCCACCCCTGTATCCTCCTCGGTAGCCTCCCTGCTGCTGGTCCTGAGGTTGGTTAAACTATTGCTGCATTGGTGCTGGTGGTATCCCTTGCCCTTGTGGTGCATACTGCGGTTGCTGTACCTACTGTGGCTATGGGGGAGTCATCTGCATCAGAGTATATTACAACATAAACTGCTGCGGTTGTTGTTGCTGTGGTGCAAACTGCATCTGCGGTTGCGGTAGCGGCTGAGCTACCTGCGGTTGCAGTTGTGGTTGTTGCATGGCACACTGATCGTCCTCGATGTAGATTGCATCACAAATTCTCTCCTGTGGCAACCCATATGCACGGAAATCCTTGTCATCGTGACCCACCAACTTGCAAAATTTTGCAATAAAGATTCCGCAGGGTTGTGACCATTTTCTGCATATATGGGAAATTATCGTGACTATGCCCAAACACCTGACAAACGCAACACCACGGCATACTTCCTCCATTCAACGGGTTTGACACTCCTGACACCAAATAATTATGGAAATCTATGCAATTATCCTTCGTATGCCCTTCTCCTCGGCATCGCGTACACCATACTTCATCGCATTGTTCCTTGTTCTTCTTCAAATCTTGCAACTGTATAGTCAAGTTAGCGAGCTATGTCTATATCTACGACATCCCAGCTGCATTATCTCCAATCGATGATGCCTCTAATCGCATTGCAATATCTAGAGCTTCGCTAGGCGTGGATATGTTTTGCTGCATTAGCAGTAGCTGAATGTGGGGTAGTAGTGCCACAATGACCCATTCTTTATGTTGGACGGCGCTCATATCGAAAATAACCTTTGCCATAAGTGTCTTGAATCGCTGGTCGAAATCCCATACCGTCTCATTGGGATATTGCTTAATTTCCTTCAATTCAGTAATATATTGAGCCTTGGACTTAGGCCTTCTAAATTCGGCAATGAGCCCATCCCGAATCTCATCTAGCGACTTATCTGGGGCTCCTGTAGGGACTAGAATAAACTTCATGAACCAATCTAATGCACGACCTCGTAGAGTCGTGGCTAACTGTCCTTTCTTAGCATTGGCATCATTGATATGTTTCATGGTCCATACTGCTTCACACAAAAACCAATACTATTATGGGTTGTTTGTCGCACTTCCGTGGAACAACAGTAACTTAGCATCATCACCTGCCATTATGGGCTTCCTTCCTCCTGTCGATGTGCCACTACCAATTAACTTCTGCGGAATTGATGAACTGGGCGGTGTCGAAGTGGTATTTCTTGTTGTTTGTGAGTCAGTGAGCGGAGGTGTGGGTACGTTGGTGCCAGGGTTTTGTCCTACCTCTATCCTGGGCATAGCCTGGTCATCCCCGTCAGGACTGTGAGGTTGCTTCGTCCCGTGTGGTCTTCCTTCACGGTTTTGCAGTTCGATCGCAGTAAGACCTTCTCCTGTCCTCTGCCTCTTCTCCTGTCAAAACCTCGCTCCTCCTCTTGTAAGACCACTTTCTTCCTCAGTTTCGCTCACAG
Organism: Larix kaempferi; assembly: GCA_027924585.1. Taxonomy (NCBI): domain Eukaryota; kingdom Viridiplantae; phylum Streptophyta; class Pinopsida; order Pinales; family Pinaceae; genus Larix; species Larix kaempferi. Next base: position 4,865,669 of record BSBM01000597.1, on the reverse strand, counting down.
TCTCCTCATGGTCTGCACCCATCTACCCCTTACCATTCCATGTACCATTCACCAATAGTCCTGGTACCCACGGCCTCCGCCCACCAAGCTGTCTACTAATCAAGGTGCATCTTTAATATACCCTTTTCGCAGATTATCATCTTAGTTGACAGTTGGAGCAACAGCAGAAACCTTCCCCTTGGTCCTCGGAAGAAGTATCTTTCAACTTCACTATAGGATTTCTTCGTGTCGACCGCAAATTCAGTGATGTATCCCTCCAGGATGCTATCAAGACAAACTTCGACAACCTGCGATGCCTTATTATCGACTTCCTGTAGCTCCTGAATCAACTCTGGGGTCCAAGCCGTCAGCTCACCACCCTGGAAGTTCCTCTTCTTGAAGGTCAGCTTTGACAACCACTCGTACAGAATGACCGGGAATTCACAGAAAAACTATTCGTGCGGACCATCGTGAATATACCTTCCTAGCCAGTGATCTACTATCAGTTGTGTGTTTTGGCTTTCTTCTTCAGCAAACTCCCACAATTTCTGACCAAACCAGCTCTATATCTCCGGCTTCGTCAGGTGCCACAACATGGCCTCCTTTCACTCTGCACACAGTCCCGGCAACGGAACCATTTGTTGACCAACACGACCTTGGTCGACAGGGGTTCGCCTCACTGTCGACACATACCACAGTCTCCCTGGGCACCAGCCCGAGCAGGTTTGAGCCCGCCCAGCAACACCCACAGAGCGGATGAGGTCTCACCCGAGGCGTCCAGGAAGAGCAGACGGAACCATGTTTCCACCGAGGGAGGAGGAGAGTTGTGGCTGTGCCAACTAGCTCTATTGTAGTACTTAAACATAAACTTTAAACATTTGACATGGAGTTATAACATATTAATTAATCGCAACATTTATCATCCCAGTAACAGTAAGCAAACATTGCATCAAGAAAATATAACAACATTCATATATTGCAATATTGCGCAAAGATCGTACCAAAACATCATCATTATATTACTGTCGCAATCGTATACCAAAAGCAAAACATAGATCTCCGTACACATACACCCTTTATCTCTCGCCAACTATTATCTCCCTAACACTTACAACTCTCATCTATTTATAGGCCTCTGCCATTACAATGTTTGTCCACTTTTAAACAACTTCCTAACCGACACTATGGACAAATGACCCAATATCTAACTGACTCGATCCAAATGACCCAAAAACCCACATACCATAGTACAATTGACTCAATCATTACATAACATGTGGTCCAAGTGACCCAAAACCCGCCAACTGCGGTATACTTTAACACAAATACTCCTTCCGCGCCCTCATCCGATGTGTCGCAGCGTCGGCAGTACTGCGACATTTCCTCATCGAACCGCCTGCTAACAAAATTCCTCAATCAAGTTCATCCAGCTTGGGGTCCACATTACACTGCCAAACAAAACACCCTCTGGTGCTTTTCAGTAAGGGATCTTTTCAGTTAGTTCAAGGTATAATGTGTTTGCCATGTCATCATTCAATTGATTCAAGAGCTCCATGTCATCATTGTGAATCCATGGCAAAGTAAGGGCTCTTTCATGTCATCAACCAACAATGCATCAAGTTCTTCAAACATATGGGATTCTTCATCATTTGCGTGGGCTTCTCAAACCATCCACATGATCATGGGATATATTAACATCATCAAAGTACCTCCATTTAGTTTGTGGGAAAAATATCAATAAGCAACCAAGTGTGTGGACTGCATGACCCCATCAAGCCACAAATGACCACAGAATGGGTCATTTGGACCACCTAGTGTCCCAATTCCCAAACCACCCATGTCATGCTTTCTAGTCTCCCAATTCCCATACCACCCATTTCATGATTTCCATGTCATCAAACTTGTTACTCATTTGTCATTAATGGCTTGTCATCAATGACAACCATGCTCAACATTGTTAACACCTAAAAATCGCACACGTGAGACATTTCGATGATTCATCCAGTAAAGTGTCATCAAAATAAAGAATGCATCTCACCAAAAGTGTCCTCAATAGATCTAAAACACAACATGAGTCCACAAGTTCCAAGAAAAAATCAAAACAAAGGGTAGCATGGGTATTACACAGTTAACCCCCACTATAACACAGGTTACCTGAACAATGCTCACGCTACACCTGTACGGATTTTCCTTCGATAGTCGCGCTACTATCAAAACAGTGGGACCACTCACGCGCCATGGTGCATTAAAGACTCAATCCTCCCTAAGGATCAGAATATGACTCCTCACACACTTGGGAGCATTAATCAGCCCCCCTTGTGTACCTTGGAACTAGTTCATGAAGGAGGAGAGTTCACATTTGGATCTAGTTATTTGATGGCCACCTCTTGGCCTATAAAGGGAAGCCATTGGCATGCATTTCATAGAGAGAAATTAGAGAAAGGTTATGCTGTTGGATTTGAGTTGGAGTTTCCTCATAGCCCACTATTTCCTACCATTGTAAGCATTTCCAAGATTGCTTGCCACCTACCATCAAGGGGCAAGTGTTTCTCTCTATTGTTCTTCCACCTACTTAGCATTTAGTCTAGACAAGAAATGCCTCCCTAAGGGATATTTCTGTATTTCCTTGAAGCCTTCACATCCTAGGTGTTGTACAACTATTCCATTGGGAAATACAAGAGTGGTTTAACATATCTTTGGTTGTTGTTGGAGTTTGCATCTTTCCCCTATCTCTTTTATTTTATTTTCATCAATATTTTCATGTTTGAATGTGAACTACACTAGAAATCTCTTGCAGGATCACTTGGAGGAATACCAACCATCCAAAAGGGGCTCCAAGGACTAAGGCCTTGAAGCAACCTACAAGGATTATCCCCTCACCAAGTGGAAAAGTGTACTTTTGCAAATTTTTCCATAACAGAACCCTTAGGACTCTTATATTGCAATCTTTTTCTCTGTATTCAAGTTTTAGTTTTGCAGTTTCATTCTCTAAATCACTTATAGGTAATAGCATTAAATACATAGACATAAATCATATCAAATAACTTCAATTAACAACTAGTAACAAGTTATAACCAACTAACAACTTTAGGAGATAACAACATTTAACAAGTTCGATCAGTTAGCATTTTCCCCAATTAACAAAATTCAACAAGTTATAATTAGTTAACATGCACATTAGTTAAGCATTTACATTAGCTAGCAATTCATCTAAGCTAGCATCACATTCATAGCTTTTACTTTCGTAAATTAGCAAAAGTATGGAAGTATTAACAATTCATTTAAAACTTACACAAATGCGGTGAACAAGCACCCAAGCATATAGACCCAAAACATATGAATGCAATGTTCAATAGAGAAATATTTTTAACTGAATTCAAGCACTTCATTTCTCTTTTAGAATCTCTTACACATTTAATATTGCACTTAATTATATAATTTTGCAATTATGCTAATGGCCATTAAATAACAACATTCCAATATTGTATCAACATAAACCATTCTTGCACATATGGGCTCAAGCATAGGCCCATCCATAGAATTTAGCTAGTTATCCAATATGGCCATCCACCATTGGACTTAAAATACAAGTCAAGAATGGGCTAGCAACAATGAGTAAAAGAAACAGGATTGTTCAACTAGTGAGCTCAAGTATATAACTACATGCACTTCAAGGTCTCATCCAGTCTGACCCAGTCAATGCTAGCCACACAAAACATCTAGTAGGTTCTCCTTCATTGTAAAATTAGTCCCTTGGGAGTTACCTCACTCTAGGTGTTGTTCAGTGTGGGAGGAAAAGGGTATCCCAGACCCCAATAACCTCCCAGGAGGTATCGCCCTTCACTAAGGTGTTTACAAGCTCAAACTGAACCATTCTCTACTTTTATAAATTAACAGAGTCTTACTATTCATATTATTCATAAATAATTCACAAGACAGAGCTACTCTATCATACATATTAGTAGATACCAATCTGTAATCAAGGTACTATTTGGTAATCCATACCTAGCAAAACTAGAAGAAAAAACAACTAAATTCATCACTCTACAATCCATACTCAACCAGAAGGATTATCCTAACTGAGCATACTAACATAAAAATAATTCCTTACTAAGAAATGTAAGATTCATGCAGTGCATGCATATACAACTTATGCATTTTCCAACATGTGTTGGACCCGCTGCACAACTTTGACACTACTCTGAAATAGAGTACATGAGTAGACTAGTCATGAGTAACTATGTTGTTGAATCATTCACTTCAGACAATAAATTTCAAATTTCAATAACAAAAGCAACCAATCAATCACTAGATCTGCTTATTCAAACACCTTGATCACAATTTATTAGGATAAATATCCATGATAATTCAGCTCGGGTTTTTTTTCCTGACTACAACATGGCATAATAGAAACAAGCATCAACATGCTTAACACACTCATGCATCAATATGCTCCAAGGAATTCCAAACACACACACCAAGTAGCTATCAAGCATTCAAACATACAACTTGTCATTGAAAATCATTTGACGGGTCCCCAACACTACTACCAACTCAATACTTGAGGGGTCACAAGGATAAAGGCTGAAATATAAACAATGCACAGAAAAACTGACACTAGGATAACATGCCCCAAATAAGTAAACTAATTATCCTTTTATAAAAAATTAAATGTACCTACTAAACATTTTACTATGATCCCATAGGTTATGAAATCTATGCATGCTACCAATATCAACAAGATTTTAAGCTTTTCAGCTGTGAAAAATTGAGAAACCCTAAGATACATGATGCTACTCAACATGACAAGGATTTGGCTACAACTAGGTTGACACCAAAACAATGCATTTCCCTTCCTTGGTTTCCTTATGGAAGCAAAAAAGTGAGGCACATCATTGTTTTCTAGTGCTCGGGAATTCCATCAGGGTCTGTGCATACACCATTTTCCATATCACCAGCCATTAACTCTAGTTTTAACAACAACATCCCACACCCAATAGAAAACAATTAATTGGTTCTAGAGTACGGTTACAAGAAAAAACAAAGACAAATTATAAAAATAGTGGCCATACACAATAATCACATATCACATTGGGATTTACCAAAGGAACAATAAGAAAAATATCCCTCACCGTGAACAACCCAAGACAAGGGTCCACTAGAGATTTTATTCAACAACCAAGTCTCATACAATTTAGGATTTAAGGATAAATCCCTTATATAATCATTGTCATACTATTATTCAAAAACATACAACATCAAGCAACAATTTATCACTTGAGAAAATCATCTTGCTAGTTATAGATAGCTCCATAGTTTCACACTCTTAAGGAGACAAACAATCTTACATTTGCAATTGAAAATTCCATCATACGGTTACATGTATAATCGTGAACCATCACAAGCTATTTATATAATAAATAGATAATCTAGGAATGTACATAACATTCCAACAAGGGCCCAAACTCTTATTTGGTCTTTACATACAAAATCTTATTTCATAATTTCAAAAAAATACTCAGAAATTGTATTTCTATCTAGAGACATAATACATAAAAGATCTTAAACTTCAAGAAAAATTTATGATGAAGTTTCCATATTAATCAAACATCTTGACTCGCCAATATTAACCATATGGAAAGCAACTTAATCCATCATTTCCCATGCAAGATAACCATACAAGGTTTTCCTTTACTTTGCAATTCAATAAGATGAGAGTTGTAACCTCAACTACTCTTTGAATATATAACCAGAAACTAAGCATTGAAACTCACTCTGTTAATCATCATTACTCACATTTATCTAGAGGCTAAGTGTTGTAACTTCGCTATGCTAATTAACATTATCTATATTTATCCAAAGGCTGAGTGTCGGAACACTCGCTCTAATACCAATTTGTAATGCACCCAACGTTACACTAGACTTAAAAACATACTAATAATAATTTTTTTAAGTATGTTACATGCATAATGGCTATATAAATTCCCAAACAAAAATAAACATTTTGCGGAAGCATAATTTAGATCAACATACATTACACCAAACCAAACAATATTTCACAACACAATTTGATTTAGTATCGCTTTAAACATAATAAATACGGCACAAAAATTGTGACATGGGAGCTATGACACAAGAGCTACGACACAAGACTTGTGATACAAGTACTATTATAATAACTAAGACACAAAATCTGTGACACAAGACCTATGACACAAGCATTGTTATAATAGCTGTGTCACGAGAGCTGTGACACAAGACCTATGTCATGAGACCTGTGACACAAGCATTGTTATAATAACTATGTCACAAGAGCTGTGACACAAGACCTACGACAAAAGAACTATTTTGCTCAGTGAAACTTAGTTGCAATGAACCAATAAATTATAAGTTACTGAATCAAAATGATAGTTACACTACATACATAAATCCTCAAATACATTAAGCTTGAGAATGAATATTCCAGCCTTTCTTGTATCATTTAATGACTTATAAATTTCTCATTAAATGTGCAAGTTCGGCCATGGATAAGAATTTATTATGTCATTTAAAACAGAGATTTAGTAACATTCAAACATTGACTCATGAGCATATTTACAACTTCTGAGCATAGAAATGTCTTATGGCAAAGTATAAAATGGTTGGGCTTGGCCAAAAACATTTTATGGAATGACACACAAGTCCTGGGGATGCAAAAATGCCCCTGTATGTGTGTGTGTGCATAACAACAAAGAATGGAATTGCCCATAATTCATTTTCACTTCTAGAATTTACAACTTATTCACCTATGAGAAATTAATGCCCATAAATACATTTCCAGACTTAGAATTTTTGTCATTACCATTATAATTTTAGATAAAACTTAGCATACATAACCAACCCAACATCCACTTCAAGAATTCAAACAAATTATTCATTGAATTCCATTCATCAAATAAACAACAATGAGAAGTTAAAACATCATTTCTAGGAATTAAAATTTATATGGAAAATACTTGAATTGGGAAAAAGGTTGTGTGTGAGGCATGCTCCCCAACCATAGGCAATTTTGCTCATTAGTCTCTCAGCAAAATGTCACCCATGAGTTGAGACTCATGCATTCACCAGACAAACATCTCAATAGTCCCATCATTTTCAAGATTAAAGACTTGGCAATTGGGAAAATTGGCTTAAATCCAATTCCATGTTAAACAATGCATTTCACTTCCTTGATTTCCTTATAGCTGCACAACAGTGAGGCACATCACTGTCGTCTATGCTCATAATTCCTTCAAGGCAATGAGCTACACCATTTTCCACTTCACTGGAATAACCAGAGGAAAAATGGACAGAGTTCAACATAAATTCTCCAGTAATTTGGTTCACAGGTTCAGAAATTCATATCAGATTTCATTCTCAGACCATAATTACCTCCTATGTTCATGCAGACCTCTATTCCCACACCCTAGAATCCTCTCATGTTGAGCCAATGTAGTCATGGATTCTCACCTGGATGAAAGAATAAATTTCCTTTGGCATGCATTAGTTTAATGCATGGCAAGATGGAACCACATGGGTTCTCCAAGAGACCCATGTTTCCCCCTTTTTTTAATTAAACACTAAATGCTATCTTTAATCCCACTCAAATCATAATTATTATATTAAGTCTAAAGTCATTTAAATGGGATTATGAATTAGCTAAGACTTAGGATATTCTAAGGGTCTAAAGGATACCAAAGGGTCATGGCATAATTTTCCCTAGCACACTTTAACCCCCTTGTTGTCTCTGGTGAATACATGAGTCCTCAATCTCTTCCGTGTACCTCCTCAACACAGCCAGTTGTGGATTTTAATATTAATAATTACAAAAATACAACATGTTCATCCTTGTAGGCATTCATAGACAATAATTACATATTGGCATCATTAGACTAGGGGTTTCAAACCAGGGGTGTTATACATTGACAAAACAATATTATGATAATCAAATCCAAAAGTATCAGTTACATTAATTTTGTGCATTACTACTACATCTTAGAAAAAGTGACTTCATACAAATATCTCACAATTGATATTCATCACAATCTTAATCCTAGGTAAATCATTAGGGATTTAAGAAAGAGATCACTTTGGAAAATAACGATAATATTAAAATTATTATTATATCTAAATTTAAGGATAAATTTTGGTGCGATAAAAAATTAGAGGATAAGAGGAAATTAAGATAACATAAGGAGGTGATCAACCTTAATCTAGAAGATCAAAATTATCTCTATTCTAACCTACCTAAAGAGGAAAAGAAACATTGTTAAAGCCAGAAAAAATTCTCACAAGCTCCATAATGAAAAGAGGCTTTGGGCAGTTCATAAACATTGTGGGTTGAAAGAATTTGTCATCTTTGTGATGTTAAGTGGGCTGAATATGGAAAGCCCTTTCTCTTAAAAATTCATGCATACACCCACATTATATTGCAATTTCAAAATATTTTTTACATTATTAACCTTCCTAACCTTTTAAGTCATCAAAACTATGGTGATTTAAGAAAGCTTTTGATAAATATTTTCTAGTAAAAAAAAAAAATTCAAAGAAAACCAAATAAATCTTAAAAGGTTGATAAATCAAAAAGTTGGTTTTAACTGACATTAAAAACAATCATTATCGTTATATATATTATATTTTGACATTTAATATATATAATTTTAAAATTAATAAAATACAAATAAAATTATTTTATTAAATTTTAATAATATATTTATCATTATCATTATATATATTATATTTTGACATTTAATATATAAAATTTTAAAATTAATAAAATATATATATAATTATTTTATTAAATTTTAATAATATATTTATCATTACATAATAAAAACATTTGGTTTAAATATGTAGTTTTGGATTTTTTTAAATTTTTTTGATGTAAAAGTATAATAATTCTTATTTCATAGAAATTTTAAATATTGGTGCATTGGTTATAAAATATAAATAAAAATTTATAAATTTCTTTTTAGTTTTCCGCTAGTTGTTAATTACCAAATGTAATTATCGATTTTTAACAAACAAAAAAAAATTAAATTTAAATTTTTAATATTAAATAATATTAAATTAATTAATTATTAGAAAGGATAGAATAGGGAAAGAAATGATGTCACATTACTGATTATTGGACCTTGAAAAGGAAAAGTTTCACTTGATTTTCTTTATAATTTTATTTCTATACTCAAAAATATTTAAGAGAAGCATTCATAAATCACCATAGTTAAGCTAAGTTAAAAGGTTGAGAAGGTCAGTATTGTGGCAAATGTTTTGATATTGTGCTCTAATGTGGGTGTATGCATGACATTCTATGAGAAAGTGGTTTCACCATGAACCCTCTTTGTGTCACAAAGATGACAATTTTTTTCATCCCACGAGGTTTTAGGAATTGTCCAGTACCTTGTTTCACTATGGGGCTCATGATAGTTTTTTCTTATTTTAGCAATGTTGATTTTCTTCTTTATGCTAGTTAAAATAAAAAGATACTTTTGATATTCTGTATTAGGGTTGATCACCTCCTTATAATATCTTATTTTTTTACCATCCTCTAACTCTTTATTGCACCACATCTTTTCCTTAAATTTAGATGAAATAATACTTTTAATATTATCGATATTCTGCAGAGTGGAAATTTCCTCAATTCCCCACTGGTTTAACCAAGACATGGCATCTTATTCCTACCTCGCTTAAGTCATAGGTGGTTTTGACTAGAGTACATGAAGTAATCCTAGGAATCCTTTTGTCTTGTGTGTTGGTTATCTTGTTGTTGTACCTTAGCTACCTAGTCATAGACATGCTCTCAATCGATGAGAGACTCCCTTCTTGCAGGAGGATAGGATAGGGTTTATTGCCTTTAATATTGAGATTATATGTTATAAAATGCTTTTGGATTTGCTCTATCATTCTCCACAATTATCTAGACATGTTATAGCCCCAAATTTCACAACCATATAAGGTAATCGAAGTGACGAGAGTCTCAAAGAGGAGTTTCTTCCTATCCCAAAGCTAGAGGTTTGCATACCTACAACTATTTTCAAGTCCATAATAAGATTTACATCCTCCATTAATCCCTTTATCAATGATATAGTTCTAGTTAAGCTTATGATGAAGATCGATTCTAAGATATTTATATGAATTCACTTCCACCAAGTTGTTGTTGTCATACATGAAATTATCATAAATGATATTTTGGGATTTGATTATCATAACATTTGTTTTGTCATTTGTTAACAATCATACCCATACTAGAGCAAAAATCCTTGATAATTTTCCGTTGCTTGCCGATATCATAGGCATTCCTCACCATAAGAACAATATCCTCAACATAGAGAAGAAGGATGATGACTGTACTAGCCAAAGTCATGCCATCACAACCTACCTTTTCCAAACAACCCTCTAGCCTATTGATGTAAATATCAAAAAGGGTAGGGAATAGGGAACAACCTTGCTTGACTCCTATATTACAATTAATTTCTTTTGACCAACATTCATTCTTAAACTTGGTAATAACCTTCTCATACAACCTTATCGCAACAACTCTCAACTTAAAAGGGACTTTTAGTTCTTCTAATCTATTCAAAAGGACACCCATTTCATTAAATATAGACTAATTAAAGTCCATATTTATTTAGATAAAGACCAAAACCAAGTCTTATAAAGCCCAAAATTAGGTTTTATAAATCTCAAAATCATTTGAATCAAAATTTCACTTTTGGAATCGAAAATTGCACTTTAGAAATACTAGTTTTAGGCTTTAGAAAGACTAATATGGAACTTTTTAGTCCATATTTTGTTGAATTAGTCTACATTTAATGAAATGGGGGTACTTACTTTTGGGAAATGTATCAAAGACTTTTCTAAAGTCAACAAAGAAACATAGAAGATTAATTTTATTTTGCAACACTAGTCAGCAATGGTCCTAAGAGAGGTGGTCCACAATTGAATGATAGCCCCAAAATCCTACACAGCCTTTAGCTCTAATTTTGTGTCGTTATATCCATATGATGATCTTAATTTCAAGAATAATTCCATATAATTTGGCTAAAAGAGGGCTAATCATAATGGTCCTATAATTAGATGGATTGTTTTTATCTCTACTTTTAAAAATATGAACAATGAGGATTTCTATCTAGAGTTTAGGGAAACCTTGTCTGACTACTAAATTGTATAGCTTGTGGATGAGAGGGATGAGGGTGGGTCCACCAAGTTTTAATATTTCTTCTTGGTATGCTTCAATGTCCTTAGCTTTCCCTTTAGCAATTCACTTAACTTGTAACTGTGTGTCTTCTAAATAGAAAACTTCTTCCTTTGTAGAAAGGGTTTGAATGTTTTCCATGGCATGAGGAGATTCATAAATCTTTTTAAGGTAGGAATTCCAATCACTTAAGGGTATCGTATTGTTTTCATTAGTTCTACATCTCAAAATTTGTCTCCATAATTTCTTAGGATCATCCTTAAAAAGGTGCAAATGATTCTCTTGCTTTTTATTTATTTAACACTTTTTTTTCTTTTTTAATTAATGATTTGTAGCTAGAGACCCTGTCGATTTTTAAGGACTCGTTGAAAACATCCCTAATGGATTTTCTAGCATGCTTGCACTCTTAATTATACCAAATATTGATCATTCTATTTTCCAAGCAACATTACTTTTTAATATTTATTGTATTAAAAAATGTATAAAATCAATTATTTTTAATAAATTATAATAATATTTAATATGTCATTTATGAAAATATAATTTTGATAAAAAGAATAACATTCCATCTCCATAATCATTAAAATTAAATCTATCCAATTAATAAACATTTTTAAAATAATATTTAATTAAACTATATATTTAAAAATGACAATTATATTTTCTTATCCATTGCTCATTACATATAGATACACTTTATTATATTTTATGACACATCTTTATTGAATAAATTTTATTTTTAAAAATAAATTTTGAAAATAGTTAATTAATGGAACTATATATATATATATATATATATATATATATATTTTGTATGTCATGTATAATTAGTTTGATAATTAGTTTGAGTATGACAATAATATTTTGGAATATGTAATTTTATTCCATATTTTATAATTTATTTGTATTATAACATTAATTAAAACTATAGTATTGAGAAAATGATAAATGATGGGTGGAAAGCTTATTTTAGCCTTGAAAACAATTGCAAATTAATAGACCTTCGTCTATGAAATAAAAAGAAATTTCTTTTTGATACTCTTGTCACTCATGTTATATTATATGGTTGTGAAGTTTGGATCTGCAACATATTTAGAGAATCTTGGAGAAGGATTGAGTAAATTCAAAAACATTTTATAATAGACCCTGTCATATCCTCCTCATAGAAGCATGTATATCCCCCATTGAGAGCATGTCTATGAATAGATACCTAATGTATAAGCACAAGGTAATTAACATGGATGACAATAGGATTCCTAAGATTTCTCTAAATTCTAGTCTAAAGCATCTTCAACTCAAGCAGGGTTAGCACAAAGATGTCAACTCTTGGTTAAATCATTGGGTTATCAACGAAGAAGTCACTTTGCAGAATATCAATAACATAAAAAGATTATTACATCGAATTTTAAAAAGAATGGTATAGTTAAGAATTAGAGGATAACAGAAAATTAAGATATTATGAGGTGATTAATCTTAATGTTGAAGATCAACAATATCTCTCTGTTTTAACTAGAGTAAAGAAGAAAACCAATATTGGTAAAATAAGAATGGACTCTCATGAGCTCCATAGTGAAGTTGGGTGTTGAACAATTCCTAAATCACGATGAGTAAATAGAATTTGTCATCTTTGTGAGACTAAGAAGGTTGAAGATGAAAAACACTTCCTCTTAGATTATCCTACACACCCACATTATATCTCAATTTCAAAATATTTGTCGCAATAATGATTTTCATAATCTTTTAAGTCAACAAAACTATATATTGACATAAGAATTTTTCTCTTCAAGCTTTTTAAGAATATAAATAAAATTCTAAAACAATCCAAATAATTTCTTAATTTTTTTTCTTAAAATTCAATAAACTAAAATTAACTTTAATAAAAATTTATATATATATATATATATATATATATATATATAAACTCAAACTAAAATATTAATTATAAATCTATTTTTAGATTACTCATCTCATTTATAACCATTAAGCTATAAATAATTTCCTTCAAGTACACTACCTATTATAAATATCAACATTTAGCAAAAGATTATACAATAGCATAGAAATGGTAACTAGTTAAAGCAAGATGAGAACGAGATTTTAAATATAAATTTTAATAGTTTTTTAAAATGATGGTTCACCATTTGTTAGAGGGATACATCCATCAAAAAATTTCCAGCACCTGCTATTCCGGAGAATCAAGGTATGGCAAGCATTACAATCATTACATAGTCAAAGTCAGCTCCCAAGGAGCAAGTGTCACAAAGTGAGATTTGAACCCGGGTGGAGAGGACAACAACATTCCTCCCAACCACTGGATCTACACTCAATTGACAAATATAAATTTTAATAGTTAAAGATTTTCAGTTGTTAAATATAAATTTTAATTAGTTAAATATATAGGATTTTAACTAGTTAAAGTTGAGAATAATAAATAATAATATTAATAATAAAGTTATGAAGAAAAACCAGGGATTTCTTGACTAGTTAGTTCGAAGGAATCGGAGTTGCATTGGATGGTGAAATTTTGTACACATTTTAATTTGATTTAGTTGATGCTATAAACAAATTTTCATTTCCATCGTTTCCATAAAATAAGTAGTAAATTTAATTTTTTATAATATTTTATTGATAATATTTTTATATAAAAAAATTAAATGGGAAGATTTGTTCTGAGAGTTTCGGAATTTCTACACATCTGAGAACTACTTCACGCAAAAACCCTCATCGAGGCCCAAGCCATGGGGAGGGAGGGGAAACCCTTCCTTCCACAATACTCTTCTGCAACCCAAGGCATCAAGCGGTAAACCCTTGACAAAAATGAACTCCACGTACCCAACTAGAAAAGAACCCACAGCTCCTCAACAAAGGTAAGATCCCAACTCCATAGTGGCTTCCAACAATTAATCGGCACTAGGGAACAATCAGAGCCCAAACAACTCTTCTGGAAAGTCCTTGGAAGATGAAGCAAAACAAATCCCGTACCAGGAAGCAGACCCTTTACAAATCCAAGGCACAACTAGAACCGAGGCTAGGGCTAACAGATCTAGATGTTTACCCAAAATGACAACCATTCCAAGCCTCGACATCTCATCGAATAGGATCGGAGAGTATAGACAATACATGAGGGATCATGCCCTCATCTACAAATTCATGGGATTTTGGCCCACTGAAAAATCCCTACAACGATGGATAGCTCACAAATGGAAACCAAAAGGTGACATAGAACTTAAACTTGGATCCAAAGGTCTCTTCACTGCCATATTTCTCCACACAGAGGATTGAGAAAGATTCATAGAGAAAGGGCCATACTTCTTCAATAGCTATGGGATTTTCATGAGACACTGGAAAGAAAATTATTTTCCAGAAAAAGAGGACTTCATAGAAGCCTCGATGTGGATTCGGTTGTACTCGTTATCCCAAGAGTATTGGGATGACAAAACCCTATCAGGGATCAGAAACACTCTTGACATATTCATAAAAAATTTAGAAGTCACAAAACGAGGTAGATACACCTCTTATGCAACGATATGTGTTCACATGAATGTGGCCAAGCCCCTACCAGAGGAAATCAACCTAAAATTCCAAGACGAAGAATGGATCCAACTACTAGATTATTAACATATTCCCTTCAGATGTAGGAATTGTCATGAGTATGGCCATATCTACCGGTATTTCCCTAATATTCCACTGCCCCCACCCCCTCCAACTAGCCAATCACAACATCAAGATGGTTTTACCCTAATCACCAGCAGATCTAAAGGCAAAACCAAAAATCCTATGCCCCCAAGTCGGTCAAGGGATGCATGTCCAAATCCCTTCGCCATATTGGAGGAAATGGAAACAGATAGAGTCCAAGCACCCCCCTCATAGACCCCTTAGGCTGAGGATGAAGAATACCCGAACCAAATCAAAAGAAGAAAATTAGATTTGACAGAAGACAGGACAATGGGAAAAGAAGAAGATAAAAATAACAATGAAGGAGATGACGATCTAAACATCATAGATCATGAGCTACAAAAAATCGTTGACACCTGCAAAAATGGAAATCTAATGGAAATACGCCCCCCTCTCACATCTCGATCATCATACAAGCCCTCCAAGAGGTGCATCAAATCCTACCACAAAGCACAAAAACTCAGGGAAAGACAACAATCAAATTAGGCATACAATCGACATGATCACCACCACAAGCATTCAAGAAAGATCCAAAACGAGGGTGCAAGACAAACAAACAATGACTGGAATACCTAGGGGAAACCCTAATGGAATCGGGTAATCACAGATATTTAGTGGACTAGATACAATCCCTGACTTCTCCCCAATAGTTTTTTTGATGAATATTCTTTCTTGGAACATTCAAGGATTAGGAGGGAAATCCAAAAAGAGAACCTTCGATCCAAAATATACCAGGAAAAACCAACCATTTTCTTTATCCAAGAAACCCAATGCTCCACTAAGCAACTGTCATCTCTTTCCAATTTCTGTTGGAAATGATGTCAATCTATAGCCATGGATGCACTTGGCTCTGCAGGGGGTATGGAAATCCTGTGGGATCTAGCGTTGATCCACCTGTCTAAATTTTTTACCACCCCCCAAACCATCTCAGACTACTTTTAGTTGCAATCCATGAACTTTTATGGCCTCCTTACCAATGTCTATGGACCTCCCACCACCCAACTCAAGACCAATTTCATGACCACCCTATCCTACATCAAAACTCATTTCTCTCAAGATGGTGTCTGGATTCTAGGAGGTTATTTCAATATGATAACCACTCCTCTAGCAAAGAGAGGAGGAACCCAGGGCCTCGACTCTTCCAGTCATGTGTTTGGACCCTTAATCGCTTCTATGGACCTGGTGGACATCCAACCAAAGAATGAGGTCTTCACTTGGAACAATATAAGAGGAGGAGAACATCACATTTCCTCCAGGATGGATAGATTCCTCCTACTGACAACTTTTGTTAGGAGAGATTCCATCATAGAATCCCATATCCTTCCTGGAGTAGGATCATATCACTGGTCGATCAGCTTGGAAATTGATGAGTTTATCACGACCAAGAAACACCCATTCATGTTTGAAAAATTCTAGCTTGGGAATCCTAAATTTGCGGAAACATTCTCTGATTGGTTGTCAAATCCTCCTGCCACTAATGGATCAAATATGTACAGTCTACGAAAAAAAAAATGAAATGGATAAACTTCAAGCTAAAGACCTGGAATATGGAAGTATTCAACAATATATTTTAGGCCAAAAATCATCTTGAGGCCAAGCTACTACACATTCAAGAAGAAGCTATCTCACAAGGATACACATATGATCTCCTACAAAAGGAAAAGGACCTTCAAAAGGTAATAAACCAAATCCTGGAACAAGAAGAAATCCTTTGGAAGCATAAATCAAGAATAAGATGGCTCAAGGAGGGGGGAAGGAATTCAAAATTCTTCCATGATTCAATGATCCTAGAGAAGAGCTCACAATCGCATAACTTGAATCCAAAATGAGGAAGCGAGAATCCTCACCAAGCAGGAGGACATATACGGGGAGCTAGTTTCCTACTACAGCAACATTCTTATGGAAGAAGACCCAAACCAGTCAGAAGCTATGAATTTGTCTTTCAACACATCCTCAAACTTGTCTCCAATGAGAAAAATGACTACCTCATGCAACCCATCTCTCTGGAGGAAGTATCAGAATAATTCAATGACATATCAACCAATAAACCCCATGGACATGATGAATTTACCACTGATTTATTTCAACGCTATTGGCCAGCTATCCAACATGAAGTCTGGGAGGCATTTGAAGAATTTTGCATGAAATCTATTGTGCTTCCTACCCTCAATGCCACTTTTCTCACGCTGGTGCCAAAAGAAGAAAATGCAAGCCACCCCAGCAAATTTCGACCTATTTCTCTATGCAACGTAGTTTACAAAATCATCATGAAAGTCATAGCCAACAGGCTGAAACCAATTCTACCACATCTATTTTTTGAAGAGAAATTCGGCTATGTGGAAGGCGAGCAAATCCTTGATGGAATCCTGGTGGCTCATGAAGCTATTCACACCCTCAAGAGCTCCAAATAACTAGGTATGCTTCTTAAACATTATATTTCCAAGGATTTTGATAAAATATCCTAGCAATACATGAGGCAAACTCTCCTAGATTTTGGTTTTGTAGAAAATTGGGTCAGCTGGATCATGGCCTTAAAATCCTCGACCTTCTTTTCCTTTCTGGTGAATGGTTCTCCTTCCCCCACGTTTTCCTCCTCCAGATGAATCCGACAAGGTGACCCTCTTTCCCCGTTCCTTTTCATTTTCATGGTGGAAGGGTTGGGCAGATCTCTCAAAGCAAGCACTCTGAGGAATGAGCTGCAAGGACCTAGTCATTTTCATTTTCAGTCATGCATGCAAAATTAGGGTTTGCATGCATTCTAGGTCATCAGTCCCATAGGTCATCAGTCCCAGCACCTAGTCCTCAGCAAACTAGCCCCCAGAGCTTCTTTCAGATCATTTCTAGGCCTCCCAGTGACTAATGCGCCCTCCTTTGCTCCACTGCATGACAAGGGCGCCTTCTTCACCTACAAGTCCAGTTATATTCATTTATATTGAGTTGTCTTCAATTATTTCCTTGATTTAAGGATTAACTAACTCTTTATTGAGTTTATCACTCTGTTGGACCTCCAGTGAGACTAGATTGACCATTCTGACTCCAGTTAACTCCTATGGTGCCCTCCATTGAGCCTCCTTCACTATATTAGTGCTTCCATGTGCCAGTTACACCAACCACATTCAGTTAGACTCAGTTTGACTCCCGGTTGATCATTACTTGTGCATTGATGACTTCACTGATGAGAAGATGGACTCCTAGTTAGGCATTGATGACTCTCCACTGATTATGGATCTATGCATGAAGGCCAATTCGAATTCAACCTAGTGAATTCGAATCCTCATACTCAGCATTGTATATTTACCAGTTCAGTATTCTGTTAATAGTAACATGTGTAATTATTCTGCCTCAATCAGAGTTTCTTTGGATCTAAGCTCTATTGCTTGTCTCTTCTTCTATTATTCCTAAATTCTTTCATTGTGAGGTTTACATCATCTCTTTGGATCTTATGTGGGCAATTTCACATGGTATCAAAGCCATTTGAGAGTATATTCTACCTCCATTCTTGAGAGTTTTTTGTAGGCATTTCGAAGTTCCAGCAGTTGCAGCAGCAGATTCAACAGCTTTCTATTTTGCACTTGTTCAAGCAGTCAAGATGAGCAATTCGAATGCTCCTTCTTCTATACTTCTCATTCCTTTCAATTATTTCGAATGGAAGATGAATATGATAATACTCTTGAGGTCAAAAGGGTTTACTAGAACAGTTGAGGAAAAAGATGCCATACCACATCAAGCTGAAAAGAGAATTAAGCACCTAAACAAAATGGATGAAGCCTTTGGATGCATATGCCTTCATATATATGATGATCTATTGTTTCATACTGATGGATTGAAGTCTCCAAATGATTTATGGATAAAATTGAGGAGTCTTTTTGTAAAACAAGATGAACTAAGAGGCTACATTCTTGAGAATGAATTGGTTTCCCTTCAACCTAGCAATTTCGAGAGCATCCAAGATTTCTTCTCCAAATTTCAGAATTTGGTTTTGCATTGCAAGCAATGTGGCATCACTAAAAGTGATGAGCAATTGATACTCTCTATATTGAGCAAACTTGGATCTCAATTTTTTGTCTTTGTATCTACCTTTCATTCTATTCGAATGTCCATCCTTGGATGGAAGTTTCCCACCTTAAGTGACTTTATTGAAGCTCTCACTCAAGAAGAGAACAAACTGTTTCAAATGGGTGCCATCAAAACCTTCAGAGATCTAGCTCTTTTAGCTGGTGAATCAAGTGGAGCGAATGCAAAAGGGGGACAGAAAGGCAAAGGCAAGAAACCTTCAAGATCCAAGAATGACAAACAAAAGAGACCTAATTGTACCTACTGCAAGAGAGGAAACCATCCTGAGTATGCCTACATGCATAAGAAGATTGATCTTCTAACCAAGCTTCTTGAACAAAACCAAATTGTTTTTCCAAAAGAAGCAAAGATGTCTGATTCTGGAAGTGGATCTAATGATTGTCATGCATTGATGGCTAGTTTTTCAAAGACAAAAGCTCTCCTCATAGATTCTAGAGCTTCCAACCACATGATGGCACAAGAAGAATCCTTCTCCTCTTTGGATCTCCAAGATGGGCCTACCATTCACATGGGAGACAACTCTCAGATTTCTGCCAAAGGTTTGGGTACAGTTCATATGGAGCATGGTAAGTTCAAAAATGTCTTGTTTGTTCCTTCTCTTACAGCTAATTTGTTGTCAGTTTATCAAATGACTCATATAGGATCTCCAAAACAAGTAATTTTTGGTCCAAACACAGTAGAGATTACAGAAATCTCCACTGGAAAGGTTATAGAGAATGGGATTGCTAATCATGCCTCAAAGGCATATGAGTTCTCACACTTCATGCCTTTC
The DNA here is from genome assembly GCA_027924585.1 of Larix kaempferi. NCBI lineage: Eukaryota > Viridiplantae > Streptophyta > Pinopsida > Pinales > Pinaceae > Larix > Larix kaempferi. Next base: position 4,845,957 of record BSBM01000597.1, on the reverse strand, counting down.
TCTCCAACTATTTCTTCAGATTCTGATGAAGATCACAATGACTCCTCTTCCAGTGACTCCTATTCTAGTGAAGAAGAAGATCAAGATTTTGATGTTGAGATCACGGTTCAAGAAGATTCAGAACCAACACCTATTCTCAATCCAGATTCAAGAGAAATATGTTCTCACACAGTCCTTGCTACTACTAAGAACATAGTTGATGATTTATTTGCTTACATAACTACTAGACTTCAGCATCATGCCAACCTTGCATTATGCCATCCATCTCTCCATGAGAGATGCAGCATGATGATGGGGTTCTCTCTTCCATCTTTTGAGAAGACTACTCATGTTCCATTCGCTCCAGATACAGAAAAAGTTCCTGAAAGACTTTCTTCATCCTCCACACAGTGGGAGACCTTCCTACATGGGATCAGCTTACCAAGTCTTTTGCAAAAATTTTCACTGAAAGCTTCTTTCTTTTCTGCATGATGGTTCTTTGAGTTATTTACTATTCTTTTGAGGGGGGGTATTTTTCCCATGAGGTTTTCCCCATTTCCTCAATTTATGGACAGTTATGTATTTTATTATCATTTCATTTATTGTATGGGTGACCTTTGGTCCTAGTTACCAATGCCCGAGATGGATTAAGGGGGGGTGTTAGTATATTCCTATACTCCATCCTAGTCCAACTAGCTTTCCAGTCATTTTCATTTTCATTCATGCATGAAAAATTAGGGTTTGCATGCATTCTAGGTCATCAGTCCCGACACCTAGTCCTCAACAAACTAGCCCCTGGATCATCTTTCAGATCATTTCTAGGGCTCCCAGTGACTAATGCGTCCTCCTTTGCTCCACTGCATGACAAGGGCACCTTCTTCACCTACCAGTCCAGTTATATTCAGTTATATTGAGTTATCTTCAGTTATTTCCTTGATTTAAGGATTAACTGACTCTTTACTGAGTTTATCACTCTGTTGGACCTCCAGTGAGACTAGATTGACCATTCTGACTCTAGTTAAGTCCTATGGCGTCCTCCACTGATCCTCCTTCACTATATTAGTGCTTCCATGTTCCAGTTACACCAACCACATTCAGTTAGACTCAGTTTGACTCTCGGTTGATCATTACTTGTGCATTGATGACTTCACTGATGAGAAGGTGGACTCCTAGTTAGGCATTGATGACTCTCCACTGATTATGGATCTGTGCATGAAGGCCAATTCGAATCCTCATACTCAGCATTGTATATTTACCAGTTCATTATTCTGTTAATAGTAACATGTGTAATTATTCTGCCTCAATCAGAGTTTCTTTGGATCTAAGCTCTATTGCTTGTCTCTTCTTCTATTATTCCTAAATTCTTTCATTGTGAGGTTTACATAATCTCTTTGGATCTTATGTGGGCAATTTCACATCCTTCACCCACGTTTTCCTCCTCCAGATGAATCTGGCAAGGTGACCCGCTTTCCCCGTTCCTTTTCATTTTCATGGTGGAAGGGTTGGGCAGATCTCTCAAAGCAAGCACTCTGAGGAATGAGCTGCAAGGACTCAACACCACAAGAAATAAAACAAAAGCTACCCACCTACAATTTGTAGATTATACCATACTCCTTTTGAATGCCTCTCTTTGAGAAGCTAGAAGACTCAAAATTCTTTTATCTACCATCCTCGTTGCCTCTGGTCTTTCCATTAACAATGACAAGTCTAAGATCTTCTTCTTCAATGTCCCAATTTACCTTCAAACTACCATAACCCACTTGATGAACTTTAGAAGAATCTCTCTCCCCTCTGAATATATTGGAACCCCTCTCACTCTAACTTCCACCAAGAATGGTGCATGGTAAACCTTAATCCACAAAATGGAAAAATGACTTGACAACTAGTCCTTCCATTCTCTTAACATTGCAAGCTGACTTGTCCTTCTTAACTCAGTTATGAGAAGCATGAGTACCTACCTCTTTTCAATTCTTGTTGCCCCAAAAAAATTACTAAATGAAATTCGCTCCATTCAATGCACTTTCCTATGGGGGGGATCCAAATATAAAGATCTTAAATGTGCCTTAGTGGCCTGAGACAAACTTTGTAAAACCAAACTTTTGGGAGGCCTTGGGCTAAGAGACCCAAAACTGGAAAACAAAGAAATTATGGAGAAACTTTGGTGGAGATGGCTCACCAACCCATATGCACTCTGGTCAAAGATATGGAAGGAAAAGTATGTGCCCAATGTTTCCCAGCAGGAGCTAATTCACATGGAAACCAATCCTAAATGTTCACTGATATGGAACACAACATGGCAGAACAAGAAACTCATTCAAGAGCATGCCTTCTGGGAGATATGGGATGGTCAAGCTACCCTATTCTGGGATGATTCATGGAAGCAAAGAGAGAAATTATCCTCCTTAAAATTCGCTCACTCCCTAAGACTCTCCACGATGGAAGAATTCCATCTCCAAGTCTACCACTTCTGGAATCAAAACAACAGCCATAATCAATGGCGCCAATGGAAGGAACCTCAGAAATGTCCAAACATAATCTCAGAAGAACACTATCAACTATTTTGGGAGGAACTATAGACCAGGAAAATCACCTACCAGGGGGGCCATGACATTCTTCGATGGGGATATTCAAGCAGTGGATCCTTCAGTATCAAAGAATCCTATGCCCTTCTTATGAATCACAAGTACCATAATGACTATGATCAAATATGGAAGAAAAATATTTGGCCCAAGGTCTCTACTTTCTTGTGCCTTGTGGCATGGACGTGAATTCTCACTTGGGACATAATTCTAAAAAAGGGATTTGAGGGCCCATCTATATGCTACCTATCGAGGACCTCGGTTGAAGATATAGAGCACCTCCTCAGCACTTGCCAATACATCAAACAAATTTGGGACCTTAGCGAGGTTTCCTTCCGCCAAATTGACCATCATCAAAACAATATTCGAGATATAATAGCCAATTGGCAGTACCAAATCTCATCCAACAACATTGTAAATAGGGTTTGGAAACTCTTCCTAAGGTTCCTTCTCTGGGAAATATGGAAAGAAAGAAACCATTGCATATTCCAGAACACTGATCTCCAAGTTCAACAAACTTGGTCAACAATCCAAAAGCACATTTAAGAAACCATCAATGTTGCTCATTCGAACTCTTGAGATTGGGATGGTTCAGCATGGGATCAAGCCATCCTACAAGAATTGCAATTAAATCCATCACACACTATTGGCGATCCACCCCCTAAAAATACTGGTCCTGATAGCCCAAATTCCTGGTCCCCACCAAAATTTGGCTACGTCAAAATCAACTTTGATGGTGCAAGCCGAGGAAATCCAGGACTAGCAGGATATGGAGAAGTATTTTGTGACCTCAATGGTAACATCATGCAATTATATGCAGGATCCTTCGGAACAGATGATGACAATGTTGTGGATTTATTTGAAATGATAAAGGGTATTCTCTTTTTCTAGCAAGAACACTACACCAAGCTTGAGATTGAAGGTGACTCCAGTCTAATGACCAACATTCAGGTTGATCAACGGTGCCAGAGCTGACAAAATGTCTCCAAGTAGCACCTTGCTGCCAAATTGGAACTCTTAGCAACCATGCTCAATGGATCCATAGTCATCATCCCCCGACATGTCAGGAGTGATGCCAACAAACTAGCAGACAAACTTTCCAATTGGGGCATCGATCATCCTTGGGATGAGTTCAACCAATCATGGGAAACAATAAGCCAAGAAAATATTAAAGTAGAATTCCAACACATCAATCTGCAAGACACTTCCCCCCATTGGAGGGTGCTGAGCAAATGGGACTCTAGTCCCGCGCATGTAATCCTCCATATGCAGACATGGGAGTACCATGCAGCTATCCAAATGGCTCATGGAAATATCTCGAAGCATGTGATCACTCCTACAGACATCAATGCTGCAAACAGGCTTATCAATGCGGAGAGTGCTCGAGATGAGCCCGTACGATACCAGGCTATGTTACTTTTGTGAACACTCATGGGAATTCATGGTGTGGGGAAGGGGAATGAACTGCAGTACTGTCGACCTGCTCCCGTTAGCAATGTGAGGTGACCGCAGTATAAAATCCGGGACAAATATGGAAAGCATAAACTTTGTATTTCACATCCATGCAACATTCAAAATAGAGTATTGGTCCTTACCTTCTGTGCTAACGTTGGTTGGAAGATGCTTGACAGGGTGGTTGCTATGGCTCACACGAAGGTCACTCCCAGAAAGAGTGCAAGAGGCCCCCATCGAACGCATATGCCCTGAGCCCCGGAAGAAATGGGATGAGTGTAAGGCTTCTTTGAACATGATATTCCTGAGTTTGCAAGGGCAAGAACAATTAGACTCGAGAACAAGCTCAAGAAAAAGTAGAGCCACCCGGATGTAAACAACTCACTATGGAATTGGAGGGAATGATCGAGGACACGGGTTCAGCACACACTCAAGAAACCCGACATACCAAAACCATTAGGGGACTACCAAGTCCTTGATGTATTTATCCATGGAGGACTTCCTTCAAGGGCATATCGGTTCAAGCAAGAATTTGCTCCCTCTGGTTGACAGAGTCTCCAACCTTGAAGCAAGCCTCCACATTCTCATCCAGCAACAGAGAATGGAAATGGAAAATATTACTGCCAAATTGGATGCGTTGGAAAGAGCTCTCATAGACAATACATTCACCAGAACACCTCCTAACACCGCTACAAGCACTCAACTGGTATACCGTAGAAGCCCTCCAGCTGAAGCAGACAACAAAGATGGCCACAAACTAGGTGTTGGCCCTGCCACTATCCCTCTTTCTGATGATGAATATTTGGTTTACAATTTTTAGTTTCTGTTTCAATAGTAGTCTCACTAGAAGTCATTTTTTCATCACAGTAATACATTTGGCCATAACCCCCGGCCTATGGGGGATTTACATCATTTTCCTCCTTGCTCTGTTTTTTGCTCTTTTGGTCATAGATAGTCTAGTCACTTCGTTTAACTCTAAAAAACCGTCTATCTGGTCTTGGAAGCCCAGCATGTTTATGCTGAACTTAAACTCTGGGACATCATGGTCATGGCTATGTATAGTTTGTTTTTGATAAATTAATATAATTACCGAACTTTACCAAAAAGATATTATTTCTATATAAATATTAAAATTTATAATGTATTTTTATTAATTTTAATTGTACTTAGTAGAGGAGATTCTCTATTTCACAAATAAAAGAATCTCAAATTTTAGTATAGTTTCTTAGTAAATTTTATCTTAATATCGTGTATAAAATGTTTAAGTAAGATTTATTTAGAAATTGAACAAAAATTATATTTTCTTAAAAGAGGACGATTGAGATCTAGGGTTTTGTAGCAATTTCTAAATCCTATTTGAATAGAAGAGTTCATGCAGGGATCTAGATTGAGGAGGGAGGGAAGATCCCTCCCACAAAGAGGTTTTATTGTGAATGGGCGAATGTGGCCCTCCTCATGTGAAACCATGTCAAGATATAGAGGGAATATTAGGAGCATAATAGAGAGGTGACTTAGAAGAAGGCTTGGTGATGGCCCAAGGGATGGGAGGGGTAGGGAAAACCTATTCTTAGTAGTAGATTCTAGAGGAGATGAATAGATATAAAGTAGTCAAACAAACAAATAGAATCAAAGGTTGTATTCCAAAAGACACCTCAATACCCATTTATGAAATCACCTCCACTAGGATAGCCTACATACAATACATGCAAGACCATCACTCATAGGGAAATTTATGGGTGTCTATCCCTCAGAATGTGCATTAATATTGTGCATAAACAAAAAATGGAAACCGAAAGGACATGTCGATTTGAAACTAGGAGAAAAGGGTTTTTTTCATGGCTAGGTTTACTAGTTTGGAGGATAAAAAGCGTGTCTTTGAAAAAAACCATTATTTTTCAACTCAATGAGTCTATACATGCATTTCTAAATTGAAAACGTTATCCTAGGAAAATAATTTTTTTCCCATGCCCCTGTATGGATTCAACTGTACTCACTCCCCCATGAGTACTGGGAAGAATAAATATTAGAGGGCATTGAAAATACCCTAGGCACATACGTTAAATCCTCAATGGTAATGAAAGGGTAAGGTATACTTCTTATGCTTGAATATGTTGCTACATGAGTATATTTAGAGCACTCCTAAATTCAATTTGTCTCAATCACCATGATAATGATTAGATCCATATAATTGACTATGAGCATATCCCTTTTCAGTGTAGGAAATTCCATGAGGATGGACACATTTTTAGGGATTTCCCTCTCAATTAGATTCCATATCCTTCCAAATAAGAATAAAACAAGGACCTTAAAGTATTTACTAGAGGATACCATAGGAAAAAACAAGGGAAGTTAAAAAATCAGGAGCCTATGGGTAAAGAACCCATCACTATGAACAATTTTGAAGCACTATCGAAAATGGATCTCCGTGATAAAATTCACTAGCACCATTCTAATCATAACCAAGAAATTCAAATGAAAGAAATGGAAATACAAGGATGTATAATAAAAAGAAAAGGAATGAAGGAAATAATAGTAAAGAAATCTCATGAGCTGAAGAGGTATTCACCCAACCAATGATGATCTTTAGGAATCTGAAGAAGGGGAGGATATGGTGGTAGGTGAACTTGACATCCAAGGACTCATGGATTCATGCAATGGAGAAGATACTTAGTCCATATCGGAAAAGCAGATTTAGATCCTCGAGGAATCCCTCCATAAAGCCAAGACATAGGCTCCAAAACATGAGGTAGAAAAACAACATGTCTCCTCTTCATTAGGAATAAAAAAAAGATCAACTAAGGTGCTTAGGGAGCAAAGGAAATCAGGACATAAAACCAATAAAAAAATTCTTCAATCTCTTGGGGAGAGATTGATTGAATTAGTTATATATGCTATGATGAAAGACAAGTTTCCAACCAACCCCTCCACCAACTAGAAATGAAGGTCATCAAATGGAACATATGGGGCATCAATGTGAACAATAAACAATGAATTATGAGACATAAGGTATTCTCTGAACAACTAGCTATTGTGATTCTCCAAGTTCTTAGGAGAAATTCTTAGCCAAACAACAAATCACTATTGGAAATGTTTTCAATATATATGGCTCTAGATTCAAGAGGGGAAGTAGGGGGAATTGCCACCTTATGGGATCCGAGTGTGATCCAATTAGATGGTTTTCTATCAACTGAATGCACACTATCAACAAAGTTTCATGTAATAGGAACAACAGTCTGTGGAATCATTACTGATGTTTATGGACCAATGATAGGAGAGGAAAAACTTTATTTCCTCAACAACATTCAAAGACTCTACAACATAACTAAGAATCAACATTGGTTGCTTAGGGGCGAATTCAATATCATTACCTTTCTCCTAAATAAAATAAGGGGTAATTCACTAGGTGGATGTAGGTGAGTCCTTTAATTATATCATTGAATAATAAAAGGATGGATTTCACCAAATAGAAATCATATTAGATTGCTTCTTTGTGAAGAACTTGCAACAATTAATTAATGAAAATACACGAGATAGCAGAAATAATAGAACTCAGAATCGCTTTTATTGATCACGGGCCACTTCGAGGGGGCAACCTCCTTTGAGCAAGATCAATACAAATAACTTCATGGTGCCTTCATTGGTCTCAACACAAACTTATATACTAATTCTAGGCACCAATACCATGGGTCAATACCATGTGTCAATACAAACCATGGGCCAATACAAACTATGGATCAACAATTACTACGGGATGACTTACAAAGCATATGCGTCCAACAACAATAAGACAAACTATTGATCAACAAATACTACGGGACGACTTACAAATCATATGCATCCAACAACAATATACTAACAAAGTAAATAGAAGGGTTGACATGGGTTCCTAACATTCTTGCTATCTAAAATCATAGTCACACATATATTTATCATTGAATACTCCATCCTTCCTTGTGCTAGTTCTAATCACCAGACGATATGAATCAACTTCAAGCTTGGCGAATGCCCAAGAAATAGGCCCTTCAAATTTGAGAAATATGGATTCACCACCAATATTTCTAGAGCAATAGCCTCATGGTGGAAAGAGGCAACAACTAAGAAAGGATCTCAAATGTACCAATTTCAATAGAAGCTAAAAAACCTCAAGGCCAAGCTTGAAACCTGGAACAAAGAGGTATTTGAAAATATTTTCAAGGATAAGTGAGAGATAGAGATGAAAATGGAACACTTACAACAAAAAATCATAGTAGAAGGTAGATTAGACCAAATGAAGGAAGAATAAATAAATATCCAAACACAAATCAATCATAGATACATAAAGGAGTAGACCCTTTAGAGACACAAATCAATAATTTGTTGTCTTGAGGGGGAAAGAAACTCAATTTTATTCCACAACTCAATGATCCAATGAAGGCACCACAACAAAATTACTTCACTAGTGGACAACCAGGGAAACAACATTACAAAGCACAAGGATATGGAGAAAGAACTAGTTAACTTCTACCATACCCTCCTCTCACAACTTTGGAGAGATAGAAAAGAAAACATTATTCAAATTACAAAGAATATTCCTAGTATTGTAATGGTCAAGAAGAGTGAATAGTTGTTAAGGGAGATCACCATGGAGTATGTCGAACAAGATGTCATGGAAATGGAAATAGGTAAATCTCTTGAGATTGATGGTTTTACTGCTAACTTTTTTCTGCTCTTGCTGGAAGATCATCAAGGAGTATGTGTGGGTAGTAGTGGGATAATCCTACTCCTCAACCAATTTCCTACTAGCCCTGAACTCTACCTTCTTCATCTTAATTCCTAAAGAAGGGAAGGAAATTGACCCCAACAAATTTAGACCCACTTCCATATGCAACGCCATTTATAAAATCATTGCCAACAGACTCAAACCTCTCCTTCCTAGTATTATATTTGAAGAGAAAAATAGATATGTAGAAGGGACAAATCCTATATGGGATAATACTAATTCATGAAACAATCCAATCCCTAAAAGTCACCAAAAAAACAACAATGTTGATAAAACTAGATATGTCTAAGGCGTTTGATAGAATTAGCTGGCACCACATTCAACAAATAATTATCTTCTCCTTTGGATTCTATCTCTTACCTATTTCACTTTCTTTTCCATCCTGGTCAATAGTTCCTCATCGAAAACCTTTAACCCCTCTAGAGTAATTCTATAAGGATGGCCATTTTCTCCTTTTATTTTCATTCTTATGGAAAAAGGGCTCAGAAGATATATCCAAGATTCAATTAATGAAGGAAATATCAAGGGATGGCATGTCCATGAAGATGAATTAATATCTTCTCATCTATAGTTTGTGGACAACATGATGTCGATGGGAACACCCATTGTAAAAGAATCCAAAACCATTCAAATAATCATCAACACTTTCATGAAATCATCGGGCACCTCTATTAATCATGGTAGGTCACAATTTTTTCTTTAATGTTCATATTTCAATCTAACAAAACATTGCAAGGATTGTTGGATTCAATACGATCTCTCTTCTGTCCAAATATATGGGAGCCCCATTAATCAAAAGGGCTAGCCAAAACACCTTCTGGGAAGATCTGATCTCCAAGTTGGAAAAAAGGATAAACAACTGATGGAGGAACAAGAGTCCCTTACTAAGTAAATAACCAGTACAAGTAACGTAAGAAAGCCATAAATGACTTGTAGTAAAGTAAAAGATGTAATGTATGGTAGATGATAATGGATGATAGGTTACAATAATGTCCAGCCTTTAAATAAGGCTTGGACATTTGACATGAAGAGTCATGCCCTTTCATTTGACATGAAAAGTCATGTCTTTAATTAATCTTATTTATTTAATTATACTTTAATTATATTCGTTACATTGCCACTCTCTTAGAAAGGCTTTGTCCTCAAAGCCTTATAATTTTTATGTATTGCTTTTTGTGGTGTTGTAGTTGACGACACATGTCGATACGAACTTTTAAGCATCAAGCATAACTTCTAATATGTCGAGGGATCAATCCATCCCAAGTTGATTTGTCGATGATTGTCGGGATTCCGTACTAATATGTCATCGGGAGTTTTGATCACCTTAGTACCTTTATCTTCCGACATTTTCGCCTTTTTAGGGTATCGGTTTTTATGGTTGGGGTGTCGATAGGGAATTTTCACACTGTAAATTTCTTTTATGAAAGTTGTCTTTTGATCACTGCTCTGAGTTGAAAGTTGTATTTTTGTCCCTTGAGGTTTCAAGGCTTCGTCTTGCATTTTTTCCAACATGTTCTCTAACTGTATCTTATCCTTTTGAAACTTATTAATCACTTCTACTTGTGATTTTCTAACTTCTTTTGACTTCTTAAGTTGTTCTTTGAAATCCTCATTATGACTTCTGATGCAACTATTTTCTTCCTGCTTGTCTAGAATATTCTCTTCAATGTCTTCCATAGATTGTTCTATCTTTCGGCTATTTTTCAATTTCTTAATTTTTTTGACTAGTATCTTGTTATGATTTCTTAGTCTGAAAATTTCTTCAGCATTGTTGGATAATGCTTTATTATTCTTTGTGATCTCTGATTTGTGTGCCTTTTTAGAGTCGTCGTTTTGTGTTTGAAGAACTTGTATCTGTTGTCGACATTGGTCAAGTTTTGATTCTTGCTCTCCTAATTTATGTCATATCTTCTTCAAATCTTCATCCTTGTCATTAAGGATCTTGTTCAAGCATTTTACTTCTACTTCGTATTTAATTATTTCATTCTTTATATCTTGATCTTCTAGCCTCTGATTGAGTTCATTTTCGGCTCTTAATTCATCAATTTGCACATACAATTTTTCTATACGACTTTCTTGGTTGGAGTTTTTTTGTTCATCGAAATTTTCTTATAGCTTACATATTGCAATTACTACTTCAAATTTTGTAATACTGTTGTGTAAATCTTCATTGTCTCTTTGATAGCGCTTTAACATGGCTTCTAATTTCTCTATGTGTAGTCACAAACCGACTTCCATGGTCTCTGATTTCTTCGACGTTAGATGCTTGTTCTGGACTATAGATGGTCTTTATGCTTGTTCTAGACTATAGATGGTCTTTAATTGGTCTTCGATGGATTGACAAGTCTTCTTTGTTGACTCTTCCTGCTTCCAATAACAGGTGGACACCAAAAAAGTGTAATAACCCTTAATGTGGTTATTTCATAAAAAAAATCTTCTTTTGTTATGGTTAAACAACTTTTTTTTCCCAAAAGTAATTATTATTTTAATAAAATAATAATTTTTCTTTTAATATTATTATATTAATGTTTTATAAACTATATATATATATAGTGTTTTTTAATAAGAATATGTATTATTATTACTATAGTTATATAATAACTAAACTCATCCTAATTAAGGTATGAGTTATTATAAATAATGGTTTCTTTATAAAACCAAGGCTAGTTTTATAAAACCAAGGCTGGTTTTTATAAAACCACGGGATGGTTTTATAAAACCAAGCAATGTGTGGTTTTATAAAACCAAGGCAATGTGTGGTTTTATAAAACCAAGGCAATGTGTGGTTTTATTCTTCTCCTTTTTTATGCGGTCTTCTTTCTTGTTCTCTCTCTTTTTTTAACTTCCCTTTTATTCCGTTCTCTTTTTTTTCTCTCTTTTAATAATTTGTTTTCTTCAATAAGGATGGCTAAAAGCCTAATGTAAGGTTAAAAACCTAAATCTCAAAGAAACTTTGACAATTTGGCCACAAGCAGGAATCAACAAGGTCTGATACCACTGGAGGAATAAGAGTCCCGTACTAAGTAAATAACCAGTACAAGTAACGTAAGAAATCCATAAATGACTTGCAGTAAAGTAAAAGATGTAATGTACGGTAGATGACAATGGATGATAGGTTACAATAATGGCCCACCTTTAAATAAGGTTTAGACATTTGACATGAAGAGTCATGCATTTTCATTTGACATGAAAAGTCATGTCTTTAATTAATCTTATTTATTTAATTATACTTTAATTATATTCATTACAACTGAACTATTTGCTCCCTAAATATAGTAGGAAGGTTAAATTTGATAAAATCAATTTTAAGCACTATTGACTTAGATTACCTTCATAATGATTTCCTTAAAGAAGGTCATCAAATCCATTAGGAAATTACAATGCATTTTTTTATGGGGAAGGAAGAATACCACACAAAAATGGGCATTAGTTTCCTGGAACAAGGTTTTCCAACCACAATGGGTTGGCGATTTGCGTCTGTGATACCTATAAATTGAAAGAGCTTTTGGGGAAAAGATGTGGTGGATATGGATTCAAAATAAAGTGGCTCGGTGAAGCAAAATATGGAAACAGAAAATATGTAGCGGATACAATAGATCACAACCTCTTCCATTTAATGGACACCTAGACTGGATCCATCTGTCATCTAGAACTCGTCATGGAACAACAAAGATATGATTCATAACCATTGTTTATAGGATATACGAGATGGTCAATTAGCCCAATTTTGGGAGGATGCCTAGAAACAACTCCCAAATCTAAAAAGTCGATTGGAATGGCATGAACTGTAAGTAGCCTTTCAAATCTAGAACAAAATGTAGGTAAATCACCATTGGAACTAGAAAATAAATGACAATCTGGGGGTATTGTACCCACCTAGAAAACTGGTCGAACACAAATTCTCTCCTGGATAGAGAAGAGTTGTCGTCGAAACTTTAAAATAGACAAATTCCAACTCAAAATGGGCCTGATTAAGATGGGTAAACAAAGGAAATGGAAATTTTTCTCTAAAGGAATCTTACTCCATTCTCATCAACATTGATAACCTCAACTAAGAAAGCATCTAGACCCAAATCTAGAAACATAATTTATAGCCAAAAGTATCCACCTTTTTTGTGGCTAGTGGCTAGAGGAAGTGCTCTAACCTGGGATCATATCTCTAAATGAGGCTTTGATGGTATTTCTATATGCTACCTCTATTTGCAATTAGAAACTAAAATGATGGAGCATTTTCTAAATCTCTACCCCTTCACTTCATCCCTTTGGGATGCGGGTGCAACCATCTTTAGGAAAATTGATAAATACAGAGGTAGTATTCAAAGTACAATAACCCACTGGAAGACTACTATTTTCCATAACCCATCAAGCTTGATAATTAATCCTAGGATTTACCCTCTAGGAAACATGGAAATAGAGGAACCGATGAATATTCAAAGAAGTGGCTATGACCAAAGATCAATTTTGGAATCACATACAAGAAAACATCATTGAAACCATCTAGGCCTCCCAATGGGTTGAGGAAAACTAGCAGTGTTAAGATAATGAGGCCCGTATAATGGAAGCATGGGGGTTGAAACCTCTGTGTACAATGTTCTCTCCTAACCATAGAAAACTCTTGAAATCTATCCCAATTCAATGGTCACCTCCCCCATCATGGGTTGATAAAGTTGAATTGTGATGGAATGTCTAAAGGGAATCCTAACTTTATTGGACTTAGAGGGGTCATTAGGGATAGCATAGGGAAGATCCTTAGAATATACGCAGGACACATGTGAACGAGCAGTAAAAACACTAGATAATTCCAAGCTGTCTACTTTAGTATTAGAAATGTAAATCGAATGGGATTCTCCAAGTTATTATTAGAGGGGAATTCACAACTCATTGTTGAAATGGTGGCAAAGCATCAGAATGAACAACAAATTAGCAAGATCTCAACCAATTGGAGATTGGAAGGTAAGCTAGAGAGATTATTGGATCTCTGTCATAACATTGCAGCACTTATCCCCTCCTATGTCAAGAGAACCACCAACAAGGTGGTTGACCGATTGGAAAATTAGGGAGTAATAAATCAAGAAGATGACTTATATATGGCTTGGACTATAATACGTCCTTCTCCCCTTATTATGGGTTGCTTCAATATCTCCATGCAGGAATTCATGGAGGATCACCAAGAAGAAACTCAACTTTCGGATAGGGCATTAGGGATGAGAGAGGGTCCCAATGAACACCCTTCACATGAACCCTATGTGGCAAGGTGTATTTTTCACAACAACCTCAAAATAGAGATCTCCTGCTCTCTATTTATACATGACCTGTCCTGCCCAATAACCTAGCAGGGTCGACTTGTCTAACTCAGTCTAATAACCCATGGTTAAGCTAATCAGGGCCAACCCCACACTCGGTGGGCCAACCCCACACTCGGTGGTCTAATAACCCATCACAACAAGTTATGACACTTGAGAAACTTGTCAATACAAATGACGACACTTATGTATAGAGGAATAATAACATCTCTATAGGAGTACAATATACATAGGTGAAATACATTCTGAAGTTACATATACATCAACACTCCCTCTTAACTAGGAAGGTATTTCTCGACACAGATCTGCTAGCACAAGTCTTCTTCTCTGCATCATCGTCATCGTCATCGAATCATCATCATCATCACTGCTGCTGCTATCTCAATCAAACTCTAAACTACTCTTCATAGGAAGTTCTATAGAGCCAGTCCTTTTTCATACTGGATGTAGGCCCACCACCTGTAGGTCTTCATCATTGGCCATACTGTGGAATCCTCAGGACTTATTACGTGCGTCACAAAACCTCGCAAGAGCATCCCAGGTTGTTATGAGCACACAGCTCTACTTGTAGGATCTCCCAGGGACATATTATATGTTACCTCACCACAAAACCTCGCAAGAGCATCTCAGGATGTTACGAGCACACAGCTCTACCTATAGGATCTCCCATGGACATATTACATGTGGTCACCACAAAACCTCGCAAGAGCATCCTAGGCTGTTACAAGCACACAACTCTACCTATAGGATCTCCCAAGGCCAAATTACATGTGTTCATGGCAAAACCTCACAAGAGCATCCCATGACTTATTACAGGCACACAACCCAACCTATTGAATCTCCCAGGGACATATTACATGCCATAGGACAAAACCTCGAAAGAGCATTTGCCAAATATCCCAGGGCCATATTACATGCCATAGGAAAAACCTCGAAAGACTATCTGCAAACCTCCTAGGGCCAAATTATATGTCCTCCCAAGAAAAAACTCGAAAGAACATTTGCCAGATATCCCAGGGACATATTACATGCCATAGGCAAAACCTCGAAAGACTATCTACAAACCTCCCAGGGCCAAATTATATGCTTATCTGCACAACCTATCCACGACCATAGAGTATCAACTTGATACTCACCATACATCATCCTGATGTACATCATCACATGATCATCCTGATCATCATCATAGCATCATCCTGATGCATATCATCTCGAGAAACATCCTGAAGCTCATCATCCATGATCATCCTGATCATACAATGCATCCACCTGATGTATACACAGTATCTACCTAATACATATCATCATACATGATATGCCTAATCATACAATGTATCCACCTGATACATATCATCATACATGATCTACCTAATCATATAATGTATCCACCTGATACATATACAAATACATGATCTACCTGATCACACAATGTATCCACCTGATACATATACATATATATGATACAATTGATCATAACAAGCATCCAACACGATGCATATACATATACATGATCCATCTGATCATAACAAGCATCCAACATGATGCATATACAGAGCAGTAACTGGAGCATCGTCCTGATGCTCATCATCCAGCGCTTACATCCACAGCCATGGAAGGATCCTTCTCTCACCATGCTCGGAATGGCTCTTGCAAATGTGTCCATCACTTCTTCCTCAAAGTGTCATCAATCTTAAGAACACCAAGTCTCTCTCTGACGTACTTGAACTTCACTTTGGCTAGTGGCTTCGTCAGCACATTCGCAACCTGCTCATCTGTCGCAACATACAGGAGCTTCATTGATCCTCTCTGCACCATATCCCTGATATAGTGATATTTGATATCAATGTGTTTCGACCTGTCGTGGAACATCGGGTTCTCAGACAGCTTCACACAACTCTGGTTGTCACAAAAGATACCAGTAGCATCCAACGGGAGATCAAATAACTCAGACAGTAGCTTCCTCAACCATACTGCCTCACAACTAGTTGAACAAGTTGCAACATACTCTGCTTCGGCTGTACTCAGTGCTACACAGGACTGCTTCCTGCTAAACCAAGAGATCACACCTGATCCCATACTCAAGTAGCACCCATATGTGCTCTTCCTAGCACTGCCTTCCCAGTCTGAATCAACATAACCCTGCAGGTTCAACTTTTGATTCTCATCATAATTGAGCCCATAATCAATTGTACCCTTCAGGTACCTCAGAATATGCTTTATAGCAACCAGGTGAACACCTCTAGGATCCATCAGGAACTAGCTCAATGTGTTCACTGCAAAGCAAATATCTGGTCTCGTGTTCATCAGGTACATCAAGGACCCAATCATCTGACGATACACAGTGACATCAACCGGCTCAGATGAAGCATCACACAGAAGCTTCAGGTTCGATGCCATAGGCGTGGCCATGGCCTTGCAGTCCATCATCCTGTACCTATTCAGGATCTCTACTGCATACTTCCCTTGTCCAAGGAAGATCCCATCTGCACTTTGCCACACCTCCATGCCGAGAAAATAGTGCATCATCCCCAAGTCCTTCATCTCGAACTCGGTAGCAAGCTTCCTCTTCGTTTCGGCAATCAAACTATCCTCACTTGTTACAAACTAGTCATCCACATACAGGAGTAGTATCAGAGGATTGCCTTCCTCAACCTTGTAGTAAAGGTTGGAATCTGCTTTACTCTTAGTAAATCCCAAACTGGAAAGAAAGATGTCTATCCTACCATACCAAGTTCCGGGAGCTTACTTCAATCCATACAAGGCTTTCTTCAACCTGCACACATATGACTCCCTGTCATGTGTCTCAAAACCAAGTGGCTGCTCCACATACACTTCCTCTTCGACTACACCATTCAAGAAATCTGTCTTGACATCCATCTGGTGTATCTTCCATTTCGTCACTACAGCCAGGGCAAGTACTGATTTGATGGAAGTGTACCTAGATACAGGATCAAAAGTTTCTTCATAATCAATCCCTTCTTTCTGGGAGAAGCCACGAGCTATAAATCTCGCTTTGTATTTCTCTATGCTGCCATCTGCAACATGCTTGATCTTGTAGATCCACTTGGAAGTCACCACAGACTTCCCTTCAGGTCTTGGGACTACATCCCAAACATCATTCTTCATGATCGACTGGTATTCCTCGACCATGGCATCCTTTCATTCTTTCTTTTCCACTGCTTCTTCATAACTGGAAGGTTCTTTGTTCATAATGTCACAGAGTAAGGCAACATCGCTGGTATGAGATCTCGTTCTCTTTATTGCTCTGTGTTCTTCTTCTGGAATGCCATACCTTTCTGCATCTTGAATGAGCTCTCTATCCCATGCAGGTTTCCTCTTGTGAGAGTTATTCTCATGGGGTGGATCTACAAGTCTTTGTGGATCTTCAACTTCATGATCTGCTTTTGGAATTGCTTCATTCATGGTGGTGTCTTGAAATCTGTTTTCCTTTGGTTCTTCATGATCTTCAACAGGTGCCTTTCTTGACTTGATGAAAGCTGAGTTTTCATCAAATTTTACATCCCTGCTAACATCAATCTTCTTGAACCCTAGGAAGTATATTCTATAAGCCTTCGAGCTTTCACTATACCCCACAAAGATGCCCTTCTTTATTGAAGGATCTAGCTCTATCCTCTTTTCCTTTGGAACATGTGTATATACTGGACAAACAAATATTCTGAGATGGCTGAATTCAGGTTTCTTACCAAAGAATAGCTCTTTTGGTGTGTTGTTGTCCAATATCTTGTGAGGTGTTCTGTTCTGCACATATACAGCTGTCCTAGCTGCTTCTACCCATAGATGCATCGATAGATCCTGATCATGTAGCATTGCTCATGCTACTTCAATGATTGTTCTGTTTTTCCTCTCTGCAACTCCATTCTGTTGTGGATTGTAGGGAGCAGTCAACTCCCTCTTAATCTTTGAATTACTGCATAACTTCTTGAAATCACTTGAAGTGAATTCTCCGCCATTGTCGGATCTGAATGTCTTGATCCTCTTATCAGTTTGATTTTCCATCAAGGCTTTAATTTCCTTGAACTTATCAAACACTTCATCTTTGTTCTTCAAGAAGTAAACCCAAGTCTTCCTAGAGAAATCATCAATGAAAGAGACATAGTATACATACCCACTCAAATAACTGGATGACATCGGACCGCATACATTGGAGTGGATAATTTCCAAGATTCCTTTAGCTTTGTTTTCACTGCTTGGAAATGCCTTCTTAATGTTCTTTCCTTTTGCACATCCTTTGCAAACACCTTCATGCTTTGTCTTGATTTTAGGAAGACCCTCTACAACTTTACTTGCAATTGGTAGTGCTCTATAGTGCACATGTGCAAGCCTTCTATGCCAAAGTTCACTTGGCTCCATGGATTCATGTACCATGGCATGTTCAGGTTGTCCCTTCATTTTGTACAATCCTCCCTCTTGCTCTCCAATCACTACTTCATCATCTATGGTCTTATCCTTTGGCC
Source organism: Larix kaempferi (assembly GCA_027924585.1). Classification (NCBI taxonomy): domain Eukaryota; kingdom Viridiplantae; phylum Streptophyta; class Pinopsida; order Pinales; family Pinaceae; genus Larix; species Larix kaempferi. Next base: position 4,827,410 of record BSBM01000597.1, on the reverse strand, counting down.
ACATGAGTACTTGGCCATCTACAAATGCAACCCTCATGCCTTTTGCATCCAATGCAGATATGGAGAGTAGATTCTTCTTGAGCCCAGGTACATATAGAACCTCTTTCATCTTCAAAGACTTTCCAGAGTCTAGGTTGTAAGAAGCTTCACCACTTCCTTTGATAGGATATTGGTAGTCATCCCCAAGTTTCACCTTATGGGTTGACTCATGTTCAAATAGGTTTACAAAGGATTCTTTAAACCCAGTCATGTGTTTGGAAGCCCCACTGTCAATAAGCCAATCATTACAACCATGATAGATAGTACTTGTGATAGCAGAGATTATAACATATTCATCTTAGCTTGATGAGTCATCACTTTCTGATCCAGCCTTCTTCTTGGGAGATTCATCATCCTCAACAGCATGAGCATGATATCTCCTTTTGTTATTCTTCTTCTTCTCATTGAAGTTATTGTTGTTGTTGTCCCTTTTGTTCTTGGGACAATCTACAGCAAAGTGTCCCTTCTCATTACATGTAAAGCATCTTAGATCCTTCTTATTCTTTTGATGGTTGTGAGAGGATCTCTTGTAATGAGAGTGCTCCTTCTTGGGCTTGCTTCTTTTGGTGTGAGCTGCGAGAGCTTGATCTTCACTTCCCGTCTTTTCTTCTCGGGATACAAGCCTAGCCTCTTCTTGTGAACATTCCTCCCACAGTCTACTGAAGGAGATCAACTTCCTTCTTGCACAAATTCCTTGAATAAAGGAATCCCATGACCTAGGTAGGCCATTCAGAGTGGTCATGACAATTTCACCATTCTCCACCACTTTATCCAAAGCTTCAAGTTGTTCCTTGATTTGAGAGACCTTAGAGAAATAGGATTGAATGGTCTCTCCATTCTGAAGGTTTACTCCTTTCAATTGATTCCGCAGAGTCATCTTCTGATTTATGTTCTTCCCTTCAAATAGTTTGGTTAGGGAGTCAAACATCTCCTTGGGTGTCTTTAGAGATGACACATGTGGTATGAGATGGTCTTTGATAGAATCAATAATGATCCTCTTTTCCTTGACCAAGTTCCTTTTATGCAAGGCCTTAGCCTCTTCTTCCTCTAGGACTAGGACCTCAGAACTTATGTAAGTATCCAACTCATTTTCCTCCAGGATTAACCCAATCCTATACTTCCATGCTTGGAAGTTATCAGGCCCTTCAAGCTTATCCTTAAGCTCGGTTTGGTGAGACATCTTAAAGAGTACTTCAAATGGAAATAGAAAAGATTTAGGTCTTACCACTTGATTTGCATAAATCTGTATCTCGTGCTGGATTAGGGTTTGTTAGAGAAACCCTAAAAACTCAAAATGTGAATTTCAACTTTCTGAACAGATAGAAAGATGCGCCTTGATGAGTTGATTAGCGTGGTATATTCATAATTTGAAATCTGCAAAGTGTGACCCTTCAGAAATGCCTTTTAGTCTTCCCGGATTCACTAGGGAGGACCTTGAATTAGGGTTTGAGTTTCCCAGAGCTTCACGGAACCAAAAATATCGATCCAAAGCTCTAAACTTCGATTTTTCCAAGTTCCAGCTATGTCCTCAAATTTCAGAAATTCCTATTTTTGTGGAAACCCTAATGTTTAGGGAAAAAAAGAAAGTGCCTAGAATTGATTTCTAATTGGACAGAAAGATTCTCCTTGATGAATAGAGTCAATCTAACTTGCTGATTTTCCAAAATCTGTGGAGAGAAACCCATTAAACAAGAAACCATAGTTTCCGCCACTGCACAATGTCTTCTTCTCAGGTTAGCTTTGATACCATGTTAATTTTTTAGCATTATTTCAACATACTCTAGGATATTTACTAAGAGAATAACATGTACAACATATCACATATAACAATGCATATCAATCACACTAAGAAATCACATGAGACAATAGACACACAGAGTTTCACTGGGGAAAACCATAAAGGTGAAAAACCCATAACTTCCTCAGAGATAGAAAGAGCAATGATACAACCAAAGTACAAGAGATAGTCTTGTACTAGCAGCTACTCCTCCTCCTCAACTAGTGTGCCACTTTCCAAGTGATGTAGGAGTGAATAATGAGATGATCAAAATAGAGATCTCCCGCTCTCTATTTATACATGACTTGTCCTGCCCAATAACCCAGCAAGGCCGACTTGTCTAACTCAGTCTAATAACCCATGGTTAAGCTAATAAGGGCCGAACCCACACTCGGTGGTCTAATAACCCATCACAAGAAGTTACAACACTTGCGACACTTGTCAATACAAATGACGACACTCCCGTATAGAGGTATAATAACATCTCTATAGGAGTACAATATACATAGGTGAAATACATTCCGAAGTTACATATACATCAACATGTAGCTATGAAATAGTTTATTTCTTGAAATGATAGTTGAACCCCTAGGGTTGTGCCTAGAGGCCTTTATTTATTACAATTCAAAAAGATATAAAAAATTTGCATGGTAGTTTCTTGTCCATATGATTTAGGAGTTATTAGCAACAATCATGATCCAAAAATCTAGGTGGTGGTATGTGTGCTAGGAACCAATACGTCTATACTTGGTTGCATATAGAAGTCCTCCTTGGGTAATTGTAATTGGGATACAATATATGTTGTATGTGTCAATACTCCTTAATTGATACACTATTTAATGTGCATTAATATATAGCTTCTAGTTCCACTAAGTTAAATCAATTTTAACTTGAAACCAAGGAAAGTCAAGCAAGAAAATTATAACACTTAAACATTAACATTCTACTCACTAAATGTGCATGCCAGCCTCAAAGGTTTGATTGTTACTCATTTGGTGTCCTATACTTCCATATTGTGTTCTGAGAAGATGTAAAAAGTGGGATTATTATTTACTAAAGTGAGGCCTTGTAATGGTAAAAATCCGTTTACTGGAACTTCTCGAACTTCCACTTTCGAAAATACAAGTAATCCATGAATATATATAAAAGTTGATAAAATAGATATGGCATTTTACAAGATAGACTCTCCCATATTTATAATTGTTTAAAGGGTGTCTAATGCAACTCTTCATAAAGAGTTACACCATTTCACTAATTAATTATATTATTATATTATTCTTGTTTGTTGTTGTTATTATTATTATTATTATTATTATTATTTTATATATATATATATATATATATATATATATATATATATATATATGTTGATGTTTATTTTATTATTATTTTATTCATAACATTGCATCTCTCTTAGAAAGGCTTTGTCCTCAAAGCCTTATAACATTTTCGCACCATTCCTTGTGACGTCGTAGCTGACAAAACATGTCGGTACGAACTTCTAAGTGTAGAACATAACTTCTAATATGTGGATGGATCAATCCATCCCAAATTGATTTGTTGCTGACTACTGCGATTCCCTACTGATCTCTCGACAGGAGCTTTGATCACATTAGTACCATTATCTTTCGACATTTCCCACTTTTTAGAATATCGGTTTTTATGGTTGGGGTGTCGATAGGGAATTTTCGTAATGTCATTTTCTTTTACAAGTGTCGTCTTTTGAGTGTTGATCTGAGCTGGAAGTTGTACTTTTGTCTCTTGAGGCTTTAAGGTTTCATTTTGTATATTTTCCAACTTGCTTTCCAACTGCATGTTATTATTTTGAAACTTCTTAATCACTTCTACTTGTGATTTTTTGTCATCTTCCGAATTCTTGAGTTGTTCCTTAAGATCTTCGTTATGACTTATGATGAAGCTATTTTCTTTCTGCGTGTCTAGAAGTTTTCCTTCAATGTCTTTCGTAGATTGATCTACCTTCTGACTATTTTTCAACTTCTTAATTTTTGTGATTAGTGTCTTGTTATGATTTCTTAATCTAAAAATTTCTTCGGAATTGTTGGATATTGTTTTATTACTTTTTGTGATCTCTGACTTATGAGTCTTTTTAGGCTCATCATTTTGTTGTTGAAGAACTTTTAGCTGTTGTCGATACTGGTCGACCACTAATTCTTGATCCTCTAATTTCTTTTGTATCCGCGCCAGTTCTTCATCCTTGTTGCAAACGATTTTGTTCAAGCATATTATTTCTGCTTTGTACAATTACTTTAATGAATACCTAATACAAGTGGGAAATATTTCATTCATTTATATTTAAACTTACAACAATTCATTTTTCAATAATAAATAAAACAAAAATTTGATGAAAACTCAGCTTTCATCAAATTGTACAATTACTTTAATGAATACCTAATACAAGTGGGAAATATTTCATTCATTTATATTTAAACTTACAACAATTCATTTTTCAATAATAAATAAAACAAAAATAATAGGTTAATCATCAAACCCTCCCTCACTAGAGAGTCGATGTCTTAGTTTATTATCCCACACAAGTCACCAACCATGCAATTTTAACCCCATTTCTTTCAATGATACACAAGTCAGAAAACCCATTAAAATTGATATCGCATAACTTCCCTTTAAAGTTGTTATTAATGGATATCACTTTTAAATTTCTATAATGAATTCATTAATCATGTATTGTTTTCACAAATATAGCATTACATGTTACCTACAAAATATTCATGTTAGTTTACTTGAAATTTGGAATGAAGATTCTTAAGTTTTATAATATTATAAAAATAAACTTATGTTTATTAACTTTTTTAGTTGAAAAATATGGATTGTTGCAGTTCAAGAAGAATTAAGGAATTTTCAATTACATATCGATTGCATAACATGTCAAATAGTTAGATTTGAACCCAAATGAAAAATATAATAATATTCGTCCCAACCACCCAATCTACACTTAAATGACTGTATTCACTAACTTTATACATTTCTTTTTCATTACAATAAACCATATTTAACATAAAATACTTTTAAATTTAATTTAAAATTAAAATTTAATACACAAATTTATTCTCAAACATAATATCAAAATGTATTATAAATAAATATTTATATTTTATAAAATTGTGATTTTCTTATATTATATTAATATTTACTTATAATATAATTTTATGGTAAATTTATCTTAATCTACAATCAATCATAATAATCTACTTAATAATGACGGAATAATTAAATATAACAATTATTACAATAATAATTATGCCTAATTTTAACTAAATTTATATACATAAAATTCAAGTATAAAACTTAAAAAGAAATATAAAAATATTTAATTTAACTTTTAAATAATATTAAATAAGAAATTTATGAACGAAGAATTACATCTTCCTAAGTTATAAATATTTAAAAATAAATTAAATTAAAACATTTTTCTTAAACAACTAATATACCGTCCCTTACCATATATAAGAAATTGAACATAATTGAAAATATTTATGAGAAATTGAACACAATTAAAACTATTTAAAATTCCATGTATTAAATTAAGAATATTTGAAACTATATTTGAAACTTTTCCATTTTATATTTATTTTGACTTTACAACTTTCAAGAATTTATTTCCATATTTTAAATGCAACTATGAGCTAGCGATTTCTAAAATTACAATACTTTTTATAAGTCTAAAATTACAATACTTTTTATAAGTTTTAATAAATATAAAATGGAAAAGTTTCAAATATAGTTTCAAATATTTTTAATTTAATACATGGAATTTTAAATAGTTTTAATTGTGTTCAAAAGCCACAATAAAATATGTTTATCAGAGAACATCATTTTTATCACAACAATAACTATTAATAATTTATTATTTTTACCATTGAATTTAAGGTTATGCAAGCTTTACGCTTCAATCACCATAAAGAATTAAGTCACCTTAAAGGCTTTCTCTAGATTGTGATTTGTAATATTATGGTTTTAAATTTAAATAATATCTAAATAAATGTTTTTATAAAACATGAAAATAAAATTTTGATGATGATCATGATGATGATTAACATTCACTGAGATCAACTTTGATCTATCGGAATTTAAGAAGGTTATTACTTGGTTTGCTTTAAAATTTTGTTCATATGCTCAAAAAGCTTGGTAAGAAGCTTTCCAAGCTCACTATAGTTTTGGCAAATTAGAAGGTTAGCAAGGTTTGTATTGTAGCAAATACTATGAAACTCATATCTAATGTGGATGTAAGCAGGGCACTCTAAGAGAAAGTGATTTTCATCCTCAATGCTCATAGACTCACAAAGATGGAAAACCCTTTCCGCCCACGGAGTTTTGTGAATAGACCAACACTCTGTTTCGCTATGAAGCTCATGGGAGTTCATTCTAATCTTGGCTATATTACTTTTCTTCTTTGAACTAGTTACTATCGAGAGATATTTCTGATCTTCCAAATTAGGGTTAATGACCTCCTTATAGTATCTTTGTTTTCTCTTAACCGCTAAATTTTTCTCGCACCACAATTTTTCTTTAAACTTAAAGGTAGTAATATTTTTGACATTATCGATATTCTGTAAAGTGTCATTTTCATCAGTGCCCCAATGGTCTAACCAAGCCATCGTATCTTTACACCAACTTCGCTTGAGGCGTAGTTGGTTTTGACTTGAATTTAAAGCAATTTTAGGAAGTCTCTCTTTTCCCATGTTATTTATCTTGTGCTTGTACATCGGGTACCTAGTCATAGCCATGCTCTCAGTGGGGGAAAGACCCACTTCTATGAGGAGAATAGGATAAGGCGTATTGCTTTTATTTTGAGGTTATAAGTTATAAACCGCTTTTGGATTTGCTCAATCTTTTTCTAAGATTCTCTAAAAATGTTGCACCCCCATATTTCACAACCGTATAAGATAACAGGGATGACAAGAGTTTCAAAGAGGAACTCTTTTTTATCCCACATGACCAGGTTGGATGATTTACAATTTTTTTCAAGACCAAAATAAGCTTTCCATCCTCCATTAATCATTTTCTCAATGATATGGTTCCAATTGAGCTTCTGATGAATATCAATTCCAAGATATTTGTAAGAAGTCACTTCTTCCAGTTTACTGTTATCATAAATAAAATTTGCGTAGGTGTCTTTCTTAGATTTTATAATCATAACATTTGTCTTGTCGGTGTTAACAATCATACCCATGTTAGAGAAGAAATATTTGAGAATTCTTAATTGTTTATCGAGATCAAAGGAACACCTTGCCATAAGAACAATATCATCAGCATAAAGAAGGAGGATGATAATTATCCTAGCTAAGATCATGCCGGCACAACATGCTTCTTCTAAACATCTTTCTAGTTTATCGATGTAAATGCTAAAATTAGTAGGGAAAGGGGGAACCTTGCATAACTCCAATATTTCAAATTCAAATATATATTATTTTTTTTCAAAAACATTTAATAAATTGAATTCGATAATAATTCAATTTAATTCAATTACAATTATTGTATTTAATTGTAATTTTATTAAATATTATATCTAATAAAACTTGTAATTCAATATAATTGAATATAATATATATTTATTTTTATTATTATTCGAATTATGATACTAATGCTTCTCATGCAAAGTATTTTAATAGAAAAATTGGTCTTCATTTGAATGCTCATCCTTTTGGGAAAAAGAGGCAATTTTTATGTATCCAAAGGTGCTAGTTTATTGGGAGCTATATCTAGGTTGTCTCTCTGGTTATGGCTCTGCATTTCGTTCTTCATCATTAAGTTAGGTTTTTACTCTATTTTCCCAAAGGACAAGGCACTGGCCATACCCAAGTGACCATGTAGTTGATTCTCTAACAAATTCATAACTAGATCTTAGTGGTGTATAACCTATTCTAGAGCCAGTTGGTCAAGAGGGTCGGTTTCTAGTCATGAGTACGTGATGAAGTGTTGCATTTAGATGTTTAGTAAGCCGTTCATTCTATATTTCAAAACCAAGCCATTTGAGGTTGAAAATAATATGACAAACATTTATTTTATGCTTTAGAAAATTAAGAAGTGACCCAGAGTATCTTGCATGGTCGAAGTAGTCAAGAATCTCTTGTATTATGGTAAGCATTCATTCTATGTTTCAGCAATTCAAATGTGACTCAGAGTCTCTTGCACAACATAAGTGACCAAAAGTTTGTTGCATTGTGGGTCATTTATGAATTTTTTTCATTTTATGTTGCATTCCTTTTGGAAAATATATGCATGGGTCTGGAAGTGCATGTCATCCAAGTTTCAAAGTATGAGAAAGCATGACCATATCTTGCTCTTTAGCAATTGAAACTTGTGTCATGTAATTGCTACTTTATTTAATCAACGACATTTGAAATCAATAAAGTTTCACATTTGATTTATGACTAAAGATTAATTGAAGACATAGTGTGCTACACGTCTAAGGCAGTCGATCGCCATGACATTTATCATTCTAGAACCATTCTTGTTATCATAGCATTTTGATTTCATGGCCAAGAAATAACCATATTTGGATTGGGATTTTGTTTCTTCTTGTTATTCATTATGGATGAAAACTTGACCAATGTCGACAACAGATACAAGATCTTCAAACACAAAACGACGACTCTAAAAAGGCACACAAATCAGAGATCGCAAAGAATAATAAAGCATTATCCAACAATGCTGAAGAAATTTTCAGACTAAGAAATCATAACAAGATACTAGTCAAAAAAATTAAGAAATTGAAAAATAGCCGAAAGATAGAACAATCTATGGAAGACATTGAAGAGAATATTCTAGACAAGCAGGAAGAAAATAGTTGCATCAGAAGTCATAATGAGGATTTCAAAGAACAACTTAAGAAGTCAGAAGAAGTTAGAAAATCACAAGTAGAAGTGATTAATAAGTTTCAAAAGGATAAGATACAGTTAGAGAACAAGTTGGAAAAAATACAAGACGAAGCCTTAAAACCTCAAGGGACAAAAATACAACTTTCAACACAGAGTAGTGATCAAAAGACAACTTTCATAAAAGAAATTTACAGTGTGAAAATTCCCTATTGACACCCCAACCATAAAAACCGATACCCTAAAAAGGCGGAAATGTCGGAAGATAAAGGTACTAAGGTGATCAAAACTCCCGATGACATATTAGTACGGAATCCCGACAATCATCGACAAATCAACTTGGGATGGATTGATCCCTCGACATATTAGAAGTTATGCTTGATGCTTAAAAGTTCGTATCGACATGTGTCGTCAACTACGACACCACAAAAAGCAATACATAAAAATTATAAGGCTTTGAGGACAAAGCCTTTCTAAGAGAGTGGCAATGTAACGAATATAATTAAAGTATAATTAAATAAATAAGATTAATTAAAGACATGACTTTTCATGTCAAATGAAAGGGCATGACTCTTCATGTCAAATGTCCAAGCCTTATTTAAAGGCTGGACATTATTGTAACCTATCATCCATTATCATCTACCATACATTACATCTTTTACTTTACTACAAGTCATTTATGGCTTTCTTACGTTACTTGTACTAGTTATTTACTTAGTAAGGGACTCTTGTTCCTCCATCAGTTGTCTATCCTTTTTTCCAACTTGGAGATCAGATCTTCCCAGAAGGTGTTTTGGCTAGCCCTTTTGATTAATGGGGCTCCCATATATTTGGACAGAAGAGAGCTCGTATTGAATCCAACAATCCTTGCAATGTTTTGTTAGATTGAAATATGAACATTAAAGAAAAAATTGTGACCTACCATGATTAATAGAGGTGCCCGATGATTTCATGAAAGTGTTGATGATTATTTGAATGGTTTTGGATTCTTTTACAATGGGTGTTCCCATCGACATCATGTTGTCCACAAACTATAGATGAGAAGATATTAATTCATCTTCATGGACATGCCATCCCTTGATATTTCCTTCATTAATTGAATCTTGGATATATCTTCTGAGCCCTTTTTCCATAAGAATGAAAATAAAAGGAGAAAATGGCCATCCTTATAGAATTAATCTAGAGGGGTTAAAGGTTTTCGACGAGGAACTATTGACCAGGATGGAAAAGAAAGTGAAATAGGTAAGAGATAGAATCCAAAGGAGAAGATAATTATTTGTTGAATGTGGTGCCAGCTAATTCTATCAAATGCCTTAGACATATCTAGTTTTATCAACATTGTTGTTTTTTTGGTGACTTTTAGGGAGTGGATTGTTTCATGAACTAGTATTATCCCATATAGGATTTGTCCCTTCTACATATCTATTTTTCTCTTCAAATATAATACTAGGAAGGAGAGGTTTGAGTCTGTTGGCAATGATTTTATAAATGGCGTTGCATATGGAAGTGGGTCTAAATTTGTTGGGGTCAATTTCCTTCCCTTCTTTAGGAATTAAGATGAAGAAGGTAGAGTTCAGGGCTAGTAGGAAATTGGTTGAGGAGTAGGATTATCCCACTACTACCCACACATACTCCTTGATGATCTTCCAGCAAGAGCAGAAAAAAGTTAGCAGTAAAACCATCAATCTCAAGAGATTTACCTATTTCCATTTCCATGACATCTTGTTCGACATACTCCATGGTGATCTCCCTTAACAACTATTCACTCTTCTTGACCATTACAATACTAGGAATATTCTTTGTAATTTGAATAATGTTTTCTTTTCTATCTCTCCAAAGTTGTGAGAGGAGGGTATGGTAGAAGTTAACTAGTTCTTTCTCCATATCCTTGTGCTTTGTAATGTTGTTTCCCTGGTTGTCCACTAGTGAAGTAATTTTGTTGTGGTGCCTTCATTGGATCATTGAGTTGTGGAATAAAATTGAGTTTCTTTCCCCCTCCTTAAGACAACAAATTATTGATTTGTGTCTCTAAAGGGTCTACTCCTTTATGTATCTATGATTGATTTGTGTTTGGATATTTATTTATTCTTCCTTCATTTGGTCTAATCTACCTTCTACTATGATTTTTTGTTGTAAGTGTTCCATTTTCATCTCTATCTCTCACTTATCCTTGAAAATATTTTCAAATACCTCTTTGTTCCAGGTTTCAAGCTTGGCCTTGAGGTTTTTTAGCTTCTATTGAAATTGGTACATTTGAGATCCTTTCTTAGTTGTTGCCTCTTTCCACCATGAGGCTATTGCTCTAGAAATATTGGTGGTGAATCCATATTTCTCAAATTTGAAGGGCCTATTTCTTGGGCATTCGCCAAGCTTGAAGTTGATTCATATCGTCTGGTGATTAGAACTAGCACAAGGAAGGATGGAGTATTCAATGATAAATATATGTGTGACTATGATTTTAGATAGCAAGAATGTTAGGAACCCATGTCAACCCTTCTATTTACTTTGTTAGTATATTGTTGTTGGATGCATATGATTTGTAAGTCGTCCCGTAGTATTTGTTGATCCATAGTTTGTCTTATTGTTGTTGGACGCATATGCTTTGTAAGTCATCCCGTAGTAATTGTTGATCCATAGTTTGTATGGGCCCATGGTTTGTATTGACACATGGTATTGACCCATGGTATTGGTGCCTAGAATTAGTATATAAGTTTGTGTTGAGACCAATGAAGGCACCATGAAGTTATTTGTATTGATCTTGCTCAAAGGAGGTTTCCCCGTAGTATTTGTTGATCCATAGTTTGTCTTATTGTTGTTGGACGCATATGCTTTGTAAGTCATCCCGTAGTAATTGTTGATCCATAGTTTGTATTGGCCCATGGTTTGTATTGACACATGGTATTGACCCATGGTATTGGTGCCTAGAATTAGTATATAAGTTTGTGTTGAGACCAATGAAGGCACCATGAAGTTATTTGTATTGAAAACTCAGCTTTCATCAAGTCAAGAAAGGCACCTGTTGAAGATCATGAAGAACCAAAGGAAAACAGATTTCAAGACACCACCATGAATGAAGCAATTCCAAAAGCAGATCATGAAGTTGAAGATCCACAAAGACTTGTAGATCCACCCCATGAGAATAACTCTCACAAGAGGAAACCTGCATGGGATAGAGAGCTCATTCAAGATGCAGAAAGGTATGGCATTCCAGAAGAAGAACACAGAGCAATAAAGAGAACGAGATCTCATACCAGTGATGTTGCCTTACTCTGTGACATTATGAACAAAGAATATTCCAGTTATGAAGAAGCAGTGGAAAAGAAAGAATGAAAGGATGCCATGGTCGAGGAATACCAGTCGATCATGAAGAATGATGTTTGGGATGTAGTCCCAAGACCTGAAGGGAAGTTTGTGGTGACTTCCAAGTGGATCTACAAGATCAAGCATGCTGTAGATGGCAACATAGAGAAATACAAAGCGAGATTTATAGCTCGTGGCTTCTCCCAGAAAGAAGGGATTGATTATGAAGAAACTTTTGCTCCTGTATCTAGGTACACTTCCATCAAATCAGTACTTGCCCTGGCTGTAGTGACGAAATGGAAGATACACCAGATGGATGTCAAGACAGATTTCTTGAGTGGTGTAGTCGAAGAGGAAGTGTATGTGGAGTAGCCACTTGGTTTTGAGACACATGACAGGGAGTCATATGTGTGCAGGTTGAAGAAAGCCTTGTATGGATTGAAGTAAGCTCCCAGAACTTGGTATGGTAGGATAGACATCTTTCTTTCCAGTTTGGGATTTACTAAGAGTAAAGCAGATTCCAACCTTTACTACAAGGTTGAGGAAGGCAATCCTCTGATACTACTCCTGTATGTGGATGACTAGTTTGTAACAAGTGAGGATAGTTTGATTGCCGAAACGAAGAGGAAGCTTTCTACCGAGTTCGAGATGAAGGACTTGGGGATGATGCACTATTTTCTCGGCATGGAGGTGTGGCAAAGTGCAGATGGGATCTTCCTTGGACAAGGGAAGTATGCAGTAGAGATCCTGAATAGGTACAGGATGATGGACTGCAAGGCCATGGCCACGCCTATGGCATCGAACCTGAAGCTTCTGTGTGATGCTTCATCTGAGCCGGTTGATGTCACTGTGTATCGTCAGATGATTGGGTCCTTGATGTACCTGATGAACACGAGACCAGATATTTGCTTTGCAGTGAACACATTGAGCTAGTTCCTGACGGATCCTAGAGGTGTTCACCTGGTTGCTATAAAGCATATTCTGAGGTACCTGAAGGGTACAATTGATTATGGGCTCAATTATGATGCGAATCAAAAGTTGAACCTGCAGGGTTATGTTGATTCAGACTGGGAAGGCAGTGCTGTAGATAGGAAGAGCACATATGGGTGCTACTTGAGTATGGGATCAGGTGTGATCTCTTGGTTTAGCAGGAAGCAGTCCTGTGTAGCACTGAGTACAGCCGAAGCAGAGTATGTTGCAACTTGTTCAACTAGTTGTGAGGCAGTATGGTTGAGGAAGCTACTGTCTGAGTTATTTGATCTCCCGTTGGATGCTACTGGTATCTTTTGTGACAACCAGAGTTGTGTGAAGCTGTCTGAGAACCCGATGTTCCACGACAGGTCGAAACACATTGATATCAAATATCACTATATCAGGGATATGGTGCAGAGAGGAGCAATGAAGCTCCTGTATGTTGCGACGGATGAGCAGGTTGCGAATGTGCTGACGAAGCCACTAGCCAAAGTGAAGTTCAAGTACTTCAGAGAGAGACTTGGTGTTCTTAATATTGATGACACTTTGAGGAAGAAGTGATGGACACATTTGCAAGAGCCATTCCGAGCATGGTGAGAGAAGGATCCTTCCATGGCTGTGGATGTAAGCGCTGGATGATGAGCATCAGGACGATGCTCCAGTTACTGCTCTGTATATGCATCATGTTGGATGCTTGTTATGATCAGATGGATCATGTATATGTATATGCATCGTGTTGGATGCTTGTTATGATCAATTGGATCATATATATGTATATGTATCAGGTGGATACATTGTGTGATCAGGTAGATCATGTATTTGTATATGTATCAGGTGGATACATTATATGATTAGGTAGATCATGTATGATGATATGTATCAGGTGGATACATTGTATGATCAGGCATATCATGTATGATGATATGTATTAGGTAGATACCGTGTATACATCAGGTGGATGCATTGTATGATCAGGATGATCATGGATGATGAGCTTCAGGATGTTTCTCGAGATGATATGCATCAGGATGATGCTATGATGATGATCAGGATGATCATGTGATGATGTACATCAGGATGATGTATGGTGAGTATCAAGTTGATACTCTATGGTCGTGGATAGGTTGTGCAGATAAGCATATAATTTGGCCCTGGGAGGTTTGTAGATAGTCTTTCGAGGTTTTGCCTATGGCATGTAATATGTCCCTAGGATATCTGGCAAATGTTCTTTCGAGGTTTTTCTTGGGAGGACATATAATTTGGCCCTAGGAGGTTTGCAGATAGTCTTTCGAGGTTTTTCCTATGGCATGTAATATGGCCCTGGGATATTTGGCAAATGATCTTTCGAGGTTTTGTCCTATGGCATGTAATATGTCCCTGGGAGATTCAATAGGTTGGGTTGTGTGCCTGTAATAAGTCATGGGATGCTCTTGTGAGGTTTTGCCATGAACACATGTAATTTGACCTTGGGAGATCCTATAGGTAGAGTTGTGTGCTTGTAACAGCCTAGGATGCTCTTGCGAGTTTTTGTGGTGACCACATGTAATATGTCCATGGGAGATCCTATAGGTAGAGCTGTGTGCTCGTAACATCCTGAGATGCTCTTGCGAGGTTTTGTGGTGAGGTCACATATAATATGTCCCTAGGAGATCCTACAAGTAGAGCTGTGTGCTCATAACAACCTGGGATGCTCTTGCGAGGTTTTGTGACGCACGTAATAAGTCCTGAGGATTCCACAGTATGGCCAGTGATGAAGACCTACAGGTGGTGGGCCTACATCCAGTATGAAAAAGGACTGGCTCTATAGAACTTCCTATGAAGAGTAGTTCAGAGTTTGATTGAGATAGCAGCAGCAGTGACGATGATGATGATTCGATGACGATGACGATGATGCAGAGAAGAAGACTTGTGCTAGCAGATTTGTGTCGAGAAATACCTTCCTAGTTAAGAGGGAGTGTTGATGTATATGTAACTTCAGAATGTATTTCACCTATGTATATTGTACTCCTATAGAGATGTTATTATTCCTCTATACATAAGTGTCGTCATTTGTCTTGACAAGTTTCTCAAGTGTCGTAACTTGTTGTGATGGGTTATTAGACCACCGAGTGTGGGGTTGGCCCTGATTAGCTTAACCATGGGTTATTAGACTGAGTTAGACAAGTCGGCCCTGCTAGGTTATTGGGCAGGACAGGTCATGTATAAATAGAGAGCAGGAGATCTCTATTTTGATCACCTCATTATTCACTCCTACATCACTTGGAAAGTGGTGCACTAGTTGAGGAGGAGGAGTAGCTACTAATAGAAGACTATCTCTTGTACTTTGGTTGTATCATTGCTCTTTCTATCTCTGAGGAAGTTGTGGGGTTTTTCACCTTTATGGTTTTCCCCAGCGAAACTCTCTATGTCTATTGTCTCATGTGATTGCTTGGTGTGATTGATATGCATTGTTATACTTGATATGCTGTACATGTTATTCTCTCAGTAAATATCCTAGAGTATGTTGAATTAATGCTCAAAAACTAACACTACATTATTGTACCTTTTTGTTGATCTCATCAACAACTAATGGATTTAATAAAGAAACATTGTTTATCTTATATTGTGAGTACTTAAGGTTTCTTTTAGATTCATGTACATACCTTGGGGAGGGCCCCCTCAAGGTGATATAGGAGTCTTAGCAATGGTTTGATAGCTTAAACATATATTATATTTCAATTGCTTTACAGATTATGAATGCTCCGTTTTCTCGTAGAATCTAGAAGTAGTTCCAATAGTTACTTTAATTGTTTCCAATAGTTTTTTTGTTATTCGCATTTCTTTCCGAATTTACTTCTTGTCATGTTATTTCCGGCATTTTATTTATTTCAATGATTCAATTCTCATTTTAATTCTCACACAAAGGTCATTCGAACCTTATGATGATTGTCCTATTTCACAACCTTGAAACCAAGGATGATTTTAGGGGTGAAATTTAGCCCATGGGCTATTTTTCCATGTTTTTTTCGAAAAAAAGATTCGCCAATTTGCATTTTTTGAAGCCCCATTTCGCCCAATTTTGATGTGGTAAACTTTTTTCACTCTAAAAATCACCAAATTATTATATAAACTATATAAAATCCTTATAAATTGAAATAATTTTAGAGTTGACATTTTAAGAATTCGTAAGATTCACCAAGGTTTATACACTTTTAAATAAGTATGGGTCCTTAAAATTATCCCTGCTTGAAACCCAAAAATAGACATTTCTCATGCACTCTGAAACTTGCCACACAATAGCATACCAACTAGTTTGTTAGATTGAAAGTAACCAGGGAGCCTTGATAGCCTAGGAAAGCATAGGGGGACATATGGATGGGTATGATCTCAAGACATTGTGTCCTTAAGAAAGTTTTTATTATCACTCAATATGAATTAGTTTATATGTTTTCCATTCCCTGGTTTCCAGTGGTTAGATCCCTTATAAGTAGCATATATTGTGTGCAACAACTCTGAAGTTTGTACATTCCTTGGGTTGATAAATTAAGTAAGAAGTTCTAATCCTAGCACTTATTATTGTTAAATCCATGACCCACCCCTTTTTGGAGGTCACATATTTAGTAAGAATAAGTGCTAGGATCGATACTTCTTACTTTATATATCAACTTGAGTAACGCACAATATTCATAGGTGTTGCACACAATATATGCATCTTATAAGTGATCTAACCACTAGAAAACATGGAACAAAAATAGATGGCCTAATTCCTATTGATCAATAAGAAAGACTTGCTTAAGGATAGAATGTCTTGAGATCCTACCCATACACATGTCCCCCTAATCTTTCCCAAGATAGCAAGGCTCATTCGTTACTTTCAATATGACGAACTAGTTGGGCTTGTCACTATGTGGGAAGTTTCAGAGTGCATGAGAAAGGACCGATTTTTGATTTCAGCGTTGTGAAATGGGACAAGCATCATATAAAGGCTCAATTGAACTCTATGTGAGCATTAAAACATGAATTGAATCATTGAAATAAATCAAGTGCGGGAAATAACATGACATGAAGTAAACGCTAAAAGAAATGCATATAACAAAAAAAATACAAGAAATAATAAAAGAAACTACAAGAACTACTGTTAGATTCTACAAGAAAAAAAATCATTCATAATCTATAAAGCAATTGCAATATGATCTATGTTTAAACTAACAAACCATTACCAAGACTCGTGTATCACCTTGAGGGGCGCTCCCCAAGGTAGGTACAAGAATCTACAAGAAACCTTAAGTACTCACAATATAAGATAAACTTTGTTTCTTCTTTAAAACCATTAATTTTTAATGATAAGAAAAAAAGGTACCATACTGTAACTACGAAAATAGTGTATGTCTCAAAAATGGGAAATTATAGTCGAAACCCTTGGGTTATGCCCAGAGGCATTTATGTATTACAATTCAAAAAGATATCCCAACTTTGCATGGTAGATTCTTGTCCCTATGATTTAGGAGTGATAAAAAAAATCAAAATACTGAAATCTAGGTGGTGGTACATGTGCTTGGAACTGGTACTTCTATGCTCGACTACGTATATATGTCCCCCTTGGGTCATTGTAACTGGGATATAATATATGTACTATGTGCTAACACTCCTTAACCGATATGCTATTTCAACTTCATTAATACATAGCTCCCAATTCCACTAAGTTAGATCAATTTTAACTTGAAACAAAGGAAATTCAAGTAACAAAAGGATAACACTTAACCATTAAAATTCTACTTGCTAAACATGCATGGTAGCCTCAAAGGTTTTATTGCTAATCAATTGATGTCCCATGCTTCCTCATTACTTTCCTGATAAGATGTAAGAAGTGGGATTATTACCTACTAAAGTTAGGCCTATCATCCTCCCCAAATTTAAGGTTGCACACCCTTGTGCAACTTACTTTCTTGGAGCAGAGGGTCTTGATTGTTCTACACATACCTCTCTTTTATCATAAGAAACCACCCTTGTGATATTCCCCTGCTTGTAGTATCCTAGATTTTTCTCCTCATTCTCTCATTTATTATTTTTCTCATCCTCATATACTTCCTAACTTTTACTGATGGGAAGTAGAAAAGGTGGGGTAAGTTTTAGTCCTATCCATTCTATATTTTTCCTCTGAAAAGTTTATTTGTACAGTTGAGTTCTCAACAGGGCAAGCTACATGCTAGCAAGAGAATGTGGTTCTATACGTTTTGGGTCTAGTCATAATATTTTACATATATATGTGACTTCTTGCATGAAATCTTTTTTCTTCCCTATAATGTTTCATCAAAATGAGTAATGGCCTCCTGTTGTTTTTCCTCTAAGATTGGGATCAATTCCTTATTGGAGGTCAAAGTTCTATGGGATTGGATGACAATATAGGGTTTGGTAACTTCAGTTGTGTGACCAAATATGCAAATATATTTTCCCATATATTAGAAATAAATTTGGTATCACGGTTGAATACAATTGCTTTTGGTAACCCATGCAATTTGAATAATTCTTTCATAAATATCCTTGCTATCTCATCATCCTTGAAAGTAGATTTTACTAAAATAAAGTGTGCTTCCTTAGACAATTTATCCACCACAACCTTGATGGAATCATGCTTTCTCAAAGTAATTGGAAATCCATTAATAAAATCCATAGTTATCATTTCCCATTTCCATTCCAGAATTGGAAAAGGCTGCAATAAACCTGCTAGGTGTTGATGTTCATCCTTCACTTGTTGGGTTTCATACATTTGGAAATATACTCAGCGATGTCTTTCTTTATTCCTGGCCAAAAATATTGCTTCCTTGTTGTACCAACTATTTTATGGTATCATGGGTGACTAGAATATGGAATTTTATTGATTTCATCCATAACAACTATCCTCAAATCTACCACATTTGGAATATACATTCTATTTTTATAAATAATGAGTCCATCATTTTCCAAATTATAACTTTCATACCTCTTTTTCAAATTCCATTGCTTTAATTTGTATTTTATTTGCACGTAGTGCTCATTTTAAACAAGTGAGTCAACAAAATAATTTCCTCAAATCTGATTGGCAAATGCCAATGACTGCCACATGCATTGAATGTATTTTTATGTTGACTACGTTAACCACTTTATTTTCCTCCCCCTTTATGTGTTTGATCTCAAAATCAAATTCACATAAAAATTCCATTCATCTAGTTTTCTTTTCAATTAGTGTTGGTTTTTCAAACAAATATTTTAGACCACAATGGTCTAATCTAAGCTCAAATTTCCTTCCCATCAAATAGTGCCTCCACATTTTCAAAGTGAGCACTATGGAAGTAAATTCTAAATCATGGGTAGCGTAATTATTTTCATGTTTTTTATATTTCTTTACTCATAACATACCACATGATTCTCTTGCAAAAGGAATCCTCCAATTCCCTATTTACATGCATCAGTACACACCATGAAATTATTTTCTAGGTTTACAATTTTCAGAATTGGAGTAATTATAAGAAGCTTCTTCAATAGCTAGAAGCTTTTGTTAACATTTGTGTGTCCAGTTTAGTCTCTTCTTTTGAAAAGAAGTGATGGGGTGTGCAACCTTGGAGAATCCTTCAATAAACCTTCTGTAATGACTAAAAAGACCAATAAAGGATCTCACATTTGTCACATTCCTTGGAATTGGAAAATTAATAATGGATTCAACCTTTTCTAGATCCACTGATATTCCTTCCTTTGAAATAATATGACCCAAATAATGAATTTTCTTTTTATAGAAATCACAATTGCTTATATTTGTATATAACTTATTCTCCCTTATCAATTCCAAATCCATTCTCAAATGTTCTTCATGCTCCTTTTCAATCTTAGAATAAATAAGAATGGCATCTAGAAAAATAAGAACAAACTTTTATAAATACCTACTGAAAACACTATTCATGAGACACATGAATGTAGCTCATGCATTAGTGAGACCAAATGGCACCATCGCAAACTCATAGTGTCCATACCTTGTTCTAAATGTTGTCTTGTGTATGTCTTCTTCCTTGGTTCACACTTTATTATAACCAAACATCAGGTCAATATTTGAGAATACTTCCCCCCTCTCATTTGATCAAAGAGATCATCAATTCGAGGCAATGGGTACTTATTATTTACTATAACTTTATTCAGATGTCTATAATCAATACATGACCTAAGTGTTCAATCTTTCTTTTTCACAAATAGCATGGGTGCTCCCCATGGAGACACACTTGATTGAATGTACTTATTTTCCAAAAACTCTTTCAATTGCATTTTAAGCTCTAATAATTATGGTGTACTCATTCTATAAGGTTCCTTAGACACTGGTGCAGCTCCTTACACAAGATCAATTGTTAAATCAATGCCCCTCCTTGGAGGAAGTCTTGTCACTTTATCGGGAAAAATATCCTTGAATTCTTGCAACACATGATAGTCCTCCAACTTGGGAATGTCAGCTCTTGGTTTATCCAATGCATGGGATTCATACAATTGACAAACCTTTCTAAAGAAACTTTTTGGCTGCCTATATCAACGGACAGACTATCCGTTAGCCATAGCGCATACCATTGATGTTTCAGACAAGAGTAACAACGGTTACCTACAGGGATAACACTCTTAATGTGATCCCTTTGCTACCCTTGGGTTTCCTTCTTCATCAATGCATTCAAAGGTCTTGTCATAACAATCAATTTTAACTTTGTGTGCTTCTAACCAATCCATTCCAATGAGAATAGCATAGGAACCAAGTGGAAAAATATTCAAATTTTCTCTTGTGAAGAGTCCATCCATTTCTAATGGAAATTTCTCCACCATTTCACTAACTTTCCTCTTGGTTCAAGTGGCTAGTTAGACTGGCCATGATTTTCTATGCTTTGATTTATTAAAAGCACAAATCTCAACAATTTTAGGAGTGATATAACCATGAGTAGATCTATGTCAATAAAAATACAAAGATATTTCTTAGTAATCTTACCTCCAACCTCAACCACAGCTGATTGATGGGCTTCTTGGTGGTCCTCTAGTGCCACATAAATTCTAAGGACAATCCTTTCCAATTGACCCACGATTTAAACCTCTTGAATGTTTTGAACATGCTTTGCACTCCCATTTCGATGTGGATAGTTTCTAAGAAAATGGTACTCTCCACATCCCCAACATTGAAGTGACTCTCTTGGCTCTCTTGGCTTGTCTCTCATAATCCTACATGGCTTGGTCAGACCCTGTGGTGGCTTCCTCTACCGATTTTTGAAATGAGGAGGCTTGAATCCTTTCTTTCTTTAATCAAACTTATCATGTTTTTTTTTCCCTTCCATGTCTTATGGAATTCTATCTTGCTTTTGTTTTATCATAATAGTACTCTGCCTTCCTTATGGTTTCATTTAGAGTTTAAGGTTCATCAAACTCAATTATGTCCTTATATGAATGAGGTGACCACTAAGGAAACGCTGAATTTTTTACCTTATCATCTATGATATACTTAACATATCTTAGCAGCTCTAAGAATTTACCGGCATATTCCTCCATGGTGATTTTTCCCAATTTCAAATTTTCAACTCATGGAACTCTTTGATTTTTTCATCATAGTACCTACCAGAGAGGTACTTTTGCTTGAAATATTTCTTGAATTGATTCCACACAATATCCCTTTCATTGAGATTTTTCACTTACCTAAGGTGATCCCACCATATAGATTCTCTTCCATTCATATTAAATATGGCCACTCTTGCCTTCATGTTCCCGGAGTAGTCGTGGACTTGGAAATACTTCGTCATCCCAAGAAGCCAAGCCTCATCCTTTTGAATAGATTTTACTTCACCATTAAAAGTAGGAGGTTTGGCCTTCTAAAATTCCCCATGTGAGTTTTTCTTGAAAGTTTTATAATTCCTATTATTCCTATGAGATGAATATATTGAACCTTCAATGAAGTCTTTAGAGGCAAATGACTCACTAGAAGAGAAATATGGAGTATATGTCCTATCTCTAGAAATTCCTCTTGAGCTATGGGGCCTCTTGTGAGAATGCCTCCTTGAGCTACTCCCACTATTTTCTTCATTTCTTGAGTTCTTCCCATGGTGAATATTCCTTTGAATTTATGTTAAGATTTGGAGTATGGTTGCATTCAACTTGTTTTTTTCTACCTAAGCTCTAATTAGCCTCTCATTATTTTCTTTGCAACTTTGCAATTCCACTCTTAGGATTCTCATGGTTTCTACAATGTATGGGAGAGTTACCTAATTTCTCCAGCCATTGGATTTTGTCTCTGCATTCTCAACCTATAAATTTTCTCCCATGACAGTTGTTTCAGCTACATAAGGATCATGTGCATAATCCATGATGATGATCTTCTTGGGCCAAACAAGACCAAGGATTTCCAAACTACAATATATTGAATGATGACCCTTAATTGTCCCTAATATGATATTTAATCTACAAAAGTGTTCATATAAACCCATTTGTCAGCTTCATTACATTCTTAGGAAATTATAACATTTTTTTTCATGCATTCTGGGAACTACTGATATCGAACATTTTTTGTCAAATTATAGCTACATGAACTTTTCTGATCAAATTTTAGAAACCTTTAAATCACCCCTTCAGAATTTTGACAATGCACATTTGTTCCTTTATGGATACACTTTCCAATAACTATAAGTATTCCCAATTGTGGTTCGTGAAGAAAAGGTTACAACCTTTCAAAATTGTCAAATTTTTCAAATTATGCACTTTTCTTGTAGGTCCATTTAACTTCAGAGACCAACTTCAGAAACATGTATAAGAAAACATATGGAGAACCAGAAATACCTTTCTATTAGGTGTTGATAATACTCATTACAAGGATTACTCATCAATTTTCATATCTCTAATTTGATGCTCCAGTCAATCCCTATAATTTTTTTTGGAATTGACTACTTTTTTTATTTATTCTCTCTAGACTTAGAAATTTTTAACATTTTCTATAACACAATCTTGAGCTGATAGCATTGTGCAAAATTTCCATTCTCATTAGTCCTAGGATCAACACAAGTATTTTACTGTAGTCCTCAATGTCTCACAAGGGGATGCCATGGTTCAAGGGGGCATAAGATTTGCAACATTTCCCCATTTCCAGTACCGATAAACCAATGTTGAAACCACAAATTTTATTTATTTTCCGATCAATTATGTCCATTCATAGAACTATATTACCCTTTTCCAGTAATGATATCCAAGTATTCAATCAAATTTGTATGTTTGTAGAGACTGGAAACCCTATATGCAATGTTTATGCATGATATTTTGGGCTAAATAGCATATCCCATCGTAAGGAGAAGAGATACAGGAAATCTTGTTCACGAGATGCCTATAATAATATTTATACAAATTTGTATGATCAAATGTAGGTTGTTCGCGAAAATTACACACGTGGTAAACCCCATTCACAATAACTTGCATGAATGGTATAGATCGCATGATGGGACATGCTCGATTTAATCTTAACCATTCATGCACATGTACCTCACGATAAGGCATGATCATATTCCCTAGCACGAACAGTCACGATCACATGATGGAATGTGTGCGATCAAATAGCATCCATTCGCATGATAGGTACCTTTATTAACCTCTGATCACTTAATCTCGTGCAAATGGTCACAACCGCACGATAGAAGCTACACAATTTAATTTCAGTCGTTTGTGCGTCATCCCCTTGCATAAGGTACAATTAAATCCTTTAGCATGAATGGTCATGATCTACCCTTGGAACTTGCATGAATCAATATCCACCACTCATGTCAATCACCCTTGGGATAAGGTACATGCACCTCTGATTACATGAATGGTCCATATCACATGATGAAACTTGCACGATCTAATCCTAGCCATTTGCAGTAGGCCATGATCTGTCTGGTCAATCTGGAAACCAACAAAGCATTCAAAAATGCCACCTATGCATCTTGTCTAATGTGACCATTCCACATCATAAACCTTATCCATGTAGGATGGGTGGGGCCGACTTAAAATTTTTTCCTCAAATTTAGAATTTTCATAAATATGTGAAATTTTAATTTGACAATAAGGGGCTTATTACCAAATTAATCTTGGAAATTTCCCTCCAATATGGAATTTCTTTGTCTCATAACATAATAAAAATTTCTGCTAATAACTCTAGAATTTCGAAATTTTCCTTCATTTTCCCTCAACTAGTCTAGCTCTCTGCTAGTAGACCATGTTTCTAACCCACGACTTGATTAGAATACAATCTAACAATTAAAAGCACATATTTTCCATAGAATTATTTCATCAAACACTTCATATACAAACTCCTTTTCTTGTTGTAAGTGTGGATTCTGGCCCATATAGCCTCGGTGTGGAAACCAAGAGTTGTGATACCACTCTGTCATGTCCCCATCCATTGATTTAACAATAGAGGCGGGTGTCTATGAATTTTAAGCTTCTAAATTTCATCCTGTGGACATATTACGAATTCATAAACAATAAATATGCATGTGCAAATGTATAGTTGTAAAACATACCAGAAGTAAACTCTATCCATCATACATTTACAAGCATAATCATCGCATGCATAAAATAAGACAGTATGCATCAAAATATAAAGATATTACTTATCTTTAAATGAAGAAGATCCAAACAACTAGCTATGTAATCAACAATTTTCTACCCAACCGTAGGAACTTTGTCCAGCATATACTCTTTTTGTTGAGAGGCCACCCCCAAGATGGGTTATGAGGCCACCAAGTTGAAGGAAACACACACATTCTTCTCTCTCTCAACCCACAACCCATTCTAATCTCTATGCTTATCCAAATTCTCATCTAGAGCTCTATAAGAATCTCACTTAGCCATCATAGCCATGTCACTCCTTCCAACTTCCCCATACAACACAATGAAGACATTTTCCTTCACTGATCCACATTTCCCATAGGAAATATAACCCTTACAGTTCTTACCAGTGTGTGTAGTAAGATTCCAAGTGGTATCCAACCTATTGTATGTTATTGGAGAAACTCATGTAGTGTTAATTCATAGCTTCTCAAGCATGCAGAAATAACAAAACTCAATGGGTAAGGGTTCCTAGCTTTCCCAACCTCTATGCTCCCCTACAACCATATCTCTTTCCCTCAAATTTCTAGTTCGTTCCAAATTCGAATTTATGGGTAATGTACAACCTGATAATGGTAATAGTAATCAACGTCAAGAGGAATAACTCTACGTAATGTAAATATGCATGAATAATATAAAATGAGTGGTTCACTCCAAAGGATAGGAGATAATTGTGTCAATACAACTGACATAACTTCTGGCCATAGAAGAAAGAACCCTCACAATTGTCATAGAAGTATATTCATCCCATGCTTTCATAACTACATGAGAGGACTTTCCCCACCAACCTCCTACATCCATTCAATGATTGGATTTAATAGTCAAAATGAAGTAATTGGCTCATTTAAGGAGAATGGTATCAATTGGATTAGTTCTAAGGTTCACACTTGGAAATAGAGGATTTAATCTCCCATAGTCCCCCTTTCCTCTTCCCGTTTAGTGGAATCACAGACCCTCAAGTGCTCTTTACATAGCCATCTTGGAACTTTGTATTATTTTTCCAACATAATATTTACATATCTTTTGAGTTAGCATGACAATCCAACAATACGTTCCAATTTAAAATATTTACTTCATGCATGCCTAGCTATTCACTAGTTGGGCCTTGGACCTAAGCTTCACACTAGGAATCCATACTAGCATATTTACAATATTTACATAATTTTGATTCAATACATTCCAAGTCAAAACTGGGGGTATTACATTAATAGATAAATAAATAAAAACTCCTCGCCTACATTTGTTTACAATGTCTAGATGGTCCTTAGCTGAAATTAAAAGAACCTCCTATGTGCCAACTATGTAGGGCATTGATTCCAAACCTTCTATCAAGCCCATATCAAATCCCAAAAGAATTAATTCTTTGTGAATATTTAGGATGAAAGTATTCTTAGTTAACCACCTCTCTTTTAATATTAGAGATAAGAACATTGTTAAATTCTCAAGGTGTTCTCTCCCTATATGACTTCTCATACTATGGATGGATTGAAAGAGGATTGTAAATGGATAGGCTAGAAAAATCTACAACCCCTAGAGTTATTAAAAGAGATGTTATCAAACCTCTTTAACTTACTATGGGAAGCAAGTCTAGTTAACAAAATCATTGAGTATAGTAAGGGATATGGAAAAAGGGAGAACCATACATAATCAAAATGGGATATGAAGTTATCCTTGCGACCCAATTGCTTCCTTTGAAATCTATCTTTTGGAAGAGATTATGGAAATGTCACTTGTGCCCCAAAATTATCTTTTTTCCATTGGCTCTTTGTGCAATACAAGATGCTAGTATAAGTTAATATTCATAAAATAGGTGTACATAGCCCTTATAGACACCCTTTTTCCTTGCTATGGAGGAATTGATCAATCATATAATTCTAGAATTCCCTTTCGAACGAAAAAACTAGTAGCATTCCATGGAAAACCTTTTAAACTTAGTGGACACGTTTAAACTTAGTGGACATGCCTATAGATTTGAGACACATGATAATATCATGGAATATTTTTCGTGCTAGAACTATTTAAAAGCCCATTATTGGAAAGGGAATGGCTATCTATCCCAACATTTATATCCTAGAAAATCTAGCTAGCTAGAAATCATGGTTTGTTTCACTAAGAAACACCATCCCTCGAGAAAGTAACATATTAAGAACAAGGAATCTTAGAAGAGGAGACAATTTCCATGGTGTTAAAAATACCCAACTGATTCATTATTGGTTGTAATAGAAACACCGACTTCAAAATCTCCTTACAACTCCCTTTCGTCACTCACTAATGAAAATTAACAAACCTATGAAGGATAAGAAGTGGTATGTAACATACCCTAAAATCATAACAATAAAAAACAAATTTCTTTCTTTCTTTATTTCTTTCATATTAACCTAAAATCATCGTTTATTAAGCATATAAAATATGGTTCAAGCATTATCCTAAACATAACTCCATTACATTAAAATGTGTATGTATTTCAAATGCATTAAATATATAAACATAATTCTAATGTAAAACAACATATAAAATATACTTCAATGTATTATAAATATATAATATAATTTCTCTCTAATTAAGAAAATATCATTGCACCGAGTGAAACTAGGTGCTCTACAGCCCAATATGGGGGAGATGGTGTAACGTTTATGATGTAGCAAAATAATTAAAAAAATTCATATCGACTCATAAAATTAAAAATTATGGAAAGTATTTAAAAAAATCCATATTGGTTCATAAAATAAAATATTATGAAAAGTAATTAAAAAATAAATGTTGGTTTATAAAAAAAAAATTTAAAACTTAAACCCCAATCTATCAATCAAGATAGATCAAATTTCTTGAATTTAAATTTAAAAAAGAAATACACCTCAAGAAATTGGATCCCTCTTAATGCTTGTTAGATACGGATTTAAGATGGATCTATGCTAGTATATATATATATATATATATATGAACCATCACAAAGCATCTCAACTACATACCACCTAATTACTTCAACTATACGTGTGACCATCATTTAGAAGTCCATTACATTAAAATGTGTATGTATTTCAAATGCATTAAATATATAAACATAATTCTAATGTAAAACAACATATAAAATATACTTCAATGTATTATAAATATATAATATAATTCCTCTCTAACTAAGAAAATATCATTGCACCGAGTGAAACTAGGTGCTCTACAGCCCAATATGGGGGAGATGTTGTAACGTTTGTGATGTAACAAAATAATTAAAAAAATTCATATCGACTCATAAAATAAAAAATTATGGAAAGTATTTAAAAAAATCCATATTGGTTCATAAAATAAAATATTATGAAAAGTAATTAAAAAATAAATGTTGGTTTATAAAAAAAAAAAATTGAACTTAAACCCCAATCTATCAATCAAGATAGATCAAATTTCTTGAATTTAAATTTAAAAAAGAAATACACCTCAAGAAATTGGATCCCTCTTAATGCTTGATAGATACGGATTTAAGATGGATCTATGCTAGTATATATATATATATATGAACCATCACAAAGCATCTCAACTACATACCACCTAATTACTTCAACTATACATATGACCATCATTTAAAAGTTTTTATTCTAAAATTTTAACTTCCTTTAAAATATATATACAATAGATAATTATATTTCCATGCAAACATGATAAAACTCATTGTATACTTTTAACATTGTATACTTTTAACATAAAACAGAAGCTATATGTTTGCAGATTTGCTCGATAAATCTAGATAAAACTCATCACAGATACCAATATAAAACTGCAGTGATACTTTTGTGAATTGACTCCTCAAATAATCGAAATAAAATTTAAAACATGTATTCAATAAAACTAAGACAATACCAATGAAAATCGTTCGATCGACTTCGACTATGATAAAAAAAAATCTTACCAAATATTCTAAATCGACCCCATGCTTAAGATCAGAGGTCAATCCGAGAGTAGCCCGTTCAACAAATATTGCATCTTTCACATAACCTGAAACTATACCTCAATGGAAATCTAACTCGTATCCATGGAATACTAATCAACTATAAATTAAACAATGTTTACGTAAAATGTTTTTGATGAATTGAGCTAATGACCAATACATATCTTCGATATAAACAAGAATAACGCTACCGTAAAATTGCTTTGGTAAATCTGAGTTGGTATTCACTACTTATATTCAATATAAAAAAGAAAACCACGTTACCATAAATAACTTTATAAATTTAAGCTAAGATTGATCCATAGTAAAACATCTAAGTCAAATACTTTTTGCCACTTTTGCCATTGGTGTAATCATTAAATAAACAATAAATAAAACACTTACTTGAAAATAGAACAAAAATAACACTTGGATCTTCCCATTTCCTCCCAACCATAGAAGAGGATAGTCACACTTACTTTCCCAACTTCACCCCCAAGCTAGATCACCACCATAGACCAATGAACTTAGCTAAGCCAATTTGAACGTGGCACTCTTCCCAATAGTCTGTAATAGATTCAAAGGATGGACTTTCAAATAAAGAGAGAGTACGTAGCAACTTGCCCTCAACATAACAACAATTTCTTTTTATGCACCACACAACGTCCTGTGTCTCCTCAATGCACCATTATATAATTTTTGCTTAGCTCTTGTGCTATCTCAATCAAATTTCAAGAAAATATATTTATTCCTATAATTGTGGATCTGGTCGGATTGGTGAGCTTTTGACTTGGATTTGATTGATATCAAATATCTTGGTTTCTATCCACTAGTTCATTGTCTCATGATAGTGTCCCCTCTTTCAATTGGTGGCTCCAAATGTATATTTTTATTAATAATAAAATAATATTTGTTGAGCATAATATTCACCCACATAAATGTGAGTATTTTTCCTCATAGAGTTTTATAACTCTTTTACAAAATAAATGTTTGGAGAATATTTCTCAAATAAAAACATTAAATAAATAATTCAAAAGTATTGGGGGTGTTACATTCCCCCCCCTATTTTTAACACCATCCTCGGTGTTATTTATGTTGATGTGTATGTAACTTCGAAATGTATTTCACCCATGTATTTCATATATGTATTTTATATTCCTATAGATATGTTATTATTCCTCTATACGGAAGTGTCATCATTTATATTGTAAGTGTCGTAACTTATACTTGATGGGTTATTAGACCACCTTGTTGGGGTCGGCTCTGTATAAGTCATGTGGGTCGAAGGGTTGCTAGACCACCCTAGTGGGGGTCGGCCATGTGAGTCAAAGGGTTATTAGACCACCCTATTGGGTGTCGGCCCAGTCAGCATTGTGTTATGTGGTTAAGTTAAGGCCGACCTAGTAAAGGTTATTAGGCAAGTCAAGTCTAGTATAAATAGAGATCGAGAGACCTCTATTTGATCATTCTATTCTCTCGCTCACACTTGGGAGAGTGGCACACTTGTGAAGGAGGAGGCTCTACTGCTAGGAGAAGACTATCTCTTGTATTCTGGTTGTATCATTGCTCTATCTATCTCTGACGAAGTTATTGGGGTTTTTCACCTTTATGGTTTTCCCCAAGTAAACTCTGTGTCTCTTGTGTGCTTGCATTATTGTGTCCATGATTGATATGCTGTAGATTTTCTGTACATGTTGTTCTCTCAATTAAGATCTTAGATCAGATTGAAGTAAATTCTGAAAATTGAACATGGTATCAGAGCTAGCCTGAAAGAAGGCATGATATGGCATGTATGACACTTGTTGCACTTATGATGCTAGGGCTTGATATAGCAAAAACCAATCATCGTAGCACTTTCGCTATACATCCATTTTGGCGAAGTTTTTGGATCTGAAAATCTTACAGGTCGAAGATCAGATCTCCATGTACCTTGTGTCCAAAGGACAACTTCTAATTCGTTGTACTTTGTGATTTATGATCTGTACAATATAGAGTTTTTGCCTCTTCCAGATCTCAGTCATAAACAGGTGACCTTGGTAAAAAGGTCGTAACTTGGGCTAGGAAGCTCCAAATGAAATTTCGTCAAAAGTGACAGGTAGTACACAGACCGTACTATCCCAAAAAATTATTTCAGAGGTGGAAGTTTAACCAGTGACACGTGGCACACTATACAAGTTCGCTCTCCTGTTTTATCCCATAAACAGGTCACGTTGCGACACTTGACATAACTCTCTCTCATAGAATCCAATTGAGGTCAGACTTGTCAGGATGGAAAGATTACAGGTCGGGCTATCTCAAGAAACGTTTTTAGACCCTGTGGATCGAAAAATTTGGAGTTACTCTAGAAACAATCAAGTACATATTTCTGAGTTAACAGAATTATTTTTGAGCACCTTCATTCATGGATTCCGGAATTGAGGGTTTCGGAGAAAGTTGGAATTTTTGTAATCGAAGATTACGGATAAATGATACTCATCAAAATTGATATTTGGAGACCAATATCAGAATTTTTGGTTGGGCAGAAGGCCGGGCTTGATCAGACCCTAGTTCGGGACTTTGATCAGAAAAGTGGAAAATTGGGGCTTCTGTAAAAATGGGAATTTTTGAAATCTATGACCACGGCTGAAAGCTCCTCGGAAAAATAGAAGCTTAGAGCTTTGGATCAAACCTTTTGATTGGGAAGAAGAGTGGGCTTCATAAAACCCTAGTTAGGGGTCACGTCTTGTGAATCCGAAAGTTTCAAAGGCAAAATTGAGGAGTGAAACTTTGCAGTTTTCAAATTCTGAATATACCAGCTTGATCAGCTCATCAAGGCGCATATTTCTATCCTTTCGGAAGTTTGAAATTGTTAACACCCAAAAAGTGCTCACTAGCTCATTTTCCTATTCACATGACCCATTTGTCCACTTTTCCACCATCTGAGCCTCCGAAACCAACAAAAGGTCACCAAAAGACCTCAGTACACCCCTTTTTCCATTAAAAAAGATTATTTTTCCAAGAAAGTCATAAAAAACCCTCAAAAAGGGTCCAAATTCCCAAAAAATATTAAAAAGGGAATTAAAATATTATTTTTATTCAAAAAAGGAAAAAGGAGGGAAAAGGACCTAAACCATGTTGGTCAATACCATTTGGTTTCCACAAAACCACAAATGGTATTTCCCACCACCAAAACCTATAAAAAGGTGGTAGGGGCTCCTCATTTCACATCCATCCATTATCTCATCCTTATGCTGCTGAAATCTCCCCTGAGCATTTTAGCCATTGCAAACCACATTGGAGAAGAGACCATTGGAGATTGGAAGTTGCTCATCCTTGGAGCTATTCAACCTCACCATTAGAGGTATTGATTCTGCAAGCACTTGCTTGCCCCATACTTTCAATACAAATTCTTTATTTTATATGTTCTTGTTCTTGATCTTAAATTATTATCATTATTTGCTTAATATCTTTGCTTAGATTCATGAATAGTCTTGTTTAATTAGTTTATTGTTATTTGCTTTCATTGAAACTGCTGCTACTAGTTAGCAGGTGCCCATAGCACTAAGCCTGGTTGCAAAACCGGGCCAACAGTTTTTGGCGACTCCGCTTTGGTTTGAACTATAGATCTCTAGTTTTGCCTTTAATCTTAGTTTTTTATGAGTTTTTAACCTTTAGATCCATAGATCTGCCATCTTAGACAGCAGATCTATTGCTGCTCTGAGATTTGGCCCCATAAACAGCCCGAAATTTTCAATTTTCGGGTTCGTTTCTCGGTTTCCGTGCACGGCTTCCGCCTCACGGCTTTTTGCCAGACAGTCGCGCGGTCCATTGCGACTTTTCTGCATTTTTCCGCGCGGTCCATCGTGGCATTTTCCCAGACAGTCGCGCGGTCCATCGCGGCTTTTCTGAGTTTTTCCGCGCTGCACACCGCAGCTTCGCGGCCAATTTCCGCGCTGCCCATCGCGCCTGTGCATC
Source organism: Larix kaempferi (assembly GCA_027924585.1). Lineage (NCBI taxonomy): Eukaryota > Viridiplantae > Streptophyta > Pinopsida > Pinales > Pinaceae > Larix > Larix kaempferi. The sequence goes on along the minus strand of BSBM01000597.1, from coordinate 4,795,000 downwards.
TAAAACCCGCGCGGTCCATCGCGACTGTGCATCCAAAACCCGCGCGGTCCATCGCGACTGTGCGTCCAAAACCCGCGCGGCCCATCGCGGCTGTGCGTCCAAAACCCGCGCGGCTGAATTTTTCATTCGGCCATCCCGATTTTGAAAAATATTTTTTTTTTTTACTGTACTTTCTGCCCACAGCACATTTTTTACAGTATTAAATCCTGCACATTTTACAGCTTTGAAAAAAAAATTTACTATTTAAAAGTGCATATCTAGAAATCTTTTTAAAAAAATTTCAAGAAAGTGAAAGAAAGACTCATTTTGCATTTTCATCTAGATTCAAATTTTTCTTGTTTACTTCTTTAAAATCTTGCCCTTAGCAATTTTTCTTGAAACGAAGAAATCCATTTATTTCTTTTAAAAGAAGTCTATTATTTGCTTTCATAAATCCAAAAAATCCATTATTTTTTGAGCTATTTTTTTAAAAGGCATTTAAATTCCTGTTAGTGAAAAGTCATACATATTTGCTTTTTATTTTTTCGAAAAATCCTTTATTTTTTGAAAATTTCTTTAAAGCATTTAATTCTTTTCAAGTTCAGTTTACAACACCTCACGTGCACTCACACGATCACTTAATTGAACTAAGCCTTAAAACGTACCTTAATTTGAACACACTTTTAACCCCACTTGGGGAACACTAAAAGAATTCTTGTAGCTAGGTAGTATTGGGGGGATAGGTGTTCCAATAACACCCCTCAGTTCATACATCTGAGACATAGAAGTTGTCCAATTAGGGAGCTAAAATCTCTTAGTACTTTTTGGCGCGGTCACAACCGGTTTGTGGGAAGGCCTCTCCCTTAGGAGGGTTGAAGTCACGAGGATGGTTCCGGAAGCCTGAGTGGGATACCGAAACCCATTCAGTAACCGAAGGGCTACCATTCGCAGTTCTCGGGATATCCCTGTATTGGGATATTGCGATCAAAGGACCAAACGGCAGATTTACCTTTTCTCGACGCGTCATGAACGGAGTATCCTAGTAGCCTGTCTTTTAGGATTGATTACCCGGTGTCCCTCCCGGTAGGGGGATATCTAGCCGTTGTCTCAACATTCATATTGTCTGACTTGGATTTCATCACCTTGCAGGGGATATCGTCTGTTTGAGTCACAATACTTTTAGATTAGGTGTTTGCATGATTTCAACCTACCTGTGGTCTAGTTACACCTATTTTTTCTAGGAGCCGTTTGCATGTTGGTATTCTGACCGGTTGTTGCATTCCTCCACTTATTGTAGCACAGCTGCTAGAATAAGTGCATTTTTTCAGGATCGATTTTTTGGCCTGTGAGCCTTCTTTTTTCACTCCCCTTCTTGCACCCCCTTGGTTGCATTAGGGTTTTGAGTCTTTTACATATATATCACCACCTGATACTTAAAACAAATTTTTACATCAACAACTTATATTCTCACCATTGAGAATTCTAGACGTTCTCGTCGTCTACAGGGCGAACTCCCAGAGTTTAGTCCACTTGGCTCTCCACGTCACAGACGCAGAGCCCTATCCCTTGATTCGGCACATCGTCAATCAATTAGACAGTCATCCGATTCTGACATACCCCACTTCACCTTTGATTTGGAGGTAGAATCCGAAAACCACACAGAGTTACCACCAACCACAATTATGTCTGGAACACCATTTGATCCACTATTTACAAGTACCATAGGTGAGACATCCGCAGACCCTTCTGCTGTAGTACCATCCACGGCAACAACCACCCCCCTGGGTATGCCCAATATGGGTAACACTCCACATTTAGGAATGCCCAACACAGGGCCAACACCTGTCATAGGTATACCCAACATGGGGGTCATACCCCCTTTGGTTTCCACAAACCCCATCCCAGGAATCCCTAGTACGATTCCCAACCCAAATGCAACCCATGTTGCACTTGGGAGTGCTATCCCAGGAATCCCTAGTGTAATTCCTAACCCAAATGCAACCCATGTTGCACTTGGGAGTGCTATCCCGGGAATCCCTAGTGCGATTCCTAACCCAAGTGTAACCCATGTTGCACTTGGAAGTGCTAACCCATACCAGCCCACACCCATGGGAGGGCACATACCTTCCATACCTGGAGTACCTTTAGGCGCTACGGGACCCCTACACCATACCACAATGGCTGGGCATGTCCCCGCCCCAGTTACCACACCAGCTAGCCTACCATACATGGCAAGTCTAAACCTGCCAGACCTAGCTAGGTTAACAAATGACCCCATCAGACATGATCCTGCGTGGCCCCATATGCCCACTAAACTTCCCTCTGACATCCCTAAGTTTGAGGGTAAGGCAGGAGAAGACCCCCAGAACCACATCATGTCCTTCCATTTATGGTGTTCCTCTAACTCCATAGTGGATGACTCAATCCGCCTCCGGCTTTTACAACGCACCTTCACTGGCTCCGCAGCCAAATGGTATATCGAGCAACCCCATGGGACGCATTCCACATTTACCTCCCTTGCCTCGACCTTCCTGCAGTTCTTTCAGTTACCTGTCCGCTATGATGCGGGCATCGAGATCCTACTGTCTTGTAGACAGAACACGGCCACGCATATCACTGACCATATTCATGATTGGCGCCGACGCCGAAGCCTATGCAAGATCAAATTAGATGACCGAATCTTTTTAGACTGGTTCCTTAAATCCCTCCTTCCTCTCATTGCGAAGGATGTAGCATCTGAAAGACCCCAGTCCGAGGAAGAGGCCATCCTCAAGGCCCAACAGTTTGATCTCATCTATGCCCAATCGGGTTACTTATACACGATCATACCGGACGCCCCACGAGGTGACTCTGCACGCGGTGACGCACCGGGGGCATCACATGCCGCTGATGGCATTATTGGCCAAATTACACCGCAAGCAAAACCTTTCAGTATGGTCAGCACCATGCCCACCCCAGACCTTTCTAGGGCTACATCGAGTTCCGGAGCGACAACTTCTTATGCTCCAACAAACCAGACCCATCATGTTCATGGACCCTCTTGTCCACAACATTGTTATGGCCAAGCGCCATCAGCATATGTACCTCCTACATACTATGCTCAACCTACGGTACAGACACCTCCACCATCTCAGGGGTACCAACAACCCCAACAGGCAACTGGACCACCTCCAGCTCCACCTACATACTACCTGCCGCAACCTGCTCCCGCACCTGCGGCTACCCAGAATCCCCCCAATGCTCAAGGGCATGTGTATGCACAACAACATCAGCCCCAATACAAAAATAACCAACGCAACCAGGGTGGGCAACCTAACCGCGGAAGAGGACGCAACCGTGGAAACAATCAAAACCGTAACCAAGCTCCACAACCTACCCATCCTCCGCAAAACAATAACGCGGCGCCTGCTCATCAGAATCCTGATCGACCACCAAAGCAAGCCAAAAATGCTAATTTACGAACAAACCATCCTTGTTCCATTTGCGGTGTCTATGGTCACTATACCCATGCTTGCCCACATCTGGAGCGAGCTCGAAAACTATGGACAAATGACGCCCATCGTCAAGGGCAAGCGGCTCCTCAGCCGCCACCCAACCCCCAACCACCTCCACAACAACCTTTGGTATTAAAAAACCCTTTTCCAACACAAGGGGTGGTGAACACTCAGCCGTTAGCCCCCACACAGGGCAACGTGCAACCACAACAAATCACTTACGCTGCTCCTGATCAACCCATGTTTGATACAGGAACTCACCACCTATTAATGATGTCCACTGCCGACGTCAATATCCAAACCCATCGGAACCAATACGGACCGACTGCTGAAGCCCCCCCCCGCCGAAAAGGATACTAATGCTCATCCCACTGATCAGCCGTTACGGATACCACCTCTTCCACTCGATGGTGCCTCTAAAGCACCTCGTTTCCCTCTTCGTCGTATAAACAACAACCCCAATGCACGGGCTGCGTCAAATTACAACATCGTAGATGACCTAGCTCAATCTCCCGCAGCCATGTCTGCGTTAGAAGTCTTAAAAAACTGTCCAACGCAACGCAAGACTTTACTTTCCGCCATTGGGGCGATCGACCCAAATGATTCGAAATTGATGACCTTTGATTTGGACCAGTCCGAACCACGTCTGCCTTCCACCATAGCAGTCCAAGTTTCCGTTTCTATCCGGAATCTTGTCATCCATCGATGTATCATCGACGAAGGTGCCTCCACATCCGTCATGTCCACATTTGTTTGGCAGAAGTTGGGATCCCCTGCTCTCCAGCAATCCACCACTGCATTACGGGCCTATGACGGTCGGTCAGCTCAACCTCAAGGTCTACTACCCAAGGTCCCCGTCCAATTGGGTGGGAAAACTGTGCTCATCGACATTGAGGTCATTAATGCCCAACTCGATTATAACCTTTTACTTGGTCGTAGTTACATGTACACCATGAAAGCAGTCGCCTCCTCCGTTTTTCATACCATGATGTTCCCCCATGAGGGACGCGTGGTCAAAATCGACCAAATCACCTACTATGATCCCAATGCCGCTGCAGCCCCCGAAAATGTTCTTCCCATGATTGAACAACCCGCTTCTAGTGCAGTTACCTCCTTTGTGTCTTCTGTGGGACCCAGACTCTACTCAGATACACCAATGACCTCTACATTTCAGGCCATTCCACCACCGTCACCAGAGACCCAGGTCGCAAACCTCTGTACTGTTTCACAGAATACACAAACACCCGGTAGTCAACCACGATTGGTACCGAGTCACATCGGTGTTACACCCATCCACACCATCCCCTTTCTATTTCCTCCTTCGGGTGTAGTAAGCGCCCCGGTTATGGCTACCCTTAGTCTACCCGGATTAACATTGGGATTACCCGTGTGGTATATTTCACCTCCCGTTCCACCGCCGACACCAAACGTCATCCTCCAACCGGTACAACCTATTGTTACCACAAATCAACCTCCTCCTGGTGTCGCAATCCCTTCGTCGTCAATGAAACCTCCTCCTGGCCTCACGATTGCTTCGACGTCAACGAATCCCCCTCTTCTTGCTAAACCCACTGGGGGCAGAGGCCCACAACCGTACACTGTGATACCACCTCCTAAGGCAGTTAAACCCCCACCAGTGTTTCGAGCTCCCCCTAAATGTTCATTATGCGATGAGATTGGCCATCCAACTCATCAATGCCCACACTTACCGGCACTCCAAGAGCATATGAATATGTTGGACGATGACATCACCATCCCAGTAGTTAGATTAGAGCCACCTCTACAACCTCGTGACAAATCACTGCGCACCAACCATCCTTGTGCTATATGCAGTGTCTACGGCCACTACTCTCACCATTGTCCTGATCTACCTGACTATAGAGCAGCGTTGTACGAGTTAAACAACGTTGACTTAGAGATATCTCCTCCCCTCATCGAGGAGATTCACCCCCCGCCATCATCTTCGTCGGAAGAAGTCAATACAATATATATGATTTCAACAACTTTCAAACCAGAACCCCTTGATTTATGGTCTGACTACTTCAATACTGATGAGCAAATTTTGGAGACACTCACTGCACCCGACTACCCTTGGGATGATATGCATCATCGCTCATACTTTCTCCCGGAAGCATCGACACCCTCCGCATCCGATCAGCTATCTGTTGAATCAAAGGATTTCATACCCACTAAGGTCGACTGGTTAAAGGACCCCATCCCAGCACCGGATGCCTTTGAAGAAGGGAACATGTCCAACATTTCCCCCACTATACAGGTAGACATTTCCACAACACCAGGGAAACCTGAACTCATCTCGCTGGGCGCATCTTGCACTCAAGCAGAAACTCAGGCATACAAAAAACTCTTTCAAGAGTTCCGTGATGTCTTTGCCTGGTCCTACACTGAGATGCCTGGTCTCGACCCTGCCATTATTGAACACCACATTGATACATGGCCCGAGGTACCCCCTGTTCGTCAGAAACAGCGACCCATTCACCCTTCCAAGCTCCCTGCTGTTAAGGCTGAGGTCGAGAAACTTCGAAAAGCAGGGTTCATTTACCCTATTCCGTACACCACCTGGGTGTCGAATCCCGTTCCCGTCAACAAAAAGCAGGGCACCCTTAGAGTATGCACTGACTTCCGCGATTTAAACCACGCTTGTCCAAAAGACAATTTCCCCACACCATTCATTGACCAACTCATTGATGAGTGTGCGGGCCATGAAGTCCTATCCTTCATGGACGGGTTTTCCGGATATAACCAGATCCACATCCGCAAGGAGGATCAGTACAAGACTGCCTTCACCACCCCATGGGGTACCTTTGCATATCGCGTCATGCCATTTGGCCTTAAAAACGCTGGTGCCAGTTTCCAGCGAGCCATGACCTATTGCTTTCATGACTTAGTCCATATCCTGCGAGTCTATCTTGACGACCTCACAGCTCGGTCCCGAAAACGATCAGACCACCTTAACGACCTCCGGCAAGTTTTCCTGCGTTGTCGCAAATATAAAATCCGCTTGAACCCACACAAGTGTGTCTTTTGCGTCCCAGCGGGCCGCTTGTTGGGTTTCATTGTTTCCCAAGACGGAATCACTGTCGATCCCCTGAAAGTCAAAGCCATCTTAGAACTTCCCCCTCCTCGCACGCTTCGGCAGCTATAGAGCTTGCAAGGGCGGTCCAATTTTCTTAGGCGCTTCGTTCCTGATTATGCCACCAAAGTCCATGGCTTCTTATGCTTGCTTCGCACCCACATACCCTTTGTTTGGGATGAGCAAGCAGACACGGCCTTCGAAGCCCTCAAGAAAGCTCTCACACAAGCCCCCTTGATATCCCCACCGGATTTCTCTCAAGACTTCACCCTTTATGTCTCGGCATCTGAACATGCTGTGTCCGGAGTTTTGGTCCAAGAAGATGCATCCCACAAAGAGCATGTGATTTATTACGTCAGCCAAACCTTGTCTGGCCCACCTCTACGTTACCCATACGAGGAAAGATTAGCCCTAGCTGTAGTCTTTTCCGTACAAAAATTGCGACACTACATCCTACTCAGTCATACCACGGTCGTGGCCGACTCCAACCCCATGGTCTACCTCCTCACCCGGCGGCTCCTACAAGGTCGTGTTGCTAAATGGGTCATTATCCTCCAGGAATATGACCTAACTTTCAAAACTCCCAAAAGCACCAAAGCCCTCGCGCTTGCTCACCTCATTACAGACCTCCCATCCTCTTCAACATCACCCGTTATCCAAACGGACCTGATTGATGAGCAGATCTTCATCATTTCGTCTGACGACCCTTGGTACGGAGACATTTTGACTTACCTTCGTACACAAAAATTCCGACCACAAATCGATCGCGATGGACGCCGTCGCATACGACACCACGCCCCCCGATACCTCCTGATTGGGGATGTACTTTACCGACGCGGCGTTGATACTATCTTACGCCGCTGCCTATCCCATATTGAAGCAGAACAAGTCCTCAATGATTGTCATAGCGGCGCCTGCGGAGGCCATTTCTCCGGCATGGCAACCGCCCAGAAAATCATTCGGGCCGGTTATTTTTGGCCATCATTGTTTACTGATTGCATCACCACAGTCAAGCATTGCCAGAACTGCCAACTATTTGCCCCCAAAGCAAGAACCCCCCCCGCCCCCCTTCATCCAGTCGTCACTGTTGGACCATTCTGCAAATGGGCCATCGACTTCCTCGACTGCAACCCCCCGTCAGCCGGCGGTCACAAACACATCATTGTGGCTGTAGATTATTTCACCAAGTGGGCAGAAGCCATGCCGACCTACAATTGCAAAGCCGACACTGCAGCACGGTTTTTCTTCAACCATGTTATCACTCGTTTCGGAGTGCCCAAGCAACTAGTCTCTGACCACGGCTCTCACTTCGAAGATGCCGTCTGGAAGGAATTATCAACCATGTTGAAATTTGAACACCATTTCTCTTCTGCTTACTATCCCCAAGGAAACGGCCAAGTCGAAGCGATCAATAAAATTTTGAAGACCATCCTCCAACGTACTGTAGACAAGCACAAATCCAATTGGCACCACATGCTTTTCCCAGCACTATGGGCCTACCACACCTCAACCAAAACCGCCACCGGTTTTACCCCTTTCCATTTAGTTCACGGTGTCGAATCTGTCCTCCCCATTGAGTGTCAGATCCCAGCCTTACATATCGCCGTTGAGCTCCTACCGGACACTTCCCCGATCGAGCAACGTTTACTGCTCCTAGAGCAGGCCGATGAAGATCGGCGCACAGCCATTCAAAACATGGAAGCTGCTAAACAACGATCGAAACTAAGTTACGACAAACGCGTCCACCCAAGAACCTTTTCGGAGGGAGACCTTGTCCTCGCTTACGATCAAGCTCATGATAAAACCGGGAAGGGAAAGTTCGTGTCCATGTGGCAAGGCCCCTACATCATACACACCTGCCTCGGGCAGGGGGCATACATTCTGACCGATTCAGAAGGCAACACCCTACGCAACCCCCGCAACGGGTTGTACCTTAAACGATTTTACCCATAGATAATCCGATGGACACCATCGTCCATTTTAGTATAGGCATACATTTTTCGTTCACAAAATTTTTTCAAAAAACCTAAATATTTGTTTTTCTCTGCATGACCACAGATGGAACCTCTTCCACTCTGCCATGTCGGTTTCGCTGATGGTGCAAGCCATTGGTCCCCCAATCTCGCCTCCGCAGCTTGGGTAATATACTCCCCTTCACATGAGTTAATTCACATTGACGGAGTATGTTTAGGTGCCGCTACCAATAATCAAGCCGAATACGATGCCGTGACCGGTCTCCTGGCCGCTGCTCTCCAGATGAGCATACGTCACCTCAACGTTTTCTTGGACTCACAGCTCTTAGTTTCCCAGCTCAACAATGATTACCAGGTACGCGATCCCTGTCTCTTCAGAAAATTCCTGTGCACTAAACAAATGGTTAGACAGTTTGAATCCATTACATTCACACATGTCCCAAGACACCTCAATAGTGTAGCAGATAATATGGCAAACAGTGTCCTCGACTGGCATACCAATCACATAATGTCATATCCATAAACAAATAATGCATCCATGTGCAAAACATGTGCCTCCACGGGCATATACAAAAACCAATATTGCATCCACGTGCATAACATGTGCCTCCACGGGCATAAAAAAAACAAACCAAATAATGCATCCATGTGCATAAACAGGTGCCTCCACGGGCATACATAAATCAACAAATATACTGCATCCACGTGCATAACATGTGCCTCCACGGGCATATACAAAAGACAAGTGTGCATCCATGTGCATACACAACAATATATCTAAAATATATATCCACATATATATATAAATCAAATAGTCAAATGTCATAAGTGCCCTCAGCACCCGATATACAAAAAATACATCTGTCGTACAAAAATGCTTCCCCATATGCTCATCAGCATTTGGGGGCAGGTACAATATATCTACTCATCAGGATCCCTAGGATCCTCTGGCTCCTCCTCCGGCTCCTCCTCCGACTCCTCCTCCGCCGGCCCCGCCAGGTCATGACGACCCCGAACTCGCCGCTCTGCTGGCCCTGCTGGATCGTCCCTCAGACGTATCCTCCCCTGAGCCGGCCCTGCCGGAGCACCCTGTCCACCACCCCCGTGTCTCGCAACGAACACCGCTGCCCTCAACAGAAGTGACTGCCACTCAGGCGGCGCACCAAGACATCCCTGCAAAATGTCCCGATCAAGGTCCCTCCAGCCATCCTCGGGGAGCCCAGCTACGATCCGGGCTAAAGTCCGTCGGACACCATCTATAGCGTCGTCGTGAGGGCCAACCCCTCGCCCACGGGCTGCATATCCTCCACCGCGTGGAGGAGGTACAGGTACAGGGGGACGAGCGACCACCATCGCCCGCCCCTGCCGAGCCACATAGTCACGTGGTGGTACTGGACCCACATCTGCACAAAGCAAGTAAAACCATCAGATACTATACAACAGATATCATCATGATAAATCAAACAACATATGATATAATATCACATAAAACACAAAAACATACCGTCCAAGCTCCAAGCCTGTCCAGGGGCATGTGGCATCTCTGGGTCACCCCGGTAGTCCACGCCGGCGTAGGGATAGTCCTCGATCACCAGAGGCATCTGCTCCCACTGCTGATAGAAATCCTCTGTGAAGTAGCCACGGATACCACCGCCAGCACGGGGCATCATCTGCCCCCACCTCATCATACGAGGCTCGCTCGGAAGCCCAGCACGAACGGGTACATGTGGTCGCAAGGTCGGCACCCGCTCAAAGAAAAAACAACATAAAAACGAGGCGTAACAAAACTCGCCTCCCTCTCTAATGGCCTTGTCCAGATCTCTCCGGACACCGGCCAGGAACATCTGCGCCCAGGCGTAATAAGTACCCCCGTAGAACGGAATCCACCATCACCGTCTGCCCCCCAGACATACGATGTGGTGCAGCAGCACCCAATATCCTCAGGACATAGGCACCAACAGCCCGCATATCCCACTCACGTAGGAACTTCAGACTAATAGAGCTGTTTACCAAAATAGCATCATCCACGCCCCCTCGTCACCTCGGTTTGCGTGCCACATCGGCCGTTCTCCGTTTTCGACGTGCCTTATATCGCCGGATTCAGTTTTCCCGCGCTCGTGACGACGCTTGAGGTCATTTCTCGCTCTCACCTTTAGATTTTTTGGGCATTTTTTCCACGCCCCCTCGTCACCTCAGTTTGCGTGCCACATCGGTCGTTCTCCGTTTTCGACGTGCCTTATATCGCCGGATTCAGTTTTCCGCGCTCGTGACGACGCTCGAAATCATTTCTCTCTCTCACCTCTAAATTTTTCGGGCATTTTGCCTTCTGACCCCTTCATCACCTCGGTTTGCATGCCACATCGGCCGTTTTCCGTTTTCAACAATCCTTAGGTCACCGGATACAGTTTTTCGCACTTATGACGATGCTTGAGACCTTTTCTCGCCCTCATCAATCCATTTTTTGTTCGGTATAATTTTATCCCTTTTTCGGGCCGAGCAATCCCTTTTACGAAAAAGACACTTAGGGAGTTTCTGTTAAGCTCTTTTCTGACTCCTAAAACAATGAAAAGATCGCCGAGCAATCTTGCTTCCTTTCGTGCTCGCTAAACGTATCTGAAAGGGCGTCTACCTGGTATAAGTTTACCCCTTTTCCGGACCTTGTAGACTAATTACGAAAAAGGTATACTCTAGTCACATCGGCTAGAAGAGTTCTCCATCCGCATCATTTTATCCTTTTTCGGGCCTTGGAGACTAAACTTACGAAAAAGAATCACCAACAGAGTCCACTTACCGTTTTCAGACTCTCTAAACATGAAAGCAACCATGAGCATGAGCCGTCCTGGGCTCGCAAAATCCACAGGACCGTACCATTTTAGAGCACACTTTTATCCCTTCTTGGAGCTCATTAAAACTACGAAGAAGGAATTAATGGTGCCTCTTGGCACCACGACAGATCACATCTACTCATATGGCAGCTTCCCCATTTTGGTCGCCTTTGTTCAGAGTATTCTGCAGCATGTCACCCTGATAATCCCTCGACAGCACCTATCAGCTCGTCCTCCCCCCCAGAGTCAATATATACCATTCAGTCAAAGCAATGATCCCCACACCTACAAGTCAGTTCCCTACGCTGCCAGGTCAACCATGTCATCATGCTCTGAACAAAGGAAGTTTGAGTCTACCCATTTTTTGACCCAGTTATTTTCCTTCCCCACAAGTATGTCAGTCCTACCATCAGTACTACATCACTTCAGTTATACACCTCTTGCTCCTATCAAGGAAACATCATTGCCTTGTTAGTTGCTGGTCTCCCTCTGTCGACGACAACTACATTGATTCCAGAGGATAGACCTAGAGGCCCCTGTGTCTTGGACTCATTACCATTTATGATGAGTGCCTACGAATCATTTCGAGAGAAACCCTCAGTGCCTCTCCGAATGGTTGTTTCTCACATGCTCGACTTCAACACCTTGATCGCATCGTTGAGACTCGCACAGGGTATTGGTCCTTTCAGTTATTAGTCGAAGACCCCGGATACCACCTGACTCCTCCACATTTGAGAGTCTACCTATGGATACAACCAGTTACATTTTTTCTATAGATATCCGGGTTGCGTATGGCGACAATATCTCAGATGGCTCACAGTCATTGAGTCCATACAGATGTTGGACACCTTCAGTTTCAGCCGTTCAACAGTTATTCCAGTGTATCAGTTATTAAGATCAGCCATGATCATGACTATATCCCACAATAATGTCCCCTCTGGACCATTATGATGTACCTAGATATTTCTTTACGTATTAGATCCCCCTTCTTGGGACTAATTGTTTTGTCTATGTCTTGATACGAGCATGGGAATGCCCGCCTCGTCCTTTATCAGAGATTATACCTCATCCATATTGAGGCCATGTAATATTTTTTGTTTTTGCAGCTTCCAAGGGCCGTGGCTCCAGTCTCCAACCGGTCTCTTCTCTCCCCTAAAAACCCCAGAAAAAGACAAATGAACTATGATGTCTATCGGCCATACGATGAGCTCCTGCCCTCACACATCAGGGGGCAATCTGTTAACACCCAAAAAGTGCTCACTAGCTCATTTTCCTATTCACATGACCCATTTGTCCACTTTTCCACCATCTGAGCCTCCGAAACCAACAAAAGGTCACCAAAAGACCTCAGTACACCCCTTTTTCCATTAAAAAAGATTATTTTTCCAAGAAAGTCATAAAAAACCCTCAAAAAGGGTCCAAATTCCCAAAAAATATTAAAAAGGGAATTAAAATATTATTTTTATTCAAAAAAGGAAAAAGGAGGGAAAAGGACCTAAACCATGTTGGTCAATACCATTTGGTTTCCACAAAACCACAAATGGTATTTCCCACCACCAAAACCTATAAAAAGGTGGTAGGGGCTCCTCATTTCACATCCATCCATTATCTCATCCTTATGCTGCTGAAATCTCCCCTGAGCATTTTAGCCATTGCAAACCACATTGGAGAAGAGACCATTGGAGATTGGAAGTTGCTCATCCTTGGAGCTATTCAACCTCACCATTAGAGGTATTGATTCCGCAAGCACTTGCTTGCCCCATACTTTCAATACAAATTCTTTATTTTATATGTTCTTGTTCTTGATCTTAAATTATTGTCATTATTTGCTTAATATCTTTGCTTAGATTCATGAATAGTCTTGTTTAATTAGTTTATTGTTATTTGCTTTCATTGAAACTGCTGCTACTAGTTAGCAGGTGCCCATAGCACTAAGCCTGGTTGCAAAACCGGGCCAACAGAAATTCAAAGTTTGAATTTTTAGGGTTTCTCTTACAAACCCTAATCCAGCTCCAGGTCCAGTTCTTGCAAATCAAGTGGATTGGGTTAATCCTAGAAGAAGATAGATTGGTCACCTACATAAGTGAAGAAGTTCCTGTCTCAGAGGGAGATGAGGTAAAGGCCTTCCATAAGAAGATTACAAGCAATCTTGACAGGTATGGCTTATAGGTATGTTTCAAATTCTGTTCATGGTTAAGTTTATGATATGTTTGTCTTCATATCATTACAGTATAATCTTGATTAATTACTAGACTTGTCGTATCACCTTAATAGAAGATATTCATTGATTAAGGTTTTGACACTTATGATTGTACTAATGCATTGTGATGTTGTATGAGGTTTATGTTGTTCGCAAACATAAAAGGTACACCAAGAAAGACAAATCATGTTCTACTTCAAGAACATATGATCATGGTGACATGAAGACAAAGATTCATCCATTGTCATGGATCACATAGAAGATCTACTTACGAGGTATGTATAACTTGGTTCTACAATGGTTAACTTATGAGACATGCAGATTACTAGCACAAGTCACTAAATAGAACCAGAATACATTATGCGGGTATGTTAGACATAACTAGCTAGCATGCTAATCCAGGTATGTTTTTCCTATATCAAGCTAGAATCCTCCCTTGTGTTAGGATCTTATACTGTTGTGTTGTTGATAATAATTATTCATAAAGTCATAGGTTTGAATAGTCATGTTTGTATACATATTATGTTTCTTACCATAATTGATGATATGACTAACCAGAAGAATCATGAAGTTATAGGTTTGAGTAATCACGAGTTTATGCATTGATGATTTAACTAATCAGAAAAGTCCTATGATCAAATAAGAATATGCATGAGTAAAAGAAGACTTCCCTGAAACCTTGAATACTAATGTTTATTATCTATGAATGATCATGATTATACATGTTTAAGATTATTGTGTTTTGATAGTATTAAGATTATACTAATAAATGTGTGATTATGTATGAGACCTCAAGGATAACACAATGATGATACTAATAAGCATGCATAGTGATTAAGGATGGATATAAGTTCAAGAACAGGTAATCCAGGAAGCAAAAATTAAGAGGGAGCACACTCCAATTGTTCTTGCAAGAAAGCAAAGGAGCACACTTCAGTAGTTTCTGCAAGGATGCATATATTCAGAGGGAGTTGACCACTTCTCACAATTCACATCAGAATGGAGTTGCAAAGATTCAGAGGGACTCCACCCAGCAACCAAACAAAGATAAGTATTTGAATTGTCATTTCTTACATAATGTTATTCAATGATGTATATGCTTTTGTTCCTAGAATTAGGTTGTGTATTATGCATATTAGAATAGTTGCACAATATACTACTAATATACATGGGTAAGTGGCCTATGGCACTGTACAACATTCCATTGCTACTTTTCTAGAATGAAACCTATTTGCTGACATGTTAGGAGTTGTGCACACTCTTAACAATGTTCTGGTAGAGATTGGAAGGCATCTAGAAAGTTACAGAATATGGATAAATATTGTATTGAAGCATTGGCTAAGATAATTGCATGACTGTATGACATATTTCTTTATGTGTAAGAATTTGTTCTGAAAACTATGAGATGTTTTCTAATAATGCAATTTAACTTGTTGTGCAAGAAAGATCGTATACCATCACCTACAAAAGAAGGACTACAACATTTGTTCAACAACAAAGTTATCTATTGAAAATATTGAAGATATTGAAGTTCCCAGGATCTGAGAAGAATTCCATGATCGAGGAGTACCAGTCGATCATGAAGATGTTTGGGATGCAATCCAAAAAGGGTAGTCTGTAGTGACTTCCAAGAGGATCTACAAGATCAAGCATGCTGCAGGTGGTAGCATAGAGACTTTTGCTCTTGTAGCCAGATACACTTCCATTAGATCCGTACTTGCTCTGGCTGCAGTGATGAAGTGGAAGATACACCAGATGGATTTCAAGACAGCCTTATTGAATGGTGTAGTTGAAGAAGAAGTATATGTGGAGAAGCCACTTGGTTCTGAGACATATGACAGGGAGTCATATATGTGCAGAACTTGGTATGGTAGGATAGATAGCTTTCTATCCAGTTTGGGCTTTACCAAGAGTAAAGCGGATTCCAACCTTTACTACAAGGTTGAGGAAGGCAATCCAGTGATACTACTATTGTATGTGGATGACTTGTTTGTAACAGGTGAGGATATATTGATTACTGACATGCAACGGAAGCTTGCTGCTGAGTTTGAGATGACGAACTTGGGGATGATGCACTATTTTTTTTTGGTATGAAGGTGTGGCAGAGTACAGATGGGATCTTCCTTGGACAAGGGAAGTACACTGTAGATATCTTGAAGAGGTTCAGGATGATGGATTGCAAATCCATGGCCACACCTATGGCATCGAATATGAAGCTTCTTTGTGATGCTTCATCTGAGTAGGTTGATGTCTCTATGTATCGTCAGATGATTGGGTCCTTGATGTACCTGGCGAACACGAGACCGGATATTTGCTTTGCGGTGAACACATTGAGCCAGTTCCTGACGGATCCGAGGAGTGTTCACCTGGTTGTTGTAAAGCATATTTTGAGGTACCTGAAGGGTACAATTGATTATGGGCTCAAGTATGAAGCAAATCAAAAGTTTAACCTGCAGGGTTATGTTGATTCAGATTGGGTAGGAAGTGCTATAGATAGGAAGAGCACATCTAGGTGTTGCTTCAGTATGGGATCAAGTGTGATCTCTTGGTTTAGCAGGAAGCAGTCCTGCATAGCATTGAGTATAGCTGAGGCAGAGTATGTTGCATCCTGTTCAGCTAGTTGTGAGGCAGTATGGCTACGGAAGCTACTGTCTGAGTTATTTGATCTCCCATTGGATGCTACTGGTATCTTTTGTGATAACCAGAGTTGTGTGAAGTTGTCCGAGAACCCAGTGTTTCATGACAGGTCGAAACACATAGAGATCAAATATCACTATATCAGGGATATGGTGCAGAGAGGAGCTATGAAGCTCATGTACATTACGACGGACGAGCAGATTGCAGATGTGCTGGCGATGCCACTAGCCAGGGTGAAGTTTGAGTACTTCAGGGAGAGGCTTGGTGTTCTTCAGATTGATGACACTTCGAGGAAGAAGTGATGGACACATTTGCAGAAGCCATTCCAAGCATGTTGGAAGGAGGATCCTTCACATGGTTGTGGATGTAAGCGCTGGATGATGAGCATCAGGATGATGCTCTAGTTACTGCTCTGTATATGCATTAGGAGGATGATGGATATGATCAGTTAGATCATTTATATGTATATGTATGTACGCATCATGTTGGATGATGGACATGATCAATATGATCATTTGTATATGTTTTGTATATGCATCATGTTGGATGCTTGGACCATGTATCTGTATATGTATCAAGTGGATACTGTGTATGATCAGGTAGATTATGTATGTTGATATGTATCAGGTATGATCAGGTGGATCATGTTTTGTATTTGTATCAGGTGGATACATTGTATGATCAGGTGGATCATGTATGATGATATGTATCAGGTAGATACTTGGTATGCACCAGGTAGATACTTGGTATGCATCAGGTAGATGCATTATATGGATGATCATGGATGACGAGCTTCAGGATGTTGCTCCAGATGACATGCAGCAGGATGTTGCAGTGATGATGATCAGGATGATCATGGATGATGAGCTTTAGGATGTTGCTCCAGATGACATGCAATAGGATGATGCAGTGTTGATGATCAGGATGATCATGTGTACATCAGGATGATGTATGGTGAGTATCAGGTTGATACTCTGTGGGGTTATTAGACCACCTTGTTGGGGTTGGCCCTGTATAAGTCATGTGGGTCGAAGGGTTGTTAGACCACCCTAGTGGGGGTCGGGCATGTGGGTCAAAGGGTTATTAGACCACCCTATTGGGTGTCGGCCCAGTCAGCATTGTGTTATGTGGTTAAGTTAAGGCCAACCTAGTAAAGGTTATTAGGCAAGTCAAGTCTAGTATAAATAGAGATCGGGAGATCTCTATTTGATCATTCTATTCTCTCACTCACACTTGGGAGAGTGGCGCACTTGTGGAGGAGGAGGCTCTGCTGCTAGGAGAAGACTCTCTTGTATTCTGGTTGTATCATTGCTCTATCTATCTCTGAGGAATTTATTGGGGTTTTTCACCTTTATGGTTTTCCCCAAGTAAACTCTGTGTCTCTTATGTGCTTGCATTATTGTGTCCATGATTGATATGCTGTAGATTTTCTGTACATGTTGTTCTCTCAGTTAAGATCCTAGATCAGATTGAAGTAAATTCTGAAAATTTAACAATTTAGTCAAAGTATTCTTGCTCATTCTGGAACATGGAAGGATATGTTGCTCGCATACAATCCTCCATTTCCCATGTTTCCTCCTCAGGGATGAAGTGCTTCCATTGCACATTTATTTGAGCGATGGCTCGGTTCCATAGCATAAGCTCCTTCATGTCTAGGATAAGCAAAATCTTTTTTTGGAACTCACCCTCGGGTTCTACCTGAATCACACCCCAATCAATTATATGAGTAGCATCATGTATATATCTTTTCAATAACGAAACATGGAAAACATTATGAAGTTTTATAGAAAGAGGAAGTGCAAGTTGATAGGATACCAACCCTATCTTGGCTACCACTTCAAAGGGTCTGCAATACCTAGGATATAACTTGGAACATCTTCCAAGGATTAATGTACTTCTCTTTGGATTTACCTTTAAGTATACATGATCGCCGACATTGAACTCTTTTGGAGTTCTCTTAAGATCTGCATAATTTTTTTGTCGATCTTCAACAACTTTTGAATTTTTTTGTACTTGTTTAACAGTTTGTTCCATCTCCTTCAACATATCAGGTCCTAGAACAATCCTATCAACAGGGTTATCCCATGATACAATAATGTGGCATTTCTGACCATATCACACTTCAAATGGACTCATCTTAAGAGGTGCATGATAACCATTGTTATAAGCAAACTCAACTAAGTGTAATATAATATTCCCATTTATTTGGCTTGTCCATCACATACATACGTAACATATCTTCAAGAGTTTGATTAGTTCTTTCAGATTTCCCATCCATCTGAGGATGGTAAGAAATACTAAAATCTAGCTGAGTGTCTAAACCTTTAAATAAATATTTCCAGAAATTACTTGTAAAATTTGTATCCCTGTCAGATATTACAACTCTAGGAATACCACACAAACAAAAAATCTCTTTCATAAAGATATATGCTATATTTATTACTTTAAAAGTAGATTTTACTGGTATAAAATGTGCAACTTTACTCAATTTATCAACAATCACCATAATTGAATCATGGTGTTTAGTAGTTCTAGGAAACCCAGTTATAAAATCCATGCTTATCACTTCCCATTTACATTCTGGAATGGGTAAAGGTTGAAGTAAACCGAATGGATGTTGATGTTCAGTTTTTACTTGTTGGCATTCAAGGTATCTAGCTAAATAATTAACAGTATCAGTTTTCATATTAGGTCAATAATAATATTTTCCTGGCATTGTTATCATTTTCTGATATCTCAAATGTTTGGAATATGGTTTCTTAAGTAATTCATTTAGGACTAAGTGTTTGACTTCTTCAAATTTAGGTACATATAACTGATTTTTATATGTTAACAAGTCTTTTGATCCCATAGAAAAAGTTGTGGATTCACTTCCATTTAGGTTTTTCTTCACTTTTTTCTTAACTTTTAGATATTCTTCTTCATTTTTAGATGCATCCTTGATTATATCTTCTAGATCTGTTTTATAACTACTAATGTAAGTTGGAAAATTTTGAATTGTTTTCCTACTTAAGGCATCTGCCACCCTATTTTCCTTACCCTTTATATACCTGATCTCAAAATCATACTCGCTAAAGAATGATAACCACCTTGCTTGGCGAGCATTTATATTTTGTTGATTAAACAAATACTTTAGACTTATGTTATCGGACATTAGGGTAAATTTTGTTCCAATAAGGTAGTGTCTCCACATTTTTAATGCATGTTTTATTGCAGCCAATTCTAAGTCATGCATTGCATAATTTATTTCATTTTCCTTGAGTTTTCTTGATTCATAACTTATTACATAATTATCTTGTAATAATACTCCACCTAGTCATTCTAAGCAAGCATCCATACATACGACAAAGTCTTTGTATGGAACTGCTATTCTTAGAATAGGTTCTGTTGTAAGTAGATGTTTAAGTTTTTCAAAAATTTCTTGCCATTTAGTTGACCAGACAAATTTTGTTCCTTTCTTTTGTAATGAAGTTATTGGATAGGCAATCCTTGAGAACCTTTCAATTAACCTGCGATAGTAACACGTGATTCCCATAACGGATATAATCCCGGTTACATATTTAGGAACTAGCCAATCTATGATTTCCTTAATCTTATCAAGGTCCACATAAATTCCTTCTTTAGAGATTACATGTCATAAATACTAGATTTTATCTTGATAAAAGTCACATTTACTGAATTTTGCATATAATTTATGTTCCCTTAAAGTTTGTAAAATCATTTTTAAGTGTTCTTCATGTTCTTGTTTGTTTTTAGAGTAGATCAGTGTATCATCAATAAAAACTACTACACATTTATCCAAATATTTATGAAGGACATTATTCATTAGACGCATGAACATGTCTGGAGCATTAGTTAAACCAAATGGTACAACCATAAATTCATAATGCCTCTACCATGTTTGAAATGTCGTCTTGTAAATATCTTCGTCTTTAATTCTTATTTGGTGATAACCAGACCTTAAATCAATTTTTGAGAATGCCATAGCTCCCCGTACTTGATCAAACATATCATCTATGTGTGGAAGTGGGTATCTATTTTTAATAGTCATTTTGTTAAGTTGTCTATAATCTATGTAGAGTCTTAAACTGCCATCTTTCTTTTAACAAAAGTATCGGTGCTCCCCACAGGGACACACTTGGTCTTATGTACTTTTTATCTAGCAGTTCTTGTAATTGCATTTTTAGTTCTACCAATTTTGGTGTGTTCATTCTATATGGGAATTTAGAAGCAGGTACTGCTCCTGGTACCAATTCAATAGTAAAACCAATCTCCCTCCTTGGAGGTAAACCAGGTATTTCCTCTAGAAAGACATCTTTAAATTCTTGTAAAATGGGATATTCTTCCAATATATCTTTGAATTTTTCATCGGAATTTTTAGTTATATGAACAACAAACATTTCACATCCTTTTCTAGAACATTTCTTTAACTTTAAAGCATATATTTTCCGAGTGAAAACCTTCCTAGGAATACCTTTAACAAGCCTACTATTACCTTGTTCATCAATGCAAATAAAAGTCTTTTCAAATCAGTTTAGTATCACTTTGTATTTTTCTAACCTATCCATGCCAATCAACATGTCATATGAACCCAAAGGAAAAATATTTAAATATGATTTTGTAACTAAATCATTCATGAAAAACGCAAAATTATGAATAAAACTAGTAACTTTTATTTGTGTTCCTATAGCTAATTGTACTAGCCATGACTTTTCAAACTCATGCTTTTCCATCTTACACATTTCTACTAATTTAGGAGATGTATAACTCAAAGTAGAACCTGAATCAATCAAAATAGAAATGGATTTATAAAAAATATTACCTTCAACTTCTATCATAGAAGGTTGATAGTCTACTTGATGGTTGTCCAATGCTATGCTTGTCTTTGGAATATTTAGAGCAACTTCTCCAACTGTGGTAGCTTCTTTTACCGTGTGAATGATTCGACCATCCATTTTACGAGGAAAATATCGATAGAAATGACTTTCCCCACAACCCCAACACTTCAAGGGTTCTCTTTTTACTTCTTCCTTTTTCTTATTAACGAAATTATCTTTAAACTCATATTTGATTGGTTGTTGTTTATCTCTAAAGGTGTTCTTTTTGCAACTGTTGTGTTTATTAAAAGGCTTAAACTCTCTTCTTTTAAATTCATACACTTCTATGTTCTTAAAGTTATTTGGGTTTTCATGTTTATTCTTAGTTTGATCATAGGACACTTTAGATTTTCTCATTGCTTCATAAAGTGTTTTTTGATTATCAAATTTTAATCTATCTTTATAAAAACTTGGTAAATAGCTTAAGAATCTTTGTATTTTTGGCTTTTCTACAATGAGGTAGAGTACATACCTTAGTAATGATAGGAACTTGCTACAAAAGTCATACATTGACATCGATCCTAGTCTTAATTCATAAAATTCTTTTGCCTTCCCCTCATAATAAAATTTTGAAAGATATTATTTTTAAAATTCTTTCTTAAACCATTTCCAACTTACCTTTCGTTCGTTAATTATTTTAGCTTTCTTTAAATATTTCCACCAAATCTGAGCTTTTCCAACTAGATTAAATATGGCCATTTTTGCTTTCATTGACTTAGAATAATTATACATTGTAAAATAATTTTTCATTCCTGATAACCAAGCCTCAACTTCCTCTCCATTGTTTACTTCACCATCAAAGATGGGAGGCTTAATTTTCTTAAATTCACCAGTTATTTCATCTTTATACATTTTCTTCTTCCCTTGTCTACATTCAAATATATTGTTAGAATCATTTGAATCACTATCAAAAGAGCTATGATTAGAGGAAAATAGTTCATTAGAAGAATCATCTTCTTCCCTTGTTCACGTTCAATTTTAAAATTTTGGAGTTCTACCTGTAAATATTTCACTATTTGCAAAATATCATCTTAGTTGTTGTTATTATTATGATGTTCTTTCTCATTAAGTTCTACCTAGATAGGTGGGGTAGGGGGTCCTTCAACTATTTTACTGTAGTTTTAATAACACAATTTTCTTCTATACAATTAAGAAGAACAACATAATCCACATAGTCAATTTCACATACTATAAATGGACTCCATGAGGTCGAGTGTTGTTGCAAATGCTCTGATACCACAATGTATCATACCCTAAAATCATAACAATAAAAAACAATTTTTTTTTTTTTCATACTAAACTAAAATCCTCGTTTATTAAACATATAAAATATAGTTCAAGCATTATCCTAATCATAACTTCAGTGCATTAAAATGTGTATGTATTTTAAATGCATTAAATATATAAACATAATTCCAATGTATTACAATAGCTAAAATATACTTCAATGCATTATAAATATACAATATAATTCCTTCCCTAATTAAGAAAAGATCTCCAATATATATATAAACCATTACAAAGCATCTCAACTACATACCACCTAATTACTTCAACTATACGTGTGGCCATGATTTAGAAATTTTTATTCTAAAATTTAACTTCCCTTAAAATATATATACAATAGATAATTCTATTTCCATGCTTCATAATCTTTTATGTTTGATTCCTTGAGATCGAGTATGTTGTACCACTTTTTATAACCATAAATTCGAATCCTTGAACTTCATAATGAAGGTAGTTCCTCCCACTGTATAAATTAATTTTGTAATTAAATATATTAATCTTAAACTCTGTTATATCGACTCCTATATTTAACTTAGCATAAATAAGCTTCCGAACTACATCAACAACAATAAAAACCCCTTTAAAGTTGAAACAGTGAGTCAACTCTTTGGTAAGTAGGAATGCCCTAGAGCTAGGTTTACATGGGCTCCATTCCTAAGGAAATAAACCCAGCATTAATGTTTTGTTTAAATGGTTGTTGGTTAACGTACTAACAAAGCTACGAACCAAAAATGAGTACACTTGGCATCTAATGAGATATGCAAATCAAGGGAACACCCAACAATCCGCAGAGATCGAGGGATGGAAAAAATTACTCCCCTCGGCATCAGCACCAATTACTGATAGGATGAGCGATGGGTAGAGTGTAGAGGAGACTTATAGCCCAACGATCAAACATACGAGAGTGAGCATGCATCCAGAGCTGCCAAGCATGGAAACATTTATAATTAGGGAAAAGAAAATAACCGTCTAAGCAAACTGGAGAGATTCAGCACATGGACCGATAGTTTGCAAACAATGGTAACGATCCTCAACAGAAGACTAGGTCGATAGCTTCCAAAAAATCGAACTCTGTGTAATATCACATGTCGATTCCTCTGGTAGGGGCAATCAGGTTCATACCAAGTTGCATGAATAGAGATTGCATGACATAGTAAGATTATTATCACTCGAAATCTCAAATCATAACTATTCCTCATCTGCACAGTGCATAAGTAACCTTCCAACTACAACGCAATCATGGATTTGACAAACAGAACCGCCATGATCTATTAAACCATTTGTAAAATATTACAACCAGATTCTATACCTAACTTCATAAAGAAAATAAAGGCTAACATTATGTATATTGTTTATTTTGAATAATGCGTAAATAAACGTATCCCATACATATATATGCACAGTCATATCAAACTTAAATCATACCCCCACTTGTATTATCCCTGAATTGATTTGGAGTTGAGATTATGCAAAAATGACAACTTAACAACACAACTTTGACAAGCAGAAAACTAGTTAGAAAACAACTCGTCAAAAGCACAATTAAGTGACTCCATGATTAAGGATTTGGGATATTAAGGTTCTGCCAAATGTATGGGGATGTGTGAAAAATAAAAAAAAATTCAAGGACAGGGCCAAATATGAATCCTATGCACAAAGTATTGGGGCCATTAATGTTTCGATCATCATCCAGGATGGAGTCTACTCCAATGCTTCCTGGGCACGCCCGCATATGCAAACTAAACTCAGTTTTTATACCTAAATGAAACCAAATGGTGTATAACAGTCCTTAGCACTCTGATCAAGAAGTGGACAAAATATTCTGAGAATTTGGGAGGATCTGGGGGTGTTTGGGAGCAAAAGAGTCAAGGGCGCTAGTTATGACTGCTCAACTAGTGGATTTCCAAGCTCTTCCAAATAGGCTTAGGAATATTCAAATATGTGGGAAAAGGGTGGGAATAGATTAATTAGTGTCTCAGGATCCTCAAATGACCTTCAAATCAGAAAACTGACTCATACTTAGTCATGAATTGCAGAAATGGTAAAACTAGTTAAATAAAAGTGCATAATGAGCTAGTATTTGAATTATTGGTTCCAAATTTCCTTAAAGGCTTACAAAAATAAGTTATGAATCATGTGAGGGTTCTGATAGAAGTTAATGAATAGAAGCGGTTCGAAAATGGAGGTCTTGATCAGATATTAGATCAATTATTACATTTAGAAGTTCAGGGAGTCTCCAATGCTAGAGAATTCTTACACACTGAGAGAAAGAGTATGGGAGGAGGAGAAGAAGATGGAGTTTTGAACAAGATCTGGATATATGACTGATGACAGGTTTGATATCTATAGATGAGGTCACACTAAACTTTATGATCTTCTCAGGGGCACATTCATCAACTGAAACTTCACACGTGCGCTCCTTAACATTGGCTCTGCTGAGAATCGTTGTATCTTGGTCATTTAAACACCTTTTTCAACAAGAAAAAAGGTGTTTCTTACTAGAATCAAATCTACGAACGCAATGGAACAGGTCTCACAATCATGAAGTGCTGAACCCGGAAGCTCCATTTCGGCCCTTCCACATTGTTCCCACTAAATGAAGGGAATGAGTAGATATTTCAAATTGGATGCTTGATATTGATTCTTCTAAATCTCAAATCAGCTTGAATGGACTTCAGGACCTGCACATCAGAATATATGTGGCTGCAAGATGATATTCAATGGATATATAATAGTCTTCAATACCTGTAAGAGAGAGTGGAAGATATACTGGAACAATAATGGCCAAGGGGGGCATCACCCAAAGCAAGGTTGAGGCACATCACTCAACAAGAGAAGCTAAATCTCTAAAATTCAATTACAAAATTATCAAAAGATGTGAATTGGATTTGGAATCATTCTTTTATAGAATTTTAGGGTGACCTGTTGATCAAGTTGAATAGCTTGGTGACCTGTGAGAACCCTTCCACATGGGCCACCCATGAGTGGATATAATTTCCTTGATTTTGCCTTACAATATTTTCTTTCCTTTAGAAACTGTGCCCCACTTTGTCTCAATATGTTTCCTGCTTTCTTAGAGTTTCCTTCTTTGTAAACTGAGCTCCCTTTTAGAAACTACGCCCACCTTAGCTTTTCCTGGATATTTCTAATTTCTTGCTTTTGGCAGCTTCTTACACCTTCCCTGCTTTTCATATTTTGCTATTTTTCTTACCTCCAATTCCATTTTAGCAACCTTATCCTCATGAGGGATCCCTCTTGGCCCACTTTCTCAAGATTTAGGAATAATTATTTATAAAAATAATTAAAATTAATAAAATTATTATTTATACTAGAATTAGGATAATTTTTATTCTAAGCATACATAAAATGAAATAAATTTATCTCCCTAGGGGTTATTTTGTCCCCTTTACCCCTGGGAACTAAATGATCCAAAATTGGGTACATGACAGTCCTCCCTTCCCAAAATTACTTGTCCTCAAGCAATTGAAAACAACTCCAACCAACTATGAAGCCAACCAATGACTTCACTCTTGAAAATATGTTGCTGGTTGTCTAGAATTGGAATCCTCCAATCCAAGTTAATTTACCAAGGGTCCATCATGTTTATGTTGCTCCACTCTGATTATAGTCATTCTCAAAATGACTAATTTTTTGTTTATTACAAAATTTTCAACCCAGTTAGGATAATTGAGTAGAATGCCTGGATCCCACTACTTCCTCTGTAAGGACCCAAATTTTTCTACCACCTTTGGAAATATGTCGCTCCAAGGAATGCCAGTATCCCAAGATCTCAATTGAATCCTCCCAAACATCAAAATCACTTGAGAGTGTCTATCATCAAGCATGATGCCCAGATCACACGACCACATTGAAAGTCGATAACTTCCAATGCAAAATTGAATATCAATGATAATTCCCCACCAAATATGGAAGTCCTCAATCTGGGGCTGAATCATATCAACTCTTCTCAAGGTACAGGTGGTGACCCATGTCCATCCAAGAATACTGAGAGCATAATCTAGGAACCATATATTCTCATGCCACTTCTCACATGAGATACATGTTATGTCTAATGAATCTTTTCTTATGCAAGCAATAAATTTACCTTTGGGGTTGCTTACCTCTAACATTTATCCACTCAACCAGTCAATCTATGAACAAAAAACACATCTAATTGGTCCAAATGAAATTCTTATAGATTCCCCATGTGCTAGCCTTGTTGTGGTGCAAAGGCTCAACATTCTACAACTTATTCCACCCAACTGGCCCAAGTGGAACTTCCATGCATTCTTGTGCATGATGGAGCCATCCGAGAGATTCCTCTATTGCTACTTGTAAAATTGGGAAGGGAATGGTGCACTTGTCAAACCATGTAGCTTGACCATTAAGTCATCAATGGGATATGTGAGAGCCTCCTACTCCTCATGCGGCACCCAAAGAAAGAATCCCTTTACCCAATATTCACCCCTATGTATGTTGCATGCCATTTGTGTGTGGGATGGAGAATAGTGAACCAAATATCTGCAACATTCATCCATCAGACTTGAGGTTGGATCAACTGTAGTGATATCATGTGCCTCCTCCAAAACTATGTAATAATCTCCTAGAGGCAACTCATAATCTCTTTGCAAAAGAACAGGTGCTTGGCCTTCATTTTGCTTATCTTCAAACTCCCCAATAACATGCAAATCATAGTTTACTTCATGTTCCATCATCACATGAAGTTCCTCCTCTACACCATGAATACAATCATCCATATGAGAATGACTATATACAATGTAAGAAGTGAAAGGTGATCCTTGCAAATCCTCATCAAGATGCTTAATCTGATGCTCAGACTCTTAAAGTGCACAAAGAGCACTCCTCAAAGAATCCTGGGTGGTCTTCAACATGTGAGTGAGCTTGTTAACCTCTTCTTCATGTTCCAATGAAGCACTATGATACATATCCACAAGCTCCAGTAAATGATCTCTATCAAAAAGCAAATGTATAAAATTACTTCTGATTTCTGTCATTGCTTTCCAAATGGTATCCAAGTATTCAATGGACGATGGCTCCTCCATCGATGCAGCTCTCCAATAGGATTTTGACACCCATGCAGTAGTGTCATGCAGAATGTTCAAGGCCTCATAGATCTTCACTTCAGTCATCTTCAAATACCTTGGAACAAAATTTGGTTCTTGAGGAAAAAATCCTCTTCTTCCTACTTTTAATCAACTTCATGATGAAGCTCAGGGGGTGAATGAGAAGTTGACTCTTGTTCATATTTCCCAACTTTAATATCTTCATATTCATGTGAACTATCTCTTGAAACAACCTCTTCTACACATATTCCTTCCCCATTGATATCACCTTGCAGTGAGTCATGCTCCTCTAATGATTCACCTCCATTACTGCCTTCATAGCTAACACCAAAAATTTGAGCCTCCATACCGAAGGACTCAACCATTCCAACCTTATCAATGTAAGTGGCTTCCATCTCAGAATGAAACAAAGGGATACAAAAATCAGAAATGTGGCAATACATTTGTATCATATCTTTCTCTTCATGTGGTGGAGTTATGGTGGCTTGTCCTTCCACCAAATATTTTGGTTCACATCCAACTGATGTGTGCTTTCCTTCTACTTCCTTATGAAGCTCAAGTGGTGACTATGAATCTGATTTATGTTCTTCTTTTGGATCAAATCCAAAATATTCCTCACCATCATCAACATTCCTAATCATGGAAAGAAGTTTTTGTTGGTGAACCTCCAATTCTGCTTCTTGCAATTGAATCTCCTTTGGTTCATGAATCCAAATACTGGAGGAATCAACCAATCCAATCTTCCCACTAGAAGTGGACTCCATATGGGGATGAAATAAAGGAATACAAAAATCAGAATTGAAGCCATACCTTTGTGCCCAATTTTCCTCTTCATGTGACAATCTTATGTTAGCAAGCTTCTTCTCCAAAATTTATGATTCACACCCTACTGATGTGTGCTTGTTTTCTGTTTTTGATGAAGCTCAAGGGGTGACTGTAAATATGATTCATGTTCATCCTTTGGATAAGATACAAAATATGTCTTACCACTACTGACAACATCATCAACCCTTGTAATGATATTGAGATCATCCACAAAGAAACTAGGAGTGATTTCACCTTCCACATTGCCAACAACCAGATGTTGGATTGTTGGATCTTCAACTATGCATGGACCTTATTCATCTTCTTCCGATGAACGATTTGGTAACTCATAAACCTTATGTCTACTTAAAATAGGCTGATTTATATTTGTAGGATATTCCTCATGGTATTATGGTTGTGATGCAAAATTAAATTTCTTATCATATTCTCTCCTTTATGAACTGATGTCTTGGGGCATAGATTGGAAGAGATATTTGATTCTTCTCTCTGCTGCAACATATGCTTCATTTCTTGGCACATATTATAAAATATAAGGGAATCCACCATATTTTCTTTGATGATACTATCTACATCAAGTTGAAAATAATCTTGAAAAGATAAGAGATCTTGGATCTCTTCCTTTAAGGCATAGTATTCCATGAGATACTGGAATGATCCCTTCACCTTCTTTCCACATGAAAATTTTCCATCCCATTTAGACATAGGTAGATCATATCCTATGTCCTATTCAAACATATGGTCATCAAAGTAATCTTCTCCAGACCTCTGCAAATAAAAATCTCCAATAGAGGACATTTCCTCTTCTTCATATGGCTCAAAATATTCCTCAATCATTGGTAGGAGCCTCATACTGTACTTTTGAAGATTTGTTCCGCAATATTCTTCAACAGTGAGTTTATTTCTTTCCATGGGGGTGGAGGAAAGTGATCTGATACCACTTTATTATCCCTGAAATGATTTGGAGTTGAGATTATGAAAAAATTACAACTTTACAACACAACTTTGACAAGCAGAAACTAGTTACAAAACTAGTAGAAAAGAACTGGTCAAAGGCACAATTAAATGACTCCATGATTAAGGATTTGGGATATTAAGGTTCTACCAAATGTATGGGGATGTGTGCAGCAGAAAAAAAAATGTCAAGTACAAGGCTAAATATGGTTCCTATTCACAAAGTACTAGAGCCATTTATGGTTCAAACATCAACCAGGCTGAAGTCTACTCCAATGCTTCCTGGGCATGCCAACATATGCAAACTAAACTCACGGTTTACACCTAAATGCAACCAAATAGTGGATATAATTATTTATCACTCTAATCAGGAAGTGGAAAAAATATTCTGACAATTTGGGGGGATCTAGAGGTGTTTGGGAGCAAAAGAGTCAAGGGCGCTAGTTAGGACTGCTCAACTATATGCAAACTAAACTCAGTGTTTACACATGAATGCAACCAAATGGTGGATATGATTCATTATCACTCTAATCAAGAAGTGGACAAAATATTCTGAGAATTTGGGAGGATCTAGGGGTGTTTGGGAGGGAAAGAGTCAAGGGCGCTAGTTAGGATTGCTCAACTAGTGGATTTACAAGCTCTTCCAAATAGGCTTGGGAATATTTGAATCCTCAGGAAAAGGGTTGGAATAGATTAATTGGTGTCTCGGGATCCTCAAATGACCTTCACATCATAAAAATGACTCATACTTAGTCATGAATTGCAGAAATTGTAAAACTAGTTATATAAAAGTGCATAATGAGCTAGTATTTGAATTATTGGTTCCAAATTGCCTTAAAGGATTACAAAAATCAGTTTTGAAGTATGTGAGGGTTCTGATAAAAGTTAATGAACAGAGTCAGGTTGAAAATGGAGGTCCTGGGCAAATATTAGATAAATTATTACATTCAGAACTTTAGGGAGTCTCCAATGCTAGAGAATTCTTACACACTGAGAGAAAGAGTATGGGAGGAGGATAACAAGATGGATTTCTGCACTGGATCTGATATATGAATGATAAAATTTATTATATATGTAGATGATTTTTCACTAAAATTCATGAGCTTCTCACGGGCACATTCATCAACTGCAACTTCACACGTGCACTCCTTAACATTGAAACCTTGGCTCTAGTGAGAATGGTTGTATCTTGGTCATCTGGACACCTTTTTCAACAAGAAAAAAGGAGTTTCTTACTGTAAACAAACCTATGGAAACAATAGAATAGGTTTCACAACCTAGACGTTCTCAGAAGTGTTGAACCCAGAAGCTCCATTTCGTCCCTTCCACATTGTTCCCACTAAATGAAGGGAATGAGTAGAGATTTCGAATTGGATGCTTGATATTCATTCTTTTGACTCTCAAATCATCTTGAATGGAATTCAGGACCTTCACATAAGAATATATGTAGCTGCAATATGATCTTAAATGGTTGTACAATAGCCTTCAATACATGTAAGAGAGAGTGGAAGAGATACTGGAACAATAATGGCTAAGGGGAGCATCACATAAAGCAAGTTTGAGGCACATCACTCAACAAGAGAAGCTAAATCTCTCACATTCAATTACAAAATGGTCAAAATATGTGAATTGGAGTTGGAATCATTCTTTTATAGAATTTTAGGTTGACCCGCTGAGTAAGTTGAATGGATTGGTGACCTGTGAGAACCCTTCCACATGGGAAACCCATGAGTGGATATACTTGCCTTGATTTTTGTTAGAAAAACAAGATCGCAGAGCAATAACAATAAACAGAAATGCAAATATAATCACACATACACATTACAAGAGAGACACAGATATATCGTGGTTCACCCAACTTGGGCTACGTCCACACTGAATTTGCCAGTCCTTATTATTATTACCATCCAGCAAGATGAAGGGATACAACCTGCAGCACAACCACTGCACTTCCTCTTCTCTGTTTCACAGTCTCTCTCCTGATCTCAAAGATCTTTACAATACATAAAACCTAATACATCATCCCTAGCCGTATTAAAATGTCTTTATTTTATAAGGGAAATACAATGGGAAAATACCATGGGATACCCAAAACCATGGACCCGCAAAACAGCTGGCGAAAACAGCCCCAAAAATTTTCTTCGAGGGCGTTGCCCCTGGACCCCCCAACCAGGGGGGATGGTCCCCCCTGGAACCCCATGGGGGGGGCGATGCCCCCCCACACCCCCCCGCTGAGGTGAGTGTACAATCCACCTACATATCATATAAAACTGGGGTACAAACATGGTTGATACAATATCATCTATGAGACTGGAAGATCTGGCTCCACAACCAACAATCTCCCACTTGGAGACTGATCACAGCAACTCCACCGCTGCTGCACTTTCTGGACTTGGACTTGGCAAATTTCTCCTCTTGACCTTCATGCTAGAAGGCCAACTGAAACCGAGCATGAACTCAGTTTCTCTCTTGTCACTACCTTTGTGAACATGTCTGCAAGATTCTGGCTAGTATGTATCTTTTCCAGCTTTAACAGTTCATCTTCCAGAACATAGCGTATGAAATGGTACTTGAGCTGTATATGTTTGGTCCTGGAATGGAATGTTGAGTTCTTTGCAAGGTGAATGGTACTCTGGCTGTCACTATACAATCTGCTATCCTTCTGCTTCTTACCCACTTCCTCCATAAATTGTTAAATTTTCAGAATTTACTTCAATCTGATCTAGGATCTTAACTGAGAGAACAACATGTACAGCATATCTACAGCATATCAATCATGGAGACAATAATGCAAGCACACAAGAGACACAAAGATTTACTTGGGGAAAACCATAAAGGTGAAAAACCCCAATAACTTCCTCAGAGATAGATAGAGCAATGATACAACCAACCATGAGAGATAGACATAACCTAGAAGCAGATCCTCCTCCTCCATAAGTGCGCCACTCCTCCTTGAGTGCATGAGTGAGAAGTGAGTGAGTAAATAGAGTGCCTCCCGCACTCTATTTATACTTGACTTGACTTGCCTTTTTACCTAACTCATGTAGGCTCGAACTTAACCACATAACATAATGCTGACTGGGCTGACCCCCAATAGGGTGGTCTAATAACCCTTTGACCCACATGGCCGACCCCCAATAGGGTGGTCTAATAACCCTTTGACCCACATGACTTATACAGGGCCGACCCCAAACAAGGTGGTCTAATAACCCATCAAGTATAAGTTACGACACTTACAATATAAATAACGACACTTCCGTATAGAGGAATAATAACATCTCTATAGGAATACAATATACATATATGTGAAATACATTCCGAAGTTACATATACATCAACACTCCCTCTTAACTAGGAAGGTATTTCTCAGCACAGTTCTTCTAGCACAAGTCATCTTCTCTGGATCATCATCACTAGATAATCGTCATCGAGTCATCATCATCGTCACTGCTGCTGCAATCTCAATCAATCTCTGAATCTACTCGTCATAGGAAGTTCTACAGAGCCAGTCCTTTATTATACTGGATGTAGGCCCACCACCTGTAGGTCTTCATCATCACTGGCCATACTGTGGAATCCTCAGGACTTATTACGTGCGTCACAAAACCTGGTTGCAGCATCCCAGGCTATTACGAGCACACAGCTCTACCTGTAGGATCTCCCAGGAGCACATTACATGTGACCCATCACAAAACCTGGCTGAAGCATCCCAAGCTGTTACGAGCACGCGGCTCTACCTGTAGGATCTCCCAGGAGCACATTACATGTGATCTCACCACAAAAACCTGGCTGAAGCATCCCAGGCTATTACGAGCACACAGCTCTACCTGTCAGATCTCCCAGGAGCACATTACATGTGGTCCACCACAAAACCTGGCTGAAGCATCTGAGGCCTTTTTCATCCTATCCAGATCTCCCAGGAGCAAATTACATGTGGTCATGGAAAAACCTGGCTGAAGCATCTGAGGCCTTTTTCATCCTGTCCAGATCTCCCAGGAGAAAATTACATGCCATAGGACAAAACCTCGCAAGAGCATCTGCCAGATATCCCAGAGCACCGAATTACATGCCATTAGGAAAAACCGCGAAAGACTAACTGCAGATCTCCCAGGGCACAAATTACATGTCCTCCCAAGCAAAACCTCGCAAGAGAATTTGACAGATGTCCCAGGGCACCGAATTACATGCCATAGGCAAAACCTCGAAAGACCATCTGCAAATATCCCAGGGCACAAATTACATGCCATAGGCAAAACCTCGAAAGACCATCTGCAAATCTCCCAGGGCACAAATTACATGCTTACCTGCACAACCTGATCCACGGCCACAAAGTATCATCTGATACTCATCATACATCATCCTGATGTACACATGATCAACCTGATCATCATCACTGCAACATCCTACTGCATGTCATCTGGAGAAGCTCGTCATCCATGATCGTCCTGATCATACAATGCATCCATCTGATGCACACATAGATACATGATCCACACAATGTATCCATCAATCATACATGATCTACCTGATCATACAAAGATACATGATCCACACAATGTACCCATCAACATACATGATCTACCTGATCATACAAAGATACATGATCCACATAATGTATCCATCAGCATCCATGATCTACCTGATCATACAAAGATACATGATCCACACAATGTATCCATCAGCATCCATGATCTACCTGATCATACAAAGATACATGATCCACACAATGTATCCAACAGCATCCAACATGATGCGTTCATACAAAATACATACACATGATCCAACCGATCATATCCAGCATCCAACATGATGCGTACATACATATAAATGATCCAACTGATCATATCCAGCATCCAACATGATGCATTCATACAAAATACATACACATGATCCAACCGATCATATCCAGCATCCAACATGATGCGTACATACATATAAATGATCCAACTGATCATATCCAGCATCCAACATGATGCATACATACATACATATAATGATCCAACTGATCATATCTAAGCAGAAACCAGAACATCATCCTGATGTTCATCATCCAGCGCTTACATCCACAGCCATGTGGAGGGTTCCCCTTCCAACATGCTTGGAATGGCTTCAACAAATGTGTCCATCACTTCTTCCTCGAAGTATCCTTGATCTCAAGCACGCCAAGCCTCTCTCTGAAGTACTTGAACTTCACCCTGGCTAGTGGCTTCGTCAGCACATCTGCAATCTGCTCGTCCGTCGCAACATACAGGAGCTTCACAACTCCTCTCTGCACCATATCCCTGATATAGTGATATTTGATCTCTATGTGTTTCGACCTGTCATGAAACACTGGGTTCTCGGACATCTTCACACAACTTTGGTTATCACAGAAGATACCAGTAGTATCCAACGGGAGATCAAATAACTCAGACAATAGCTTCCATAGCCATACTGCCTCACAACTAGCTGAACAGGATGCAACATACTCTGCCTCAGCTGTACTTAGTGCCACGCAAGACTGCTTCCTGCTAAACCAAGAGATCACACTTGATCCCATACTGAAGCAGCACCCAGATGTGCTCTTCCTATCTGCAGCACTGCCATCCCAATCTAAATCAACATAACCCTGCAGGTTAAACTTTTGATTCACTTCATACTTGAACCCATAATCCACTGTACCCTTCAGGTACCTCAGAACATGCTTTACAGCAACCAGGTGAACACTCCTCGGATCCGTCAGGAACTGGCTCAATGTGTTCACAGCAAAGCAAATGTCTGGTCTCGTGTTCGTCAGGTACATCAAGGACCCAATCATCTGACAATACATAGAGACATCAACCAGCTCAGATGAAGCATCACATAGAAGCTTCAAATTCGATGCCATAGGTGTGACCATGGCCTTGCAATCCATCATCTCGAACCTCTTCAGGATCTCTACTGCATACTTCCCTTGTCCAAGGAAGATTCCTTCTGCACTCTGCCACACCTCCATGCCAAAAACAAATAGTACATCATCCCCAAGTTCTTCATCTCGAACTCGGTAGTAAGCTTCCTCTGCGTGTCGACAATCAATCTATGTTCACCATACCAAGTTCTGCACATATATGATTTCCTATCATGTGTCTCAGAACCAAGTGGCTACTCCACATACACTTCTTCAACTACACCATTCAAGGAAGCTGTCTTGAATCCATCTGGTGTATCTTCTATTTCATTACTTTTATATTTCTCTATGCTGCCATCTGCAACATGCTTGATCTGATAGTTCCATTTGGAAGTCACAACAGACTTCCCTTCAGCTCTTGGGACCGCATCCCAAACATGGTTCTTCATGTTCGACAGATCATGGCATTCTTCCCGTATCTTGGGAACTTCAATATCTTCAATAGATAATTTTGTTGCTGAACAAATGTTGTAGTTCTTCTTTTGTAGGTGATGGCATACGATCTTTCCTACACAATAAGTTAAATTGCATGATTAGAAAACGTCTCATAGTTTTCAGAACAAATTCTTACACATAAATAAATATGTCATACAGTCATGCAATTATCTTAGCCAATGCTTCAATACAACATTTATCCATATTCTATAACTTTCTAGATGCCTTCCAATCTCTACCAGAACATTGTTCAGAGTGTGCGCAACTCCCAACATGTCAGCAAAGAGGTTTCATTCTAGATAAGTAGCAATGGAATGTTGTACAGTGCCATAGGCCACTTACCCATGTATATTAGTAGTATACTGTTCATCAATGAAACTATTCTAATATGCACAATACATATCCTAAATCTAGGAACATGAGCATATGCATCATTGAACAATTTTATTTAAACAGACAAATATGCAAGAAATTAAAATACTTATCTTTGTTTGTTCGTTGGGTGGACTCCCTCTGAGTCTTTGCTTCCTTACGGGAGCTGCTGGAGTCCTAATCTGAAGTAGCTTCTTCTACACCTTTCTGTTGAGGAAAGATGGTCAATTCCCTCTGAATATCTGCATCCTTGCAGAAACTACTGAAGTGTGCTCCTTTGCTTTCTTGCAGGAACAACTGGAGTGTGCTCCCTCTTGATCTTTGCTTCCTGGATTACCTGTCCTTGAACTTACATTCATCCTTGGTCCCGATGCATGCTTATTGTGTTATCCTCTAGGTCTCATACATAATCAAACATTCATTAGTATTATCAAAACACAATAATCTCAAGCATGTATAGTCAGGATTAATTCAAACACAGATAATAAACATTAGTATTCAAGGTTTCAAGGAAGTCTTCTTTTATTCATACATATTCTTATTTAATCATAAGACTCTTCTAATTAGTTAGATCATCAATGCATAAACCCGTGATTACTCAAACCTATACCTTCATGATTCTTCTGGTTAGTCATATCATCAATTATGGTAAGAAACATAATATGCATACAGCCATGACTTATTCAAACCTATGACTTCATGAATAATCATTATCAAACAACACAACAGTATAAGATCCTAACACAAGGTAGGATTCTATCTTGATATAGGAAAAACATACCTGGATTAGCATGCTAGCTAGTTATGTCTAACATACTCACATGATGTCTTCTTGTTCTTCTTCAATGACTTGTGCTAGTAACCTGTATATCTCATAGGTTAACCATTATAAAACCAATTTATACATACCTCGTAAATGGATCTTCTATGAGATCCATGACAATGGATGAATCTTTGTCCTCATGTCATCATGATCATATGTTCTTGAACTGGAACATGATTTGTCTTTCTTGGTGTACCTTTCATGTTAGTAGACAACATAAACCTCATACAACACCATAACGCATTAGTACAACCATAAGTGTTAACACCCTAATCAATGAATATCTTCTATCATGCATTCATAATTTTGTTAAGGTGATACGACAAATCAAGACTGTACTAACTGTAATAACATGAAGACAAACATACCATAAACTTAATCATGAACAAATCTCAAAACATACCTCAATGAGTCATACCTGTCGAGATCGCTTGTAATCTTCTTATGTAAGGCCTTAGCCTCATCTCCCTCTGAAACAGAAACTCCTTCACTTATGCAGGTGACCAATCCATCTTCTTCTAGGATTAACCCTATCCACTTGATTTGCAAGAACTGAACCTGGAGTTGGATATGGGTTTGTCATAGAAACCCCAAAAATTCAAACTTTGAATTTCAAACTTTTGAAAGGATAGAAATATGCGCCTTGATGAGCTGATCAAACTGGTATATTTAGAATTTGAAAACTGCAAAGTTTCACTCCTCAATTTTGCCTTTGAAACTTTCGGATTCACTCGACGTGACCCTAAACTGGGGTTTGATGAAGCCCACTCTTCTGCCCAATCAAAAGATTTGAACCAAAGCTCTAAGCTTCTATTTTTCTGAGGAGCTTCCAGCCGTGGTCACAGATTTCAAAAATTCCCATTTTTACAGAAGCCCTAATTTTCCACTTTTCTGATCAAAGTCCCGAACTAGGGCTTGATCAAGCCTGGCCTTCTGCCCAGCCAAAAATTCTGATCTTGGTCTCTAAATTTTTATTTTGATTAGTAGCATTCAGCCGTGGTCTCCGATTACAAAAATTCCAACTTTCTACGAAGCCCTAAATTTCGGAAGCCATGAATGAAGGTACTCAAAAATAATTATGTTTTGACAAAAACATGTACCTGATTTTTTCTGGTGTAACTACAAACTTTTCAATCCACAGGGTCTGAAAAAGTTTCCTGAGATATCCTGACCTGTTATCTTTCCATCCTAACAGGTCTGACCTCAATTGGATTCTCTGAGAGAGATTTATGCCAAATGTCGCAACGTGACCTGTTTTGGGATAAAACAGGAGAGCGAACTTGTACGGGGTGCCATGTGTCATTGTTTGAACTTCGGCCTCTGAAAAAGTTTCCTGAGATAGCTCGGCCTGTTATATTTCCATCCTGACAGATCTGACCTCAATTGGATTCTCTGAGAGAGATTTATGCCAAGTGTCGCAACGTGACCTGTTTATGGGATAATACATGATAGCGAACTTGTACGACGTGCCACGTGTCACTAGTGCATCTTCGGCCTCTGAAAACGTTTTTTTAGATAGTACAGTCTATGTACTACCTGTTACTTTTCACGAAATTTCATTTGGATCTTCCTAGCCCAAGTTATGACCTTTTTCCCAAGGTCACCTGATTTTGACTCAGATCTGGAAGAGGCAGAAACCCTATATTGTACAAATCATAAATCACAAAGTAAAACGAATTAGAGGTTGTCCTTTGTACACAAGGTACCTGGAGATTTAATATTCGTCCTGTAACAATTTCAGATCTGAAAACGTCACCAAAACGGATTTATAGCGAAAGTGCTACGATGACTGGTTTTTGCTATATCAAGCCCTAGCATCGTAAGTGCAACAAGTGTCATACATGCCATATCATGCCTTCTTTCAGGCTAGCTCTGATACCATGTTAAATTTTTAGAATTTACTTCAATCTGATCTAGGATCTTAACTGAGAGAACAACATGTACAGCATATCTACAGCATATCAATCATGGAGACAATAATGCAAGCACACAAGAGACACAAAGATTTACTTGGGGAAAACCATAAAGGTGAAAAACCCCAATAACTTCCTCAGAGATAGATAGAGCAATGATACAACCAACCATGAGAGATAGACATAACCTAGAAGCAGATCCTCCTCCTCCATAAGTGCGCCACTCCTCCTTGAGTGCATGAGTGAGAAGTGAGTGAGTAAATAGAGTGCCTCCCGCACTCTATTTATACTTGACTTGACTTGCCTTTTTACCTAACTCATGTAGGCTCGAACTTAACTAAATAACATAATGCTGACTGGGCTAACCCCCAATAGGGTGGTCTAATAACCCTTTGACCCACATGGCCGACCCCCAATAGGGTGGTCTAATAACCCTTTGACCCACATGACTTATACAGGGCCGACCCCAAACAAGGTGGTCTAATAACCCATCAAGTATAAGTTACGACACTTACAATATAAATAACGACACTTCTGTATAGAGGAATAATAACATCTCTATAGGAATACAATATACATATATGTGAAATACATTCCGAAGTTACATATACATCAACATAAACCTCTGCAACCAAATCATCTCTTTACTAGCCTCTGTAATGGCAACATACTCTGCTTCTGTTGTTGAAAGTGCAACAACCTTCTGTAGTTTCGAAATCTAGCTTACTGTTGTTCCACCTACAGTAAACACATACCCTGTGGTGCTCCTCCTGCTATCCTTGTCACCTGCCATATCTGCATCAACATATCCCTGTAGAACAGTGTCTGAACCTCCAAAACATAATGCCTCAGTGGTAGTACCTCTCAAATACCTGAGAATCCACTGTACTTCCTTCCAATGTTCTTTACCTGGATTGTTCATATATCTGCTCACAACTCCCACTGCATGTGCAA
Organism: Larix kaempferi; assembly: GCA_027924585.1. Taxonomy (NCBI): domain Eukaryota; kingdom Viridiplantae; phylum Streptophyta; class Pinopsida; order Pinales; family Pinaceae; genus Larix; species Larix kaempferi. The sequence goes on along the minus strand of BSBM01000597.1, from coordinate 4,755,354 downwards.
TATCTGGTCTTGTGCACACCATGGCATACATCAAGCTGCCAACTGCTGACTGATAGGGAATCTTGGACATGTAATCTGTCTCTTCTTGTGTCTTGGGACACATTTACTTACTTAGACTGAAATGGCTAGCCAAAGGTGTACTTACAGGTTTTGCATTCTGCATTCTGAACCTCTCCAACATCTTTTGTATGTACTCACTTTGAGACAATGTCAATTTGCGATTTTTCCTGTCTCTTGTTATTCTCATACCAAGGATTTGCTTTGCAGCACCCAAATCCTTCATCGCAAATGAATTAGCTAGCTTCCTTTTGAGTACATTTATATCCTGCATGTCAGACCCTGCAACAAGCATGTCATCCACATACAATAACAAGATAATATATCTTCCATTGTCTAGCTTCTTGAAATAAACACAGTGGTCAGAATGACACCTACTATAGCCTTGTTCTGTCATAAACCTGTCAAACTTTAGATACCACTGCCTTGGAGCTTGCTTTAAGCCATACAAGCTCTTTTTCAACCTGCATACCAGATCCTCCTTACCTTTGACCTCATACCCTTGTGGCTGCTGCATATATATTTCTTCCTCCAAATCCCCATGGAGGAAGGTTGTTTTTACATCTAACTGTTCAAGATGCAAATCTTCTACCGCCACTAGACTTAAGATAGTCCTAATTGAAGTCATCTTAACAACAGGAGAAAATATTTCATCAAAATCTATACCTTTCTTCTGTGCAAACCCCTTTACAACAAGTCTGGCCTTGTACCGCTTTGTACCTCCTTCTTCTTCCTTCAACCTGTAGATTCATTTGTTTTGCAATGCTCTTTTACCAGCAGGCAACTGAACCAAATCCCAAGTCTGGTTTCCTACCAATGAGTCCATCTCCTCATTCATGCCTTGCTCCCACTTCTTTCTAGTTTCCACCTGCATTGCTTCTTCATAACATTCTGGTTCACCAGAATCAGTCATCAATAAATAGAACATTGAAGGAGAGTATCGTTCAAGGAGTCTACTTAACCTGGTAGATCTTCTTACAGTTGCAGGAGTTTCAGGTACTTGCTGCTGCTCTTGATTTTCTGGCACCTTCGAAACTTCATTTTCTTTAATTTCATCAAGCACTATGTACTCTGTGTTTTTCTTTTTCTGTTTCTTTCCCTGCAACTGATCTTTATACATGACCTTTTCATTGAATATCACATCTCTACTCCTGATGATTTTGTTATTTTCATAATCCCATAAACGATAACCAAATTCATCAACCCCATATCCAATAAAGGTACATTTCTTGGATTTAGCTTCAAGCTTTGTTTTATTTTCTTTATCAATATGGACAAATGCTTCACAACCAAACGTTCTCAGAAATGATTAGTTTACCTTTTTATCTGTCCATGCTTCCTCTGGAATACCACCATCCAAAGCACTTGAAGGTCCTCTATTTATTAAATAAACAGCAGTATTTACAGCATCCGCCCAAAACTGTAAGGGCAACCCTGCATGTAGTCTCATACACCTTGAACGCTCCATGATCATTCTGTTCATCCTTTCTGACACACCATTTTCCTGTGGTGTTCCTGGGACTGTCTTCTCTCCACGAATCCCATGGTATGAACAGTAACTATCAAACTCCTTGCCGTAGTACTCACCTCCATTATCAGATCTAAGACACTTCAATCTTTTTCCTGTCTCATTCTCAACCAAAGCTTTCCACTTCTTAAAAGTAGCAAACACATCAGATTTCTGTCTAATGCAATAAACCCAAGTTTTTCTAGTTGCATCATCAATAAATGTAACATAATAATGAGAGCCACCAAGAGATTGTACTTGAGCCGGTCCCCATATATCTGTATGCACAAGCTCTAATTTTTCATTCTTCTTATGTTTCTCAACCCTGAGAAATCTGACTCTCTTCTATTTTCCATAAACACAGTTTTCACAGAATTCCAAACTTACCTGCTTCAAATCTGGCAGCAACTTCCTTGAGTGGAACATTCGCATCCCCTTCTCACTCATGTAGCCAAGCCTATGATGCCACAATGCTGTATCTGTTCCTGTGGAAGCTAAAGAGATAGAATGGTTAGTATTATGAGGACATAAATACAACGTACCTACTCTGTCTCTTTTTGCTATCACCATTGATCCTTTAGTGATCTTCCACCACTTTTCTCCAAACGTAGATAGACAGCCGCCATCTCCCAACTGCCCTGTTGAGATCAGATTTCTTTTCATAGCAGGAATATGCCTAACTTCTTTCAACAACCAATCAATTCCATTTTTAACTTTTATCCATACCTTACCCATTCCAACAATTTTACATGGCTCATCATCACCCAATAAAACATGTCCAAAGTCGCCAGGAACATACTCATGAAAGTATTTCCTATGGGGTGTAGCATGACATGAAGCTCCTAAATCTACTACCCAATAATCACTAGTATTATCTAATGCAAGAATCAAAGCATCTTGTAACACATCACCTGCTACATTTGCTTCCTGGGTAGTCTCCTTCTATGCATCTCCTTTCTTCTTTAGAGATTTGCAGTCTTTCTTCAGATGTCCTTTCTTTCCATAGTTCCAGCACTCTATCTTTCCCAGTCTGGACTTGGATCTGCCCGTTTTAGACTTTCCACAATTACCTTGGCTCTTTCCTCTCTCCTTTTGTCTTCCCCTGCTCTCCATGGTCAACGCATTACCTGATGTCTCACCTGTGCTTTTTATTCGCATTTCCTCGCTAAGAATAATACCAATAACATCATCAAATTTCAAGGTGTTTGAACCAGAGACAGAGTTACTTACAACCATGACCAAGCTATTCCAGCTTTCTGGCAATGAACACAAGATTAGAAGAGCCCTAACCTCATCATCAAAGTTCACACTTACAGAACTTAGCTGATTTGTAACCGTATTAAACTCATTTAAATGATCAGTAACAGATCCACCTTCAGACATCTTCATATTAAATAAACGATTCATTAGAAATACCTTGTTGGAGGCCGAGGGTTTTTCATACAGCTTACCCAATGCTTTCATCAAACCCTCTGTTGTCGTTTCTTTTGAGATATTGAAAGCCACCGACGAAGCCAAGCTCAACCGTATTGTTCCCAGAGCCTTTCTGTCAAGAACCTCCCATTCTTCGTCCTTCATAGCCGTTGGCTGCTTTTCTTTTCCTCCCAACGGTAGGAATAGATCCTTCTGGTACAGATAGTCCTCCATTTACATCTTCCATAACCCGAAGTTTTGGCCGTTAAACTTCTCGACCTTAAACTTTCTTTCTTCTACCATTGCTCCCACTCGAACCAAAAACCCTAGCTTCCTGCGGGTTTAACTGCCAAATAGACCTTTGGCTCTGATACCAATTGTTAGAAAAATAGGATCGCAGAGCAATAAAAATAAACAGAAATGCAAATATAATCACACATACACATTACAAGAGAGACATAGATATATCGTGGTTCACCCAACTTGGGCTACGTCCACACTAAATTTGCCAATCCTTATTATTATTACCGTCCAGCAAGATGAAGGGATACAACCTGCAGCACAACCGCTGCACTTCCTCTTCTCTATTTCACAGTCTCTCTCCTGATCTCAAAGATCTTTACAATACATAAAACCTAATACATCATCCCTAGCCGTATTAAAATGTCTTTATTTTATAAGGAAAATACAATGGGAAAATACCACGGGATACCCAAAACCATGGGCCCACAAAACAGCTGGCGAAAACAGCCCCAAAAATTTTCTTCGGGGGCGTTGCCCCCGAACCCCCACCGGGGGACCACTGGCCCCCAGACCCCCCAACCAGAGGGGATGGTCCCCCCACACCCCCCCGCTGGGGTGAGTGTACAGTCCACCTACATATCATATAAAACTGGGGTACAAACACGGCTAATACAATATCATCTATGAGACTGGAAGATCTGGCTCCACAACCAACAATTTTTCCTTAACATATTTTCTTTCCTTTGGAAACTGTGCCCCCCTTTGTCTCAAGATGCTTCTTACTTTGTTAGATTTTCCTGCTTTGTAAACTGAGCTCCCTTTTAGAAACTACGCCCTCCTTAGCTTTTCCTGGATATTTTTAATTTCTTGATTTTGGAAACTTCTTACACCTTCCCTACTTTTCATATTTTGTTATTTTTCTTACCTCCAGTTCCATTTTAGAAACCTTATCCTCATGAGGGCTCCCTCTTGGCCCACTTGCTCAAGAGTTAGGAATAATTATTTATAAAACTAGACTTAGGATCATTTTTATTATAAGCATACATAAAATGAAATAAATTTATCTCCCTACGGGTTATTTTGTCCCCTTTACCCCTAGGAACTAAATGAGGCAAAATTGGGGACATGACACCATGGATCGCTTGTCTTGAACAACTCAGAAATAATGATACATCATATAAATATTCAAATCTAAAAGAACAACAATACGGAGCTATAGACCGCTTGGTTGCTAGTCTAGTTTTCATTACTTACATTCAACATAAAAATAAAACTATACTTTTGCAGAGTTCTAGACAAACATGATAAAATTCATTTTATTCTTTTAACATAAAACAAAAGCTATATGTTTGTAGATTTGCTCAATAAATATGGATAAATCTCATCACATATACCAATACAAAACTACAGCGATACTTTTGTGGATCGACTGCTCAAATACTCAAAATAAAATTTAAAACATGTTTTCAATCAAACTAAGACAATAGTAATGTAGATCGTTCGATCGGCTTCGCCTATAATGAAAACAAATCTTACAAATATTCTAAATCAACCCCATGCTTTAGATCAGAGGTCAACTCGAGAGCAGCTCGTTCGACAAATATTGCATATTTCACATAAACTAAAACTATACTTTAATGGAAATCTAACTCGTATCCATGGAATACTAATCAATTATAAATTAAACAATGTTGTCGTAAACTGTTTTGATGAATTTGAGCTAATATCCAATACATATCTTCGATATAAACAAGAATAACATTACCGTAAAATTACTTTGGTAAATCTGAGTTGGTATTCGCTACTTATATTCAATATAAAAAAGAAAACCATGTTACCATGGATAAATTACTTTATAAATTTAAGCTAACATTCATTGATTAAATCCAATATAAACAAAAACAATGAAAAACCTGCCACTAAGGATTGATCCATAGTATAACATCTAACCGAGATACTTTTTTCCATTGGTGCAATCATTAAACAAACAAGAAATAAAACACTTACTTGAAAATGGAAGAGGAAAAACACTTGGAGCTTCCCACTTCCTCCCAACCGTAGAAGAGGACAGCCACACTTACTTTCCCAACTTCACCCTCGAGCTGGATCACTACCATAGACCAATGAACTTAGCTAAGCCAATATGAATGCAACACTCTTTCCAAGAGTGTGTAATAGATTCAAAGGATGGACTTTCAAATAGAGACAGAGTACTCAACAACTTTCCCTCAACATAACAACAATTTCTCTCTATGCACCACACAATGTCCCATGTCTTCTCAGTGCACCATTATATAATTTTTTCCTAGTTCTTGTGCCATCTCAATCAAATATCAAGCAAATATGTTGATCCCTACAATTATGGATCTGGTCGGTTTGGTGATATTTTGACTTGGATTTTATTGATACCAAATATCTTTCTTGCTATCCACTTGTTCATTGTCTCATGATGGTGTCCTCTCTTTCAACTGGTGGCTCCAAGTGTATATTTTTATTAATAATAAAATAATATTTATTGTGCATAATATACACCCACATAAATGTGAGTATTTTTCCTCATAGATTTTTATAACTCTTTTACAAAATAAATGTATGGAGAATATATTTCAAATAAAAACATCAAATAAATAATTCAAAAGTCTTGGGAGTGTTATAGGTAGATCCAAATGCAATCCCCTTAATTCAAAATTTAGCAAGCCGATGAAAATAAACACATCATATTCCCTGATGGAGCATAAAAGGTAATCTAGGGGAGACTAGTGTGGGGCAGAGGGGTTTTCTATGACTCTAAAGGATGAAAATACCTAGAATATACGTTGGGACTTGGTATCACCGTGAACAATGAGGTGGAAGTGCTTTTTTTTTGTAGCACCTAAATGATATCAAACAGATGGTTTTCATTTCAATTATAATCATAAGATTTATATTCCATTGAACTCTCCCTCTGAACCTACCTCTTTCCAAACTTTGTCAATGAGTAGTATATGTTTGGGAGAAATTTGACACAATAGAATTCTAACCTGTCCTCCAAATTTCCAACTCAAGTCTCAAGGAATATAAGAAGGAAAAGTCTCAAGGAATATAAGAAGGAAAACTTGGGGGCTCTCCTTTGTGAGGGGTATCTAAGAAAAAAATATGGAGACATCTCATCACTTACCATTTTCCCCCTCCCATTAATATCATTAAATAGGGAACCTCTCACTCCAACATGTGCCATATCAAGTCAAACGTAAGAAGGAAGTCAACTATTCGACACAACATTACCTTGTATTATCACCATCCTTCTTCATATGGTGTAGTAAAGAATAATACAAAGGAAAGGACATATCATTCATATAAGATGGACTAGTGGGTGAGTTGTCTAGTTTAGGTCATGTCAGAGGCAAAGGGCATTATTTACTTATAGGTGAAGAGGATACAAACTCAACCAATGATGGAAATTTTGATCTCGAGCCACCTTAATCTTCACATGACAAAAACTAGGCCACACTACCATTGTTGCATTCGATGATGCATTCCATATGACTTGAAGGTCCTAGAAAAATGTCTAAAGTGGTGTGAAAAGGATGTGTCATAAATGAATTGTAACATCTCCTACTTAGTTATACAATTTAGCCATTGGAAAGAAGGATTTGAAATCTTGTTGAAGGAGAATAATAGGATTATGTATCAATGCGCAATTAAATATGGTGAGCATATTCTAAGTCTTAGAGAATGGGAGGTAGAGTCTCCCACCTTCATGAAAATATTTTAGGACAAAATAGGGGAAATGGCCTCCACTATCACATCGTTGTAGTCATTGGAGGATGCTTGGTGGCTCACTTCAACCTTCATCCTAACCTCATGGCATATCCCTTGCCTAGTACACTATAACATTTTGTAGACTCAACTTTATATGGCCTACCTAGCACTTCCATGGACCTTCCTGTTGTCTATCTTGTGCATGCTGCTAGAGCGTCTTAATTTAGACCTCTATGTCACTTCTATTGGAGATCTACCTAGGATGAATGTTAATAACATAATCATGATTGTGGAAATTAGACATGATAACCCAACAAATAAACTAAACCTAAATCGAAATACTACTCTAGGACTTTTTAAATTATACTAGTATTTCTTGAATTAGAGTATTTCAGTCATTTCGTGTGTTTATTAGGCTATTATGTTCAATGAGTACACCTATCGATCTAGTACACCTATGTCCAAATGAAGTTGGATAAATTTCTTGAATTAGAATATTTCATCCATTTTGTGTGTTTATTAGGCTAATATGTTCAATAGTACACCTATCGATTTAATACACCTATGTCCAAATAAAGTTGGATAAACAATTTTAGTTAATTTTTTAATGGAATATCAACAATGGAAGACTCAAGGGTAAGGTTTCCAAACCTACCTACCAACCAATTTTGTAAACCTTAATGTACTATTCAACCATATTTATTTAATATAAATTGTCTCTCTCTATAGAGAGAAAACATTGGAACCACAACCATTCTAATATATATATTTTTATCAATACTCTCTCTCTCTCTCTCTCTCTCTCTCTCTCTATATATATATATATATATATTCAAAGATAATCTTATCATTATGAGACATCTTGTCTTTCTTGAAATATTAAAAAGATGTTGGGAGACTCAACCAACAACCACATGAATATATAATAACCTCGAAAGAATTAAAAATATATATATATGAATTGCATACGTTGGATTTAAACCACCCTTGTATAATAAATTTTAAAAGTAATATTGTTTTCATATAAAACACTCACATGGAAGTTGATTACATGAAGTTTGGGGCTGCAGTCTCTTTAGAGAATCTTGGAGAAGGATTGAGCAAATCCAGAAGTGTTTCATAACTTACAATCTTAAAATTAAAAGCAATATGACATGTCCTATTCTCCTTATTGAAGTTGGTCTTTCCCCCATTGAGAGCATAGCTACGGCTGGGTACCTATTGTACAATAAAAATTTAAATAATATGGGAGACCAGATACTTTCAAAAATTGCTTTAAATTCAATTCAAAACCACCTAAGGCTCAAGTGAGGTTGGCATAAAGATTTCAAAGTCTCGGTTAAAGATGTGGGGGATTGACAAAAATGTCACTTTTCAAAATATAGATGATATTGAAAATATTATTAATTCGAAGTTTAAAGAGAAGCTCTGGTATAATGAAAATGTAGAGGATAAAAGAAAATTAAGATATTACAAGGAGGTCATTAACACTAATATTGAAGATCAAAATTATCGTGTTGCTTTAACTAGCCTAATGAAGAAGATCCACATAGATAAAATAAGAACAAACTCTCATGAGTTGTATAGTGAAACAAAGTGTTGGACCTTTCCTAAAACTTTGTGGGATGAAAGGATCTACCATCTATGTGAGACTATGAGTCTTGATGATGAAAAACACTTCCTGTTCGATTGCCTTGCATACACGCACATGATCTCAATTTCAAATTTTTTGTTATAATACAAATCTACCCAAACTTCTATCTCATCAAAATTATAGTAGTTTAGGAACGTTCCTTTCCAATTTTTTTAAGCACATAAATAAAACTGTAAAGCAAACCAAGTAATTCTTTACTATTAAATAAATAAATAAATAAATAAATAAAATAAGTCACAAATTTATATTATCATTGATAGATTTATTTTAATCTTCCACATTTTAATTTTATGTGGAAGGGGCATGGTTGTAGATATTTTATTCAAACAAAATTTCGAATATAAATTTCTTATTGGGAGATTAGAAATAAATTAAATTTAGAAGTCAAATATTGAGTTTCATATTTTAAAGCCATGATAGATGCCAATTTGTAAAGTTCTACATAGCCTTAAACAACCGGTTCTATATGTTAAGAAATTTGAAGTTCACAAATCTCAAGTTTCATCACACTTTTTTATAATGCTAATGTCATTGGAGATTTTAAGAAAACTTTTTTATAATGCTAATGTGATTGGAGATTTGAAGAAAACAATCTCTCATTAAAGATGTGAAGAAATCAATCTCAATTTATATATATTTCTTAATTTTTAAAAGGTTTTCAATTTTCTTCATGTGTTATTTATTTATTTTTTATAGTTTTTATACGATTTAAAATTTAACCAAAAAAATATAATTGGTAATAAATTTATTATTATTGATGATAACAATGATAATGGTGATAGTTATTAATGTCTACTAAAATTATTTTTATTTATAAATTAATATATATATATATATATGATTTTTTTTAAAATTTATTTATATACTTAAATAATTAAAAAACAAAATTTGGAGTAGACAAATTAGAAACCAAAATAATAATAAATAGAAACATGAAAGTTTTTATTCAAGATAGAAACCAAAATAGTAATAAATAGCAATTTGACACACTCTGGATCCTCTCCTAAAATTGTCAAGGCTTTCCATGGATCAAAGGTCCCAAGTTAAGTTGGATCCTGAGTGAAATTGATATTATATTACTGGTTGAAACTTGGAAGCACAAAGAATCCAAGTTCCTTGATATAGACGGATATGTCTTTTGGTCGATATGGAATAAACATTCATATCGTAAAGGCATTGGGGGTATAGCTTGCTACATTAGGAAGAATATATCCCCTCATGTTAGGCTTTATAACAAAGACCCTTACAACCAATTTATTTGGATAGAGATCACAAACATTAATAATGAAAAAACCTACATAGTCATTTTTTATTTATCCCCTATTAATTCCAACTTCTATAAAAAAAAATAGAAAAAAATTGTCCTTATATTGGTTTAGAACATGATATTTCTAGTCTAAGGAAGGAAGGAAATATCCTTTTGATGGGTGACTTCAATGCCCTAACTTGGAATAACCAATCTATTCTTTTAAGCAATTATTCCAACCCTAATCCTTTTTGGTTAGACGAAGGCCTTGAGCTAACTAATTGGTACAAAAGAAGTTCTGAAGATCTAGGTGCAAATTTATTCGGTTCTGAGCTAGTCAATTTGTGTAGTAACCAAGATTTATCATTTGCAATGGACTAACAAAATGGCCAAATTCTAGCCAGATGACTTGTATTCACGAGCTTGCAAGTACTGTGGTAGATTATGTTATTTCTGATATCCCTTTATACAACAATTTTGTGGATTTCAACATTTTAAACGACCATGAGCCTGACTCTGATCATAGGTCTTTAATTATAACTATCAATATTGCCTTGCATAGCGATCCCAAAGAGGAAAAGTATCATTGCCAAAAGCACATGATCTTCAATAAAAATAAAACCGACCTTTTTCTCCACGATTTAAAAAACGCTTTGTTTCATTTATCTAGTATGGAGAATATAGAAAATCTCTACCATAATTTTACCACAGCCCTCTCATCATCCACTAGCAAGTTCTCTATTGAAGTCTCAGTTAAAAAGAGAGATATTATAACCAACCCTTGGTATTATCAAGAGTGTAAAAATGCGAGAAAATAAATTAAGCAAGCTACTACATAATCGATAAAAATGGACAAGATAAATCACTACAAAACCCTAATTAAAAGAAAAAAGGCACTATCTTAGTACACGATAGGAAAATCTCTTACACCTATCCAAGGTGGCTCCTAAGAAATTATGGAGGCAAATTCTAACTCGCAAAACAAAAGAAGATAATAAGATTGCTTTAAAGGATTGGAATTCTTATCTTAAAAAAATTTACGAATTCTTGAATATCAAAGATAACATTCAAACCCTCCTTACAATGAAAGAGGTTTTCTCATTGGAAGACAAATATTTCGGGGTTAAGCGCTTAACAAATGGAAAATCCAAAGACATTGAAGGACACCAAGCAGAAACCTTAAAAATTGGGGGGCCTATCCTCATCCCGCACATCCACAAACTTTTTAATTTAGCAGTTAAGCAAGGGTTCTCTACACCTTGGACTCAAAGCCTCATTATTCCTATTTTCAAAAGTGGCGATAAAAATAACCCCTCTAATTATCGGACCATTATTATTAGCTCTCTCCTAGCCAAGTTATACGATATTATCTTAGAAAAGAAGATCAACGAATGTCTAGAGATGGAAGGTAAGAGGGATAAAGGCCAAGCAGGTTTTAGAAGGAATCATTCAACCACGGACACCTCATTATGCTTAGGATCATTGTAGAGGATTTTCGTAATAATAAGTTGGATATTTTTTGTTGCTTTGTTGACTTTAGGAAAGCTTTTGATACAGTGCCTAGAAATAATCTGTGGAATAGGCTAGAGGAGCTTAATGTTCCTTTTGAGTAGAGAGCTACCGCGATAAGGTTATACGAAAAGGTCATTGCCAAGTTTAAGAATAACGAGGGCTAGTCAATGGATATAAATTGTAATATTGGAGTTAAGAAAGGTTTCCCCCTCTCCCTACCCTTTTTTGCATTTACATCGATAAACTAGAAAGGTGTTTAGAAGAAGCAAGTTGTGTCGGCACGATCTTAGCTGGGATAGTTATCATCCTTCTACTTTATGCCGATGATATTGTTCTTATGGAAAGGTGCCCCTTTGATCTCAATAAACAATTAAGAATTCTCAAAGATTTCTGCTTTAACACGGGTATGACTGTTAATACCAACAAGACAAAAGTTATGATTATAAAATCTGAGAAAAAAACCTACGCAAATTTTATTTATGATAATAGTAAATTGGAGGAAGTGACTTTTTACAAGTATCTTGGAATTGATATTCATCACAAGCTCAATTGGAACCACAACATTGAGAAAAGGATTAATGGAGGATGTAAAGCTTATTTTGGTCTTGAAAATAATTGTAAATCGGCCAATCTGGTCATGTGGGATAAAAAGAAGTTCCTCTTTGAAAATATTTTCATCTTCGTTATCTTATACGGTTGTGAAGTATGGGGGTGCATCATATCTAGAGAATCTTGGAGAAAGATTGAGCAAATATAGAAGCGATTTATAACTTATAACCCCAAATTAAAAGCAACACCCCTTATCATATTCTCCTATTAGAAGTGGGTCTTTCCCCCATCGAGAGCATGGATATGACTAGGTACCTGATGTACAAGCACAAGATAAATAACATGGAAAACGAGAGACTTCTAAAATTGTTTTAAATTCAAGTCAAAACCAATTACGCCTCAAGCGGAGTTGGTGTAAATATACGATGGCTTGGTTAGACCATTGGGGCATTGATGAAAATGACACTTTGCAAAATATCGATAATGTCAAAAATATTTTGTTTTCTAAGTTTAAAGAGAAATTGTGGTGCGAGGAAAATTTAGTGATTAAGAAAAAACTGAGATACTATAAGGAGGTCATTAACCCTAATTTGGAAGATCAAAATTATCTCTCGATAGTAACTAGTTCAAAGAAGAAAATGAACATAGCCAAGATTAGAACAAACTCTCATGAGCTCCATAGCGAAACAGGGAGTTGGTCTATTCCCAAAACTCTGTGGGAGGAGAGGGTTTGGCATCTTTGTGAGTCTGTGAGCATTGAGGATGAAAATCACTTTCTCTTAGAGTGTCCTACTTACACCCACATTAGATATGAATTCTATAGTATTTGTTACAATACAAACCGTTCTAACCTCCTGATTTTCCAAAACTATAGTGATCTTGGAAAGCTTATTTCCAAGCTTTTTGGGCATAGGAACAAAAGTTTAAAGCAAACCAAGTAATAACCTTCTTACAGTCTTATAGACCAAAATTGGTCTCAGTGAATGTTAATCATCATAATCAATATGTTATTTATTTATTTTCTTTTAAACTGATTATTATAATTATTTTTAAGTTTCACTTCTTTTAATTCAATTTTCAATTTGTGTTGGAAACTTTTTTTTTTCATATATATTTTGTTGTTCGTCCGTTACATTAAAGGTGGACGGGGAGATTTTTAATTAGTATGGTGATCTTGTTCCATGATATGTGTTAGAACATATCTTTGAGATTGTAATTTAACATAAAAAGGAAATAAAATATGTTACATAAAGGAATTATATTTATTAATTTATTAATTATTTAAATAATATTGTATTTTAATAAATTTAGTATATTAGAATTATATGATTTTAAAATAATATAAGTAATTAATTATTATTTTCAAGGTTTGATAAATTAAAATTGGTTTTAGTGGATGCTAACGACTATTATTATTAGATAATTTAGATAAATATAGTTTGGATGCTTTGATTTATAGTAATAAAATTTGATCTAGAAGTATTTAATTTTAACTCATTTTTATTGTATAAATTCACTTTGTTTGCTAGTTTGTCTGTGATTTGCAGGATTGGTCTGTGGTTTAAGAAACTATGCTCCGAGGGCATCTAAGCCTTCAAGATCAATTGGGGATCGCACTTGTCCTAGGCCACACCAACCCTTAACATGGTTGGATTTTTAAGTGTCTTCTCCTGACTACCTTCTGGGGTTTGAACTCGAGTTTCCATGCAGAACGAAGTCCATCAAAACCAACCATGCTAGCAGGATTTGGCATTGTGTGAATTGACATTCCGTATGAAATAAAACACATATTAATAGGATATTAATACTCCTTATCTTATTTCTACTTCGCAAAATGTTATTATTAATATTTCCTCCCGATACATTTTTTCAAATAAAATAACCTCATATTTTGATGTAGTGGGACAATGCCTCCTGACAAGTCAAGGTATAAATGCAACAAAACAAATCCACTCTATTTTCACAAATCTCTATAATATGAATCCATCACATATAACAATAATTAACAGAATTAATTACTTAGAAATGAACCACAACATAACTTTGCAAAGTTTTATTATGAAATTACCCAAGATCTTAAGCCTCCATTATAATAATTTGAAGAGACTACTAGTATCTCTATCTTATGTACTCAATTGATGTCAGTACAAACACTCTTCACATGGATATAATTTTCCAATATAAACTAAAAGAAAAAATCACCTAGCACTTATATCCACCACCACAACCACATATATCCACCACCACAACCACAAATTAGAGATTTTCCTTAGAGGCCAAGGGTATCTTCGTTATTCATTGATAGATAAATTTATACACATAAATTGGAAGGTAAATGTCTTCACCATTTCACTTGCCATCAAATGAGATGATTAATGAATTGATCCATTGCCTCCCAAGAGTTATTGTTCTGATCCTTTGGAATTACGACAGTCTTTAATTTCATTCTCATGTATGTGTGATGTGTTAGCTTAAGCTATTTTATTTTATATTTTAGTAGTTGACCTTTCAAATTTTTATGTGATTGAAAATATGTCTTGACTTTATTATAAATATTTATACCACAACCTTGAATTCTTTCATAGAAAAAAATATTATTTAAACTAAGAGGCGATCATTTTTAGCTCCCTATCTACACAAATTTTCTTATAACTAAATTTCTAAGTTTTCAAGTGCTAGGAACATAAATAAGTTTTATTTTTGGAGTTGCAAGTTGATGACATGCTTCAAGGCTCTCAATTGAAATTAATTCTTGGATTTGTAGCAATGCCTACAGTAGTTTCTGTAAAATATATGAAAATACTATAAAATCAATGTCTAACTACTAAAAGAAAATAGATGTACACGATAGTTGGATAAAGTAGGGATGCCCTTGCATCAAAATCCTCTGGTTGAAAATTTTGAAAATCTTACAAAAAAAAATGAAAAAAAATATGTAGACTAAACATCCTCATCTAACCCTCACTACTCCTCCTAACATTTGAAACATTTATTTCAATTTCCTAACCCATTATTATTCTATATCTACCCCACTTTTTAAAATCTCTCCCATTCTTCATCAATATGTTCCAAAAGGTTGTATTACCTCCTTTTTATATTAATTAATTATATTCCCTTTTAATTTTTTCTTTTAAATGTATCATTAACCACTAATAAAGTTTTTAATATTATTTCTTCTTTAATTCCTTTTTAATCTTACTCTTATTCATTCTTTTCATATTAGTTTTATTCCTTTATTTATGATTTTAATCATTCTTACATTTTGTCTTCCCTCACCTTAAGCCTAAATATTTTTAATTTTTAATTTTATCTTTACATTTATACTATTTTTCATCTTATCTTTACATCCATCCAATTAAACATTATTAACCCCCCACTTTATACTTATATATTTATAATTTTTTCATTTATTCTTTTTGTTCCCTCAAATTATGATTTGTTTCTTTTTTAGTCACGGTTCTATCTCCCTTTTTCTTACTTACCCCTCTTTCTAATCCTTAATAAGTCCCTCTCATTACTCTATATATTCATCCCTACTATTTTCTAACTTTAACAGCTTCAATGTCATTCTCTAATGATAGGTGGAGTGTCCACTCGAAAAGTCAGTTTCTTAAATTCTGACACATTGAAAATCTAAAAGCAACAATGACAATCCTTTAATTTTATCACATCGTTTCATACTTCATTACACTACTCCCACTTAATGGTACTCATTACTACCCCAACCTCCCTGTTAGATGTCATTCCCAATGGTTGTTGAAGAACCTACATAAGTATAGCATTCTACTCATTATTGAATTTTCCATTAGTTGTCTCCCTCGTGGCCACATACTCCATTTTCTCCATGGCATTTTTTGTAAACACACCACCACATAAAACATTACGGCTATGAAAACCTCGCATATGTTCCTCCTTCAAAAGTATTGTTATTGTAGCACCCATGTTCTGATCTTTAATTTCTTCAATCCACTACTCCATAAGTTCATGCTACTCCACTTACTTCACATATGCCAACAATGGACTTACCATTTCTCATTTATCCTTCTCCACTTATTCACTTGATGGATGTAAATTAAAATCTATCCCATCCTTCTTAAAATAGTAGGTATTTCTCCTCCCATCATGCATAACTCTTCGACCAAAATGCCATGGCCTCCCAAACAAAATATGAAAAAAATCCATGGGAAACACATCAAATATAATGTTATCCCTATAACCTCCAATATTAAGATTAATCAAACACTTCTTCATCACAGTAACCCTATGCCAATTTTGTAACCATCATTCACACTCTATATGCTTATGGATGAGGTGTACACTTTAGTTTCAACTTGTGAACTATAATGTCCCCTCCATCATACCAGTGTGATGGAGAGAACGTGATGCTAAAACTGGGCATATAGCCCCATAAACATTAAGTAAAAACTCATTGATAATAAAAGACATATACATATGCACATTGTCATTAAACACAGCAGAATTAAAATCATCTACATATCTAACATACATTCAAATATTTTCATGACAAACATTAAATAAATACATTGCAGAATTTATCACATGAGAGTACTTATCTTAAAACAAAGTAGTCTCGAGCAACCAGCTATGCAACTGCAACGTTCCACCCAACCATAGGCCATTTGTGCTTATCAATCTCTTGATACAACCGCCACCCCCAAGATGGGCATGATTTCTACAAGGAAAAAGGGAACAACAGACTCACACATAGCCCAAAATACACCAAAATCAGCCAAGCCAATCCACAGTTGGGTTTATCAGGCTGCTAAGGCAAAGGGAGAGAATGAATTGCTAAGCTAGTGAGCTCAAGCACAGAGCCAGGGATACCTCTACAAGATCTATCTAGCTTGGCACCCACAATGCCTACACACCCCACTCAAGGAAGTATTCCCTTCACCAATACACAGTCCCTCAGGCCATACCTTCCAATCTAGAGTTGTCCAAGGTGTGCATAGAAGAGTAGCCAACCCTTTTGATCTTTCTGAGAGGTTACTCCCCTTACTAGGTTTATCAAGTCAATTCTGTCCACTAGCACTCAAAATTTCTTGCTCACAGGTTCAAACCAAAACAGGGATGCACATAACAGCAAAATCACAAGTGTTCGGCATGTAGAAAAGCGTTTTTACAGGGGGACGCCCAAAATGGGGTTTCTACCAGCTCAGAAAAACGTGGGCAGCCAAAACGAAAATGGGAGAAGGGGAAAACAACCCTGGGAGAGCAAATCGTTTTCAGAAAAACGTTTATGGGCATTCAAGGGACAAAAACGGCCTCCATAAACCCCAAAATTGTAACTCCCTTCTTCCCAGCCATTGTGCAATACAAAAACAAGCTCCCATGCATGGAAAATGCAGGAAAATGATGAAAAACATGATGGAGAAAGTCCCAGCTAGCTCAGACTGCGTGAGAGAGCAAAGTCCATGGGTGAAAGATGGCTCTGGGCACCATTTCATGGGTGTTTTCTTGCCCAAGAAGCAAAAATACGAATTCCCAGGTTGATGGCTTGCCCATGCACAAAATTGGTTTCCATAACTCTTCATTCCCAAGGCATTAACTACCTCAACCAACTCGTGGAAGAATTAAATGATTGGGTGCATAAGTCAAAATCGGTAGTTGGTGGTTTATGGGTTTTCTCATGAAATTTGGCTTAACACTATTGGCTCAAGGGTTTGAATAATTTCCCTCCCTATTCCTTATAAAAATCATGCCCCCATATCTTTGTTGCATTGCATAGCTAGTTGTGGGTATTTCATTAAAATTCATATTTACATGATGTCTTAATTTACATTGTGCCTGGCTAGCACAAGAACCATAGGCATCTATTTTTAATTGTCGATACATAAAACGATAAATCGATGGTGGGGCCTTGGCCTTGAGCTCCTCACCATGATTTAATAACGATATTTACGTCATTTACAATCTTAATGCAATAGGGTCAAGATGGGGACATTACATGAACAACTTCATTGGACATGAAATTATCTAAATTGTCACCATCAATAATTAAATTACAACACTCCCCTTCTATCTTACAATTCATTATGAAGAGTTTCTTCCTTTGTTTTCGTTCTATATCAACCACTTTCTTAGTATGCAACAATACATTCTACGTCGTCAAATTCTCCCTACATTTCCCTCAATTTCACCACCTCACTTGCTGCTACAACTAGTATTGTATAAGCAATATGAGTTCTCTCCTCTTGTCTTCCATCCTTCAAAATTTCTAAGCATTCAATTTCCATATGTGCATGCATTCCACATTTGCAACAACCACCTTAAAATTTTCCTCTTGTCCTCTACCTCTTGCTAACTGACTTCTTCCCCTATCAGCATTAAATCTTATTCTAGTAGGTTGATCCACATTGTTGGAGTTTCTTTCATTATCTTCCACTTTGTTTTCTTTCTTCTATCCTCTTCCATATCTTGAACCTTTTCTCATGGTATATTGTTTCTTCAACAATTTCTCCCCAATCCTCAATGCTACTTGGTAAGCCTCTTACACTAAACAAAAAATCAAATTATTAAACTCATGTTGAATGGAATAACTTAGACCATTCACATATCTAGCAATGTATTTTGGACTCTCCTCATTCTACCCAGACCTCATAGAAAGTTTGTAAATTTCCTCCATGTACTCCTTTATTGGCATATTTTATTGATTCAAATTTTGAAATCTTCTCAATAGGTTTAAAGAATAATCCACATGTAAAAAATTATTCTTCCACTCTGATACCATCCTACCCTAGGTTTTATTATTCTCTCTATCAAAACTTTCTCTATTTAGATGTAGCCTATCCCACAACAAATACACATGGCTCTTCAATTTCATACTAGTAAACCTTACTCTCCTAGGAACACTAATCTGCATAAATTAAAATAACTTTTTCGTTTATCCTTTTCAAGCTATCAATACCTTAGGATTTAAACTTCTAGAATAGATGGGAGTATCAAGTTTAATTTTACCTCCAATATTGTTGATTGCTCTAATCATTCTCTCTTCCATTATCACATGTTCTTCTATTTCTTCTCTACTTCATCATCTCTGATATATTCCACAACATGTGAAATACTCTTCTTTGGGTTTTCTGCATGGAATCCATTCTAGCTATCATTGTCCTCACCATTGTTGAATCTCATCCACATCTTATACAACCTCTAGTATTTTAGGTATTCCATGACCTCCTCATCTATTTTCCATCAATATGATTCTTTTATGGGATTTCTTCTTATGTGCTCCCCACTTCCACAACATTCATAGATTACTCAATCTAAGACTGGTATCTCTTTGTTCCTCCCCACCATAGGCTCAACCTACTCTAATACTACATGATGCAGTGAGACAACACCTCCTGCATGTCAGAGTAAGAATGCAACAAAACAAAGCTAATCTGATTTCACAAATTTCTATAATATGAATCCATCACACATAATCATAATTAAACCCAATTAATTATGTAGAAATTAATCAAAACATAACTTTGCAAATTTTATTAAGGAAATTGGCCTTTATCTCTCTATTCTTTATCTTCTACTCAATCAACACCATTATAACCACTCTTCATGTAGTTGCAGTTCAATAGGGAAAAAATACTTTTCACCCAACTCCTTTATCCACCACCACAACCAAAAACTGGAGATTTCCCTTAGAGGATAAAGGTTTCTTTCTTATTCGCTAATACGCAAAATTATACATAAAATTTGGAAGGTGAATAGCATTGTTGGAGCAAGTTTTTGGACTAGTTTTGGGAACTGGGCATAAGGAGATGCACCATGAGCTAGTCAGCCTAAGGACCATATTGTGCAAAAGGAAGAAGTTAGTTAGAAGTAGTTGGGCACTTGTTTCCACATTGTAACGGGCTGATCCCATTCTGAAATGTATAAATATGTAAGGGTACTTTGGGTTAGGGGTTGTTCGTTAGTTTCTTTTTGGTTATTCTTTTGGTAGTGCCTTTTGTAGTGGCGCTTACGCTATGTAATGCTAGGGTATTTATGGGGATGTGACATAGATCTGATGTGCAATGTGTAGATTTTGTAAGATTTCCCAAATGATAATAATATGGAAGAGAACATGTTTTGGAGCATATAGTTTATGTGTTTAATGTTATGGATGTTATGTTTATTGCACACATGTATGCTATGTTTCTATTTATGTTATTGCATTGAATATGTTATCAGTTCCTATTAATATGCTATCTATTTCTACACAATAAGATGAATGTATGATAGTTAAATCGAATGAATGCCTTCTATCCATTCAATATTGTGGAAGCTTGGTTCCTGCAGTCTCCATAGATGCCTCGAGTGAGACTTTATCTGCTTGCAGGTGATGCCGAAAGGGTCGGTATCTAGGATTTTTTTGGCGAATTTACATTGTAACTTGGGTCTACCCATTGCGCGCCAACAAATGGTTCTATTTCTCGCTAGTTTGATGGTTAGTAATGTGAATCCTTGAAAGGATGTCATGAGTTCGAATAGCCACATGAGGAAATGAAAGGGGGATAGGAGGAGCGCAGCAACAACAATTATCAAAACTCTAGAAGAAACATGCCACAGATGTATGAGGAAAGCACGCAAATATGGATGCAACTTATTGAGGCTGCCAAGTTGAAATACATATAACATAAAGTGCACACTACGCAGATGAAGGAATATAACCTAAAGGATACAGTGAGCACTCCACCAGCAGTAGAGAATATGGTCGCATTGGTGGAAAATAGGAAGCAAATGGTGGAAGTTAATAAGTTAAGATTCCAACAATAGTAAATTGCACAGAAGTTAGATCCACTGCAAGAGGGAAGCATACATAATGATATAGGAACTTGCTGCAATGAAAGCAGGCGTTAAGAAGAAAATAAAAGTCACTAAGGAGAAACTGCAGGCACCTCTGACAGTGTAGATAGTAGATGGCATCATCTAACAGGAAGCAAAAGCAAAGGAACGGGTTGTGACTGCAAAGGAAATACTTTAGAAGTTGATGGAGACAGTGAAGGAAATGCACCAAAATAGTTGAAGTGAATCGAGACAGAGAGAACATGTGGCTATGATGGGGAAAATTGGCGGCGAAGATTTCAAAATGATGGAAAATATTGTTAGGATATTCCTATACTCCATCCTAGTCCTACTAGCTTTTTAGTCATTTTCATTTTCATTCTTTTAGGGTTTGCATGCACTTTTAGGGTTTGCATGCATTCTAGGGTTTGCATGCATTTCCAGTCATCAGTCCCAGCACCTAGCCCTCAGTTAGCTAGCCCCCAGAGCTTCTTCCTGGTCAGTTTCATCCCTCCTAGTGCCCAGTGAACCCTTCTTTCACCTACTACATGAGAGAGGTGCACTTCTTCACCTACCAGTCTAGTTATGTTCAGTTAGCAAGAGTTCTCTCCCTAATTTTAGGCTTGACTCACTCTTTACTAACCTTATCACTCCGATGGACATCCAGTGTGACTAGATAACCTGTTCTGACTCCAGTTAGATCCATGAGCACCCTCCACTGAGCCTCCTTCACTACATCATTGCTTCTATGTGCCAGTTACACCTACTACATTTAGTTAGACTCGGTTTGACTTCTGGTTGACTATTACTTGTGCATTGATGACTTCACTGATGATGAGTTGGACTCCTAGTTATGACTTGATGACACTCCACTAATTATGGATCTATGCATGCATGCTAATTCGAATTACACCTAGTGTATTTGAATCCTCAGCATTGTATATTTACCTGTTAACTATTCAGATTAATGTAACATGTGTAATTATTCTGCCTCTATCTGAACTCCTTTCGATCTGTGTTCTTCTGCTCTATTCTTCTTTTGGCATTCCTAAATTCTTTCATTGTGAGGTTTACATCATCTCTTTGGATCTACTGTGAGCATCTTCACATGGTATCAGAGCCACTTGAGAGTATATTCTACCTCCATTCTTGAGAGTTTTTTGCAGGTATTTTGAAGTTCCAGTAGTTGCAGCAATAGTATCAGCAGTTTCTTTTTGCACTCGTTCCAGCAGTCAAGATGAGCAATTCAAATGCTCCTTCTTCTCCTATAATTCTCACTCCCTTCAATTACTTTGAATGGAAGGGTAAGATGATAGTACACTTGCAGTCGAGAGGGTTTTCTAGAATAGTTGAGGAAAAAGATGCCATACCACATACAGTTGTAGAGAGAACCAAGCATCTAAATAAAATGGATGAAGCCTTTGGATGCATATGCCTTCATATGTCTGAAGACATATTGTTTCATGTTGAAGGATTTAAGTCTCCAAATGAGTTATGGACAAAATTGAAGAGTCTTTTTGGAAAAAAAGATGAACTAAGAGGCTACATTCTCGAAAATGAATTGGTTGCCCTACAACCTAACAATTTCGAAAGCATTCAAGAATTCTTCTCCAAATTTCAGAATTTGGTTTTACAATGCAAGCATTGTGGCATCACTAAAAGTGATGAGCAATTGGTACTCTCTGTATTGAGCAAACTTGGATCTCAATTTTATGTCTTTGTATCTACTTTCGATTCTGTTCGAATGTCAATCCCTGGATGGAAGTTTCCCACCTTAAAAGGCTTTGCTGAAGCTCTCATTCAAGAAGAGAACAAACTGATTCAAATGGGTGCCATCAAGGCCTCCAAAGATCTAGCTCTTCTAGTTGGAGAAGCAAGTGGAGCGAATGCAAAGGGGAGGCAAAAAGACAAGGACAAGAAGCCATCCAAATCCAGAAGTGACAAACACAAGAGACCTAATTGATCCTACTGCAAGAGAGGAAACCATCCTGAGAAAGCTTGCATGCACAAGAAAATAGATCTACAAACCAAGCTTCTTGAACAAAACAAAATTGTTGTTCCAAAAGAAGCAAATATGTCTGATTCTGAAAGTGGATCTAATGATTGCCATGCATTGATGGCTGGTTTTTCAAAGTCAAAAGCACTCCTCATAGATTCTGGAGCCTCCAACCACATGGTTGCCTCTGAAGAATCTTTCTCCTCTTTAGATCTCAAAGATGGGCCTACTATTCACATGGGAGACAACTCTCAGATTTCTTCCAAAGGATTGGGTACAGTACATATGGAGCATGGTAAGTTCAAAAATGTTTTATTTGTTCCTTCTCTAACAGCTAATTTGTTATCAGTATATCGGATGACTCATACAGGATCACCAAAGCAAGTAACTTTTGTTCCAAACACAGTAGAGATTACAGAGATCTCCACTGGAAAGATTGTAGCGAATGGGGTTGCTAATCATGCCTCTAAGGCATATGAGTTCTCTCACTTCATGCCCTTCTCTCCAAATATTCCTTCAGATTCTTATCAAGATCAGAGCGACTCCTCTTCTGATGAAGAAGAAGATCAAGATCTTGATGTTGAGATCATAGTTCAAGAATATTCAGATCCAAACACCTATTCTCAGTCCAGATTCAAGGTCAATATGGGCTCATACAGTCCTTGCTACTATTGAGAACACAGCTGAGGATTCATCTGTTCACCGAACTACCAGACTTCAGCATCATGCCAACCTTGCATTATGCCATCTACCTCTCCATGAGAGATGCAACATGATGATGGGGTTCTCTCTTCCATCAAATGGGAAGACCCCTCATGTTCCATTCGCTCCAGTTGCAGAAAGAATTCCTGAAAGACTTGCTTCGTCCAATCCATCCTCTACACAGGGGAAGGCACATCAGAAGACTAGATCCACATCTAGCACCTGTTTTGGCATCCTACAGGGGATCAACTTGTCAATTATTTTGCAGAATTTTTCAATGATGAAAGCTTCCTTCTTTTCTTCTTAGTATGATGGTTCTTTGAGTTATTTACTGTTCTTTTGAGGGGGGGTATTTTTCCCATGAGGTTTTCCCCATTTCCTCAGTTTATGGACAGTTCTTTATTTTTCTATCTTATTTGATTGTATGGGTGACCTTTGGTCCTAGTTACCAGGGCCCAGGATGGATTAAGGGGGGGTGTTAGGATATTCCTATACTCCATCCTAGTCCTACTAGATTTTCAGTCATTTAGGGTTTGCATGCATTTCTAGTCATCAGTCCTAGCACCTAACCCTTAGTTAGCTAGCCCCCGGAGCTTCTTCCTGATCAGTTTCAGCCCTCCTAGTGTCCAGTGCACCCTTCTTTCACCTACTGCATGAGAGAGGCGCACTTCTTCACCTACCAGTCCAGTTATGTTCAGTTAACAAGAGTTCTCTCCCTAATTTTAGGCTTGACTCACTCTTTACTGACCTTATCACTCCGATGGGCCTCCAATGTGACTAGATAACCTGTTCTGACTCCAGTTAGCTCCATGAGCGCCCTCCACTGAGCCTCCTTCACTACATCAGTGCTTCCATGTGCCAGTTACACCTACCACATTCAGTTAGACTCAGTTTGACTTCTGGTTGACTATTACTTGTGCATTGATGACTTCACTGATGATGAGTTGGACTCCTAGTTATGACTTGATGACACTCCACTGATTATGGATCTATCCATGCATGCTAATTCGAATTACATGTAGTGTATTTGAATCCTGAGCATTGTATATTTACCTGTTAACTATTCAGATTAATGTAACATGTGTAATTATTCTGCCTCTATCTAAGCTCCTTTGGATCTGTGTTCTTCTACTCTATTCTTTTCCTGTCATTCCTAAATTCTTTCATTGTGAGGTTTACATCATCTCTTTGGATCTACTATGAGCATATTCACAAATATAGATCAAATCTCGACCAAGTATAGGCACATCATGACGAAGAAGGTCGAAGTACTTAGTAATTAGTTATAAAAGGAGTAGTTGTAGACTCAAGGCTAGAGCATATGGGTTCTTGGGTATATGATAGAGAGAGGTAGAGTTGAAACACAAACCATAGGTGCAGAGTGAGGAAACAAGGTTGATGCTACCGAAAGCAGAGTCACCATAATCCAAAAACTAAGGAATTCATGACACAGAGAGCCATGGAACCACCAAAAGGAGGAATATCAATATAGAGAGAAACCTAACAAGTAGAGATGAGTGATGGTTAGATCTCGTCTCAAGTCAGTAATCCTAATGCCAACTGCAGAAAGGTGGGACTCTAGTTTGAAAGGTGTTATGCAGTAGTAGGAATCCTCCTGAAGTGAAGGATCTTAGTGAAAGACAACATAGCTATAGACTGAAGTTGCTTTGGACAATAAATAGGTGAGTGTTGGGGGCATGTTGGAGGGGGTTTTTTGACTAGTTTTGGGAACTACGCATAAGGAGATGAACCACAAGCTAGTCAGCCTAAGGACCAACATGCACAAAAGGCAGAAGTTAGTTAGAAGTAGTTGGGCACTTGTGTCCACATTGTAAGATTCTCATCCCATTCTGAAATGTCTAAATATATAAGGGATATTTGGGTTAGGGGTTGTTCGTTAGTTGATTTTTGGTTATTCATTTGGTAGTGGATTCTGTAGTGGCGCTTATGCTATGTACTGCTAGGGTATTTATGGGGATGTGACATATATTTTGATGTGCAGTGCACAGGTTTTGTAAGACTGTCCAAATGATAATAATATGGAAGAGAACCTGTTTTGGAGCATATAATATGG
This sequence comes from Larix kaempferi, assembly GCA_027924585.1. Classification (NCBI taxonomy): domain Eukaryota; kingdom Viridiplantae; phylum Streptophyta; class Pinopsida; order Pinales; family Pinaceae; genus Larix; species Larix kaempferi. Next base: position 4,729,876 of record BSBM01000597.1, on the reverse strand, counting down.
ATGTTATGTTTATTCCGCACATGTATGCTCTGTTTATGTTTATGTTTATGTTATTGCATTGAATATGTTATCAGTTCCTATGAATATGTTGTCTATTTATTCCCAATAAGATGAATGTATGGTAGTTTAATCGAATGAATGCCTTATATCCCTTCAATACTACGGAAGCTTGGTTCCTGAAGTCCCCATAGATGCCACGGGTGAGACTTCATTTGTTTGCAGGTGATGCCGAAAGGGACGATATCTAGGGTTTATTTGGTGAATTTACATTGTGACCTGGTTCTTCCCATTTCGTGCCAACAAGCTTCATTGTTTCACCTTCCATCAAAGGGTTGATTAATGAATTGAAAAATTGCCTCGCAAGTGTTATTGTTCACAACCTTTGGAATTATGATAGTCTTTAATTTCATTGTCGCATATGTGATATGTATTGTTTGACAGACAATCCACTTGAGCGGACGTGAGCCAGATCTCCCTAGCTCAATTTGAGTCTAGAAAAAATAGTACATACTATAAACCACTTTCCTAGATCTAGTTAGGGATCGAGTTATCGGATGTCTTACCTTAAGTTTGCAGTCCCTTTTCCTAAATGTTGTTCCACACCTTGCGGTCATTAGATCTAAGCTACAATACCTATCAAGATGCACAAAACAAGACAAACAAGTAAAAGTATCCGAACGATAACATATCTAAGTAAACAGTTAAGCAGGTAAACTACACAATATCATCAACACAACAATATTGGTGGAAAGCGTTTATATTACTGTAAATATAGGGAAAGTACATAGAAAAGAATGATTACAACCGAGGCTTAACGTGGCAATCCTTCTCCATCCAAGCCAATGCCATATCCTCCCAAGGAAGTGTGAGTCTCTCAATTGATGAGTAGAGATCTCTCCAAGATGATTTTACCAGCATGTAGACACTATAGACTTCCTCCCTTTGGAATGGGAAGGAGCTTCATTTATATAGGACTAAGTGGATAGGAAATGGATAGGGTAAGTTGAGATATGGTAGGAGAGAGATAGGGTATCCTTCCAAAATGTTAGGAACTGAGTTCCATCTCTCCCACAAGGTCAGGGATAGGGATCCATGTCTGTTGGCTTCGAGAAAGGGCTCGAAGGATCTATTTTTGTCCATTAACTGACATCGTCGCACCCTGCAAGAGAGCAAGGTGCAACATTGCAAGTTGCATGAGTGCAGCCTGCAACGACCTCTCAAAACCTAGTGTAAATGGGTTATATCTCTTCCAGGCCAATAAATTAGTCAATGATACTTTAGGTATGTATACACTGAATCTCATGATGGTAGTATTTTAGGTGTAACAGAATGCCCCCCAAAGCATAAAGCTGTTGAAATTTGGACAGGTGAAATACTTTGACAGAAGGAATGGAAATGGCTTGTCGGATGAAGGACGTTGCTGCAATACAACTGACTCTGAGTACACAGTCTCATATGGTGTACAACATGGTTTCCGACCAATACAATGGAGATCCATGGTGGTAATAACCGACTGAACACAATCATGGCTACTAGACACAAGCGTAGATCCATGATGAGATGATAACACAGCCACAACCAATACAAATGTGGATCCGTGTGATATGACTCAATACAAACTCCATCGCAACCTGGGTAAAACATGACTCCCCAGGGTCTTCAAGTTGAACCCGCAATGATACGAATCTATCCATGTGATTACAAATGTCTTGACATCAAACATGGTAGAAACCACTTTATTACCGGTCATTGATATATACCGTTAACGAGCGCGAGGGAAATCACCATTGATGTCAATGATTCCCATCACAGTACATATCAACAAGCGTGAATAAATGAGTTGAAGTCGAACACGAGATGAAATATTTCAATCAAAAGTCAATGATGTAAACTCATGTTGAAAGCGAGGTAACATGCCATTGAGGCATGCAGGGCCAAGGTACTTGGTTGGTTTCTAGATTCAATCCTCGGATGATGTGTTGAAGTAGACAAGGATGAATCCCTTGAAGGAGGGCCATGATGAATCCCCCATCATAGACATGAAACATGACAAAGGATGTGTAGAGAAGATCGGATGGTACAGTGACATGCAAGACTGACTCAGAGTAGACCAACATGATGGAAGGTGTACTGACTGCAGATAATGAGTAGTGAGAGTATTCCTTAACATGGGCATAGCATGCCTTGGCAGTGTTGACTTGACGAGTTATGGTACCAAATCCTAATGCAACTGATGATGGAAGCGTTCTTTGAATGACTCAAAGGAGTAACAAGACTCAGGAAATAGGTAAAACTCGAGGACAAATGGATGATCCAAGTGTAGTATGCAAATGCAAGTTAGTGCCATGTTCAAGAAATGACTAGGTACTACCACTG